>OX327688.1:11313333-12626666 GCA_946807835.1 Ailanthus altissimus
TTTCGTCCTAGAAGGACTTCAAAGCTTATAATGTGGAATCTTTCCCTTTTTTTAAAGAAAGCTTTGGGATTTTATTTCCTTAGGTAGGTTTAGGATAACTTCTCCTACTTTGGGAGGGTTTAGAATGTGAAAAAATTTTCCACCCTAGTCAGACTCATAATTTTTGTCAATGTAAAATTTTCTGCCTTATACGGGTTCAGGACTTGTAGTTAGAGACTCCCTCTACCCTAAACAGGCTCGAGACTTTTGTTGAAGTAGAAACCATTCTTTCCCTAGGCAAGCTCAAGATTTTTGTGGCATTCTATCTTAGCCCTGGGTGAACCCAGGTCTTGCATAAATATAAGACTTAGACGGGCTTGAGATTTGTGTTGTTTATAAAGATAATCAAATGCCAAGAGTATCCGAACTTTTTATTATTTGAAAATGTAAATTGATATGCTTTATAATAAGATACGAAAGGAAAATTAAATTATTTAGGGATAGTACCTTTTTAAAAAGCTCGGCATTCCATGATTTCCTCATTGTTTTTTCATCGGTATGCTCGAGTTCATATCCTCTTGCTCGAACTTTCCTAACAATCTTATAAAGTCTCTTTTCTATGTTGACTGAGGACTCCATCTGTCGGGTTCTTTGTATTAGGGGTTACTTTTCTCAATATTAGGTCTCCCTCCGTAAATTCTCACGCTCGAGCACTTTTATTGTATTACCAAGTAACTTTTGTTGATAGGCTGTAACCTTGATCTATGTTAGCTCCCTTTTTTGCTCGGTCAAATCCAAGTTTCCTCATGATCAATTTTTTTGCTCGTCTCTTCTTTAAAGTGAAACATTAGGTGAGTTAGAACCCCAATCTTTGTTAGAATCATGGCTTTACACCTAAAGGCGAAATAGAATAGGGTTTCCCTTGTATCAGGCCTTGTTAATGGTTTAAAGTGCTTAAAGGACCTCAGAAAACTTCTTGACCCATCAACTTTTCCTTTTAGTCAATTTCTTTTTAAATAGCTTATTGATGACATTGCTGTAAGACTTCATCTGCCCGTTTATCTTTGGGTGAGCTAGAGAAGCAAACTAAAGTTGTACCCTTAGTTGCTTAAAAAAATTTCTAAAGCTGTTATTGTTGAACTATTTTGTATGATCTGTCATGATTGCTTATGGTATCTCGAATCAAAAAATTAGTTTCCTCAATACAAAATTTCAAGCTTTCTTTTTTGTTATACTAGGCAATGCTTCAGCTTCTACCCACTTGGTGAAATAATCTATGACAACAATGGCATACTTGGTGGACCCCTTTCTTTAGGGCAAAGGCTCAATTAGGTCAAGTCCCTACTAAGCAAAAGGCCATCGTTCTACCATGACATTCAACTTTTCACAAGAAACATAAATAATATCTGTATACCTCTGGCAAGTATCGCACCTCCTGACCAACTCTTTAGCATCATAGAGCCTAATAGGCTAGTAAAATTTAGTCTAAAGGATTTTATGGGCTAGGGCTTTTTACTCCAGAGTGATTCCCGCATATCCCTCGTGATTTTTCTTGAATACATGTTATGCATCTTTGAGCCCAAGCATCTTAAGTATGGATGGGAAAACCCTTATTGATACAACATCCTATATATTAATATGTACTAAGTGGCTCTGTATCGAAGCTGTCATGTTTCTTACTAATCCCTTTAGAAAGGCCTGATTGTTATATACTCCCTAATTGGATCCATCCAGCTAGGTTGAGTGTCAATCTCCAATTAGGGAGTATATAATTGTTGACTAGCTACCTCTTAAACCTTCTTAAGGTATGTGGCCTTATACTCCCCCTAAGCCTCAAAATCCTAGTTGACGTGATTTACAACTAGTTAGGAATCACTTTTCACCATAATATGTCTTATCTATAAGTGCCCAAATGACCTTTAATTTAGCCTACAAAGCTTCATATTCGACTTTATTGTTTGAAACTAAAAACCCAAATCAAATTATATAACAAACCTCTTCTTCCTTGAGACTAATGAGTACAACGTCTACTTCGCACCCTTATGAGTTGTATGCTCTATCAATTTAAAGGATTAAGGTGAAGGCTTACATGGTTTGCTCTTCTAAAGGTTCCCCTAAGAGGATTTCCGACCTTACTTTCCCCAAAGTGCACTTAACCACAAAATCTGCAAAACCTTGACCTTTGATGGCTACTTTTGGCATATGATGTATATCAAAATCACTGAGCTCTATTGTCCACTTGACCAATTACCTTAAGAGATCGGCTTTACGCAGAATCTTCCTTAAAGGTTCGTCATTGAGTACAACTATAATGTAACTAAAAGTAAATGGCGCAATTTTTTCAAGCAAGTATAGGCTTTTTTAGTCAATGAATGACTTATTAGCAAAATACATTAGCCTTTGAACCTCGACTTCTTCTTTAACCAAGACCGAGCTTATTACCCGAGCTGATACCCTAAGTTATATGATTAGTTGATCTTTATTTAATAGTACAATGAAGTGAATAGGCTATACGAGGTAAACATATGGATGATAAACAAACAACATCATGTGACTAAACCCTAGCAACTGTATAGATAACCATTCTATCTTTGGTCTTCAACGCCTCTAATTCTCTAGTTAAGACCTGTAACTAGGCTTTAAGGTTATCTTCCCTAAGATGAAAAACCCCACTAAGTTGTGACCTATTTATGCTTCCAGTAATGCTAGGTTTAGTTCATATATGGGTTTCTTCGGCTAAGTCATTAAGGAATTCTATATCTTCCTTAAGATCTTTATGAAGGAACTCACCATTACACATTATATTAACAAATTAGTGCTCTTTAATTATTAGTCCCTAATAGAAATAGCTAACTAAGCACCAATTTTCATACCCATGGTGAGGGAATAGATTTAACATATTTTTAAACCTTTCCCAGACTTGATACAAGGTTTCACTGCCCTTTTAGGAAAATGAAGAAATTTGTCTTTTCAGTCCATTAGTTTTGTGTTATAGGAACTATTTGTTGAAAAATACTTGGGTCATATCTGCCCAAGTTCCTATAGACCCCGGCCTTAAAAAGTATAGTCAACTCTTTACTTTGTCTTTCAGAGAAAAATTTAAGCTTAATAGTGTCTATGACTTCGGGTTGGCTATGGAATATGGCCACTACCTTTTTAAATTTTCTAATATGTACATAAAGATTTTTACTATCTAGACCATAAAAAGTAGGTAGAAGTTGGATCATTCTAGATTTAAAATTCAAATGCAGTATGTTAGGTGAAAGTATAATGCATGATAGTATGGCTATACGAGTGGGATGTAAGTAACCTTTTAGAGTCCTAACAGAGTTATCCTCGTGTTGGCTCATTGTGTTAGAATTACAAGAGCTATGTGGTAAAACCAGCAATGAAAAATTCAATAAAATACAGCAAATGAACAATAAGAAAATAAGCTAAGTTAGCTAATAAAATCAACCATAATAAATAAAGTAAGAAATAAAGAGAACTTGGTAGTAGAACCAACCATGAAAAATAAAATAAAATGTGAAAAGTGAACAAAAGAAAATAATCTAAGTTAGGTGGTACATAAAGTCTAGTTGTACGAGTGGGATGCAAGTAATCTTTTAGAGTCCTATTGGTGTTATCCTCATGTTGGCTAATTGTGTTGGAATTATAAGAGTTAGGTGGTAAAATTTATTGGGATTCGTGCTCATATGCCATCTCAATTTTGTATAAATATCATATTTTCATACTTTATACAATAAATAAATATTTCATTAAATCATTAATTATTTTTATAAGGTAAGATGCTTGTAACATTTCAAACATTATATTGATCTGAAGGAGTTTAGATCAGGTCTTAAGAGTTAGAACCTTATCTGAAATGGGATAAACACCTGAGAATATTCTAAAAATGACATAGTTGTAAGTGTTGCTAAGAAATGTCATTTTTTAAGTATATTCTTAAATTATAAGTTCTTGATCTATTTTTACCAACGTAGGGTTTATCGAGTAGAACCGATTAATATAGATTAGTGTATATCTATATTTAGATTGTCTAGATGGTTAATCTTAACAGACCATAAGTTTAGTGGAAGCTCGTATAGATATACAAGTATTTAGTGAGAACTGGATATTGAACAAGACTCAATGAAGACTTCTAATAGATATCCTATAAATCCGTTAGTGAAAGGTCTTATCGAGTTGAGTAGTATTCGTGGTCCCTAGACTTGAGCACCATGGTAGGCTTGTGAGTGATCCACCATACTTAAGTTCCACACATGTTCGAAACCTTTTATGGTCTGACCACTAGGTGTCGCTAGGTATGGTCCGATGCTTATGGAGTCCGGTGTGTGTAGATATGGCATCCGTCAACTCATATGGGTGAGTTAAATATCTAAATGCTCTAAGATTGTATTCCATAAAGTCTTATGGCCATAAAGATTTAACCCGAAAAAGAGTTTCCTGTGGTATAAATAATATCACAAAGGAGTTTACGCATATTGTTTGTCGAAATACGAATTAAAGAGATAAGTTAATGGTTGAGCAATAGGGGACTTGACGGTGTTGATCTATGTCTCCGCTCTTCCAGGATATTAATGATAGAGAAATTGTACAAATATGGATTAATCTCAACTTGTATGGTTTAACTCACCATTTTGTATTATCCATAACATATGTGTGTGAAGCATCAGTTATAAACTTACGAAAATATTTCGTGAGACAAAATATGTATGAATTTAGGGAGTCTCACTGTAGTAACCAGTATCCACGACTGGTAAGAATAAGTATTTATATATGTATAAATATACGTATTTTATTTGTATGTTGGTCATACTTGAATTATATATTGTTATTAGTAATATTTTTATAGGTTAAGGATATACGATTAGTATTGGGTTTATTTGTATGGCTTTAGATTTATTTTAGGGACCAAATTGTTATACTTTGAAAGTTTTGGGGGTGAATTCGTAAATACCAAAAATTAGCCTCTTAGTATAAAAATACACTTTTGAACCCTAATTTACCATTTTTAGGTCGAGCTACCCATTTTAAGAGAGAGAAGAGAGAAATAGAGGAGAGAGAAAGAGGAGAAAAAGAAGAAAAAGAAGAAAAAGAAGAAGAAATTGGAATTTTGAATTTCAAGAGGTATATCATACGTATTTCTCAATTTATTGGTATTAATTAAGTTAATTCCTTTAAGTTTTGATTTCTAAAAATATGTATAATTGAGGATTTGTTGTGTATTTCGTAAGATAATATGAGAATTGATGATGATCTATAAGATAGTTTGATAAATCATGATGAATTGTGGAATTTCTGTTGGATAACCTCTTGATCTAGGAATTTTATAAATTGTTGTGATTCGATTCTGGTTTTTAATTTTTAGTATATGAAATTAGACATGTTAAGGATCATCTGAGACTTTGAATCGATTGATAATTCTAGAAATTGAATTTATAGTGAATTTACCAAAATGACCCTGAAATTCTGGAAATTTCCTGTGTAAACAGTGTAGTACAGTGAAAAATAATTTTTGTCCTACTGAATGATCTTCAAAAATTATAAATTTGTGGAATATGATAATTTTATATGTCTAATATGATATACTCAGAATTGAGAATTTAGATCAATGTGGTTGAAGTGTTATGAATTTCTAAAGTGTATCAGCTCATTGTAATATTTGATTAACAGATTTATAAAGTTATAGAATAAAATAGTTTTAAAATACTTTTGGCAGTGATTTGGAAGTGAAATATTTATCATGGACTGAGATATGTGTTAAGAGTAATTATGTGGTAGTTTTATAATTTTTGAGTTAGTATATGATTTTATAAAATTGGGAGATTGAATACTGTTCAGTAAGTATCTTGATCCTGTAAGGTTTGTAGTTTGGATTCGATGGTGTGTATGGAATGGATTGTGTAGGAAATTTGATATAATATTCATATATAAGAAGGATATATGAGTCAAGAATGGTATATTCTGATTTTGGAGTAATTGGACATCATTTGATGTATTAGAAATTTTTGTTAAGTGTAAGTGGTCAGAATGACAGGTTTTGAGAAATCAAATATTTAGACCAATTTGATGTGATAAATGCATTGTGTATAATTTTGTAAGCTATTTAAAGTATTTTGTGTGAATTCTGAGGCTTATGAAAGGATTAATCTCCATTGATAGGTTAAGGAGATTTAAGCCTTGTAGCTGAAAGTGTTAAGAGGTAAGTATACTAGACTTTTTACTGAAATCACAATAAACATAGTAATTATTTTGTATGATTTTGCAAATGGGATTAAGAATATGTTTATGTTATGTCAAAGTATATTTTGATATGAAATGTGAATATATGTTTCTGAATGTGAGCATTGACATTGAGCATGGACATACATGTGTTTTTGTAAGTGAGCTTTCAAAATAAGATGTGTTTAATAAAGAAAGCTTTTGAAGTGTAATATGTCCATGAGAAATATTTTGTATTTTGAGGGTACTTGAACTCACTGTTAACTTAGTAGGCATTTTATGTGATTTGTGGAGCCTTTATGTGTGGCCTTTCCTTTGGGATGGGTATATGTTATGTGTTTCGTATGTAGGGAGGATCCTATTGGTACCTAAAGGAAGAGTGAGTCATCACATTCGTGAGGTGGCGTATTGGTGCATGTGAGAGGACTCACCGATGATCAGGGTGAGGGCTTGGCTTTTACCTTCGGGCATAAGCATTATATATGTGTTATTCAAGACCTCACTTGTACTATTCCTCTCATACGGTATGTCACCTACGAGTGACATTTGGCTCATTATGTGATATGTGATATGTAAGTCCTACTAAGTAGTAGTTGAGTGATGGTATTCCTATTATGTGTTTTGAAAGAATGTGTAAGCGCTTACATGATATGTGATTTGATAAGATTATGATTTTGATTGATCACAGCATATCATACATATGCATTGTGTACATATATGTATTTGTATTTGATATATGAAAAATTAGTATGCTTACTGAGTTTTATACTCATTATAGTTTATGGTGATTTCAGGTAAATAAGGTGCATGTGTGCTTAACGGATTTGGCAAGGCTTCTGCTGTTCCTTGGGTTCCCTAAGTTGCTAGGTTACCGAGTGTTTCATTTGGGGACACGTGGGATATGATATTTGATTTGTCCCTATTGAATAAATACCTATGTATTATTTTATTGTGTGGTTGGATTTAGTTTAAGTTTCACCAAGTATAGTAATGGATTGATTTTAAGTAAGAATTTGCAATGAATATATTCTGGGCTTCCGGTGACAAAGTTGCTACTGGTGACGTAGTAGAGTGTTAATCTCTGAGAAAACTCTGCGTATCTCCAGTTTACTAATTGTCCCAGTCATAATTCAATTGCTATAATTCTGAAAGAAATTAAAATTAATGTTTAAGTATTATTGAATGAATGTAAGTGATGTCGTGTGTCAGATCTTTTGGGTCTGGGGCGTGACACTCACTATATAAAGTGTACACATTGATCACGTGGGTAGCGCACTGGATTGAATTGTTCAATTCGGGAAGTTTTTGAAAAATATTTATTTATTTTAGGGTCTCTCGGAGAGTAGCTAAGATTTAAGTGTTAAATCTAAAATTATGCCAAGTAAGATTTGATATTTTGATCTATCTAGTGTATACCTCAAATTGTACTAATAATTAGTATAGATATTAAATTAAACATTGGTAAACAAAAAAAACAAAAATAATACAAAACATTTTCGCTATGCAAATGAATATTATTCATTTTAATGTATTTTTCCATTTGTTCTTTTATGAATGGACTATATTAATTCAATGGTAACTTATTCTTTTATCATTGGCCGTAAATGAATCAAAAGCAAATGTACTAATTCAAAATGAATTTGTTAGTAAAATGTGGTATTATTTTAGAGTATTAAATAAATTCATGCCACCAATTTGTTTACGAAGTTGCCAACGGAATCAATCAATGATTAAGCACTCTCGAAGTCTTGTCATGCTAGCCATTCATTTGTTTTTAATTGGCTTAAGTTAGTGGCGATTTTTCTTAGATAAATGGCCGAATATTTCAATCGATAGAATAAGATTTGATTCTAAAAGCTTAAGTAAATATTAAGATTTAATAGCTTAAGGCAAATAGTATATAAGGGCAAAATAGAAAAAGTATTGTTTCTATTCAATTTAATATTCATCCGAGAAAAGGAAAGCTACCATTTTAGCTTGAGAAAAACTTACCACGTCCCCAACTAAAATTATTCAAAGTACGCTTCAAGGGTGAGTCCCCTAGTCTCATTAATGTAATGAGATTATTTTAATGTGTATTAATTTCACTGCATTGTATGTGAGACATGTAATATTTAAATTATTTAAAATGCACACATTCACCCGTAATACGGTGCACACTCACACAGCACCTTCAAAACCAACCATGAAAAATTAAATAAAAATACAAGAAGATAACAAAATAAATTATATGATAGAACCAACCATAAAAAAAAAAGAATATAAATTACAATTAAAGAGAGAAATTTAAGAAGTAAAATTTTACAAAGAAAAGTAAATGTACAAAGTTACTGATAAGGGCATATTTGTCATATATTTTCTCATATTTTTATTTTGATATTTTATTATTTTATGAGAATAAATGGCTATTTATGTACATTAATGTTATCTATAGGGACTTGAACAAAATTTAAAGTAGTAAAAATAGGGACTAAAATACAAACTTTTTAAAATATGTACCTGTCACCCCAGTGCCACAAAGATTTTCACCGTGATCAAAATAAGAAAATCATAAGAAAAAAAAACAACATGTTTAAGTCGTAGTCTGGCACTTCAGTGCCATTTCTCCACCGCTCCAGCGACAGGTCAGAGCTCCAACACCAATATCTCATCGTTCCAGCGGTGAGGTCGTTTACACCTAGCGCCCCAGCGATAGTAGCATAGTGCCCCAGTGGTAGTGCGAGTCTTAATCAGACGAGAATTGAGATTTTCAAACTCATATCAATTCCTACAAAAGGCCACTCGCCCCTAACCTTTAAGGATCATCCAAGAACATTAAGAATACACAACACAAGTCTTAGAGAGCAATTTGAGCTTAATTGAAGCAGCTATAGAGAGAGATTTAAGGCTGTCTTCAGCATCAAGAGTTTCTTAGGCAGCGCAATCAAGACAAATTTGACGTCTATATCGGTTTGGTATTGATTGTATCATGATTTCTTATGATTTTTACCGTTGTTCTCTCGTAGCCATGAACTAAATTTTCTTTCTAAGGTTAATACTTGAACTCAATATGTGCACTTAATTGTCATATCTTTTTAATATTTAATAAACTTAGTTCTTTATTATTTAAATTACTTTTTTTTAATGCTTTAATACATTTAGCCAATATATGGTGAATGAATTGGTAATATGTTTTATAAATTCAGAAAAGAAATCATTATATTTAGACGTAGATAATTTGATGCATGATTGTAGAGTAACATTCAATGTTGCATATGCAAGTTTCAAATTATGATAGAAATATACCTAATTGGCATGTATGATCAATAGACTTAATCTTAATTAATCTCAATTTATTACAAGTACCATAGGAATATAGGTATTTGGTAAATTAAGGTATACTTACATAACCTTGGAAAAGGCTTGTGAATACATTAGTGTCTTGATCAATAACAAAGATTAAGGGAATTAAATACTAGAGGATTAATTATTAGAAAGCATATTGAGGGATAATAGTGATCCTAGGTTTTTTCTATATTGCTAATTTTCAAATCTCTTACATTGTGTCATTGCTTTATATTTTTTACATTCATTCTTAGATTTTTATTTTTCTAAATAATTATTAGAAAGATATAATTTTAATACTTTGTTGAAAAGAAAAAATTATCCATGTGGGTTTGACATCCGACTTTATAAGTTCCTTTATTACTTGCATATGATAACGTATACTTGCGCTTAATTTTAGCGCTTAATTTTAAGATATAGAAATATCGCATCAATTATCGCTTTAGTATTGATAGAACAACCTACTTTCGCCTAGTGCGCCTCCCCAGCAACGGTGCCAAATTTTGTTTACGCTCAAAATGCAATGCGATTATCGTAGTATACATTTAGGAGTCAATCCTACGAGGAAGCTTTCGAAAAAATAGGTTAGTGAAATAAAAATATTAAAACAATAACGAATAAGAAGATTGAATGTAATATTGATATAAAGAAAGTAAAATTAAATGTGAATTAAGAAAGAAAATTATAATAATGTAAGCAAGAGTTCAAGAATCACTAATATGTTTTATAAATCTATTCTATACTTTGATTCAATATTTATAACTCAATTGAAAGTTTTACGTTCCAAACAGTCAATCTGAAGATATGTATAATATGACACATTTAATAAGAAATGTATTTAACATGACTAAATTCTTTGTAAACATGATCACAAGTCATATTCATCTATACAAGTTATTTAATATTGACAATATATCATTTTGACAACATTGCAGTAAAAGATTAACTTGTAAAATGATGTAATCAGTAATAATTATAATTCGACAAGAATCACATAAAGAAAACATGATTGAAAATATATGAGACATGAAAATTATAACCTCTAGATTATAAAAAAGTAATAGATAAGAGTTTAGACACAATAAACTTACAACATTGTAGCTTTTAACAAAGAATCAAAGTCTATAAGTAGATTTATTATATATAAAAGTTTATTTCTAGCCTTGCCAAGAACTTTAGCCTAGCTTACAATTCATTCTTATAAATATTAAAGGAAAGTATTTAAGAGAATTGTAAGACATGAAAATGTCCATTATCCTCCTAAAGATATCCTTATATAGGCAATGAATGGAAATATGTTTAGTGTGATTTCAATCAACACCATTTTCGCCCGTCAACACCTTCACCTATTTGCAACATCTTTTTTACAATAGAGACGATTGATGTAGCTTTATAATAAACGTAAAAATTGTAAAATTTTGTCTCTTCTTTCCTTAACCACTAGGTTCGTGTAATTTGATCAGTATCCTATGAGATATGGTCAAAATACCAAAGCCACATCAGATTTCAGCCAACAACTTTTTTATCAATTTGCAACCCGATTTGAACAATGATAACGACTGCGTTGGACTTTGGTGTCTATAGAAGAGTTGTAAATAATGATTCAGCATTTCTCAACTTTAAGAATTATACTGATTAGATATGTATTTTGTGAAATAAGGTTCAAATATGAGAGATGGGTCAAGTTAAGCAGAAGTTGTAATCCAATTCTGTTGTATCCCAATTTTGGCCAATTAAATGTTAGATTTGACATTTTGACTATACTTCAAGTTTATGTAAGATTCCGTCATGCAGCTTCAAGTTCAATAATTTTTTTCATTTTGATTTTTATATTGGGAGTTATGTCTATTTTGCTAAACTTATGCAAATAACATTTATTAATCACAATTTAAGGATCACACTTTATTTCAAGTTTAAAAATACAAAAGTGGTAAAATTAACGGCATTCTAAATATTAAATGCTGACTAAATCTCTTAATAAATATGCATTATAATGTGTTCATCAACCATAGTAAAAAATTTTAAAATATATTAACCAAAGAATAAGAAATATGCCCATTTTGCCCTTATGTAAATTTTGTCTAAAACTCTCTCATTCTTCCTTTCTTTCGATTGACCATTACCATATTTTATCCCAAAATTTGTAGATCGTCTTCAAAGTCATAATATTTTGAAGATTTGAAGTAAATCAATTTATTGTGGAGTTGAAAAAATTGAAAAAAAATAAAAATTGGCGAGTTTTTATTCTAAATTTAGTTTTGTTGTGTTTTTGTATTATAGTTGTTGAAATGTATAGATTTAGTGTTAATAAGGTGTAAAATAGATCAAAAATGGGTGTACATACCAGAAATTTACATGAAAATTTGTGATTCTATATAAGTAAGAGGCGAATTAGATTTTTCTGTCTAGAATTTTATTTGATTACTGGTTTAAGGATAAGGAATAATAAAGTTGAATTCAAAATTGAATGATAGACTGTTAGATAAATACTTTAGCGGTAAAAATGAGTTGACCTATAAGGATTTAGATCTATGGTTTAAAAATGTTACGTTTGATGATGACATAAATGCTGTGAAAATATGTCCATTTTATTTATTTTATAAATTTTTAATGCCACATAATTGGTGTAGAGTTGTCCACTATTTTGTGCTTCGTTTTATAAATGAGTTAGATGAGTTTAATGCCTACCTTTGGAGCATGAATTCCTGGACTCTGCTCTACCATAACATAAGCACAACGTCAATTAAAAAATTAGTAAAGGCCAAAAAATTGGGCGATCGGGAGAAGGAAGCATATAACCTCTATGCATTTGGTCAGGCATTTATGGTGAGTAATTCTTTTCTTTTCAATTCATTATTATATTGAGATGCAACAAAAATTGTTATTCCCATATTGCAATAAAGAAGATAAAAAAAAATAGTGTTGTTATTATTTGAGATTGTTATTTTTTTATTATCTCAAGTGTGAATTTACGAGGCGATCCTGAGATGTGCCTCGTTGTTTGCATGCAATGAGGGTGACCATTTCCCTCACCTTCTAAATTGGTCTAGTAGAGGCCTTTCTATTAGGGTAAGTGCTTATGTGTCATCCATGAATGTACATATACTTGTGTATTTATACAAGTGTACATTCTCATTAAATCGTTAATACCTATTTATATGATATTATGCATGTAACGTTACAGATATTGTAGATCTGAAGGAGTTCGGATCAGATCTAAAGGTGTTTAGATAAGGGCTCATAGTTAGCCACACTGAAAGATATAAATGCTAAATGTTAACATAACTAAGTGTTAGCTGGTTATAATACTCAGCAGATCCAAGAGTTAGAGCATTGTCTGTAATGGGATATAGACTTGGGAATATACTAGTAACTGCATAGTTATAAGAGTTGCAATGGAGTGCCAGGAAATGCAAGTTGCATAAGTATATTCTCGAATAATTGTCCATGATCTATTTCTACCGATGCGGGTCTGCCGGTGGATATATTCTCGAATAATTGTCCATGATATATAGATCAGCATATGTCGTACCTATAGGTCGTTCCTAGCCGACTATGAGCTTGGAGCTCATATTGACATATGGGTATCCAGTTAGGACTGGATATGGGACAGACTCACGAAGGCCTCCGATAGACACCCTATATAAGCCGTCAACAGAGAGTCCTCTCGAGTTGAGTAGTATACGTGGTCCTTTGACCTGAGTGCCACGATGGGCTTGTAAGTGATCCACCATACTTTGGTTTCACGCATGTCATAGACCTTTCATGGTGTGACAACTGGGTGTCGCTGGGTATGATCCGATGCTTATAGAGTCCGATGTGTACAGATATGTGATCTGTCAGCTCGCATAAGGAATTAGATATTCAGATGCTTCGAGATTGTATCTCAGATAATCTTGTGGCCACAAGTATCTATCCCGGGAAAGAGTTCCGCCGGGGTAGAATAATATGGTAAAAGAGTTTGCATATATTGTTCAGTGAGATACGAGTCTAGAGATAAAATATGGATGAGCAAAAGGGGATTTAACGGTGATAATCTATATCCTTGCACATCTAGAATATCATGATGGAAGGGCTACACGTATGCGTTGTAACCTCAGCTTGCATGGTTTAACGCATTGATTTGTATATCCGTGATGTATGCGTGGAGCATTGCTCACAAACTCATAGAATAATTTCATTTGAAGAATCAGGCATAGGACCTAAGGAGTCCCGTGATATGAAATGTACTCGTTGTGCATTGGGGCTGCGTGCCAGATTAAATTGTTTAATCCAGCAATATTCAGCACTATCACGGGAATGCGTTCCTATCTGTATTTAAGTGTTAAATATAATAATTAGTTAATAATTATTATTTACTAATTGTATTATAATACGTAGCATATTGTGGACCCTCAGTTGAGTTTACCCAAGTGTGAGATTTGGTGAGACCCATTAAGGGGTAAACTTGGTAACTATTCATGAGGGGCAAAATGGTCATTTCACTTTGATTATTTAATAGTTAAATAATCAAAATATCTTTCTTTTTATATTATATAATATATTATTTTATATATATATTATTTTATTTTTATTATTATTTATATTATATATATAAAGAAAAAGAAAAAAGTGAGTGTGTGCAATATGTGAGGCCGAATTCGGCCGAGAGAGAAAAAAGAAAGAAATGGAGAAGGAGAAGATGAGAAGAAGAAGAAAAAAAAGAAAAATGAGGAAAAATAAAATTGTTTCATTTTTCCTATACTTTCAATTGGAGCAATTATGAATTGCTTCAAATTATCTATTTCTTATCATTTTAGAGAAAATGATAAAAACACACACCCTGCCATTTTGGGGATTAAGAGTTAATCCCAGACTGAATACAAAGCTGCTGTTCTAGCTCACAAAGCCCACTGTGTTGGTGACTAAAACTGCACACGAGTTGGTCTCCATGCAAACTCCAAGAAAAACATGTGTATAACGTTATACGTTGAGGTGAGTTTTCTAACCTATAAATATATTAATGTGATTAATATATTGTATTTATTGTGTTTATTACAAAATTTATACGATTCTGCTGCGTTAGGCAATAGATACAATTGTACATGCATACACCCACACATACCTTAAATCTGCCAACACTTCCGTTGTACGATGACGTTGACAATGTTGTCTTTAACAAAGCTGAAAAATTTATATGTTTTTACATAGAACGAAAAATATATATAAATTATTTTTCCTATTAATGATTATTAAATATACAATATTGTGTAGGTTTTGGAAGTACATAGGAAATTGATACCCTATAAACATGAGAAGAATACAGACTGGCAGCAAAGTTGCGAATTTTTTAGGAGAATGGGGAAGGACTCAGAAGTGGAGCATATTGCGATTTCGAACATCCGATTCATTGATCCTATGGTTGATATAGATATTCAGTGTGGGTACCAATTTGAAGTCCTGCCAGCCTCTAGACCAACAATATAATAATTTAATCATTTTTCTTAGATTCATTATATATTTTTAATGAATATTACACTGTAAAGATTAATTATAATTGTAGTAACCAGTATCCATAACCGGTAAGAATATGTATATTTATATATATAAATATACGTATTTTATTTGTATGTGGGTGATCTTTGATTTATATATTGTTATTAGTAGTGTTTTTATAGGTTAAGGATATACTATTAGTATTGGGTTTATTTGCAAGACTTTGGAATTATTTTAGGGACCAAATTGTTATACTTTGAAAGTTTTAGGGGTGAATTCATAAATACCAAAAATTAGCCTCTTAGTATAAAAATACACTTTTGAACCCTAATTTACCATTTTTAGGTCGAGCTACCCATTTTAAGAGAGAGAAGAGAGAAATAGAGGAGAGAGAAAGAGGAGAAGAAGAAGAAAAAGAAGAAGAAATTGGAATTTTGAATTTCAAGAGGTATATCATACGTATTTCTCAATTTATTGGTATTAATTAAGTTAATTCCTTTAAGTTTTGATTTCTGAAAATATGTATAATTGAGGATTTGTTGTGTATTTCGTAAGATCATATGAGAATTGATGATGATCTATAAGATAGTTTGATAAATCATGATGAATTGTGGAATTTCTGCTGGATAACCTCTTAATCTAGGAATTTTATAAATTGTTGTGATTCGATTATGGTTTTGAATTTTGAGTATATGAAATTAGACATGTTAAGGATCATCTGAGACTTTGAATCGATTGAAAATTCTGGAAATTGAATTTATAGTGAATTTACCAAAATGACCCTGAAATTCTGGAAATTTCCTGTGTAAACAGTATAGTACAGTGAAAAATAATTTTTGTCCTACTGAATGATCTTCAAAAATTATAAATTTGTGGAATATGATACTTTCATATGTCTAATATGATATACTCAGAATTGAGAATTTAGATCAATGTGGTTGAAGTGTTATGAATTTCTAAAGTGTATCAGCTCATTGTAATATTTGATTAACAGATTTATAAAGTTATAGAATAAAATAGTTTTAAAATACTTTTGGCAGTTATTTTGAAGTAAAATATTTATCATGAATTGGTATATGTGTCAAGAGTATTTCTGTGGTAGTTTTACAATTTTTGAGTTAGTATATGATTTTATAAAATTAGGAGATTTAATATTGTTCAGTAAGTATCTTGATCCTGTCAGGTTGGTAGTATGGATTTGATGATGTGTATGAAATGGATTGTGTAGGAATTTTGATATAATATTCATATATAGGAAGGATATATGAGTCAAGATTAATACATTCTGATTTTGGAGTAATTGGACATCATTTGATATATTAGAAAATTTTGTTAAGTGTAAGTGGTCAGAATGACAAGTTTTGAGAAATCAAATATTTAGACCAATTTGATGTGATAAATGCATTGTGTATAATTTTGTAAGCTATTTAAAGTATTTTGTGTGAATTGTGAGGCTTATGAAAGGATTAATCTCCATTGATGGGTTAAGGAGATTTAAGCCTTGTAGCTGAAAGTGTTAAGAGGTAAGTATACTAGACTTTTACTGAAATCACTATAAGCATAGTAATTATCTATGTATGATTTTGTAAATGTGCTTAAAAATATGTTTATGTTATGCCAAAGTGTATTTGATATGAAATGTGAAAGACATATGTTTATGAATGTGAGCATTGACATTGAACATGGACATACATGTGTTTTTGAAAGCGAGCTTTCAAAATGAAATGTGTTTGACAAAGAAAGCTTTGAAGTGCAATATGTCCATGAGAAAGATTTTGTGTTTTGAGGATGCTTGAACTCACTGTTGACTTAGTAGGCATCTTATGTGATTTGTGGAGCCTTTATGTGTGGCCTTTCCTTCGGGATAGGTATATGTTATGTGTTCCGTATGTAGGGAGGATCCTATTGGTACCTAAAGGAAGAGTGAGTCATCACATTCGTGTGGTGGCGTATTGGTGCATGTGAGAGGACTCACCGATGATCAGGGTGAGGGTTTGGCTTTTACCTTCGGGCATGAGCATTATATATGTGTTATTCAAGACCTCACTTGTACTATTCCTCCCATACGGTATGTCACCTACGAGTGACATTTGGCTTATTATGTGATATGTGATATGTAAGTCCTACTAAGTAGTAGTTGAGTGATGGTATTCCTATTATGTGTTTTGAAAGAATGTGTAAGCGCTTACATGATATGTGATTTGATAAGATTATGATTTTGATTGATAACAACATATCATACATATGCATTGTGTACATATATGTATTTGTATTTGATATATGAAAAACTAGTATGCTTACTGAGTTTTATACTCATTATAGTTTATGGTGATTTCAGGTAAATAAGGTACATGTGTGCTTAGCGGATTTGGCAAGGCTTCTGCTGTTCCTTGGGTTCCCTAAGTTGTTAAGTTGCTAAGTGTTTCATTTGGGGACACGTGGGATAAAATATTTGATTTGTCCCTGTTGAATAAATACTTATGTATTATTTTATTGTGTGTGGTTGGATTTAGTTTAAGTTTCACCAAGTGTAGTAATGGATTGATTTTAAGTAAGAATTTGCAATGAATATATTCTGGGCTTCCGGTAACAAAGTTGCTACTGGTGACGTAATAGAGTGTTAATCTCTGAGAAAACTCTGCGTATCTCCAGTTTAGTAATTGTCCCAGTCATAATTCAATTGCTATAATTCTGAAAGAAATTAAAATGAATGTTTAAGTATTATTGAATGAATGTAAGTGATGTCGTGTGTCAGATCTGGTGGGTCTGGGGCGTGACAATAATTACTTATATATAATTTGAGCCGGGCACGTCATCACAGTATTATATTTTAGAGAAGAGGATTAATGATCTGCAGGATGATTTAAAATTTTTTAAAACAGAGCTAACCACAAAGATTAATACGGTTACTCAAATCTTTCAAGTAGAGCTAAAGATAAGGATTGATATGGTTAGCTCAAAACTTTAAGTAGAGACAATGAGTAAGATGGACAATGACAAATAAGAGATCTTGCATCAGATGACTCTCGTGATGCAGCACTTCAAGTCATCTAAGATCTGTAAGAATGCAGATATGACTATGCTACATTTTGAACATGAATTTCATTGGGTTTTATATTAACAAGTCAATATATTGATTGGTGTTGTTTTATTTTAGGAGAGAGAATTTATGGCCGGTGACTTTTAGTGTCATACCCCAAACCCAAAAAATCTTAAACATGTCATAACTTACACTCACTCAATAATGTGTACTTATAATCAATATTGCATAAAATTTCAAACTTAAATTCAACATAAGAATTCTTATCAAGTTGCTAATAAGTTTAATGCTAAATCAACCCATGACCATACTTGGTGAAACATAAACAAAAAACAACCACACCTAATAAAATAACACATAAGTATTTATTCAATAAGGACAAATCAAATATCTTAAACTATGTATCCACAAATGAAACACTTAGCAACCTAGCAACTTAAAGAACCCAAGGGACAGCAAAAGCCTTGCTAAATCAGCTAGGCACACATGTGCCTTATTTATCTGAAATCACCATAAACTATAATGAGTACGAAACTCAGTAAGCATACTAGTTTTTCATATATCAAAATACAAATACATATATGTATACAATGCATATGTATGATATGCTGTGATAAATCAAAACCATAATCTTATCAAATCACATGTCAGGTAAGCGTTTACACATTCTTTCAAAATATATAATAGGAATACCATCACTCATTTACTACTTAGTAGGACTTTCATATCACATATCACATAATGAGCCAAATGTCACTCATAGGTGACATACCGTATTAGAAGAATAGTACAAGTGAGGTTTAAATTACATATATATAATGCTCATGCCCAAAGGTAAGAGCCAAACCCTCACCCTGATCATCGGTGAGTCCTCTCACATGCACCAATACGCCACCATATGAATGTGATGACTCAATCTTCCTTTAGGTACTAATAGGATCCTCCCTATATATGGAATACATAACATATACTAATCCCGAAGAAAAGGCCACACATAAAGACTTCAGAAATCACATAAGGGACCTACTAAGTAAATAGTGAGTTCAAGCATCCTCAAAACACAAAACGTATCTCACAGACATTTTTCACTTCAAAAGCTTTCTTTGTTAAACACATTTCATTTTGAAAGCTCACTTTCATAAACACATTTCATTTTGAAAGCTCACTTTCATAAACACATGTATGTCCATGCTCAATGTCAATGCTCACATTCATAAACATATATCTTTCACATTTCATATCAAATATACTTTAGCATAACATAAACATATTTCTAAACACATTTACAAAATCATATATAGACAATTACTATGCTTATTGTGATTTCAGTAAAAGTCTAGTATACTTACCTTTTAGCACTTTCAGCTACAAGGATTAAATCTTCTTAACCTATGATTGAGATTAATCCTTTCATGAGCCTCAACATTCATACAAAATACTTTAAATAGCTTACAAAATTACACATATTGCACTTATCACATCGAATTGGTCTAATTACTTAGTTTTTTAAAACTTGTCATTCTGACCACTTACACTTAAAAAAAATTTCTTATACATCAAATGATATCCAATTACTCCAAAATCAGAATATCATTCTTGAATCATATATCATTCTTATATATGAATATTATATCATAATTCTTACACAATTTATTCTATAAACACCATCCAATCCAAACTACTAACCTGACAGGATCAAGATATTTACTGAACAGTATTCAATCTCCTAATTTTATAAAATCATATACTAACTCAAAAATTATAAAACTATTACAGAATTACTATAAACATATATCTCAATCCATGATAAATATTTTACTTTCAAATCACTGCCAAAAATATTTTAAAACTATTTTATTCTATAGCTTTAAAAATCTGTTAATCAAATACTGCAATGAGCTGACACTCTTTAGAAAATCATAACAATTTAACCACATTGATCTAAATTCCTAATTCTTAGTATATCATATTAGACATATAAACTTATCATATTCCATAAATTTGTAATTTTTGAAGATCATTCAGCAGATAAAAAATTATTTGTCTCTGTATCATACTGTTAACACAGGAAATTTCTAGAATTTCAGGGTCATTTTGGTAAATTCACTACAAATTCATTTTCTGAAATTTTTAATCGATTCAAAGTCTCAAATGAATCTAAACATGTTTAATTTCATATACTAAAAATTAAAAACCAGAATTGAATCACAACAATTTATAAAATTCCTCAAGAGACTATCAAGTAAAAATTCTGCGATTCATCATGATTTATCAAGCTATCTACATATATCATCATCAATTATCACAATATCTTATGAAATACACATCAAATCCTCAATTGCACATATCTTCAGAATCAAAACTTAAAGGAATTAGCTAATTTAACACCAAGAAATTAAGAAAAGGTTATAATATACCTCTTAAAGCTTAAATCCAACTTTCTTCTTCTTTTTCTTCTTCTTCTTCTCTTTCTCTCCCATTTCTTTCTCTCTTTTCTCACTCTAAAAAAGGTAGCTCGACCAAAATGAGTGAATTAGGGTTTCAAATGTATAATTTTTTTATACTAAGAGGCTAATTTCTAATATTTACGAATTAGCCCCTAAAACTTTCAAAGTATTATAATTTGGTCCCTAACAAAAATCTAAAGTCTTACAAATAAACCCAATACTAATAGTATGTCCTTAACCTATACAAACACTACTAATAACAATACATAAATCAAGTATCGCCCATATACAAATAAAATATGTATATTTATATATATATATATAAATATAAATACATATTCTTACCGGTTGTGGATATTGGTAACTACATTCAGACTCATACTCCTATGACTGAGTCTCAACATTAGCCCATGTCGGATATACAACATGTAACTAAAAGCCCTACAAATGTACAAATTATACCCACTGCTGCTGTGTAAGGGATGAGTAGGTATGACGCCTTTACAAGAAGGCACAAGCTAAAAGTAGTTCTTATACCAATCCGTTCCGAAATAACATGAAAAAGAAAGTTGTGAAATTAGAAGTATAAGCTACAGTTAACACACAAGGACAACTATTTCCTATAAATGAAGCAAAACTTAAGGAACTTTAGGATTTGATAAATAATAATGATCCAACGCAACGTGTTACTTTACACGGGCTTAATGCTAACAAGAAATAGTTTAACGAGCTTATGTTTCACTGGCTTGATGATTCAATAAGGACTTTTTTTTAATGTGAGTTTTTTAACAATTTCAAAACTTATATACATGTTATCGCGATTTTGCAGCATATAAATGAGTATCTAAAGGTTCTGCGTATACAACATCATACGTTTTGCAAAATGTACTCATAAGATTGCACAATTGTAGATGCATATTTTTACATGAGTATTTTTTTACCCGTCTTTTATTCACATTACATTATAATACCATTGGTTAACTTTAATGAGTTTAATGTCATATATATTTGATTTTAAGAGTACATTAGACAAATGTGACAACCGTCCAATTCTAGTTCAAGCTCTAATGTTCAATGGGTCGCAACATTGTTGGCATATACACAAGGAGCAAATAAGGATTAATTTGTGCTAAAAAGTGGACTTTGGTCAATAAGGTAGTGGAAGTATAGTAATAAATTTTATCGTTATTAATATAATAAGTTCAAAATAATACAATAATAGTTTGTGCATGTATATATTTTATTGAATGTCAATAAAAAAATATTAGTTTGCAGTAGATGTCAACTTTATTAAGAGGAAGATTACAGTGTATGATTCCAGCGTGAATGGAAATAGGTCAAAGTCAAATTGTAGTATTTCAGGCACGAAATGAAATAAGTTTTCTATCTTAACTTTTTCTTCTCTTGCATAAGAGACATACTCATCATACAACTCATGAACATAAGTTTTAGAAACATAATCATCATCATCATTATCATTATCATCATTTCCATTGACTTTCGTTCCATAATCATCATCATCATCATTTTCATCATTATTACCAACATCATAACCATGATCATCATTCTCATAACCATCATCATTACCGACATTATAACCAAGATTATTATCAATATCATAATCAAGATCAACGCCAAAATCTCCATATATCTGGCTATCATAATATGTATAAGTTGGTTGTTCATTGAACATTAGAGGAGAATAATGATAATACTTTGGAGGGTTTGGAACATATACAAGGGTCAGGGGTGTGAATTTATTAGTGTAGGCTTATTTATGCTCCATGGGTCATTGTACATTATTTTCACATTCAAGAGCTCGAACATCCACTGTTACAAATAGTGGTGTAGTACTTTTCTTTTATAGGCTCAACCAAAATATCACATTGTCATCATTTTTAAGTGGAATGGGTCTTAACTTTACAGTACTTAAAAGAACCTCGAACTTGAGAGTCACTTTATACTGCACTTGATCAACTCCAATAATATGACAAACTATTATCAACAATACTTCATATTTTATATTTTTCAAAAATGACATGTGCATACTTTGAAATCTAATGTATTTCTCAGCACCATCACTGAAACTCTTCCACATTTTTTAAAGCATACAATAGTCAAAATTTGCACTATAATAATATCAGTAACACCTGAAAATAATAACATTAAAATAAATATTAATATAATTACATAAAATTTAAAAAATAAAAAATATTGAATAATATATACAACAGAATAAATAACTAATAAACAAATAAAACTTAATTCATTAATGACAAAAAATAAAAAATTAATTTCACAAAACAATGACACATGGCATACTGAAACGTGCGCTTTACTGCGCGCTATGCGCTAAGGTGTGATGTAAGCGCGAACACATGAAAATATTACATCATCATTATTTTCAAGTGGAATAGTTCTCAACTTTATAGTACTTGAAGGAACCTCAAATTTGAGAGTCACTTTATACTACACTTGATCAACTCCAAGAATATGACAAACTCTTCTCAACAATACTTCATATTTTATATTTTTCAAAAATGACATGTGCATACTTTAAAATCTAGTATATTTCTCAGCATCATCACTGAAACTCTTCCACATTCCCCTAAAGCATATAATGGTTAAAATATGCACTATAACAATATCAGCAACACCTAAAAATAACAACACTAAAATAAATATTAGTATAATTACATAAAATTTTAAAAACTATAAAATATTGAATAATATATACAATAGAATAAATAACTAATAAACAAATAAAACTTAATTAATTAATGACAAAAATAAAAATTAATTAATTAATGACAAAAAATACTAATTAATTAATTAATTTCACAAAAAATTGCCACATGGCACACTAAAGCCCGTGCTTTGCTATAAGCTAAGGCGCATGGTGCTCTGCCCCCAATGAGTGATGCAAGCGCCAACACGTGCAACATGAGCTGCACGCAGTTTGAGTCTTGAATCCACCACTTTTAGTTTTTTTTTTTTTTAATTTTTAGCTTTTTACCTTCTTAACACTAAATCTACACATTTGAACTAGTATAATACAAACCAACATAGCAACTCCTTGCCAGTTACTACTCTTATTCCTTCCCACGTTAGAAACTTTAGCTTCAAATAATAAATAGAGAATGCTACGTTGGTATTTATTATGAAGGGTCATCCAAGTAAGACCATGTAAGTGAAAGGTTGGTCGACCATTACAAAATTAGTCATGGTGATCTTAACGTAGGGTCTCTCTTCTAGGGACATGGGTAAACTCACAATCCTGAGGGGCATAACATAGCTATCTCCGAAACCTTGCAGAGGGGTCTGAGTTCTTTTAATTTTTAAATCATTGATATCCAACACATCTAAGGCTTCTCTAAAGATTATATCTACGGAGCTTCTCAGATAAATATACAGTTTACCTCTACACCAGTGTATCATCATGTGGGTAACTCACCCCTCTAAGGGCCCTCATTAATAAACATGATTAAAACAGCCATCATCCACTACCTTTTGCAGTCAAGATATTACACATCACCTAATGCCCCAATATAAAGTACTTAGAATAGTTTTTTCTTTACCGATTATAATCTTTCACTAGTGCAAAACCCCCTAAGATGATTATAGATGCGTGCGGTAGGATGAACTCTTCATTTGGGGTACTTTTTGGTGGCTCCTTACCTTAGCGATTAGCTCATAACTTAACCAAATAGCCATTCCTGACCAATTAGTTCACCTGTTTCCTTAGGTCGTAGTATTTTTCTATAGAATGCCTTATATCTTGGTAGAAGTTGCACCTCTTTGTTAGATCACACTAATTCAAAGGTGTCTTTAAGATAGAGGGCTTAGTGAGTAGGCTTGGTCTTTTATGACTTCACAGATAACTTTTGAATGAGAGGTCAAGGGAACAAACTTCTCAATCTTTGCCACTCGAGGTAGGGCTCCTATCATCCTATCATTCTAGCTCATATACTCATACATACTTGGGAGCTTTATGGTGGAGTTTTGTCCCACCTTCCCTTAAAGAATCTCCTCTATAGGGACTTTACTCTTCCTATCTCTTGAGGACGTACTTATCCTTGGACAATTTTTGTTAAGATGGGTTTCTTAACTTCTTCATCTTCTTTAATGGTTATGTTTTTAGATACTTGATCGTAGGTAAGTGCATAGCTTAAGATAGGACTCTTAGAGAGGTAGTACCAAAATCGATTTAGCTTTAACTCGACTTCGAGGCTTTTAAGGCTATAAATAGGTTGAAAGCCTCAAGCTGGATTACCTTCTTTTGAAACCTCTTCATGAACTCTATCAAGCTTTTGATTTGTCCCTACTTGATTCTCCATAGTTGTTGGGGATCCTTAGCTACCTCACAAACCTTTGAAAGTGTTACATAAACTTGTTCATGAGTTCACTATAAGAAGAGACACTTTTTTGTTTCAAATATTGATACTAGAGGAACACTGGCCCTTTCAGGTTCATATGGAATAGCTAGCACATTTGTTCTTATCTTAAACACTTGATAGAAAATAAGTCTGTAGCCTGATCCATATAGTGGTTCGGGTCAATGATACCTCTTTAGGTATAGTGGCAGCCTAAATCATAATGATAAGTCTATATCCTTGAACTCATCAATTAATAGGGATTTCCTCTTTCTTTGTTTCTTTATAAGAAAATGAAGGTATTGGTTTTTCTACTTTTTGAGCAGACTATGCATCCACTCCTCTAACCCTTAAAATTTTTCCTCTAAGAGTATCTCCATTTATGATCCCCTCAGTACTCTATCTTTTTAATCCTCCTTCCTATCTTTGAGTTCTCAAGCCTTTGTCTCGTTTCGTTTTACCATGTGGCTCGAATCCTTAACTTGGGATTAAGCACGCTCTATCTTGGTATGACTATACCTCAACTAGCTTATTGATTGGTCATCGGGTGAGACTTGTTGCATTCCTTTTGAGTTTTCTCCTCGGGCAAGTAGTTTATCATACTGCGTGTTTGGTCAATTTGGGTTTAAATGACCATCCTATCAATTAGCACACTAAGGTTTGCCTGCCCTACTTAATCCTTTACACTCCTTTAGGATCTTTATCAATAACTTCCCCATTTCTTCCATCTCTTCTCATCATTTTTAGTTTCTCCTCAATCCCTATGGGCAAGGGAGTTCTAGTTAGTAACACCGGATTTTCTTCTTAAGGATCCATCAACTAGAACCTGTTATTTTACTCTGGATGCTCAATTAACAATAAGTTCAAGTTGTGGTTAGCATTGTTCTATGAACGGTTTGCCATCTTGATTATGGTGAATGCTCTTAATACTTATTGTTTCGATTATCACAGACAACACTAAAAACTATTGACCCAAAAAATTATCTTTTGAGCCAACAAGCTTTTAAATTTGTTTTTTAGGAAGCGAAACTGGGCCTTTACTGTTAGGGATCATTTGTACGTAGGTGTATGTATGTACAACAATGTTCATTGTATATAATATGTATCGTACACATATTCGGCGTAATGAAATAATAAAAATCATACAATAAACACATAAAATTATATGTTAATCAAATTAATATACAAAGTGTAAAGTTGAGAAATCACCAAAACATATAACATTTTACACATGTATTTTAAGAGTCCGCCTGGAGACCAATCCGTTAACAATTCTAGTCACCAACTTAATAGGTTTGGTAAGTTAGAATAGCAACTCAAATACCAGCACTGGGTTTAACACTTAAACCTTTTGATTTTATTTTTTTCTTGATTAATTATTTGATTAATAAAATAAATTCCTATGGTATTGTAACTTATAGCTAATAAAATTAAGCAAAAGAATTAATTTCAACGCTTGAAATTAACTCAAAATTTACATCAAATCCTTTGTTGCTTAATACATGGCCATCTACCTTTTGAAACTAACATTTTTCCTTTTAATTTCAAAGACAACAACACAAAATAAAGCAAAACCTCTCCACTTCAAACGTTCCATACACACATATATTTATATATATCTCAAAATTATATTAAAAAAAATAATATTATGATAATAAAATTGCAAGACTTGGTCACCAAGTCTAACTTTAATAATATTATAATAAAATAATATTATATATTAATACATGACAACTAGCACGCATTAATATATAATATTATTAAATAATATATTTTAATGATATATTTTTAATTTTTTAATAATTAAATAATCAAAGTGTGGAATTATTATTTTACCCCTCTTGAATAGTTACCAAGTATCTCTCTTAGTGGATTCCACCAAATCACACATTTGGATAAACTCAATCGAGGACCCACAATGCGCCACGTGTCATAATATAATTAGTAAATAACAATAGTTAACTAATTATTATATTTAACACTTAAATACGGACACGTGCGCATTTCTATGGTAGTACTGGATATTACTAGACTAAACAATTCAATCCGATATGCTGCCCTAGTACTCAACGAGTACACTCCATATTGTGAGACTCCCTAGGTCCATGCCCGATTCGTCAAATAAAACTATTCCATGAGTTCGTGAACACTGCCTCATGCACACGTCACGAAAATACAAATCAGCGCGTCGACCATCTAAGTTGAGGTTACAACTCATACGTATAGTCCTTCCGTCATGATATCATAGATGTGCGGGGACATAAATTATAACTGTCAAATCTCTATATGTTCATCCATAGCCTATCTCCAAACTTGTATCTCACTGAATAATATGCGTAAACTCATTTGCTATATTATTTAACTTTGGTGGGAACTCTTTCCCAGGATTAATTGCTTACGACCACAATACTTTCTGAGATACAGTCTCGAAACATCTGGATATCTTACTACCTATGCGAGTTGACGGATCCCATATCTGTACACACCAGACTTCATAAGCATCGAACCATACCCAACGATACCCAACGGTCACACTATAAAAGGTTTGTGACATGCATGGAACAAAAATATGGTGGATCACTTACAAGCCCATCATGACACTTAGGTTAAAGGATCACGTATACTACTTAACTCGAGAGGACACTCCGTTGACGGTTTACGTTGGATGTCTATCGGAGGTCCTCATGAGTTTGTTTTATATCCAGTTTTAACTAGATACTCATATGTCAATACGAGCTCCAAACTCACAGTCAACTAAGAACAACCATCTATAGCATATAGGTATGACATATGCTGATCTATATAAAGGTATCCACCAACAGACCCGTACAGGCAAAAATCGATAAGGGATAATATTCGAAAACATACTTACGTAACTAGCATTTTCTAGCACTTGATTACAACTCTTGCAACTTTATAATTACTAGTATATTTTCTGGTCTATGTCCCATTACAAACAAAGCTCCAACTTTTGAATTTTCGCTAATTATTATAACTAGTTAACACTTAGCGGTGTTAACTCTTAGTATTTATATTTTTCACCGTGGCCAACTATAGGCCATGATCTAAACTCTTTTAGATCAGATCTGAACTCCTTCAGATTATACAATATCTGTAATGTTACATTGTATAGTACCATATAAATAGGCATTAACAATTTAATAGAAATGTACACTTGTATAAATAATAAGTATATGTATATTTAGGGATGACACGTAAGTACCAACTCTAATATTTACTGGCAGGCTATGCTGAGATAGAGCTGGTTAGGTAGTTTTGACACTTTACAATAAAAAGAATGCAATGTTAGGTCTCAACAATGGTTGTTCTGGTCCTTCGATACTTGAGCCAGTACTTTGTAGGATGTAGACTAGATGACAAAAAAGCTAAATAGTGGAAGTGTGGAAAATTTTTATTATCTTTGGCCATTGTAACCTTATCTTTTTATAGTTGGTCTTTGCCACTTTATCCCGAGAAATCTGGGCAAAAAATCTGAGCTTCATTTTCGTTATAATTTATAATGTATTTAGGGCTGACGAGATTGATCTCAATCTCAATCTCGAAATTCTCAAATCTTCCTTTATCGAGTGTTGATTAATATGAATCCCTTAATCACATAATATTACTATCAATGTAAACCTTTAAACTCCTCAAGATTTAAGATTTATTATTTTAGGGAATTATGAACAACTTTCTCAAGATTAAACATAAATATCAATAAGGTCTTATTGTATATGAACAGATGAGCCTCGGCTCTTAGCCCACATGGATAGGCCCAGGCTATTTTTAAGTCTCCATTCTTTCTCTAAGTGTAAGCAGGCGCACCCTTGATCCAGGTCCACTTGAGTAGGATATGGACCAAACTTAAACCTTAGTGCAAGGCCAATCTTTTAGGGAACAATTATAACATTTCTCATCAAGAATTACAAGGGTTATTAGTAAAGTGTTTATATAATACATGATAAAGAATATCTGGACTCGTGTGAATGTAATGAGTCAAAATCAACTTCAAATATTTATTTTCTTGAAAGGGAAAAAAGTTAATTAATTAATAGTTTTGTTTATAATAAATTTTTTTTTGTTAATAACATGATAATATTAATGAGTTGGTTTTTATTTTTTATTTTAAAATTTTAATAAATAAAAATACTTATAATAATTTTTATTTTTTATTTTTACTCAAATTTAAATAGTTTTAGACGGAATAATATTAATGAGGTATACACCCAAAGAGTGAATAATGAGTTGGTTAACAAAGATAGTAAATTAATTTTTGTTGTTGTTATATTTCTAAAATAATGTTATTTTAAATTCGCATATATTTTTTAGATTATTATTTTAACGTAGAAAAGAATTTGAAGTTCGAAATCTCATAGTTGATTGAGAGATTTAGACATTGATTATAATTTTCAACATATAAGATTTTTAAATTTTAGAGATTCCCGTGAAGGGAAAGTTAAAATGTGGGTGTGTGTGTGTGGGGCTTTCTTTTTTTTTTTTTTAATGTTTTTAAAATTAAAGAAAACGAATGATTCAGGCTATATTCGTAGGACCCACAAAGATCTAAAATATCTCCAATCGAGATCTACGGTAGACTAGTGAGTACTAGATTCTACAACCCCACGCAAGCAAGCAGCAGCCACCCACTCTCACACGCTGGGTTTTGCCCCCACCGCCCACACACGTACACACACATACCTGACACTTCAAGATTTACAATTACAAAATTATAAAATGAAAAATATATATACATATAAAAAAGAAACTTCCCTTAACGAAGTCTCGTAAACAAATAATGAATTAATGTCATGGACCTCTAATTATTTTATAATTTCTAACTGATTACATATTGTTTTCATTTGTATCAAATAGGTCCGTAACCCTATTAAAGAATAACTGAAATACCCTTTAGTTTTGTCACTAGTCTAAGCTCAACATGACGGCGGTAAATTTCAATTGGGTTGAGGGACCTAAGTCATAGAAATAGACAAACTATGTCCTTGTACGAGAAACAGTAGAAAATTAGGGACTCGAATATTATTACCCCAATAAATAATGCAAACACCGTCTTAATTGATTGATCGCCCAAGTCGTACTACTAGCTAGTAGACCAAGAAAGAAAAAGAAAAAGAAAATAAGCGCTTTCAAACTCTCACTTCTCTGTCGCCCTGCAGCTTTCTGCTTCCTCAAATTATATATTTAAAAAAAAAAAAATCCAAACGAGTCGTTTTCTTCTCAGCAACCAAAGCCCCTCTACTCGATTCTCTGTATAGAGTCAGTTTAAGTTCTTCAAGCAAGACTTTCTTTTTGGTTTTTCTTCTTTTGTTGTTCTTTTGGTACTTTTTTTTTTAGTTGGCTCAAATTTCGAGATCCGGTTGTAAATTTAGGGTTTTAGTTGGAAAATTTGGGGATTTTAGCCGATTGTTGGAGCTAGGTTTTAGTTTGGGGTTCATTTTAAAATGTGGCAGTTTCTGAAGAGCTGTTAGGGTTGGTGTAGAGAAGATCTGAGGCTTATGAGGCTGAATAAGGTAGTGGCTTGTATTGGTACTGGTTTCGGATGATATTGCTTTGAAATTTATCTGGGTATTTTTGGGGGGGTGGGGGGTAGGCTTTATTTTCTTTTCATGAATGTGGAGTTAAGTGGAAAAGGTGAGCGGTGATTTGAGGGTTTTTTTTTGTGGTGGTGGTGGTGGTTTGTCAAAGAGTTGGTTTTGTTTGGCTTTTGAAGAATGAGACTTTCTTCGTCGGGGTTTAATCAGCAGACTCAGGAAGGTTAGAGCTCTGTTTCCTAATTGTTTCGGAATACATGCTGTTAATTTTCATGCATTTTGTGTTTTCATCTATTCCAAGTTGGGGTTAATGCTTAGAAGTGATTTTAGCTGATAATTTTATCTATACGATGTCTGTGTTGGGTGTGCTTGTGTCTTTGAAAACCCATATTTGAACTTGTTCATTAAAAGCTTCAGTGCTTGTGTGCATGTTTGGTTTGGGTTGAAAGGGACTAATGAAACTTGAGGTGGTTTAGCTTATAAGTAATCTAAGAATTCCATGCTTCAGTAACCTTAATAGTGTGGCACACCTTATGTACTTGCTCAAACAAGATTGATTAAAGTTTGCGCTGATTTCATGTACTATGTGAAGTTTATGCCAGTGTGTGAACTTTTGCAGGAGAGAAGAAATGTTTGAATTCCGAGCTTTGGCATGCATGTGCTGGCCCTCTAGTGTCTCTACCTCCTGTTGGAAGCCGAGTTGTCTATTTTCCCCAGGGTCACAGTGAGCAGGTATTATCGGTAAAATAATTTTTTGTTTGATCAGTTGTTTACTATTCAACAACAATTGCATCCTTAAAATGGTGCATGATCGGAAATTGTGCTAGGGCCTATTATTTCCCCAAATGGGAAGTTGGATAATTTGTGATCTGTTGATGTAAATGTTTGATGCCATTAGTCGTCACTTCCTTGGAAATAAATGCATGTGGCTTAAAATCCATCCTGAGACTCGTAGCATCATCTGGCACATTTTTAGCTAGTAGAAATTGTTTTATAGTAGTTATTGTTATGTTAGCATATTTAACCCTCACATTTTTAGCTTACTAGAAATTGTTTTATGGTAGTTATCTGTTACGTTAGTATATTTAAGGGGAGATTGTTTCAAGGTTGTTATCTGCTTTTATGTTAATAAAAGTGCTATCTGTTTTCATGCCCTATCCATGTTCACCATGATTATAGAATGAAATAATTGAGTCCAAATATCACTGAAGCTGCTAATCTATGGCTCATAAATTCATATATTCATAAAGTTTGTGGGTGGTTTGATTGTTTTTGATTGCCTCTGCAGGTTGCTGCTTCAACAAACAAAGAAGTAGATGCTCATATCCCTAATTACCCTAACTTACCTCCACAACTCATCTGTCAGCTTCACAATGTTACTATGCATGTAAGTGTCGGTCCTTGCCTATCACATTTCCTTCACTATGTTTTCATGGGTTAGTGCTTGCTACTTATTAATTCTGCATCTACAGGCGGATTTGGAGACGGATGAAGTTTATGCACAGATGACCTTGCAACCACTGAGTCCGGTACTTATATTTGCCTCATTTAGAGTATGTGTGGTTTTGTAATTTAATTAATTTTTCCTCCCCTGACTGTAAATTTTTATTGTAGCAAGAACAGAAGGATGTGTACTTGTTGCCTGCAGAATTGGGTACTCCCAGCAAACAGCCAACCAACTATTTTTGTAAAACATTAACAGCAAGTGATACCAGTACACATGGGGGATTCTCTGTTCCTCGTCGAGCGGCTGAAAAAGTCTTTCCTCCTCTTGTAGGTGACATTTGATAATTCTCCAGTTTCTTATTCTAGTGATGTGTTATGTGTTGTGAGTATGATTTGTTTCATTTGTCATTTTTATTTTTTTTAATCTGTTTCAGGACTACTCACAAACACCACCAGCTCAGGAACTTATTGCAAGGGATCTTCATGATAATGAATGGAAATTCAGACATATATTTCGAGGTTTTTTTTTCACTATATAATTTTTTAACTTAATATAATAATTTATACAAATTCTAATGCACATAAGATATTATGTGCAAGATTGTTTCTTTATCATTACATGTTGTGATTACAACTATGGTTGCTAGTGCTGATAGAAACAAACTAATATTCTAACTATTGATTTATAATGTGGCAATATTTGCACAAATATTATTCATAAAGTTTTTTTTTTCTTGATAAGGTGCTTGCTTGTCCAAATACATGTTTCAAGCAAATGTTAAGTCGTTTGGGAAATATTAAAAAAAACAGTGCAATTCATATGTCATTTGGTTTTCAGCTGTTGTAGATACTAACTAGTGATTTTAGCTCACCATCTGGGATTGATTTTCCATCAATTTGTGAGGTAATGAACTTTGTCAAGCTTTTGCCATGTTTTAACCATTAGAAAGCTGAAAGGTATTCTCATTGGCATGGATTTTATGGGCTTTTTCTGGAATTAGAGTATATCTAATTCTTGTCAAGTTTTCTGCATTGCTGTTGAAAGGAAGGGACTGTGTTTTGAATTCGTCTTAATTGAGTCTGACATATTCCTATAAATGGATCTGACTGCTTTATGGTACATGTATTAAAAGGATGAGCAAGAAAGTTAACTGCTTAACTTCAGGACAATGGTGATTATGTGAAATCCGAAGTCTTGTCTAAATAGTTCAAAAGAAACTAACACTGGAACTTTTCAGGAAGAAATCCGTACATTAATTAGTTTTCTTTTTACACGTGCAGGCCAGCCCAAGAGGCATCTTCTCACAACAGGATGGAGTGTTTTTGTTAGTGCTAAAAGACTGATTGCTGGTGATTCTGTTCTGTTTATCTGGTTAGAATGTTTCCTATATCTTGGGAGATTATTTTTTGTTTACAATATTGTGCTGGAATATTTCCCTAGGGATGGGTAGCTAGCAAGGGAGTCAAAATGCTTATAATATGATGCCTGTGGTATTGCTGATCGGAGCTTGAGACAACCTGATGAATTGATCCTACTTATGAAGATTTTATAGAAGCTGATATTAGAAGTTTTCTGATTCAGCATTAATCATATACTTATTGTCATACCAGAGGGTCTTTTTAATCTGCATACATGCCAAGTAGATTCATTGCTTGCATTTCACATCACTTGTGATGCAGTGGATGGGGGTCATGTTCTACTTTTTGCTGCATGCTGGAATTGATTGTAAAAAATGATTATGGTGTGATTTTCATCGTTTTGCATTTGATATGTTGTCTTACATTAGGAATGATAAAAATCAATTGCTCTTGGGTATCCGACGAGCAAATCGTCCACAGACTGTTATGCCCTCATCAGTTCTGTCAAGTGATAGTATGCACATTGGTCTTCTTGCTGCAGCCGCACATGCTGCTGCCACGAACAGCCGTTTTACTATATTCTATAATCCAAGGTGAAGTATCTGATGAGCTCAGAAACAGACTGAAAATATTCAATGCAAATCTTAGTCATTGAAATTACCTTGATTACAGGGCAAGTCCTTCAGAATTTGTCATTTCCCTGGCAAAGTATGTTAAATCAGTCTATCATACCCGAGTTTCTGTGGGCATGCGATTTAGGATGCTGTTTGAGACTGAGGAGTCAAGTGTCCGTCGGTATGTCTCACCTCTCGTAAATTATTTATTATATATGGTTGAAAGAAATTGCTGTATAAATAGATAAATGAAATTTAATCCAAGATATCAAGCATATCATCTTTGTTGTTTTAAATTCAGAACAGAACCTTGTTTTTGCTCTCTCCAATTCTCTACTTTCTTATGTTCCCTTAATGTGGGATCTGTTATTGTTCTTGTCAATATGTTTTTGATGCATGTTCCTGATCATACATTTTTGAGCAATTGATTACTGTCCCGCTAAATACATTTTCTGCTATAAGGAATGGAATTTGTGATAAAATCATTGCTCCTGTCTGAAATAGAAGATGGAAAGATGCGTGTATATGTCAAATAAGTGACAATTGTGCTCCTTATGAGCGAAGAGAACTTGAAACCTGAAAACGGCAAATCTATTTTTTAGATCAGATTGGCAAATTCTGGTGAAGAAAATACAGGAAACGGCTCAAATACTATGAGCCATGTAGCTTGGAGCTTGAACCCAACTAAAGAAATGGGGAAAAAGTTAGGAAACCAGGACCTGTAGAATCTCAATGTAAAAATTTGGCTCTGTTACAACATTTTTATAAATTTTTTCTTAATAACACGATTCCCGAGAATCTAATTTACTTAGTGTAACTCTTAACTTCAAATGTTTTATCAAATTGATCTAATGAGATCTAATTATAAACCCTACCACAAATATTTTGAATCCTGGTATACCCCTTAAGAAGCAAAAAAGCAGCATCAAAGTCATTTTCCTGTTGTTCTTAGGTCTTTCCTGTTATTCTAGCAATTAGGAAGAGTTTAAAAGTTAGAACTTTTAATTTGTAGACTTAACTGAGGGCTGAAATTGGTTAAATAATTGTAGAGAAGGAAAGAAAAGTAGAAAAAGAGAATAGGCCTTAAATTCCTTAGGATGGGTCCCATGAGCATACCATAGAGGATTACAATATTGGACAACCCTAAAAGAGAGCTGCACAGTTACTGGATTAATCTCCAACTATGCTTTCTTTAAACTTGAAAGCGCTACAGAAGTTAATTTTGTGTAGTTGTAGCATGCTCTTAATGAGTGAGGACTTGGATGCATAAACATGCAAAATCATCATATTTAAGGGTGACTAGATTGACCTAGTAAAATAAAATTGTAGAAGACTGATAACAGGAGATCTAAACCCAAATAAAATCCAAGGGACTTGGATACAACACATTCTAGCAAACTGAAAGTTACCAAATTACCTTATGATTAGATCTCTCCTTCCATCCTTTCCGTATTTTCTCTCTCTTCTTTTTCTCTTCATAAATATTTTTTTGTTTCAAACTGTAAATGGATATCATCTAGTATGGATATATGGTTGTTAATTAATCCACTAGTTTCATTTGTCAATCTATATGGTAGATGGTTTTGCTCATTTGTGTATGTTAATGTCCAGATACATGGGTACAATTATGGGCATTAGTGATCTAGATCCTGTTCGCTGGCCCAACTCATATTGGCGCTCTGTTAAGGTGTGTTCGGGTTTAAATATTCAATTTTCTAGTTCTACTGTCTGATGTTTTATTGAGTTTTAGCTTAAACATAACTGTTTTTGATTATCTGATGTGGAATTTCTTTTTCCACTAATGCAGGTTGGCTGGGATGAATCCACTGCAGGGGAGAGGCAGCCAAGAGTGTCCTTGTGGGAGATTGAACCATTAACAACATTCCCTATGTATCCATCCCCCTTTCCTCTCAGACTAAAGCGACCATGGCCATCTGGACTACCCTCCTTCCATGGTATGTTTGGGGTATTGGTGCTGGTTAATGTGCATAAATCTCCTTTAATTAGAAATTGAAATTCTCATCCTAACAACTTTTCCAATAAAATCTTTTTGATTTGTTTTGCAAAGCTATGAAAGATGGTGATATGAGCATCAATTCTCCACTAATGTGGCTTCAAGGAGGGGTTGGAGATCATGGAATGCAATCTCTGAACTTCCAGGGCTTTGGTGTTACACCCTGGTTGCAGCCAAGGCTTGATGCTTCTATGTCGGTTCTGCAACCGGATGTATACCAAGCAATGGCAGCTGCTGCACTTCAGGAAATGAGAACTGTGGATTCTACAAAATTGGCATCCCAATCTCTTCTTCAGTTTCCGCAATCTCAAAGCTTATCAAATGGGCCTGCTTCCTTGATTCCAAGGCAGATGCTACAGCAGTCTCAATCTCAAAATGCCTTTCTACATGGTTTTCAGGAAAATCAGGCCTCTGCTCAGGCTCAGCTTTTGCAACAGCAGTTGCAGCGTCAGCACTCTTATAATGACCAGAGGCAACAACAGCAAGTTCAACAGTCCCAGCAACTGCACCAGTTATCTATGCAGCCACAGATCTCAAATGTCATCTCTACTCTTCCTCATCTTGCATCTTCCAGCCAATCCCAGCCTCCAACTCTGCAGGCTATTCCTCCACAGTGCCAGCAGTCAAACTTTTCTGATTCCCTTGGGAACCAAATAGCCTCGTCCGATGTTTCTAGTATGCAGACTATCTTAGGTTCATTATCCCAGGATGGATCAACCCACTTGCTTAACTCAAATGCATCCAACCCTATCATTTCTTCTTCTGCCATGCTAACCAAGCAAGTTACAGTTGATAATCACATGCCTTCTGCAGTTGCTCAGTGTATACTGCCCCAGGTGGAACAGTTAGGAACACAACAGTCGAATGTCTCTGAACTTGCTAATTTGTTGCCTCCATTTCCTGGGAGGGAGTACTCTTCTTACCATGGATCTGGTGATCCACAAAACAATCTTCTATTTGGGGTTTCTATTGATTCCTCATCCCTTATGGGACAGCATGGGCTGCCAAACCTGAAAAACATTGGCAGTGAAAATGAGTCATTATCACTTCCATTTGCTGCTTCTAATTTCACAAGCACTGTGGGAACTGATTTTCCACTTAATTCGGACATGACAACCTCAAGTTGTGTAGATGAATCTGGTTTCTTGCAGTCTTCTGAAAATGTGGACCAAGTGAATCCACCAACCAGAACCTTTGTGAAGGTAAACATATTAGTTATCTTTTGCAAGCATACCTCAAGTTATTTGGGGATTTTTTTTCTTTTATTACTAATGGTTTCTCTAAAGGGAAAAACCTTTTCTCAACTTGCCACATCCAATTGAGTTCATCATTGGCAGCGGAAAGTTCTGATTGGATTTATGATGAGTTTAATGTTAATATGGCCTATTGCTTGTAGAATGCAAGTTTCTTAAGATGACGCCACCGCCAACTTCTTAAAAAATTCTCGTTCTTCGTGACTTGGCTGTGTATAGAAAGCTGTTTTTGTTTTCTCCTCTTACCACACATTGTTTGTCCTGTTTTGAATGTTTTATTGCCAAATAATATTATTTTAACTTTTTTTTTTGGTCTTCTATACATGATTTCTGAGCCATGACCTGGTTTTGTCACAGCCTTACATCTCTTAGTTGTTGATTGAAATATTTAAATTTGACAGGTTCATAAGATGGGGTCCTTTGGGCGATCACTGGATATTTCCAAGTTCAGCAGCTATGATGAGCTGCGCAGTGAGCTCGCTCGCATGTTTGGCCTTGAAGGCCAACTAGAGGACCCTCAGAGATCAGGCTGGCAGCTTGTATTTGGTGACCGGGAGAATGACATTCTTCTCCTTGGTGATGACCCTTGGCAGTAAGTCAACAATCTCCTCCAGTTTATCCTTGTTTCTTCTTTCCTAATTTAATTTTTTGTGCAATCTACGTGCACTGATTCTAAATAAGCACACCTTTATGAGTGGTTAATAGGATCTACATCAATAATGCACTTAATCTCGGTCAATTTAGTTGTTTAACACAAACTTAAGCATGAATTTAGCTAGTGTGACTGGTAAAGAATTTGTACTCTGAATAGTTTATTTCATGTTCCCTTTTTAGTAACAGATGAAAGAATCAGGGTTGCATATGATTCTTGAGAACCAAAAGGTAATGGAGTTAGTTTTGTTGCCCCTGTCGATGGTTGCTCTAGATTCTGTATGTGCAGCTTGTATAACTGCTAGGTAGGAATTGTCCGATCTAGCAAGAAGATGCTACCTGTTCAAGCTAATTGATCACAAATGAGAATAGAGGAGTCTCAACCAATGAAATAGAACTGGATACATGACTTTTCGCATTCTTGGAATAACCAAAGATCAAAGTTTGAATGCAAAGAATTAATAGGAGTTTTCATACATGAAACTTAGAAACTGCTCAATGAGTTGAAGAGCCTAATAGCCTCTTAGAATTTCAGCAATTTTTCTGACATATGAAAACTAATCTCAACCATACCAACTCATTAAGGTTAATCTGGTAGTCATTTGTCATTTTAAAGATGATAAGGGCATGATAATAAAAAGAGAAGACCAGAAATTAAAGACTGGTTCATGCAGCTAGTAGACTGGTAATTAGACAGATGGGCCTGCATCATCTGGTGTCTATCTAATTAGCATCTAAGCTAATGTTCTGAAATTCATGACATTGAAGAGTGTAGTGGAAGCAACCTAAACTGCACTCTTGAGGCCTTAAACAATAAGTTTGGTAGATACACTTGTACATGTTCATGAAACTGCAGGCTTGTTTCATATGGTTTTATTGCTAGTTGCATAATCCACATATTTTGGCCTCAAACTGAATGTGAAACTAGCAATCTCTTATGTCTAGGTATATAGATGGTCATGTTTGCATATGTTGAGATTTCAGTTCATGCGGTTTCATTGTGATATATAATCCCGTATGATTACCTGTACTCTTTCTTTCCAGGGAATTTGTAAACAATGTCTGGTACATTAAGATACTATCTCCACTGGAAGTGCAACAAATGGGCAAAGAAGGCCTCAGTCCTGTGACTTCTGTCCCAGGCCAAAGGATCTCCAATAACAACTGTGACAACTATGTAAGCAGACAAGAATTAAGAAGTTCCAGCAATGGCGTTGCATCCATGGGGTCTCTTGATTACTGAAAGCCCAATTCTCTTTATGAAACTGGTAAAATCAAAATGAGAATTGGCTTCCTAATCCTATTATGTGTTTTTAACTGTTACGAGGTACTGTATCTTATGCATGGATTGTTTAGCATTCTTTTCCACTGTTGTAATTGTCGAGATGGTAGTGCTTTTAAGTTGCTAGTAGAGTTTGTATGTCAGCATATCACTGTATATTACTGTAGGAGACTTTTATCTGAGTACCACTGTGCTACATAGAACACAGGATGACAATCAATAGTAGCAGCGGTTTGTTTGCTATCTTGAATTGTACTTATGAGATGATCTTAATAGGTAATAGAACATCATGGAACTCAATGCATATGTAGTTAATAAATCTTGGAAATGGACTTTGATAATCCATGTCTACACAATACTTTGAAACAGGGGAGTCATGCTCATGCTAGCGACCATGGAGGGGCTTGTTTTGTTGGTAGAGTGCTTTAATTTTTTGGTTATATGTTAAACTTTTTTCTGACTTCTATAAAATAGGGAAATTTAGCAGAGAACTTGGGATGTGATAGACAAGTGCTGGTATTGATAACGCCAGCATTACAAGGCCAATGACATCTGATATTATGTTTTATTGTAAAATTATTATCTTAATTCATTTTATGGAAAATAATGTTATGATTTGTTATCAAAATTTTTACACACGCAGGGGGTAGTAATAATAAGTGGCTCCTCTCTTTGAGTGCTAGGCGTCTCTTATTTAGGGCAATAAAATAAATAAACAAACTAAATTCATGTTAAATTTAATTAAGATATTATCAAATTTTAGTGAATTTACATATGATTAGTGTTTGATTTGAATTTAAAATTTTAATTTTTTTATGAGAGCAAAATTATAATTTTAATTAAGTTTTTTTTTAAATGATATTAGGCGAATTCAATTTGTTTATTTATATTTGATACAATTATGTCATTGATCCAAATTTCAATTGTTTTTTGTTTGATGAAAAAATTAATTTAAATTTATAAATAAAGTACTAAAATAAATATTACATATTTTATGAAAAAATCCTTCTAAAATTCAATCAAAAACATTACAATATATATATATATATATTCACCAATTATTAATGTTATAAATTTATAGTTTAAGTTTTAGTTTTAGGTTTGTAATTGTTAAAATTTATTTTATGCACTTTTTAAGATTTTAGATTTTTCATTATGTTTTACAAATTTTCTTTTATTTTTATGTTTGCAAATGTTAATTATTTGTTATTTTTATATTTTAATTGTAATAAAATAAATGAGAGTTATTTATTTTTATACTTTATATTATCTCATTTATATATGTGTTTAAAAGAGATTTTTAAGGGGAAAAATTGGAAAAGTTTCAAAAATAATCCTATTTTTTATAATTAAATTATTTTGACCACAGTCAATATTTTCATACTAGCACCCTTTTTGCTCCCTCTTAGAAAATTTTGAACATTTCGTCTCTCTCATACAAACTCTCTCGGCCACCTCTTTCAAATCCACTTGATCTATTTAGAAATTTGTACATTAGCTTCAAAATCATTATATTTTAAAGATCAAAAGTAAAAGAACAAATTGTAGGGTTAAAAATAAAAATAAAAATGAGCAAAAGTTGGTGAGTATTGATTTTAATATTATTTTGTTGTGCTTTTATTATTCTATTAGTTTAAATGTTTAGATTTAATGTTAAGAATGTGAAATCATTGTTGAAAATAAGTGTAAATTATTGAAAATTATAAAAAAGGTAAAAAATTGGCTGAAAATTGCTGATCGCTGCTTTCTACCCGTGGCTCTGCACAGCGTGGCAAGTAAGTGCCACATGACGCCACCCTGTGGCAATTTATTAATTTTTTTATTTTTTAAATTGTATTTTGTGTATTAAATTTTATTTAATTTCTTTTTAAATTATTTTTATATTTAATTATTTAATTTTGTCTATTAAATTTTATTTAATTTCATTTATTATTTTTAAATTTTATTTTTTTGTAATTAATTAATTTTTTATTTTAAAATTTATTTATTATTTAATTTTTAAAATGATTTAATTTTTTAATTAAATTTAATTTTTTAAATTTGATTTAATTGTTTAAATAGGAAATTAATAATTATTTATTTGCATATGAATTGTTATTTAACATGCAAGTAAATATTTGTTGTTAATTGGTTGAATTTATTTAACTATATGCTAATATACTAATAATTGTTTTTTTCTACCACTGCAGATGTTATTTTAGATGTTATAGGGTTTGTTTCAATTATTGTATGTATCGGGAGAAAATAAGGGAATTTTAGTGAGGATGTTGAGAGATACATTAGATTTTAAAATGCTCACATGTTAATTCTGAAAAATATAAAAATACGAAGCATTGTTGAAAAGATTTTGTCGTATAATTAGAATTGATAAAATGTAATATAAAGTGACTCTCAGATTCGAGGTTCATTCAAATACTATGAAGGCCAGACAAATTTTACTTAAAAATGATGACAATGTGATATTTTAGTTTGAGACTATAAAATATTTTTTGATACCTCTATGTATAACACTAGATGTTCAAGCTCTTGTATGTGAAAATAATGTGGAAGCACCTATCGAGCAGAACCAAATCTACCCTAATCAATTCATGTCTGCAAGTGGCGGCAACCAAGTAAGTAGTACAGTAGCCCTAACACTTTCAAACCTCGTGTTTTCGTAAAACCCTAAAATGATTATCATTATCCTCCTTCAATGTTCAACGAAGACCCAATTATGTTTCTAAAACTTCTGTTCATGGGATGCATGATAAATATATCTTGTATGCAAAAAAAGATAGGGTTCAAGTAGAAAACTCATTTAAGTTCATGCCTCTGATACCACTGTTTGACTTAAATATATCTGAAAAGGTGTCGTGTATTGAAAATGGAGATGTGTTTGTGAGAAAGTTATATAACTAAAAAGAAAAAATTTATGAGGTTATAAGCATACTAGCATTTAAGTTCAATTAGAGTTTCAAAGTTCATAAATCCATCAAAGATTATTTTGAGGCGAAATACGATGATGAAAATACAAATGGAGATTACGTACAGTTGATATATGTTTGTTTGTAAAATTAAAATTTATATTTAATCTTAAATTTTACTATATTTTTATCCTACTATTTTTATTGTTCTTCATTTTAGGATCCGTAAGAGATATAAGAAATGACTTGCCGAGCCATAGTTTCTGCATCAATTTTACGAGTTGGAGGATTCTCGTATGTGACTTATAAACTTTTTTTGTCATTAAGATCTATAGTAATTTATTGTATTAGAATTTTGAACTTAGATTTGCATTATGCTATTTGGGCATTTGATGTCATAATGTCATTAACTTTATCCTAAGCACTTAGAAATTTGTAGGTGAATGGTTGATGTAGGACAAAATAAGAAAATAAATTATTTTAGGATTTCTTATTTAAGTGTTATTTGATAATTTTATTTTAATAGGGTTATTATTCTTATTTGGTTATAATTTTAAGAAAGTCTAATTATTTAGTTATTATTCTTTATTGTGTAGGATTTATAGTTTATTTAGGATTAGTTAATCTATTACTATAAATAGACTTATTATTTATAACTTTGAAGAACAATCTCATTAATCTCATCAATAATATTTCTGTTATATTCCCTTTAGAGTTATTTTGTCATGGATTTGATACCCTTTATCTTATGAGAGTTATCTTTTCTCATGGATTCGAGATGTATGCTAGAACGAATCTAGTTTCTTTTCCAAACTGGGTCAAGTGGTATTAGAAACTACCTTTATGCCAAACACAGTAAACCTACATTTGTGAGTTTACACAGTTATTTTTTTTATCTCACCAATCACCCTCATTTATCTAAAACACCACCTACCACCATAATTTTCACCTTTAAAAAAAACCCAAAAAATACCTTTTTTTCTGTATTAAGAAAAAAAACTTTTTAAAATTATTTTTCTTTTTTAAGCAAAAATAAAAAATAGCAAAAAAAGGAAGAACCAAAAAAAAGAAAAAGAAAAGAGCAACCACAAAACCTTAACAACTGCCACCCTTCGCCATCGCTCCAATCACCTTTTACAATTGATCTGCCTACCAATAGACTTATAAAAAATTGAACGATCAAAGCCAGCCCTAGTCACTGTGAACTTTGCCGCCTTGATTATGTCAATCCAGCCTCTTCCACCGTCAAACAAAAACGCAAAAACACTTTTCACACATCACCCTTCAGAACCCGATCATCCTTGTCACATTCTAAACAGTCAATCACTAAAAAACGAAACCCATTCTCAACCATCGTTTATTTCAATTTTTTAGTCAAACCATCATGCGTTCAGCCACACCACCACTACAGATCAACTCCCTATCATTGGTTCTCTTAGATTTTGTTAACATGTTTTATAGTGAATGCATGTGATTGTGTATATGTTGAAAAAACTAAATATATGTATCATATACACGATTTCATAGTGGAATTATGCATATGATCAACATATACATATGTAACTTATATAATTAATAACATAAGATGACAGAAAATATACCTTTAAAGAACTTTGGTAAGATTTCAATTTCAGATTCTTCCTAATTCTAACTTTGAGCTCACCTTGAAGTGCACTATTGTTCAATTCTAGTTCACAACAATCCGGTGGGATTATGAAGATAGAATAGCAGCAACTGAATTTTCAGCAATAAGGTTTTATTTTTTGAAAGAAAAATAAGAAGAATTTATTTTTTCTTTCTCTCTAGTTTCTTTTACAACACTTTGTTCAAAGAAAAACTTTGCAAAACCAAAAACTCTCTCTAATCCTCTCTCCTTGCACGTTTTTGCTTCACCATTTGTTTATCAATTATTCAAAATAATTTTTAGGTGTATTAAGCACTTCACAAATACTCTCAAAATTGATTAAGTGGCCAAAAAATTAAAAAATAATATTTGGTGGCAATTATACCTAATTAGGTATATGTCTCCCACCTAAACCAAAATAATAAACAAGTAAAATAAATATTATTATTTATTTAAATAATATTTATTCAATTATTCAAAAACTATTTGAATAATTAAATTTTTTTACCTTATTTGATTTTATTAACATGGTTAATGAGTGAATCATAGTGAAATAATTCATGAAACAAAATTGTGCCACTTGTTAAAATCTAGTTAACAACTCTTGTCAATTAATTAAGTGATGTACTTAATATTTAAGTCTAGACAAATGCACAATCTGAGGAACCTTAAAATATACTTTTAGTTTGCTAAAATTTCTAGGATGGAACTGTTCAATCCATAATGTTGCCCCAGTGCACAGCGAGTACACTTCATATTGTGAGACTCTCTAGGTCCAGTGCACAACGAGTACAATGAGTGCACAAGTTAAGATTATAACATATTCGTATAATTCCTCCATCATTTATATCTGGGTAGAGCGGAGATATAAATCAACACCGTCAAATCTCTATATTCCTAACTGAAAGCTTATCTCTAGAATTATATTTCAATAAATAATATTTTTAAATATTTTTGTGATATTATTTATCCTAAGGTTAAACTCTTTTTTCTCGAAAATTACTACTTATGGCCATAAGACTTTTTGAAATATAATTTTAGAACATTAGAATATGTTACTCACCTAAATGAGTTGATGGATCCCATATTTATATACACTGGACTCCATGAGCATCAAACCATACCCAGTGACACCCACCAGTTAGATCATGAAAGGTTTTTGATATATATGAAACCAAAGTATGGTGGATCACTCATAAGCCCACCGTGGCACTCAGGTCAAAGGACCACGAATACTACTCAACTCGAAAGACCTTCTATTGATGGCTTTATGGGATGTTTATTGAAAGTCTTTATGAGTTTGTTCAGTATTCAGTCCTTACTGAATACTTGTATCTCTATACGAGCTTTCACTAAACTCATGGTCTGCTAAGACTAACCATCTGGACCATCCATATATATATATATATATATATATACACACCGATCTATATATTTATTAAGGTATTCACTGACAGATAACATCAGTGAAGATAGATCAAGAGCATAATATTTGAGAACATATTTATATAATGATATTTTCTAGCAGTATTTGCAACTCTTTGCAACTACGTCATTATTAATATATTCTCAGGTCTTTATCTCATTTCAGATAAGGCTCTAACTCTTTAGATATCGCTGACTCTTATAACATGATAACTCTTATCAGTGCTAACTCTTAGTATTCATAACTCTCAGCATTGCTAATTCTTAGCACTGATTTAAACTCATTTATACCAGATCTTAACTCTTTCAGATCATACAATATCTAAAACGTTATAAGCATCTTACCATATATAAAATATAATTAATGATTTAATGAAATGATAATATTAGTACAAATATTCATACATAAAGGGATGACACGTAAGCATAAATTCTAACAGATTCGACATTCACTGCTCGGTTTTTGATCACTGGCCGTCGGCTACATAAACCCTTGACAAATTACACTCTGCCCCTCAACTTAGGTTAAATTATTATTTTACCTATTCTATTATTTTAGTTTTTAATTTTATTTTATTCATTTAAAAAAAAGTGAGTGAAAAAATTCTGAGAAGAAAAAAAAAGGAAGAAGTGAAAATTTGAAAAAACAAAGGAGTGAAAATAAGGGAAAAATATTGAAGCGAAAGACCAAGAGAACATTTTTGAATGACATATTGGGAATTTGCTGATAATATTTTGGAATTTAGTGGTAGTGTTCATGACCCTGAAGATTTGTTTGAAAGAATTTTCAAGATTGAAGATTTTATTTTTAATTATGTTCTAAAAAAAAAAGCAAGTCAAGTATGCTTCTTCTAAGTTAACAGGACATGCATTAGCTTGGTGGGAAAGCTTACAAGCATCACAAATTCGACAAGGCAAAGACAAAATCTGAGTTTGGTACATAATTAAAAGGATGATTCAAGTAGAATTTCTTTCGTGGGACTATAACGAGATGATACTTTGCAAGCTTAATAATTTTCAATAATGTACAAAGTCTGTCTAAGTTTGTGATTCTAAGTTACAAGGGTATCATGCTCATGTGAATTTCGTTGAGACAGATGATAAGTTGATTAAAGATTTGTGGGAGGATAATGTGCTGATATTAGAGAAAGAATTCCTTTACAGTTTGTGATCACCCATGACTATTTGATGTCGTCAAATTAGCTTCACAAGTTGAATTGCAGTTGAAAAGGTTTAATATAGAGAAGATACAACACATGCTTGTGTAAATGCAACAAGATTTTTTAATAAATCTAGAAGAAATTAAAGAGTTACATGCAACCAAAGAGAAACTTTCTATTGATATGGTTCGTGTAGTGCCTATAAAGAGGATATTATTCTTATAAATTCTAAAGTGCTTGAAGAACTATTTAAGATCTCAAAAGAGGAAATAGCTTCTAAGTTAAACACTTTGTCAGACATTGTGGATGAAAGAGTTGTACCTGAAATTGTAGATTTGTATAAGATTTCAACTAAATCTAAAAAAATGATAGAAGACATACACGAGATTCCAAATATCCTTACTAAAAAAATTGAAGAAATGCCACCGATTTTATATGAAGAGGAAGCTCAAGTTCAAGAAAATCCACCGATGATTGATATGATTATACCGGTACAAGTTGAAGATACAAAGATTTTTCTTGAAGGAGAAACATATAAAAACAATAGAGTCAATTGAAGTGCACATTAAGCAACGCATGAAGAATTTTAAAAAGGGTTTAATGATGATTTGTTATGCAAGAAATAGTTTTGCAAATGATTTATTGCCAAATGCAAGAAAAGAATGAAGTTTAATTTCTTTCAAGTTTGAATAAGATGATCTACAATGACTATGTGTTCGAGTTACAAAATATCGATGATGTGATCTACAACAAGTGTTGAAATTTGTGCTTACATGTCATCCTATTGATATATGAATATTTTATTTTATAATATTTATACAATACGTTTTTATTAAATCGCTAATTTCATTAATTAAATGATACAGTGCTTGTTACACTACAAACATTGTATAATCTAAAGGAGTTCAGGTCTGGTTTAAAGGAATTTAGACCAGTGTTAAAAGTTAGTAACGCTGAGAATTATAATTGTTTACAGTTAGCACTACTAAGAGTTAATAGGTTATAAAAGTTAACAAAATCTAAGAGTTAGGACCTTATTTGTAACAGGACATAGATCCGAGAGTACATCAGTAATAACATAGTTATAAAGAGTTGCAATAGGTGCTGAGAAATGTTATTATGTAAGTCTATTCTCAAATCGTATGTTCTTAATCTTATTCACCAATGCAAGTTTGTCAGTAGAACCCTTTCTAAAATGACCAGTGTATACTATACTTAAATGGTTTATATAGTTGTTCTTAATTGACCATGGGCTTACCAGAAGTTCGTATAGCATAAAGGTATTTCATAAAGACTGAATACTGAACAGGCTCATCAAGGACTCTAATAGACATTCCATAAAGCCGTCAATGGTAGGTCCTCTCGAGTTGAGTAGTGTACGTGGTCCTTTAACCTGAGCGCTACAGTGGATTTGTGAGTGATCCATCATGCTTTGGTTTTACATATGTCAGAGACCTTTCATGGTCTGACCGCTATATGTCGCTGGGTATGGTCTGATGCTTATAAAGTCCGGTGTGCGCAGATATAGAATTCGCTCGCTCACATGAGTGAGTTGTATATCCGGATGCTTCGAGACTATATCATAGAAAGACTTATGACCATAAACAACAAACCCGAAAAAAGAGTTTCCAATAGGGTCAAACAATATTCCAAAGCTATTTAGGTGTATTATTTATCGAGATACGTGTCTGAAGATTGATTCACAGGTGAGAGCGTAAGGATTTGATGGTGATGATATATATCCCCACTCTTTCAAGATATAATTGACAGAAGGATTATACGTATGCGCGATAATCTCAACTTGTATTGTTTACTGCGCTGATTTGTAATATTCGAGACGTGCGCGTAGGGCATCGATCTTGGACTCACGGAACAGTTCCATTTGATGAATCGAGCGTGGACTTAGGGAGTTTCGCAATATAAAGTGTACTCGTTGCGTTTTGGGGTAGCGCACCAGATTGAATAGTTCAATATAGTAAATTCCAGCAGATCGAGCATTTGCTTTAGTTTTTCTCAATCCGTACATGTGTCAAGATTTAAGAGTTAAATACATCAATTAGTTAACAATAGTTGTGGACCAATAAGATGTTGACATATAGCACATTGTAGGCCTATCATTGTTTGACTTAAAAAATACCAAAATGACCTTATTTGTTGGACAAGTAAGATCATTATTCTATTCATTAAATTGTTTACTGAATAAAAAAATAAAATAATAATAATAAAGATATTATTATTTAATGAAGTCAAACAATAATATTTTATAACATTGTGCATATGTTTCATTTGTTTTAATGTGATTAAAATAAAGAGATAAAACATGTGTGCATAGCTTGTAAGAAGTGGGCCTAAAAGTTGTTACCAAGAAAGGAAATTGTTTCCTCTTCTTCTTGACATATTCGGCCATCACACACACACATTGTTAGGCTTTGATTTGTTTAACGTAAACTTATCAAAGATACGAGAAAATTATCGAATAAATAGTGGGACCATCATGTATAATTCAAGCAAGAGAGAATTGTGTTCTCTTTTGCTCATAATTTCGACCACATTCATTTCCCATACTTAAGATGCATGCTTTTTGTTGTATTTGTTTATTGTAAACAAATGTTTCAACAAGAGCTATGCTATATAGGGACAATGTATGATCATTGAAGGAGAAATAAAATGAAGCAAATTAAAAGCAAAGTGTTGCTCAATATTAAGATGATCACTCAACCAAGTAAAAGATGAAAATAAGAGAGAAGAAAGACGTTTTTATTTTGCTAAGTGTTAGGAAAAATCTCAAGTGTTGAGAGCACAAAAATACCCCATCCAAACTTCTTCTTCTTAGCTAACTATACTACAAAGTAGAAATAAGAATTCAAGTGTTGAATCCTTTACTGGAAAGGAGGTTGTCATTCTAGGTTTTTCAAGCCCACCATATTGGGAAACTAAAATTGTAAATAAATTACTTCATTGCGGTTCTCCAGTTTGAAAAAAATTCAAAGGCTTGCCAAGGTAATACATTCTCAATCCCTATGTAACTTACATTTATGAGATATATGTAAAATTTATTGTGTTTATCATTAAGAAATTAGATTTTCGGTATTTCAGCTGCATTCTATAATGTATAAGATATGTTAAAAATGCATGTTTTAAATGATAGATATAATACTCACATAAAAATATCCTAGGTTTAATTAACTCTCACAACAAGTTCCATCATTCTAATAACTTTTTATTTGCAATAAAACTCGAGGATGAATTTTTTCAAAGGAGAAGAAAACTGATGTAGGACAAAATAAGGAATAAACTATTTTAAGATTTCTTATTTGAGTGTTATTTGATATTTTTATTTTAATATGGTTATTATTCTTATTTCATCATAGTCTAATTTATTTAATTATTATTCTTTATTGAGTAGGATTTATGGTTTATTTAGGATTAGTTAATCTATTGTTATAGGTAAGGTTATTAGTTGTAACTTTAAAGAACAATCTCATTAATAATATTAATGTTATATTCCTTTTGGGGTTATTTTGTGGTGAATTCGACACCTTTTCTCTTATGGGAGTTATTTTTTATCGTGAATTTGAGATGTTCGCTAGAACGAATCTAGCTTTACTTCCGCCCTGCGTCAATGGCTTATAGATGCATTTTTTATTTGATGTTAATAGTTGAGAGTCGTAGGTAAGTTATGAAAAGTTTGAAAGTATAGTAGCATGTGTTGAATTTTATAGAAGTGTTCATATTTGTAAGTTACAAGTTTGGGATGTCCAAAAAACAAAGGAAACTTTGTTGAAATTTTAGTAGAATTCTTACATAGTGAGAGTTTATGAATGTTCTTATGATAGTAGTCAAGATCCGAAATTTCATTTTACATATTACATGCCTTTATGTTTTTAAATCACACAACACTTATATTCATTATACTAAAATTTTGACAGAACTTTTCTTATTTTATGGACATTCTCAAACTTGCAAATCATATAAAAAAACACTTTTATACAATTAGACATAATCTCTGTAAACATCCACCAAACACAATGACAAAAAATAATTATCTAACACAAATGCACATATATAAAATAGTTTAGACATCTATACATCTCGTCGGCATTGGTCCATAAATCTATGACCATCTTTTGTCTAAAAAAAGTACCAATCTTGAAAATGAAATCAAATAGTCGACCTAACATGAGGTACTCAATGAACGTACAAACGAATAATTGGGAAAGATGACATATCTACATTTACTTCTCCCTTTAGCTCAGAAAATCTACATCTCTAAAGATAAAATGGCAAGATAATACTCAGAGGTGCAATAAAATTTTCAATCATTTGGTTGGAGTTTTCATTCACGTTGGAATTATATAGTGTAATCCCTCTCTGAACAAAATTGATCTCTGTCACAAACTAATGTTATTAATTGTAATTCAATGGAATACGTACCGACACGAACCATTGTTATTTTATTATGAACTTATTGTATTCTAAATGATAAAAATTGTTAATTAACTTCCATTACCTTATTGACTGCAACTCACGTTTTACTATAAACTAAATCATCATTTGTTCCTTGTGTATATGACAATAACATTGTGTCCCATTGAAATATCAGTTGGTGTATGGCTCTGCATTTGAAAGATTTGTCTCTATGTACTGCTAAAGACAAATATATGATACTAAACTCATTAAAGTTAACAAACACATTTATAATGTACTATGAACAACAATTGAGGAAAAAAAACTCACATAAAAATTTGTATTTGCAATTGTGCAATAGTATGAGTATACTTGCTAAAACTTTTTCTGTTGTGTACGGACCACCTTTGGATGCTTATTAATATGCTGCAAAATCCTACATAATGTATATAAGTCCTGATATTTTCAAAAAGTATTTAAAAATATAAAATAAAATGTCCTTATCGAATCATCAAAACAGTCATACATGATCTCTTTAAACCAATCCCCTTTAACATCAAGCCTATGTAAATAAATGTTGTTGTGGGTCATTATTAGTTATTGAAGCTAGAAGTTCCTTAGGTTTTGCTTCATTTATAGGCTTCAGTTGCCCATACAAGTCAACTGAAACTTATACTTCTAATTTAATTTTTTTTTTCTTTTGACCTTATTTCGGAGAGGATTAGTATAAGAAGTGTGTTTAATCCACGTAGGCTTGTACTGGTACCTATACTTGTTCATCCCTTGTGTAGTAGCATCATCTATAATTTAAACACTTGCGAAGCTCTCAATTGCATGCTGCATGTCAGGCTATGACTGATACTAATTCTCAACCATTAGAGTCTGTGTCTGAACATCATCGGTTATGTATTTTCTCCTTTAAAACAAATAACACCAATCAATATATTAAGGTACTGCATCATGAGACTCATTTGATGTAAGAGCTCTACTTTGTCTTTATCCATCATGATCATTAGTGTTGTTTTTATAATTTGTATCTCATCCCACAAATTATTAATCTTATTCTCCAGAATATTATACTGCCATGACATGTTTGGCTCAAATTATACATAAGTAATTATAAACTATATATAATTAATTTTCACAATGTAATACTCATCAACATCATATAGCTAATAAAAAAATATTAAATTATTGTACCGTTGGTCCAGACATTGGTGGGACTTCAAATAGGTTGCTACACCAAACATCTATATCATCATTAGAATCGATGAATTAAATGTTTAACTTTACAATATGCTTGAGTTTGAGAGCCCCCCCTCATTCTTCTGATGGAATGTACAATTTTGCTGCTGTCACACCCCAGACTCAAAAGATCTGACACACGACATAACTTACATTCATTCAATAATGTACACTCATAAATAATATTGCACAAAATTTCAAACTTGAATTCAACATAAGAATCCTTAGCAAGTTGCTAATAAGTTCAACACTAAAATTAACCCATTGAATTATGATTGAGACAATTAGTAAACCGGAGATACGTAGAGTTTTCTCATAGATTAACACTCTACTACGTCACTAGTAGTAACTTTGTTACTGAAAGCCCAGAATATATTAATTACAAATTTTTACTTAAAATCAACTCATAACCACACTCAATAAAATAATACATAAATACTTATTCAATAGGGATAAATCGAATATCTTAAACCACGTGTCCTCAAATGAAATACTCAGCAACCTAGCAACTTAGGGAACCTAAGGGACAGTAGAAGCCTTGCCAAATCCGCTAAGCACACATATACCTTATTTACCTGAAATCACCATAAACTATAATGAGTACGAAACTCAGTAAGCATACTAGTTTTTCATATATCAAAATACAAATACATATATGTACACAATACATGTGTATGATATGCTGTGATAAATCAAAATTATACTCTTATCAAATCACATGTCAGGTCAGCGCTTACACATTCTTTCAAAACATATAATAGGAATACCATCACTTAACTACTACTTAGTAGTACTTTCATATCACATATCACATAATGAGTTGAATGTCACTCGTAGGTGACATACCGTATGAGAAAAATAGTACAAGTGAGGTTTAAATTACACATATATAATGCTCATACCCGAAGGTAAGAGCCAAACCCTTACCCTGATCATCGATGAGTCATCTCACATGCACCAATACGCCACCACACTAATGTGATGACTCAATCTTCCTTTAGGTACCAATAGGATCCTCCCTACATACGGAACACATAACATATACTAATCTCAAAGGAAAGGCCGCACATAAAGGCTCCACAAATCACATAAAATGTCTACTAAGTCAACAGTGAGTTCAAGCATCCTCAAAATATAAAATATTTCTCATGGACATATTACACTTCAAAAGCTCTCTTTGTTAAACACATTTCATTTTGAATGCTCACTTTAAAAGAAAAAACACACATATGTCATGGATGTCCATACTCACATTCATAAACACATATCTTCACATTTCATATCAAAATATACTTTGACATAACATAAACATATTTCTAACCACATTTACAAAATCATACATAACAATTACTATGCTTATTGTGATTTCAGTAAAATGTCTAGTATACTTACCTCTTAGCACTTTCAGCTATAAGGCTTAAATCTTCTTAATCTATCAATGAAGATTAATCCTTTCATGAACCTCAACATTCACATAAAATACTTTAAATAGCTTACAAAATTACACATATTACACTTATAACATCAAATTGGTCTAATTACTTGGTTTCTCAAAACCTGTCATTCTGACCACTTACACTTAACAAAAAACATTTATACATCAAATGATGTTCAATCGCTCCAAAATAAGAATATATCTTTCTTAACTCATATATCCTCCTTGTGTATGAATATTATATCATAATTCTTATACAATCCATTTCATAAGCATCATCAAATCCAAACTATTATTCTGGCGGGATCAAGATATTTACTGAATAGTATTCAGTCTCCTAATTTTATAAAATCATATACTAATTGAAAAATTATAAAACTACCAAAGAATTAGTCTTGACACATATTTTAATCCATGATAAATATTTCACTTCAAAATCCTTGCCAAAAATATTTTAAAACTATTTTATGCCATAGTTTTAAAAATCAGTAAATCAAATACTACAATGAGTTGATACGCTTTAGAAAATTATAACAATTTAACCATATTGATTTAAATTCTCAATTTTGAATATATCATATTAGACATATAAATTTATCATATTCCATAAATTCGTAATTTTTTAAGATCATTCAGTAGATCAAAACTTATTGGTCACTGTATTATACTGTTAACACAAAATTTCCAGAATGTTAGGGTCATTTTGGTAAATTCACTACAAATTCTATTTCTGGAATTTTCAGTCAATTCAAAGTCTCAAATGATTCTAGACATGTCTAATTTCATATACTCAAAATTCAAAACTATAATCGTAGCACAACAATTTATAAAATTTTCGGATCAAGAGACTATCAAGTAGAAATTCTGCAATTCATCGCGATTTATCAAGTTATTTACATAAATCATCATCAATTCTCACAATATCTTACCAAATTCACATCAAATCCTCAATTGTACATATTTTCAAAAATAAAAACTTAAATAAATTAACTAAATTAACACCAAGAAACTAAGAAAGGGTTAGAATATACCTCTTAAAGCTTAAATTACAACTTTCTTCTTCTTCTTCTTTTTCTCTCCCATTTCTTTCTCTCTTTTCTCACTCTAAAAGAGGTGGCTCGATCAAAATGAGTGAATTATGATTTTAAAAGTGTATTTTTATACTAAGAGGCTAACTTTTAGTATTTACGAATTAGCTGTTGTGATATGGTGTGTGATGTGTATAGATGCATATAATTTCAAAAGAAAATTAAATACGCAACGGAAGTATTCATACATGTTATACAATATGTAACAAACTCAAGCATGTAATCATATGTATGATCATTCAAGCACATATATATCTCATATATATTTTCATGCATGATATAAAATGAATTGTAAATAAATAACCTACCCGGTTATGAAGGTAGCTTTACAATTCTTCAAGAACTCCAAGCTTCAATTTGTTGAGCTCACCTTGAAGTGTTCCCTTGCACAATTCTAGTTCACAATTAAATCTGGTGGGATTGTGAAGCTAGAATGACAGCCTTGAATTTCCAGCAAAGGATTGTTTTAACACTTAAAATAATTTGTTCTTATGAGTGATTACTACCAAGAGATAAGAAGAATTAAGTCTTTTCTTTAATTCTTTACAACTCTTTATGTTGAACCTTGGTAAGCCTTTGTATTTTGTCTCAACACTTTGAGAAAAACACTTAGGAAATGCTCTCAATTCTCTCTTCTTTCTCCTAGAACGAATTACACACTTCCATTTCTCAAATTAAACATTTTCAATTCTTAATTAAGTGCAAATAATGATTTCTCTTAGTGCTCCACCACCACTTATCTATGTTTGTCATTACAAACATTAATCAATCATATTTTTCACTCATCAATTTAATTCAACATTTGAATCAATTTTTAGAGAGTTAATGGCATTTAAACAATGCTAAGTGGTTTCACCACTTCCTTAGTGCATCATTTAAGAATTTCTAAGTGTCCAACATTCCTTATTATTAATAACAAGTGCATTCTCCATTAGTAAATGGTGTTTGCCACTTATTCTAATTAATAATAATAATTTGATTAATATATAAAATATTAATAATTCAAAACTATTTAGAATATTTACATTTACTATATATGTATTTATCAAACAAGGTAAATAGGTAAATACATGGTAAATTATTTATGGAGCAAAATTATGTCGCTTGTTAATTTCTTATTGGTTAACAACTCTTGTAAACCAATAATGTATTTTACATTCAATTGTTGACAAGTGAATAATAAAAGGAACCTTGAAATATTTTTTTTCATTTTGTTGGAAATTGTTGGATTAATAGTTTAATCCAATTTGCTGCCCTAGTGCACAACGAGTACACTTCATATTGTGAGACTCTCTAGGTCCATGCCCGATTTGTCATATAAAACTATTTCACACGTCTGTGAACAAGTTTTCACACACATGTTACATATATTACAAAACGGCGCATTAGACCATACAAGTTGAGGTTATAACATATTCGTATAATTCTTCCATCATAAATATCCTTGAAGAGCGGAGATATAGATCAACACCGTCAAGTTTCCATTTGCTCAACCACAAACTTATCTCTAGATTTATATTTCAATAAATAATATCCGTAAACACTTTTACGATATTATTTTCCCGAGGATAAAATTAATTCTAGGATATGTCTGCTTATGGCCATAAGACTTTCTGAAATACAATCTTGGAGTTGCAGGATATTTTACTCACCCAATTGAGTTGATGGATCCCATATCTATACACACCGGACTCCATGAGCATCGGACCATACCCAGCGACACCCAGCAGTCAGACCATGAAAGGTATCTGACATGTGTGAAACTAAAGTATGATGGATCACTCACAAGTCCACCATGGCACTCAGGTCTAAGGACCACGAATAATACTTAACTCGAAAGATCCTCCATTAACGGCTTTATGGGATGTATATTGGAGATTTTTGTGAGTCTGTTCAATATTCAGTCCTTACTGAATACTTGTATCTCTATACGAGTTTCCACTAAACTCATGGTCTGCTAAGACTAACCATCTGGACTATCCAGATATAGACATACACTGATCTATATATATTAAGGTCCTCACTAACAGACCCGCATTAGTGAAGATAGATCAGGAACATTAAATTTAAGAACATATTTGCATAACAATATTTTCTAGCACCACTTGCAACCATTGGAACTATCTCATTACTAATATATTCTTAGGTCTTTGTCCCATTTCAGACAAGGCTCTAACTATTTAGATTTTACTAACTCTTAGTTTTGATCTAAACTCCTTTAGATCAGATATGAACTCTTTCAGATCATACAATGTCTAAAACGTTACAAGCATCTTACCATATTTGTATATAATATAATTAGTGATATATTGAAATCATCATTGTATAAACATAAAGCAAATATTTATACACAAAAAGGGATGGCACGTAAGTACAAATCTTAACATTAGCCCCAAAAACTTTCAAAGTATTATAATTTGGTCCCTAAAATAAATCTAAAATCTTGCAAATAAACTCAATAATAATAATATATCTTTAATCTATAAAAGCAATACTAATAACAATACATAGCTTAAGTATGATTCACCTACAAATAAAATATGAATATTATAAAAGTACAAATATTTATTCTTTCCGATTGTGGATAAGTGGTTACTATAGCTGCCATACGACAATCTTCATTCTTCTCATGTTTGTAGGACATCAACTTTTTATATATGTTCAAAACCTACACAAAATTTTAAATTTATAAACCATTAACAAGAAACAAAATTTCTCACAATATAAATCTTTTGTCTTTTGTAAAAATATATAAAATCTTTATCATTCTTAAGAGATTTTTTTCAATGTCTACGTACAATAGGAGGACCCTGCTTAGACCAATTTAGGAGGCAAGGAAAATGGTCACCCTCTTTAGGCATAAACGCTAATTCACATATCAGAATAGTCTCATATATCCAAACCTGAGATAAAAAATAAATAAATAATCTCAAATAAAACTCTTTTCTTATCTTCTTTAATGCAATAAAAAATAACTATTTTTTTTCGTATTTCACTACGTTAATGAATCAAAATAATTACTCACTAGGAATGCATGATCAAAAGCATACATGTTATATGATTCCTTCTTCGGCATCTTTTCTCACCTTAATTAATTTTTTAACTGTCATTGTACTTAAACTATTGTGGAGCACACTACATGCAATTGTCCCCAATGGATAGACATTATACTCATCTAAATTGTCCATAAAGTAAAGTACAAAATACTGGATCACTCTACTTCGATCATATGGCATTAATAATTTATGAAATAAATAAAATATATATATTTTCACAGTATCTGTGTCATCATCAGCGCTAAAACTAACTGTCTTGAACCACGTATATAACTCTTTATAGGTCAACTCCATTTTATTTTTAAAATATTTATCCTACAATCTATTATTTAATTTTTTTGTTCAACTCTCTTACTGAGGGGTAATCTTTCATCATCAAACCCATAATCAAATAAAATTCTAAACGGAAGAATTTAATTTGCCTTTGGCATACAAGAAACCACAATTCTTCATATAAATTGTTAATATGCACTTATCTTAAAAAATCCCATGTATTAATATACCTAAAAATGAAATATCATGTGTATTTTAGAAATTGGCCATAACATGTGGTCCTAAATAATTTTGTTTGCCTTTTTGTCAACTTCTTCTTAATTAAGTTTATAGTTTATAGCCCACAACTTAAAGTAAGTACTGATCTACAAACGATAGAACTCATATTGTGGAGTTATATATGATTTAGAGATGTTTTGCTTCCTAAAAAATAAATATTAGTATTTAAGCAGATAATTAAATAAATTTAACCAATTAATAACAAACATTTACTTGCATGTTAAGTAACAATTCCATATGTAAATAAATTAATTAATTATTTTTACTTATATTACACAATTAAATAAAATTTAAAAAAATTAAATTTAAATTTAAATAACTAATTAAATAAAAATTTAAAATAAAATAAAGAAATTTAAAAAAAATTAAAAGATTAAAATAATTAATTAAATAAATAAAATTTAATACACAAATAAAATTAATAAACAAAATAAAATAAAAAATTTTAATTACTGCCACATGGTGCTGGCTAGCCCATGTGGCAATTGTTGCCATGTTGCGCAGCAATGCATAATATGTAACTCTATTTGCCACACTTGTGGGGCTTGGTGTCCTGTGGGTGGCGTACGTGTCAGTGCGTGCACCACAATAGGATGCAACTTTTGATCATTTTTAGCATATTTTATTTTTTTTTATCATTTTTAATAATTTATATCTATTTTCAACTATTATTTTATATTTTTAACACTAAATCTAAATATTTATACTAATAAAACTATAGAAACACAACAAATTAATATTAAATTTAAAACTCACTAATTTTCGTTTATTTTTAATTTTTTTAACTCTACAATTAATTTTATTTTTAATATTTAAAATATGATAGTTTTAAAATTAATTTATAAATTTTAAAATAAATAGAAATAGGTTGAGAGAGTTATTTTAAAAGAGAGAATCGTAACGGAGTTGTTTTGAGAGTTTTTTTTTTTTAGAGAGGCAAAATGGGAAAAATTTTGATGACTTGGTTAAAATACTATGACACTGTTGACTATAGTTAAAAAGTAATTTAATTATTAAAAAATAGGGTTAACTTTTGAAAATTTCCAAATAAAAGGAAATAATCTCAAAAGTACGCCACGTGGAGGGGGTGGTCCTATGGGGATTGGAGTCGAAGACAAATTGAGATCCGAGGAACAACAAAAGAAAATTGAAAAACGCGGCATTAAATATAATATGGTTAAACCTAACGTCCTAATCCCCGATTAGGTGGCACGTGCACAGCTAAGTCATCGTTTGTGTTTATAAATAATTTTTTTCTTTTATTTATTTATGAAAAAAAGACATCAAAATTTAAAAAATTTGATTCAAATTTAAATTTCATCTCCCTATTTTAAAAATTATTTAAAAACACTAATTTCTGTTATAATTTTTTGATCTTTTTAACCAGTTTTTATTTCTCTGATATTTTTTTAATAAAATAATAATATTATTTAAATATGATAATATTAATAATAAATTAAAATCTTGATGTTGTCATTGTCAAAAGAGATTTTTTTTAATAATTTTAAAATTAAAGGATAAAACTAAAACTAATGATTTTAAAAATAAGGAATAAAACTATCCCTTAAATCTTTATTTATATATTCCAATCAATATATTACATTGATTGATTTTGATTTTAAAATAAAATGGAATCTTGTTCATATATGATTAGGCAAAGCTAAGTTACATTTTCGAAAACCTGAAAAAGTGAGGGTATCTTTGTTTTTCAAATTAAATATAAAAAACAATATAATTAAAACTAAAGCTGCTGCAGAAGTCTAATTTGTGAAAACCTGACAGTGTTAATACCCCTGTACGTAGTAATTGTACTCGCAAACTCTATACTTTTGTCATGACCAACTCATACACAATACACAAATACAAACAAACGAACAGCCATGTTTTTGTTAGCTTCAGCTACCCTTCCAACATATGCAAAAGCTGGTCGTTAAATCTTTCCCCAAGCAACTGTTACTGCAACTGCAAGAAGGGTAGTTCAATAAAAAAAACTTTTCAAAAAGGTCACGAGACACCACTGCCCTGCATATATTAACACTTGTAACTCTTTACTCTCACTTCAAAATCAATCATGGGGTCCGAGGAGGCAGTGTACAGGCCCCTGCTGCTGGGGCTCGACTCCCATTCCAGGATACCCGACTTGTCCTCCGTTGTGATTGAGGAGTTTTTGGAGCACAGCCCGGTGGCGCTCCGGTGGTGGCCTCGTCTTGTTGGCTGGGAATCCAGACTGCTCTGGCTCCTCTCTGGGGCGTCTATAATTGTTTCGGTATTTAATTATATGCTCAGTTTTGTTACCTTGATGTTTACTGGGCATTTGGGTGCTTTGGAGCTCGCTGGAGCATCGATTGCTAGTGTTGGAATTCAGGGTCTTGCTTATGGGATTATGGTACGTGTTTATGATCTTTTAGTGATTCACTGGTGATTGAAATGTCTATCTGTGTATGCAGATAGCAGGGTCATTGTTGTTTTGGTTTCTTAACTGACTTAACCGGGAGTTACAATGCGTGCTTTTCATTTGGACTGCTAGAAGCATTTTTGTGCATTTTGTAATGTTTGATATTTGAAATAGATAAAAGTGCTTTTTTGAGTCGAGAAATTACTTGAAATAGTCAAAACTAGTATTTGTCTTTGGAAAGTGTTGTAAGATGTTTTCATAAACATTGCTTTGCTTAAACATCCTAATCTATGAGTTGTGTATTATCGTAAATTTCTGTTTATGAACATCAAATAACATCACGAGGAGATAGAGGTATTTGGCCCTAATTTGTTGATTATCCCCTGCTAATGGCATATCTATTGCATTGGTTTTTGCCAAGATTTCTCAAGTCTGCAACATGTATACTTTGAACAGTTGGGCATGGCTAGTGCTGTGCAAACCGTCTGTGGTCAAGCCTACGGAGCCAAGAAGTATGCAGCAATGGGCATAATTTGCCAAAGAGCAATAGTACTGCATCTAGGAGCAGCTGTGCTCCTGACATTTCTTTATTGGTACTCGGGTCCGATCCTCCGAGTAATAGGTCAGTCAGAGAGCATATCAGAGCAAGGCCAAGTTTTCGCCCGCGGTTTGATCCCTCAAATTTATGCATTTGCACTAAGCTGCCCAATGCAGCGTTTCCTTCAAGCACAGAACATAGTCAACCCTTTGGCGTATATGGCCGTTGTGGTATTTCTTCTGCACGTTCTTTTCACATGGATTGTTGTGTATGTATTGGACTATGGCCTTTTAGGAGCAGCTCTAACACTGAGTCTCTCTTGGTGGCTTCTTGTCATTATTAATGGTCTTTACATTGTTTTAAGCCCCTCTTGCAAAGAAACTTGGACCGGATTATCCACTAACGCATTTAGAGGGATCTGGCCTTATTTCAAGCTCACTGTTGCTTCTGCTATCATGCTTTGGTTCGTGCAGAATCTCCCATCTCCTTTGATTTCTCGTATATAATTTAGATATGGTTTATACCTTTATCAATGTTGACCATGACACTGTTGATTTAGTTTGGAGATTTGGTACAACCAAGGATTGGTGCTTATATCCGGACTCCTGTCTAATCCTACAATCTCACTAGACTCCATTTCCATTTGGTACGTTAACATCCCCTCTCTCCACATTTTACCCTTCGCAATATTTTGCATTTACATGTAACTCTAATATGGTATATTTTCAGCATGAATTACCTGAACTGGGACATGCAATTTATGTTGGGCCTATCTGCAGCAGCCAGGTTAGTGAAAATATTGCAAATTTAGATGCTCAATAGTTTGGCCCCTTTCTTTCTGACCATCAAGAATGTATTTTTGCAAAAATTTTCAAACTGACTGCAGTGTTAGAGTGAGTAATGAACTTGGAGCTGCTCATCCAAGGGTTGCAAAATTTTCTGTTATAGTAGTGACTGCAACCAGCATAATCATCAGCATAGTTTTCAGCGCAATTGTTTTAATCTTTCAAGTTGGATTAAGTAAACTCTTCACAAGTGACACTGAGGTTATAGAAGCAGTTTCCAGTTTGACACCACTACTTGCCATCTCTGTTTTCTTAAATGGAATTCAACCTATACTTTCAGGTAATGTAACAAGATAATTCAAATTCACTCAGAAGCATGACACTGAAGTAATTCTTTTGCCTCTTTTTGGAAATTCAGGTGTGGCTATTGGGAGCGGATGGCAAGCTGTAGTTGCTTATGTTAACTTAGCCACTTACTATATAATTGGCCTGCCCATTGGGTGTGTGCTTGGCTTCAAAACAAGCTTAGGAGTAGCAGTAAGTTGGACCTCTTTCTCTTTGCTATTGCAAGTTATTGATTCAGTCATCGATGATAATGAAATGGGAACCGAGATGTATGTTAATATTGAGACATTTTTCAGGGTATTTGGTGGGGGATGATTATCGGAGTTCTCTTGCAGACAACAACTCTTATTATTCTTACTGTCAGAACAAATTGGATTGCTGAGGTAACATACTAGTTAACAAAAATTCTGTCATTTATCAGATAGTAGTAGCTCGGCCTCTGCAACATTTTGTCACCTTTGCTAATTGGTTGTTGTAGGTTGAAAAAGCTGCTGAGCGCTTGAAGAAGTCTTCAAATGAAGAGACCTTACATTTGGTGGCTGCTGTATAAAGACACTACATTACACTGAATTTAACTCAAAAATCCCTTTCTTTGTTTTAAAAATAATAATTATTATAGATTGTCATAACCTGTTTCTCATATGTAGAGGTTGAGTATCACCTTAAAAAACAGTCTACCGCTTTAATTTTCTATTAGATATGTAATGTTATTTTATACGTATATATAATAATATTTTGTTTGATTAATAAGTTTATTTTTATATATTTGAATTAACTCATATTTATAAAATATGTGATCTATGTCTTAATCATATGATACTAATAAAAATTGTATAAATCAAAGTTTTTTATAAATTAAATCTATTTACAGATGAAAATGATATTTTATTATATAAGGTAATAATTTTTTTACCTCGTATGTTGGATGATTTACTTTGATCATCAAAGTAGAGATTTCGAATAAAAAAACTAACGTATATGATACAATAAATGAGACTATTGTAAATTTTGATTTGATTAACTAAATGTCATTGATTTTAATTTAGAAAAGTTTTAATAAATTTATTTGACTTTAATTTTAAGAAAGTAATAAAATTATATTCATGCATTTTATCTTTTGATTTATTAAAGAATAAGATCTATATAAACAGTTAAACCCTTGATAACTTAGAGATATAATTTCATGGGTTATAAGAACATATTTTTATAAGATAGAATCTAATTAATGATGTCCACTTAAGCTATTTATAATATTTGATCATTTAAATATGTGGTCGTAGTTTATTCAATAAATTACTTATTAAATAATAATATTTATTTGTAAATATATTTACAAATATAAACATTAAAATATTATCACTAGAGCAATAACTTAAAAATAAATTGATAATTAAAGAGGTGAGACATTTTTTCTATAGCATAACTTTAATTATAAAAAGAGTCCATTAAGTAGCTATTACTACTATTAGGTCAAACTTAATTAATTAAAGGCAGGGGTGGGCAAAAAGCACCGGAACTAAAAATACCAAATTGAATCAAACTAAATTGATCAAATTCAATTTGGTATTCAAGTATAAAATTAATTGATCGGTTTTTTTTTTTTATTTCGATCTTCGAATAAATTAGGTTCAGTTCATTTTTACTCAAAAAAGACCAAACCGAGTCGAACTGAAGGGATAAATTACATTTCACATAAATTTTCATATAATTTGTTTAATAGATTTTAATTTTAATAATTTTTTAATTTGTTTAGTTCATAGATTTTAATTAATTTGGTGCTTGAAAATTGATGATCACTTTATTTTTTGGATAACTTTAATTTTAATATTTTTTTTAACTTGTATACTTCATAGACTTTTAAAAAATTTGATGCTTAAAATTAACCGATGCTTTATTTGTTTAGATGACCTTTAATTTTCAATAATTGTTTTTAGCTTGTTTTGTTTACAAACTTTAATTAATTTAGTATTTAAAGTTGACATATATATTTTTTTTAATTTTTTGCATGAATTTTATTTTTTACATATATTGTTTTAGTTTTTTAAAAAAATATTTAGGAGACCAAACCAAACTAAATTGGATCAAATCAATTTGGCATGATTTGTTTATCATATATGGTTCGGTGTGATTTAGTTTTTAAAATAAAAATTTTGAATTTTTTTAGTTCGGTTCTAAAGAATATCGAACAGACCCGTACCACGCATACCCTTAAATAAAGGATTTTAATTAAATTGAGTTTTTATTTATTTAACATAGGTTACTAAAATGCGGCCTTCAACTTTATGGAATAGTTTGCAATTGACTTAAAAGAATAGTGGTCATGTGATAATTAGACTGAGCTTTTTAAGTTTGAGATAAAAAGTTAATAAATTTTGTAATTTCTCTACTAACTCAAATTCTAAATCTCTAACTAATCCTTATAAAACTCTAAATATCAAGGAAAATGCTTATATATATAAGTTACCGAGTAATAAAATACAATCATAAGAGAATAATTTTTTTTTATATATTTTTACATGAAAAAAGAATTAAGCTACTTCTCTTTTATTAGTCTTAAGTACTCGTGAGTTTAGTAATTAAGTTTGAAAATTAAAAATAATAAAAAAAATTATAATTATTCAATTCAAAGTTTATCAAATTTTTTGAGATACTTTTCTTTTATTTTCTATTCATATACATGTATTTTTTTTTTTTAAATATTCTCTACATTTATGAGAGAGGACATGCATTTTTTTTTGAAATATTCTCTACATCTACGAGAGAGGGGAGAATCAAACTCCTAATCTCTGTCAGGGGGAGATGCACTTACAACGGGGACTGTTGCCAATTTGATTAGCCCTCATATGCTATTTTTATACATGTAATTAAAAATAAAACAACCTAACTCTTGCGATATTTATTTTTATTAAACAAAAAAAATTATGATAATAATTAATATAGATGTCTAATTACATATTATATATCAAATTTATCTTTTTATGTATAACAACAATTATTTATTATTACACCAACTATATAATAATAATTTCAGGTATTTATTTGTATTTTTTAAAAAATTATAATAAGAGAAGGTGATTAAATAATATTATAATTTTTTAATTAATTTTTTGTATTATTAAATTTATTGTAAGCCGATTAATTGTCATAAAATTTTAATTTGTAAATCGAAGAATTAAATTATTGCTCATTATTATTTATTATTATTATTATACAAAAAAGAAAAAGAAAAGAAATCCGGCAATATGAACTTTTCGGCAACACAGAGGCGGCTGCCGCAGGATTGAGCTACTGCTCACACTACAACATAATCGTGGCAGCAGCATGCGCGATCGCTGGCCAACAAGTAGCAAGCAGCCGGTGGCCAGCAAGCGGCAAGCAGCCATGGCAATCAACTCATTTGGTTGATGATTGGGATGGCGACGGCTGGGCAAAGGAAGCTACTTCATGCGGCGATCAACGTCATCTAATTAGAGCGGCGGTATTCATTACTGTGGTGATGGGGCTATTGGCATCCCATGAAAAGATTTGACTAATTCTTTGATTTTGGGTGGCAACGCATGGCGGAGATACGAACAATGAGGACAAGGAGCGTCGCGATCGGTTTTTGAGGTGGTTGACTTTCTTCGGGCGGCTAGCAGTCTCCTGGCGGTGGTCAGAGGCTGGGCTGTGTCTTGGGGTGGTAGTGGTTGGGCAAAGGAGAAGGCTGCGAGGCGGAGGAAGAGAAGATGTGATGAGGGTTTCTATCTGACAAATATCAATCAATCCCCTTTCAGTGTTGGTTAATTCCGTTCTGGCAAGACAAGTTTACAGATTTTGTAAATAGGCCCTAAATAGAATTGGCTGTTTTTATTTAACCCTCCAATATTTTGTTAAACAAATTTTTATAAATAAGGATAAAAATAAAATTGCATAAGTTTTTTAAACAATTTTTTTAATGAATATAATAGATTTATAGCTCAATAATAATTTATGAAATCTTTAGTAGATTTAGTTACACTCCAATACTTGTAGTTAAATGAAATTAAGCGAAAATCTTAATAGTCAGATGAATATTGCCCTTTTAAAATTGACTAATTGTGATGATATTTACCTTCTTGTTATTGTAAAAAAAAATTGTTAGACGTGCTTAATTATGCAAAAAAATTTAATTAGATCGGTTTATTTTGAAATTCGATAATAATTTTTGTAGTAGTCTAAAAGGTGGGTTTACTTTTAGATGCGCTTTGTTTGCTTTGTGTTTTTTCTTATGGACACATTTGACATGTGCAAGAAAGCTGGTATGACGTTGTTGGATGCTTTTAATCAATAGAATAAAAAAATGAGTCAATAAAAAAAAAAGGCCACCAAAAGTAACAACCACCACGATACGCATAATAATACAATCTACTTATCTCGTCATTTGCAACAAATATAAAAAATACCTCCACTTATTTTGGTAAGCCATCAACATAGTTCCACATTGTTGATCTTATTATTAAAATAGGCTGTTCACTATAATTAACAAAAATAATTCACCGGCGGCAACTTTAAACAAGGCATGTGGTGTCGAGAAGTCGTGGATCTACTTGAGTTTTCAGTTTGTGGAATACGGCATAAAATTTTGATTGGTTGGTGAGAGCGATGAGGTGAAAAATGTAGCGATTAACAGTGGATCTAGTAGTGACGCTTCGATAATTTTTAACAAGTTTTGATAGTTCCTGTTGACAGATCAGCGACGAGAATAATGAATAATGGAAGATCAACAGTTTCTAAGTTTGATGGTAATCTCGGCTTTTAAGTTTGAAATGATGATTGACAACTAATAATGTCTGACAACGATAGAGACGAGCATATAATATTTGTAGTAACCACTTATTCACAATTGGTAATAATAAATATTTATATATATATATAAATATATATTTTATTTATATGTGGGTGATATTTAATTTATATATTGTTATTATTAGTGTTTGTATAAATTAATGACCTACTATTAGTATTGAATTTATTTACAAGACTTTAGATTTATTTTAAGGACCAAATTATAATATTTTAAAAATTTTAGGGGTTAATTTATAAATACTAAAAATTAGCCTCTTAATATAAAAATACACATTTGAAACTCTAATTCACTCATTTTGGTCGAGCCACCTCTTTTAGAGTGAGAAAATGGAGAAAGAAAGAGGAGAGAAAGGAAAGAAGAAGAAGAAAAAAGTTGAAATTTAACATTTAAAATGTATATTATAACTATTTCTTAGTTTTTTGGTGTTAATTAGTTAATTCCTTTAAATTTTGATATATGAAAATATGTACAATTGAGGATTTGATGTGAATTTTGTAAGATATTGTGAGAATTAATGATAATTTATATAAATAACTTGATAAATCATGATGAATTGCAGAATTTCTTCTTGATAGTCTCTTGATCCAAAACTTTTATAAATTGTTGTACTTTAATTTTGGTTTTAAATTTTGAGTATATGAAATTAGATATGTCTATAATCATTTGAGACTTTGAATCGATTGAAAATTTTTAGAAATTGAATTTGTAGTGAATTTACTAAAATGACTCTGAAATTCTAGAAATTTCCTGTGTTAACAGTATGATACAGTGACAAATAATTTTTGATCTGCTGAATGATTTTCAAAAATTACAAATTTATAAAATATGTTAATTTTATATGTCTAATATGATATACTAAGAATTAAGAATTTAGATCAATGTGGTTAAATTGTAATGATTTTCTAAAAAGTGTCAGCTCATTACAGTATTTGATTAACAGATTTTTAAAATTATAGAATAAAATACTCTTAAAATACTTTTGGCAATAATTTGGAAGTGAAATATTTATCATGAATTGAGATATGTGTTTAGAATAATTCTGTGATAGTTTTAAAATTTTTGAGTTAGTATATGATTTTATAAAATTGGGAGATTGAATACTATTTAGTAAAATATCTTGATCCTGTCAGGTTAGTAGTTTGGATTTGATGGTGTTTATGAAATGGATTGTGTAGGAATTATGATATAATATTCATATATAAGAATGATATATGAGTCAAGAATGATATATTTTGATTTTGAAGTAATTAGAGATCATTTGATGTATAAGAAAATTTTGTTAAGTGTAAGTGGTCAGAATGACAGGTTTTGAGAAACCAAGTAATTAGACCAATTCGATGTGATAAGTGCAATATGTGTAATTTTATAAGCTATTTAAAGTATTTTGTGTGAATGTTAAGACTCATGAAATGATTAATCTCTATTGATAGGTTAAAGAGATTTAAACCTTATAGCTGAAAGTGCTGAGAGGTAAGTATACTAGACTTTTTTATTAAAATCACAATAAACATAGTAATTATTATGTATGATTTTATAAATGTGGTTAGGAATATGTTTATGTTATGTCAAAGTATATTTTGATATGAAATGTAAAGACATGTATTTATGAATGTGAGCATGGACATGCATGACATATATGTATTTTTAAAAATGAGCTTTCAAAATGAAATGTGTTTAATAAAAAGAGCTTTTAAAGTGTAATATGTCTATGAGAAATATTTTGTGTTTTGGGGATGCTTGAACTCACTGTTGACTTAGTAGGCATTTTATGTGATTTGTAGAGTCTTTATGTGTGACATTTTCTTTGGGATTGGTATATGTTATGTGTTCCGTATGTAGTGAGGATCCTATTGGTACCTAAAGGAAGAGTGAGTCATCACATTCGTGTGGTGGCGTATTGGTGCATGTGAGAGGACTCACCGATAATCAGAGTGAGGGTTTGACTTTTACCTTCGGGCATGAGCATTATATATGTATAATTTAAAACCTCACTTGTACTATTCCTCTCATACGGTATGTCACATACAAGTGACATTTGGCTCATTATGTGATATGTGATGTGTAAGTCCTACTAAGTAGTAGTTGAGTGATGATATTCCTATTATATGTTTTGAAAGAATGTGTAAGCGCTTACTTGATATGTAATTTGATAGGATTATGAGTTTGATTTATCACAGCATATCATACACATACATTATGTACATATATGTATTTGTATTTGATATATGAAAAACTAGTATGCTTACTGAGTTTTATACTCATTATAGTTTATGGTGATTTCAAATAAATAAGGTACATGTGTGTTTAGTGGATTTGACAAGACTTCTGCTGTCCCTTAGGTTCCTTAAGTTGTTAGGTTGCTGAGTGTTTCATTTGGAGATACGTAGTTTAAGATATTTGATTTGTCCCTATTGAATACTTATGTATTATTTTATTGAGTGTGGTTATAGGTTGATTTTAAGTAAGAATTTGTAATAAATATATTATGGGCTTCTGGTAACAAAGTTGTTACTGATGATGTAGTAGAGTGTTAATCTCTGAGAAAATTCTGCGTATCTCTGATTTATTAATTGCCTCAGTCATAATTCAATTGTTATAATTCTGAAAAATTAAAATGAATGTTTAAATATTGTCAATAAATATTTATATTTATAGTTTAGGTTAAGGATTAATTTTAGTATTGAACTTATTAACAACTTGTTAATGATTTTTATGTTGAATTAAAGTTTAAAATTTTATACAATATTATTTAAGAGTGCACATTATTAAATGAATGTAAGTTATATCGCGTGTCAAATCTTTTGAATTTAGAGCGTGACAATATCTTAAACACCAGATAGAGAAAAAATAAAGACTAAAATATTAACCTAGTTTTAATTGATAACCTAACTTTAAAATAGCTTAAAATTTTTTAACCTATCTTTGAAATTAGTTAGGTCGAATACCATATTAGAAAAATAAAATTCTCTGTATTTCACTCTAAATAATAACTATAAAATATAATTTTTATATAAGTATTAAAACTGTAGTATATATGAAAAAAAATATAGTACATAAAACTACAACTATAATATAAAAGTTGATATAATAAAAAATTATTCTAAATTAATGATGATGACTTAAATAAAAAAAAAACCCTAATTTAATCCTAACTTTAACAATATTATGATTTTATCTGATAATTCCTAAAATCCTACATAAAAACAGAAATAGACAATATTTCGATAGAACTGAATATATGATATGAACTGCTAAATTGGAAAAATAACCAATCATGAATTTAATAACAAAGATGTCACTTTTGTACTGTGAACTTTTCTACCTTTCTTTTATGAATTTCTCTTTGAATGTTGTATATGATAATGAAAGTTTTGAATGTTTTGTTTTAAATATTGAAGAGACTGTTTGGTGAATCAAGGGACTGGTTGGTGAGTTTTTTAGACTAAAAACAAGTTAAACACATCATCAACAACAACAAAAAAAAAATATTAGAAAGTATTTTGGTAATTTCTTCTTTAAAATAAGCTCTGTTTGTTAAATTAACTCTAACCGTAATACTAATATTCTTTTTTTTTTTTTTTAGTTCAATGGATAACTAACATAATCCTAATTTAAGACTCAATGTCTGTTATTCGAAATTTAGATGATTCATTTCCTTGTCTCACTGGACAAGAACCACATCGGTTTTGATATTTTCAATCTTTTTATAAAATAAAACTTGAGACAAAATTTTAACTTCAGAATGATTTTAATTTTTATTATTTTACGTTATTCATTATTTCAAATTTCTAATAGTTTAATTGTCGTTATCATTGTAGACATATAAATTATTATAGTTACACTATATTGATCAGAAAATACTTCAATTTTACAATGTCCAATATCATAAATCTGTTGATAATTTACATTTATTGAAATATTGATATTTTAATATTTAATATGTCTTTTTTTCACTATTATTTGAACTCTATTTAATATGTCTTTTTTCACTATTATTTAGATTCTTTCACATTTTTTTAAATACATGAGAAGTGATTTTTGTTATTGGTCGGGTGTATATCATTAACTCACAAAATTAGCATGTTAAATAATGCTGTATACACATTCTTATATATTTAAAATTCACATAATTTTTATTTGATATGGGATGTGATATTTTCTCTCACTCAATTACGTGACGAGTGACCCAATCACATGACGCACTCGTCACGGTGTAGTCCAAAATCAAAGACTAACCTGGCTCTATTGCCCATCACTCCAAAGGATAGGGGACTTATTACCTATGTGACAATCTTTATTGGGGTTCAAGACATAAAATTTTTAAGGCCCACTTGGCACGTATTGCTCATCCCTTTGACTGCATAGGAGACTTATATTTTATGTGACAATTTTCATTGAGACGATTTTAGAGCCCATATATAAATAAGAATTCGAATCTGTTCTGATATCACTTGTCACCGGCTGAACGCTTTCCATTAATTCAAAAGACAAACTTATTAAATAATACTGCATATCTACTCTTATATATTTAAGATTCACTAAATTTTTATTCACGAGACATAATACTTTATATTCATACTACTTATAAAAATAAAAATATAAAAAAATATAATTATTCAATAAAAATATAAAAATTATGAAATTCAGCGCAATGAGCCCATCGTGCGCAGATTGCCTAGAGTGATGAGCTGCTCTAGCGCGACGCAGTACTGGCCTGATAGGTGGCACAATACATGTTGTCGCGCAGCTTATTCCGTGAGAAATAGTACGCGTGCCATGTCGCGCTCAACTTGTCCCGCGCTACCTGCTGCACGAGAGTTTTCAGTCTTAGTTCATACTCGAAAACATCCCATTTAATTTATATGACAATGAATTCTTTTCCAAAAACTTGTATGACATTATATTTATATTCTCTGATCATATATTTGTTAAAATAATAAACAAAATTTATCTAAATATTTAAATCGGCATAAACAGTACCAAAAATAAATAAATATATTTAATAGTAAAAAAAAAACATAATATCTCACTTTTACTTTAAGAGTGTGATATATTTCGGTCGAAATATTAGATTCGATTTTTTTTTTCTTTCGTCTTTTACATTAAGAAGTGCAAATTTAAAGTTGAAAATCATGAAACTTGGAATTGTGAGAATATATATATATAAGGACATTTATGTTTATTTTAAAATTCTTTAACTATAAAAGTTAAAAAAAAAATTACTCATAATTTTTAACTATTTTAAAATTTTCCTAAAATCACTGACAGCGATAAGATTTTTATGGTTAAGAATACCCTTTACAGAAACTTATTGGGACCTATTGTGAAATCCAACTTTGGTATAATAGCAAAATCTATTATTAAACATCTGTTAACACGAATCCTCCTAACAAATGAGGAGATATTGACAACACATTGTTAGCTTCGAACTATTCGTCTCTAATCGTAAGTAACAACTTCACAATTTGAGATTATATTTTTATTAACAAGAGAATTGTTTTTCCTCTTTTGTTATGAATGTGTCACTTGAAAAGTACCCGCATTAAATCTCTCTTCATTAGGAACTGAATATTGATCCATCCCTTCGTTTGACTGATCATTTCAATAAATTTTCGTTTCCATTTGTGACCCTGGCTTGTGAGCAGGGGGTACTGGCTACGCCTACTGGTCACCAGGATCACGTAACAAGAATCAACAATCAACAATCATGGGTAGTGCAGAGTATGAGACGACGATGTTGCTGGAGTCAAATATTGGGAGGATATCGGGGGCCGGGGTGGGGGCCTCTTCTGAGGTGAGAGTAACGTAAAACTAGAATTTAATGTGAGAAGGTTAAATATTAAAGTTGAAAATTATATTGGATTAGAGATGAATTACATGGTGATTTTAGTATAAATTTAAAATCTTAAGAGGGAGCTCCGTCTCTATATGGGAGTGGAGGCTGCTTTGGGTGCTATAATGGGGAAGTCAATAGCAGTTCCCATATTCAACTACATGCTGACTTTTATGACGTTGATGTTACAGGTCATTTGAGTAGTTTCAGAGCTCGCCGGCGCCTCCATAGCTAGTGTTGGCATTCAGGGTCTTGCCTATGGAATCATGTTACCCACTCATACATATATGTTTGCTTTGCTTTTTCAATCACAAATTAATCTACATGAATTCTTTCTAGTCTTTTGAAAATATATCACCTTTTCTTTTCGTCACCTCTCGAGTCTCGACTTTAATTTTAAGGTTGAAACTTGGAGGTTAATCAAGTCCAAGTGCACGTGCTGCCTTTTGAGTGTCACGACATAGCTAGGGAAATCTTTAATACACAACTTTGGCTTATACAATGTTTTAATTTTGACAATTGCCCATTATTATTTCAACTCTTTGTATGGAACGTTCACATCATAGTTTTATTGTTTAAACAGTTGGAGATGGCCAGCGCTGTGCAAATGGTGTGTGGTGCGGGCAAGCTTATGGAGCCAAGAAATATGGAGCAATGAGAATAATCTGCCAAAGAGCAATAATACTTCAGTTGGTAGCAGCTTTAATACTAACACTCTTATGTTGGTACTCGGGTCTGGCCCTTCGAGTGACGGGTCAGTCAGAAATCATAGCCAAGCAAGGCCAAATATTTGCTCGAGGTTTGATCCCTCAAATTTATGCGTTTGCGTTAGGCTGCTCAATGCAGCGGTTCCTTCAAGCACAGAACCTAGTAAACCCTTTTAGCGTATATGGCTGTTAAATGGATTTTTGTTTATGTTCTGAAATATGGCCTTCTGGGAACAGCTTTAACACTCGGCCTATCTTGGTGGCTTCTTGTCATCATAAATGGTCTTTACATCGTTCTAAGCCCTTCTTGCCAAGAGACTTGGACTGGTGCATCTTTCAAAGCATAAGAGAGATTTGGCCTTAGTTCAAGCTTACTATTGCTTCTTCTGTCATGCTTTCGTTTGTGCAACATTTCTCTCTTTTTAATCTTATATATTAGACTAGTGATGTTAGATATGTCAAAAAGATTCTTTTAAATGAAATGACATGTGATATGGCATTCTTTAAACGAATTTATAATTTTCAAAATAATAATTTGTTATATTATTCCATCACCCACATGATTAATGCCGGCTTATTTAGAATGCAGTTTTTAAGATAACTTTTGAGATCTCTAAAGTTACTCATTATCATATGTGGCTCTGTATCTTTATTGCTTGCGGATGATCATATTACTTTGTTGATCAATTTGGAGATTTGGTACAATCAAGGACTGGTGCTTATATCTGGGTTCCTCCCTATTGCTACACTCTCACTGGACTCTATTTTCATTTGGTAAGTGAAAGATCCCTTATTTCTTCCACAATCACATGCATAGCATAGATTATATTTACACATATCGAACTTCTACACTTACAAATGTAGCTCTGATGTATGTCTATGTTCAGTATGAATTACTAGAACCGGGACATAAATTTTATGTTGGGACTATCTGCAGCAGCCAGGTTAGTGAAACTGCCACTAGCTAGCTAGTTTATTAGGAGTCTAGAGATATTCAAATGGGCATTATTATCTTTAATTTCTTTCTTTTAAACTAATTATGTCAGCGTTCGAGTGAGTAATGAACTTCGGGCACGGCTTCCAAGAGTTAAGAAATTTTCAGTAACAGTAGTGAACGCTACTAGCATCTTCATCAGTATAGTTTTCAGTGCCGTTGTCTTGATATTTCGGGTTATATTGAGTAAACTCTTCACAAGTGACTCCGAGCTTACAGAAGCGGTTTCCAATTGGACACCCTTCTTGACATCTCTAGTTTCTTGAATACTATACTTTCAGTCAAGTTAATATATATGTTGGTAATGATTAACATCGTGCCCCTCAAAAGGTATTTGTTGGAATTTTAATAATTTAAAATTAATGATTAATTTTAATTTTGAGTTAAAAATTAAGAGAGTCAAAAATGAAATAAAAGGATAAAAAATGTGTAAAATAGAAAGTTGAAAAAAAAATATTGCTCGCTCTGTATTGTTTACATAGTATTATTTATACGGACTCTTATTTCAATAAGAAATAAGATTTATAAGAACTTTGTAAATATTATACTAACCTTTACAATTTATTAGAATTATCAATGTATCAATAAGAAATAGAATAGAAGATTATGATAGCTCTAGGGCCCTAGGCGTTAGGCACAAGCACAGAAGAGTACCATGGAATGCTTTAGTGTTTAAAGCATAAGCACAAGAAAACACTAAGTAGATTCTTGGGTCTCTCTTATAAGGCATTCTTTGGGTATTAATGAACTAGAATAAAAAAAGCTGTGTTTGTGATCCACCGTGGACATAGGCGATCTTGCTGAACCACATATATTTTTTGTGCCTTGTGTGTGTGATTGTTTTCTCTATTTTTTGGTTGATCTTTGTTTATTTTTAATTTTACTTATAAGGGAAAGCTTTTGCAAAGCGCAAAGAGAATCAGGGTGCTAAATATTAAGCCAATAGGTATTAAAGCACGTAAGAATCCTCAATAAACTGGTATCAAAGATGTGGATAAGTTGATGCCTAAGTGGTGTTGAATTGGAGAGTTTAGCCTGATACCTCAATAAACTGGTATCAAAACTATGGCTAATTTAATGCCTAAGTGGTGTTAGATGGAAGAACCTAGCCCGATACCTCAACAAACTAGTATAAGAGTCAGGTTCAGATTCAAAGCTAGGTTAAGGTCTTTATTAAAGCTATGGTTAAGGTCAATAGTCGAGCATATATTGTTCAACCATGAGGACTAATAATATAGAGATAGAAGAATAAGAGAAAAGATCAATAGCGTAGGGTACAACGGTATGATTGCAAAGAAAAGAATAGAGATGAAAGAGTAATTAGAGAGGAAGGCAAAGAAGGGTAAAGATGCTCTAATAAGTTTATGAATAGGACTTAGAGTTATAGAATGACCTTTTAAAGAAGGAATATAGGTAATTAAAGGGTCTATAAGTGAGAAGCACGGTTAAGGCTATGTGTTTGGCTGAATGTTATGGGTCTTAACATGGACTTGTGTTGAGGGGATACATACCAAAGGTAGCATTGGAGTTTATCTCATTGGAATAGCAAAGTCAAAAGAGAATGTATGATAAAAAAAGGTATAGCCATGAAGATATTGTGATGGCGTCTAATCATAATATGATGACTACCCGAAGAGAGATATATTCGAAATGTTTGGAGACTAAAGTCATGAATCTTAAAAGAGTTAAGTCTGAACATAAGACTTAATTGGAATCAATACTCGGTGCTTTAGCATTGGCTAAGGAGTGAATGGTTCCTTAGATTAGTTTCTTGAAGAGATTTTAAATCAAGAGGGGTTTGTTAGAATTTTAGTGATTCAAAATCAATAATTAATTTAATTTTGAGTTGAAAACCAAGGGAGAGTCCGACATATGGTCAATGACGCAATAAAAGTGTTGGAATTTATGTTTACGTGTCATCCCATTATGTATAAATATTTATATAATTAACATTTCTAATAAAATCGTTAATATTATTAATTATTAAATGGTAAGATACTTGTCATGTTTCAAACATTGTATAATCTAAAAGAGTTTAGATTAGTGCTAAGAGTTAGCAAAGCTAAAAGTTATAAGTGTTAAGAGTTATCAGTGTTAAGAGTTAGCGGGTTATAAGAGTTAGCGAAATTTAAGGAATTAGAGTCTTGTCTGAATTGAGACAAAGATTTAAGAATATATTAGTAATGACGTAACTGTAAAGAGTTACAGACGGTGTTAAGAAATGTCATTATGCAAGTATGTTCTCAAACACTATGTTCTTGATCTAATTTCATCAATGCGGGTCTATTGGTAAAATTCAATAATATAGATTAGTGTATATCTATATCTGTATGGTCCAGATGGTTAATCTTAACAAACCATGAGCTTAGCAGAAGCTTGTATAGAGTTACAGATATTCAGTGAGGACTGGGTATTGAATAGACTTACGAAGACCTCCAATAGACATCTTATAAAACCATCAATGGAAAGTCTTCCGAGTTGAATAGTATTTGTGGTCCTTTGACTTAAGAGCCACGGTGGACTTGTGAGTGATCCACCATACTTTGGTTCCACATATGTTAGAAACCTTTTATGGTCTGACTATTAGGTGTCGCTAGGTATGGTCCGATACTCATGGAGTCCGGTGAGTCTAGATATGGGATCCTTCAGTTTATATGAGTGAGTTATATATCTTGATATTATGATATTGTATTTTAGAAAATTTTGTGGCCATAAGTATAAACCCTGAGAATAGTTTCTATATGGATAAATAATATGGTAAAAGTGTTTGCAGATATTTTTTATGAAAATATAAATCTTGAGATAAATTCAAGATTGAAAAAATGGAGATTTGATGGTGATGATCTATATCTCTGCTCTTCCAGAATATCAATGATGGAGAGACTATACGTATATGCTATAACCTCAACTTGTATAGTCTAACGCGCTATTTTGTAATATCCGTAACGTTTGTGTAGGGCCTCGTTCATGAACTTATGGAGGAGTTCCATATGACAAATCGGGCGTGGACCTAGAGAGTCTCACAATATGAATTGTACTCGTTGCGCACTAGAGTAGCGAATTGGATTTAATAATTTGATCCAAGAAATTCTAACAAACTAGATATTTGTTTAAAATCCCATAGGATGTGCATTTGTCAAGACTTAATTGTTAAGTACATCATATAATTAGTTGACATAAGTTGTTAACTAATGAGATGTTGACAAGTGGCATAATTTGGTCTATAAATTATTTTTATCTTAAATTAACCTATTAACCTTACTAGTAAAAATAAATAAAGAAAAATAATTATTCAAAATTATTTTGAATAATTAATTAAATATTATATATAATAATTATTATTATAAATGTCAACGGGGGTACAAATAATTATTATTATAACCTATTAATAATGATATGATATTATGAATGATGGAACACCATTGAAGTAAAGTTTACAAAACTTATAAAAATTAAAAATATTTTAATTTTTATTAAGTGTGTAATTAAATTACACTATCACAATAATAAAAGAAAATGAAGATGTTGTTTTTAATTTTATTTGTGTTAACTAATAATGGTGTAAATTTATTCAATGGATAAGCATTAGTAAAAAGAAAAAACATTGGTAGTCAACAAAATTAAAAGGTAAGTTATTTATTAATTTTTAGTAGAGAAACAAAACAAAAATTAAATGAAAATGGTTCAACCACTAAAAAAAAGAGAGGAATTGATTTGATCAATTTTTTTCTCAATTTTTATTATTTGGTAAGAAAATAAAATATTTTTAGATAAAAACATGCTTAAATAAAATATAGTTTCAAATATGGTATGCAAGAGTTGCATAAACAATCTATTTTATTGAAAACAAATATGTATGTGTTGAAAGAGTTTGAACACATGCTGTTGAAAATTAATCAAAGCTATTATTCTAACTCCACAATCTCATCGGATTATTGTGGACTATAATTGTTCAAGAGTAGACTTCAATGTGAGCTCCAAAATTTGAAATCTTCATTGAAGTTCCTCAAAAGTATATTTCTGCAATCTTAACTTATTTATAATTCAGTTTACATGTGTACATGTTGATTATATGTTTAATTCCTCTACAAATCGTATATGTGAGATATATATTTAAGTTTTTCAACACGTACACTATCACATGCATACACCTAAAAACACGTTAACAAAAAGAACAAAAGAGGTGTGAAATGGAAAATCAGAAAAAAGAACTATTCATACACTCTTTAATGCCTTCTTTTGAAAAAGTCATAGTTTGGTTATAATTCTGTGTTTAAGTCAGTTTTGGAAGAATATCATGGAGTGTTTGAGTACTATACGCATAAACACAAGAAAATACTGGGTAGATCCTTTAGATGTTTCTCTATTATTGTATTCCTTAGGTTTCTCTTGTAATAGGTTCTTTAGGTATTAAAGAGTTAGAATAAAAGAAGCTGAGTTTGTGATCCATCGTGAACGTAGACGATTTTACCGAACCACGTATACTTTTTGTACCTTATGTGTGTGATTGTTTTCTCTATTTCTTGGTTGATCTTTGTTTATTCTTGTTTTTACTTGTGATGAAAAGCTTCTACAAAGTGCATAGGATTCTAAGATGCTAAATATTGGGCTAATAGGTATTAAAGCACGTAAGAGTCCTTAACAAACTAGTATTGGAGCTGTGACTAAGTTGATACTTAATTGGTGTCGAATTAGAGAATATAACCTAATACCTCAACAATATTATTGGAGTCATTGACATTAGTTTAATAAACTCTTTTCCATTCTTGGGAATTTCAAGTTTGGCCATTAGGAGTGGATGGCAAGTTCTAGTTGCTTACGTTAACTTAGCTTAGTCTGCCCATTGAATGTGTGTTTGGCTTCAAAACTATTAGTTTACTATTTAACCTAAAAAATTTAGTTATGAAAAGGTTCAATATTAATATTAAATACATGTTTTAATAATTTTTCTAACGTAAAATATAAATCTGATTTTAAAGTTTTAGTCAAAGTAGATTTCTAAAGACTAAAATAGAAATAAATTAAAAAATTAATTGAAAATAAAGACATGGAGTCAAACTCAGGACCTTGACTTTAATACCAATTAGATTCCCACTTGTAATCATTACTAAGGTGGCGGCAGACAACAGCAAAATCTTTGGACAGCATGTGCAAGCTATGCCAATTTTCGATCGTATGATTTCAATGGCATTCAGATGGTCGACGAGTTTTAGATGTCTTATGTAGGGGCGATGACGGTCATGGCTAACTTCCAACGAACTGTTAGTTAACTTTTGCAAGTCTTTGATTAAATAGAGAGATAATAAAAACATAAGAACTCTAATATTATGTGAGTTTATTATTTAACTTAAAATTTTAAACTATCGAGAGAAAGTTAATATTAATATTAAAGACAAGTGTTAACAAAAACAAACTTAGAAGTAGGGGTAAGTTGGAAGATCTTTCTCTTTAGTTTATATACTCAAACTCTACCTAATCCTGGTGTGAGTCGGAATCGGATTAAAATTATTCATCATTGAACATGAAATGAATGGCGTGGTGATATATTTCAATTTCAGGGCATTTGGTGGGGGATGATTGTTGGAGTTCTCTTACAAACAATTAACTTCAATTATTCTCGCTGTCCTAACTAATTGGCATGCTGAGGTAACTTTTAACTGGGTTTTTCAATTATGTATTTTTGAGGTAGCATTTTGTCATCATTAATCCTGTAATAATTTTTGTAGGTCGAAAATGCTGCTGAGTGCTTTAAGAGATCTTCAAACGAGGAGACTATGTTGGTGGCTGATGCTGATGTATAAGGCCATTATTACCTTCCTTTTGTGGGTGTTAGAGGATTCAGTCGATATAATCCCATTACACAAAGGATTGAAAAAAAAAAAGTTAGTTTACGTTTCTAAAATTCTAATTTTTTCAATAAAACACATAGCCCTCTCTTTCTCATGGTGTGGCTGATGCTGTTGACACCAACAATCTATCTACTGACAACAGTTACTGATTTCTACATGTACCAGTCTATCAGTTGTAGCCACAGAAACATTGAGAATTTTGAATGAATAGCAAACTTAAGATGGAAGATTTTACTCCATCTTGTTATCAAGTTTCATTCTCAAGTGAAACATAGAACTAATTGAACAGCCTGCAAAAGTAAAATAATTTCCAAAATGTCTTTAATAACTTTTTAAGGCACATTTCATATTCTGATATCACAAGCAAGAATTATCCCCTTATTACTTAGAAATTGCAATAAATATTGCAGATTCAAAAGTAAAACTGCTGGCTTTGTCCATATGAAGATCTACACATAATCCAAAATTGATTAATTTCACACAAAATCCGAGCCTTAATAGACCCATTACAGAGTCAGCAAGGCACAACGGGGAAACTGCATATACACTTAAGAGACTGACCGATCTCATTGAACTAATTCTTGAGCAAAAGTATTATAACTGTACTGCACATGTAGTTCCTAAATTCACAAGTCAACTGTTTGTAGAGTATGCAGACCGCCTTGATTTTCTTGTTGATCACTGTTGAAGAGTACCAATTCATCGTGTTTTTCATCGTAAGAAATGTTCTCATCTGCACCATTGGCCTTGGCAACATCATCATCTTCATTATTATAGATGTTATCATCATCATCATCATCATCTTCCTCATCATAACCCAACTTAGATACTCCATTAACCCTTGGCTTGTTGCTATGACTATCCAAATTTCCAACAAGCTCATGGGCTTCTTTTTGTTCATCTGCTGTTCTGGCCAAGGACAAAAGAATATTCTTCGCCTTCTGGTCAGGAGGAAAACCACAAGATTCCATTTCCTTATACCAGACAACAGCACTATCAAAATCTCTATTCTTCCCATGTGCATCCATGATTGTAGTGAGGATTGTTTGATTTGCTTTATAACCACTTAGTCGCATTTTTTCATACGTCTCCATCATTTTTTCAAGATTTTTTACCTTGGCATACCCTTTAATCAACGTCCCATAGGTGACAACATTGGGTTGAAATCCATCATGTTTCAGTCTCCTGAAGAACTTTTCAGCACCATCCATGTCAGATGCATTCACATAAGCAGATAACATAGTTGTATAAGAGCAAATATCCGGGATGCATCTGCAAAGAAATAAATAAACAATGATAAGAGTGGTGCATCATTCATTTAATGGTTGAATAAGTCACATAATCATCAAGATATACTCCATATGCTTTTCATCTGAAGTTCACAAGTGCAAATTCACTAAAAGGAATTTTTTTTGTTAATATTATCGGATATTTGTACAAATATGAAAAAAATATGTTTCAAACAATCATTTAGAGAGATTCTTTTGCTAAAAGAGTGAAGCGGAACAAATAGTCAAGTTCAGGGTGAGAGCCAGATACTTAGACACCACCTTCACTAATAAAACCCTCTTAGTAAAATACTTACAGTACATACAGATTATCCACTAAAATGAAGCCATTGCCAAAAAACAGAAGCAACATATAGTCCAAAATTTTGTGTGATATGATCAAACATAGATATTATGGAGGATTTTATCGATTAGCTAAATGATCAATTGGAGAAGAACAATAATTTTACTGTTTTAACTCTTTTGACATCAAAACTAATTTATACTCCATCCTCCGTGATGGCGAAAATTCAAATTGAACAAAAGCGGAAAACAATGGAAAAAGCTTACAAATTTGATGGTAAAAAATTCTCATTATAAGATTCTTGGTAAGGTTCCCATTTTAAGAGTCCATGTTTAATCATTATTGAGTGTGAGAAATCAAAAATAATAAGCGTCAACACTGGAAGAATATAAATCCTATATTCTGAAAAGTATATATAGTAACTTGCACATGCATTGCACATTAAGATACTCTACCTGTCCCTTCTCATGCATTTGAACACAGTTCGAGCTTGCTCCACCATTCCCGAGATTGCAAATGCATCAAGCAGAATGTTATAAGCTTTGTGGGTTGGTCTGAAAAATAGAAAAAGGACAAGGTATTTGAGCTTCCGAAACAAACAGTATTTGAGATAAATTTAACAGAGAGAACACATAGCTATCGAATGGCAATTTATTTAGATTGTTTGATAATGATAAGAGCTAAAATCTGAACCAGGCCAACGAGACCAAAAGTACTGTACATAGTCAAAAGCATGATGAAGGCAGAGAAGGTGAAGTTTGTATTGAAATGACTGGTTTGGCCTTGGGTAGGATTGGTTATTTTTCTTTTCTTTTCAATTCTTGTTTATGTGTCAAATGCATAAGATCCATGTTTGAGACACCAATGTTGTATTTGGATAAAATTTTATGCATAAAATCTTTCCAATCCCCAATTGCGGGTTTTCTGTAAAGAAATTTTTTTGGATTTAGGTAGGCATCTCCATGCTTTTATGTTAAGGAACACCCTCTGACCAGGTTAGTTTCATTTCAAGAACACTAGCCTTTGTATTTCTTTCCAATCTCCAATTGCAGGTTTCCGATACATAAATCGTTGTTTTATACATAATGTTTGTATTTGATGAAATTTTATATATAAAATCTTTCCAATCTCCAATTGTGGGTTTTCTGTGAATAAAAATTTTTCAGTTTAAGAGGGCATCTCCATGCTTTTATGTTAAGGAACACCCTCTGACCAGGTAAGTTTCATTTCAAAAACATTGGCTTTTTTATTTCTTGGGTTCTCTCTATGACAACATCATTAATTTCAATCCCTGCTTACCTGACACCAGCATCCAGCATTTCCTCAAAAACTGCTAAAGCTTCTTCTTCCCTTCTAGCTTTCCCATAAGCTTTAATGAGTAAGGCATAACTCACCACATCAGGTCGAAGGCCAGCTCTTTGCATCTGAAAACAGGCATTCGTTCTTGTGAACACTATGATAACAAGACATTAGATGAAAAGAAGGAAAAAGAGGAAAGAATAGAGTACTAGAAAATTCAAACACTCAACAACTCAGGAAAAATTTCGAGACAGCTCTTAGTATATAAAGAAGGTGGATATTCATTTGAAATTTACCTGGTCATAGATCTTTGAAACCTCCTTGTAGTTAGTCTCAAAGGACATAAGACTATTATAAGTGACTGTAGATTGTTTAACTCCTCGCTCAGACATCAGTGCAAATAGTTTTCGAGCCTTTTCGTAACTCCCAGCTTTCTTATACATATAGATCATCTGGTGGAACATTTTCTGGTCTGGTTTCAAAGGTGATTTTTCCTCATCCAAAAGAGTCGTAAAAACTTCTTCAGCTTCCTTAAACTTGTTAGCCTGCAGCATCTCCAATATTGCACAATGAACAACTAGCTTAAAAGCATAAATTACAGAATGTGTAGCACATAAGAAGAAACATGGAGCTAAGTTTTACTTTTGTGTAATAATCACTCCCAAGAGTCCCAGACATATCTTTTGGGTAATATTTTCCAACTGGCATGAAAATATTCACATTTGAGTTTTGTAAAATTTCTGTGTTTAGATGATTAGAGTTCCCAAATCATAATTGATTAATTTGTACGTTCAACTTTCACCAGGTGCATGTGAATTGGACCCTCCAATAATTTTAGATTAAAAATTTTGTTGATTCAACCCATGTTCAAGTAGTAAGCCCAAGATTTGTTCTTATCCTTTTCTTGGTTTTCCCTTCTTCCATATCCCTTATTTAAGCATCTATTTATTTCTATGGACATTAATTTGTACTGGAAAACCAAGACAAGACCTCTTTTAATTTTATTTCAATTATTTATATATTATTAGACACCAGCAGCCAAATTACTTATTTTGTACAAGCTCAACATATATTTTTAGCTTGTTTTGGGTTCTTATCAATTTTTTTTTTTCTGCATTACACAGCGCGCTAATTAAATGATATTTCATAAAACAATTGTAAAGAAAGACTTAGACAGAGCTGATTACCTCAACAAATAATTTAAGTATGATTTGATACGTTACAGCAGAAGGTTCAGGACCAGAACACTGCATTCTTCGAAATACAGCCTCAGCATTATTGTATCGGCCTCCTTTTCCATATGCTTCCATAAGAGCGGTATAGGATACAACACTAGGCGCATAGCCCTTCTTGTTCATAAAACTTAAAACCCTCTCAGCCTTGTTGAAGTCCCCCTGCTTTCCATATGAAGTAATAAGCATCAAGAAATCCATTTCATTGAAGTCCCACCAACTCTGAATCCGCAGCCATTCCAGTATCTGGAAACAAAATGAGATTGTCATTTAATGAGGTCAGCAACTGCAAAACATCTTAACCTTCATAGATAGAAAGAATTGAAGCAATAGGTTATCTATAATATGCTTCGCCAAAAATTCAATGTTAAGATTGGCCAACATCCAAAATTTAATTTTCTGACTACCAATCCTTGTTTAGCTGAGATATAAATGAGAAGAGATTACCTCACTGACAAAATTCCATTTCTTAAGCTGCTTAAATCTAACCAAGGCGCCCAAAACCAGGTCTCTTGGAAGAGGCTGGCCTCTGGTCCTTTCACTTCGAAGCACACCAACTGCAGAACCCGTCTCTTCAATTTGATTCATCAGTCTCCACCAATTCTTCTTATCAGCTTCCTCGGTGGCATCTTTGAAGACTTCCACTTTCCTCCTCTTCTGCATAAACTTTCTCGGAGCTAACATGCCCATACAAACTACCCCAACTCTCCGGCGGGCTTTAACATTGACATCTAGTGGAATAATAACTGCTTTCGGTTGGCTGAAACATTAGTAATACCAGTAAAGGCGCTGCCTTGAACATAAACTTTGCTTTCAGTGATATAAAGAGGAGATTTTAGTAAGGGTTTATCAAAATTATTTTTAAAATAAAAATCCATAAAGAAAATTGCAGAAGAAGAGAATAAAATAAAAATAAAAATAAAAAGTGGGGTTGAAAGAACAAACCTGAAATTAATTGAAGGGGGAGCTGAAATGAATGGCTTGAGAAATAGAGTTTGAGGCATTGAGCTCACTTACTCAGGTTGTTATTAGGTTAAAGCTAAGCTTTGAAGCTTCGTTTTTCTGTTACTCATTTCCCAGCAGACGCAGTTTCTGAGATATTTCGGTTCTTATAATTATCTTATCCTTTTTGGTGTGGACCGCCCGGTTCATTAGTGAACGAAAATGGGAATTACTCTCTTGGGCCTTCTTCCTGTTATGTTATGTTAATGATTCTTTCATTTTTGTGCGCGTGGTTTATTATTATTATTATTATTATATGGTATTGGAAAAATACTATATTGATATTATTTATATTTGTTAGATTTAATTGTTTAATTTAATTTTAAAATTAAAATTGTTTTTAATATTATACTAAAACTTTAATTTCAATATATAAAATGACACGATTTTTTTTTCTTTTTATCACAAAAGATGAAGATGATTTTGTAGATTTGACATTGTTTAATACTATTTTATATCTTACATGCCAATTTTGCCAATTTTGATATGGCATTACTTTTAGTAATTGCTACAAATTTCATTTGTTAGAAATTTATAAAAAAATTTAAAAGTAAAGTTTTTAAAAATTTCATTAACCATTTGATTGTCAATTAAAAAAAAAATTTAAGTATAAAATCGTGTTTATTTTTTATTAGATTAACAAATAGACAATAGAACTTATATTCAAATTTTTAAACAATTCAAAAATTTTATATATAAATTTAAATTTATCTTGTATTTTTTTAAATTTAATCTCTTAAAATAAAGTAAAATTAATACACAGTAATTAATGAATCAAATAAATTATTATATTTAGTATAAAAATTAATATATATATATATTTTTTTGTTTAAAAAAATAAAATAACCAACAAAAAATTTTAATAAAATTTTATAAAAATATGATGACAGTAGAGACAAGATATGATGATTTAAAAAAAATATGTTAGTTGAATAGATTTTATTTTTATTAAGGATATATTATAAAATTATAAAATATTACTATAATATATGTGATATTACATAAATATTAAAAAAAAAATTAAAAACTCTATTTTTAAAAGTCTGAAAAACTTTTACAAATATAAATAAAATAATTTTTTTAATCTCTAAAATTTCTTCTCTAATTATAACTAAATATTATTAAAAAAAAATTTAAAAAAAAATTGACATTAAAAAGCTCTTTTAATTAATAATGAAGCCAACCAAACAGTCACTTAATCTCTGACGTTTACAAATTTGTATTTTTTTCCTTTCTTTAGTGTAAATATACTCCAATGTGAATATGCATAAAATGGTTTCTAATCTCAGATATTATAGAAAGACTGCATATAAAAGATGACAATAATAATATCAAATCAGTCATCACATAATTGAACATCAAATGTTAAGTAAAAAGGATGATATCTAAGTTGAAAGAAAAATCATATTTCTTAATCTAAACACATCAATAATATATGGAAAGAAATTTTCAGAGATTTGAATTGCTTTCCACTTATTTTACCTATTTGCAACTAATTTAAATTTTCATACTTGCAAAACCACATCAAGAAGATCTGCTGTGTTCCAACTATTATCAACTAATGACAATCGATTCATGCTGCATCTAAATATTTAAATAATAATAATAATAATTGAATAAATAGTATAAAATGAATACATCACAATAAGGAAGAAAAAAAAAAGGAGAATATCTATGATATATTTTAGCAAAATTTGCTCTTAAACAACAGAATTTACACAGCAAGCAATGATTGCAGATTAACCAATACATTGCTTTTGACAACCCATCTAACCTCTACTATTACTCATCCTATTATCAGATTGAGCAACTAAAATTTACCTGTTCCTTCCATTCTTGTTTTGCTAGATCAAGTTCAATAATGCAGACCCTTCATTTTTATCTGAAACCTTCTTCATGAATGCAGGGAGTGATCTAATAGCAAAATGGAAAAATGTGGAGCAAATTTGCAAAACCATACCCGAGCACTGGCTTCTCGAGTTGTATCTTGATGAATATTACACAAAGGTGTGGTTATGACTGCAAAAGTGATAAGGTGAGTAAAAACAAAGCATAGATGTTTAAAGAAAAGGGAGAATCAAAATAGTAATACAAACAAATTAAACCTTTGACAGATGGGAGCCAGTCAAGCAACAGAGCTGAAGCTTTCAATTGGATCCGATTCTTCAAGCATGGAGGCTGCCTGGAAGCAGTCTGCAGCATCAGCTATTCGTCCCTCATCCTTATGAACCATCCCCAAGTAATACCAAGCCCTACGATTTGTAGGTTCTATCCTTAATGCATCTGAAAGTAAGCTTCTTGCCACAGGCAATCCCTTTGAACCCAACTTGGAGAACATAGCACCAATTAGTATCTTGCAAGGCACATTAGATGGTTCTACTAACAAAGCATTAGAATAAGCACTCAGAGCTTCTTCGAATTTTCCACATCCTTCATACATAACACCTGGTAGAATTCACAAGAAATTGAAATACTTCCCATTAAAATAATATAGTATCTAAGCAGCATTGCTGTCCCCAATAGTTGACATCACATAAGCACACAAATCCTCTTATAAATTAAACTAGGGAAAAAGCAGCATGAATATGGTGATATACTAATATATCTACTCGAGGGGAAAAAAAGAGAGAGAGAGAGAGAGAGCAATAATAGCACAATGGTAATAGGTGTAATAAAACAGTATGAATAATAAAGAATAAATACTTTGTAATAACATAAGAATTCAATGAAGATTGCTCCTGCAATCTTCAACAATGCTTTCAACAATTTTTACCCTCAATTTTACAGCAATAAGGTTTTTTTTTTAAAAAAAAAATTGTAATAATTTATCGCAGAGAAGGCAAGATTCAAGCACCACAAAGTATCATCAAGAACATTCATAAAACATGACCACAGACTATAATCAGTCTAACACCTTCCAAATGAAACAACCTTGAAGAAATTGAGAATCTCAAGTGATTACTTCAAAAGAAAATTTGCCTTCAGTCTTCAGACAGCTAATGGGTCTGCCTGAGTAACAAGAGATGGATTTGAACATTTAATACTATAATCTCGATCAAATTCTAAATGTATCTAAGAGCAATCAAGAAAGCAATTCAATGCCAGAAGAAACCTTCCAAGAAGATGGATACCAAAAATTTAAAGCCTCTTTTATAAGTTGGCAAGGAGATCCATATAAAGAATCTGTTTTCAAAGAAATTTAATGTAATATCACTTTCCCAGAATATAGAAGATGAAGGTTCCGAAATTTATTTGCGTGTAAAATAAAGATCCAGTTCTTGCCTTCTGTGTGCAGCATTTCCGCAGAGTATTTTTTCACTTCTCTAGCTTTCCCCAAACAAATCTCGGCATCCTTCCAATGTGAAAGGCTGGAGTACAAATTTGCGAGACCATGCCAAACATCAAATTCATTGACTTTATCATCCTCAATCTATCATAAAGTATAAAAGGTTAATGATGAATTTGGAAGCAATACTTTACTTTTGGTAGAAAAGGGAAATGGATGATTCAAACAAGTACAAACTGAAGTAAACTACAAGAGAAACAGAAAAGGAGTAGCAAGTACAACTTGAATTAGAAAGCAATAAATTACACCATTTTGAGTAGCTATCAGAACATTGCATATTAAAATATTGTAGAGTTTTTTGTAATCTTATTCTCACATGTTATGTAAATTGAGCTACATTGCAAATCCACAACAAGCAATCAAACCAACTCAGCCATATCTCTACCAAAAAGTACTGATTATTCCAATATGTTATAGTCTTATCATGTAATAGCAAATTCATTCTTAACTTATTAGATAAAATAGATCAAACAGCTATATCAAGCTTTAAATCAAAACTAAAGAAATAGTAAAATCAGAGTTACTAAGGTCTTATAGGAAGCCAATCATACATGTAAAAATAGTACTACTATTGTTGTATCACTTAAAAACAATAAAGATCAGTTTACTAGGATACATGATATGCACTATTTATGCTAATAAATAAACAGTACTGCATCTCCTTGCACCTTCAGAAAACAGCAGTGCAACAATGACAATGATGATGATGATGATGAGAATTACAAAGACATTTCTTTTAAGATAGAGGAAATATGTAAAACTTACACAGAATCTAACCTGTGAAATGCTTCTGAGAGGACCAAAAGATTTCCTTTGGGCCTGAACTAATGCAAGGAGATAACGATAAGTTTCAATAGCATCCATGGGGAGTGATTGGGCAATCTTCAGCTTTGCTTTCAGCCTAAGAATAGGTCCTTGCTCCCACTTTGTGGTCTCATCTAAAGCAGCATCAGTGACCACCTCAGCCTCTGAGAATCGCTGTTGAGCAGACAAAACTAGAACAAGTAATCTCCAACCTTTTAATAAGGAGCCACCTGTTGCATCAATGAACTGCTTTGCATAACGCAGGGCAGTACTTAAATTCCGTTGCTCTGCATATTGAACTCCCAAATCAAAAATTAGATCTGGATTGTTGTGCTCAAAAATAATTGCTTCATCCAAAGATTTTAATGCTTCAGATTGCAGACGAGACCTTTCATGGTCAGATGAACAAACTTTGGCTTGCTTTCCCAAACAAAGACCCAACATGCGTAGACCTACACCCTTTAAGTGCTCATCCTTATCCTGAGCATTACTGATAGCCCTCCGTGCATACCTTACCCCCTCAGCAGCAAGATGAATATCCTCGCTGCAAATCTTGGAGGCTAACAACAGTGCCATAAGGTCATTAGGGTTTTCATGTTTATGTAATGACTTCCTTAACAGATTCAAAGCAGTGACATTTTGTCCTACTGCACTGTAACAAAGAGCTAACGCATTCCAACGGTCAGAACGAGGAAATATTCCAGGCATGATCTCTTCAAGTTGCTTAGCTAAAACAGAAGTCTGGCTGCACAAAGAGAGTGCAAACATAAGGTGCTCCATAATCGATGGATCCCATTTGACCTTACCAAGGTAACTTTTCTTCACAAGAATCATCAAAAGTAAAATTGCCTCTTCCAGATTATTTTTAGGTACATATGAACCATCAACCTGAGAGGCTAAACTGGGAGGACCAGCCTCTGCTCCACTGTGCAACAGAAACACTGCAAATTGTTTTTGAATCCTCGCACAGCAGTCATTATCAAGGTTCCATTGACTAAGAAGGGCACGTCTATAAGCAGAAATTGCTTCTTGATTGCAACCTGCTTGCTTCCAGAGCTCCGGAAGGAGCTCCACCGCATGACTAACTGTTTCTTGCAATCTAATGTCCACTTGCGCATCTGGTATGCCCTGAGAGAATATCCTCTCCACAGCATCAAGCACACTTTTACATTCGTTAGCAGCCTCTGCGAGGTCCCAAATGACAATGTTAAAAGAAGAAGAATATAGAAAAGCTAAGAAAGAGAATCTCCCAACTGTTTTTAGATCATTCATTGAGAAAACCTCATACCTGTTAATCTCCCTAGTTTTTGCAGAGACTTAGCCTTTAAGTATATTGCCTCAAGCACCAGGCTAGCAGCATGCTGTGAGACTGAAATTTGTGTATCACTACGAGAGCGACCCTTTTTGGAAGGCGGTTTTTCAGAAAGGGAAGGTTGCAGCCGCTCTATGGCAGCTTGAAGATCAATGCCATCAAACACACGAAGGGCACCCTCTAAATTGCCTCTTTGGTATTCTAACCTTCCAAGTAGGGCTCTTGCTTCCTGTAAAAATTCCACAATAGTCATAAAGGGCCACATCTGAAAGTTGCCTCTAGTATCTAAATAAGTACAAAAAACTAATGCAATAAGTTCCAAGTTTATGTCACTGAGAGTAATACAAGAGATCTAATATCACAAAGAACATAGTTCTGTGCACTTTAAATTACCAGGTGCATACAGGAGATCTCATCTTAAGTGTCGTAACAACCAAACATGATTCTGGCATTAACAAAGAAGAATTAAGTAAGAACATTCTGCAGCACACATAAAATCAAGATACCTAAGCCAAAATCAGCTGGAAATCAAAAGCATTTCCATCTATTTTGCAGTGAAACCCATAACAAATGATAAGAAGTCCACAACTTGCACTGTCATAAACTTATCATTTGATTATTGCATGATTGTTTAACATTTATTATCATTTGTCATGAACTTCTTATCAGCATAAGTTATACCTAAGACTACCTACCACCACATAAAGCGTACTAACCCTTTCTTAGAGTTAATACCTAAGCCTTCATGCAGGGTCATCTAGAGGTGCTTCATCCACTATAAGAAATGTTAACCAATGATGCAACAATCAAAGCTCCACATGTTGAACCTTCAACCCAAAACAGTTTATAACTTAGAAGTTAATAATAGAGAAATGATAGATATAGATACACAATAACATAAAATAAGATTAGCTCAAGATGGAAAATTGTTATATTTAATTTCTACGATAGGATCTAGATTCTGGCAGGGCATTTAATGAATTCTGTCATTTTGAACCCTAAAGGTCAATTAATTTTTGAAGTAAAATGAACCATCTCCATTCTCAATTTCAAGCAAAAAAAACAGATCTGAAATTGAATTCTATCAGCTGAAAGTTCAAAATCACCTCTCATTGTCAAATATTTTTAAAGTGTTTCTAGCACATTTATTCTTACCTACACCATAACAAGGGTAAAATATAAAAGGTTAACAAATTGAAATCGTTTACCATTTTGTACCAAACAACAAAGTCCAACATAAACCGAATGGAATTCATCTATTTCTGTTTGATCCCAAACAAGAGTGTTGACCATATAAAATGAATAAAGTTCTATGTTTTTTCAAAATGGATTATATACATTATTCTTTCAAGATTTTGTTCCAAAGAAAGTAAAAGAGTTCCAACAATCCTCCATCGTACCAGTCAACGCCAGGATTAAAAATTTTAAAAAACCGGCATTATCATTAGAGCCCAGAAGTCAAATCATCAACCAAACAATAATTCCATCTCAAATTTTTAGCGTCTCATATTAAAAATTCAATGTTCATTTGCACTGATCAATATATGAAACACAACTAACCTTGTCCCTTACATAATTTGATCTACATTTTGTTGATGGCATTAACAAAAAAAAAAGATTGAGAATTTAAAATGGAGAAACGAAAGGAAATGAAATGAACCTCAAAATTAAGAGACAAGCCTTCGCGCAAAGAAGATTCGGCCTCTTGAATATTTCCCTCGTCGAGTTTGGCCTCGACTTCAGTCGTTTTAATGCAGGCGCCATTGGCACAAATTTCTCGAACGCCACTCACATTGTCTTCTTCAACCTCACCTGAATCCACCGCCATAGCTGCAGCTGCTTCTCTTCACCTTCCCGCCTTCACAAACCAATTCCCATCATCATCATCTCTCTTTTTATTATTTTTTTTTTTGTTGTGGGGAATTCCGGGCCTGTTATGCAATCAGCCGTTGAATTCAGGTTGAAACGTCGAAGCAAGTACAAAAATGGCGAGAAAATGAGAGCAGTGTAGATCTGAAATTGTATATAGAATTAGCATTTAAGTAATGGTTGGTTGAATTTCTGAAGAGAAAGAATATACAGAATGAATCTGGTTTTTCTTTTTCTTTTTTTTAAAGCATTTATTCTCGGTTTTTGTTTGTTTTGTATTTGTATAATTGTATTGTGTTTCTGCTTTTGGTTTTTTCAATTTTGGGATTGAATTGGGTTTCACGTTCACGTAGTATTCGGATCCGCCCGTGGTCCAAGGTGACAACTGAACTGACAACCCTTCATTCAATTTTTTTTTATATATAATTTAATTTAAAAGTTTCTTTTCTTTTTCCATGCCTCTTTGTTTTTACGGCTAGTTTATGCGGGTTTCCTAAAAATGAGATATAAGGGAATCCAACGAAAAGAATTATCAGATTCTTTTTGGCTGAAATACAAATGGTAAAATTCAAATGTAAATTTAATCACAAATATCAAAATAAGAGTTTTCTTATTACGGTTTTTTATTTAGATCTATCATAAATTTACCTCTGAATTAATGTCTTATTTTTATTTTTAATTTATTTAAGGAATAAAAATATTTTTATCTAACGAATTTGATGTAATTCTCAATTTTGTTTTACAAATTTTAAAAAATTCAATTCTGTTCTAATCTATTAGTTTTATTCTGTTAAAATTAACAATAAATCGTTTTTTGAGTACATTAACCATTTTATCCCTAATTTATATAATAGTTAAACGATTATATGTAAGGTGATATACACGTTAAAAAAATAATATTATTTAAAAAAAAATTAATATTATTTAAATAATATTATTCTACAACTAGTCCATCAAACACTTGCATCATGGTGTTATTTTGCAAATGTCGTGATAGAGGGCGTGATGACTGTCGGAAAGAGCATAACGACCAGGCAAAGGTTGGTTGTACCCCAAGCATCTCTTTAGTCTGCCTCTTCTAGTTAGGGGTGGGCATTATTCTCGAACCCAACTCATCCTGACCCGATCCGTTCCGAAATTTTGGGTCGGGACAGAAACGAAAATGGGTTCGGGACTTGTTCGGGACATAAAATTCTATCCCGAACAAAATTTTTTGACCCAACCTGAATCATCCCGAACCTGACCCGAACCATCCTAAATTGTCCCAAACCCGACCCGACCTGTCCCAAATTGTCCCGACCCGTTTCGAATTAAAACTATGTCGTTTCAAAACAATTTTTATTCAAAAAAAATTGAGATTTCCTAACCCGTCCCAACCAGAAATGTGTCCCGATCGGGACACATTTCGGCATCCCGATCGGGTTTGGGTAGGGGTCGGGAATTTCTAAACCCGAAATTACCCACCCCTACTTCTAGCTGCTACTTTATTCATTTTCTTCTTTCTGGTATCATTTGTTGTGACCTTTTTGCAATAAGAACTTATTAAACTCACTAAACAATCTCATTTTCTTACAATCTGAAGACATAAATTAGCTTCTAATACCACGCATACTTATCAACCCCAAATGTTAGTAACATTCGAGAATTTATATGAGTGTGTATATATATTATCTAGAAGTTCATTTCAGGAAGAACAATATAGAATAAACTTAACATAGTTCTTCTTTCTTAAGTTGCCGCTTTTACCTCTGAGCCCTGGCCTACACCCCCGCCCAATTCTCCCACTTTGCCTTCTCTATCTCTACTTCTTACGAGGAAAGGAGCCGACTACGCGCCAGGTCTGGCTCCGACATGCGTCGTACTCTACGCTGGTACAACCTCGTCGGCTTCGGCATCTGCGGCATGATTGACGTCTTTGTCACAACTGGCCGCACCTATCATCTTATTGTCAAACTCGCCGTCGTCGTTTCCTATGCCATTGTTGATCTCTGCGTCCTCCTTTTCGCCTTCTGTTACAACGAGTTTGCCGTCGACATGCCCGTCGCCAGTGACACTTTCAGCTATCTTCGCGTCACTTTCGTTATCCATTACTTTACTTCCCTAAAACATTAAATGTCAATCATTTTTTTCTTCCCTAAACGCTGTTGTTTCATATTCATTTCTCCAAAAAAATTTGTAGGCGAGTTCGCGGCATTTTTGACCAGCGCCAATCTAATAATGGAGTACGTAATGTCAAATGTGGCAGTGGCTCGCGACTTTACAGCTTACTTAGGAACAGCAATTGGCGTGCCAATGACAAAATGAAGATTGACTGTCAACGGACTCCCAAAAGGTTTTAACGAAATTGATATAGTGGTTATAGCCATCGTGTTACTCATCACTTTTATTATCTGCTACTGATTCCAGAATTATGAAGATTTTGAGCTGAAATCCAACCTTGGTTGAGTTATATTGATGCCTTTTTACCGTTAGTTCTAACAGAATCAAATTAATAGATTATGACAAAATTGATTTTTTTAAAATTCGTAAGATAAAATTGATAATTAAGTTAAACTCGTAGGACAAAAATATCCTTATCCCTTTATTTAAACCAATATTCTATTTAACAGTTTAAGGTATATTAAAATTCTTGGATAATATTTTTATTTATTTATTTATTATGTAATTCAAATCTGGTCCCAATTCTCATACATGCACTTAAGTTATCAAAAAAATTCTTTCTTTCTCACAAAGAAAATTTTAGAAACTCTGTAATTGTATAGAGAAAAGAGTGGGTAAGTAAGAATAACTCTAATTTTATTTAACATTAATCATATATCAAAGGTTCTCCAATGAGAACTGAAAGATTACATAACGAGCTTAGATTAAATTTGGCTGTCTTCTCCAGCTAGGAGAGTTAACTAGTTCTTTATTCCCAACTCTCACGTCCCACGCACCCTCCATATGGGCTCTAAGGAATTCTGCCAAACAAAAGCAAAGCAAATTAAGTTTGATAAGCAATGGCGCATGTATATAGATAAATAGTTAAGAAATCAACTTAATATAATACAGCTTATACGTACTAAAATGCATGTTATTTGAAATGCGAATGGGAAAAAGCAGCAATTAATAAGCTCAACTCACTTGCTACAGTCGATGTCCTTGGTGATGGGAACGCTGATCTCGACGCCACAGTCTCTGGGAAGTTGGGTGGCTTTGTCAGGCTTGATGGCAGCGTAGCGACTGGCCGCCTGCTTAATGCATTGACAAGCTGCTCTTCTGTCATCAGTTGTTGGAGTGACGGCCTTCAAATTCTTCACCCCATCGCAGCACGCCGGGGGCGGGCTTGGCCCGCCTGTCAGATATGCTAAGCAAGGAGCCAGGGATGCGCCAACCTGCCCACAAGTTATAGCCTGGCCTCGCTCCCATGTAAAGATGGCCGCCATTACTATCACAGCTACAACTACACCGCCTTTCATCTTTTATATACTTTAGTGTACAGAAGATGTAATGTGGTTTTTGTTGAGAGAGTTTTGTGGGTATTTATATTGGGAATGTGGGAGCTGCCGTTACACGAGATTTTGGCTTCTTGTTCTAGCTTCAGCAATCACCTGCAAATGTCACTCAGAGAGTCTTGCTCTTTCATGGGCGCATTTCTTTTTAGCATGAGATATACGTGACCCACACTTTGGCGTTACAACTTTTTCATGGAGAAAACTGCCGAGTCGTGTGTCTTTCAGTTCTCTGCACAAGCGTTCAGCTCTTGCTAGAAATAATAGTATCGGAAATAACAAATGTTACTAATCAGCTAGAAATTATTAAACTAGCCTGCAAAAATTTTTCACCTCATCCTCCACTTCGAATTCTCTTCTAATAAAATCATTGGTTCATTCCCATTTTAGAATCTTGTAATATACACTTTTGTTTTTTTTTTATCTTTATCAACCATGCGCCAATAATCTTGATCCTTGACGATAAATAGATGTTACATATTAAAATAACAGTAATCGAAATTACATTCTTATCTCTTTGACATGTGGTTCAAGTTTTAGAAGTCTGAAGTAGACAGTTAAATATTTATTTCATATATTAGTCTCACACTTTAGGAAGCCACTTGGAGACCCTTGTATGATTGACAAAAGATTTTCATCTAGTATTGTAACCAGTACACAAAAGTTATTTGACATTATCAAAGTAAACATCTATTTGGTCATTTACACAATAAGTTTTCCAACAGAACCATGTAAGAAAACACAACAATTGGTTTTTCACCAAACAAGTAGAGAGTATAACCATCTTCCCCAACTAAAATGTTTCAAGAGCACATTGCCTTCTCCAACTGTTCTTGCAATTGCCCGCTCTTATATGCCTCTGCAGAGGATTAATAAAAAAGAAAGAAATTATTTCAAATTAATGGATATGTCAAGAGAATAAGTGGGTGTACGCTCATAAACTGCCACAGCAAGGCGCAAAATATACAATAGATTGTATTAAGAATTAAGTAAGAAGTCAATGAAAAAGCTTCAAACGTTTTAAAGTTAAAAAGTAATTGTAAAACAATGAAAAGACGTCAGAGTTGTAGACATACACCAATGTCATTAGTACCAAGAACCTTAAACATGCTTCCACTTAACAAAGATTCAGTGTCAGTAAAGCATCATCAACGGTTATCAGTAATTATTCAATCTACATTATGGTAATATATCACGGCACAATTGAACTCACATAAAACATTTCCAGTTCACTTAAATACATGAATGTTTTGCATATGATGCGAAGGTATTCTTAACCTTAAGGCACCAGGTTTGCAAGTGAATGTTGCCTTCTTCATCCTTTGAATTACAAACAAAAAATCTGCCTATTTATCTACAAAGAAATAATCTGTTTTCATTGCCACGAGAGCAAGTCATGCTTCCTAGAACGATCCAAGTCCAAAAGCTTCGCTCCTTGGTATATATGTACATAAATCCTACTATGATAAACTCATCTAACTCATTACGACAACATAGAAAACAAGTTTGTTATTTTGCTCATTGATATACCTAAAAAAAATTTAAATATATCATAGAGCTGTGTACTTATTTCTACTTACAATAGTGTAAGGCATTAGAAGCAGTCATTTTAATACCAAGTGATGTGATTAATGCAATCCACAGAGTAATATCAAGTTTACATTTCAATGGAGTTCTTTGGTTGAACTGATGAAGGCATGTACTAACATATAAAATGAATGAAGAACCTGGTTAATGGTGCCGCATAACAATTTCCGAAAGAGAAATGTTACATAAGTTTTCTTGCCTACAATCTCTCTCCTTTCTAAGCATTCCCAATTATAGATATAATTAATTTTCATATAAGAAGGCAACAAGAGCTACAAGCTAGTAATCTATCTTCTCAAACTAGCCACGTAAATTTTCTTTCCAGCTCGAATAGAGAAACCTATGTCTGGTTTTCCTTCCTCTAACCACAAGGTTGTAATTTATGTCCACATTTAAATCCATTATGATTAAAAGGAAGAACGGCTATGAATTTAATAATGTATACTTGATTCAATTCCTCAGAGTTATAATGCCACTAATTTGTGCACAAACTGACACTAAAAGTAAGTTTTTCTGATAAAAAAAATTAAAAGACATACACAAAAGCAAATAATAACATTCATTATTAACAATATAACTTGGCAAAAAGAATCACTGCGGATACAGAGTGCATGAATGAGACCAAATGACAAAGCATACATGGCAAGGGTTTTAAGAACCAGTTCAAGGACTACATCAGGGCATCACATGTTGTAGTGCAGTGCGGACTACATTCCATGTGCCATGTGCCAGGCATGCAACATTATATTTGGAGTCTGAGTAACATACGCCATAATTTTCATTACAAAAGTATATACATGTATTCATGCGTCCAGAAATAGGGCACATGCTTTTATGATACATTGAATTCCCACATTTAATAGCTACTCATATTTGGTAAAGATTATCAACTATTTGGAAGGAAAATATTTCAAGTTTCAATTCCTACATCTTTCAATACTGGACTTCCGTCCCAAAAGGTACCGGTGTATTAATTCAAAAAAATCAGTGAACAATAAAAGTTTTCAATAATCAGGAGCAAAAAATTAAACTTAACAGTTCATGCATCATGCAGCATTAACTTTTGGAATCTGAGTAACATACACCATAATTTTCATTAAACACACAAGCATATACATGTATTCATGCATCCAGAAATAGGGCACATGCTTTTCTGATACATGAATTCCCACATTTAATAGCTACTCCTATTTGGGAAAGATTATCACCTATTTGGAAGGAAAATATTTCAAGTTTCAATTCATACATCTTTCAATACTGGACTTCTGTAACCAAAAGGTTCTGGTGTATTAATTCAAAAAAATCAGCGACCAATAAAAGTTTTCAATAATCAGGAGCAAAAAATTAAATTTAACAGTTCAATGCCCTCAACTACCATGTCTCATTGACATGATCCATACAGAAAAATAAAAAGGATAAAATTGCAAACAATATATCAATATGGTGATATTGAACTTCAAAAAAATTAAATTTAACAGTTCAATGCCCTCAACTACCATGTCTCATTGACATGATCCATACAGAAAAATAAAAAGGATAAAATCGCAAACAATATATCAATATGGTGATATTGAACTTCAAAAGATAATTGAAATTTCCATCAGCTTACCAACAGTGATGTCACAGCCACCAAAAAACTCTCCTTCAATGTAAAGTTGAGGAAATGTTGGCCAGCTTGAATACACTTTCAACCCTTGACGTAACATTTCATTTTCAAGTATGTTTATACTTTCAAAGGGTACATTCAAGGAATTCAATATCTGCACCACAGTGTGTGAGAAGCCGCATTGTGGGAACTCCTTTGTTCCTTTCATAAAGAGAACAACTTTGTTTGATGTAACAACTTTATCCAAAGTTGACTTGAGCTGGGGAGACAATGCTGTAAGCACACAAGCACACACATATGCATCATTTTTATGTCATTTATCAACACCCACCCCCCCAATAAAAAAAAGAGAGAACAAATTATTATTATATACAAAAATAAGTTATAAAAAGATTAAGAAAGTGCTTGTGAGAACCAAGATGTCAAACACCAAAAGCCACAAATTTTTTATAAACAAAAAGGATCCTTGGAAAGTTGAGAACTTACCAAATTCAAAAACTATAAAAAAGAAAAAATGGTCCTAATATGGAACCTTTACACCTGATTTTCTTAATATGAAAATCAAAGAGGCTTTATTTGCTATTACGGGCCAACTTATAACACAAACTCATAATCGCTTATCTATTCACGTTGAAACTTGTTTGATTGATATGCAAATTCTTGGTGTGCAAATTGCAAAGTAAATGTTCCCCTAATACCAAATTCTAATAATTAGCATCAACTGTGTTATAAGCTAAACAAAGGTTAATGTAAAGCAAAAAATTGAAAGTAAATTAAGAATCGATGGGAAAGGGGCAAAAGGTTACCGGAAGCGAAGCAGCGAAAGGAGGCGAATCTGTCGGTGTCGGTCTTGACCACAAAGAGGCGGAGATTTTTTGCAGCGTTGGTGAAGGAGCGCGGAGAGTACGATGACCGAGATGAGATATTGACGATTAGAGGAGGAAATGATGCATTTTTTGTCACAAATGATTTACAGGTGTAGGCGCGTGGTGAGACAGTTGTCGACGACTGAAGAGCCATTACAGCGCCTAGCAGCTCTCTGAAGTTTGTCTCTGATCTTTGATTACTCCTGTTAATGCTCACCGCACGTTCTCGCCTAGCAATTTCTATTTATATATATATATATATATAATTATTAGCTTTTTTTTTTACTAGTTATTAATGAATTTTTACTGTTTTAAATTCTAAATCTATTTTTGGAATAATAATTATTATTATCTTTAGGTAAATTAACTTTTAGCTTAATAAAAGAAAATAATTCAAAAATTTTATTTGAAAATAAATATCTTACTGTTTAAGTGAAAAGTCTTCTCCTTCTTGTCTGTTTCATTTTCCTCTTCAAAAATTTCTCTCTCTAATGGACTTTTATTTTTTTAGTTTGTTCCCATATTCTCTTGTGACGTTAGAAAAAGGAATTCATCTGGATTTACAAAAAAAAATTAAAAATAATAATAATTTTATCATACTGAATTAGTAATATGCATTTTACCTTCGTGTTCTCAATGCATTTTAGGGATTTCTAGTATGAAAGTAGTCGTGGGTTCTTATATATTATAAATAGTATATTAAGATTGGTGATTAAAAATTAGAGGTGGGTAAATTTATTGTATTGAATTGATTCGATCCGTTTTGTCTCCAATTTTTTTGGTTTAAGAATAAGATAGAGGTTCAAGATGATTTGGGATAAATTTTCTCTGTGCCGATTGGCTTGAGTAGGGTTTAAAAAAAAATTTTAAAAATTTGAAAATTTTTTAAACAGTGAAATATTTATAAATAAAATAAAATATTCATTTCAGTCAATTTGGATTGGGTCGGAATAAGACGGAAATTTTTGAATTTTTTTAAGAATATAAAAATTTATATAAAATTTTAATTTTAATTACATTAAATATTATAATTCAAATTTTAATTTTGATCTCAATTATGTTAAATGTTATAATTCTAATTCTAATTTCAATTTTAATTTTAATTATGTTAAACATTATAATTTTAAATCTAATTTTAATTATGTTAAACGTTATAATTTTAATTATATTAAATGTTACAATTCCAATTTTAATTTTCAAGTACATTAAATGTTATAGTTTTAAATCTAATTTCAATTTTAATTATGTAAATTTAATATTGAAATTGAAATTATAATATTTAATGTAATTAAAATTAAAATTATAACGTTTAACGTAATTAAAATTAGATTTGAAATTATAATATTTAACATAATTAAAATTATAATATTTAGCATAATTGAAATTGAAATTATAATATTTTATATAATTAAAATTAAAATTAAATTTACCGATTTGGAATAATAACATTTAACGTAATATAAATTAGAATTGAAAACGAAATTATAAAATTTACCGTAATTAAAATTATATTAAATATTTAATATAAATAATATTAAATTTTGAATTATAACATTTAACCATTTTAACGTAATTAAATTAAATTTAGATTTGGAATTATAACATTAACGTAATTGAAATTTCAAGTTAGAATTGAAATTATAATATTTAAGGTAATTAAAATTAAAAATAAATTTAAAATTATAATATTTAAGGTAATTGAAAGTTCAAATTTAAATTATAATTATAACATTTAACATAATTAAAATTAACATTATAACATAGGATTAAATATTTAACATAATTAAAATTTTGAAATTAGATTTTTAGATTTAGAATAATATCATTTAACATAATTGAAATTGAAATTATAATTAAAATAAAAATATTTTATCTAATTAAAATTAGAAATTGAATTATAACATTTAATGTAATTGAAATTAAAATTAGAATTATAATATTTTAAGTAATTAATTAGAATTATAATTATAATATTTAATGTAATTAATATTAATATTATAACATAATATTAAATATTCAATGTAATAAAAATTAAAAATGAATTTGCCAGTTTAGAATAATATCATTTAACATAATTAAAATTGAAATTCTAATTTAAATTATAATATTTAACGTAATTAAAATTAAAATTAAAGTTTAAATTATAATATTTTACGTAACTGAAATTTAAATTGAATTTGAAATTATAACATTTACCGTAATTAAAATTTAGAATTAAAATTATAACATAATATTAAATATTTAACGTAATTGAAAATAAAATTTGATTTAGATTTTTTTTCATTCTTAAAAAAATCAAGAATTCCCGAACCGACTTGACCTAAACCGTCCCGAACCAAAATGATGTCACTTTTAAAATCCAAAATAAACAAATCAGAAATTTTCAACTCGAACCGTCCCAACCTGAATTTGGGTCGGGACTAGTCCCGAACCAAGAACTGTTCTGATTAGGACAATTTTCAACGTCTCAAACGAGATTCGGGTTGGGTTGAAAATTTTCGAATCCAAACTTACTCACCCTTATTAAAAATAACATTTGAGTATAGTTTTGAATGGAGACCAATGAGAAGACGACACATGGTTGAAGATGCGCCAAAAGTATGGAGACTGAAAGTCGAAAGCACAGAGGGGCTCAGGATACAACCAAGGCAATTTTCAAGCTTTGGGTGTGAGTGATTTTAAATCTAAAGTGCATCCATGTGGGTTTGTGTCTATCATTCAAATATAGCATATGTATAACATAAATACATACGCAGCGGATAAGCGAAATACAAATTTCATAATGATAAACACAAATAAACTTTGCATGTTGTCTCATAAATGTAAAAAAAAAATTAAGATTGAGAAATAGTATCTTATCAAGCCTTTGGTATATAGTTGAACTAGAGTACCCGCCTTGAAACAACCCGTTCACAATTCTAGTTCTTTAACATGGTGGGCTTGAGGAAACTAAAATAGCTGTTTTTCTAGCAAAAGATTCAACACTTGGAGCCGTGTTTCTACCTTGTACTATGGGTGACCAAAATGGAAGAGAAAAATAGAGAGAATATTTTTGTTCTAACACTTGAAAGAATTTCTTAATACTTAAAAGTCTTTCAAATTCTCTCTACAATTCTCACTAATACCTTAGCCAATTTTTACCTTATAATATTGAACAACATATTACTATTTTATTTGTTTATTATTTTATTTTTTATTTTTTCACTTAATAGCACCCATTATTATGGTTAATGCTTGCTATTAGTAATTTACTTATCATATTTCTTCCATTATAATGGTCAATGTTTGCTATTAGTAATTTATTTATCATTGTTTACAATAAACAGAATGAAAACAAATAAAATGGACAATTACTTGGATGAACTTAGCCAAAATCTTGGTAAAAATAAAAAACTCTTTTTTATTTGCAAGTGACATTTAAGGCCTACCATTTATAAGTGTTACTCATTTATTTTTATTATAACATTTAATCAATAGTAAATAAATGATTTAATCTTATTAAATCATGATAGAAATACATGTCAATTTAAATAAAAAAATATGAATTGTTTGACTTTAATTAAATAATAATATAATATATTATTATTATTTTATTCAATAAACATTTTAATTAATAAAATAATAATTTTATTTGTCCAACAAATAAAGGTATTTTGGTAATTTATAAGTCAAACAATAATTGGCCCACAATGTGCCATATATCAACATCGCATAGGTCAACAACTAATTGTTAACTAATTGATATTTAACTCTTAAGTTCTGACATGTGCACGACCGAAGGGAGATCGAAGTAATTTTTGGTTTGCTGAAATTTTCTAGATCGAACTATTCAATTCGATACACTGCCCCAGTGCACAACGAGTACACTTCATATTGCAAAACTCTCTAGGTCTACTCCCGATTTGTCAAATAGAATTGTTTTGTGAGTCCGAGATTGATGCCCCATGCACACATCACGGATGTTACAAATCAGTGCAGTAGACCATACAAGTTGAGGTCATAGACAATACGTATAATCCTACAGCCAATTATATCCTAAAAGAGTGGGGATATAGATCACTACCGTCAAATTCTTATATACTCATCTGTGAACTTATCTGCAGACACATATCTTAATAAACAATATATGTAAACACTTTTACAATATTATTTAACCCTGTAGGAAACTCTTTTCGTGGGTTTATTACTTATGGCTATAAGACTTTTTAAGATACAGTCTCTGAGCATCTAGATATATCACTCATCCATGTGAACTAACAGATTCTACATTTGTATACACCGGACTCCATAAGAATCGGACCATACCCAACGATCACACTATGAAAGGTCTGTGACATGCGTGAAACTAAAGTATGATTGATCATTTACAAGCCCATATTGGTACTTAGGTCAAAGGATCACACATACTACTCAACTCGAGAGGACTTTCCATTGACGGCTTTATGAGATGTCTATTAGGGTCTTCATTGAGTCTGTTCAGTATTCAGTCTTTATTGAACACCTGTATGCTATACGAACTTTCGGTAAGCCCGCGGTCAACTAAGAACAACTATCTAGACCATTTAGATATAGTATACACTGGTCTATGTAAACGGATTTCACCGTCAGACCTGCATCGGTGAATTAAGACCAGGAACATATAATTTGATAATAGACTTGCATAATAACATTTCTTAGCACCTATTGCAACTGTGCTATTACTAATGTATTCTCAGGTCTTTGTACCATCACAGATAAGATTCTAACTCTTAGACTTCACTGATTAATATAACATGCTAACTCTTTAGTATTTATAGTTTTCAGTGATGCTAACTCTTGGCATTGATCTAAACTTCTTTAGATTAAATTTGAACTCCTTCAGATCATATAATGTCTGTAGCATCACAAGTATTGAACCATTTAATAATAGTAATTAGCGATTTAACAAATAATGTATTGTATAAATATTATAAAATAAAATATTCACACAACAATGAAATTGCACGTGAGCACAAATCTCAAAAAACTCTCACTTGTTCTAGTGCCATTCATAATGGCATCTAATACACATAGACTTCATGTGTTTCTCAAACACCTTTGGAGTTAAGGCCTTAGTCAGTAGGTCCGCTACATTATCTACAGAGTCAACTCTATAAATTATTACATCTCCTCTAGCCAAGATTTCTTTAATATGTGGTATTTTCTCTCCACATGTTTAGATCTCTGGTGCGTTCTTGGCTTTTTTGCTTGTGCAATAGCTCCGTTGTTGTCGCATAATAAAGGGATAGGATCCATCGAGCTTGAAACAATCTTGAGCTCGGCGACAAACTTGCATATCCACACTACTTCCTTTGCTGCCTCAGAGGCCGCAATATATTTCGCTTCTGTTGTTGAATCAACTGTAGATCCCTGTTTGGTGCTCTTCTAACTCACTGCAGCACCGTTGAGGATAAATATATATCCAGATGTAGACTTTCTATGATCTGGATCAGACTGAAAGTCCGAATCTGTGTATCTCATAATCTGCAAGTCATTGTCTCCATAAATGATAAACTTGTCCTTTGTACCTTTAAGGTATTTAAGGACATGTTTGACCACCATTCAATAGCTGTCACCTGGATCAGATTGATACCGGCTAGTAACACTTACAGCCATACTGATGTCAGGTCTCGTACACATCATAGCATACATTAAGCTACCTACAGCTTATGCATATGGCATCTTAAACATTCTAACTCTTTCATCTTCCATCTAATGAGACATTCTCCTCAAAAGATAAATGTCATGTCTGAAAGGTACATTAGCTGTTTTACAGTTAGTAAAATTGTACCTTTCTAGGACACTATCGATGTATGATGAATAGGAAAGTCCTATCAGCTTCATAACTCTATCTCTATAAAGCTTTATACACAGTATATAGGAAGCCTTTCCCAAGTCCTTCATAGAGAAGTTTTTGTTTAGATAACTCTTGACTGATTATAGCATACCGATATCATTCTCAATGATCAGTATGTCATCTACGTAGAGAATTAAGAAGACAACCATTCTCCCACTGACTTTTTTATACACACATAGTTCCTCATCATTTTTTTTATGAAACTAGATCCTTTGATCACCTCATCAAAACGAAGGTTCTAACTTCGGGAAGCCTGCTTAAGCCCATAAATGGACTTCTTCAGTTTGCACATTAGACATGTGGATTAGCTGGATGCAAAACCTTCAGGCTGTTCCATGTATATCTATTCCTCAAGATATCCATTCAGGAATGACATCTTTACATTCATTTGTTATATCTCATAGTCATAATATGTAGCAATAGCTAATATAAATCGTATTGACTTCAACATCGCTACTGGTGTAAAGGTTTCCTCGTAATCGATCTCATATCGTTGAGAATAACCTTTTGCAACCAATTAGGCTTTGAAGGTCTCTACCTTTCCATTGAGCCCACGCTTTCCCTTGTAAATCCATTTACAACAGATAGGAACTATTCTTTCAGGAAGCTCAACCAAGTTCTAGACTTAATTGTGATGAATTGAGTCAATTTTGGATTTCATGGCTTCTTGTCACTTTCTCGAGTTGATGTCTAACATCGCATTCATATAGGTTAAATAATCATTTTCCTCTACTAAGAACACTTTAAGTGCACCTTCAGGCAGGGCTGGGCACGGTCCGGTTCGATTTTTTGGAAAAATAAAACCAAAATCGATTTTTTTAATGAGAAAAACCGAACCGATTTTTTTTGGTTCAGTCCGATTTTTCCAATTTTTTTTTTATTTTAAATTATGAATTTTTTTAAATTTTTGGTTCGATTTTTCTGATTTTTTCGATTTTTTTGGGTGAAAAAAACCGAACCAAACCGGCCGATTTTTTCCCCAAAAAAACCAAATCAATTTTTTTTATAAAAAAAAACTGGACCGAATCGAACCGGCCGGTTCGGTTTTTCGGTTCCCAATTTTTTTACCCACCCTTACCTTCAGGTATCAGACTATACCTAGTAGGTGGCCTGGACATCCTTTCAGACTTACGTGGAGGGTGTGTTAAAGGTATACCGCTCAATTTTTTAGATTCCATCTCGGGTTCATGTTCGCTTTGATTGGCTTCATCAAGCACAATCTTTCTACAACCTCTATGATCCATGAAAAACTCTTTCTCAAGGAAAATGTCATATCAAGAAATAAACACATTTTGCTCCTCGAGATCGTAGAATTGGTATCCCATTAAATTCTTGGGATACCCAATGAACCGATATCTATACTCCATGGGTGCAAGTTTATCCTGTTGCATAACGTTTACGTAAGCAAGACAACCCTAAATCTTAAAATATTTAAGACTTGGTTTCTATCATTCAACATCTCATGTAGAGTGGTTAGAATAGCTTTAGATGGAACTTTGTTCAATATATGAGCAGTAATTTTTAGAGCATAACTCCAAAGATATTTAAGTAGATCGGTAAAACTCATCATCGATCGAACCATATCCAATAAAGTCTAATTCCTCATCTTCGACATACCATTGTGTTGCGAAGTACCTGGAGGACTATACTGAGATAGAATCCAATTCTCCTTTAAATAATCAGAGAATTCACTGTTCATGTACTCACCGCCTTGATCTGATCAAAGGCATTTGACATACATTCTAGTTTGTTTCTCTACTTCAAGTCTGAACTCTTTGAACTTTTCAAAAATTTCTGATTTGTATTTCATAAGAAACACATACCCGTATCGTGATAAATCATCGATAGAGGTAACAAAGTATTGAAAACCACCAATTGCAATGTAATTTATTGGACTGTATACATCACTATGTATTAGTCCCAATAAATCAGTGGCACGATGTCCAACACCAGTATATAAAGATTTAGTCATTTTTTCTTGAATACAAGATTCAAAACTAGGTAAGGTTTTATGGTCAGATCAGGTATCCAACCATCCTTAACCAGACGAGTTAGGCGTCTCACACCTATATGACCCAATCTCATGTAACATAATTCAATATCATTTAAAGCTTCTACACTATTACTAGTGCTACCCTGTACATTCATAACATTTCTTGTTGTATCCAAAATATAATGCCCATTAATTAACTGACACTCAGCTAATAAAATATCAAATATATCATATAAATATAAAATAGCGGTTCTTAATATACATATGATACCCTTCACTGTCAAGTATATAAAGAGAGATAATTTGTCTGATCATAGCAGACACAAAATAATAGTTATGAAGTATAACAATTTTATTACAATAGAGAATCAAATCATAATGTCCTACAGCCTCCCCAAAGGAGATTACCATTTTCTACTCAAAGTTGTACCTCTCTCGGTTGTAGTAATCTAACTTCCTTCAGACCCTGTAACATATTACAGATGTGAGAAGGACTTGCGGTATCTAATACCCAGCTAATACTAGCATCAAATGCTAAAGAAATGTCAATAATGGGAAAGATAATACTTGAGGGAGTTTTCTTCACAATGGCAAGGTATTTGGAGCAGTTTCATTTCTAGTGCCCATCCTCACCGTAATGAAAGCATTTACCTTTTGCTTTTGATTTCTCTAGTGGTTTAGATATCTATCACCGCTGATGACCCATCTTGGGTGTGTGCCTCTGTAGTAACCACTTATCCAACACCGAAAAGAATAAATATTTATATATATGTATAATATTCATATTTTATTTGTATGTGGATGATACTTAATTTATATATTGTTATTAGTATTGTTTGTATAGATTAAGGACATAATATTAGTATTGGGTTTATTTGCAAGACTTTAAATTTATTTTAGGGACCAAATTGTAATACTTTAAAAAATTTTGGGTTAATTTATAAATACTAAGAGACTATCTCTTACTATAAAAATACATATTTTAAACCATAATTTACTTATTTTTGGGTCGATCCACCCTTTGAGAGAGAGAAAAGAGAGAAATAGAGGGGAAAGAAAGAGAAGAAGAAATTAGAATTTGGAGTTTTAAGAGATATATCATAACTATTTCTCAATTTTTTGGTGTTAATTTAGTTAATTCCTTTAAGTTTTGATTTCTGAAATATGTACAATTGAAGATTTAATGTGAATTTCGTAAAATATTGTGAGAATTGATGATGATTATGTAGATAATTTGATAAATCATGATGAATTACAGAATTTCTTCTTAATAGTTTGTTGATCCACAAATTTTATAAATTATTGTGCTTTGATTCTGATTTTGGATTTTGAATATATGAAATTAAACATGTCTAAAATCATTTGAGACTTTAAATCGATTGAAAATTCCAGAAATTGAAGTTGTAGTGAATGTACCAAAATGACCCTGAAATTATAAAAATTTCCTGTGTTAACAGTATGATATAGTGACAAATAATTTTTGATCTGCTGAATGATCTTCAAAAATTACAAATTTATGGATTATGATAAGTTTATACGTTTAATATGATATACTCAGAATTGAGAATTTAGATCAATGTGGTTAAATTGTTATGATTTTCTAAAGAGTGTCAGCTCATTACAGTATTTGATTAACAGATTTTTAAAGTTATAGAATAAAATAATTTTAAAATACTTTTGGCAGTGATTTTGAACTGAAATATTTATCATGAATTGAGATATATTTCAATAGTAATTCTGTGGTAGTTTTATAATTTTTGAGTTAGTATATGCTTTTATAAAATTGGGAGACTGAATACTGTTCTGTAAATATCTTGATCCCGCCAGAATAATAGTTTAGATTTAATAGTGTTTATGAAATGGATTGTGTAGAAATTATAATAGAATATTCATACATAAGGAGGATATATGAGTTAAGAAAGATATATTCTAATTTTGGAGCAATTGGACATCATTTGATGTATAAGAAAATTTTGTTAAGTGTAAATAGTTAGAATGACAAGTTTTGAGAAATCAAGTAATTAGACCAATTTGATGTGATAAGTGCAATATATATAATTTTGTAAGCTATTTAAAGTGTTTTGTGTAAATTATGAGGCTTATGAAAGGATTAATCTCCATTGATAGGTTAAGGAGAATTAAGCCTTGTACCTGAAAGTGTATATAATTGGACATTATAATTGTACCTGAAAGTGTATATACATCAAATGATGTCCAATATATATAATTGGACATCATTTGATGTATAAGAAAATTTTGTTAAGTGTAAATAGTTAGAATGACAAGTTTTGAGAAATCAAGTAATTAGACCAATTTGATGTGATAAGTGCAATATATATAATTTTGTAAGCTATTTAAAGTGTTTTGTGTAAATTATGAGGCTTATGAAAGGATTAATCTCCATTGATAGGTTAAGGAGAATTAAGCCTTGTACCTGAAAGTGTTAAAAGGTAAGTATACTAGACTTTTTACTGAAATCACAATAAACATAGTAATTGTTATGTATGATTTTGTAAATGTGATTAGGAGTATGTTTATGTTATATCAAAGTATATTTTGATATGAAATATAAAGACATGTGTTTATAAATGTGAGCATGGATATATATGACATATATGTGTTTTTGAAAGTGAGCTTTTAAAATGAAATGTGTTTAACAAAGAAAACTTTTAAAGTGTAATATATCAATGAGAAACATTTTGTGTTTTGAGGATGCTTGAACTCACTATTGACTTAGTAGGCATCTTATGTGATTTTTGGAGCCTTTATGTGTGGCATTTTCTTCGGGATTAGTATACGTTATGTGTTCTATATGTAGGGAGGATCATATTGGTACCTAAAGGAATAGTGAGTCATCACATTCGTGTGGTGGCGTATTGATGCATGTAAGAGGACTCACTGATGATCAAGGTGAGGGTTTGGCTCTTACCATCGGGCATGAGCATTATATATATGTAATTTAAACCTCATTTGTACTATTTATCTCATACGGTATGTCACATACGAGTGACATTTGGCTCATTATGTGATATGTGATATAAATTTCTACTAAGTAGTAGTTGAGTGATGATATTCCTATTATATGTTTTGAAAGAATGTATAAGCGCTTACTTGACATGTGATTTGATGAGATTACGATTTTGATTTATCACTGCATATCATACATATGCATTGTGTATATATATGTATTTGTATTTTGGTATATGAAATACTAGTATGCTTACTGAGTTTTATACTCATTATAGTTTATGGTGATTTCAGGTAAATAAGGTACATGTGTGCTTAGCAGATTTGGCAAAGTTTCTACTGTTCCTTGGGTTCCCTAAGTTACTAGGTTACTGAGTGTTTCATTTTGGGACACGTGGGTTAAGATATTTGATTTGTCCCTAATCAATAAATACTTATATATTATTTATTAAGTGTGGTTATAGGTTGATTTTAAGTAAGAATTTGTAATGAATATATTATGGGCTTCCAGTAACAAAGTTGCTACTAGTGATGTAGAAGAGTGTTAATCTCTGAGAAAACTTTGCGTACCTCCGGTTTACTAATTGTCTTAATCATAATTCAATTGTTATAATTCTGAAAAAAATTAAAATGAATGTTTATGTTGAGGATATCAAGCCATGCACTTCAATTGGACACCTCAATGGTATCCACTAAGCCACAACCTTGATACCCTTTGCACCTTATGCGCAGCGAAAAACCATAACTCATACCATAAGTAAGAACACATAAGATTAATACACCAATAAAGATAAAAAAAACAAACCAATCACAAGACACAAGATATACGTGGTTCGACCCAAATTGCCTACGTCCACGAAGGATCCATGATCACGAAGGATCCATGATCCAGCTTCTTACTATTGAAATAGATCACTAAATATATTCTTACATTATCAATGATCCCACAAGACCCTTTAGTATCTTCCATAGAGACCTCTAAGTATTTACCCTTGATCACCATGACTCTCTAAGACCTCTTAGTATCTTCTCATAAAAGTTTTTTTACAAAAAAGACAAGAATAGCCCGAGCATCTAAGCCAAAAGGATCTATGGTGTTTCTCTTTTATTCACTCAAAGAACCTAAAGAAGAAAACACCCCCAAAGGTTACACCCTAGTGCACCACGCATTTAGTGCCTACTTAGCTCCTCTATTCTCTCTTATGGTTACATCTTGAAACCTTAGATGCTTAATCTTAAATAAGGATTTACAAGTGTTTAAATATGGTGTATTTTATGCCTACAAACCTTATTCCTTGTTGGAGTAAGAGTCCATTTATTTTGAAAGTCCAAAACTTCTCAAAACTCGAAATTCTAAACCAAAACGGACATCCTGACGTGTCTGGGCGCTGCGGCACTTGTCCCTGGGCGCTAGTCTTCTGTGTTGAGCGTCGCGGTGCTGGTCAGCTCCCTGTGATTTCTTCGTTTCCTTCACGTCTTCAAGTCCCGTTTTACTTCCCCATTCGTGTCCCACACGTCCTAGACTTCTCCATACGTGTCCCACACGTTCTAGACTTCTTGTGACTCTCCACTTTGGTATTCATCTCAATTATTGTCCAACCAAGATTATTGAATCACCAATTTTCTAACAGTTTAAAATATTGTCAATAAATGTTTACGCTTATATTTTAAACATGAGACCAACCCGCAAACAAGAATTTAGGAATATACTAGAACCATTAAGATTGTATATGTGCACATTATTGAATGAGTGTAAGTTATGTCGTGTGTCAAACATTTTGGGTCTGGGGCATGACAGCCTTACCTTTCTTTTCTTCTTCCCTTTGAACTGTTAGGATTTGTGCTTACGTGCCATCCCTTTTTGTGTATAAATATTTGATTTATGTTTATACAATGATGATTTCAATATATCACTAATTATATTATATAAAAATATGGTAAAATGTTTGTAACGTTTTAGACATTGTATGATCTGAAAGAGTTTAGATCAGAACTAAGAGTTAGTAAAATCTAAAGAGTTAGAGTCTTATCTGAAATGGGACAAAGACCTAAGAATATATTAGTAATGACATAGTTGCAATGAGTTGCAAATGGTGCTAGAAAATATTGTTATGCAAATATGTTCTTAAATTTAATGTTCTTGATCTATCTTCACTAATGCGGGTCTATTAGTGAAGATCTTGATATATATAGATCAGTGTATGTCTATATCTGAATAGTCCAGATGGTTAGTCTTAGCAGACCATGAGTTTAGTGGAAACTCGTATAAAGATACAAGTATTCAGTAAGGACTGAATATTGAACAGACTCACAAAGATCTCCAATAGACATCCTATAAAGCCATCAATGAAGGATCTTTCGAGTTGAGTAGTATTTGTGGTCCTTAGATCTGAGTGCCACGGTGGACTTGTGAGTGATCCATCATACTTTGGTTCCACACATGTCAGATACCTTTCATGGTCTGACCGCTGGGTGTCGCTGGGTATGGTCCGATTCTCATGGAGTTCGGTGTGTACAGATATGGGATCCATCAACTCAATTGGGTGAGTAAAATATCCTGCAACTCCAAGATTGTATTTCAGAAAGTCTTATGGTCATAAGCAGACATATCCGAGAATTAATTTTATCCTCGGGAAAATAATATCGTGAAAATGTTTGCGGATATTATTTATTGAAATACAAATCTAGAGATAAGTTTGTGGTTGAGCAAATGGAGACTTGACGGTGTTGATCTATATCTCCGCTCTTCAAGGATATTTATGATGAAAGGATTATACGAATATGTTATAACCTCAACTTGTATGGTCTAATGTGCCGTTTTGTAATATCTGTAACATGTGTGTGGGACATTATTCACAGACTTGTGAAATAGTTTTATATGACAAATCGGACATGGACCTAGAGAGTCTCACAATATGAAGTGTACTCATTGTACACTAGAGCAGCAAATTGGATTGAACTATTAATCCAACAATTTCCAGCAAAATAAAAAAAATATTTTAAGGTTTTTTTTATTATTCACTTGTCAACAATTGAATGTAAAATACATTATTGGTTTACAAGAGTTATTAACCAATAAGAAATTGACAAGTGACATAATTTTACTCCATAAATAATTTATCATGTATTTACTTATTTACCTTGCTTGGTAAATACATATATGGTAAATGTAAATATTCAAAATAATTTTGAATTATTAATATTTTATATATTAATCATATTATTATTATTAATTGGAATAAGTGGCAAACACCATTTACTAATGGAGAATGCACTTATTATTAATAATAAGGAATGTTGGCCACTTAAAAATTCTTAAATGATACACTAAGGAAGTGGTGAAACCACTTAGCATTGTTTAAATGCTATTAACTCTGTAGAAATTGATTCAAATGGTTGAATCAAATTGATGAGTGAAAAATATAATTGATTAATGTTTATAATGGCAAACATGAATAAGTAGTGGTGAAGCACTAAGAGAAATCATTCTTTGCACTTAATTAAGAATTGAAAGAATTCAATTTGAGAAATTGAAGTGTGAAATTCGTTCTAGGAGAAAAGATAGAGAATTGAGAGCATTTCCTAAGTGTTTTTCTCAAAGTGTTGAGAGAAAATGTAAAAGCTTACCAAGGTTCAACATAAAGAGTTGTAAAGAACTAAAGAAAACACTTAATTCTTCTCATCTCTTGGTAGTAATCATTCATAAGGACAAATTGTTTTAAGTGTTAAAACAATCCTTTACTGGAAATTCAAGGCTGCCATTCTAGCTTCACAATCCTACCAGATTTAGTTGTGAACTAGAATTGTGTAAGGGAACACTTCAAGGTGAGCTTAACAAATTGAAGCTTGGAGTTCTTGAAGAATTGTAAAGCTACCTTCATAACCGGATAGGTTATTTATTTATAATTCATTTTATATCATACATGAAAATATATATAAGATATATATGTGTTTAAATGATCATACATGTGATTACATGCTTGAGTTTGTTACATATTGTATAACATGTATGAATACTTTCATTGCGTATTTAATTTTCTTTTGAAATTATATGCATTTTCCCAGAAGCCTTTGAGGTCGAAGATGAAGCGCTATGAATAAGGAGGGCCGAGCCTCCTTTATGCATGTCCTGATCCGCTATCTTCAACATATTGTGAAGATCAGTATAAGTAGAGGTCATTCCTTGCATATTTAAGTTCATGATGAACTGTGCATATAACCTAGGCAACAACTGAAGAATCAAACTGTTCCCCAGATTATTACTCAAAGATATGTCCATAGACTCAAGCCTCTTAATTAATCTTATCATCTTGAGAATGTGAGGACTCATTGGACTGCCCTCAGGGAGCTTTACCTGAAACAACGCTTTGGCGACCCTATAGTTCTCAATTTAGGGTCGATCACTAAAGGGCTCCCTGAGATAGAGCATAATGCTCTTGGCATTGTCCATGCGGACATACTCCCTCTGCAGCTCAATAGACATTGAGGCGAGGATGTATGATTTAAATTTTAAATATTCATCCAATTATTTCTGATATGTCATATTTTCTTTCCCGGTGGCATCCTCAGAAAATACCTTTGGCCATCTTTTGGTCAATAACATATCCCAGTCTTTCTGAATCCAGAACAATTGTGAGATTCATATACCAGTCAGAGAAATTCTCAGCACCTTTAAGTTTGTGTGCATCTAGTATACGCACTAAGGGATTTAAAGATGTCATCCTAGCTTACACAAGTCAAATAAAATAATATTATGAGATTTTAGTAGAAATTATTATTAAATAGCTAATAATACATCTTAAATCATGGTATAACATAGGGCTGGGCATTAAAAACCGATAACCGAAAAACCAAACCGGACTGGACCGAACCGGCCGGTTCGGTTCGATTTTTATTTAATAAAATAACCGATCGGTTTTTTTTTTAAAAAACCCGATCGGGCCGGTTCGGTTTCGGTTCGGTTTTAATTTTACTAAAATCGAACCGAAAAACTGGATATTTTGGTAAATTAAACTTATAGTAACACGTGGCATTAAATAAATGGTAGTTGTAGCATAAATAAATAAACCATGTCACATGTAATCTCACCCTATTTTTAATTCAATAAAAATAAATTAAAATTAAAATTAAAAGTTGAAAACCTAAAACTAAAATCAAATTTCATCCCGTTTCAGTTTCACACTTTCACAGTCCGCCGTCCATCCACTCCTCGTCGCTCAATCTTCACCCGTTCGCCGGTTTCACTCTTCGTCAGTTCGATCTTTGCCCATCTATTCTTCTCATCTTCTGCACCGGTGCGCTGTTTTTTTTTATTACCCTATCCCTTGGTTGTCGTCTGTCCGCTGGTTGTTGTTCGACCTTCGCCGGTCTTCGCTGTTTCCCCGTCGGCTCTTTTGCACCGGTGCGCTGCTTCTTTCAGATTCGGTTACAAGTTACACAGTGACGAGCCTTTTCTTGCCTTGCCATCAGCTGTTCGCTGGTGGGTTACCTTGCCATTGTCCGTTCGCTGGTGGGTTGCCGTACTCTTCTTCGCCAGTTCGTTGTTCACCGTTTCACCGCCTACTCTTCTTCACCGGTTAGCTGTTTCAGTTTCACCATCACTGTCAGTATTTTTTTTTTCCTGTAATTTAAGTTCAAAAATTTATGATTTGTGAATTTGGAGAAGGGAGTTGAATACTTGAATTTTGTATTTATGTGTTGCAATGTTGGTACTTTGTAGTTGGTATTCGTTGATTTATTTTTTGTTGGTAAATTAAATAGTTAAAGGAGGGAGTCTTGCTCTTTTGTTTGTGGGGGCGGCCGGCCGGGCGGGTCGGGGGGAAGGGAATTTGAGCAAATGAAACAAATATAAGAATTTTGGGTTTGGCTCCATTTTTTTAATTTTATGGTCAATTTAACATATAATAAAACGTTAATTGTACTATTTGGTTGTGATATGATAGTGTTATGAATTGTGAATTTATTGTAGAATGGATCGTAGTTCAGAAATTGAAGGAGGTGGGCAAAGTGTTACTAATAGTAATACTAGTCACTTGAGATCAACAGTTTGAAAATTTTTTACCAAGCTATTGGGTGGGGAAAGAGCTAGATGTAATTACTGTAAGAAGACATATGCATGTCACAGTAGTATTGTCGGAACTTCAAATTTAAGGTCTCATTTGAAAAGATGTGTTGCTTATCTGAGCACACAAATTGATGAAACACAACAGAAGTTAGTACTAGAAAAAACAAATGTAAATGTAGGGGGAAAAAGTGTTGCAAATGTTGTGGCAGTTGGGTTTAATCAGGAGGATCTCATAAAATCACTTATTCGATGCATCATAAAAGATGAGTGGCCTTTTAAGAATGTAGAAGGTGAAGGGTTTAATGAGTTTATGGCAAAAGCTTGTCCAAGATTTAAAATGTCATCACGAAGAACAGTTGCAAGACACATCCTTGATCTGCATACGAATGAGAAGGCCTTGTTGCAAAGTATTTTGTGTTCTAATAAGCAGAGGATTTCGATCACAACAGATACTTGGACTTCAATTCAGAATGAAAATTACATGGTAATAACATCTCACTTTATTAATGAGAAGTGGGAGTTGCATAAAAGAATTCTTAGTTTTTGGACTATTGAAAACCATAAATGAGAGACTATTGGGAAGTCTATAGAAAGTTGTTTGCTTGAATGGGGCATTGAAAATATATTTGCTATTACAGTGGACAATGCAAGTGCAAATGATGTTGCAGTGACTTATGTTAAAAGAAAATTAAGGAGCTGGAAAGAGGATTCATTAGTTATAGGTGGTAATTTTATGCATTTGCGGTGTTCTGCACATATTATTAATTTGATTGTGCAAGATTGGATGAAAAAGGTGAATGAGTCCATTGCTAGTATTCGTAATGCTGTCAAGTACATTAGGTCTTCCCCCTCAAGATTGAAAAATTTTAAGAAATTTGTAGAAAGAGAGAAAATTTCATTGAAAGCGCTTGTCCACCTAGATGTACCAACTAGGTGGAACTCAACATATTTAATGTTAGATAGTGCTTTGAAACTAAGAAAGACATTTTATCGGATGGAATGTGATGATAATCAGTATTATTTTTATTTCGGGGAGGATGACATTGACAGTGGCACCAAAAAGGCAGGGCTACCAAAAGATGCAGATTGGGAGAATACTCAAAGGTTGGTCAAGTTTCTAAAGACATTCTATAATGTGACTCTGAAATTTAGTTCATCCAAACAAGTGTCTTCTCATTTATTTTTGAATGAAATTTGGAAGATTCAATCATATTTGAAGATACTCATAGCCGGTAGAGATGAGTTATTGGGGGGTATGGCTAGTGTTATGAAGATTAAATTTGACAAATATTGGGGATCTCTCGAAAAAATCAACAACATCTTAATTGTGGCAGCAATACTTGATCCTCGTTGCAAAATAGCTTTTGTTGAGTGGTGTTTAGGCACTTTATTTGATGGTACAAGTGTGAGTGATATGATTAATTCTGTTAAACAATTGTTGTTTAAGTTGTTTGACAGTTATAAGACATTTGGATCACACGGTGAGGGAGAATCTAGTGATAGTAATTTAGGAGGTGGTGTACATGAAGGAGGTCCAGAAGAAGAAGACGCTTACGATGCTTTGTTCCAATTCCATGAAACACAAAAAAGAAGAATTGATGTCCCGGAACATGAGATTCAGATGTATTTGTCAACTGAGACAGAGAAGTCCAACAATGCAAACTTTGAAATCTTAAGTTGGTGGAAATTAAATTGTACAAGGTATCCAGTTTTGTCTCGAATTGCGAAGGATGTTTTTGCAATTTCAGTTTCTACTGTCGCCTCTGAGTCTGCGTCTAGTACAGGAGGACGCATTCTTGATGCATTTAGGAGTTCTTTGACTCCTCAATCTGTGAATGCCTTGATTTGCACTCAGAATTGGCTTCGGTCTACTCTTTTTGGAGACAAAATGGATGTGCCTGACACAAAAGATGCTGACATTTGTGAAAGCGTTGAAACATGTATGATAATTACTTATATAGTTATATGATAGTTAATTTTTTTTAACTTCATTTTTTACTTATTTTTTATTATATTTTTCTCTATAGAATTGAGCATTTTGATGGATGCATCACAACATATTATGGCCACTGATTGATAAAAGTATTGGAGGTATGAGGCATTTTAAATTTATTATATTTTTTATATCTAATTTATAATTTATAGTGTATAGTTTACTAATATAAATTTTTTTTTCTAATACTTGTAGATTTGATGGTTTTTGGATTGGAGATGAAATTAATAGGCATGGAGTTGATGGATAATCTTTTTTTATGCATAATATTACTTTGAATATTATGTTGGTGAACAATCTTAGTTTCATGAATATTGTGTTGAATTGTTGATGAACTATTTTATTTTCATGAATGTTGTGTTGAATTGTTGATGAATAATTTTATTTTCGTGAATGTTATTTTGAATTGTTGATAAACAAATTTTATTTTCCTGAATATTTTGTTGTTAGACTTTAGATATGTGATTACCATTATGTGATATTGATTGACAATTAGATATTGATGTAATTTTATTTTTATGTATTAATTATAATCTTATTTTAAATATTATGTTGATGATGAATTTTATTTTTATGAATATTATATTGATGGTAAATTTTTATTTTTATAGATAATTATTTTTGATAGAATTGGACAATATTGAATTGTTGATGGACAATTATAGCGAAATTATTTAAACTTGTTCAAATAAAAAAGGAATTATGCAAAAAAAAAAATTAAATTTTGCAATCAAAAAAATAGTAAAAAATCGAAAAAATCGAACCGAACCGGAAAAAATTGGTTCGGTTCAGTTCGGTTTCTTTCTCTTTCAAATGTTCATTCGGTTTTTGTATAACAAAAAACCGAACCGGACCGGTTTGGTTTGGTTCCGGAAAAAAACCGGACCGGACCGAACCGTGCCCAGCCTTAGTATAACATTTATACATTTTTTAATTTAAAATGTCCTCCCACTGTTTTACATAATCCCTCCAATCTCTCAAAACGAGATAACGATAGTTTAAACTATTTTAAATTATACAGTGGGAAGTGGACCCCATTGGTATTTTACTCGGGCCGCACACTGTAGTGATCTAGGCCTTTATAAACCTAATAGGTAGGCAACTCTTGTCAATTGCATCTCATACAACTCCTATTCTTGATTTAAATACACCTTATCCGCACACTGTAGCGATCTAGGGTAAGTGTATTCTAGATTAACTTGTCAATAATCAAATATATGCTACCGATATTACCCACACACTGTAGTGATCTAAGGCAATACTTTCGCATAAATTTGCCTCATCTCGTGTCTAACCAACATAATCTAAATCACACTAACCAATTTCCTTACACTGTAGCAATTTTGAGAAAAACCGATATGATCCAGCTAACACCGTATTGACAAGACGAATCATCAATAAAATACTATCTCATAATATAATATTGTTCAATCTTATTAAAAGAGAATTTTTTTACTCTTTTCTTTTTAGTATCACAAATACTTAATCTCCAGGAGGTAATTCTTACTCAAATAATAATTTGTGTAAGCACAACTAACCCCTACCAGTAAGGCTCCCATTGTGTTAACAACACAAAAATAATGATCCCGATTTATAATACAACCTAATAACTCTTATCATTGTATCTCATAAATTCTCACATGATTAAAAAAATATTTTAAACAATTTAAAACATAATTAGAGTGAGTATTGTTGGTGTCGCAGTGCTAGGTTCATTGTATGGTAGCATCGGGGGGGCATAACCCTCGATGTTGCGCGCAAATTCCAAAATCTGTCCTTGAGCGCCTATTCTCTTAACGCTGCAGTGCCAGGGCCTAGAAGCCCTAGCGCCTTCGGCGTTGGGGCGCTCCAATGCTCCCCACCTTCGGTATACCTATTTTAACAATTTGAAATACACCTTTTGAGCATCGAAACAACATAAACAACAATTTTACACTCAAAACACCCAATATCGACTCAAAATAGCTCTGATACCAAAAATAGCTCTGATACCATTTTGTGAGTGCTTTTAAACATAGAGTGCATGCATGTGAGTTTGTGTCTATCATTCAAATATAGCATATGTATCACATACATACATGCGCAGCAGATGAGCAAAATACAAATTTTATAATGATAAACACAAATAAACTTTACATGTTGTCTCATAAATGTAAAATACTTAAAGATTGATAAATAGTACCTTGTCAAGCCTTTGGTATATAGTCGAACCAGAGTACCCGCCTTGAAGCAACCTGTTCATAATTCTAATTCTTCAACATGGTAGGTTTGAGGAAGCTAGAATAGTAGCTTTTCTAGCAAAAGATTCAACACTTGGATCATTATTTCTACCTTATACTATGGGTGACCAAAATAGAAGAGAAAAATAGAGAGAATGTTTTTGCTCTCAACATTTGAGAGGATTTTCTAACACTTAGTCTTTCGAATTCTCTCTAGAATTTCCACTAATGCCTTGGCCAATTTTCACCTTACAATATTGAACAACATATTGCTCTTTTGTTTGTTTATTATTTTCTTTTCATTTTTTTTCACTTAATGGCACTTATTATTATAGTCAATGTTTGCCATTAGTAATTTACTTATAATTTTTCTTCTATTATCTCACATAATGACATACATTATAATGGTCAATGTTTGCCATTAGTAATTTACTTATAATTTTTCTTCTATTATCTCACATAATGACATACATTATAATGGTCAATGTTTGCCATTAGTAATTTGTTCATCATTGTTTACAATAAATAAAATGAAAACAAATAAAATAAAAAATGACTTGGATGAACTTAGCCAAAATCTTGGTCAAAATGAAAAACTCTTTTTTATTTGCAAGTGACATTTAAGACCTACCATTTACAAGTGTCACCTATTTACTTCTATTATAACATTTAATTAATAGTAAATAAATAATTTAATCTTATTAAATCATGATAGAAATACATGTCAATTTAAATAAAAATGAATTGTTTGACTTCAATTAAATAATAATATCATATATTATAATAATTATTATTATTTTATTCAATAAACATTTTAATTACTAAAACAATAATTTTATTTCTCCAACAAATTAGGGTATTTTAATAATTTCTAAATCAAACAATAATTGGCCCACAATGTGCCATATGTCAATATCTCATTGGTCAACAACTAATTGTTAACTAATTGATATACTTAACTCTTAAATTTTGACACGTACACGACCGGAGGGAGACCGAAGTAAATTTTCGGTTTGCTGAAATTTTTTGGATCGAACTATTCAATCTGATATGTTGCCCCAGTGCACCACGAGTATACTTCATATTGCGAGACTCTCTAAATCTATTCCCGATTTGTCAAACAGAACTATTCTGTGAGTCCGAGATCGACGCCCCACGCACATATCACGGATATTACAAATCAGTGCAGTAGACCATATAAGTTGAAGTCATAGCACATACGTATAATCCTTTTGCCAATTATATCCTAGAAGAGCAATGATATAGATCACTACCATCAAATCTCTATGTACTCATCAGTGAACTTATCTTTAAATACGTATTTTAATAAACAATATATGAAAAAACTTTTACAATATTATTTAACCATGTAGGAAACTCTTTTCCTAGGTTTGTTGCATATGGCCATAAGACTTTCTAAAATATAGTCTCTGAGCATCCGGATATATAACTCATCCATGTAAGCTGACAAATTTTATATTTGTACACACCAGACTCCATAAGCATCAGACCATACCCAACGGTCACACCATGAAAGGTTTGTAACATGCGTGGAATTAAAGTATGATGGATCATTTACAAGCCCACTATGGTACTCATGTCAAATGACCACGCATACTACTAAACTCGAGAGGACCTTCCATTAATGGCTTTATAGGATATCTATTGGGGTCCTCGTTGAGTCTGTTCAGTATTCAGTCCTTACTGAACACCTGTATGCTATATGAACTTCCAGTAAGCCCATAGTCAACTAAGAGCAACCATCTAGACCATCTAGGTATGATATACACTGGTCTACGTAAAATGATTCCACCATTAGACCTGCATCGGTGAATTAAGACCAAGAACATATAATTTGAGAATAGACTTGCATAATAACATTTCTTATAGACTTGCATAATAATATTTCTTAGCACCTATTACAACTCTTACAACTATGTTATTACTAATGTATTCTTAGGTCTTTGTACCGTCACAGACAAGATTCTAACTCTTAGATTTCACTGATTAATATAATATGCTAACTCTTTAGCATTTATAGTTTTCAGTGATGCTAACTCTTGGTATTGATCTAAACTCTTTCAGATCATATAATGTCTGTAGCGTCACAAGTATTAAACCATTTAATAATAATAATTAGCGATTTAACAAATAATGTACTGCATAAATATTATAAAAAAAAATATTCACACAACAATGAGATTACACGTGAGTACAAATTTCAACATTAGGGCCGCAATCTCGGCTTGGGCAGTGGCTGGGTACTGTGACCCAGCCTACGCCAGGTTGCAGCACTCGCCCTAGGCTACAGTGGCACAATAATGCCAAAAATTGAATATAAAGCCCATTTTTTGTTTTTTTTAAGTTGTCTTAAGATTTCTTTACATGTTAACTTCTAATCCAAGTCAATTTAGAGTTTCTTAAAATGGTATTTTGTTTTTTTGAATATGATTTCAATCTCTCAAATTCAATAGCACTGGCTTACATAACTTCGTCTTGACTTTGATACCCTATAAATTGCTCATTATATTATTCGATGTGGCTATTTGATAATATTGTTGTATTGTACTCATAATAGTTAGGTTTTCAAAACCTAAAATAGCCACGACTTCTTCTCATGCTTTGGAATATAACTTGTTAGTTTAGTAGCAGATTGTAATATACCCATAAATACAATCAAATTGCATTCACAATTTATATTCTTGAATTTGACTAACCTTACATTCACTTCATTATATAAAATTCTGCTTGCAATGCTTTTGTGAAGTTTATCAAGTTTAGATTGTTAATATTTATAGAAATTACAACCACCTATTGTGCAACAAGTTATGTGAATTTAAAATTTTCAAAGTTGCTCACATATTACAAAAGCAATTTCGGTTCTTGAATTAGCCCGCCCCGCGCGACAGCTTGTATTTTGAAATGAACTTTTGATTAAATGATCTCCATGCCTCCTTGTTATAACTGTGATTTTAATTTAGTATATATAATTTTCATTAACAAAATATTCATACAAAAATATATAAAAAAAAATGATAAGAAAAGTATATGTAGAGTAACAACAATTTTGAAGGGCGGAAATTGTGAATAACATCAGGTAAAATTCTTTTTGTTTTTAAAGACTCCATCCAGTAAAGGTAAAAAATCTAACGATCATATTGTTATTATTTGATTTGGCTTTAAAATTGGTTTTAAAGGCAATTTCATAATTGTATTTTTTTTTTAAAGTAGAATCGGCATGACAACATAGTATTTCCCTCCTTATTTCAGTATTGAAAGAATTCTATTATTATTTAATTTGTTCTGATATGTCATTGAATGGATAACACTACCTCTGATTCGCGCACTTTCACATCCAAGAATATAATGATAACTGCATGCTTTAAATTGATTTTTTTTTTTTAAATCAAATGTTAATTGGTAACAATGGATGTATTTATATATTTTTAAAAACAAAATGATTAAATTATCACTTTCAAAAAAATTTAAGGACTTATTTATCTTTTACCCAACATTCAATTGTACATATAAACATTCTTCTTGGGTATAAAAAATATTTGAATGTTTCTAATACTATATTTAAAGATGCTTTCACAGATTTTTGTTTGAGCTTTGACAAAAGTATATATTAGAAGAGTTTTTTTACTCTTAATTTGTTGTCATTTGAAGAAAGCTTTTTTGTTTATTAAATTTAAGTTTTCATAAAATAATAAGAAACAATCTTTAGTAATTTGAAATATTTGTAATTTTTTAGGCTAATTTTTCTCTCATTTTATCTTTATTCATTATTATTTGTGATTCTGGGTGGATTTCTCGATATACAATGTAAAGAAACACAAAAAGTTAAAAAGAGGAAATCATTTTGCGTTTTGTTTATGAGGAAAATGATGAATGAGTTGTGGACCTAAAGTTGGAAGTCTTGTTGAGCGGGATATTAACATTGTCGCACCTTGGAGTTAGCATAAATTATATTTTAATGATAAATTTAGCTTTAATTGCATTATCATCCTTTTAGTTAAATTTTTTTTTAAAATCAATTCTAATATAAAATTAGATTTATTACCAAGATGTTATACAAATATCTAGACTTAAGAATGCCCGAACTAATACCTCTTCAATGAAGAGAAAAATAAAACCCTTTACAAGGTTTATCTCACATTTGGGATCCCCTACCTTTATTAAAGACAGAGAGTTCTTTATTCGCACGAAAGGTACAAAAATTAATATTTACCTTCTTACATGAGGAATAAAAAAGAAACTAATATCTATTATCACATAGAGAGACAACAAAACAACATCTACCCTTGCATAGAAGGGATTAAATAACAAGTACCCTTACGTAGGAGGAAAAAAAACTACTACCCCAACATGAGATAAAAAATAAGTACCCTCACACAAAAAAGGGATTACAAAAATACTGTCACAAATCTTAACAACCTCCATCAAATATAGAAATTAACCATTATATACTTCAAATAACTACCAACAAATAGTTTAATAGTATAAACACCATAAGAAAATGATGTGTTCAGTGTATGCATAAGATGCCATATGTGGTGAGAACACTGTGTAACATTAGTGGTCAGGTAAGCATTAGCGCTGTTGACAATAGATGATCATTGAAACAGGTTGAGCTATATTGTGGCTGAATTGTGGCCGCTCAATGACAAAGAAGTGGGGTTATCTGACGTGACAGTGGTTGACAATTGCAAAATACGGCATCAAAAGATCACTGGAGAAGAGTTGAGGGTGGTGGCACCTGACAGAGCCATGACCAACCTATGACAAAAAGGTGAGCGTGTGGCTACCAACGGAACTCTAAAGAAAGACAAGCACTGCATAACATGTACTAGTGAGCTCGTTGGAAGGTGTGTCAGCAAGGCGAAGGATAATATTAGTCGGGCCCATCGGGGAGGATATTGGCAGTGATGCTTAACAAGGGCTTCGCTGGGTTCAGTGTGGCCCCAGTGTAGACCACAACTGCTTAATGATCCTCAGCAAAACGATTGGCCAAAAAAATAAAAATAAAAAGAAAAATAAAGTTAAAAAAAGAAAAAACTAAAAATAAATTGAAATAAATACTAAAATTAAACAAAGGAAAGTCATGAAAAAGAAAAAAAGACTGTCGAAGATGACCTTCTCTTCGGTGTAAATCAAAGATTAAAAGTATTTAGTTTGTTAGGCTCGAGAAAAGTTGGGAGAAAAGAAAAAAAAAATCTTTTTACTTAATTAAAAAGAATAAAATATTTTCATATTTTAAGGATATTTTAAATATATATGTGACAAAATTGTGAGAATATTTGTATATTTTCAATTAAATAAAGGGTTAATAATGTAATTAGAAACAAAGATGCCATCAAAATATAATGTATACCAATCTAGGGGGTGGCAATGTTAATATCCCATTGCGGAGCCTACTCGGCGCACTAAGTGAGTACTGAGTAGTGGCTACTCTCGTGATGGTCAGCTCAATCTTGAATTGAAGAAAAAAAAAAAAATTAAAAACAACAAAAGCTCCATCCATCCATCCATCCATCCATCCAATCCCTCCAATCCATGACTACCAACAACCAAACACACTTAGATTCTTCGCAGCGCGCGTAGCCGTCCGATGACAGAGCAATGTAATTGCTAAGAAGAAAATCAAACAGACAAGAGGAGAAGCAATTAATAATAATTATAATAATTATTATTAATTATTATTATAACGTTACAAGGCGTCGTTTGATGGACATGGACTTGCAAATCCAGGTAGCTCAGGCTGTTCACGTCTTGAATCACGACACGGAATCATGCAACCGCGTCGCTGCCAATCAATGGCTTGTTCAGTTTCAGCAAACCGATGCCGCTTGGGAGGTCGCCACCTCCATCCTCACCTCCGATCGCCAGTCCTTCCTCGCCGATTTTGAAGTCGAGTTCTTCGCCGCTCAGATTCTTAAGCGCAAGGTAATTTCTAGGGTTTTTGCTCCTTGATTTTTGTTAAGAAATGGAGCTAGAATTAGGCGCTGAAGAACCAAAAAAAGAAAAAAGAAAAAAAAATTATCTGATTATATGAAACTAAAACCCGTTCATTTGATATGTTTTTGAACTGCGGAATTGGTAACACGAGAATTCTTCTTCTACTTTGCTATGTTTAGAAATTAGATAAAAAAAAATACATGCTAAAATAAGAAGAAAATTAAATGATTAAAGCATTAAAGCACTTTGTCATCCAAATAACTATTCCAGAGAAACAATCAGAGCTAGAACATTCTGGAAGGTTAACGTGATTAAGAATTATTCTCAGTTCATTGTTCTATTCACGTGAAATGTTTAATTTATAAGAAAATAAATAGGAAATGCTGAAATTATTAAATTTTTGTGAATTACTATTTTAATATACTTGTTTGAAATTATATCAGCACTGTCACAAATGTATATTACTTATGCACTATGTCTCAGTGCAGATTCAGAATGAAGGATATTATTTGCAGTCAGCCGCTAAGGATGCTTTGCTAAATGCTCTTCTGGTGGCCGCGAACAGATTTAGTTCGGGTCCTCCTCAGGTGATTTAGCTTTTTTCTTTCTGAGAGGATTATGTCTGCTGCACAGCTGCAGTGTTTTCATGTTTCAAAAGGATTTGTTTTTATTTTCCTTTTCCTATCTAATGACTTATCTTTTATCTTAATGACAGCTTTTGACACAAATCTGTCTTGCACTGTCTTCCCTTATCCTTCGGGCTGTTGAGCATGGAAAACCCATTGAGAAGCTGTTTTACAGTCTACAGAATCTACAGAACCAGGATGATGACAACATTGCTGTTCTTGAAATGCTAACTGTTCTTCCAGAAGAAGTTGTTGACAGTCAAACTTCTGATTGTAATATAAGTGCAGCCCACAGAAGCCAGTATGGCCAAGAGGTTTAGGATTTTTCATTTTGTTTTAGTTCATATATTTCCCTAGTATTCCTACTTTCTTATTTATTCTTTTATCCTTTTCTGTTTTTGGTTATCTCTGCTCTTTGCTTGGTATGTCTTTAATTAATTTCTTATATTATGTCTTGTCTGTTTAAATCAGCTGCTTTCCCACACAGCTATGGTTGTTGAGTTCCTCCTGCAGCAATCTGAGAAAAGGTTTGATGGTGGTGTTCAGCTACATGAGAGGAACAGAAAGATTCTGCGTTGCTTATTAAGTTGGGTAAGATAGTTTTTGAAATTGCATTAATAGCTTGCCCTAATGATTAAAATCAGTTCATCTTTTAAGTTACAAGCTGCATTACAGCCTTCTTTATTGTGCCCAATCAAATTGTTGGGTTGTACTTCACAATGTCAAACTGAAGAATGAAATGGATTTCCATTCTAAATTTGCATGTTTTTCCATTTTAAATAGAAGTTTTTGAAATTGCATTAATAGCTTGCCCTAATGATTAAAATCAGTTCATCTTTTAAGTTACAAGCTGCATTACAGCCTTCTTTATTGTGCCCAATCAAATTGTTGGGTTGTACTTCACAATGTCAAACTGAAGAATGAAATGGATTTCCATTCTAAATTTGCATGTTTTTCCATTTTAAATAGATGGTTATAGCATATGTGTGATTTTCAAATTGTGATAACATCATAGCGTTCAGGTTCGAGCTGGATGCTTCTCAGAGATTCTCCAAGGCTCATTATCTGCACATCCACTTCTTAATTTTGTTTTCAACTCTCTGCAGGTATATTAATAACTTTTATTTGTTTAACCAATGGGGTGTTGCTTGCATTCAATACTAATGGCATTCATGTGGATACTTTGTCATTATACTGCTTGTTGCAGGTTCCATCGTCATTTGATATGGCCATCGAAGTTCTTATTGAACTTGTGAGTCAGCACGAGGTATGCTCATGCACTCAGTGGAAGAGTGATGGAGCTCGAACTACTGTTCCTACAATGGTGTAATCAGATGCCCCTTTAATGCTTGTTATGCATGTGATTGATCAATTTGATATAGTGTTTTGAGTCTCCGGAATCCATAATGCTCCAAGTTATAGCATGTGTAACTGAAGAGATATTTGTTGTGTCATTGAGACCAAAGTGGAAATGTCATTTATCTAAATATAGAAAAGAAGGATATCTAGTTAATAACTGTTGTTGTCCTTTTTATGAAGTGATGACAATATATTACTCCCATCTGATTTATCAAGAACAATATTGTCTACGTAAGTTGTGATTCTACACCTCATGTGTTTTGCTTATATGTTTTTGTTCTATTCATGTTTTTTTTCTCTTTCTCCTTTTTTTTTTCTTTTCTGAATGTGTGTAGCAATAAACCAAATCTTGGCTACACAGCTGAAATTGGGGTTCTCTCTTATGATGAGAAAACTGAGCTGTGTTCACTGTTGGCATCCTAATGCCAATTTATAACCTATGTATCGATTACAATTGCTGCTGGTCTCCAAAACTCATCCTTTTGTGGCAAACTGGGAGCCTGCTTCTTACTACTATGCTGTGATTAAATTTTGTGTACAAATTTTATTTTTTGACAAATGATTTATTTTTGTAAGTTGTGCTTACTTTGTAGGGGCTACCTCAGGTTTTGTTGTGCAGAGTACCTTTTCTTAAAGAACTACATCTTCTTCCAGCTCTTAATGATGGAGATGAGAAAGTAATTGGTGGCCTTGCATGCTTGATGTCAGAGATTGGACAGGCTGTAAGTGACTAGCAGTTATACATATATATTTGGGCATTTCAATGCATGCGTGAAGTTTTCTGTATATATATAAAATTTAAATTACTGATACAGAAAGCAAGATAAAGATCTAGCTTCTTGGATGCTTATAGTTATGACTTGATATTTCTTGAAATCTCTTTCTTGTTTATGTTCTTAACATTTTATTGTTCATTAGGCACCAGGATTGATTGTAGAAGCAAGTGTTGAGGCACTGGCACTGGCAGACGCCCTCTTGAGGTGATTGCTCAATGTTTTTCTGCTTGTAGTTTCTTATTGATATTGTTGTTTTGTTGTTATTCTTTGTTTATTTCTTGTCGGATCCCATCTGGGAGGTTGATTCAGTTTGGAAGAGAATAAAAGCAATTTATTTGGGAGCTATCCTGTAAGCTCCTTATGTGGCCCTAAGCATCATAAATATGCTGATTGCATTTGGCTTGAAGCCAGTGCGTTTGGTGATTGATGTCCAAATTGAGTACTGAAGTTGTTAGCCATTGCCCAATAGTAGTGTATATGTGACTGGGAGCTTGGATTTGTTGGAGTGTGCTTGCATTTTGTTGGTTCTGTGTATTTCCTTGGAATGCAGATACTTTTAGGTTATTTGGTTATGCTTTTATCATACATTTTTTTTGTGGTTAATTTAAGATTTTCTTGTCTTATGTTTATTGCTTTGGCAGCTGTGTAGCATATCCAAGTGAAGACTGGGAGATTGCAGACTCAACTTTGCAATTTTGGTAAATATTTATTTATCTATTTATTTTATTATTGTTATTTTGGTGTTTTGCAACTCTTTGTGAATCATTATATTATTCAATTCTGGTCAGAAAAATAGGTTGGGTTATATTTCAGTTAAGTGAAGTAGGTTTTACATTCTTTTTCGTTCGAGTCTGAGGATGTGGATTATTGGAGGCTTGGATGTGCGTGCATTGCATAATTTAATTATTAAATGAGCTACCGAGGATGTCATTAGAATTACAGATGTTTCAATTGTATGTTTGATATCATATGTGGAACAGCCTTTTTAGTTGCAGACTAAACCCAACTGCAATGCATTTAACAGGTAATGTGTCAATTCATTAGGTTTATAGAGAGAAGTTGGGACAGGGCTTGTAAATGGAACACTGCTATGTAGGGCAAAGTTTTAGCGTCTGAATGATTTTTGGGCTGAGAGTACAGGAAATGGATTGCTGGCATTTGTGATAAACAGGGTAAGGTATAATAATGTATTCAATGTTGAAACAATTAGAGACTACAGTTGGATTTATGGTCAATGAGGTTTTAAGGATGGAATTGGTCTTAAATGTAGCTTTGTCATAACAAGTCAGGGTAATGGTATATGAAATTTGAAGAGTGTTTTATCTGTCTACGAGACTCATTAATGTAGAAGTAAGAGTAACACCCCAAAAGAAATTTTCGAAGTCAATGACCTTGTTGTAAGACCAAGGAAGAGACAATAATATTTGATGATCTTCAAATATGCACAAACATAATATTCATTTATTTCATTTTTAGGTGGTCAAATAAAACTTAAAAGGAAGATAAAATGTCTGCATCCCCATTTAAAGGGCTATAAGATTGGCTACTATTTTGAATGTTTAAATTATTGGTATATTATTTGTTTTTCTAACTAGATAATATCAAGAACATGTTTTTATCTGTTGGCAAACATCGTTATAGTGCCACTTGTCCTTGCTATGGTGTAATGCTTGCTGAAGACAATCATCTATTCAATATGAGATCTGGAAGGTGAATAAATTTTGAGGGAAAGCAAGTTCTACAATTTTAGATGATATGGCAAACAAACAGTTCTCACTGTCTAACTTATACATACTTGTGACTCCAGCCAGACTGATAATGCTGGTTTTTCGTTGTGGGCATTGTTTAGGGGTTGAATTTTTGGTGGTTATAGCCTGGTGCTTACGAGACCTCTGTTTATGTTGAAGTGTGCTTCAGAGAATATGAAAAGACGAATTTGATGATTTTACCTATAATTCTGACCTACAATAATTATGCATATTCTGTACTTTCCTAAATTCTCATCTCATCTTAGTTAAACATTAGTTGTATGTATATGTTACTGTGGTTATAGATGCTCTCAAAGTCTCATGCTCATTACATATGAATCATTTTTGTTGAAAGCACGCAAGGGATGAAGACTTTATCATTCAGTTCTTTTGGTAGTTTGATTGGGAGACTACTTTACATTCTATTATTAAGAGTGCATTTACTCCTTGATGAAGAATGATAATACAATCTCCTTTTTCAGGTCTACACTTGCCAGCTATATACTTGGCCTTGATGTGAACATTGCAAAAAATAGAAAACTTGTTGAAGACATGTTCTTTTCTGTATTTTCAGCTCTTCTTGATGCTCTTTTATTGCGTGCTCAGGTTCTTTATCCAACTCTATAACTTCTTTTCTTGATATATTATGTTAGATGTAAATAAGAAACTTCTTGTCAAAAAAAGATTTATACATATCAGATTTTCAAGATTCTTCATTTATCTTTATACATCTAAAATGGGAAGGGCTTTTAAGATAATTTTGTATAGTTTAGATTGGGTTTAAAGGTGGAAATTCTTGTTATTTTGATTATTTCGGGTTCCAGTCTCTTGTTTTTGGTTCTCTTTGTGGACATCTATTCCACTTTTGTATATTCTTTCTTTCTCTTTAATGAATTCTTCTTTGTTTCTTATCCAAAAAGTAAAGAAAAAAAGAAATTTCTTGTAAACTTAGATTGATATGAGAAAAATTATGTTAGATGTAAATAAAAAATTTCTTGTAAACTTGGATTGATATAAGTGTCTTTTAGCTGGTTACTGTACTAAGATTATGCATGCTGCATGAAAATGGCTGATTGAGTGATGAGATGTTCTGGTTCACATGCTTTAAGAGGCTTTTTATCTGTAATTTCAATCACTGTCATCTCCTGTCTATAACTTTAGTTCTCAAATTTGAAAGATAAAGAAGCCTTGAATTTAACAGGTGGATGAATCTACATTTAATGATGATACGACGGCCGACCTTCCAGACGGTCTTGTCACTTTCAGAAATAACCTTATTGAGCTTTTGGTGGATATTTGTCAGCTTTTACGACCTGCTACTTTTATACAAAAGGTTCTTGCTTTAGAAAGTATCTTCTTGTGTATACTTTTAGGATACATGGACATGTAGTTTCAACCAGTATGAATTTTGGTTTTCCAATATTGTTATTATTGTAATATTTATGGATGGATTTGTTTTGTTTTGTTTTGGTTTTATGTTAACTATTATTGTGCTTGATAAACCTCGAAGCGGAAAAATGTGGGTTGAATTTTTTTGCACCTAAATGTATCGGTTATTAGTCTTCGTGCCACTTTTTTTCATTGTAGTACTCTTACTTTCTGGTTGTTTTTCTCATAAACACCGACTAGAATTCAATTCCTTATCTATTAAGTATCAAGGAAAGATAGGTTAAACCACCTTGTACAGGATATCTGAACTCATAATATGAAGATATATAGGAATTTGACAATGATTGAAAATGTAATTTTCATTTAAAAAAGAATGGGGATCAAATTTTAATTTAAATTTTTTGGATTTGGGTTTAAAGTAAAGTTTTTTAATCTAACACAAGGAGATAATCCCAAGAAACTAGGACCTCTTATCTTCATTGTCTCGTTTTATCTTATGGAGAGTGACATGGTCACGTGAATGTCTTGGAGCTTGTTAGTGCAAGTGTTTGGTTGGACTTCACACACTCTTGGATACCAATGTGGCTATTTCAATCTGCATAAGGTAAGTGATGTTGTCTTAAAATTGGTCCTCTGTTATTGAGAGAATTATAGTGCATTAAAGTCACAAAAGAACTGGTGACCCTGTTACTCTGTCAAACCTGTGAAATACCCATATTGGTTGTGATTGAGTCTTGTAAGGTTTCTATGTTTGAGCTAAAACTCCAAAATCAGTTGGCAGGAAGAGTTTAACATTTTATCGTAATTTCATTTTTGTCTTGTTTGCTTTTCTTTGGAATTTTATATTTTCATCATGGTCATTTGTGAGGTTATCTGACAGATGTCTGGCATAGAATGATCTAGTTCTAGTTTAGTTGGAATCTTTCATGCTTCATTGCTGCTGAACCATAATATGTTCCAAGTATCAGAGTTCAAAATCAAAGCAAGTCAGATGGAACCTTGGAAATCTGGTTTAGTAACCTAAATCATGAGTAAATATACAATTGCTTGATTAGGAAGGAAATTTCAACACCTCAGATTATTGCATTCCTTTTTTCTTTTATATACTCGGATAGTTGGTTTGCAGTAGTTATGCTAAAATATGATCTTGGTACTGTTTGTTTTTCCTTCTCATTTTAGGTCTTCTTTGGTGGTTGGATATCTGCAAATCTACCAATACTTTGGAAGGAGGTTGAGATAAAATTGTTTGCTCTTAATGTGGTAAGTATAATAACTTTTATGGTGTTCTTTTTTCTCTTGAGTGAAGTTGTTTACTGTCTTTAATTGTGTTAAAACTAATAGTTTAATTATTTTATTCTGGTTCTAATGTTGGAGTACTTTCTCTTGCCCATGCTACTTGCAAGTTCTTGAATGCCAGTATCAATTGGTTGATGGAAATCAAATGTATTGATGTGTTAGTGAATTTTTCATCTCACAGATCCATTTTATTTAGTGTGGTTTACATTCAAAATCCTGACTGTACCTAAACTCTATGAATTTGTTAGTGATTTTTCACCTAACAAAAGGTGAAATGTTAATGGATTCTTCAATGTTGATGCTGGTGTTCAGAAAATGTAAACTTGTGAAAATCTTGATAAGTGAATTTAATAGGAACAATCACTTGTGTAAAATTCCTTTAGATAGCATGACAAATTATATTCGTAATAAGTATCACATATGTTGTCTTTCAAATATAATAGGTGGCTAAAGTGTAAACTAACTTTTTGATGAGCTGGAATGTCTGAATGTATATATTTACTATGTCTGCACTCGGACTTCTAGGAGGCAGGATTCATTCTATTATTTTTCTTTATTAGGATTAATTTGTTTTTCTGTATAAGAGGCAAGTGACAGTTCATGCTTGTGGGGCTAGAATTTTTTCCCCCCAATCATTTGATCTGAAATGATTGTGTTTTGAATTTTTATTCCTCAGGATATTTTCATTTATTTTTTGTTCTCTTTTTCCTAGCTGCATTCTTCTGTTAGTCAATTTGGAATTACACTTTTGTCAAACCGTCATAAGAGTTTTGGCAGTCACATATGTTTCATATTTGAGCTCTGTGACATTGTAATGGGTCACTGCTGGTTGACTAGATTTTCTTATCACTCAACGTAAAATTTTGACTCTAATAACATACGAGTTCACCTTTCAGGTTTCTGAAGTAGTCTTACAGGAGGCCCAAGCCTTTGATTTCTCAGTGATTATGCAATTGGTGACAATGTTGTCCACTACGCATTCTGATGAGCTCAAGGGATTTATGCATATTGTATGTAAGCTCTTCCTTTTTATTAATTTGTGTAATTTTTTTTTTCTGTTTCATATTTGAAAGGAATTTTTAAGTCAAGAGGAGAATTGTCTTGATCGGATTTATCTAAGATACAAATTTCCATTCTAGGTATACAGATCCCTTGCAGATGTAATTGGTTCCTATTCAAAGTGGATATCTGCTTCTCAAACTAATGCGAGGTCCTTACTGTAAGGATACTCTTCTCCTGATATTTATATTGTAATGAAATATATGCGTGTACCAGTGTAGGTTTTACTTAAACGTTTTTGTACTTCAGAGTATAGCCTGCCAATATACGTAATGGACAGATCATCCATGATGGTTTCTATGTTTTTTATTATTTTTGCTTTCTATACCTCTTCAAGAAAGAATATCTTGTATGCACCATTTTGCATTCATGCATCTAATGTTGTTCATATTTGTTGGTGCTAACTTGCTACTTGCTACTTGCAGATTATTTCTTGCTGCAGGGATTCCACATTCTGTGTCCTCGAATGCTTGTGCCACTGCCCTGCGTAAAATTTGTGAAGAGGCTTCTACTCTAATTGACGAACCTTCAAATTTGGAAATTTTAATATGGATAGGGGAGGTATTGGATATTGCACTGGTTCATTGTCTTTATATGTGTGTGTGTGTGTGTATAATTTTGACTATTCCCCTCCCCCCTCAAACCCACCCCCACCCCACGCTCCCCCCCCTTCTTTTTTTTTTTTTTGTGTTTGGGAAGTTGTGATAAGTTTTTACATGATTATCTGTTGAGATACCCTCTTCTATGGCTTGAAAAAAGTTGTTGCTAGCTTAGAGCATGACTAAAAAAAAAGTTGGTTTCTCAGGCTTTGGAGAAGAGGCATTTACCTTTGGAAGATGAGGAAGAAGTTGTTAGTGCAATCACTCTGATTCTAGGCTCTGTTTCAAATAAAGAGTTAAAAAACAATATGTTGGCCAGATTGCTCTCATCTAGCTATGAAGCTATTGGAAAACTCGTAAGTTTTGGTTTCTGCCTAACACCTTTGCTTTGCTTTTCTTTTGTTACAACTTCTGCTTCTTGGCTGTCTCTTTTCCCTTTTTCCCCTCATGTTGATATATGTTTTGGTATTGCTATTGTACCGCCTAAATTTACTTCCTTTCCAGGTTTTGATATTGATATTGCTAGTCATTGGTTTTTTTTTTTGTTTATATTTTCTATGAGAGGCCATTTTTACTTAGTAAGGGAATAAAGAAATGTTGCAAATCTTTAACTATTAGATATATGGGTCCTCTGTTGCTGCTGAAGAGTAGTATTTGATATATGTAATTGTTTCTCTGACTATTTCAAGGTCCTAGTAGCTTATGTGTGAGGAATCACTCACCATTTGATTTGACGTTTAAGCTGTTGATTATAGATCCATTAAATGGCTTTTGCTGATAAAGGAAAATGAGTTAATTGCAGACTGATTACCTATCTAAACTTCCCACATTTTAGTTTGTTGCGTTTTCTGTGAGCACTTTGCTGCTTGGGTCATTATTTTGAATCATTGAAAGCTGAGTAATGCTTTCACTGTTAGCTATCATTTAATGATTTCAAATTGCAATTGAAAACATTGATATTCTTTCAGATTGATGGAGACAATAACCATTCTCTCATACATAATCCAGCTACTTATATACAAATTTTGAGTTCTGCAACAAGAGGGCTTTACAGGTGTGCTATGAGACTACCAATTAGGTGCCTTATATCTTTATGTACAATTTAGAGAGTGTGCAAGAATTCACATTATTCAATGAATTACTCTACTCTTAGAGCTCAAGCTTGAACGGCTGATTATTGAATTTCCAGGATGGGAACCGTATTCAGTCATCTTGCAGCGCCTCTCTCAACTGATCCTGCTGCAGGCGATCCTATATATGCACTGCTGAGAGTTTTTTGGCCCATGTTAGAGAAACTGTTAAGGTCTGAACACATGGAGAATGGTAATTTATCTACAGCGGCTTGCCGGGCTCTTTCACTAGCGATTCAGTCCTCAGGTATTGACATGCCTTCTTCTGGTTTGTGGAAGGCCATGGAGTCTTCTTACTGCATATTAATATAAAATAGCTTAAGATGCTTAATTTGCAGGCCAGCACTCTGTAACGCTACTGCCCCAAGTACTAGATTGCCTATCAACAAATTTTATGACATTCCAGAGTCATGAATGCTATATCAGAACAGGTAAAAGTTTGGTTTTGTAGTGAGGATATCATGGCATTTCTATGTTTCCAATTGGATTGACTCTGGAAGACCCAATCTTGCTTTGTTGCTCATACATGAGTTATTTTGAGGAACTCTTGGTAGTAGATGCATACTAACCCTGGAAAGAGAGATTCCACAATGAGTAAAATGATAATTATTGGTTTAGTAAGAGAAGAATGATTTAACTGCTTTGCAGATAAAGGTGCTATATCTTTTATCACTGTACAATCATACAAGAAGAGTTGCATCACTCAGATCAATTCCACCCTTGATCTGAACCAGCTCTTCGCAGCCTTCAGATGCATATGAAAGTTTTCTGCCTCATTTATTGGGTACAGATGAGTTAATTACATCTTCCCTGGCTTGGAGAGACAATCAAGAAAAAGTTGTACCTAATTTATTTCAGTGCTCGTGTAAATTTCAACCTTATTTCTCAATTAAGAAAAAAAAAGAAAAATACCATTGCTAGCTTTCATTGATTGGCACATTGATGAGCATATAAATAATTTCAATGAAATTAATCATTTTGACATTATTATTGATAACCTACAATCATATGTCAATTTATTTGTAAAATTTTATGTAATATTTAAATATCTCTCTTTAGATTCTGTACTCTTGCACTAAGTCGTGTTATTGGAAATAGTCACAATTATCTATTTGTCGTCTTTTTTTTCTTCTTATTCTATGCGCATGCATTTTTGTTTGCTTCTTTTTCCTAACGTTTCTTGGGCATGTCAAAAATCATTTCAGCTTCTGTTGTCATCGAAGAATTTGGTCATAAAGAAGAGTATGGACCTTTATTCGTCACAACTTTTGAGAGATTTACACAAGCGGCATCAGTAATGGCTCTTAACTCTTCATATATATGTGACCAAGAACCTGATCTAGTGGAAGCCTATACAAATTTTGCATCCACTTTTGTTCGTAGCTCTCATAAGGTTTAGTATACCTTTCATCATTATTGATCATGTTCTTCTATTTAGATTTTATCTGAATGACTTGCCTGGTCTGTGATACTCAGGAAGTATTGGCTGCATCTGGTGCCCTTCTTGAAGTTTCCTTCCAAAAGTCCGCTATATGCTGCACGGCTATGCATCGAGGAGCAGCACTAGCAGCAATGTCCTATTTATCTTGTAAGTATTACGCATCACCAGCTCTTTCTTACTGGCAGCTAGCTGGTACAGCATCCAAAAGTGGAGAAGAAAAAGATTCGCCCTCTCTGTCCTACAGTCTCTTCCTTCCAATTGAACATCTTCCAAGGGACACAAATAAAAGAATTACGGCATTATTCTTTATTTTGGCATTATATATTGTAAAGGATAATAAGGAAAACTGAAATAGACAAACACAATCTGATATGCAAACATGGAGTCAGAAATCATTATTCTATGGAGTAATTATACTTGTAGCAATGTGATGCTGATGACCTAAAACAGTTATATATATGGAAGACCCATGCATTGGATTAAAATCTAGAGATTTTTGTAATAAGAAAATTCTTCTAATTTTTAACTACATATGAACTACTCAGATACCTGATTTTTTTTATGACTTGTGCATCTTTGAGGTCACACTTCAATTTTGTAATCCTATGAGTCCCTTTTTATTTTCAATAAATGATTTGAAAAGCATAGTCTACAGCCAAATGATCCCGTGACAAAAGGAAAAATTCTGTTGTGAGAGCCTAAGTACTAACTGTTTGTGTACTCGGATTTTGCATGTTTAATACACTGGAAGTTTACTAGAAGGTTAAGGTTCAATTGCTGCTTTATGCATTTCTTCATGGAATTGGTGTCTATCTGTCAACATTTTTATTGTAATTTGTGTTCTGTATTTCTGATTCAGATCTCTTATATCTAGGTGATGATTATTAACTATATTTTATGCGATTCTTCAAGGTTTCTTAGAAGAAGGCCTGGCATCTTTGTTGGGGTCCATGACTAGTATTCCCGAAGGATCATTTAACGCAATGATGATTCAGGTCATATCTCGTAGTGGTGAGGGACTTGTATCAAACGTGGTGTATGCTTTACTAGGTGTCTCAGCCATGTCAAGGGTAAATGCATCTTTAAATCTCAAACATCTCATATCACAATATTTTGAGTATTGACCTTCAAGCCAGCCAAGTTTTCGGACAAATATCATATCTGGCAAAGCCAAAGTGCCTTAGTTTATAACATCAATAAAGCATGCGGACTGGAGATTCAATTGACCAATTAAAGCATTGGAATAATAATTTACACAGTACTTGGCACAACGGATTGCAGTTCTGTTCTTTTGTGATCTTCATGCAAAGAAGTCTCCCTTGTGGAGTATATCTGGTTTTAATTAGCATAATTTAAGTGATAGAATTCCTTGGTTTTGGATTGATACTGAAGATCCCATTATTATTACTATTGTATTGTCTTTGGAAGTATCTTATAGCCAGAAGATACAAAGTTTATTCAAGTGTTGAAATTATTGTTGTGTTCTCTTCTTAATAGGTTCACAAGTGTGCAACAATCCTGCAACAACTGGCCGCGATTTGCACTATAAGTGAAAGATTGACCTGGAAAGCTATTCTTTCTTGGGAATCTCTACAAGGATGGCTACACTCAGCGGTCTGTCTCTCATCTCTCTGTTTTTCTGTGCCTCTATAGTCTACACCCAGCAAATATTTCCATTTGGATTTCTTTTTCTTGAATTTGAGATTATTTAAATACTTGAGTTGCAGCAGGTGCAGGTTCTTCCAGCTGAGTACCTAAAGCAGGGAGAAGCAGAAACTTTGGTGCCAATCTGGTTAAAAGCACTTGCCGCTGCAGCCTCAGATTATCTGGAGAGCAAGACTTGCAATGGAGGAAATAGCAATTACAGGCATATGCAAGGTAAAGGGGGAAGAGTCCTGAAGCGTCTAGTTCGAGAATTTGCCGATAGTCATCGCAATGTCCCAAATTTGACTTAGGTTGCAGCCTGAACAATCAGATGAGGGCTCTCTCCTCTCTCCCCTCCGTGGATGGCTGTTTCATATATGTTGTAAATTCGATGCATCTCTTCAAGCTAGGTCAATCTTGGGACGTATCATCTGAGCAAGGTCCCCAATTTAATCTGTACAGTATAATGTCCCCAATTTTGTTAGACCACAAAAATTTGAGGTTAGGGAAATTTTTCTGCTCGAATATATCTGCAAGAGCGGGGTGGGCCGGAGACGAGAATATTGTGGATTATGCAAGGTAAAAATGTAAGAAGAAAAAAAAAATTGATATTTACTTTTCTTCTCAACTTGGCACATTGTTATAAGGTTAATAGAAGTAAACCAATTTTTTTTGGGGGGAAAAAAAAGGCCCTAGATTTTCTAGCTTGAGATTTTTTTTCAAAAAAAGGGACCATTCGGCTAATCGTTTCTTTGGTGTGTAGCGTGCGTGCTATTGGCAGCCTACATTTCTGATCCTTATATTATGTTGTGATGGAAATTCGAGGCCCGATTTTGCTAATGACTGTAAAAGTGTTCGGAGATGTGTTGTTTAAAAGGAGATGGGTGCCTGCTGTTGGGAAAATACTAAAAGGAGAACTTTATAATTAATTAAACAAAAAAATTTATTTCTTATTTTGAATTTATTTTGATATAAAATATTAAATTGTATTGAAGAAAATAAAAGGAGAAAAAAAATAATAACACAAATTTATGTGGTTAAGTTTAAATTCAACTTATTATTAAAGATAAATTTATTATGTAAAAATAATTATAATTGCATAAAGTTTTATTACTCACCTATTAAATTGAGTCAACTACAACATTAACTTTAAATTGATAAGTTTATTCTAATGATAGTTACACTATAAATTTATAAATTTTTAGTTAAACTCAAGAGTTTATAAAATGAAAAAAAATAAAAATAAATTTTTTATTTTTCTTTTCACATTTTCATTTTTTTTTTCTCTTCCGTTGCTCTTCCTTTATATTTTTGGTGTCATAATTACATTTTTGTGTCTATTTTTAAAAATTTCATCTTGAAAGAAATCTATTTATAAGTTTTTATAATGTAAAATAGCATTTGTCAATTTCAATACCATATATATCAATTTATTTTTCTTTATGTTTAAGTTAAATTATTTGACTTAATAACCCTTTATGCATACGTCAAATAAATTAATTCAACTACCACCATTTATGTACAAGTCAAATAAGTTAGTTCAACTATTATTTATGCACAAATTAAATAAGTTGACTCAATTATCTTTATGCATAAGTTAAATAAATTGGCTCTACCTAAATACATATTTTTCTCTAATACCAACACCTGCTTATTTATCAGATTAAGTATCCGTTTAGTTGAGTTTTTTTATTGGTTAAAAGAGTTTTTTTAATGGCAAAAGCTTTTCTAAAATTTTTTTGATAATGTTTTATTACAATTAGAAAAGAGTTTTCGGTGATAAAAAAAACTATTTTGCCTCTACTTCTAAAAGTTCAAAATTTGAATTTTGGGAGCAGAACTTTTTCAATTTTTTTTAATATTTGTGCAATGTTATATATACCGTAATAATATTTTCTTATTTTCAGATTATACCCTTAATAAAAATGAACCATATTCAACTAATATATTTTAATATTTTTTTAAAAGTCATTATACTTTTAATTTTTCATATCTCTATAATTATTATATTTTTACAAAAATTTATTAAAATTTATTGTTGATATTTTATTTTTTAAATAAAAATAAGTATTATTTTTTTTATACAAAATATAATAATTATATTAATTTGTAGATTACTATGTATTGATTTTACTTAATTATTAGTTTTTAATAAATTAAATTTGAGAAAATACATAACAAATTTAAATTTATATATAAAAAATATTAAATTATTTAAAATTTGAATATAAAATTTATTAAATGTCTTTTTTTTATAATTTAATAACAAATAAACACTTTTAATATTATATAACTAAATGATCTAATATATAAAAAGAATTTTTTAATTAACAACTAAATAATTAATAATTTTTTTTTAAAACAATTATACTTTCAAAAATTTTATTTAAAAAATTTAACTAAACGCAGCCCTCAATATTTTTTAAAAAGAAGATGGGGGTAAACTTCAACTTGCTCATATTTTAATTTTAACCAGTTTTTCGTAAATGCATAGTCATTGTCATTAATTTCCGTTAAATGTAATTGAAGTTGACTAATAAAAAACAAGTACACCCTTACGTAATTTGAAAAGGAGATAGAAACTCATAAATACTCATACTTGCATTATATTCATTATTAGAAAGAAGAACATATTATAAATATATTAATTAGATATAAAATATTTCTTTTTGTTTCTCTAAAATATTTATATAGATATTTTTTTTTTCAAAATCAATTCAAATAAAAATTGCTACAATAGATTAAATTCATATATTTTAGGTTTGCTTCTCAATTAATTATATATATAAAAAATCTAATCTAGGATTCATCACACAATAAATCAATATGTCAAAATCAAGTTAAAAATTGAAGCAGCCACACGAATGCCCGCGAGCGGCACCATGTTAGTGCGAGGACGAATGCAATAAGGCCATGGCCATGGGTGGCCTTGGCCATGCTAGGCAACATACCCTCAAGAAAAAAGGGAATGTGAAGTGAGAAAGAAGACAGAGAAAAAAAAAAAAGGGATTTTTTTTATGATAATTTTGTAATTTTGTATTAATATTTTATATTCTTTTAATTTTATAAATTTTATTTAATACAATTATAAATTTACCCTTAAATTTATTACATTTAATGAAAAACACTTAACAGAATGAGTGTATGATGAAGACTTACGAAGTACTTTAGTTAAAAGTGAAATATGTCTATTTAACGTGGGGTGGGTTGAAGTTTACCAGAAAGAAATTCAGATTAAATAAATAAATAGGATTTTATAAGACAGAGAAGGTTATTTGTTACTTGTTATATAGGCTGAGGGTTTGTTTGGTATGATTTTTAGATATTATTATTTTTTTAAAGTCGAGTTTACTTTAATAGAGTTTTTTTTTTAAATTATTAGTTACTTAATTGTTGTTTATAATTTTTTAACAACTTATGTAATTATTATAATGGACAATTCTTTTTAAGATATGTTATAAGAAAATTAAAGCAAAGCTTTAAAAATAAATTAAAGATATTTTAAATAATTTAATATGTTAAAAAAATTATTTAACTTCTACTCTTAAAAATTTAAAATTTGAGTTTATTTAATTATTTTAATTTAAAAAAATTCTTATATTTTCAATTAAACACTTTAAAAAATTTCAGAAAAGTTTTTAATAATTATATATATATATTTAGTTTAAAAGAAAATAATACCAAACAGATTCTTACCCGGTTTAAACTGACCATAAAGATACTCCAAAATACTTAAAATCTATTTTAAAGTTTTCCAAAATTGTTTTTGAAAAGAAAAATCATGTGATTAGTAAAGTTGAAAAACGAAATTTATATTTTATTGTGATTAATTTCTTGGGATAAGTATGCAGGGTGAGGTGAGGTGAGGCATTCTGAAGAAAGTGTTTTTTTTTTTTTATAAATGTTTTTGAAAATAGAAAGAAATAAGTAATTAAGAAAAGGGTTATTTTTATGGGTGTCCCTAATTTTTGGTTTAAAATCACAGGTGCCTCTAACGTTTAAGAAATAGCTTCTAATGCCCTTATTATTAAAAGATGTTAGAGAATATTTTAAATTTTTTATAAAATAATTATTATACCTTTATATTCATTATCTTTTTAATTTATTTTGAGATTTTTTTAACTATAGTACTAAATAAAATATATATTATTTTTATTATTTATTTTAAATAATTTTTTTTTCAATTTTGGTGCTCTATTTTTTTATTTTTTATTTGAGTACTAAAATAAAAAATTTAATAAATATATAATTATAATTTATATTTTGAAATAAGTACAATTAATTATGTTGTGGGATGTGATTTTTATGAATAAATAAATAAAATTATCATTTTAACAATCTAAATCAATAGATTTCATTATTTATTAAGTAAATATATAAAATTCTCTTTTATTTATTTATTTATTTTACTTGATTACCTAAATTAATTATACATTTTAATGTCAAATCATGAATGATCTTACATAATTAATGTCCTGAAATTGAAGAGGATGGGTTATTTTTATTTTTTTTATTTGACTACTAAAACAATATATATATATATATTTACAAAATGTTTATTATTTATAATTTTTAAAATTTATTTAAAACTTTATTTTTATTGTAGATTTCAATTAAGATTAAAATATTTAAAAATTAAACAAATATTAAAAATAAAAATAAAAAATATATTGTTTAATCCTTTTATTTTAGTAATCAAATAAAAAAATTAGAGTACAAAAATTAAAAAATATTATTTAAAATAAATGATAAAAATAAAATATATTTTATTTTAGTACTATAGTTTTAAAAAAAGTCCCAAAACAATCTAAAATAAATTAAAGGGTTATAATTATACATTTGTTAAATTTTTTATTTTAGTATTCAAATAATAAAAAATAGAGTACCAAAATTGAAAACAATTATTTAAAATAAATAATAAAAATAAAAATAATATATATTTTATTTAGTACTATAATTAAAAAAAATCTCAAAATAAATTAAAAAAATAATAAATATAAAAATATAATAATCTTTTAATAATAAAGACATTGAAATGTTAGAAACACCTTTAATTTTAAGTCAACATAAAGAACACTTATAAAAATAATCCAAATTAATGTTTATCCTAATTTTTAAAGAAAAAGACAGTAATTTAATTTTATTAGAGTAAAAAAAGTTACTAATACTACTACTACTACTACGGAGGAGGAGTTTTGTATTGTAGTGGGTAAAGTGTGGGTCCGGAAAGCAGAGCAGAACATTTTGTTTGCAATTGGAAAACCCTAAGAACACGAGTCTCTTCTTTTCTTCTCTTCTCTTTCTGCTTTGTGAGAACAAACAGACAGATATATCTACACACCAGAGAAACCCAAAAAGTTCACTCTCTTGCCGTTTAACAGGTTTGTTTGCTTTGCTTTGCTTTGCTTTCATCAAGGTTTCTTTTATTAAACCGATTCTTTTTCTGATTCATTTGTTGTTAAGCTCGCTACTTCTTCTGTATGTTTTGATCAGGCTTCCTTCAACTACATCATTTCTTGTTCTTGTCTAAGTTCAAAATCCCTCTTATGCTTAGATCCTGCCTGGATAGCTCCCTTCCTATGCGTTTCTTGCTTCAATCCAAATCAATTTGTTTTCATTTTAATCATACATTCAATGGGTTTCTTTTTTTTAAAAAAAATTTTTGAAGTTACTTTATTATTCACTACGTTCTTGATTTGGAATCTGGAAGTGCCTAAGAATTATAATACGCTTTGCTTTGTGGTTATGATTTGTTTGAATCTTTGCTTGAAATTGAAGATTGATTTGAGTAAGAGTTCGGATGAATATTGTATTATATTGGAACGGTTTTACGTTTGTGCTTTGCCTGATTTTGGTGTATTGACGCGTATTTATCATCAAGGAATCTGTTCTTTACACTTTTTTTTTTTCCTAATGTATCTTGTATTTCTTAACGTAATCCAAAATGCTGATCTCTACGATTTTTACTGCTAAATTTTATGGTTCTAGGCTGTTTAAGGTTGTGTCTTTCTTTAGAGAAATATATGATTTTCTGTAAGTGTCTTTGGGATTTACATTCTTGAAACTAGATTTATTTGGATTAAGTGCATGATGATGAGCTCCAGAGAACAGGGTTTCGAAATGATGTAATGATGGTCGCAAATCCATTAGTTGCGGGCTTTCAAAGGCTGTGTTACATTTTCATTTGTCTTTCCAGAATGGCTTTTTAATGGCAGTGGGTACTAGCTCTTGATTTGCTTCAGGAATGAAATGAGTGGTCTATGTGGGTTGGCTTGGGGCCAATGATGTTGATAGATATGCTCCTTTCCTGTCTTTGTGGCGCTTCATGAACTGGCCTCCTAGAGCCATAATCTTGTACCTGTTTGGTGCACATTTTATCCTTAGTGCCATTCCTTTAAAGGAAGTCAGTGATTGATTGTGTACTATCAAATATTTATGTTGGATTAAGGGGTTTCCACTGGTTGGTGGGCTCCCTATTATTTATTTGTGAGCCTGCTTGTTATATTTTCCACTGGATATGTTTCATTTTAAGTTTTTTCAGTGCCAGTTGATGGAAATGAGATTTAATTTTTATTATCTTAGTTATTATACTTGTTGATTTTTGTGCTCGGTAATGAGATTAATTTGTTGCCTTTTTGTTTTAATTAAAAAAATAATCTTGGGTGTAGTAATATATTATAATTTATTTTGTATCAGAAACGTATAATAATTTATTGTTCCAGTAAAAAAAAGAAATGTAAATAATTCATGCTGCTCAAAGTTTCTTGTGGTAATATATTCATGTTTAGTTCATTAAATTTCTTGCCAATTTATGCTAGCGATGATTTTGCTTCTGGCAGAACATAAGGATGCACACAATATCTTCTACGCATGTATATTTATAATCTCATTATTGCTAATGTGACTGGGTTTATCACAGATTCTCTGGTTTGAAACCTTTCTTTCTTTCTTTTTTCTCTAGATTTTGTCCTCCCTTTTTAAGAGTATATAACTGTTTTTGCAGGTACAAGCAATGGCAGATGGTCAGGATACCGATAAGAACATTGAGATATGGAAGATCAAGAAATTGATCAAGGCATTGGAATCTGCAAGAGGAAATGGTACCAGTATGATATCCCTTATTATGCCTCCACGTGATCAAATTTCTCGGGTCACGAAGATGTTGGGTGATGAATTTGGAACTGCATCAAACATTAAAAGTAGGGTCAACCGTCAATCTGTCTTGGCTGCTATTACTTCTGCTCAACAGAGGCTGAAGCTATATAACAAGGTTCCTCCCAATGGGCTGGTGCTTTATACTGGAACAGTTGTTACTGAGGATGGAAAGGAAAAGAAAGTGACGATTGATTTTGAACCATTTAAACCTATTAATGCATCGCTGTACCTCTGTGATAACAAGTTTCACACAGAAGCTTTGAATGAACTTTTAGAATCTGATGATAAGTTTGGGTTTATTGTCATGGATGGGAATGGCACACTATTTGGCACGTTGAGTGGAAACACAAGAGAGGTTCTTCATAAGTTTACTGTTGATCTACCCAAGAAGCACGGAAGAGGAGGGCAGTCAGCTCTTCGTTTTGCTCGTCTTCGGATGGAAAAGCGACACAACTATGTGAGAAAGACTGCTGAGCTTGCCACACAGTTCTTTATCAACCCTGCTACCAGTCAGCCCAATGTTTCTGGGTTAATTCTTGCTGGTTCTGCTGATTTCAAGACTGAGCTGAGCCAGTCTGATATGTTTGATCCTCGTTTACAATCCAAGATATTGAATGTTGTTGATGTTTCTTATGGTGGGGAAAATGGATTTAACCAAGCTATTGAGTTGTCTGCAGAAATCCTATCAAATGTGAAGTTCATACAGGAAAAACGGTTGATTGGAAAATACTTTGAGGAGATTAGTCAGGATACTGGAAAATATGTATTTGGTGTGGATGACACATTGAAGGCTCTGGAAATGGGTGCTGTTGAAATCCTTATTGTGTGGGAAAATCTGGATATCAATAGGTATGTACTGAAAAACAGTGTTTCAGGTGAAATTCTTATCAAGCACTTGAACAAAGATCAAGAGGCTGATCAGAGCAGCTTCCGTGATCCAGCCACATCTGCAGAGTTGGAAGTTCAGGAAAAGACATCTTTACTTGAGTGGTTTGCTAACGAGTACAAGAAGTTTGGTTGCACACTTGAATTTGTTACCAACAAATCCCAGGAAGGGTCACAGTTTTGCCGAGGGTTTGGCGGAATTGGAGGTATTCTACGCTACCAGCTTGACATAAGATCTTTTGATGAGGTATCTGATGATGAAGTTTATGAGGATTCTGACTAGAAACAAAAGCGTCAAGCTGATGCTGAAAGATGTGCAAAAATTTGTACCATGTGTGATGAGTTGTTACTGTCATATGAGACTCCACAAAATAATTTTAGATATTACTGCTTTTGATGAATCTATTTTAGCTGCACATCTGTTGGACAAGAATATTTCTTATCAGCGTGTTTATTGCATTCAATTTTGCTCTTTAATCAGGCAGTAAGTTTGATTGGGGAAGGTGAAAAATGGCAACAATTGTAGTCTTTTCACCTTGCAATTGGGTGTGTTTTAATGGGATTCAGAGCTTATTACATTGTTTTGAAGTAATATGCCGGTTACCTTGCGATGGTGATTATCGTCGAGCTATGTTGCCATTGTAATTTGGGCGGCACAAGGGACTTAACAGGTGAGTTGAAACTGGTTCTCTGCAAGTAATCTAAAAGATTTTTATGCACTTTGCATGTGTTTGCGTGTGTGCATGGAGGTATAATTAAATGCTTTTGAATGATTTCATGACCTTATCATGGTCAACGTGGTTGATTAGTTGAATATAATTAAGTTGTTTCTTCGTTATTGGATGTATAAGGTAAATGTGTGATTACCTCAATTCGTCGCTCCTTGTTTCCATTTGCTGAAATTCAGGGTTTGAGATTTATAGAAATAAAAGATTTTGTCAACATAAGATTTTGTCAACATAAGATTTTGAATCTATTGATTACTGCAGTTTTTGAATTGGAGGGATACTGGGATAGTGCTTTACCGGTACTACCGCGAAATTTCGCTATTGCCAGCGGTGGTGCTGCTGGCTGGATTTCTCTTTGCGGCAATATACATGCCGGTGTTATTCATTGCTATATATAACTTGATTTCTGCCAGAAAGCAAGAATAACAGTAAGACAAGAATTAGATTTGTTCTTGACAGATGGGGCAATTGAAATTTATGACCGCTCTTACTTAGGCAGGGTTATAGCTCTCAAATCTCTTATCCTTTACCATTATTTGGATTTAGCTATACAGTCGAGGGTAAATTAAGACCGTTTTGACTGCACCAAGGGAAAGTTAAAAGCAATCATCGAAAGTCAAAATCTTCGATCATTTTATTACAAGAACGATATGCTACAAATATGAAAAAAAATCTTATTTATGCTATAACAATGTTCCAAGCAACAGAACTAATGTGTACAAAAAAAAAACCATCAGTAAACTAAAACATAATGACAAGATGCCCCACAAACACTTTGGTACCGCAGTTTCCATTATTCTCGGAAAAAAATGTTACACAAATTCTCGGACCCCACGAAGACCCTTAAGCTAATGGCTGAAAAATATGAAGTTTATAGATAACTAAATAGAACCTGCTTGCATTATTTCATTGACAACATGAGAAAACAGAAGATTGAAAAAAGGCCAAGATGTATATTTGATCAAAAAGGAACAGTGGCTGCAAACTGCTGCTATGAGAGCGACTATAATCAATACAGTCCTGGTGGATGACCGATAAGAGCATCAGCTATCAGCAAGTGCAATCAGTTGATCGACCACACCCGGATCTGCAAGTGTGCTTGTGTCGCCCAGCTCATCTAACTGCCTTGAAGCAATTTTTCTCAGAATTCTCCTCATAATCTTTCCACTCCTTGTCTTTGGAAGGCCTGGTGCCCAATGGATTTTGTCAGGTGCTGCAAATGCTCCAATCTGAAATGTGGAACAAACAAAAAGCTTCAGTATTTACTAATCAACGGAAATACATCCATTGACCTCTATTGCATTCAAGTCCCATGGTAGGGTGGTCAAGGCGGGAAAAGTAGCATAGTTATAATTTTTGCTAAATTATAAGATCATGGTAATATCTCGTGTAAATTTTGACAAAAGGATGAGACTGATATCAGACAAAATAGATTGCGTCACCTCTCCGTTCATATAGTACTTTTCACAAATCAGAAGATCTAATTTATGCACAGCAACCAGTTGAAGTTTATTTCTTTGAGCAACATTGCATCAACTTCTACTGGTAATTTGATATTTCATGAGGATTCATGAATCATAAGATCACTTCCTATGTATCTATAGGTTCTGAGTATATAGACACAATGTACTATCTAAGCTAACTTGAAGAGCAGGTAAAATAAAATTAGCAAAGTGAGCAGGTTTATTGACCACCTACAAAGCAAATTCCTTATAATTCTTATCGTCGGATGATTGCAATCTAAAGCAGTCTATTAGTTTTCATGTATATTTTGGCATATAAGCTCAATAATTGTCACAGGATGCCAAATCTTGTCAACTGAGGTAATTGACCATTTTCTTGGGACTCGGATTAGCATGGAGGAACATCTCCTATTAGAGGGAAGGGTAAGCCAATTGTTTTGTGGACAAATTTGAATTTCTTTTGATTAGAACTATGCAGTATAAGAGTTAAGATGGGTCCACTTCCGCATTTGTCCAAAAGAGGAGGTGAAACAATCTCAGATATGACTGATTACAAGGGTAAGAACTCATTGATCAATGTTCTGATAAAAGCACATTCATATGCATTTGAAAGGTTCGCTATCATACAAGAGACCATTGGGTTAGACAATAACCTGATTTCTCACTGTGAGAGTGAGGCTCTTCCGGAGTTCTTCGCTGTAAGGAACACCCTCTACAAGAGTAACAAAGGCATATATGCCCTGACCTTTCACCTAATGGAAACAAAATGTGAAAATTGGATTAGATATGCTAGTAAGAAGCATGTGCATTGAATATCAATATTTCAAAAATAAAATGCGCAAGCACAGAGGTCACTGACATTTTGATCTGAAATGCACATATAACCTTTGCCAACTGTCCCCAACCCTATTCTCCTCATTTTTATCTCTCTCTCTCTCTCTCTCTCTCACACACACACACACACACATATTACTTATGTACCTACATCATACCTCATGCTCAACACCAACAACAGCAGCTTCTGAACATTGAGGATGAGAAACTAAGGCAGATTCCACTTCTGCTGTGCCAATACGATGTCCACTGCACAAATTAAAGGACATCATTCAAAGAGAGCAAATATGGCTTACAACATGATCCTCAGGCATGCAAGCACTTGACTAATATTGAGAGAGAGAATGCATAGCAAAATTTACTAGAATGGGCCAGTTATTTATCAACGAGTAATTGTCCTATTATTTTGCAAGCTAGCTGATAAATTATTAGGTACCTAACATTGATAACATCATCAACACGACCAGTAAGCCAGTGGTATCCATCCTTGTCCCTGAAACATAGACCAAAGAAGCATAGCTTACCATCAGTGTCACTTAGCACTGTCTACAAAGAAAAACTGAGGATACAAGAAACTTTCAACAGATTAGACCAAAGTCCAGAACAAACAGGAATCCTTAAAAATCTCCCACAAAGCATCGATGATGTACAAATGGCTCTTCAATGTTACTAGGAACTTACCTGCTGCAGCCATCACCAGTGAAATAATATCCTGGGAATGGCTTAAAGTACGTGGTTTCATATCTTTCATGATCACCATAAAGAGTCCGAAATGCGCCAGGCCACGAGCTTTTCACACAAAGATACCCACTGCACTCACCTTCAATTTCAACACCCTTCTCATCTACTATGACAGGCTACAGTTACAACGAAGGGAATACAATGATGAAACAGTGATGAAAGATCAAAGCAAAGAACAAATTGATATATTCTACATTAACAAAAATGTTTTGCATCTCAGACCTGAACCCCAAAGAATGGAAAAGTAGCAGAACCAGGTTTCTGCGGCCAGGCACCTGGTAATGGAGTAATCTGCCAGGAAGCAGAGGTGAAATATCATTAATAGATTATTGTTATCAGCAACAATAATGTGTATATATTTGAAATCACAACATTACCATTCTAGAAGTTTCTCATAGTATAAGGCAATGCACAGAAAAGAAACATACTTACCATGAAGCCACCGGTTTCAGTTTGCCACCATGTGTCAGATATAGGACACCTTGAATCTCCAACTACATTGAAAAACCATCTGCAAGATGCGGGAGCATGTTAGGAGATGGTTTAAAGAAATATGCACAAACATATTAAGTTCTTCAAAAGGCAATAAAAAAGAGCTAAAAACCTCCATGCGCTTGGATTTATAGGCTCGCCAACGCTTCCAAGAACCCGTAAGGATTTGCGAGAGCAGCGGGTAACATGCTGCATAATTTGCAATATTTGATATGAATATAAAACTAATCAAATTTAGTTTCATGAAAGTTTCTCATTTTAGTTCTCTCTCTTTCTGTGTGAAGATACATAGAATAACAAAATTATCGCAACTTCGACAACCTCATATGCACATATGATTTAGTGAGATAACAAATTGCACATATTGTTCTTTTTGATGAATGAATTCATTTAAAGAGCCCCAAAGGGATGCAATACAACTATGTGACCATTGAACTATAAAAGACAAAGTAATAAGTTCGATGGATTATGCCAGAAAGCTCTCTCTTTTTCAAAAAATTTCTGCGCTAAAAGAAAATTAAAAAAATAGGTTTGAAATCACCATCAAGTTCAATTTATTAAATCTTCAGTAAACTAAAATTCAGGCATATGAGGATGTAAGAATAAAGCTGGCCAAAAGGATATTGTTTGAGCTGTGAGTATTAACAGACTATCTTAGAGTATCAACATAGAAGATCAAGCAGTCCGGGAAATAAGACTTATAAAGCATGCTCCATGTAACTGAGGAAAGGTATTAGGAACAAATCCTGTAAATGTTTTAAAACATAGATTTACATGTAAGTTTAGAAAATACTCACCTCATTGCCTTCTCGCATGAGAGAGCGCACTAGGGTTGGTGCAGTATAGAATATTGTCACCTTGTATTTGTCAACAATGTCCCAACTGCGACCAGCATCAGGATAATTTGGAGCCTGGACATAACAAAAATAAACATTGCTATTAAAGAAAACAATCAAATCTAAGTAGATTAGAACTTAAACCCGAAACCTAGCAAAGTCATAATTTATTCTATAGAATCAATAACCTTCAGTGGTCAGCTTATAATCATAGGGAACACTATTGCCTTATACTGAGATTATTATGATAACAGACTTCAAGAAACACCATATTGAGTTGATTACCTTATGCTTTCTCTAGTGTAATAACATTACGGAGATCTAATTACACCATAGACACATATAATGTCCAGCTTACTCTAATGTTGGCTTAAATTGTCAATCTCTTGCTTGGAAGGTCCACGGGACTAATCCAGAAACTGATGTAGAGCTCATTGTGTGCTACGTGTTTCGAATAAATTCTTGTTTTATCTCAATTTGTAATTCTTCCACTCTCTAGAAAATCTAAAGGAATTGGCACCAAGACTTGGTAAATACATGATAGAAGAGATATGAATATTGGGTTCTTAAAGCAAAAACTTATGATTTCAAACTTTGATGCACATGTGTTGTTCATTTCTTTCAGAAACTCAGTCTATCCTGATCCCATACCAAAAATAATCATTCTTTACAAATGTCCCAAAGAATATGGTCTGTTTTCCTATCTCCATTGTGAACTTTATAAAATTATGTTCATGAGTTCTCAGTAAATTACCCCTTCAAAAACAACATTGGTTGCTCCATTAAGCATGGGTCCATAAGTGACGTAGCTGTGCCCTGTAATCCAACCACAGTCAGCTGTACACCTGTCATCAAGAAAAATAAAAATTTAACTCTCTTGCTTATCAACAGATTACTGAGCAGCTATAAATAATATAACTGTGGCATCAGGAGGAGTTGAGTTTGAAGAATACCAATAGACATCAGATGGCTTGTAATCAAATGCATACTTGAAAGTTGTTGCTGTGTACACCATATATCCTCCAGTTGTATGGAGAACACCCTTTCAAAAATTTTCATTAGAATCCATTAAACAGAAAGGTAAGGAAAAAATTGGACTAAGGCCTATAGATACCTTTGGTTTTCCTGTGCTCCCACTAGTATAAAGCAGGAACAGAGGATCTTCTGCATCAACCCACTCTACTTCACAGGTGGTCGGATATTTAGGGACAACATCCTGATATACATTCACAACTTGTTAACAAACTTTAAAATTAGTACCTAGATATAAATCCATTATCAATTGAATAAGGGTACACCACTACTATGAAGTATATTGTGCAACACATCATTAAAGGTACATCAAACTTTAAGCCATTTAGCTATCATATATGAAGAGCTTTCTATCATGTGGGAATAACATGAAACACTACTACAAGAAGGTCGTGGAAAAAACTAGAAGCAATACATGTAGATGCATTCTAGCATTCATAAGAAAAGAGGTGTTGTACTACCAACCTGCCACCATATATCTCTTCCTTCCTGCCATTTTGTGTTTTCCCTTGTCATAGCTGATTTGTTTTCATAGGTTAAGCATACATCTGGCCAAAAGAAAAGAAGATGAGCACTTATGTGAGGGCAAAAAGTATGCTAACAGATTCATTTGTAATGTAAGGTCACTGTAATATAATGCAATGCTTAGCTACTTTAGTTATTGCAGATAGATATTCAGGCAAGTCAACTAGATTTGAGGGGAAAAAATCAGAAATAACCAGGCTGATTAATACTCAAAATCCAAATCAATAATGCGAGGTGCTTTAATTTTGTATATTTGGTCAATTTTCCTGTTAACAGTAATCCTTCGGCAAGATGCCTCTAACTATTGGGTCAGGCTAGCAAAATTATGCCAGACTAAACTGTTATCTAGACTGATAACAGCAGCCAAGTTAAAAAGTGGTCAAGCCAACCTCAAATATATCATTTCTCACATTCTAAAGCCAGAATCTAGTGCCCATCAAAAGACACAGAATTTTGATAGAATATGTGTATGGCTTAGTAAAATTCACATATGAAGGTTACTTGAGTGACGGAGATATCTGGTCAAGTTTAATTAAGAAAGTGACTGCATTGATTTTACACACCAACAGAGGTCCCATTTTTGGAACATTCAGCGAGGGCAGCATCAACTATGTCCTTGAGGTGAATGGCCTTAGGACCTCTCTTAACAGCATTACAAGTAATTACAGCTTTTGGCTTGCAATCCATTATTCTCTGAGCAAGAGAGTCTGCAGAGAATCCGGCAAATACAACCTGAAAGCATGGAAAAGCTAGTTGAGTTGCAAATTTTTCATAAACAAGTGAGTAAGTACATTGATGGAGTTAAAAATAGAGCCAAGAATTACCGAGTGGACAGCACCAATGCGAGCACATGCAAGCATAGTGATAGGAAGCTCCATAAGCATGGGCAAGTAAACTATAACAGCATCACCCTTTTTAACACCAATATCTTTCAAGTAATTTGCAAGCTGTATAGAAGATAACTTGACATCAAGTCAACATGGGCATTTGCTCATATAACCCAGTTAAAAATCGGTTAATTAATTAATTAATGTACTAATCAGTAAAATAAGAAGTGCGCCTTAGACCTGGCAAACTTGTTGGAGCAGCTGGGAGTAAGTTAGAGTGTCATCAACACCTGGCTCATTGCCTTCCCAGTAAATGGCAGTTTTGTCACCTAATCCAGCTTCAATGTTTCTGTCCAAGCAATTGTAACAAATGTTGGTGATGCCACCCTTGAACCACTGCCCAATAGAAAAGCATATTATTAGCATACAAGTCCATTGTCACTTCAAAGCTCCACATTTTAACAGAGTATAATTATAAGTACCTCAATCTTGATATTGCCTTTCCTAACGTCAAGATTCTCTGAGCAGATTTGTGCTCCCCATTTCTCCTTCCAATAGAATTGCGAAGCAATCTCGGACCAAAAACCAGCAGGGTCCTCAACGGACTTTTTGTACATTTCCAAATACTGATCGTCACACAAAAATCAGATATAGTGCAATTAAGAAAAGCAAAACTCTGACGCATCACAACAGACTTCAAATGCAAAAAATGACTAACCTTTTGGGGTGAAGGAACAAGGGCTTGGCGAGAGAAGTCATCACTGGGAACGACGAGATCATTCTCCTCAGAAGCAAGATCTTCACCCAATACAACAGCATTCAAGTGAGAGATCTTACCCGCCCCAGATGGGAAACTGGCCAGTGACTCGACATGTCTCAAGAAATTTGTGGTTCTGATATTCTTGCAAGCAGACCCAGATGATGCTTCCATTGCCGCCACTCGCCGTAAAGGCCGTCTGATTTTCAACGATGATGGTGATGAAGAAGAAGAAAAAGATTGATTGACTTTTTTCTCCGAAGAGAATAATAAGATTGGAAAAGAAGCAGCTCCGGTGCTGCCTAGTCCTTCCCCTCTAACTCCAAGACCATGTAAGTTTAGATCATTATTATAATACCCATCGACACGGGGTTGACGGGCCATCATCATTCATATATTTTTTTTTTTAAAAAAAAAAATGATGATTATTTTTAAATTACTTAACAAAAATTGTATTTTTAAATAAACATGTAATAGTGTACAGATAGACGAGACAGAGAGATTCACTTATAGTCTTTTCGTTTCAGTTTAAGTAATTAATTAATGTATTTATTTTAGGATGTCATAAAATAATTTCCAGCTTCGTCTCTGTGAGGAGATGAGACAGAGTGAGAGAGATTGAGAGAGAGAGTGTGTGTTTGTGTTTTGATTTTGAAAACTTTGATTTCTTATCTTCAAGATCTTAAATATCTATTAGTTTTTTTCATCATTATCTTTTACATTAATTACAAGAAAAAAAAAAAAAAGAATAATAATAATATTTAATAAGTTAAAATAAATAAATAAATCTAAAAGCCAAGCTGGTAGGCTAAAAACAAGAGGAGAAAACGATCTTGGAAAGTCAAATTTGCCGGGAAGAAGAAAAATGAACAAATCACAAAAAGATTACGTAAAATGATAGAGATATGAAAATTCAACGAAATAATTTTTTAAAAAAAGGGTTAAGGAGCTGTGAATAAACCAAGGACGGGAAGATTGCCAGCGGCTTACACAAACAAAAGGCTAAACGAAAGGCGCAAAGAAGAATCTGGGGTTGGCCTTTGCCTAATTCTAACTACAATGGTAGTGACACTGACACTGACACTGACCCTGACATTGACACATTCTCGCTCGCCGGCCTAAAAGAAGAGCAAACTCTGCCCAGTTAATGAAAGCATGGAGGAAGAGGACCAGTGACAGTGGATTTAAGCGGCTGGAATTTTGCCAATTTCTGTGATGGCGATGATCACGATGTTCGTTTCAACTTTCAAGTGTGTACGTGTGCATTTTGTTACGTGGGTATTGGCCATTTTGCCTGCTGCTAGCTTTAGGAAAGTGACGAGTGATGACCGTTTCCTTTCCACTTTCCAAATTCCAATTCCATCGACCTAGTTTTCTCGTGCTACTACTTGAAGTTGAAAGAAGATACAAGTATCAAACATAAACATGAAGCATCATTCAATGGTTTTTTTTTTTTATGAATCTAACTTACACTTATCTTCTGATGTCACTTTTATACCATTTAATGCAATGCAACCTTTATTACACTCTCAAAATTTTTAATTCGTATAATAAATCGTATTTACGTAATCTGTTAATATAAAGTAATAATAAAATTTTATTATATTCGTTTAATATTTAAATAAATAAATTTAATTCAATTTATTTACACAATTATATACAAACCAATTTATTTATACTTATATTCATTTAAATGAATAACAATATCAAATTTAATTTATTTTTATGAAATATTTAATCATCTATACGAAATATTTAATTGATTTAATGCGATTAAATATGTTTAAATTATAATTAATAAAATTTAAAATTATATAAAAAAATTAAATATTAATACATCTAATAATAAAATTATTCTAAAATATAATTAAAAAAATTAAATTTATTATATAAAATAATTTTGTGAGTAAAAGTAAGAAGTTACATGAGTTTTTTAATTTTAAATTATATTTTTTTAATTTTATACTCCTAAATAAAAAAATACAAATTTATTTTTAAATAAATTGTAAATTAATTTATTTAATTCAAAAATAATTTAAATAATAACATGTTGTAAGTAATTTTATGAATTGTAAAATTTAAATATATATTTAACACGATTAATAAATGAGTAATATAAATTTAACTTATTTATTAATTGTGTCAATTTATTTTTATTTATATTTATTTAAACATGTCAAATTAATATAAAATAATTGTATTATAATTTATTTAATCACCCTTATTTTTTTAGGCATATATTTTAAAAAAATATAAAAAAAATTAAATTATATAATAGAAAACTTACGATGTGCAATTTTTTTTCTTTTTAAATCAGAATGCATTGGATTAATAACAAAGCTTCTGTTACGTGGGTCCTAGATTCGTCATTATTGTTAACGTTTTGATGTGACTACTTTTGTGGGGAAATTTTACGCTATAATTACGGAGAAGGGCTTAAGGATTTTGAATAATCAAAATCTGTAAACTTCAAAACTCTTTTTTTTTTTTTAATTTTATATAACCCCTTTCTTCTATTACATCCCACGTCGATAAAAATTGTAAATCTTAAATATATAAAATTAGGTATGCAATATTATCTAACAGATTATTTTTTTGAATCAATAGCAAGTGCTTGACCCATGACAAGTAGTATCAGAGTAAATTCAAATTCTCATTCATATGTAGACTTCCAAAATCGCCTAAATAGAGATTGTCACATTAGATGTAGGTCCCCTATACCGTTAGGGGATGGACAATACGGGTTAAATGGACCCTAAAAATTCTGTGTCTTAAGTCCCAATAGAAATTATCACGTGAGTAGTGGGTTTCCTATTCTCGGGGAGATGGACAATACGGGCCAGGTTGATCTTTGAGTTTGGACTACATCGTGACGAGGGCATCACGTAATTGGGTGGGGGAGAATATCACATCCCACATTAAATAAAAATTGAGTGGGTCTTAAGTATATAAGAGTAGATATACAACATTACCTAACAGACTAGTCTTTTGAGTCAATAATAAACACCCGACCCGTGATACATTTTATAAATATACCAAACCTCGTATACAACTCAACAATTATAATTGGTGATCTAATTCTAAAATTATTTTTAATGTTGTGAAATAATTTTTATGCCACCCACGTATTGGTGACTTGAAGGTTCTTATAAATTTTGAAGTAAGTGTGTTAATCTCTCGAGATTTTTACCATAAAACTGATTTTATCCACTAAATCAAGAGCATGAATTCTCCGATCACAATCACAATAAAGCAAGTTATTCTAAACTTATTATTTTTACACTGATAAATGCCTGACTTCATCAACCATTGCCTTTTAAGGGAATGACAATATTTTCATTGGGGAACCTTTTCGAGGAAAGGAGAAAAATACACTATATTAGTATATAATTTTATGATTTTTATTTATTTATTAATCAAATAATAGTATATTGGTTATTTACTAATAAATTTTATCATTATTATTTTGTATCAATTATATTAGTCATTATAACATAATAATTTATTAATTATTGAATTTTTAATTATAAAATTTAGTAGATAAAGATTGGGATAACTAATTTTATAAGGAATATTAGTATTATTTGTCATTGTTGTAGGACTATATGGTGGGCCTAGGATTACGAATTTTATCCAAAATTTAGCCCCAAAAATGTGATTAGGGTAATAATCCTACCAAGAGCCTCCCAAATTTGCTCTTATTAGAGGGATTTATAAGGTAATATTCATATCTTAATATAGATATATGTTTCGTTGATTTTATGGTTAAAGCTAAATTTTTGAAAAGTATACATGGTTTGAAGGAAATTATATATTTACATTTTTAACTTAAATTTATTAACAACTCAATTTTGAATATCTGAAAAATATATCTATATTTGTTTTCATGACCTTAGATTACTATTTTTTATATCTACTAATAATAAAATAATGTATTATTATTTTTATATTTAATACAATAATTATTTTTTTATATTTTATGGAGGAAGAATTTAAACTTGAGACTTTTACTAGAATGGAAACAAATATATTGCCAACCCTTTACCATTAAGCTGTTAATATAAGTACAATACAATAATAATTATTGTTATTATTTTAAATATTTATTTATTTGTAAAATAGTTTATTATTATATTTTTTAAAAAAAATTATTATTCTAATGTTTTTAAAATTATTGTGATTATTATGATTATATTATTATTTAATATTTTAAAAAATTACTATGTTATTTAATTTTTTAAAAGTATTTTATTAGATTACTATTAAATTAAAATATTTATTTTTTATATTTAAAATGTATTTATTAAATAAATAATATATATATCCATCATAAGAAGGCCTATTTGAAAATTTATAAAAATTTATTCCCATAAATAAATACATAAAGTTAATAACATAATCTGATTCTCCAATCCAATTCCCACCAATTCCAATTTTAGAAAAAATTTATTAAATACAATTGGATAATAAATATAAGTAAGTTTCATTATTCCATTTGACATGTATTTATCATATATAAAAAATGAGGTGTTACAATATTATTTGAGGTGATACTTAGGGGATGGTTTTTTGGTAGTACTATTAGGAGGTTCTACTTTTAATATCATGGGTTTGATGTGAAAATTTAAGACTTTCTCCCCCATTGTCCAATAACTTGATCATAAAGTTGAGTAAGTTAATGTCCAAAGCTATGTCAACTTTTTCACCATGGAGTTATTCCAATAAGCTTAAACTTCTCATCTTCATCCTTATTTCTTTAGAATACTTTCCTCATCAACTTATTGATTAAGTCTGCACTCCTTCCATTTATATCAAACAAATAACACACATATTAAATGAGATTCTGTTAAAAGGGCGAGTCAAAACAAGAATATAATCAAACAAACCCATTCCAATTTCATATGCATACCATTTTCAGAATCAAACAAATTCAAAGAAATCCAGTTTCCAAACCACATTTAAACTCATTTCAATCCCTTGTGCACACCATTTTGAGAATCCAACAAACCTAAAGAAACCTAGTTCATACCCATTCTTAAACCACAGACAAACTCATTTCAATCCCCTTATTCACACTATTTTCAGAATCAAACAAACCCAATCCATACCATTTTCAAACCTATTTCAATCTATTATTCACACCATTTTCAGTAACAAATATTCAAAATCGAACATTTTTATTTCATAAAACATCAACATTTTGGATTTTTTTGTTCTACTATCCAATTTAAACTAAAAAAAAACAATAATAATCTTTACAGATAGGATGGCCCTTACGTAAAGACTATATTGCCCCCAATTTTTATGAAATACAAGAAGTTTATTAAATTTTAAAAAAATTAATATTTATTTTTACAATTCTTGATATTCAAAAAATATTTGTACGTTCTTTACAAGATAACAGAGGAATTGAAGTCTCATTCGTATTGTGATTGGGCTAAATAAATTAAATATAGAAAACATAATATAATTAAGAATTCTTTGAGATCCAGCTCAAATAGTTACACCAAATAAGGAAAAAGAATGGGTTTCCGCTTTCAAATTCTACAACTACTTCTTACTCAAATTTCCAATAAAGACCAAGCAACATTACATTCCACAACACTCTTTCGAACATGAAACGAATTTTACATGCAACCATTTATTTTTCTAAAAAAATAAAGATAAAATCACTATTTTGATGTTCTTACCTTTAATCATAGACCAAAATTTTGTATGCATCCTCAACCTGGCCTATGTTTCTTACTATTTTGTTCCAATTCAACCAAGATTAAATGTTTTGTTTTCGATTCAAGGGAAAGCTCTCTCAAAATTTACAGAATTACTTGGTTTTCAATAGTTTTATTTATGTTATTTGCCTCAAAGGAGATCACTAGTGCTTTATGGGAATCAACTTGAAATTATACCAAGGTAACTTAAAACTAGATTTTGACTTTCGGTTATAAGTTATCACATCCCTATTAATATTAGGCTTCTATCCTTATAATTAAAAAATCATACACAATTTTATTTCAATACCTTTAAATAGTGATCACTTAATAATGGAAGAATGTTAGTTTTGATTTTAACGTGTATATGAAGTAATGAAACAAAAATATGGGAAGTTTGAGTTATTATTATTGATTTTGGAAATTTATACAGGAAAAGTAAACAAATGAACCACTAAATCAATACATAATCCTCTATGGATAATAAATTAACTTAAATTAAAAAAATTTAAATTCAAAATTGATTCTAAAAGAATGCAAGCATCCTTTGACTCTTAGATACTTGCATTTCTGGTTTTATTTTAAATTCATATGGCCGCAAATGTAGCAACAATCATCACTCCTCCTTGCTGAATTTGCTGCAAACACCAATCTTCTTCCTTAGCACCTCAAATTTTGACTTTGACAGTCCATTTGTTAAGATGTCAACCAACTGATCTTTAGTCTTGCAATGTACTAATTTAACTTCATTATTGTTTTGAACATCTCTAACAAAAAAACACTTAATCTTGAAATGCTTTGTCTTGCCATAGAACACTAGATTGTTGGATATTGCAATGGCAGCTTGAATATCCACAAAAATTGTAGTTGCACTATCTTGAGTCACCTTCAAATTTGCCAACAATTTCCTTAACCATAAAGCTTGACATACTGTAGTTGCAGCAGCAACATACTCTGCTTCTACAGTAGACTGAGCTACCATATCTTGCTTTTTTGAATTCCAGCAAAAATATCCTAAACCTAAGCTGAACAAGTAACCTGAAGTGCATCTTATATCATCAGATGAACTTGCCCAGTCACTATCAGCATAACCATGCAATCTCAACTCATCTACTTTCTTAAACATCAATCCAAGTTCTAAAGTTCATTTCACATACCTGAGCACCCTCTTTACTGCCTTAAAATGCAATTCACCTGCACAATGCATATATCTAGACAATAAGCTTATAGAAAATATTATATCAGGTCTTGTTGCTGATAAATACATCAAGCAACCTATAATGCTTATGTATAAACCTTCATCAACCTTCTCAGCTCCATCATCTTTGCTGAACTTTTCATTTTGGTCCAAAGGAGTGCTGACAACCTCGCATTCTCTCATATTGAATTTCTTTAGCACTTCTTTGGCATATTTTTGTTGTCCAACAAAGATTCCTTGATTCGATTGTTGAATCTCCATTCTTAGAAAGAATGCTATTTCTCCTAAGTCTGTCATTTAAAAAACATCAAACATTTGCATTTTAAATTGCTTCACTATACCTGCATTGCTGCCAGTTACCAATAAATCATCAACATAAAGTGAAACAACTACCAAATTATCATTTGCAACTTTGATATACAAAGTTGATTCACTTAGGCTTTTGTTAAAGCCTATGCTTTGCAAATGTTCATCAATCCTGCTGTACCAGGCTCTTGGAGCTTGCCTTAATCCATATAAGGCTTTCTTCAACAAATATACCTTCTGTGGATCAGTAACAAACCTTTTAGATTGCTCAATAAAAATCTCCTCCTTTAAGTGCTGTTTAGGAAGGCATATTTCAAATCAAGCTGATAGATCTTCCATTGTTTTTGCCCTGCAAGAGCTAACAACAATCTAATAGTGTTAAGTCTTGCTACTGGTGCAAATTTCTTTGAGAAGTCCACACCATACAATTGAGCATACCTCTTAACCACTAATATTGTCTTGTGTTTGTTTACAAAACTATTAGCATTGAGTTTGGTTCTATAAACCCATTTCACACCAATAGCCTTCTTATGCAAAGGTTTGTCTACTAGTTCCTAGGTCTGATTCTTCTCTATCATCATAATCTCCTCCTTTGTTGCTGCAATCCATTTTGGATCTTCAGCAGCTTCGTTGTAGCTTGCAGGCTCAATCACTGCCAAATTGCATCTTTGGTAAATGTTAGCCCGTGGCTTGGTGCCTCTTAATGGTTCATGATCAATTATTTCATCAATCTGCAGTTTTAAACTTTTGATCATAGCTTCATCTTGATTTGGTTCCTCTTTGTCCCAGTTCCATTTTGCATTCTCATCAAATTTGATATTTCTGCTCACAATGATTCTTCCTGTTAAGGGTTAGTAAATTTTGTAGCCCTTGGTGAGATTGTTATAACCAAGCAAGATCCCATATTCTGCCTTTTGATCTAACTTTTCTCTTTTTGCTGCTAGAACAAGGGTAAAACATAATTAGCCAAAAAAAATTAAATTGTTAACAGAAGCTTTAAAACTATACCAAGCTTCAAAATGTGTTTTTCCCTTTAAAGTTTTTGTTGGTAACCTATTCAACAAGAATACAGAAGTATTCATAGCCTCAGCCCAGATTTTCTTTGGCATTTTCTTTTCGAATAGCAAACATCTAGCCATCTTCATTATGGTCCTATTTTTCCTCTCACGAACTCCATTTTGCTGAGGAGTATAGGTTGCAGTGAGCTGATGTTCAATTCCTGCAACTTCACAAAACTTGTTAAACTTGTCAACAGTGTACTCAATTCCATTGTCTGACCTAATTACTTTAATATTGCAGCCACTTTGATTTTCAATCCATGGTTTGAATTTTCAAAACACACCAACAACCTTAAACTTTTGTTTGAGAAAGTAAACCCAAAACATTCTGCTAAAGTCATCTATAAGAACCATAAAGTACCTGTTACCACTTAATTATGGAGTTCTCATAGGTCCACACAAATCAATGTGAAATAGGTGAAGCTTCTTTGTTGCTCTACATGCTTTGTTGTTTGAAAATGGTAATCTAGCATGTTTTCCAAGCTGATAAACTCCACATACTGCTACTCCTTCTCCAGTAAAAGTCAGCCCATTACACAGCTCATTTTTCTGCATATATTGTAATGCGGAGTGATGAAAATGCCCAAACCTTTTGTGCCATAATTCTGCCTTGTCCAATGTACATGAATATGCATTGGACTCATCTTTTTTCCAACATAAATTGAAGCTCTTGCTGTTCATTTTTACAGAAAGTAGCACAACTCCATTTGGGTCAATAATCACACACATTCTATCTTTAAACACAACAGAATATCTTTTCTCAAGCAATTGTCCCACACTCAACAAGTTTTGATCAACTTTTGACACAAGTAAAACATCATAAATTAATTTAATACCTGCTGAGCCTTCTATTGAAACTGTTCCTTTACCTTTCACCTCAAGATATTGACTATTTCCAATTTTGACTCTAGACACTTCTGACTTGTTTACTTCTTTGAATAAAGATTCATTGAAAGACATGTGATTTATGCAGCCACTGTCAATAAGCCACTCATCACATGTGATGCTACTTGAAAAACAAGATGCAACAAAAAGTTGCTCCTCCTGATTTTGATCCTCTGTTTGAGCTTGGAGTCCTTCATATTGTTTGTTCTTGCATAATTCCTCCATATGCCCTATTTGTTTACATGCCATGCATTGGATGTCAGGTCTAAACCAGTAATATTTTTGTAAATAGGAGGTTTTCTTACAATGTAGACATGGAGGGTGTTTAGTATTACTGCCTTTGTTGTTGCTGGTTTCTCATTTCTTGTAGTTCTTCTTGCTCCATTGTTTCTTTCCTTTGTAGCCTCTTTGAGTTTGATCAAGTTCCTTCACTTGAAATACCCCCTAACAGTTTCCTCTAATCTGTAGGCTCTCATTTGCTCTTGAACTTGCAATGCATTTGTGAGTTCAGTCAAGGTTATCTTTGACAGGTCCTTGGATTCTTCAAGTGAAGAGATTTTTGATTCAAATCTTTCTAGCAAGGTTATCAAAATCTTTTCTACCACTCTTGTATCAGGAAGTTCTTCCCCTAACATCCTAATTTTGCTGACTACAGTTTGGAGTCTGTTAGTGTAGTCCTTAATCCCTTCTATCTCTTTCATTTTTTGAACTTCAAATTCCCTTCTAGGATTAAGAATTTGCAGTTGCTTTGTTCTGTCATTTCCATAGTACTCTTGCTTTAGTAGGTCCCATGCATTTTTTGCTATTTCACAAGCCATTATCTTTATAAATATTGCATTTGAAACTGCAGAGTGAATGCAGGTCTTAGCCTTGAATTTTCTTTTCCTTTCTTCTCTGTTGTTCTTAATTTGAGCTAAGGTTGGATCCTCAGGGTCAGTTTCTATTAGATCCCACAAATCACAAGCTTACAGGTAAGCCTCCATTTTCACAGCCTATATTTGATAGTTTTCCCATGTGAAAACTAGAGGTGCAGCCAAGTAGCTATTTCTTAACATGCTTGGATTTCAGCAGAACGGTTTTAAGTTTTTGTTAATGGTTCCTCATTGAATTCACTCATATTTCACAGGCCCCTCAAGAAAAGGAAGCTCTGATACCAATTTTGTTGGTTTTGGTTTTAATGTGTATATGGAGTAATGAAACAAAAATATGGGAAGTCTGATTCATTATCATTGATTCTGAAAATTTATATAGGAAAAGTAAACAAATGAATTACTAAATCAGCACATAATCCTCCATGGATAACAAATTAACTTAAATTTAAAACTGATCCTAAAAGAATGCACAGCATCCTTGACTCCTGAATACTTGCATTTCTGGTTTTATTTTAAATTCAAATGGCAACAAATGTAGCAACAATCATAAAAAAATTCTAACTATAAGGACTAACCTGAGTATTTAAAAAAAATATAACCAATAAGTAATTTAATATTTTCTTTGAGATTAAATTGTCAAATTTTCTTTTACACATCATGTTTCAAGTAAAATTTCGTCAATAAGGAACCTATAAAGTAATACCTTTTGCTATATAGAAACCAAACATTACTTCATTGAGTATCAATTTACTGAATTTTAGCTATAGCCTCCCTTATACATCTTTATTAAGGGCGTTTCTATTTTTAGGTCCTTATGTATAGAATTACCATTGAACTTGAACAAAAGACATTACTGCTGAACTCTTTTAAGTACTTCTGCAATCCGTTCAAACTAAAATCATGGTGGCTGCAATGCAATTTTAGTCCAATAAAAGGATAAATGAAAAGAAAAAGAAAATAAGAATGCAAAACATTGGTTGTGATCTAGTCATTCAGATTTGAATAACTTCAGGATATCAAAATAAATATAAGAGAACAAACAGAGAAAAGCTCTTGTAGGCAAACTAACCAGATTTCAAATTGCCTCAGCTGGATTTTTGTTATCTACTCAGAGCTTCACCCTTTAAACTGAAAATGACAAGGAATGCCAAGCAGCAGCAGCAAAAGTTTAAACCTGGAAATTTGCAAGTGAAGATTTACTTCAAAGCTTGGGTCCTCAAATAGTAAGAGACAGCAATCCCAGGTAGCAGAAGGTACATTGTCCCGATAGTTTTCAATGCAAATGAATGGTGAGACGAGGTATGGGTCCCATTAAAAAGGCAAATGTTTCTCCATTTGATACTGGAAAAAGATCTCTGGATTTTGTGACGTCAAGTTCTAGTGCTCCAAGTGTGAGCCAATTTCCTGGAATTTATAACAACCTTAGTGGCAGTGGCAGGAATTGTAGTCATCATCCTGTTCCTTAAGGAGAAGCAAGGGATGGATTCCCTCACAATCAAAGTAGCAGTAGTGCACATGACCTTCAGACTCACACAGACATTGCCCAAAAGTCAGTGAATTCCAGGATAACTTAGTGGAATAGTTTAGCAGTTCAGTCAGCCTATAGTGAGCATGGTTGATGTACCAATGAGCAAGTATCCACCCAGCAAGTGACAATGCATAGCTCCATTTTGAGAAGAGAGGTGTCATGCTGAGCTTGAGAAGACCAGGGGATGGAATTGAAGAGCTGCATTGTCTCCATGTGTTGGTTTCGGATGAGGAGACCTCCATCAATAAGAACTCACCCCCTCCAGCAGTAGCAGCAGCAGATGATGATGAGACTGCAAATTTTGAATATCCAAGTAACTTGATAGTAGAAACCATCAAAAGCCAAACCAGTACTAGTACTTTGGCCGGTTACATGGGGTAGGGGAAGAGCCACACCCTGCTTAGTAAAGAGATTGAAGAGACTACAGCTGAGCAGTTTATCATCACTAGATAGCAAAGCAAACGATTGGAAGAAGCAAATTTGTGATAACTGTTTCAGAACAAAAAGTAAGGGATGGGTTCATGACAGTGGATACTTCAGCAAATAAATCCAGGAAAATATGTTAAGCAGAGCCTCTGAGTAAATCTGGCACAGAAGACTCTCACCATAATTTCTGGTGCCACCCCTGCTGGCATTAGACCACCTCTTCATAGTTCTGGGAAACTGATTCTGCACTGGAATATCACTAGCTTTATGAAAAAGGAAGCACAAAGATGACCGTGCTACCAACCAAACAATAAGCCAAATTTAATCATCATCAGAGCAATTACCACTTATTCCAGAAGAAAGAAGCACAATTTCAGTACCTGTAATGAGATGCTTTAACTGGCATTTCCACCCACAATGACCTGTTATGTAAGTCCATAAAAAGAAATACCACATCCATATTGAATACTTGTAGATCATATAACTCAAAACCTGTATTCCAATAAAATGTGGTAGCCTTAGAGTTCTCTACCTCATGCACTTGTCTATGAAACTATTTTTTCATATTCAATCTTATCTTTACCTTACAGCAAAAGGAACTTCAAGGCAATAGCAAATACACTCAAAGGGAAAGAAACTAAAATATACTAGAGAACATAAAAAGAAGGGGAAATGGGTTAACAATTAGCGATAATATAAATTCATCTAAGGAAACAACATCTAGTTAGTACTAGAGAAACAGAGACATCCAATCCATTTCCAACTATTCCACTAACTGACTAACACGATGTTGAACCATTAACCTGTGTATATAAAACCCTCAAACTATAAGACTCAAGAGATTGGGTTCTCACCCTTTTTCAAAGAATGCTTTTAGTTTTTTGATTAACTTGTATCTGTCTATGGTTGAATTATCAAAAGAATTACATGCCAAAAGAATACCAAATAGATTAACCTTACAATTGACAAACAATGCCAGAGTATTGCCGTGGTTCCTATCAATTCATAGGTACAGAAGAGCCAATTTGTGCGTATTTAATCAGCAAAATCAAATGGTGCATGTATAGAAACCTGAAATTCTTTGATAACAATAGCTGTACTAAGGAAAAAAAAAGAAGAGAGAGAGAGAGAGAAAGACTAGAATACACACATGCAGTCAGATAAAACTGTAGAACCATCCTCCCCTACGCCCAAAGTAGTAATAATAGAACTGGAGAAAAGAAAAAGGGAATCATTTCAGTTTACATATCTTCTTTTTGTTACTTGTAAAGCTTGTAAGACTCAGGGTCATGTGTTGCTTGGAGGCTGAACTCCAATAAGCAGCTCCTCTCTCAATGACTACATTAAGTGTATGGCATGAAATGTTCTTAAAACAAGAAGCATCCATTGAAGTCAACCTGCATCCCACTTGAAGCACTCGAGCAAATATTCAGGGGAATAGTAAGTATATAATCCAAGAGACTGTGAATCCTGGGCAACCGGGTGAGAAATTATATCCATATTAGTAATACCATCGTCATTCTTCAGTAAAGCTATTGCTGTATTTCCATTCAGCTTCCCTGGCAGGGTGTTTAGCCTCAGAAATTCTGTATTCACATTCAACTTCTCCGGTAAGGTGTTTAGCCTTAGCAATGCTACTGCTGTGTTCTCACTCAGCTCCTCTGGCATGGTTTTAAGCACTTTGCAAACCTCATCCTTCATCTCAGCACGATTATAAAGTTCAATCATGCAATTATAATGTTCTAAAATAGGTGTGATACCATAACGTTCTCTCATATATTGGAAGTACCTACACCCTTCATGTGCATTATTCACATGTACACAAGCACACAAAACACCAACAAAAGTGATTGCATCTGGCTTAACATTCTCCTTCTCCATCTGCTCGAAAAGGGCAAGAGCTTCCTCTCCACGTCCGTGCACACCCAAGCTAGTAATCATAGAATTCCAAGTAGCCAGATTCTTAACTTCCATCTTACTAAATACTTTCCTAGAATCCTCCAAACTACCACATTTACTATACATATCAATAAGAGCAGTCCCAAGGTAAACCCCAAGTTCAAACCCATTCTTAAGTGCAAAGTCATGAATCCAGCCACCCAATTTTAGACTCCCCACTTCAATACATGCTTGCAACAAGCTAACAAGTGTAAACTCATTTGGCCTGACATTATCAAGCCGCATTCCCTGAAACAACCCAAAAGCCTCTTGAGCTCTGCCATTTCTAACATACGCATTAATCATAGCAGTCCAAGAAACAACATTTCTCGTTTGCATTTGCTCGAAAACTCCTCGAGCAGCGTCCAAATCCCCAGAGGCGGCCAGGCCAGATATCATTGTTGTCCACGAAACTACACTTCTCACAAGCATTTTATCAAACACCTTACTCCCACTATCCACATCTCCGCACTTGAAATACAAATCCATCAGAGTATTTTGCACGTACATATCCCGCGAAAACCCAACTTTAACAGCTAACCCATGCACTTCCTTTCCCTTCTCAATATCCAGAGACGCAGTACAAGCTTTAATAACAAACGGAAAAGTAAACTTATCAGGCCTAAAGCCCTCGCGTATCATAAGATTATACAGCAACAGCGCCTGATGGGAATTCCCACTGATAGTAAGTGCCCTTATCATAAGATTCCAAGTAAATGTACGCGGGCAATGAATTTGACGAAAAACAAGAAGGGCATAATCCGTTTTGCCATAAGAAGAGCAAAGGTCGAGTAATTGTCTAACGAGTAACTGATCATTAAAGAGACCGTGGCGGATGATTTTCGCATGGATTAACTTCAGCTGATGAAAATTTCGGCACTTCCGCAGTAGAAACAGAGCTTCCTGAGAGGTGAACTTGAATCTTGTGGTGGAATTGAGTAACGGGATTTTCCCGGGAAGAGGGTCAGGAGTGTATGAAAGACATACAACCATTGCCAGAAAATCCACAACATATATAGGAACAGTACTAGATAATGCTATGCAGTGAATTTCAATTTAAATGAAGAATATATATATATATATACAAGTTAATGTGAATATTCTCGGGTTTTCACGTTACATGTGGGTGAACCGCTGCTAGAGACGCCGGCGGCCGGCCTGGATGAACAAGAATTCTGGGCCGCAGACATTACTGTCTAATTACTTGATAAATTGGATTTTTTTCTTTTTCCTTGGAGGAAATGGAGACAACTAGTAGTACCAACTTCCAAGGCTATGTATGGAAATGGGATTGGTGCAGTGATACCACTAAAGGGGTAAACTTCAATCCACCCCCCGTTAAATTGATATATTTTAATTTTAATTAAAGTGCTCTAGCGAGTTTCGTTAAAAATATAAATACAAATGTTTGAATTTAAAATAGTATTGAGCATTGTGTTATAAATATAAATGTAAAATTATTTATTAAACTATTTTATTACCTACTATTATTTAAGATATAAAATTTAATATAATATTTAAAAATTAAACTAATATTTTTTACAAATAAATATAATTTTAATTTTATGCACTTCTTTTGTCCAAAAATTGAAAGATTTTACAACTTTTATCCTTTTTTTATAGATTTTTTTCTTAAATTTCAAACATGAGAAAATTTTAGATGACAAAAGTAATGTTTGGTACTTAAATACAAAATTTTATACTTTTGTAAATTTGTTGCACATAACATTTTTTTTAAGAAAACAAAAATTGACCTTAGTATCAAGCACCTAATTTCTTGTTTCAATCTAAAATATTTTATCAATTATTAACACTCTGTAGTTTTATTTACATAGCATGAACTTAATTAGGAGCGAAATCAGGATTTAAACTTGAAGAGATTAGATTATAAAAATTAGTGAACTTTAGTATAATTTTAAGAATTTGTGATGATGTATAAATTTTTAATATATTTTTTTAAAAAAATTGATCAATTATAGGTGACCTTTTTACTAAAACATATTTAAAAAAATAAATATGTATTGTATTATTAATAAAAATAAATTTATATTTAAAACAAAAAGTACAAAAGCACAAGATCCATGAATAAAGACATATAAAATTACAATAGTAAGATATTAATGAAACTCATTTATATATAAATAAAATTATTAAAATATATAAAATATTTTCACTTATTTTTTGGAGATGTATTTTCTTGGCCTTTGAGTTAGGAAGAATAGTTTAACATAAATTGAAGAAACGATAAAATCATCGATATATGATATTTCATAATTATAAATTTATTTATATAGGTTAAATTAAAAAATTCTTTTTCATATAGAAAAAGAATTGCAAGTATAAAATTCTTTTATATTAAATAAAGATATATAAATGGAACTATTTATAAATATAAAATTATTACTTTAATTAATATAAGAAAATGAAGTTGAATAAATATAAAAGAGAGACCACTTGCAAATTAAAAATTATTTTTATTAGAGAAATACATTAAAGTGAAGAAAGTGAATTTATGTTATATGACTTATCCCTTAGTATTTTTTTTATTTTTTATTTTTAGTTTAGAGAAAACACAATGTATAATTTTAAGACTCCAACTATTAGGTATGATATGCAGTTGGACATGCAATACTCGATTAATAGTCTTACTAGTATTCAAATATTACCTAGTGATGCGATATTTCTATATCTTATAATTAAGCGCAAGTATACGCTATCGTAACAAGTAATAAAGGGACTTATAAAGTCGGATGTCGAACTCATAGGAATAATTTTTATTTTCTACTAAGTACTAAAATTATATATTTCTTATAATTATTCAGAAAAATCAAATCTTAATTTTGTAATAAATTTGAATAAAATAAAAGTGCAGAAAATAAATGATACAACTTAATTAAAATAAGAAAATAACAATATAGAAAAAATCTAGGGTTAATTACTATCCTTCAGTATGGTTTTTAAAGATTAATCCTTTTAATATTTATATCCCTCAATTCTTATTATTAGTTAAGACACTAATATATTCACAAGCCTCTTCTAAGGTCATGCAAATATATCCTAATTTACCAAATACCTATATTTTTATGACACTTGTAATAAATAAAGATTCATTAAGAATAAGTCTTATTGACCATACATGCCAATTAGGTATATTCTTATCCTAATTCGAAACTTACATATGCAACATTGAATGTTACTCTACAATCATGCATCAAATTATCTAAGTCTAAATACAATGATGCCTCTTCCGAGTTTATCAAAGTATTACTAAAGCAATCACAATATTGATCAGATATAATGAAGCATTAAGAACAAATAATTTGAATAATAAAGAATTGAGTTCAAATAAATATTAAAAAGATCCAACAATTAAACTCACATATTGAGTTCAAGTAATAACCCTAGAAAATAAAATTAGCTCATGATAACAAGAGGATTATGGCTGAAAAATAAAATAAACATGATACAATCAAAAGCAAACCAATATAGACGTCAATTCGCAGTTGGTTGATATGCCAAAGATTCGCCAATAATCTCTTGCTTCCTTGAATTGCCCTTACTTCTCTCTCTAAAAATTATTGTTCTTCAATATGTTGTGGCTCTAAGAACCCTAAGTTGTATGTCTTTAAGGTCTGAAATGAGTGACCTTTATATAGGGATTTATTGGAGTCTTGGAGTTGTATTTCTTTTAGGATTAGGAAAATTGCACTGTTCACCGCTGCCGTGATACTGTTCATCGCTGGGGCGACAGCACTGTAGCACGGGATACTGTTCGCGGAACACTGTTCGCGCGTACTGTTTCAAGGCACTGTAGCGATATACTGTAACATTTTATGTTTTGTCTTGTTTTTCTTAGATTTTCATCCACAATTACTCCATTGACTCCAAACCTGTAAAATAGTAATTAAATATATAAAAAGCCTAATATTCTTATTAAAATGAGCAATTAATTAAGTTAAGAGAGTGAAAATAATAGATATAATCTACGCTTATCACCTAGTCCTCGTAAATGAGTAAGTATATACAGGCGACTGTACAAGAACACATAGGTTAAACACATCTCATATACCAATCTCATACCACAAAAGATTAGGAAGAATAAAACTAAATTTCGAGTTTAGACTCAATGCGATGAGCTAAAGGCAGACATGAACTCATTGCAGCTGATAAACTTGGTTATCTAAGCTAAGTTTGAGGTTAGCTTTGCAATGATGAGGGTTAAATCAATTTACCTAAGCTTGATGCTGACTTGATATAGTTTCAAAAGATATTAGAGAAATGGTTGGATGAAATCATAAGTAAAAATTACATATATATTGGATTAAATTTGTTTTAAAATCAACTATTTTTTATCTTTATTTGTTGAGTTTTACAATACATTAATAAGTACTTGAAACTACTTTAAAAAAGACAGTGCAAGAATCATTGTGTATTACATAAAGAACTTATGTCTTTAATTTTTTTTATTTGTGGTTATGTATTTCTTGTAAGTTTTTTTAGTGCTTTAATTTTATTTTTTATTTTTTGTTATTCACATATATTGATTATTTATTTTGTTAAAATTTTATGAGTCCAATAATTGTGGGATAAAGGAGAATTACTCTGTGAAAAATTGTGGGTTAAGGTTGACAAGGTAAAATTTTTGTAGGTTAAAAGATATAATTTTTTTTGTTCATATTGTATTATTTATGGGACAATGTCCTACTTCATATAGGCTTATATTCCTATCAACTATAAGTGCAAGCATTAGATTGCGGTTAAGATAGATTTAATGGAGCATGAGATTATTAATTATCAAGCTTAATGGATATGTTGACAGTGTGATGAAGAGTCACATCACTCCAATATGTATTATGATGCTCTACTATTTTCAGGCTATAAATTTTACAATCTAAGGAAGGGTCTTGTACTAGACTTGATTTTCTTCGATGTAATTAAATTAAAAGAGAGTATGTCTCAATAGAGAGTCTAGAGTGAGAATTGTGAGTTGTTTTTTAAGCAAATGATGACCATAAATTTATAGACACGTCTCTCGAAATAAATAAATAATAAAATCTATGCATGATTTGAATTTAAAATTAATGTGAATTATATATATAAATTTAAGTTAAGTAGTTATATCATATTACAATTTTGCTATAACTAAATGCCACAACATAAGTAAAACCCACAACATTAGTAAAAATAAAATAAATTAGGAAAAAAAATTAACATGAAAATTTTTAAGAAGATGAAAAAATTAGGAAGAATAAAAAATTAGAAAAAAAAAGTTAGTAAAAACAAGGAAAAAAAAATTGTAAGGTAACATTTTGGAATTCTGCGCAAAACCCATATAAATTGGATATATTAGTGAAATTTTCTTAAATATTTGAGTTTTGTAGACTATTTTTCAAGCTCTTGAATATTTGTGATATTAGCCAATATCTTAAAGGTATTGATGATAATATTATAATATTTATTATCGTTATATTTGATCAATAAAGGCAACTGCATCTATTTTATTTTACTTTGGATAACAAAGATTAGTCTATTATTTTGTGACTAAATTTTTTTCTTAAAATAATAAGCTATTTATAAAAAATTCTCAAATTTTAAATGAGAAAAAGAAACACATCGATTGTGATGTCATGCTAGAATTTAGATGTTCGCATTGAAAAGATTGACACATTCCACTTTACTTAAGAGGTTATATATGGTAAAATAACATTTATTAATTCTTTTAATTTCTAAGCTATAGTAAACTAATTGTTTTTCAAATATTAAAAATCATCATTGTTTTCTTGGAAATTTTGATCTAGGCCCAACCTGCTAAGGCTTTATGAGACCCCTAAACCTCGGGTCTACGTATTTTAAGGACATCTTGTTCAAGATCCATAAGAAGGCCTATAACACAAGCATCTCAAGATTTGACCTTCTATCATTAAAAAACCCAACGTTAATTAAAAGAATATCCTTAGGCTATAGTCTTCGGACATAAAAGTTCTCAAAGTCAGTTGATATTCTCGAATCTTGACAACCCGTCCTAATAGAGTTAGCCATTAAAGAGATAGAGGATATTGAATGTGTACTATTGTTTTAGGGTGCATGTATGTACAATGTGTTCATCATAATATAATACACATATCACACATATATATTAGCGCAACGAAATCAAAAATTTAATTTTCTAATATGACAAATATATTTAAAATTTAAGTTCATTACACTAATAAGATTTAAGATTAAGAAATCACCTTGTATACCTTTGAAAATTTAGTTCAAAGCTTGAGTTCGGCTTAAAATGCACTCGTGGGCAATTCTAAGACATAACAAGAGTGGGCTTGAGCCTTTAGAATAACAATTCAAATTTCTAGCAAAATGTGTTTTAACTCTTTTGAACACAATATTAGTTAACTCTTAACCTAGTTTAATAGATAAATACTTTAACTATTTATTTTGTTTCAAAGTTAAGAAATTGTTTTGTTTTGTTCAACTCTTGAACAACCAAAATAATTTTTTTTTGCTTCCAATGGCCGGCACTTATAAATAAAAAAGAAGATGATGAATGGTAATCTAAAAGACAATTTTTGTCAAGAACACAAACCTTGTCTTCTCTCTTCCAAAATGGCTAAACCAAATTGTATCACTTTTCACAAATGAAACACATTTTATTTATAACCAAATTTCTTTTTTTTGATTAGTCAACATTCAGCCCCTACCATGCATGGCCAAATTATTCTCATTATTGGCTTGTATCCTATTTGTTTAATAACAAATAATTTAAACCATTTACTTATTTAATAATTTGTTGACTTAGTAAAATAATTTTTAAATAGACTTTGCTTATCTCATAAGTAAGGTCAATTTTGCCAATACAAAGTCAAATAAAGAATGACCTATATTGTGCCACTCGTCATTATCTCATTGGTTAATAATTTTTGTTAACTAATTGATGTACTTAATACTTAAGTCTTGACAAGTGCATAGCCCGAGGTATCCTAAAATAAATATCTAATTTTCTAAAATTTTTTGGATCAAACTGTTCAATCTAATCTGTAGTCTCAGTGCATAATGAGTACATTTCATATTGCAGGACTTCCTAGGTCCACGCCCGATTTATCAAAAGGAGCTTCTTTATACGTCCATAAATGATGCCCCTACATACATTACAGATATTATAAAGCGGCGTATTAAACCATATAAGTTGAGGTTATATCATATATGTATAATTCTTCTGTCACCTATATCCTGGAAGAGAAAAGATATAGATCATCATTGTCAAATCTCTATTTGTTCATCCGTGAACTTATCTCTAGTTTCGTATTTTCTGAAACAATATCCATAAATACTTTTGCAATATTATTTATTCCATAGAAAACTATTTTATGGGTTTATTGTTTATATCCATAGGACTTTTTGAAATACAATCTCAAAGTATCAAGATATACAATTCACCCATGTGAGCTGACAGATCCTATATCTACGCTTATCAGACTTCGTGAGCATCGAACCATGCCCAACAACACAAACGGTTAGACCATGAAAGATCTCTAACATCTATGGACTCAAAATATAGTGGATCACTCACAAGTTCATTGTGACGCTCAGGTAAAAGAATCACGAATACTACTTAACTCTAGAAGACCTATCATTAACAACTCCATGAGATGTCTGTTGGAGGTCCTTATGAGTTTATTCAATACCTAGTCCTAACTAAATACTCGCACGTCTATACGAGCTTCCATTAAGCTCACGATCTACTAAAACTAACCATCTAAACCATTCAGATATAGATATACAATGATCTATATAAAAATAGTCTAGTGATAGATCGACTTTAGTAAAGGTAGATTATGAACATAGTATTTGAGAACATACTTACATAATGACATTTTCTAACACCATTAGCAATTATTTACAATTATGTCATTACTAATATATTCTTTAATTTTTTGTCTATCTCAGATAAGACTTTAACTCATTAGATTTTTCTAATTCTTATAACGTGCTAACTCTTAACATTTATAAATTTTAGCGTTGCTAACTCTTAACACTAATCAAAACTTATTTAGACTAGATATAACTCTTTTAAATCATACTGATGAACACTTAAAATTACACATTTAATAAGATTTTTACATCATTATTTTGTATTATTAGTGTCTTTAACCTCCCTTCAAGTTAAGTATGTTTACAATATTGTACATAATTAACTTTTAACTATTTTATAGTAGGTTTGGTAAAATGGGCATAAATTTTTACCTAAGAATTCAATTGGAGTGATTCTTGATCTTGTAAAGAGCTAAATCAATGGACTAATATATTATATCTCACAAAACATTTAAAATTTGAGCATTTAGAGGTGAAAATAGCCTGGAACAGAACTAATCTGTAGTACAAGCCCAGTCCGAAAATCATCAATATTTAGCCCATAAGAATAGAAATACGTATCTAATACATATAAGACAATTTAATTTGGAAAGATAAGAGACTTATCTATAAATTTGATATTTTGAGTAAAAGCTAATTCGAACCAAATTAATTTCAAATTGGACAATCAAGTGGGTGCATTAATGATAATCAATACAAATTAGTTGTCACCGTTCTTAACTTTTATCATCCAAGTGGTTCCCTCTTTATTTGTCTTGATTTATCCATATTTTTCTATAAATAAGTTGCATGTTTATGCTTAAAGGATATATAATTAGAGAGTTAGATTTTAGTTCAAAACACTTGTCTTTTATCTTATCTCTTTGTAGTATTATTTCTTTTATTTACTATTTTAAAGTCATGTTATCTCTTTTTCTATCTCTTTTCTTTTTCTTTAATTTTATTATGTCCAAGTAATTTTATTTTTGTTAAGGTGAAAGGGTGAAACTCTTGACAAGGTAATAAGATATATTTAACTCATATTCATGAATTTAATGTTTCATTATTAAGTTATGCAAATTTATATATGATGTATTTATTTTGTATGCAATATTAATATCCTTTCTTGTAAAGTGGTGTATCTTGACTTATTATAGACAAATATAAAGATTGGCATAGTAAATACTTGAACTCATTTATAAGATTTAGTGTATAATAATTGAAAAAAATAAATACAAGTTAATATATAAATGGCGATGAACTTTAATTATTATATCTTTCGATTTGAACTTCTTTTGTGTGAGGATTCCAATTGAGTTATAAAATGAGTTGAATATATTCTTATTTCATATGCCAATAGTGGATCCTCTAATCTTAACTTTTATTTTAATTAGTTAATTGAATTATTATTTACAAATATCATATACTGCTTTAACTGTCTTTAAAGTATTTTTAATTTGTAATTTTAATTTCACTTCCTTATGGATTGACCTCGTTCTCATCAGGTTATTTATTATTTCGATAATCCTACACTTGAGAATAAACTCCTATATTCTGGACATGTCAAGTTTTTGATGTTGTTGCCAGAGAAGTGAAATTAATATTTTTTTTTATTTATTTATTTTATTTTCATAGAAGGCTAAGCCTCCTAACTTTCTTTACTTTTATTTATTCTTCACTTGTTATTTTCATGGAAGACTAAGCTTATACTATTTACTAACTTTTTATTATTCTAATTTAATATTGACTAATATAATATTTACTAATCTAACTTCTAATTATTTATCTAACTTTTTCATTGTTAGCTTTGCCTAATTTATTTGCCTTTATTTATAATTTTTTTCTTTTTTTCTCTTATTTGTATTATTTATTGTATTGTATTTTGTTTTATTTTTTCGTATGAGTTTTTGGTTACGAGATTCTAATTCTCATCGTTTGGTGAAAGGTAATTTTAGAACTTTCTTTGATAATTTGTTGGATTCTCCTTCATCTTCTCATTCTTAACCAATTAACACCATGACCAATAATCAAATTAAAGAACTCATAGACCTAAGGGACAATCAGTCCCAATATAATGATCATAACCGACCTAAGACACTTAGCGACTACATGAACCCTACACGAATTGATGCACCATCTTGCTTAGTTTTTCCTCTAGATGTAACACATTTTTATTTTAAGCTGGACATTATCCAACTTTTACCTTTTTTTCATGGCTTAGATGTAGAGAACCCTTTCCTATATCTAAGAGAATTTGAAGAAGTGTGTAACACGTATAATGACCAAAATTGTAGCATAAACACAATTCGATTTAGGTTTTTTCTTTTTTCTTTAAAAGATAAAGCTAAAACATAGTTACAAAACCTTAGACCATGATCCATTTTTTATAGGATGAGATGCAACAACAATTCTTAAAAAAAAATTTCTCCCCATAGAACAAATTCTTTCAAAAGATAAATTACCACTTTTGTCCAAAAATCAGGAGAGACACTTTACCAATGTTGGGAAAGGTATAAAGAATTACTTAATACCTATCCCCATCATGGCTTTGAAACTTAGAGATTAGTCTCAAATTTTTACGATGACTTAACACTCCAAGTTAGGTAAATAGTAAAAATGATGTGTAATGGAACATTTGAGGACAAAGACCCAAAAAGGTAATGAAATATCTAGATTTACTAGCAAAAAATGTTTAAAATTGGGACACTGCTGGTACATGTGAGGCACCTAGCAAAACTCAAACCACTCCATCTAATGGGGGCATTTATCATCTTAGGGAAGACTATGACTTTCAAGTCAAATCAACATCCCTAGTTAGAAAAGTCAAAACCTTAGAAATGAAAAAAAGTAGTCAATTAAAATTTGTTTAAGAAATTGTATGTCACATATGTGAAACCTATGATCACTCTACCAATGATTGCCTAACTTTTCTTACATTTAAGGAATATCTCTATGAACAAGTCAATGTTAAAAACACGTTCAAGTGGTTAAACAATAATCCATATTCACAAAACTACAATCCTGGTTGAAGAAATCGCTCGAATTTTAGTTGGTGTTTGGAAAGATGGTTGTGAAGCACGATGAATCAATCTTTAAGGGTAAGGAAAATGTTGAACCTACACTTCATGAAGAAAACACCAAACCTTCACATTACCCCAAATTTCTCATGCATTATGTAATGCTAAGAAGATGAATCACAATCCTGAAAATTTTAAAATCTTCAAACAGGTAAAAGTTAATATTCCTTTATTGGATGCTATTAAACAAGTTCCCTATTATGCAAAATTTTTGAAGGATTTATACATAGTAAAAAGAAAACTGAATGTGAAAAATAAAATATTTTTAGTTAAACAAGTAAGTGCCATTCTTCAGAACAATAATGATTTAAAATATAAAGACCCTGATTATCCTACAATTTCATGTTATTGGAAGTCATAAAATTAAATAAGCCTTACTTGATCTTGGTGCTAGTGTGAATTTACTGTTATATTCAGTTTATCAATAACTCAATCTCGGTGAGTTAAAACTAACTTTTGTAATTCTTTTGCTTGCTGATAGATCAATAAAAGTGTCAAGAGGGATAGTGAAAGATGTTTTAGTTCAAGTTGATAAATTCATATATCTGGTGGATTTTATTGTCTTGGACATAGAACCTGTTAAATGATGTAATTCGATACCTATTATTTTGGGTCGTCCATTTTTAGCAACTTCTAACTCTCTGATTAATTGTAGGAATGGAGTAATGAAGCTTTCATTTGGAAATATGACACTTGAGCTCAATGTTTTTAATATGTGTAAGCAATAAGATGAGGAGGAGGATGAAAATAAAGAAGCCAACATGATTAAAACGTTGTAGAGAGTCATATTTAAAAAAATAGTTCTATCGATCCTTTAGAAATGTGTTTAATGAATGAGTCAAATATACAATTAGATCCTGAAATCTCTAACATATGTTCTTTACTTGATTGCGCACATAACAAAATTTTGAAATCTCTAAAGTTTGAAGAATTAGGAGAAAATTAGGATAAACAGAACAAAATTCCAATGTTGGAGTTTAAACATTTACCTGGAGGACTGAAATATGCATTTCTTGGAGAGAAACAAACTTACTCGGTGGTAATCTCTTCTACACTCACAAGCGAACAAAAAGGTAAGTTAATTGAAAGATTGAAATGCATAAAAATACAATTGGGTAGACTTTAAAAGATATAAAAGCCATTAATCCTTTGATTTGCACACAAAGAATACACTTAGAAGATAATGTCAAAACTTTTCAATAACCTCAAAGGAGATTAAATCCACATATGAAAGAGGTAGTGAGAGCTGAAGTTCTCAAATTATTTGAAGTAGGAATCATTTATCCTATCTCAGATAGTAAGTGGGTAAGTCCTACTCAGGTAGTACTAACAAAATCTAGAATCACAGTAATTGAAAATGACAAAGGTGAGTTAATACTAACTCGAGTCTCATCTAGTTAGAGGATGTGCATAGATTATAAAAAGTTAAACTCTACCACTAGAAAAGACCATTTTTCCTTACCATTCCTTGACCAAATTTTAGAAAGAGTAGCAAAACATCCATATTATTACTTTTTAGATGATTATTCTAGCTATTATCAAATTCCTATAGCACTAGAGGACCAAGAAAAAACTACCTTCATATGTCATTTTGGGACTTTTACTTTTAGAAGAATACCCTTTAGACTTTGTAATGCCCTAACAATATTTCAAAGATGTATGTTAAGCATTTTTAGTGACATGGTTGAGCATTATTTAAAAGTTTTCATGGATAATTAGATCGTGTTTGGAAATTTTTTTGATAATTGTCCTGAAAATTTAGAAAAAGTTTTAAAAAGATGTGAGGAAAAGAGTCTTGTGTTGAATTGAAAAAAAAAGTCATTATATGGTTCCTTTTAAAAATTTTTTGGGATATGTAGTGTATTATAAAGGAATTGAAGTGGATAAGGCAACAATTAAACTCATTTCTAATTTGCCACCACAAAAAACGATTAGAGAAGTCTAATCCTTTTTAGGACATGCTGGATTTTAAAGGAGGTTCATAAAAAATTTTAGTGCTATATCTAGACTTCTTTGTAACCTCTTAGTAAAATATATATCATTTGAGTAGACTTAAAAGTGTCAAAATATTGTCTATTTAAATATTGTCCTGACCAAATATTTCGAAGATGTATACCCTACAATAAGGTAAGTAGAATTATTAAATTTTGTCATTCTGAAGCATGTAGGAGACATTTCTCATAAAAGAAAACAGTTATAAAATCTTGCAGTGTAGATTTTATTGGCCCACTTTATTTAAAGATACACATGTATTTTGTATAACGTGTGAAATTTGTCAAAAATTGAGATCCATTTCAAAATGAAACATGATGCCTTTGAACCCTATTTTTGTTATTGAAATATTTGATTATTGAGGGATAAATTTCATAGGACCATTTCCATTATCATTTGGATTTATGTATATCTTAGTTGTAGTAGATTATATCTCAAAATGGATTAATGCTATTCCATGTTAAAATAATGACCATAAAACATTTATAAAATTTTTGAAAGAAAATATCTTGAGTCAATTTAGAATCCCTCGAGTCATTATAAGTGATGGGGGTAAGTACTTTTGTAATAGGCCATTTGAAACATTAATAAAAAAATATTGTATTACTCATAAAATTGCTACACCTTATCATCCTCAGACCAGTGGATAAGTTGAACTAGCAAATAGAGAGATAAAATAAATTTTAGAAAAAAAATTATAAACCCAAATCGCAAAGATTGGTCTTTAAGACTTAATGATGCACTTTGAGCTTATAGAATTGCTTATAAAACTTCATTAAGTATGTCTCCTTATAAGATAGTTTATGGGAACCTTTGTCACTTACCTGTGGAACTTGAGCATAAAACCTACTAGGCCATTAAAACTTTCAATGCAAATCTTGATTCTGCTGAACTTATACGTAAGTTACAAATAAATAATCTTGAAGAATTGAGAAATGATGCATATGAGAATTCAAAAATTCATAAAGCTAAAATCAAAGCTTTTCATGATAAAAAAAATTCAAAAAAAAATATTTGATGTTTGTTAGAAGGTTTTATTGTATAATTCTCGACTTCACATATTCCCTGAAAAATTAAGATTAAGATGGAGTGGTCCTTTTATTGTGAAACATGTGTACCTTTATAGAACAATTGACATTAAAAATTCTAAAAATAATAATGTGTTTAAGGTAAATGAGCAAAGACTCAAGTCGTTTCTAAAAAAATTAAGCTTTTCATGAAGAATTTGTGTCCCTATCTAACCTTTGTTACGAGATCAATTAATATTTGCTTTATATATTTACATATTTATTTTTCTTCTAACTTTATTTGCTTTTTTTCATACTTGTAGGTTAATTTAGTATTTTTGTTAAAGTTTTATTTTGTACCCCGATTAAGTGGTAGATAACAGTACTACATGACATTTCAAGTTAGTTTTATCATTTTTCATAATTACTGATACATTCTCTTCTTCTCATTTCTAAAAAAAAAGGGATGACGTTCTTATAAATTTAAAAAAAAAAAAATTCCTCATTGCCTTAAAGATACTTTACTAAGTAAGATGTGAAAGATTAAGGTTATTAATGATTATAAATATATTTGCTGATGTACGTTGGTTAATTGAAGCCAAAGTTTGATTGGCAAGGAAATTTTCAGACTCATTAATTTCCTATATGCCTGGCTTAGGTAAAAGCTCTTATGCCAAAAGGTAAAGAGCAAAAAGATTACATGTTTGTCATAAATGAGGTCGATGAAATTATAACTAGAGTTGTTGTTCTTTAGGATTTGTATCTAGAAATTGAGAAGATAAAATCTAATTCATTAAGGATGGAATGAGTAAGAAGTCTTTGAATGACATCCTAGTAACTCTTGAGACGCATCCTTGTAGGCTCTTATAACGTGAACTTCTCAATTTATGGAACAAATTCAAAATTGAACATGAGTGGTACAGTATTGGAAATTTGACTTTAAAAGACCCTGTTTGCTAATTTATAAAAAAATTGGATATGAAACCTATCCCCAACCCATAGAAGACGTTTAACCTATTTATGAACGTAAAATTAGAGGAAGATGTTAGCCACAATCACAACTGTTTATACATATTTACCATAGCTGTTATCATTTTATATGGCTTATTTTTTTTTGTTGCAGATTTTATTTTCAATAAAAGATATTTCATGTGATATCTTCGATACTCTACTTTTTTTATATTTTGACATTGAGGATAATATCTCAATCTAGTCGGGACGGTAGTTGATATATAATGTTAGTGTTAATTTTTTTTTTTACTTTGTTCATTAAAAAAAATTTCATCATGAATAGCGTGAGTAAAATGTTCATTTATGCATTCTTGATATGCATTCTAGTTCTAGAATGGTAGAGTAAAGAGTACATTACTGAACTTTTGAAACACATTCTAATTGATTTATTTTTAATGCATTTTATGTACTTTTGTTTGTTGTTTAAGTTCTTGGTAACTCTTGTGTAAATAAGTTTGCTTTACTATCGATGTATGATTTCAAAATTGTTTAATTTAAATCACCTTTTTTATGTAGGTTACTAAAGAATAACTTCTGAAATTATTTTTAGAGCACAATACTAAGCTTTATGGTAAGATAGATGATTCAATATATATAGCCAAGAGAATTTTCATGTTTAAGTCTACATATTCTTTTCTAAACTCACACATCTTTTGTGAGTGAGTGGAGAGGTTTGAGATAGCAACTTACGAACTTTCATTGATATTTTGAAATGGTTAATTTTTATTTAGAATGACATTATTTGGGATGAGAAATGATTTAGTTACTTAGCTGAAGGATGATAAAAAAAATGTGAAAAAGTATTATGGTGAGAAATTGCTCTTATTTTGTAATGATTCCTTATGTTTTTTCAAAACAAAAAAAGAAAAAAGTATATAAAAAAAGAAGAAACAAAAAGAGAAAAGAAGTCAATTCAATTAAGTATTCGTTCAATTTTAGAAGACAAAAGTCATTGGAAAAGCAATTTTATCAACAAACTCTCTATTCATAAGTTTTGCATAAAATAATTAAAGTACTGAAGTTAGCATGTGGTAAGAATGGTTTGACTATAAACAATTAATTTTTATATCTTTGGATCATGTTAATGGTCTGTCTGTTCTTAAATGTAATATTTTCCTGAGCGATTATCTGTTTTTCAACTCCATGAGTAAAATCATAACCCATTAAACAGTTATTCACCTATGAAAATATGGAGTTGAGACTTTTATTTGGAGAAAATTTTCAAAGCTATATATGTTTTGGTTTGTGTTAACAAGATTTTGGCTTAATTCACACACACACACACACACACACACACAATTTTAGAAGTTATGATTGAAATAACCTTAATAGCGATTATGATCTTGAATTGACGTTTTGTTTGAAATACTTAGGTAGTGTTCAAATTTTATTTATGCTTTAATTGCTAGAGACTAGCAATAAGCTAGTTGAGGGGGTGATAAATACTTAAAATTACATATTTAATAAGAGATTTACATCATCGTTTTGTATTATTAGTGTCTTTAACCCCTTTAAGTTAAGTGTGTTTATAATATTGTACCTAATTAGCTTTTAACTGTTTTGTGGTAGGTTTGGTAAAATGGGCATAACTTTCTACCTAAGAATGCAATTAGAGTGATTCTTGATCCTGTGAAGAACTGACTCAATGGGCTAACATATTGTATATCACAAAGTATTTGAAATTCGAGTGATTAAAGAGTAAAAATGATGTAGAACAAAATTGATCTGCAGTATAGACCTAGTCCAAACAATCATTACTATTTAACCCATAAGTATAAAAATACATATATAATACGTATGAGATAACTCAATTTGGAAAGATAAGAGACTTATATACAACTTTTATTTTTTTGAGTGAAAGTTAATTCAGACCACATTAATTTCAAATTGAATAATCAAGTTGGTGCAATAATGATAATCAATGTAAATTAGTTACCACCCTTCTTGGCTTTTATCATCCAAGTGGTTTCTGTTAGAATTTGTGCTTACGTGTCATCTCTTTATGTATGAATATTTGTTTAATATCTATACTAGTATTATTATTTCATTAAATCGCTAATTATATTTATATATGGTAAGATGCTCGTAACATTTCAGATATTGTACGATCTGAAAGAGTTCAGATCTGATCTAAATGAGTTTAGATTAGTGCTAAGAATTAGCAACGCTGAGAGTTATAAATGCTAAGAGTTGGCACTGATAAGAGTTATCAAGTTATAAGAGTCAGCAATATCTAAAGAGTTAGAGCCTTGTCTGAAATGGAACAAAGACCTAAGAATATATTAGTAATGACGTAGTTGCAAAGAGTTGTAAATAGTGCTAGGAAATGTCATTATTCAAATATGTTCTCAAATATTATGTTCCTGATCTATCTTTATTGATGCTGGTCTGTCAGTGAATACCTTAATAAATATATAGATTGTTGTATGCCTATATCTGGATGGTCCATATGGTTAATCTTAGCAAACCATGAGTTTAGTGGAAGCTCGTATAGAGATACAAGTATTTGTTGGAATTTATGCTTACGTGCCATCCCATAATGTATAAATATATAGTGATAGTATTTATACAATTATTATTTCTAATAAAATTATTAATATTATTTATTATTAAATGGTAAGATGCTTGTAACGTTTCAGATATTGTATGATCTGAAGGAGTTCAGATCTGGTCTAAAGGAGTTTAGACCAGGACTAAGAGTTAGCAACATTAATAGTTATAAACACTAAGAGTTAGTAAGTTTATAAGAGTTAGCGAAATCTAAGGAGTTAAAGCCTTGTCTGAAATGGAATAATGACCTGAGAATATATTAGTAATGACATAGCTGTAAGGAGTTGCAGATGGTGCTAGGAAATGTCATTATGCAAGTATGTTCTCAAACATAATGTTCCTGATCTAATTTCATCGATGCGGGTTTATTGGTGGAACCCATTAATATAGATTAGTGTATGTATATATCTGAATGATCCAGATGGTTAGTCTTAGCAAACCATGAGCTTAGTAGGAAGCTTGTATAGAGATGCATGTATTCAGTAAGGACTGGATATTGAACAGACTCACGAAGACATCCAATAGACATCTCATAAAGCCATCAATGAAGGGTCTTTCAAGTTGAGTAGTATTTGTGGTCCTTTGACCTGAGCCCCAAGGTGGGCTTGTGAGTGATCCATCATGCTTTGGTTCCACACATGTTAGAAACCTTTCATAGTCTGACCGCTGGGTGTCGCTGGGTATGGTCCGATGCTCATAGAGTCCGATGCACATAGATATGGGATCCATCAGCTCATATGAGTGGGTTGTATATCCTGATGCTCCGAGATTGTATTTCAAAAAGTCTTGTGGCTGCAAGCATAAACCTCGAAAAATGTATTTCGAAGGAATAAACAATATCACAAAAGTGTTTAAGAATATTGTTTAATGAAATATAAATCTGGAGATAAGTTCATGGTTGAGCAAATAGAGATTTGACGGTGATGATTTATATCTCTGCTCTTCAAGGATATAAATGATGGAAGGATTATACGAATATGTAATAACCTTAACATGTATGGTATAACACACTAATTTGTAATATTCGTAACGTGTGTGTAGGGCATCGTTCACGGACGTATAGAGGAGCTCCATATGACAAATTAAGTGTGGACCTAGAGAGTCTCACAATATGAAGTGTACTCGTTGCGCACTGGGGTAGCGGATTGGATTGAATTAATTCGATCCAATAACTTTCAGCCATATAGAACGATTGTTTCGAGATCCCTCGGATTGTACATTTGTCAAAACTTAATTGTTAAGTAAATCACTCAATTAATTAACAAGGGTTGTTAATTAATAGAATATTGACAAATGGCAAAAATTTGTTCTATGATTTGATTTTACCTTTTTACCATTTAACTTTAGTAGTAAAATTTAGTAAGGTAAAAAATAATTATTCAAAATTATTTTTAATAATTAAATTATATTGTTATTATATTATTAGATAATATTATAATATATAGATCATGACATTGTATTTTAATACAATGAGGGGCCTAGATGTTGACCATTGAATTACTCATTATAATTAAAGTAATTATATTTGTTAGGTAAAGATTAATTTAGGTGGCCATTAATTTAGTGTTTGGTTTAATTAATCTTAAGTGGGAGACCTACAATAAAATTGGTGGAGCACTTTCTTTTTATTTAATCAAAGTGTTGAATAAACAAAATGAATTTTGGCAAAACAATTGAATTCATTCATTCAATTGTGAGAGAAGGATTCGGCAATGTGAAGAGAAAAGAGATAAGAGAGAATTTTAAGTTTTGTTCATTTTCAAGTGTTGAAAAAATGTAAAACTTCTCTTCATCTTTTTCTCTCATGAATGGATTATAATGAATAAAAATAAATGGAGAAAGAGATTAATGATTATGACAAGAGTTGTTCATTATAATTAATCTCATGTAAAAATTGTTTCTAAAAATCATACAAGAGTTGTATGTTAAATATTTTTAATTAATACAAGAGTTGTATAGAAAATATTTACCATCTCCATTTAAGAGAAAAACTTGTATTCAAAAGAGTTTGAATACATGTTACTGAAAATTCTAAAACTAAGCTACCATTCTTGCTCCTTAATTCCAACAAAAGTTATGGACTAGAATTGTTCAACATATACTTCAAGGTGAGCTCTTCACATGGATTATTGAAGGACTTGAAGAATTTGTAAAGTTACCTTCATTAGGTGAGTATTTACATTATGTTATAATACAATATTGTTCAACATGTTTATAATTGTTATACTTACATATATATGTGATATATATGTTAATTGTTAAAAATGGGTGTATTTGTAACATGCTTCCGCTATATATTATAATTTTTGAAATTACGTATACACTCATATATCACACACTCGATTCCTAACAGTATTCAGTAAGGACTGAATATTAAACAGACTCACAAAGATCTCCAATAGATATCCCATAAAGCCATCAATGGAGGGTCTTTCGAGTTGAGTAGTATTCATGGTCCTTTGACCTGAGTGCTACGGTGGGCTTGTGAGTGATGCACCATACTTTGGTTCCACACATGTTAGAAACCTTTCATGGTCTGACCGCTGGATGTCGTTGGGTATGGTTCGATGCTCATGGAGTCCAGTGTGCATAGATATAGGATCCATCAGCTTATTTGGGTGAGTATTATATCCTAATACTCTATAGATTGTCTTTTAGAAAGTCTTATGACCATAAGCAGTAATTCTCGGAAAAAGAGTTTAACCATAGAGATAAATAGTATACAAAAGTGTTTGAGAATATTATTTATTGAAATATAATTTTAAAGATAAGCTTGTGGTTGGGCATATGGGGATTTGACGGTGTTGATCTATATCTCTGCTCTACCCAGATATAAATGATGGAGAGATTATATGAATATGTTATAACCTCAACTTGTATGGTCTAACGCGTCGCTTTGTAATATCCGTAACGTGTGTATGGGGCATCGTTCACGGACGTATAGAGGAGCTCCATATGACAATTCGGGCGTGGACCTAGAGAGTCTCACAATATGAAGTGTACTCATTATGCACTGGGGCAGCATGATGGATTGAACAGTTCCATCCTAGAAATTCCAACAAACTGAAAATATGTTTCGGTGTTCCTCGGATTGTGCACTTGTTTAAACTTAAATGTTAAGTATATTATTTAATTAGTTGACAAGAGTTATTAACTAATTAGATGTTAACAAGTGGCACAATTTTATTTCATGAATTGTTTTATCATGAATTCACCTATTAACCATGTTAGTAAAATCAAATAAGGTAAATATTAATTATTCAAATAGTTTTTGAATAATTAAATAAATATTATTTAAATAAATAAAATATAATTTTATTTATTTGATATTTTATTCCTAAATGAAATACATATATAATTTGAGAAATATAAATTAAATTAAGTGGAGCTCCATTTTGTGATTAATGGTTAATTTTATTAGACCATTAAAATAGCCACAAAAAATTATTTTGGTAATTGGCCACTTAATCTAATTTTAGTGGAGCACTTGTGAAGTGTTGAAAACACTAAAAATGGTTGAGTTTCATGTGTGTTAACAAGTGTGTGAATCAATTTTCGTGCAAGGATTGAGAGGAAAAAGAAGAGTTAGTTTTGAGAGAGTTTTTCATTGAACAAAGACTTGTGAGAAAAATCAAAGGAGAAAGAAAAATAAATTATTTTTATTTTTCTTTCAAGTAATTAAATCTTATTGCTAGAGATTATACTACTGCTATTCTAACTTCACAATCCCACCGGATTGTTGTCAACTAGAATTGAATAAAAGTGTACTTCAAAGTGAGCTCAAAGTTGGAGCAAAGAAATTCGGATTTGAAATCTTCATCGGAGGTCTTTGAAGGTATGTTTTCTATATTCTTAAGTTGTTAAGAATTGAAGAACGTGTACATGTTGATTACATGATAAATTTCGCTGCCAAATTCGTGTATATGATACATGTGTTTAATTTGGAGCAAAGAAATTCGGATTTGAAATCTTCATCGGAGGTCTTTGAAGGTATGTTTTCTATATTCTTAAGTTGTTAAGAATTGAAGAACGTGTACATGTTGATTACATGATAAATTTCGCTGCCAAATTCGTGTATATGATACATGTGTTTAATTTTTTCAATATGTACACAATCACATGCATACACCCTAAAATTCGTCAACAGTTTCTTCTTTATTTGTCTTAATTTATCCATATTTTTTTATAAATAGGTGGCATGTTTATGCTCAAAGGATGTAATTAGAGAGTTAAATTTTAGTTCAAAACACTTGTCTTTTGTATTATATATTTGTAGTATTATTTTTTTTATTTACTATTTTAAAGTCATGTTATCTCTTTTTTTTATCTTTTTTTTCTTTAATTTTATTATGTCCAAATAATTTTATTTTTACTAAAGTGAATGGGTGAAACTTTTGGCAAGGTAATAAGATATACTTAACTCTTATTTATGAATTTAATATTTCATTCTTAAGTTATACAAATTTATATATGATGTATTTATTTTATATGCAATATTAATACTATTTCTTGTAAGGTGGTGTATCTTAATTTATTATAGACAATTTTTATAGTTGGCACAATAAATTCTTGAAACTATTTACAAGATTTGGCATAGATACCATTTTCTTATAAAGTGAGAGTATTGATTTTTTGTAGACAAATATAAATATTGGCATAGTAAATACTTGAACTCATTTATAAGATTTGGTGTATAATAATTAAAAAAATAAATACAAGTTAATATATAAATAGAGATGAACTTTAATTATTATATCTTCCGATTGAAACATCTGTTATGCGAGGATTCCAATTGAATTATAAAATAAGTTGAATATATTCTTATTTCATATGCCAATAGTGGATCCCCTAACCTTAACTTTTATTTTAATTAGTTAATTGAATTATTATTTACAAATATCATATACTGCTTTAATTATCTTTAAAGTATTTATAATATATAATTTTAATTTCACTTTCCTATGGATCGATCTCATTCTCACTAGGTTATTTATTACTTCGATAATCTTACATGTGAGAATAAACTCCTATATTCTAGACGTGTCACATATAATGTTTGAAACGTTACAAGAATCTTACTATTTAATAAATATAATTAGAAATTTAATAAATGAAAATTATATAAATATTAAAAATAAATATTCATATATGATAAGATGACAAGTAAGTATAAATCCAACATATACATACCAATTGAAGACTCAAATTTTCTTTATCCTTAATAATCTCAATGTCTTGCGATTTTTTGTACAAATAATATTCTTACAATCTTAAAATGAATTTAAAATAGGAAAGTAAATATATGTCATAACTCTAATAGAACTCTATAGCCTAATATTAAAAGGCTTATAAAAAGAGACTAAATTAATTTAATATGAACTTCTCTTTGAACAAATTATAACCTTAGAAGTTATGATTGAGCGAAAAAAAAAGAAAGAAAAATTCAATAAACCTTTTTTTTATTATTTTATTTCTTTTTTAATCTTTTCTATAGACGTATTATAAAGGACAAATGAAATCCAAAGATTTTTTAAAATAACACTTTAGTTGCTATATTTTTTGAAAAAAATACAAATACACTTCTCTATTAAAATTTTCTATTAAGTTAGATGATAAATACTATAATTACTATAATACCCTTTGAAATATAATTTTCTTTGCATTTAAATAAATTTCATACAAATTTGATATGTGATATAATTTGATCATTGACCAATTTTTGATTGATTGTTGATTTGTATTGACTGTCATTAACCAGAGTTGATTGGTGTTGACCGATTATTGACTAATAGTATAGTAACACTGGACCGATTCACTATAGATACTATAAGACTCTAAATTTCGTGATTTACACAAAGGTGACGTTATTTTTATATATAAAGTATCATAAGAGCTTGAGAATTTTAAGGGTAAATGATAGATGGACCCCCAAAGTTTTGCTAAATGGACAAATTTATCACCCTATTTTTAGAAGTACCCAAAAATACCCTATTCTTTTATTAAACTTGTTCTGATAATTTAGATTGTAATAAGGGTAAAACAGTATTTTAATCATAAAAAACACATGGCACTATTTGACTAATGTTGACCAATATTGATCGATCATTTACCAGTTTGATCAACGTGACTGAACATTCATTGGCAACGAACTGATTAACCATAAATACCATTAGACTTCAAATTTCATGATCTACATAATGGTGCGTTTATTTTCACTAATGAAGCATTAGAGGAGTACCAAAATTAGTAAGAAAAATAATAATGTTGTTACTTTTTTAAAAACTAATTTCAAGCTCTTATAGGTGAAAATAACCTTATAATCGTATAGATCACAAAATTTAGAATTTGATGTTGTTTATGATAAAGTAGTTCGGTGTTGATCAACAGTCGGTCAATGTCAAAGCAGGCGTTCACTTAGAGAGTTCCCCCATTCGGCATGAATGTAAGGTGGAATGCTATACAAAAAAGTAAAATACTTGAGTCCCTCTTTGGGCTCAACCTCAACGGTCGCTAGAAGACTAGTTAATGGTCAGTCAATATTGATTAGCAGTCGATTAATGTTAGTCAATAGTATTATAATAATTATATTAATTACCATCTAACTTAATAAAAAAAATTAATGGAGACGATATTTTTTGATATTTCTAAAAATAAGGTAAATAATTTGTCCATTAACGAAACTTTGGGGTCCATCTATTTTTATCCAATTAGTAAAAAGTAATGACTTTATTATTTTTCTTACTAATTTTGATACCCTTCAATGCTTAATTGGTGGAATTTTTTTATCATTATATAAATAATAGAGTTTGGAGTCTAATGATGTTTATGATGAATTAGTTCTACAACAGTTAATGATCAGTCAATATCAATTAATGATTTGTCAACATCAGTTAATGGTCGGTTAACGCAATTAATGATGTTAATGCTAGTCAACGTTGGTAGATAGTGCCATGTTTCTTTTTATGAGTAAAATACTATATTGTCTTTATTATTGTTTAAATTAATAAAAAAATTTAACGAGGTAGATGTATTTATATATTTTCAAAACAGGATGATTAAATTATTACTTTAATAAAATTTTTGGGGTCCATTTATCTTTTACCCTTATTTTCTTCTTAATTTTTTTTCTTTTATAAATCTATTGTTAATTTAAGTAGCAGATGGTCATTGTTGAGAAAACTTTTGACGCTAGACTTTTAAGACCCAGTACATATTAAAAAAAACCATCTCCACCCAACCATTTGAAATAATTAAATTGTTGTTTTCAAGAAATATAAATTTAACTTGTAGACATAAAAAATTTTAAATTATAGGATCAACAATCATAATTTAGTTTTCTGCAATTGGTTGATTAACTTCTCACATATGGCATTCAAATTGAAATGAATATATTTACAATACTCCATCTAAAAAAATGGTGATAATATTTAAAAATAAAAAAGACATTTAAACCCTTGACATTTTAAGAAAAGAATATATAAATTTAAATGATCTTAAATTTTTTATTAATACTCTTGTCAAATAATAATTTTTATTTGTATTAATAAAAAAAATTTAAACCTCTAAAATTAAAAAAAATAACATTTTTTAATATTAAAATAGATAAATTTTTTTATCTAATAAATATATTAAATAAATTTTTTAAAACTATTAAAATTTAGATAGATCTCTGACTTAAAACGATAGTCGTCGTCAAACACTCTCTGCCTTACCCATAATGGCCAAAACCGAAGCTTTTCACACTTGTTGGCGCGATTTGGGTTGGGCCTGGGCCCCCTGTAGCCTTTAACAATTATTCAGAAGGAGATTATACACCGAAAAAACACATAAAATCTTTATCGTCATTCCTCAAGCCTTTTTGACTTGGACTTGCGAGTTGGGACTGCTGACTAATAACTTGTCCCCACATTCATCCCTCAATCCTCATCTTCTTCAATACGATACGAGACTGCGAGTATATAACAACACGTTCCCTAATCCATTTCTCAAATAATCAAAATCATCATCATCATCACTTCCTTTTTCTTTTTTAACTGAAAAGAGATGGGCGCAAGTAGTGACCCGAACCTTGATGGGTCGGATGAGCAGCAGAAAAGATCCGAGATATACACCTACGAGTCTCCTTGGCACATCTACGCCATGAACTGGAGCGTTCGTCGCGACAAGAAGTACCGTCTCGCCATTGCTAGCCTCCTCGAGCAGTACCAAAACCGTGTGGAAATTGTTCAACTCGACGACTCCACGGGCGAGATCCGGGCCGACCCCAATCTCTCTTTCGAGCACCCGTACCCCCCTACCAAAACTATTTTCATCCCCGACAAGGAGTGCCAAAAACCCGACCTTCTCGCCACTTCCAGCGACTTCCTCCGCCTGTGGCGGATTTCGGAAGAGGATCGCCGTGTGGAGCTCAAGAGTCTGTTGAATGGTAACAAGAATAGTGAGTATTGCGGGCCGTTGACCTCCTTTGACTGGAACGAGGCGGAGCCAAAGCGAATCGGGACGTCGAGTATCGACAGCACTTGTACGATTTGGGACATCGAGAGGGAAACCGTCGACACGCAATTAATCGCCCATGATAAAGAAGTTTACGATATCGCGTGGGGCGGCGTAGGCGTTTTCGCCTCCGTCTCAGCCGACGGCTCCGTTAGGGTTTTTGATTTGCGGGACAAGGAGCACTCGACGATCATCTATGAAAGCTCTGAACCCGACACGCCGTTGGTTCGGTTGGGCTGGAACAAGCAGGACCCCAGGTACATGGCGACGATCATAATGGACAGAACGAAGGTGGTGGTGCTTGACATCCGATACCCGACGCTCCCCGTTGTTGAGCTGCAAAGGCATCAGGCGAGTGTGAACGCGATTGCATGGGCCCCCCATAGTTCTTGTCATATATGCACAGCGGGGGATGACTCGCAGGCGTTGATATGGGACTTGTCATCGATGGGTCAGCCCGTGGAGGGCGGGTTGGATCCGATTCTGGCGTACACTGCAGGAGCGGAGATAGAGCAGCTGCAGTGGTCGTCGTCCCAGCCTGATTGGGTTGCCATTGCGTTCTCCACGAAGCTTCAAATTCTCAGGGTATGATTATGATGATGTTTTGCTTGGGTAGAAGTTGATTATGAAATGGTCACGTTGTTGGGAACAATCATGTAAACAACTGTTGCTACTGATTGTTGTTGATTATTAGAGATGAAGACTTGATATGAACATAATTGAATCTATTTCGTCTGCATAATGTCTATATCTTGTTAAACATGGTATATTTTCTTATTTGATATGCAGTATGTGAGAAACTAAACCTTGCTGTAAGAAGCCAGTTGCTTAGGCAGCTTCGGAGCTTTCAGTGAAGACAAGAATTTGTCAAATCAAACATCTTAGTGATGATTTGTATTATATCGTGTATATGAATTTAGGATCTAATATTACAATTTTCTCTTAGTTCTAACCTTTGTATCACTAATACTAGTGGAAGGTCATTGGTTTAGTTCGATCAGTGGTGGAATTGGAAGTTAGTTTTGGGTTTGCACTTATCAATGAAAAAGGGAAATAAAAAACAGTAATTATAGATTGGACAGTAGATGTTTAAGATGTTGTTTGAGCATTTACAATAAAATGAATGATAGTAACCTTAGGCAGTGAAAGGATAAGTTGATGGCTGAAGGGACGGAATCAGATTTGGGTAAATAGGGTTGCATTAACCCTAATATAGACAAATTGATTCTTTTGATGTTAAGGTTACAAGTACTGGGAAATTTCAATCCGTGTGTGCTTCAGTAGGTGCATGTAAATACATACTAATAGTGTCATGTTGGAGTTTGCCTTATCTATTTTAGCTGAAGCTGTATTTTGACACTATAGCAAATTTGTATCACTTCTCGACTTTACCTTAATCTTGTGCGTGTCCTTGGTGGGTCTGGGTACAACGTGAGCTGAACTATGTGTAGGATATCTGTCTGATGTTGGTGAAAGTTGATCTTAGAGCAGTACATATTTGTCAGTAACTGTATATTCAGTTAGCGAGTGACTTTTACAATTTAGCTCTTGTTTAGCGTGTTTAAGATAAAATTTGATGTTGTACTTTTATTTTAATTTGATTGGCTTGGACAAAGCTTGCTCGCCTTCCTACTTCCTTTAGGTGGCAAAGGCGAAAACAATAAAATGGCTTGCACTTGGCATGGGATATGAATTTTGGTGACGTTAAAAGCTCATCTTGTTTTTAATTATCAAACTTCTCTACCATTTATGGTCTTTTATCCCATGCATCCTATAGTAGTCAAGAACATGTAGAGATTATGAAGTTTCCATGTGGTATGATAACATTGAAAACTGAGAAACTGAAACAAAGAAAGAAAGTGTCAACAGCACTAATGCTGATGCCAAAATATTTTTTTTGCTTTTTTAGGAGACATATTTTGTGTGTTTTTCTGTGTTTCCTTAACCGTCATATATATCATTATCATTTCTTTAATATTTGTAAGATCCTTTTTGCCATATTGTTCTTTGATTTTGGGCTGCATTTTTGTAATTAATAGATACTCCAGATGTTGCTTAAAATCTTGGGTTAATCACAATGGGTATTATCAGATGTTCCGTGATTGGTTTTAGTAATGCATACTAGGTGACTACAAGAATCATGTGATGCAGTATCTTTTCTTATTGATGGTGCCCCTAATTAAACATTGCATTTTTTTTGGGTGAATCAGTATCAAGTTATTTTTTTTTTCCAAACAGTAGTTTTCAGGCTGTAGATGCGAAGTATGAAGCAAATGTACCCCTTTAGAAGTTCTTGAAATTGATGAATGTTACATGTGTTTAGACCTTAGTCAGACAAGCTTTCTTCCTACATTCTTTAGTCTTAATCTAGTCTTGATAGTATTTAATCTATTTCCGCGTCCATGGATTATTCCGCGTTTGGACATATTCACCATTTGATAGCCTTGTGTTGAAAAGTCCCAATTGAGATGTAATTATCATTGTACCTTGTTGGTTGAACAGGTTTTTATTCTCATCTTTTAACATTTCACTACATAAATTTTAAAATCCGAAGCCATTGCACTCGTTTACCTCCAGTCATGCTGAAAGGTCAAAAGCTTGTGCATGCCTATCATACGCAGGGGATCCAAGTAGAAGTGATAATGACTCCATTAAAGCCAACCAACAAGGCTTTTTTCTATTGTATTAAAGCGCCCAATAGGTTGATGCCTGATGGAATGTCTGGATGCAACTCTTTCAATGATAGTGTGGCGGCCTTTGTTTATTATTATTATTATTATGTCAATGAGATGTTCCCAGCGGCTAACTTTGTTTATATATCTATTTTTATCCCCTGAAATTCTCCCTAACCTTTTTGTGTTTGAAGAGTATTTAAACTAATATCACTATTGTTAGACCCTCCAACCTTTGTAGTTTGTAATCACGAGAATCCTTGACCACCACTTTGTGAATCATGCCAAAAGGACGGATGGTGCACAAGCAAATTGTATGAACTTAATGGAGGATCTAACTATTATACAAGACCGTTCTAGATAGTCAAGATTCCATTGTCATTGAAGAAAAGGAGAAACAAGTAGTCCGCTAAGCAGAGTACAAAAAGATCAGCCACCAATCCCAATCCCTCTCTTTAAAAAAAGAATGCTTAAAAGAAATAACTACAAGAATAATAATAACAAAAAGGATAACTGAAATTGAATGACTACTACCCAGATCTTTTAGGCCATTATCAAAGAGAGTTGAAATAGCTAATATCCTGGCCGCTGCGACTCACATCACCGAGCATCCTACGGTATTCTCATCGCTGAAATAATCCCCAACTCGGGTCAGAGGCGCTTGAAACTGCGGGTGAAATACCTGCCTTTCTTGGGAGTAGTATGGCTGGCCATAACATGTTGGAGGAAGAGGTCCAAGAGGATAGGTTGGGTAAGATGGTACTGCGTAATAGGGTATTGTGATTGGATATGGTTCAATCATGTGACAGAACTGAGTTTGAGTCCTGATATTGCCGGTCTCGGGCATTGTTTTCGGATACATGTTGTAATTCACTTCTGGTTGTGGGGGAAGAACATTTTCATTCTTAATTACCTCTGCTGGGATGGATGAATTTGCCGCTGTGCTTTCCTTTGCTTTCTCTTCTTTTGCTTTCTCATCCTTTGCTTTCTCTTTCTTTGCTTTCTCTTCCTTTTTCTCAACAGTTTTATCCCCGGTTCCATCTTCCCCACCATTTTTACTCTCTCTGTCTTTGTCAGTTGTTTTTGAAGAGGAATCAGAGGGTTTTGGTTTCTCACACCCCGGTTTTGGTTTTTCTTTCTCTTTCTCTTTTGTTACCAACATTTCTACTTCTTTATCTACCTTAATACCAGTATTTTGATTCCCAATGTTCAAAAGTTCTGCTTGTTTCCCAACTTTCAGAAGCCTTTTGATCAAAATTTTTGGATCGACATTTCCTACTGCTGTCACTTTGGGTTGTGAAGGATCGATTTCTGTCTTCAACACTCCTGTTCACAAATTTGTTTCCAGGTAAATTAGCAGGGATTCAATTCAAAGGCTCTGACTGAAGCAATGAACAAGAGAAATCGAAGCCCTGGCTTATTACCTTCAACACCCTGTAACGCCTTCTTAACTTTCCTCTTGCAACCATCACAGCAGTTGACAGATACTCTCAGTTCAATCTTCTGCAAGAAAAGATGAATGCAACTTTTAAGAATAAAACAAGAAAACAAAAAAGATTCTGAAAATGGGAAATGGGAAAACTGTATCAGGATTTGCACCTTTATATCACCTTCCTTTGCCATGCTCCTAGTTCTATCACTTAGCTGTTAACTGTTACTAACAAAGAGGTCAAATGGCAGGAAGTAGAAGAAGAGCTAGCTCTGCTTCAGAAGAGAGGAAAAAAGGGATTTTCTTTTCTTCTGTTTTTTTTTTCTTTGCAGCACCTCGTAGGGCCAATTGCATGTATTTATATGCGTCAGAAATCTTAGGACATAGGGTCAACTACAGAAGGGTGGAATTTGTATAATGGCCTTTGCTTTTTGTATAATAAAATGTAATGTTCCAACGCAAAAGCAATTAGGGACAGCTTTCTATGCAAGCACAAATATGCAACCTCTCACCTTAGCTTCTTTGAATGTTCAAAAAATGCTTTTCCTTGCCCTGCTTGCTTCCTCCACGTAACTTTGTTTAACTATTTAGTTGTTAACTTTAGGTGCCATGAGCATTTGCAACTTGCTTCTCAATTAACAGAAACTTTGAATTTGCTCTAAACATCAAGTGGGCTGAAACTCTACAACACTTTCCCTGTACAACAACTACTTAATAAATTATAATTTTAACGTTATTGGGTTTGTTTAAAGTAAATATTGAAAATATAGCTTGCATGTTTGATGTAATTAATATCAAATGTAATAAATCTATTTAACTTTAGGTTGGTGATCAATTCCCCCTTTTGTTTTGAGTATTACTCACTTATGACTATAATATTTTTATATTACTTGAAAAAAATTTTGTTGGTGCAAAAATTTCGTTAAATCTTAATTCTTATTATTCTTTTATTATTTTTTCCTTACATTAATGACAATATTATTGTCATAATCATTTTACTAATTTTTTTGGCAAAAATTAATAATATATATTTTTAAAAAATATTACTAAAATAATAAAATTATAACATAAATAGTAGGATGAGCATTCTAGTTATTTTATTTTATATTTTAGAATTTCATCAATATTTAATATTTTTTAAATACAATTAATATTTAATGCTCATTAGAAAGAATAAATACGTTATGATTTTTATTATTAATAAAAAGTACCAAAAAAATAACTAAAATACTATAATAATAAAAATCATAACATATTTACGTTATAGTTGAAGGATGAGCATTTTAGTTTTTTTATTTTTATTTTTCTATTTTTATTAATATTTAATATTTAATAATTTTTAATGCATTAATATTATTAATGCTCATTAGAAAGAATAAATACATTATATATATTTTATTATTTTTCAAAAAAAAATTACTAAAAATAATAAAATAAACTGAAATATATTTATTCTTTCTAAAAAATATTAAATATTAATGTATTTAAAAAAATTAATTAATTAATAAAATTTTAAAATATAAAACACAAAAAAATATATAAAAATAATCAAAATACACATCCCTTCATTATAGCATAAATATATTTTTTATTATTTTAATTATTTTTAAATAAAATTACATTAATAGTTTATAAAATATAATAATAAAAGAGCAAATTAGTAAAAAAAAAAATAAGAGTAAGATTTAATAAAATCTTGGTAACAACTGATTTTTTTTTTTAATACTATGAAACATCGAAAGAATAAGTGAGTAATACTCAAAATAAAAGAAATGTCATATATAATTTTTCTATTAATCAACTGCCATTTTGAATATCGCATTGACAAACTATTTTCTACCATGTATGCGGATAATAGTAATAAAGTTATAAACTATGTGTCATCACTCAAGAGAAATATTTTGTGATTGAGTGCTTTTACTAAAACGGTATGGAAAAATTTAGGGTTTGTGTACCTAATTATTGTGTATATTATAAGCTACTGATTTACTATCCTCTTTGATTTAATATCTTTTTCAACTAATTATTGATTACTTTAGAGAGAATTTGTTATTCTTGTTTTTTTTTTCCTTTTCCTCTTTTTTTTTTCTTTTTCCCTAAAATTGAAGAAAAGATACTAATCATGTTCATAAAAATTGTGTTATTGAAATGAAACAACTGTGCATGCAATCTTTGTAGGGAATTTTCTTGATGGCTTGGTAATGACAAGAAGGAGCCCACAATAATTTTAGCTATAAACAATCTTTCTAGATCTTTAACAAGCCAAAGAATTGCTTTGCTCTTGATATTTCTTTGTTATAAGGGAATGAGAGCCGTCCATGTAGATTCATTTTACATAAAAATATTTCCTTGAAAAATAAAAGTAAGAGATACAGTCCAAGCTGAGAAGTTTGAACCCCCAAAACGGTGCATAAACAAATAATATTATAACGATGATTTGAAATAATAAAAAAATTTAGTTGATTCCATCTTATATATTAAGCATTGAACGTGCTCTATATGCCCTCAGTGGGCAAAGCCAGAATAGCTTTGAATCACATCATATGCAAATATACAACATCAAAGTGCATGGAATTAGTACGAAGATCACCAACCAACAAATTAATATAGAAATGGGGGGATATTGTTCGATTTGTCATCTGGGGTAGGGCTTACTATGTGTTAATTTGTGACACCTAGATCTTGTTTTGAAAAGATACTCAGCTTTTTTAATTAATTTCAACCCTTGTATATCTTAGTTATTTATTTGATGTCTACCCAAGGTTCATTTAGGGTTTGCGTTTGGATATTCTGATATAAATATGCATGGTTTTTAACATATCGCCTGCTCCACAAGGCATTCTAGATACAAAATTAGACTTTGAGGTGCTGCAAATCTTTTCATTTAGCAACAAAAGCTCATCATCAAATGAGCATATCTCCTTTACCAACTTCAATCTTAATTAATATTGTTCATGATCATCTAATTAATTTGTTCATGATCATCTGGTGGGTTCCAAGTTTAGTGATCATCTGGTGGGTTCCAAGTTTAGGTAGAGGTAATTGCATAGCGATTCCATCTTAAGATGTTCAATGCCAAAGAAAACTAAATATGTATATTGATTTCATCACAATTTTAAAGTTGATAGGTGAATGTAAAATTTTAGTATTAAAGATAAGTTTTTAACAGTTTTTTTTAATGTGAAATGTGAATTTGAGTAGATTTGATCTAAGTGAATCTCTTGTTTTATAAGTTAAATAAGTATTTAACAGTCTTCTTCTCGTGAAACATAAATCTAAACTAAATGAATCTCCCATCTCATAGGTTGAAAATAAGAAAATTAACTGAAAACAAATATGTGAGGATTCAAACTTAAGATTTTGATTTTAATACTATATTAATTTATTATTCGACTTAAAAATTTAAATTAATAAGAGAAGTTTAAAGACTCAATATTAATATTAAAAATAAATCTTTAACAATATTGACTTGTATATTTTTTATATATTTTCTATCAGTTCTGAATTTTTACTTATAAATCAAATAATGAAACTTTACAATAAATAGTGAAAAGTTTCTGCCATCTGATTAATTATAACCCATAAAAATATATATTCCTTAAGTGGCTTTATCTTCAAAGCTTCTTCTTTAATGCATTGGGCACATTAACATCTAAAAAAAAACTTTAACAACCTGTTATAATATCCTTCTTGATTCTCTTATAACCAATCATTATGATATTCTGTCGCGATTACATTAACTAATAATTCAAGAACTAACAGATTATTTGTATTGTGCTTTCGGAGGTTCCTTCATTTCTTTCTTTCTTTTTTTTTTCATGAAACAAAATTTTCACACGTAAAATTTCAAAATCATTGATGGCTTTCATTTACTTTTTTCCCCAAATAGAATTGGACTACACAACTCAAAAGATGAACCAAAAAAAGAAAGAAAGTAAAAAAGAAGAAGATGACACTAAAAGTATTCCATAACAGTACTCATGACAAAAATTTAGGCCACCTCCATTGGCTGCTCAAAATTTAAGCCTAATATATATATATAAATACAAATTTATATTAAGATGACATAATAATATAATTAAAGGGTAAAAATTAAAAAGAAATATTTTATTATTTTCACTTTTCGAAATACATTATATGACAAGTATGTGTGTGTGTAAATTCAATATAAGAACCACATGATACGTAGAAAATCGTCGCCGAGTGTTGGGTTGGCCAAGGAAAGAGTAGAGATTTGAGAAACTGATGATTAAGAGGTAGTGAAGAAGGATGGATATAAATAACCAAAGCCGAAAGCTCATCATGTAAAGCCAAACAAACAAGGGCCATAAATCCACCCATCCATCCCACCACACACTTCTCCAAAGTTAGCTTTGTACATGGGATGAGAAAATTTTAAATGAATAGTTTTAATGGGATTATTAAATTAAATTTTAAGATGTATTTTAATTTATTATTATTAATTATTTCAAAATAAATATATATGTATGACATAATTCTATTGGATGAAAGTATGAGTATTGTGTTGCGCATGTTCCACCTAAGACTTTTTCATGTGATTGATAAACAGCGGTCTAATATAAGATTTGAGTCATATTTATTCATACAAATTCTTTAGATAATTTTTTTAAATAGTATTATATTTATATATGTCACGGGTCAAACATTTATTATGAACCTAAAAAAATTAGTCTGTTAGTTAAAGTATATCCACCCATATATATATATTAAATTTATTTAATTTTTATTTAATAAATAACGTTATATTTTTTATTGTGACATTCTCTTATATTTAATAATATAACTAATTTTTATTTGATATAGAACGTAATATTTTCTACACTTTAATCAAGTAATACTCTTACTACATCAAGTCTAAATTTATGAGCTAAATTGGCCTGTATAGTCTATTTTTACTACTTTTGGAGGACTCATTATCTACCTATTCGATCATGTGACATTTTTGTTATTTTAACCCAAACTCAATGGCCAACTTAACCTATATTACTTATTCTCACTATGTGAGGAGCCAATTTTTATCTAATGTAAGATGTGATATTCTCTCCATCTTAGTCACATGATGGTCTCATCGCGTCTGATGTAAACTCAAGGGCCAACTTGACTCGTATTACTCATCCTTTCTATTCTTAAAGAATCCATTGAGTATTATCTATCCACACAATCATGTGACGTTCTCATCATCTTTGACCAAAACTCAATGGCCAATTTCGTCCATATTGTCAATTCCCACTACGTACACGATAATCTAAATTATATAAAGAGCCAATTTCTATTTGACATAGGATGTAATATTCTCTTCACTTTAATTAAGTGAAACGCTCTTGACATGTCTGACCAAACTCATGGCTAATTTGGCCCATATTGTCCATCTTCACTACCTACGTAGTAATTTCAATCATGTGAGGAGTCAATTTCTATTTAGTGTGGGACATGATATTCTCTCCACTTTACTCACGTAACGCTCTCGTCAAGTCTAGCCCAAATAAAAGAGCCAACTTAGCATGTATTACTCATCCTTACTATTTTTATAAGACTTACTATCCACCTAATAATCACGTGATGTTATCGTCATCTTTGGCCTAAACCCAGGGGTCAACCTGACCAGTATTACTTATCCCAACTATATAAAGAGCTAATTTCTATCTAACGTGAGATGTGATACTCTCTACCTTAATCATGTGACGTCTCATTATGTCTAGCCTAATTTCAATAGCCAGCCAGACTCGTATTGCACATCCTGACTACTTTTAGAAGATCCATTATTCATCTACCTAATCACACGACGCCATCATGAAGGACCCAATATCTATTCACCAAATCACATGATGTTTTCATCATTTTTGGCCTAAACTCAGTGTCTAATCTAGCTCGTATTACTCAATTTTACTATTCTTGAAGGACCCACCATCCACTGTACCAATCATATGATGTCATCACTATTTTTTGGTCTAAATTTATCCATCAACCTGTCCCGTATTGTCTATCCCTATTAATTTCGTAACCTATTACCTATGTGGTAATTTTAATTATGTTAGGAGCCAGTTTCCATCCGACTTGAGATGTGATATTCTCTCTAACTTAATCACATGATGCTCTCATCATGTTTGGTCCAAACTCAAGGGTCAACCTTACTCGTGTTGTCTATCCTCACTACTCTTAGATGACTTATTATCCACCACCCAATTATGTAATGTCCTTATTATCTTTGGCCTAAATCAAGGGCCAACCTAGTTTATATTATCTATCTCCATTACTTCCGAATAACTCACTGATAATCTCTATTGGAAATTAAGATACAAGATTTTAGGAATCTACATGCGGATGAAAAATCAGGTATGCTCAGAAATCACTTATTACGGGTCGAGTGCTTGCTATGGATCTATAAAACTAATTTGTTAAATAATGTTGTCTATCCACTTATATATATTCAAGATCCACATAATTTTTATATAATGTGAGACATATAATTAGGTACAAATTTTACATCCTGATTGATGTACTATCAATTTATGACTATCATTTATAAGATAATTATTAACTTTTTGATTTCTATTAATATGGTAGTTATATAATATCAACTAACATTAGAGATGTCAAATATGGGATACTAAATTTGTATCTCAACTATGTATGCATAACATTTTTTGATATTTTAAATTTACTTGTTTACTTTCTCTAAATTTTAAGTTAAAATGCACATAAACATTATATATATGTATATTATACCTATTATTTTTACAAGGTTGGTTTACAAACTTTGTCAAAATTTTAAAATGTTTTGTAAATATCTTACAAGAAAAAGCATGGGTAACTTTAGTTAAGTTTTTTTTAAAGTTTTCGTATTTCATTTTCTTCTACAACTCATTGTAAAACTAATACAAAATTTGACATCATGTTGAAAGAATCGTGTAATACTCTTATATAATACATAAAATGCATATGATTTGCAGCATAAAACTCCAAAATTATGACATTGAGCAAAGAAATTTTATCTAATTATAAGGTCTGAAACTTATACGAGGAAAAACATGACTTATAACGTAGAATTTCAAGTTAGTAAATCTAACATAAATTTTTTAATAACGTGTATTAAATTGTATAGCAGTATCTAAAAACATATTTTTTTAGACACCCTAAAATTCTCATTATATTATTATAAATATATAAACTAAAACTATAAAATCCTAAAAACATACATATCCAATTGAGATGTGATATGATTGTATCGTGATGCTTAAGAAACACGAAAGTTTATAAATGTATTACTAAAATGGTCTTGTTACTAATTTTTTATAAAAAAGAATAGATATGGTTTTGTTATTTACTTGATCACTTGTTAGGTGTCGACGTTTGCGTAAATTTAAAATGCGGCAAAGCCAAAATAATGTCGTTTTGTCAAAACAATGTTGCTTTAATATAAATTAAGCAAAATGACATCATTTAGAATGTGTCCACATTTTAAATTTTTGTGAACATCCATGCTCTATAATTTGATTATTCTTATATTTACTATAAAATTTATATTTTATGTATTTATAATTGATTGATATTATATAATTATTATATTATATTAATAATATTAAAAAGTTAATAAATAATTATTTAACACGTGATAATTATTAATTAATAATACATAATTAAAGTATAAATTTTATATTTTAATTTTGTAAACCTAACACAATTCTTAGTTTATTACGAGAGAGTACAAGGATATTAACATTTAGAATCACCGAGTTATAGGACACTTTTTACACTAGTAAATATGAAAACCAAAACGGGATAGGTGAATTGGGAGGCAAATGAAATAGGAGCCACAAACTGAAATGGCAGGAGGGGATTGGCCCACAGAGGCGAATTAAACATTGAAAAACAGTAGGGAGTTATAAGATTGAAAATTGGAAATATTGGAAGACTAGGTAGTAGTAGTAGTAAGTTGTAGAGAGATTGATTGAGAGACACTAAAACAAAACCATAAACCACAACCATACATTGACGAGAGGCTATCCATAATCTCATCCTCTCTATGCATGTAATCCCAAAAGCGGCCACCAGTTTCCCTCCTCGCCATTTCACTACTTGATCACACATTATAACCCTTACTATTCAACTAACGTTTGTCTGTCTGTCAGTCTTTCTGTCTTTTGCTTAGCCATTATTCATACGCGCTCTTAGCAGAAAACTATCATGGCTTCGGCTACTCTCTCTGTAGCCAAACCAGCTCTTCAGGTTCATTGCAGCTGCTTCTCATTCTTCTTAGTAGTTGTTACTAGTTTCTCTTTTGAGTCTTTCTCATTGGGTTCATGGTTTTAAGTGGATATAAATATTGGTTTGTGTTTCAGGCAAATGGAAAGGGATTCTCAGAATTCTCAGGTCTACGCAACTCAGCAAGCCTTCCCTTTTCCAGCAGGAAAACTTCAGAGGACTTCCTTTCGGTCGTCGCCTTTCAAACCTCTGCTGTGAGTTTATATTAACGCTCCCCTTTGTTATTATTTAACTACTCTTCAATCTTTTTTGTACTTCTCTACCTGAATCTCAAGTCCCAACTATCAACTCAAGGAATATAGTTAATTCGTACACGACAATGTCACCACACAAACATATATAATGTTTTTGTATAGGCTAGTGATTAACAAGGATTAATAAACGATGGCAATTATATCCACAATCTCTCATTTGATATCTGTTAATTGGAAATTTGACAAGAATATTGGAACAGTTTTATTCACATTCAAAACTAGGAGAGAACTTTTTGTCTGTAATGTAAACGTCCATAGCATGATGTGTAACAGATAACCCATGCATTAAAATGTTGTTTGCTGTACTCACTGACCATCGTTCTTTCACTAGATTTCAACCAAGAAATTGGGTAACAGAGTGTGAGAATGAGTAGAAATTTTTTTGGCTAAAAAGAAATATATGTGGCAGTTTTTAATCATTAATCATATGTGTTACAAGACTACCATCGACATTCCGATGGAATAGTAATCGGGCGGTCAAGGACATAAGATACACTTCGGATGTGAACATCTGTTGGGTGCATTTTTGTTAGAGAGTTCTCTTAAATACTTATATGGGTTTTTGGACATGCGTAATTCTGCAGCTGGGAAGTAGCGGTGGCGGATACAGGAAAGTTGCAGCAGAGGCAAAGCTGAAAGTCGCCATCAATGGTTTTGGTAGAATTGGCAGGAACTTCTTGAGGTGCTGGCATGGTCGCAAGGACTCTCCCCTGGATGTCATTGCCATCAACGATACTGGCGGTGTCAAGCAAGCCTCTCACCTCCTGAAGTACGACTCCACCCTTGGCATCTTTGACGCTGATGTCAAACCTGCTGGCGACAATGGTATCTCTGTTGATGGCAAGGTCATCAAGGTTGTCTCTAACCGCAACCCCAGCAATCTCCCCTGGAAGTAAGTAATTCTTAGTGCCCCACTGTTGACATATAAAAAATTAATCCTGAAAAAGAACGCTTATTAACATTTGATTCCAAATGACTATGGTGATTCAGGGAGTTGGGCGTCGACCTTGTGATTGAAGGGACTGGAGTGTTCGTAGACAGAGATGGTGCCGGCAAGCACATTCAGGCTGGTGCTAAGAAAGTACTTATCACTGCTCCTGGCAAGGGTGACATCCCAACATACGTTGTTGGTGTCAATGCAGACGCTTACAACCCAGACGAGCCCATCATCAGCAATGCTTCTTGCACAACCAACTGTCTTGCTCCCTTTGTCAAGGTCCTTGACCAGAAGTTTGGTAATACTTCAAATCTCACACAAATTGTTATAAATTCAGCCGTGAAAAAGACAAAAAAGTTCAGCAACTGAATGATATAACATATATGCAGGCATTATCAAGGGAACCATGACTACCACACATTCATACACCGGTGACCAGAGGCTGCTCGATGCTAGTCACCGAGATCTCAGGCGTGCACGTGCAGCTGCACTCAACATTGTCCCAACTTCAACTGGTGCAGCTAAAGCTGTGGCCCTTGTCCTCCCATCACTCAAAGGCAAACTTAACGGCATTGCCCTGCGTGTGCCAACACCAAATGTCTCAGTTGTTGATCTTGTTGTTCAGGTATCGAAGAAAACCTTTGCAGAAGAGGTGAACGCAGCCTTCAGAGAAAGCGCTGAGAAGGAGCTCAAAGGCATCCTATCTGTGTGTGATGAGCCCCTTGTTTCAGTGGACTTCAGGTGCTCTGATGTATCCTCAACTGTAGATTCATCTCTCACATTGGTCATGGGAGATGACATGGTTAAGGTGATTGCTTGGTATGACAATGAGTGGGGTTACTCCCAAAGGGTTGTGGATTTGGCTGACATTGTTGCCAACAACTGGAAATGAAGTGAAATTAATTAAATTCGGAAGCGGCTACAATCTTCTGCAATGTTGTTTTTCAGTTTTGGATCCCTCATTTTCTTGTTCTTCTTTTAGAATTTGTAATTTTGTCAAGAATGTATAACTATATTGTGAACCCTTTTCCTTGTTTTCAGTTGTCATTATGCAATAAAATTCTTACATTAACATTGATGATTCCTGTTTTAAGTCCTTATTTTCTCAGATAGACTAATTTTTCCAATCAGATTCTGCTTCGTTGTTCTGTAATCCAACTGATAAACTCTTGTGATTTTTTGTTTTTGGTTTGTGTGAAAACTGAAAAAGAAACTTAATCCAGAATAAAGCATAAACATAAGGAAAATAACTTAAAAACTTCTGCGACATGATAAATTAATATGCCAATCAACAATTAACAATGTAAGAACAATTAAATTAAAAAAAAAAAACAATAGAACAATGTGAGAACAATTAGAATTGCAGAAAAAGATAATTGTTTTATGGAGAAACCAGGGTCGTTTTTGTTTAATATCATTTTCAAACTTTCTTTTTTTGATGAAGAAAATCCATTAAAGAAAATTAAGTACACGAGTGGCAATCAGCCATTACAACCAAGCAAAGCATATCAGGGACAGCAGCATCCCAAACTATTTCATGAGTTACATTAAGGGCTGTTTTTGCAGGACCATGGCAAGCTTATTAGCATCCTTTGGCACACGAGCAATGGTATGAGAAGGAAAACTTCCTAGCAGCTCAAAGTAGTAACAACTTTTAAGAACCCGGGCCACTAATGATTCAGGTTTGCGGATCAATCTCCAACATTGTTTTGCCAATAAAGCCTGATTAGACAGTTCTTGGTTTTTAAACCCCAACCCCCTGTCCTCTTTATGTGCACAAAGACCGTCCCATTTACACCAGTGTATCTTCCTCATTTCATCAGAATCCCTGACTAAAATCGGGTACTAATACGATGAAGCTTTTTAATCAAAGATTTAGAAATTTGAAACATGTTCATAAAGTAGGTAGATATCAATTGGATCACCGCTTGCGTCCCCCACCCGAGAACAATTTAGGCTTCCACCACTTAAGTCAATTCCAAACAATCTGGCTGAATTTCGGCTTTTGCCTACGTATCCCGGTAACCCCAAATATTTAACGTTTTGTTTGTCTACATTCACCTCCAGCAGACTAGCAATCTAATCAATTATGCTTGGATACTGGTAAAGGTTTATTAAGTTTAAAATTTTTATTTTTTAAATTTAATATTTTTTTAAAAAATTAAGATTATTTAAATTTTGATGTATTTTATTATTATTTTTATAGATTTGGAGTTAATGAAATAAATAGGGTCAAAATTCTAATGAAAATAAATCAAAAACATCAAATTACTATATTACTTATTACAGTAATGGAGTTATAGTGATTTGTTACAAAAATATACTACAGTACTAGTGCTGCAGAGATTAAAGATGAGCGTCGTAACGACCAAAACAGTGTCTAAGCTAACAATTAGTATTAAGAAGATTAACCAAGTGATTAATGAGTCCAATGAAATATTAGAAAACGAGTTAAAACCCTAAATTATCTTTATTTGTAAATTATATCCTTTATTTTTGTTGATTTAATTGATATAATTAGAGTAGTTAAATAAATTTCAGATTTTAATTTTTCTGAATAAAAGTTAAGTAGATATAATTTTAGTAATTGATTGAAGCATTAAATCGCATAGTCCCTGTGGGATCGATACTTGAACCTAAATCCTATATTACTTGATACGATAGCGTGCACTTGCGCTATTGCGCTAAGCTATTATAGCATCAATCAAATTTTTAGCGCCGTTGCTGAGGACTAGTTTATCTATTCTTTAGATTAATACTAATACTAAACTACTTATTTTTAATTCAAATTTTTATGTTTGTTTTATCTTCTTCTTTTTATTTTGATTTTCTTTTTATTTTGCTTTGGCAATTCATACTATGGAGGGAAATAATGATCACGTCAATAATCCTGTGTTTGAGCTCATGTACCACATAGAGTTTTGAAAGAGTATACTATCCCAACAACAATTGGTGTTCAGTCTAGTATTTGGCGACCAGCCATCAATGCTAATAACTTTGAGATCAAGCCTAATATTATTCATATGCTGAAAGAAACTGTATAGTTCAGCGGAGCTTCCAATGACGATTTTAACATGCATATCGTAATTTTTTTAAAAATTTGTAATACCTTCAAATACAAAAGAGTCTCCGATGATGCCATCAAATTGAGATTATTCCCTTTCTCCTTAAGGGATAGAGCTAAGAGTTGGTTGATGTCATTGCCGTCAGGATCCATATCGACGTGGGAAGATTTAGCGCAAAAGTTCTTAGCCTAATTCTTCCTACCAGCAAAGACAGTAAAGATGAGGAATGACATCACCTCATTCAGTCAAATTGATAGAGAGTTATTGTATGAGGCATGGAAGCGCTTCAAGGACATGTTGAGGAAGTGTCCTCATCATGGAGTCAATAAATGGCTATTAGTCCAAACATTCTACAATGGATTAATAGGCCATTTGAGGACCATCGTAGATACTGCTGCTGAAGGAGCTTTAATGAATAAGTCTACAGATGAGGCTTATGATCTATTAGAAGAGATGACATCAAACAGTTATCAATGGCCAGCAGAGAGAGTTACATCCAAGAGAGTTGCCGATATATATGAAATTGACGCATTCAATGCATTGATAGCTCAAATTAATATTTTATCTAAGAAGTTTGATGCATTAAAAGATGTCAAAACCTGACAAATGACATGCGACTTTTGCAATGATAACTACATGAATGGGCGGTGCATGGAAGCAATGAATTATATGGGTAATTTCAATCGTCAACAACCTAACTCACAATTAAATTCCTACAATCTAAGGTGGAGAGATCATCTAAACTTTTCTTGACGTTACAACCAAGAGAAGCCACCTAGACCAATGAATCCCCCAGAATTTTTGCCACCACAAGAAAAAAAGCTGACATTGAAAGACATGTTTATGCATATATAAAGTCCAATGATGCCATCCTACAGAATCATTCAGTATCTTTGAAAATTTTAGAGGTTTAAATAGGATAACTTGTTATTGCAATTAATAGGAGACCTCAATGCTCTCTACCAAGCAATACTAAGACAAATCCCAAAGGGAATTTAGAGTAATGTCAAGCCATTAACTTGAGAAGTGGTAATATCTTACAATAAACCATATCCACACTACCACCATCAAGTATAAAGGAGAAGAAAGTGCTGAAAAATAAAGTGTAACCATATAGACCACTTATTCCTTTTCTTCAAAGGCTACAGAGGTGTCAAACAAGTGTGAAAATGAAAAATCAACAGTATACCAATCCAGAAAGTAGTACAAAATCTAAAAAAAGTGTAGAGTTTTAACTATAAAAAGTGCAAAAACTGGTATTAAAGTACAACAACATTCTAAGGTGCAGAAAAATGACAATACAATAGAAAATACTAGTAACAAAGAGCAAAATCACCCCATGCACACTACATTACTTTATTGTTGCAGCATTAATGTGGTGCCATCAAACACCAAAGAACTCAAAAACATAGAGATATCGAATCCTTATATCAAAAAGAAGGCATTAAGGCATAGAAAGAGAAGAAAGAAGAAAAAGAAGAAGAAGCAGTACAATGACATGATCGAAGAGAAGGGCACAAAAGAGACACTTTACCGGTCTAAGATTCAAGTCTTTCTAAAGAAACATGAGGAGAAAGAGAAACAAGTTGCTACCCAAGATCAAATAAAGAAGATGTGGAAGCTAAAAGAAAGAAATCATAACAATCGCACATATAAAGATGTTTCCACCATTGACTTTGATCCTCCATAAGAGTAAAAAGAGCTCCATCAAGCTGACAACGCTAAATCAAGCGCTTCTTGGGAGGTAACCTAAGTAGTTTTTATTTTTATTTTTATTTTTATTAGCTTATTTTCAATTTTATTTATGTTAGTTTCTTTGTTTCTTTTAGGAATAAAATCAGCAAGTCAAGTATTCAAGAAAGCAGCACAAGCAATTATAAGCGTCAGGAGCAAAGGAACTGCGCAGTCCAACCAATAGATAACAATGCTGCACTGCTTCAACTTCAGTTACCAGGGGAGTTTTTCTTACTTTTAAATTTATTTTTAGACATTGAGGACAATGTCTAATTTAAGTTTGGGGGTGAAAAATACACTTGTGTTTATTTTGCTGCTTATATTGGTTGGTTGTTGTAGGTTAATTTTTTGTTTGTCTAGTTTTGGTTAAGATGATGATCATTAGTCCATTATATGAAATAAAATATTTACTGAATTTATTTTCACAATTCTTTATGAAATAATAGATGCTTAAGACAACTCTTATATTATGAATCTTAGACAAAGTTCAAGCTTATTTTTGATCACTTCTTCTTGAGCACATTGAAAGAAGCATGTATTAGTTAAATTTTTTGCTTAGAGTTACTCTTTGCTTAAGTAGTATACCACAGTCTCGAAGACCAATACTCTAGAACTTGCTTGATTACTACTTGAGGTGAAATCCTAGAATTCACATGTTTAGGGCAATGACATTAGGTCATCTTTGGACCGTTTGAACTTTTTCGAGCCTACCTTATATGTATATTTATCCCTAGTCACCCTGTTTAAGCCTAATTCTATTTTTTTCTGTTTAACCATATTACAAGCCTAAAAACTTTGAGTTTACTTACCCTAAAATCTACCGGTAGCACCATAAACCTTAAACTTACTTAGAAATATTCTTGAAATGAAAAATGTTGTGGATGTATGAAAGAAGGATCATGCAATGAAAAGTAATAAGTCTTGAAGGTGCATATCAATTTAAGTTTGGGGGTACATAAAAACAAAAAGAAAAAAATGTTTAAATCCACAATGGCCCCAACTTAAGAAAAATAAGAAATTCTATGCAAAAATGTGATTAAAAGAAAGATGAAAATAACATATGTTTAAGGGAGGAGATGAATAATCAAGGAGGAAAATGAATTAAGAGGTTTCTAACTAAAGTCTAGGTGTTAATGATGTAATTTGCACTTTATATCTACCTTTACCTTAGCCTTACATTACAAGCTTATTAAAGTCCTAAATAGATCTATAAAAATGTGTATTTTTACATTAGTGGAGAGTAATATGAAAAACAAGCTTATAATAATGTTATAATTGAAAATATGACGAGATATCATATTTATGTATTTCTTAAGTATTGAGTAAATCTATATTCTATTTAGCAAATTACTTGCTTATTACACACATGTACAAGTAATCAGTTATAAGGGAGAATGAAATTCATGATCAATGGTATGAGAATTGTTGAAAGTTGTTTATTGATTTTTGAAGAGCTTTGTGCTATTTTTAACAACCTTAATTTGAGACTATGATGATGATTGTTTAATCAATCGAAGCTTATTTTTAGTTTTTATTTTTAAGTCATGAATAAGTTGTGAATGTTTTTCTTTATTCTACTCGAGAACGAGTAAAGTCTTAAGTTTGGGGGGTAATTGATAGGGACGTAAAAGCACAAGTATGATTTGTACTTAACTTTTGTACTTTACTCCAAATTATAAATATTTGGCTATTTAATTATGTTTTCTGATCATAAATAGATGTACAACGGAAAATGTGATGCATAAGAACAAACGGGAGGCGAATCGGATGTTAAACGAAGAAGTTACACTCAAAATATGAAAGGGGTACTAGGACTGGGTGTTGCAGTACCCAAGTCAGTAGTTGAGCGCTGTGGCGCTCTTGGTGGTAAATAGTATTGGTAAACAGTAACCCGTAAACAATATTTTGCTACAGTAACTCGTGAACAGTAATTTGAAGACATAAACATATAAATAGGAGGGTAAAAACCCTAATTAAAAGGAAGAGGAGAGGAGAAGAAAATAGGCAAAAACTTAGAGAGAATTCACAACACAAAATCAAAGATCATGGCCAAAGATTAAAGAACTAAGATCAAGATTTAAGCTTCAAGTCAAGATTGAGGGAGAAGCACATCAAAGAGTCACTTTGATTAGTTTTTCTTCTCTTTCTTTATCATTGTCTTTTTGTTCTTGTTGATATTTATGAATTGGTTTGATACCATAGCAGGTACCGTAGCATAAATGAACAATTTAGCCCATCACAAAACTAAAAGTATCAAACCAATTCATAAAGATCAATAAGAACAATAAGATAATGATAAAGAAAGAAAAGAAAAGAAAAACTAATCAAAGTGATTCGTTGATGTGCTTTTCCCTCAATCTTGACTTGAAGCTTGAATCTTGATCTTAGTTCTTCAATCTTTGGCCTTAATCTTTGATTTTGTGTTATGAATTCTCTTTAAGTTTTTGCCTCTTTTCTTCTCTTCTCTTCTTCCTCTTAATTAGGGTTTTTAGCCTTCTATTTATATGTTTATGTCTTCAAATTACTGTTCACGAGTTACAGTAGTAAAATATTATTAATGAGTTACTGTTCACCAATATTGTTCACCACCGCGAATGCCACAGCGCTCAGCTCAGCCCTAGTACCCATTTCGTATTTTGAGCGTAACTTTTTTGTTTGACGTTTAATTCGCCTCCCGTTAGTTCTTATGCGTCCCATTTTTCGTCGTGCATTTATTTATGATCAGAAAACACAATTAAATAACCAAATATTTATGATTTAGAGCAAAATTCAAAAATTTTATACAAATTATACTAGTACTTTTACGCCCCTATCAGATCCCTTATTGGGTTAAAGCATATTGCTAATTTACCAAAGTTAACCATTTGTCCTGACAAACATTCATATGCCTGCAACACTCTTTTTACTACCTCATAATCATGTAGCCTAACTTAAGTAAACAACAAACTATCATCTACAAAGAAAAAGAGGGAAATTTGAGGCTCACTGATAGAGGTTAATTAGATATAATATTTTCATATTTCATACTTAATATTTGTTTGTTGAAATTAAGATTGTTTGGCCTTTTATATATTTTATTATTATTTTGTAGGTTGAAGTCAATGGGCAAATAGGGATGAAAATCTAATGAAAATAAGCCAAAAACATCAAACTACTACAGTACTATGCCACAGTAAATTACCACAATAATAAGCTATAGTACTGGTGCCACAATGCCAAAAAACAAATGATGTGGTGCCCAAAATAGTATGCTACAGTGAATTCTCCAGTATCGGTGCCAAAAATTGATTGATTTATACTAATTAAGTGTAAGCGCACGCTATCATATCAAGTAATATAATATTTTAAGTCCAATTATCGATCCCACATAAATTATGTGATCTAATTCTATAAATCAAATACTAAAATTGTACCTACTTAACTTTTATTCAGAAAATCATAATCCGAAATTTAATTAACTAATCTAACTCTATCAATTAAACTATACAAACACAAATGGTAGAATTCACAAATGAAGATAATCTAGGGTTTTGACTCATCCTCTAGTATTTCATTGGATTTATTAACCTTTTAGATATCTTAATACTAATTATTGAATTAGACACTAATCTTATTGCAAGCCTCTATCAATGGTCGAGTGACTATATTACACATTCTAACAATCACCTATATGTCTATAGTAATTAAATCAGAATGTAATTCATTAAGATTAAGTCTAACGTATACCATACATGCCACCTAGGTATATGTTTATTCTAGATGAAACTCATAGTTGTTATCCTATGATTATGCATTAAACTATCATAGGCTAAACACATGAATTCATTCGTCGAGTTCATTATGGTTCCTTAATCATTCAAAATATTGATAAGGTATAATAAAAGCATTAAATACAAAATATAATGAATCAATCTATTGTATTAAGTTCATAAACTAAGAATTAACAAAATTCAAATCTATACTAAGTTTATATAGTCTAATTCTAGATGAACAATTTAGCCTATTAAAAAATTAAAAGTATCTAACAAATTTATAAAGATCAACAAGAACAAGAACATAATGATAAAGAAAGATGTTTTTGAATTATTTTCATTAGAGTTTCGAACATAAACACTCCATATTGTGAGACTCCCTAGGTCCACGCTCAATTTGTGAAATGAAACTATTTCATAAGTCCATAATCGATGCCTCATACATATGTTACGGATATTACAAATCATCGCGTTAGACCATACAAGTTGAGGTTAAAGTGCATACGTATAGTCCTTCTGGCATTTATATCCTAGATGTGCGAGGACATAGATCATCTCCGTCAAATTCCTATGTGCTCATCCATAACTCATCTCTAGATTCGTATCTTAATGAACAATATACATAAACACATTTGTTATATTATTTAACCCTGTAGGAAACTCATTTTCCTAGTTTATTGCTTATGGCTATAAGACTTTTTGAGATACAATCTCAAAGCATCTGGATATGTAACTCCCTATGAGAGCTGACGGATCCCATATCTATACACACTAAACTTCATGAGCATCGGACCACACCCAACGACATACAACAGTCATACCATGAAAGGTCTTTGATGTCCGTAGAACTTAAGTATGGTGGATCACTTACAAGCCTACCATTACACTCAGGTCAAAAGACCACACATACTGCTCAACTTGAGAGGACCTTCCATTAATGGCTTACATAGATTGTTTATTAAGGTCTTCGTGAGTCTGTTTCATATCCAGTCTTAACTGAATACCCATATGCATGTACGTGCTCCAAGCTCATGGTTAACTAGAAACAACCATCTGTACCCAACAGATATAAACATACACTGATTATATCAAAATAAATTCACCGATAGACCTACATCGGTGAAAATAGATCATTAATATAGTATTTGAGAATATACTTGTATAATGACATTTTCTAGCACCCGATTGCAACTCTTATAACTACGTCATTACAAGTATACCCTTAGGCCTGTGTTTTGTTATAGATAAGGTCCAACTCCTTGGATTTCACTGATTCTTATAACTTGCTAACTCTTAGCAGTTATAATTGTCAGTGTTGCTAACTCTTAGCATTGATTTAAACTCTTTTAGATCATATTTAAACTCCTTTATATCATACAATGTCTGTAGCGTTACAAGCATTGTACCATATAATAAAATATAATCAACGATTTAATAAAATATACATCGTATAAATATTAAATATTCATACAAACAGGAATGACATGTAAGTATTAACCTTAACAAACAGTACTAATGAATAATGTACATGAATAGTACTTATGAACAATATCCTACTCTGACTTGTATTTGATGTTTTACCTTAACCTGAAGACATAAACCTATAAATAAAATACCAAAAAGCCTAATAAAAGAATCAAGATGAGAGAGAAGAAGAGAGCGAAATAACAATTTTTAGAGGTTCAAGAAGACTAGAAGATTAAAAACTGTAGAAAAATTAGTTTTATCTTTTCACCTCTTCATCTTTCTAGTTTTCTATAATTTTTATGATATTATTCTTGATAAACTTTGGAACTCTTTATTTCACCATGACCTAAGTTTTTATTTCTAGGGTTATACTATTAAACCTAATATGTAGTTAGATTTTATTGATTCTTAGTTTATGAACTTAATATATACAATTATTTCATTCTATCTTGAATTTAATACTTTTATTATATCTTGTTAATATTTTGAATTATTGAGGAACCATGATGAACCTGACAAAGGGATTTATATGTTTACCCTATGATAGTTTGATGCATGATTATAGGATAATAATTATGAGTTCTATATAGGATAAATATATACCTAGATAGAATGTATGATATTATTTAGACTTGATCTTAATGAATTACATTATATTCTAATTTTTATAGACATATAGATAATTGTTAGAATGCGTAATATAGTCATTTGACCATCAATAAATGCTTGTGATAAAATTAGTGTCTAAGCTAACAATTGATATAAATAATTAACTAAAAAGTTAATGAGTTCAATGGGATGAGTCTATATCTTAGATTATGTTATCAAGTTGTGAGTTTAACCCTTTTTTTATTTGCTATCTAGGTTAAGTTTTAGGTTAATTAGTAAAATTATAATTTTACAAATTATAATTTTTTTGTATAAAAGTAAAGTAGGTATAATTTTAATAATTAATTGATAAAAATAGATCGAATAGTCCTCGTGGAAATGATATCTTGACTTAAAATTTTATATTACTTGATACGATAGCATACGCTTAACTATTATAGCACCAATCACCTACCTCGGCTACTTTGGATATCACAAATATTCCTTGCTACTTACTCTTGGTGAAAGAGCGAAATAACCCATCTGCGTATAAAATAAATAGATAGGAGGATAAAAGACCCCATGTCGGAGACCTCTAGTTGGAGTGAGAGACCCCTTAACTTCACTATTAATAATAGTAAAAAAAGTAAATGAAGTTGAAGAAACACAACATTACCTCCTTACATCACACTTCAGAAAATCCTAGCTTTCACATTATGGTCTCTAAGAAGAATTATTTAACTCGATCATAAGTTTTTGACTATCCAATTTCAATGCCAAAAACCATTTTATGCTTTAGATCTTCATTTCAAAGCATGAAGGCACCCCAACCAACGAATGATGTTATTCGTAATGAGTCACCCTGGAATGAACGCCCTTTCGAAATCAGAAACAATTCCATCTAAGACCACACGTAACCTATTTATCAATGTATTAGAGATAAATTTATATAATATGTTACACAGACTAATAAGGTGGAAGTCAGAGACCCCTTTAAGCTCATGGATTTGGGGATTAAAACAATAAAGGTTTCATTAATCTTGCTAATACCCTCATAAATTTAGAAATTATAGGTAGGTGATAGTAATAACTAGACCAATCTCCCCTAATAATTATTGATAAAACAAAATTGAAAACCCATCTAGTCGTAGTGTCTTAGTAGGAAGCATTTGAAAGAGAGCCTTTTCAATCTCATCTACAACAAACAAGGCATCAAGAATTCTATTGGTAGATTTTGTAAATCTATGAGTCACACTTAGTAGCACCTCGTCTAAGTTAGCAGTCAAGCACGGTTTAGAGGAGAAGAGGTCAAGAAATACTTTGTGATAATTTATGAGAGCTCTATAAGATCCTCCCGTCATGCCCTATAATTATACATAAGCCCAAAATATGATTTTTAGCTTTCCCTTTTTAGGCTTTATGATGGAAGTATCTGTGAGGGTACTATCCCAGTTTTGTATAAATATTTGATATCTATATAGAATATATTTTGTTATATCACTAATTATTTCTTAATAATATGGTTTACTGCTTGTTACGCTACAGATTCTGTATTATCTGAAAGAGTTTAGATAGGGTCTAAAAGAGTTTAGACCAGTGTTAAAAGTTAATAAATATTCCAATAGTTAGAACATTGTCTTTAACAAGACAAAGACCTCAGAATATGCTTATAATGATATAGTTGTAAGAGTTGTAATGGGTTGTTAAGATATGTCATTATCCAAGCATATTCTTAAATATATTAATTTTAATTTATTTTTACTGACGCAGGTCTGTTGATAAATCCCATTAATTTACATAGATCAATGTATGTCTATAACTGTAGGGTATAATTGGTCGTTCCTAGCTGACCATGATCTTGGAGATTGTATAGGTATACGGGTATTCAGTTAGGACTAAGTACTGAACAAACTCATGAGGACCCCAATAGATATCCTATGTTGCTATCAATGGAAGATCCTCTCAATTTGAGTAGTATACATGGTTCTCTAACCTGACCACCACGATGGGCTTGTGAGTGATCCATCATGCTTTGGTTCCATGCATATCAGAGAATTTTCATGGTTTGACCACTGGGTGTTGCTGGGTATGGTCCGATACTCATGGAGTTCGATGTGTGCAGATATGAGATCCATCAGCTCTCATAAAAAGTGATATATCCAGATGCTTCAAGATAGTATTTCAAAAAAGTCTTATGCCCATAAGCAGTGAACCCGGGAAAGAAGTTTTCATAAGGTTAAAAAATATGGCAAAGAGTTTACTTATATTGTTCAGTGAGATACCATTCTGCATATAGGTTTATGGATGAGCATATGGAAATTTGATGGTGTTGATCTATGTCCCCACATATTCAAGATATATACGATAAAAGGACTATAATTATTCGTTGTAACCTCAACTTGTATGGTTCAACACTCTGATTTGTAATATTCGTGACGTGTGCATGAGACATTGTTCATGGACTTATGGAATAGTTTTATTTGACAAATCGGTTGTGAACCTATGGAGTCTCGCAATATGAAGTGTACTCATTGTGCACTGAGACAGAGTACTAGATTGAAATATTTAATCTAGTAATATCCAGCACTACCACGGGAAAACACGTTTATCCGTGTTTAATCGTTAAATACTGTTGTGTGATGTGTATTGATGCATATAATTTTAAAAATTAAATACGCAACGGAAGTATTCATACATGTTATACAATATGTAACAAACTCAAGCATGTAATCACATGTATGATCATTCAAGCACATATATATCTCATATATATTTTCATGCATGATATAAAATGAATAGCAAATAAATAATCTACCCGGATATGAAAGTAGCTTTACAATTCTTCAAGAACTCCAAGCTTCAATTTATTGAGCTCACCTTGAAGTGTTCCCTTACATAATTCTAGTTCACAACTAAATCCGATGGGATTGTGAAGCTAGAATGACAGCCTTGAATTTCCAGCAAATGATTGTTTTAACACTTAAAACAATTTGTCCATATGAGTGATTACTACTAAGAGATGAGAAGAGTTAAAAGTTTTCTTTAGTTCTTTACAACTCTTTATGTTGAACCTTGGTAAGCTTTTGTATTTTCTCTCAACACTTTAAGAAAAACACTTAGGCAATGCTCTCAATTCTCTCTTCTTTCTCCTTGAACGAAATCCACTCTCTCTATTCCAAATTGAACTCTTTCAATTCTTTCTTAAGCCAAATAATAATTTCTCTTAGTGCTTCACCACAACTTAACCATGTTTACTATTACAAATATTAATTTTTCATATTTTTCACTCACCAATTTGATTCAACCATTTGAATCAATTTCTAGAGAGTAAATGGCATTTAATCAATGTTAAGTAGTTTTACCACTTCCTTAGTGCATCATTTAAGAATTACTAAGTGATCAACATTCATTATTATTAATAACAAGTTCATTCTCCCTTAGTAAATGGTGTTTGCCACTTATTCCAATTAATAATAATAATTTGATTACTATATAAAATATTAATAATTCAAAACTATTTTGAATATTTATATTTATCATATATGTATTTACCAAGCAAGGTAAATAGGTAAATACATGGTAAATTATTTATGGAGCAAGATTATGTCACTTGTCAATTTCTTATTGGTTAACAACTCTTGTAAACCAATAATGTGTTTTACCTTCAATTATTGACAAGTGAATAATAAAAGGAACCTTGAAACATTTTTCATTTTGTTTTGCTGGAAATTGTTAGATCAATTATTCAATCCAATTCGCTGCCCCAGTGCACAACGAGTACACTTCATATTGTGAGACTCTCTAGGTCCATGCCTGATTTGTCATATGAAACTATTTCACATGTCTGTGAACAATGTCCCACACACATGTTACAGATATTACAAAACGACGCATTAGACCATACAAGTTGAGGTTATAACATATTCGTATAATCCTTCCATCATAAATATCCTAGAAGAGCGGAGATATAGATCAACACCGTCAAGTCTCCATGTGCTCAACCATAAACTTATCTCTAGATTTGTATTTTAATAAATAATATCCGTAAACACTTTTACGATATTATTTTCCCGAGGATAAAATTAATTCTCGGATATATTTGCTTACGGTTATAAGACTTTCTGAAATACAATCTTGGAGTTGCAGGATATTTTACTCACCCAATTGAGTTGATGGATCCCATATCTGTACACACCAGACTCCATGAGCATCGGATCATACCCAGTGACACCCAGCGGTCAGACCATGAAATATATCTAATATGTGTGGAACCAAAGTATGATGAATCACTTACAAGTTCACCGTGGCACTCAGGTCTAAGGACCACGAATACTACTCAACTCGAAAGATCCTCGATTGATGGCTTTATGGGATGTCTATTGAAGATCTTTGTGAGTCTGTTCAATATTCAGTCCTTACTGAATACTTGTATCTCTATACGAGTTTCCACTAAACTTATGGTCTGCTAAGACTAACCATCTGGACTATCCAGATATAGACATACACTGATCTATATATATATTAAGGTCTTCACTAACAGACCCGCATTAGTGAAGATAGATCAGGAACATTAAATTTAAGAACATATTTGCATAACATTTCTTAGCACCATTTGTAACTCATTGCAACTATGTCATTACTAATATATTCTTAGGTCTTTGTCCTATTTCAGACAAGGCTCTAACTCTTTAGATTTTACTAACTCTTAGTTCTGATCTAAACTCTTAGGTCTTTCACTAAACTTATGGTCTGCTAAGACTAACCATCTGGATTATCCAGATATAGACATACACTGATCTATATATATATTAAGGTCTTCACTAACAGACCCGCATTAGTGAAGATAGATCAGGAATATTAAATTTAAGAACATATTTGCATAACAACATTTCTTAGCACCATTTGTAACTCATTGCAACTATGTCATTACTAATATATTCTTAGGTCTTTATCCCATTTCAGACAAGGTTCTAACTCTTTAGATTTTACTAACTCTTAGTTCTGATCTAAAGGAGTTTAGATCAGATCTGAACTCTTTCAGATCATACAATGTCTAAAACGTTACATGCATCTTACCATATTTGTAATTAAAATAATTAATGATTTATTAAAATCATAAATGTATAAACATAAAGAAAATATTTATACATAAAAGGGATGTCACGTAAGTATAAATCTCAATAAAATACAACAATTAATCAATAATTATTATTCACTAATTGTATAATGATACGTGGCGCATTGTGAACCCTCGGTTGAGTTTACCCAAGTGTAAAATTTGGTGAGACCCCCTAAGGGGTATACTTAGTAACTATTCATGAAAGGCAAAATAGTCATTTCACACTATAATTATTTATTATTAAATAATCATAATATCTCTATTAAAATATATTATTTTATAATATTATATATTTTAATAATATATTATATATTTATGCATGATAGTTATCATGCATTTATTTATATAAAATATTATTTTTATTATTATTTTTGCTCTAAGTGGCTAAATATTATTATTTTAATAATCATATTAGAGATATATGTGTGGGTTTTTACAGGAAAGGAAATTGGAAATGCAATTGTTGCATTTGTTTTTCCTTTGTTTTTGTTGTCCATTTTTGGAGAGAAAGAACAAAGAAGAAGAATCAATTATTTTGGGATTAAAGGGTTAATCCTGTGTTGGATTAAAGGAACTGTTGTTCTAACTTGCTAAGCCTACTAAGTTGGTGATTAGAACTGCTTACGAGTGAGACTTCGGGCGAATTCCCTATATACACGTGTAAAACATTACACGTTCTGGTGATTTCTCAACTTCACTTTTGATATATTAATATATGTTTATATATTTATTGTATATTTTAAATATTTCGCTGTGCCAAATATGTATGATATACATATTTTTGTAATAAACACTATTGCAGATACATACACCCATTGTATATTTTGATCCCCCACAGTATCTAGTGTTTTTATCCCTTTTTTTTTTCAGCCAAGACCTCCGAGAGCGTTAATGCCAATAAATTTTTTTCTTCTCCATTAGAGCATCAACCTCATTTTCAACAGCCCTTAACTTAGCCTAAGAAGATGCTGAAACATTTTGGTTAAGATAGGATAATATATGTTATTTCTTTTTAAGGACATGTGAGAGGCTTTTGAACTGTTTAAAATTCCACTCATGCAATTTGTTCCCAGTGCTAGCAAGGTTCTTATGGATGTTGTCAATAGACTTTTTTGAAGCTACCCAACCATTTGCTATTATTTTAGTACACTCAAAAGAATCAATCCATGCTTCTTTAAAATGGATATGAGACAACCCACGACTACCCTGAGGTCTTTTACTAGATGTTCGAATATCCACTAATAGAGATCAGTAGTCCGAACCATAGAAATTTAAATATTTAACATCAAAGCCAGAAAAAAGATTGTACCATTCTTTATTGTAGATGAAACCATCTAACTACTTTTCGATGAAACGTCCAAGTTGTATCCTTTACACTAAGTGAATTTTGGCCCCAAAAAACCCATATAGAGAAAGCGAACTTATCCAAGGCCTTTTTAAAATTTGCCATCAAATAATTTTCTCTAAAAGGACCCCATCTTTCTCGTAATGATAATGCATCTTATTAAATTCCCCCCTATTAGTCAGGGCATGGACAATAAAGTACTAAGTCAATGTAACATTGTCCATGTGTGGACCCTTTAAAAAGCATCAGGTTGCCATACAAATCGATTAACTGCCAAGAAGCTAAGGAGATTAGCCAACTTGAACATCAATAATACCACATAGAGTAAGAGAGCAATTTGACCAAAATTGTATCCTTCCATAATAGGACTAACCCACCACTTTGACCGACTTTGTCAACCACCAGCTTACCCTTAAAACTAAGCTGAGCTAGAAGATATTGCAATTGATGATGGTACTATATGTTTGGGGATTACCCAGTTTCTGAACATTTCAGTTGAATATTTTCATTGTAACCGACAACCTTACCCAATAGACAGGAGTCACCGATGAAGAAAAAGAAGAAACCATAAGTGAAGGCATCTCAATTGAAGAAGGCTTCGTAAAAGAAACTAGGGTAGAACAGACATTGGCAAATTCTCTTAGGGTCGGTGCTTACGTGCCATCCCTGATTGTACATATACTTGTGTATTTATATAAGTGTACATTTATATTAAATCAATAATACCAATTTATATGGTACTAAGCAATGTAACGTTACAGACATTGTACGATTTGAAGGAGTTCGGATCAGATTTAAAAGAGTTTAGATAATGGCTCATAGTTAGCCATGCTAAGAAGTATAAATGTTAAATATTAGCACAGTTAAGGGTTAACTGGTTATAATACTTAGCATATCCAAGAGTTGGAGCCTTGTCTGTAATGGGACATAGACATGGGAATATACTAGTAACTGCATAGTTACAAGAGTTGCAATCGGGTGCCAGGAAATGCTAGTTGTGTAAGTATGTTCTCAAATAATTATCCATGATCTATTTTACCGATGCAGGTTCGGCGGTGGATACCTTTATATATAGATCAGCATATGTCATACTTATAGGGTATAGATGGTCGTTCCTAACCGACTGTGAGCTTGGATCTCGTATTGACCTATGGATATCTAGTTAGGACTGGATATGGGACAGACTCACGAGGGCCTCTGATAGACATCCTATATAGGCCATTGATAAGGCGTAATTCTATAAACTATTCTATCTTCCTAAACTTGATATTTGTTCAATTTATCTCAATAATTTGGCTATTTATGCATATTAATGTTATTTTATAGGTTTAAGCATTATCGGAGCAAAAATACCGAAAAACGGACTCAAATGGGAGCATCAGAGATAAAAATACAAATGGAGGTACTGTTTGCTACAGTGACATTGTTTGCTACAGTGCAGTGCCGCAGCATTGGATTTCAATGTCGCGGCGCCAATTGCAGAAAGTGAGCGCCGCGGCATTGAATCTCAATGCCGCGGCACTGGGACCTGGACAGCAAAAGTTGACAGGATGCTGAAAATCAGGAAACCCAAAAGCAACCCTAAGTGCGCCCTGATTCCGTGCTCTTACCTATATATTTGCACAAAACTTACATTTTGGAGAGACTCCAGTTGGGACAGCAGCTGGAAACACAAAGAAACACCTAACTTCTAAGTTTGGAGAAATCAAAGAGGAGGAAAGCAAGCTTCAACATCAAAGACATTTGACAGGGATGTCTTCTTTGCTTTGATTCTTTACTTGTTGTAAGATGTTTAGTTTGTATGTATTGATGGAATTAGCTTCAAGATTGTGTAGTTTAATGATGAGCTAATTTCATTAATCTAGGATTACATCATTGAACTCATTATGTGATTGATTTTAGCTCTCTCTTTTATGGTATTAATTCAGCTTTTGATATATTCATTGTGCTTGTGCTTAATGCTATTTGATTACTTGGCCAGTAGTTAAATTGATCTAGAAATGCTTAAATAAACTTGACAAAGGCATTTAGGTATTCAGTCTTAAGCATATTGATGCATGATCATAGTGTAGTACACTTGAGTTTCATATGAGATAGACATATACTCATAAGGCATGTATGACTCATAAAACTTGTGCTTAATGAATTTTGTTCAATTTATTTATCATAGACATATAGATATTTGATTGGATAGAATATATTCGCTTGACCTGCAAAAGAGGCTTGTGATGTGTTGAGTGTTTTGGTCAATATATCAAGTTGAGAACCAATAGATATCAAAGAGATTCTGCTGAATTTATTTGCATAATGGGGGATAGTTTGTAATCCTAGGATTTCTCATATTGAATTTAACTTGTTGGTAATTTAGTTTATCACTTAGCATAATTAAGTTGTTCTTTTACTTGAGTAGTTTAATCTCATACATTAAATCATTTTCTGGATAATAGTAGAAAGACACCATTTCAATACTTAAACTAGAAAAGACAAATCATTCTCTGTGGGATCGACACTTTTCTCATCATATATTACTTGTTGCGACAACGTGCACTTGCGCTAATTTGTGTTATAGAAAACACACAACAGCCATCAACATAGGGTCCTTTCGAGTTGAGTAGTATATGTGGTCCTTTGACCTAAGTGCCACAGTGGGCTTGTAAGTGATCCACCATACTTTGATTTCACGCATGTCACAGACATTTCATGGTGTGACAGCTGGGTGTCACTAGGTATAGTTCGATGCTTATGAAGTCTGGTGTGTACAGATATAGAATCTGTTAGCTCGCATAGGGAGTTAGATGTCCAGATGCTTCGAGATTGTATCTCAGAAAGTCTTGTGGCCACAAGCATTAATCCCGGAAAAGAGTTTCGCCAAGGTAGAATAATATGGTAAAGGAGTTTGCACATATTGTTCTGTGATAATTCATGGATGAGTATTAGGGGATTTGACGGTGATAATTCATATCCTTGCATATCCAAGATATCTTGACGGAAGGACTATACGTATGTGTTGCAACCTCAACTTGCATAGTTCAACGCGCTGATTTGTACTATCCATGACGTGTGCGTGGGGCATTGCTCACGGACTCATGGAATAGTTTCATTTGATAAATCAAGCGTAGGACCTAAGGAGTCCCGCGATATAGAGTGTACTCGTTGTGCACTAAGGCAACGAGTCGGATTAAATTGTTTAATCCATCAATGTTCAGCACTACCACAAAAATACGTGCATGTCTGTATTTAAGTGTCAAATATAATAATTAGTCAATAATTGTTAGTTATTAATTATATAATGACATGTGACGTATTGTGGACCCTCGGTTGAGTTTATTCAAGTGTGAAATTTGGTAGGATCCACTAGGGGTATGCTTGGTAACATTCATGAGGGACAAAATGATTATTTCATACTTTGATTATTTAATGGTTAAATAATCAAAATATCTCTCTTATTATATTATATAATATATTATTATTTATATTATATAATACATTATATTATTATTTTATTTTATATATATATATATATATAGAGAGAGAGAGAGAGAGAGAGAGAGAGTGTGTGTGTGGGTGTGTGAGTGTGTGTAGGGCATTTTTGAGAAATGGAGAAAGAAGAAGAAAGAAAAGAAGAAAAAAGAAAAGAAGAAAAAAATAATTAGGAAAAAATGAAACTGTTTCATTTTTCTTTATGCTTCCAATTGAAGCAATGATAAATTGCTTCAAATTCTCCATTTCTTATTCTTTTGAAGAAAAGGATGTTAAACAGACACTCAGCTATTTTGGGAATTAAGAGTTAATCCCGTATTGAATATAGGGCTGCTGTTCTAGCTCACCATGCCCACCATATTAGTAACTAGAACTGCCTGCGAGTTGGTCTCCATGAGGACTCCAAAAAAATACGTGTATAACGTTACACGTTAAGGTGAGTTCTCAACCTTTCTAATATATTAATGTGATTAATATATTTATTTATTATATTTATTGTATAATTCACGCTTTTACAACGTTTAAATTCGTATATGATATACATAATAAACAATAGACACAATAATACATACATACACTCACGTATATTAGATCTCTGTCAAATTCAACCCCATTAAATTCCATTAGAAGGTATCATTGTACAGAGGCACCACTTATGAATTTTTTTCTCTAAAACAAAATTGTTGAACATGTCCCTACTATCTTTTGCTCTTAAAAGGCAGAATAATATGATTAAGAGCAGGTTGACCATATGCGACAAAAGTAATGTTAGTTAACAAAGGCTTTGCTACCTTAAACTTTGCTCCCTTATCTTTACTATGAGATTTGCTAGCTAGAGTAAGAGAGTTTGATTGGAAGTGAAAAGAGTTAGGAAAGATTATAGTTTTAATAAGAATCGTGCCAACTGGAAAAGTGACGTGGAGTTGACCACAATGAATAAATTTTTTTCTCTACGATTTTAGAAAATGCGTTCATTGAGAACACCACGAAAGACATATTTAAACTACCCTCAACTTTACCCATATCAAATTTTGTCACTATATATGGGCACACGTAAGAGCTAGCTCTGGATTGCATGCATGTACTAACTCAACTCTTGATGTGGGTAACTCCACCTTAGATAATCCATTTCTCCACGTAGCCCCTCAATTTTTAAACTATTCTCAATTGTCCCATGTGGAGGTAACTCCTTAAAACTAGGTCCATGTTCAGAATTGAAATCCATTGTTGATAAGGTCGCCCTGCCCACCGAAACTTCTTTAGTAGTTCCCTGATTTATGCCAATCTCTGAGGACTTAAACCTAAGTCGACTTTACTCGGCATTGCCAATGGGATCGCATTAGACTCATCAGAATCATTGTCCAAGAACTCAGTTTTCTTGAAGATTGCCAAGCCCTGTCCAAGATCACGTCGGTGCAAAGAAAAGGACCCATTGACATCTGAAGTACCACGACCTCGCTTGGTTGAGTTTGCTCTTGAAAGACCCAATGGGTAGCTCTAATTAGCATTGTAGAAACTTGACTTGATGGGTCAGTCACACCTTCAACACAATCGAAGCAAAGCTCAAATAACCTCTCATAACGAGACAGGATAATAGCTAATTCATCGAACCTAGCAATTCGAATCCCTAGGGTTGGTTTTAGCAGTACCAAAATGTCAATGTTGACTCGGACCTAGATAAAGCAACCCGAGTAATTACCAAAAACCCCTCCTATCAACCTCTTTCACCCTTCTAATCATGCTGCCAATTATCTTGCAAGCCTTATAGTTCATGAAGAACACGGGCATGTTACGAAGTTATACTCAAAAGAAGACGTGGCTAAAAGATAGGTTTTGCAACTGTCCAAGTCCCTGCAGAACCTCAAAGGCCAATAGAATGTTATTAAAACTCCATTATCGGCTAAAACCCATCTACTGTCTATGTTTGAACTGAAATGAGAAAATAAACATATTACGACCGAGGCTTATTCACTTAATAGTAAGGGGTTCCACTGTTTGCCAAATGTTTCGGGTTATGTTGATGAAAAGCTCCTAGTTCTCATCGAGTAAGAGTATAGAACTTTACCAATAGATATAGCAACTATGTCCTCCCCATTATAGATGGAGGGATTGAGAGTATCAATTAGGACAGAAATGTCATTAATAGCAAGATTAATATATGTATATATTTTTTACTAAAGATTCTAAACTGATAGTCTGCCACGCCTAGCTTAGAGAGAAATTTAAAGTCCAGAAAAAACTCTTTATTTTAGATTTTCAAAATTACTTGATAGCATTTTGAAACCATTTGGTTTCATACAAATTCAAATAACACAACATATTCAGTAAATTTGTCAAATGTATATCTGTATTTTTTTTTAATTTACCCCATATATATATTATAAAATAGTAGTATTAGCCTTAATATAAATTTTATATTTTGAGAGATGTATCACCTTAATATAAATTTTATATTTTGAGAGATATATCACTAATTAATAATTATAAGTAGTTATTTTAGTTTTAAATTTTTTATTAATATAATAATAATATCAATATTAAATGCATTAGATACCGTACAAAATTTATATTTCAATTATTTATTTAAGTGGTAGAAAATACACAACTAAATTCTTATTCTCAGAAAAAGATTTTGGCATTTTGCACAAGTTATAAACTACGAAGCCCCCCTCACCACTTTGACTTATCAGCAAGGATTCGCTGGTGGTGACACAACCAAAATGGCAGCCGCCGGCGCTGCCGCTGTGTCGAGGACTATCCTCTGCTCCCATCACAAACTCATATTCTCTCCCGTTTACACCACCACTACCTCAAAAATCACTTATCCATTTCTTCACCGCATCAAAAACTCCATTCCCTTCACTTCCATAAGCTGCCTACAACAACTTCAATCCGCCCCACAAATCCAAACCCAAACCCACAGCCGTGCCAATGTAGTCGATATTCTGGAAAAAAGAGGATTGCTTGAATCAGTCACCAGTGACAGTCTCCGCTCTCTCGCTTCTTCTAATGGAAAGACTCTGAAAGTCTACTGCGGTTTTGACCCAACAGCCGAGTCCTTGCACTTGGGTAACCTCTTGGGCATCATCGTTCTGTCTTGGTTCGTTCGTTGCGGCCACAGAGCTGTTGCCTTGATCGGCGGCGCCACCGCCCGTGTCGGTGACCCATCGGGGAAATCAATAGAGAGGCCAGAACTTGACCCCCGTACGTTGGATAAGAACATTGTTGGTATTACCAAGACTATTTCAACAATATTTGGCTGTAGTAAAGTTGTGGTTTTGAATAACTATGACTGGTGGAAAGATTTTAGCTTGCTGGATTTTCTCAAACAAGTGGGTCGATTTGCGAGAATTGGGACTATGATTGCTAAAGAAAGTGTGAAAAAAAGGTTAGAATCTGAGCAAGGAATGAGCTTTACTGAGTTTAGTTATCAGTTACTGCAGGGGTATGATTTTCTTTACTTGTTTCAGAACGAGGGTGTTAATGTTCAGATTGGGGGCAGTGACCAGTGGGGCAATATAACTGCTGGGACTGAGCTTATTCGCAAGATTTTACAACCAGATAGTGATAATGAGGCTTATGGCTTGACATTCCCTCTTTTGTTGAAGAGCGATGGGACTAAGTTCGGCAAATCAGAGGATGGTGCCATTTGGCTCTCCTCATCACTGCTATCCCCTTACAAGTTTTATCAATATTTCTTCTCTGTCCCGGATAATGATGTTATTAGGTTTTTGAGAATTCTTACTTTCTTGGACTTGGAGGAGATTGATGAGCTGGAGAGGGATATGAAGAGACCTGGTTATGTTCCTAACACAGCTCAGCGGAGACTTGCCCAAGAAGTGACCCGTTTTGTTCACGGTGACGAGGGTTTGAATGAGGCTCTTAAGGCTACTGAAGCTTTGAGGCCTGGAGCTGAGACCAAGCTAGATTGGCAGACCATTGAGGCTATTGCTGAGGATGTGCCTTCCTGCTCTTTGGCCTACGATCAAGTTTTAAATACTTCACTTGTTGATCTTTCGGTTTCTGCTGGTTTGCTTGAGAGTAAATCAGCTGCTCGGCGACTGTTGAAGCAGGGCGGGCTTTACCTGAATAACACCAGAGTGGATAATGAGAGCAAAAGGATTGAACCTCAGGACGTTGTTGATGGCAAAGTTCTTCTTTTATCTGCTGGCAAGAAGAACAAGGTTGTTGTACGAATATCTTGATGACTCTTTAATTTGTTAGCTGATCTCGTATTAGAAATTTGCTTCATTTATCTTGTGAATCAAATTACTTTGGATAAAAAGGATTTTGAATTTTATTCTGTTCAAAGAGAACTTACAAGATGCTATTTATGAAATTATTAGTCGAAAGTTCTGAAGTTTGAAGATTTTGAGTTACTGCATTTGCTCTGTCACAACGGCATATTGAAGGATAACTTGCTCATGTGATGACTAGAGAATGCTCCAATATTGAATCTTGAAATCTGGAATGCTTTGACAAATGATTGATAGCTCAAAATGGTAGATAATTATTTCATTAAGATAAGACTTGATAAATAATTAAATATTAGAAGATATTTTGGTACGCTTAGCAAGGATTTTAAGAGAAGCAAGTTAATTTTTCTAAATGAACTTCGAATTGATAGATGAAGTATGGGTTTGATAGAAACTGGTTAAGAGACAAAAACCAGAATTTTTCACTTATTAGTGTACTTCGCAATGGGACACTGGGCTTTCAGTACTGGATTTTTCTATACTGATTTCAAGTGCTGGTTATTAACATTGTTTATGCACATAGTGTTGAGTATGAAACCCTTAGCTTTTATTTGAAGTTGAGACGATCCTAGTTCTTAATGATGCTTGTTTCTTCTTTATTTTTCTTTTGCTTTCAGTCATGGAACTTGAGCTTGTTTGTGTTTCAAATAATTGTCACCCAGTTTTGGTCTGAAATGTATGGTTGCACCTCTGGTATTTTTCCATTACCGTGGTCCATTGATATTGAAACACAAATTCAATTTCTAATAATCGAGGAAAAACCTTTTAATTATTATTCTTTATATTCTACTTCTCAATTTTGATAAAGAAAGAGCAAAGAAACAGATATTTAAGACTATTGAGAGTTTGAGACTTATTGCATGGTTGGATCTTCATCAGGAGTTTCTTAGTTGAAGTTATGAAAGGAGTTTTCTGAAGAACAAACTTTTCAGTAAGTTACAATCTTATGACTTCATTAATTTAGGTTACATGTGTACAAACAGCTTTGGCATGTCAGTCTGTTTTGAACGCTACTTGATCAGAACCATTCTGATTTGAATGATCAGATATGTAAGTTGCACCTTGCCATGTCTTGAATTCTTTTTAGTTTTGAAGTTGTACAGCTCACTGCTTGTTCTATGATATTATGCATATCCTCAAGTTTATCCGGTGAGAAAGCAAGATTTTGCTTTTAAAAACTGAAGTAAAGCCGTTCCTGTTGCAAGTTCATTGTCTCTTAATTTTTTGTTAAATGAGAGCCCATCATGCTGATGGCATACTTCTGGTCTTTCATATTCAGGACATTACATACAAGTTGTTGGCCTCCTAGGTTCACTTCCTTTTATCATTTTGGTGTAAAAGGTTCCATGATTATCTTGTCCTAATTCATCAATCAATAGTCGACAAACATCCACCATTCTTTCCCTGGAACTCAATTTTTATCCAAGTAAAATATACCTATATGAACTTTGGAAGAGATCTGGAGTAGATTGACTTACTTTCCAAAATTCAAATTATTATCTTTCCCATAGTTAGTCAAATTCAAGTGTTTATTGAGGATTCTGTTTTTTTTAAGGCTTATTGTATCAGATTCTTAGAAGATAGGCCAGCCTCAAATCTTTCAGTTCCTTTACAGTCACTAACCTCAATCTTCCATTAGTGTAATTTTGTAATGGCCAATGCATAAAAATCCCATGGTAGGAAGTTAATTATCAGTTTCTGGAAAAAGAGACCAAGTTACATATATATCCGTTGCCACCAGGCCTGACAATTTAGTATTCCTGGAGCATATGCTCCTTCCTCGGATAAAATTAGGCTTTGCAAGTTGAATTTGTGTAGGACTCTTAAGTTTTTAAGGAGCATTGTACTCCCGAGAGCACCGAATAATCTCAGTTGCTGTTGCACATGTTATTGCCTAATGGACGGATCTATTCAGAACATAGCGATTTGAGGCAGGAGATAGTAATAAGCCAAAAAGTTGTCCCTTGTGCTCATCTGCTGCTCTACTTAGGACTCATGCTTATGTGTATTCTTTTTGACACTTAAGTGTGATGTGATCTTTCAGAATCTCGATTCTCGACTCTTTCAACCAGTGCGGACAAAAGTCCTTGATAGTGTTAGTTGTAGTCTACTGCAGCCATGCACCATATCTCTTGCAAAGCCAGAGGTGCCTTTGGGTTAGTGAAAGTCTCTTAGGCTCAGGGCTTTTAATGTTGTTCTCCAGTAATGTGCCTGACTGTCTGTACGTTAACTCTTGAAAGAAGGAACTAGGATCTAACTTCAGAAATGAAGGTTTTTTGATTAATCAACTTTGTTAAACTTCTAAGTTTTTGATTAATCGATTTTGTTAAACTTTTAAAGTTTTTGATTAATCAACTTTGTTAAACTTCTAACTTTGTTATTTAAGATTTAAACAATCAGTTTAGATGTATTCAATCTGGAGAGAACAGCGAACAGACAATAGTGTTTTAATGAAAAAAAATGTAGCAGAATCTGCAATAACAATTTGAACGAAGAATACAAGAGCACATATAATCTCTTTCCTCACCCTGTTTCAATACTTCTGATACATATGAAGGCAGACTAAGCTGCTGAGTACACAGAACAATCTCGGATATACTTAAATGTCATGGTCTCTTGCACATTCAGGTGCAGCTTTAGGGAACCGAGCACGATCATTGCAGTAGTTATAGATGGTCCATTTCTGGCGAACCCAGTTGAGTCTCTTGTACTGATTGGCATCGAGGTCTTGGAACTCCTTCTGATCCCACCACCTCCTGCCTTGTGTCTCACAGAACTTAGCATTCACTGATGCCTCACATCCGTCAATGTGGAATCCCTTGTAGGAGGCAACGAAAGGAGCCTTGGACCAGTCTGTCTTCTCCAATCCGCCCCTTGTAGCCCAGTCATCTGCATTCCAAAGGCTTGAATATATCTTCATCGGTTGGTTAAATGGATACCTCACTCCCAGGTCTTTGCTGTTCTTGAACACTCTTATTGGCACATCGTCCACAAAGAACCTGCAACGAACATTGTCATCTATGTGAAGTGAAAACGCGAGGGAAGATTGTTGTGAATCTCTGAAGAACTTGAGAGAAATAATAGATGAGATAAATAGAACTTACACAATCTGATACATGTTCCAGAGAACGGAGTAAGTGTGGTATTCTTTGGTAGGATCAAACCACAGATAAATTCTCTGCTCTTTGTCTCCCTTGCCTCCACTATACACATTTGTTTGCAAAATATACGGCTGCCCGGTTCTGTTTCCCAAGAACTCAAAGTCTATCTCATCATGCTCCGAGTTTTGAGAAGACAACTGCATAAGGAACATACAGTTTAAAACAAGCTTAGCTTAATCTTTGTCAGGTTAAGTTGAATGGAAGATGACTGCAGAAGCACTTACATAGAAAGCAGTCACAGTTCCGGCAGAGTCCCCAGGAACCATCTTTATGTGCATGCTAAAGTGACCAAACAAGTAAGAGCCTTTGGATTGGAAGCCAGTCCCTTTACATAATACAAGAGTGAAACAAATAACACAATACAGTGAGATTTCTATGAAAAAAGTTCTAGAAATCCAAAAGAAAAACAAGGTATCCAAAATGGGTGTTTCTTTGTCTGATACCTGTGTATTTATCCAGGACGAGCTGAATCTCAGTCTCTCCTTTATTGTATTTGATGTGATCAAAAGCCCATGTTGGTACATAGTTTCGGCCGAAAGGCACATCTACAGGTTTCTTTGGCGTGGCACTTCTAACTCCAGAAGCCAAAAACAGGAAACTTAAACACAGAGTCCACAGAAAAGAAGCCATCTTTGAACTTTCTGTGTAACGAGGAGTTACATGTGATGTTCCAGAGTTCAAACTCCTCTATTTATAGTACACGCAGTTACCCTTCGGGCTTTAAGTCGTACCTAAGAGTGAGATGAAGTGTGACTGTTTTTGATGTTAAAATAATACTTCGCTGCCTGTATTTTTTAAATAGATATTTCTTTGCATTTCATATTATTAAATTTGATTGTTTTCTGACAGGAAAAAGGAGCAACGAAGGGAAACATAAAGGGAAATCTGTTACATGAAGAATTATTGGGCTAGTACAACCTCAATTGAGTAATGAATCAATGTAATATTGATCTTAATGCTCGTTTGGTGGGGTTTGATCTAAAGATTATGCCACCGAATAGGCACATGCATTTCAGATATGATGGCCATTAACAGTTGGTCATGTAGGACAACTAACAATCATATCAGTTGCTATGTTTTTTGTTACAGGATTTTGAATACTCTTAAAAGTCTTTATTTTTTCACTTCCCTTTTTTTTTTTAAATTTAGTTATTTTTTCATTTTCGGCCGCATGTACATCATCATTTGAACATGGAGGCAATGCCATTGGACAAAGCTGAAATTGCCGATGGCAGATTCTGGGTGTTGGTGACTTTTGTCCATCTGAGTTGAACAAATTAAGTAAAAGACAGGGATATTAACTTTCTCCACCTCGAGTCTAAACAAACTTTACTATTTTCAAGTTACATCGATTGGCTCCCCTGATTTCCATGCTTTGATTCTGCTTCTATTTTTCTGAAAAGGGCATAAAATATATGCAAAAAAAGAGACAGCAGATTGAGAGCTGCATGTGCGTTGGTTTGGGTTATGATATTGCTTCGATCAATGAGAAAAGAGGTTATGGCACATGGACAGGATTATGTTGACACAAACCATGTTCTATTATTTGTTTACTTCTTGCTGCACCGACTGTTGTGCCGGCATTAAAGGGATGACGTGGGACTAACTTGCTGTTGCAACTTATAAACTAGGGACTTAACAAAATGCAGCTTCTTCTTCCTTTCCCAGTAATCGCCTTCAGAGGTAAGGCATACAGTTCTGATTTAGCTGGTAAAATTTTTAGTTGCGATATTGTCACATAACATCCTATAATCAGACGCACACGTGTACATATTGCCAGTTAAAGTCGCAAATTTAGAGATTACAAATTCGACTTACACGAGGCATAAAAATATTTTAACTTGAGTAATGAGTGATATTACGTTAGAATATTAATATTACTAACAGCTAGTTCTTCAATGAAAGTGGATAGATTAAGCAGGTTTCTTCCAAGGTGCCAATACCAATGTAATTTTGAAACTCCGGTGTAGCCAAGATCATTTCTCGAGATTTTAGAAAAAAGAAAATGGGGATTAATTTATGATGTGGGGGTACTTGGTGTAATGGGGCAGCATGTGCTTTCTATGCTACGTGACCACGTGTGATTTATTAATGTTGATTCTGCAGTAAGAAGCTGCAGCCTGCAGATGCAGTCCAGCCGCCCAACACAGAGTTACAGTCTTATTACAGAACATAAGCATAACAATTAGATAATACCATTGAATACTTCTAGTACGAAGCTCTATCATCAATGGCTGCAACAACAGATGGGGTTTCCTAAGAACCATTACATAACACACAAGGTCTGTTGATTGGAATCGACTCTCATCATCATGAATTTTAAGAACTTCAACTAATGTAATGTCTGAATTTGAAATATTTCGAGTTAAAAACTTTAACACAACACCATATTATACTTGTCGAATTCAAACAATCAGCATAACTTTGTATGATCTGTTCGTTTAGTTTTATATATATAAATATATATATTTATATATATTTTGGCCTTTTTTTTTCCCCAAGTAATGATCTTCAAATGCCTTCCATCCTATTGCATAAACTAATACTATATGCAGCTTTGGATCCCATAATCTTCAGGAAGCCCGTAATTATCAAATAATCCTATATGCAGTAATCAGTATACAAGTATTTGACAGTCAGGAACAGGTGAACCAATCGGATCTATGCTGACAGAGATCACCATGATTTATTTTAAAATAATTAAATCAAACAATTTTTAATGTCTTCTTGAAATTCTTTTGTATCAAGTAGTGATCCTATAATACCATTGTTTACATACTAAATAAAGGGATTGTTCAGGCTTTGGATCTCATAACGTATCAAACCTGTCATTAAGGAAATAATTTTAACATGGCTAAGCCTAGAAATTCCCAAGAGACTGCTTCAACTGAGTCAACCAACCAGTGATGAGACATAAAAATATGTGACGAGAGCAAACTACAACTGGCACCAATTCTGGAAAAGTTCAATCAAGGCTGGAATGATGGAAATCTCAAGGCTTCTTTTGTGGTATAAATGAAATTAAAGTTGAAGTTGGTTTGGTTCATTGCAGCAGATAAGAATTAGGAACAGATATCAGCACAAAACAACTACCATCTAGTAAAATGTTATCACATGCAAGACCTGTGGCAGATATCATTTCACCAATCACCATGCAATGATGAAGTTTCCCCTTTGTACTGGAGATTTAATTTCACTAGATCTTCCACCAATATAGACGAATTAAAACCCAACATCTACAATAACGGATCCATATCAGTTTTCTATAAATACTTTTCAACTCAGTAGGTCAACTTAGCTTGTTGGATTTCCTATGTTACATGATAAGATTCTTATTACTACAAAGTAGCAAGAAAATGACATTAAAAGGAGAATGAGCAGCAAGCATATATAAACATTCTATGAATTGTCTGTAATATCCATTTTTACATGCATGACAACACCCTTAATATCAATTCATTGTTTGCAAATCTCAGAGTTTTCATACCTTTAAAAATTAAGTTGACATCAAAATCCATTAATAACCCGAGTTAACTGAAACTGACAGACTAAGCTTACATTGAACTGGATGTCACCTCAATTATAATTCATGGCATAATCATTACCATAGAACGTGAAGAAGCACGAGATCCATAAAAGGCATCGGGTAAATGAATTTTCAATAAGATTCCATGATTTGCATTTTCTAAATTATTAGATTTGATGTTGAGAATATGCTAAACATGTATGTCAAAATTATGATATAAGTTATATGCAAATCACAAGTTAGTAATATCCTTGATGTTTATGGTGGGCAAACATAAAAGTATTAATACCTCCTAAAACAATTTAAGTAATGAGACCACCTATTTTGATGAGAACATGACCTAAAATGCATACAGGCGGGAATTATAATAATTATGATATTCTATGCCATAATTCAAAAAAATGGAAAAGGAACAGGAGCAGGAACAAGATAATATTCACAAAATCCATTAGGCATACCAAGTCAACAATTTCTTAAAACTCCAAAATTGATGCCCATACCTGAAAGCAACCATTCCTGGTTACTCCATCGAGACCCTTGGAGACTGGATTTGCGTCCCTCCCAATTATTGAAAGCATTAGATGTTGGTACAAGTATAGTTTTTCATCTTTCTATATTACCTTCATTTTTTTTTTTTTTTGGTTTTCATCTTTTTGTTAATGAAGGTGAACAAACAATCAGTGATGCTCAGTTATAAGTTTTCACATGGTAACCCTTTATCGTTTCACAGTAAATCATACGAGTTGATAACATGAATCTACTTCTATTGAATGAAGTAAAAAATCACATTAATAAAAGATAAAACAATATAACATGATACATCTCAATAGAACGCTATATCATTTATATTAGTAAAGCAACAATTGCCAAAAAAATATAAGCAAAAATATAATGTAAAAAATTAATAAATAGGACAGAATGTGCAGGGAAAATATGAACGGTATGAAATTATCGGCTTCTTCTAGAACAACCAGTGTTTCTTCCTTGGCTTCTTTGGAATTGGAGCATCTGTAAAAGAACAAGAAACTTATGGTATTTTCTACTAGGAAAACCATTTTCTTTGTAGCTCATAGAAAAAACAACTGAAAGATGAGATTTTCAGATCAAACACACCTTGGATATCATATAGTGAGTTGTAATGTACCTCTGACCAGAAACTTAACCATAGCTCTGCATCATTTCAAAAGGAGGAAAAAAGGATAGAACTATAAGAGTATGTTCATAAAGACTAATGGAAAGTAATTGATAAACATATCATTTTCATCACAGGGATCTCTTATAATCTGTTCCTAATATCCAGTTGTGTGGAAAATACCAGGGATCACTTGAATGTAGGTCACATGTCCTTCACTCAACTTTTACAACCAAAGTAATACCTACATAGTTCCACAGAAGGAAGCTACTGGCAAATACTATTGCCAATAGAAGTTCATTGGAAGATCTCAATAATTAAATATTCAATATGACATTTGACAGGTTTTTATTGCTTAAAAGAAACACACAATCATTACATCAAGAACAAGAAGTTCTGTGAAAAAAAACCGGAGGTTTAGTTCTATTTACAAACTCCATTCTCTTATCCACGGGCCCAAATTTTAGAGGAAACAAATGATGTAGCTGATTATGCAAGTAAGCTCTATATTGCAATATGAGAATGTATAGTGGTTGCAGATTTTGAAGATCACCCACATCAAAGTACAAGGTTGGCGGAGAGAAAATTTTTATCTAGTAACTTTTGCAAAGCTCAACAAAATGGACATGGGCAATCATAATCTTGTCAAGTCTTACCACGTTTAGGTGCCTGGTATTGTGGCATAATTTCAATAAAACAAGTATCTCTGAATGATGTCAAAAGGCATATCTTTGCAGCAAACTGCACAAAACAAGCAGCATTGGCAAGTGCTAATATTAGAATAGAAGATAAAAAATAATGCACCACTCAATGGCCACAAGGGAAGCTGAAATGACTATTATAGTATTTCACTTGAGATACCAAAAGGTCATATTCATGTAATTTTCAAGCATTTGTGCACATTCTGTACTTTTGCAGGTATGCCCAATAACTCTTCCATCATCACAACATCATCAAGTCATCATATATTTCTTATGCAATTAACAAAGATTTAAAGACTTGTTCAAAGCTTATTACAGCCAAATATTTCCCATATGAGGCTATTGCTCACATCTGTAATTAACGATGGCTACTATCTCAGGAATTAAAAATGAATAGCACAAATATCCTGATATGCTTATGCCATAAGTTAATATCCGAATTACTTAAAAAGACGAACTACCTCCAATTGAATACATAATTTGCATGTAGAAAACACTAACTTTGGCAAATCCTGCCAAATAATGATGTCTATAGCTGTATTAAAGTATTAATGCAGTCCTTGAAAGTAACAATTCCAAGCATTTTCTCGTCAAGAGGATTTAAAATTTGGGCACCAGTTTCATTGGTTGCAGAATGAATCATGTATACCTTATACATGATGTCAGTGTACCTTGAACACAATAACTTTTCAAAAGAAAAGAGAATTAAAACAATTGAATGATACTAAAATGTATTATCATGGTTAACTAATAATACAGCACAAAGAAGCAACTTATAACAGTTTGACTAAATGCCAGACCTTATCAGCTGCTGCTTGTAATGTAACATGGTCCCCCCATTCACCAGTTCTGCATCATATAGTATATTAGAAGGGAAAATAAAATCTTTCATAATAACATTCACGAAGTACTAAACCACAATGTGAAAGTATCCATGGAAGTAAAGGCTTATTGCATCAAAAGATAGGAAGTACTGAGATTTCATAGACCAACATACTTCGCCATCTTTTTGTAATATCGTTTGTATTTCATTGGAACGTAGCCTTCATACAAAGAACGGTGATCTTTGAGCTGGAACAAGGAAAAATAATAGAAAATAAGCAAGTTATCAGCTGAGCCCCTCTCTCTAAGCAAAGTTATTCACCAAGCCATTATCTCTTTCTACAAGAAAACAAAGTTTGCAAGCCAGTAACACTTTCTTCTCACCATCATTTTGTGTTCATTTACTTTTCCAAAATACAAATTAGTTTAGATGACTTGAATGAAAGAATTTTTCCAAAATAAGAATTAGTTTAGATGACTTGAATGAAAGAAACAATTAATCATTCACAGAACCCCAAAGCCGTACAGTAAGACAGTGTAAATTTAATTATACTGGAGACCAGAAAATATTAAAATCTAATGATGGGCCTCCTATCCTAAACAGCTTAGCAGTGAAAATCCTTTGAGTTAGACATCTCATGATTCATAACAGAGAAAACTGTAAAAGTGTGCCACAAGAAGGGGTTTCAATATTTCAACCTAATCACAAATATTAAAAGCAAAGGCCTCAAATATCTCAAACCAGAGCTATCCCTAGTCACATTCTATGGGCAGTACAAAAACAGGATACCTGTTTCACAATATCTTTCCGGACATGCTTGTGATACTCAGGTGACCTATAAATCTGATCTGAAAGTGCACGAAACTGCAACACAAGTTTGAAACTTAAAAAATAAATCTCAAATCATATGATAAAAGGAGAGGAGCAAGAGAGACGGAGAACATTTTCCCATAATTTTGGCATTGTAAGTACCTGGCAATTTCCATCTCCAGAGACTTTCACTTCATATAAACCATAAACATTTAGCCTGGAAGAATAATAATAAACACTCCACTTAATAACTTCGCCCAGGATGAAACACACAGTGAAACAAAAACAGCAACATTTCCAACCCCTTCATCTTAGCAAGATCTAGAATAAGACTCCAACCAGCATAGACCAATGAACATGGAAAAAGGGAACTTCAGATGTTGGAATACAGAAAAAAATAATCGTTGCATAACATTAGGATGCCAAACATCTGTTGTGTGAACTAAAAATTAAAAAGATTTATGGAGTATAAGTTAACCTCTGCACCATCAGGAACACATATCAAGTAATTTAGAACTACAGGATCAGATATATCTTCATATATATTTTTCATCTATGCAGAGGAGGGACATTAGCTTCTTTACGTCATAAATTCCAATTGTACTTGGGGAGATTTTATCTATTCATACAGCTTCAAAGAAGGCCAATAACTTGGTGACTTTTCACCATTAGGTTCTCCAAGATGAGAACCATTTTAAGCATTCTCTGATTAGTTTATGAGTACTGACAAGCAGATTTTTACCAGTATGTGATTTCATTAGTTAACCTCTTACATATCTGTTTCCTTAATTTCTTTCCATCTATAGCAGACAACTACATATTCATTAATAGATACATGTTGATCACTCCAGATAGAATATGCTTCCCATTTGTCATGTTTTTATAACTTCTTAGTGCAAAAAGGAGATGTGAAGATATTTTGAAACCTCTCATAAAATTCCCACAAAAAAAAAAATCTCTAAGGTACACTTTTTCAGGCAATTATAAGAAATACCTCTGGAGAAGCCGCTGGTGATCCAAACTGGCATCACTTAAGTTGGGGATGTAGGAATTTATCCGTGGGACATGCTGAAATTTCAAGAAGTGCTTCATAAGAAATTCAGAAAAGCTTCTTTCTTTTGATAAAAGAGAGCAGAGGGGGAACACATATTAGAGAAACAAGAAATAATCAGAGAACTTTGGTATTTATCATGCAAGTATAAGATAAACAACACAGAGCAATGAAACCTTTGCAAACTATGACCTTTTGTATCTCAACCAAAATCCTTAAGTGGAGGAGAGATGGAAAGAAATCAAGGGGAGAACCATTTCCAGGTGATGGATCTTTATAGAAATCAGTTACTAACACAATGCCTAAAAGACTAGAGTTAAACTGCGCTGATACAAATTGAAAAGCAAGGCTTTTCTAAACCAAGTTTTTGAATTCATCTAGTACATCTAATGATCCTCACACTAATTCTAAATATTGTTGATTTGAAAGCAAGGTGAAGAATCTCAATTCTAATTTGTGAGCCAAAATAAAAAGCAGCACATATCTTACAGGAACAGATGACAGGTTAGAAAGGCGTCTAGCAACTGCACCATCTAACTTTGCATACTCTTCTGAAAGTACTTGGGCAATCATCCGATCATCCTCGGTATCCTGCTGACTGCTTAACGAAGTAGAGCTAGAACATTCACCAACACTCTTAGTTCCATTCCTCATAATGTAACACAGCAGACTGCCACCAAATTAATCAAGTGATCGCACCAACTAATAGCCCTACACAGCAGAACTTCTAGAGATAAGAGCTCAAGGGAATTACTACCATTTCAAAAATTTAAAATCATTGACCAATAATCAAGAGTTAACACATTAGATACCAAAACTTGGGATAAATTTAACAAACAGAACATATATCAATTGACAGAAAAACATAATATTACATACATTAATCTGATCGTAAGGACATTTATAGGCAAGAATAATGACACAAACCCGATTCAACAGTAGAATTTAGAAACCGATATGACTGGTGACAGAACAGAATTACTGCAACAGATAAACGTAGCATCTATGTATAAGTAAGTTACTTAAAGCAATATGTCTGTTCATAAAATTAATCAATCTGTAAAAACTAAACAGTGGGACCCTGGTAATTGAATGTCAATCATATAAATTGCAACGAGATAAAGATATACCATTTACTTAAAAATTGAAAAACAAAAACATTGTATGATTACATAAAATCAACACAAGAAAAAGGCTAACCATTGGATGCAACAAAAAAGGGGAAAAAAATCATTCAACAATTTGGTCAAGATTCAAGAGGCAATAAGAACAATATCCAAATGAATCAAGATTTGCATAAAATCAGAGAATCAAGAAAACGAGTGAAGCTTGTTACCTGGGCTTGAGATGGGTGATTTTCGATTGGATTTGGAGAGAAAATTCACTAATATTGGAAAAAGGAAAAGAAAAACAGAACGCAGGAAAGCTTTTTCTTTTCTTTTATCTCGTGATGATTTGGTTGCATTGGTGATGGTGGGAGTTGAAAAGGAGAAAGATTTGTGAGATATTTTTATTTGTTTATTTAATATTATTTTGTTTGTTTAATTAAAGACTGTTTCCTAAATCCAAGTTGACACGATCTCGTTCTCGTACGCGGGAGGGAGGCGTTGGTAGTTAGGCTTTCGCGGTTTCTCGGTAATAAGGAAGGTTATCTCCTGTCATGACACGTGGGCGGTTGAGTCTTGTGGGCCCTTTGCTTTTCACCTACTATATAAGATTATTCTTACACATAGACAAAATCTAGTATATTGTGGGGCCTACACATGATGAATATGATGTCTCAGATCCCCTTATTTATTTATTTATTTATTTATTGGACGTGAAGGCAACTAATGTGCTTACAAGAAAAAATGTTGAAGATGTTCTTATTTGTTTTACAATTAAAAGCTTTTTACTTTTCTTTTTAACACCAATATCTTTGATTTTTTTATTATAAAAAAATACCTTTTATTGGACTTATTATCAAATATTAAATGGGCGCAATTAGCCCGCATCACAATATAAATTTGAGATTAAAGTCTACTTTAGAGCATGCTCATATTGATTACTTAAATAAATTTCAGCTCAAAATAGGACTTGATTGTATCTGATAATTCAATTCATTAATTCATAAATTCTAAAAACGGGTCATATAAAGTATGATGAGACGAAAAAAAATATATATATTTTATTTAAATTTAAATTAATTTAATCATAATTTTACATAAAAAAAAATTCTCACAAAGTGAATGATTCTTACACTTAATTATTCTCCTTATTTATTGTATTATAAATTACAAACAAGCTTAATCTTTAATTGAATTGGATTAATCACTTTATGAGTGTTCTTACATATTTCATATATAATTTAAATTTATACACTATAATAAAGTGAATTTTTTATTATTATCATTTATATTAATTCGATTCATAATTAATTACATAATACAGAGCATAACATTCTACTTATTTTTGCAACATTCCTATTTATAAATATTATCTTTTTAAAATAAATACTAATTTAAATATCATAATATTTTTTCTTCTAAGAGAATCATAAGTTCCCGTAATTCTAAAGAAAAAGTAAAGAGTAAGAAAATAATTTCCTAAAATTTCACCCATTTGAAACAAAATTTCGTACGCTCGTTGTCCAAATATTTTTGACCCATTAGGTCTCTCTCTTTTTATGATAATAAAAAACATGTCTCCTATAATTTAAAAGAAAAATAAAACATGTCCCGTATTATTTCAGCAATGGAACTTAAATCTATTCTTGCATAAAAAGAGAATGGAAGTGAGCTGCCACTAAGTTATTAGTTTAAAGGTTGTTTTTCAATTAAAATTAATATAAACAAATGTATAAATTGAAATAAAACCTCTACAATAATTAAAAAAAATGTCATAAGCTACTAACCTAAAGCTTATTTTACAATTAAGATATCTACTTTACCAAACAGATGCTATAACAAGCTATGTATGTATCTTTGGGCAGACAAATACCAGAAGGATACTAGTTGGACAATTGACTTCGTATCTAGCTCACAAGTCAATGAGGAGTTTGGTGCAGTCCTCTCAGGAACATTTCAGCATTATTCAACAATCGCATCCTTACATATGATCCAAACTAATTGTGAACTGAATCAGCTGCTAATTTTCATCTAGTTGTCAACTTTCATCAAATTTTTATACAATCCGGATCTATTACCTTATACAAAACTTTTTTTTTCTTCCAAAACGCAGCTGTTTACTTTTGCATCTCTGATCATCCAACAAGATCACATGCTCCACCAAATTCAGCCAACAAAAGGAGCCACAGCAAGAACATGGTTGAATCCAAGATGCCATTTCACCATGTGCAGATGGAAATGGTTAGACTAGGAAGGGGCATATAGAATCTCTATCCTCACTGGGTAGGTTCAAAACATAAAAGTTGCTTTCACAAACCCATCAGCGTAGTCATTATTCCTGCTGTCTGTCCTTTGTGCCCATTCCATCACATACTGCAATAATTTTTCAACCTCCCTCACTGAAGCTTCTTGTGCTCAACAATTGCCCCTCCAATTATGGCACCTTAATAGATTCTCTACAATCAAGGATGCAGTGAAACTTGGTAAAACAAGGAAATCAGGTGGAAAATTCTACTGTTGACAAATTCCAGTGATAGTCAAAGCCAAGCCCCACAAAACGCCATTTATCATTTATAATGTGGACGTGCTACATTTTCTCACTTGGAAGTTTAGGTTTGGAGTTCAACCAGGGCAGCCACAAGAGAGTTGGAACTTGGATGCAAGCAATATCTTTGTTGGCAAATTCAGTTCTCAAAATAATAAGATGGTATCATAATCCTTAATGCGGGCATGTCATAATTTCTCTTTGAAGAATCAACAGTTCACGCATAAACTGCTACCATGGCAACCACATATGAGTTGGAAGCAAGTAAATATTTTTGGTTGGCAAATTATCAATTCTGAAAATAGCAAGAAGGTATTTACAGCCTTAATGCATCTCCAAGAGGCTAAAATGAAATTCAGCCGGTAAGCCACCAATTTTCAATAAATTTTAGTGTTTCCTCTTCTTAGAGCCCTTGCCAAATGAGAAGCCTGCTGCATATCTTGAATTAACAAGTTCTCGAGGTATAACAGCTCCAGATGATTTTAAAATGTCAATCAATTGTGGAAACAGAATTTTATTCTCCTCATTCACAAACACAATTGATGTCCCTTCTTCTCCCAGTCTAGAAGCTCTACCAATCTGATGGACATACTCCTTGATAGAATTAGGCATGTCAAACACGATCACCTGTCTCACACCCAAGAGATCGACTCCTCGACCCAACACCCCAGTGGACACAATCAGAGGAACCTCTCCCACTAAAAACGACCTCATTATTTCTCTTCTCTCCTTCATGGGCTTGTCCCCATGAATTGACAAGGCTTTCATCCTTGTCGTGACTGTAATTGCATTAGATAGGAGATCTGCCCCAAGTCTTGAACCCACATAAACCACAGCTGGTGGCATAAAATGCTGCTTGCTCATCAAAATGTCAAAAAGCTTTTGCTTCTTTTTATTTGACTCAACCCAGATAGCCAGCTGCTTAACAGCCTTATTTGGTTCGTTAGGCTTGCCAACAGAGATACTAGCAATATCCTTTGCCAACGATCCCACCATTTTCTCTACTGCTTGCGAGATTGTTGCAGAAAACATCAAGATCTGGGGTTGGGAAAGAGCCCGAAAAATCTGCATTACGTGGTCCCGGAAACCCCTTTGAAGCATCAAGTCAACCTCGTCCAAAACAAATATCATTATGTCATCTAGTTCAATATCATGCTTCATCAGAAGGTCAATAAGCCTGCCTGGAGTTCCTACAATCAGTTCCACTCCTTGCTGAATGCGGTATATCTGTCCAGCCATAGCATCACCACCAACCACAAGTGCAGTTTTGAAAGGCAAACCTTTTCCAAGCATTTTAGCTTGTTCCTCAACCTGGATACAGAGCTCTCTGGTCGGAGTTAAAACCATTGCTAATGGCTTTTTCTCCTTTTGCGGGTGCTCAAGACGAAAATTTGCACATCGAGATATAATGGGAACCAGAAAGGAAGCAGTTTTCCCTGAGCCTGTGTCAGCAGAAACAAGGAGGCTTTTGCCAGTCAGAGCAGCTGGGATTGCTTGCATCTGGACAGGTGTAGGCATGTGATAACCAGCAGTTTCAATATTTTGGAGGAGCTTCTGAGGCAGGCTACAAGATGAGAATGACAAAATGGGTGCGGGAACTATGTCTCCCTTCACATTGATATCAAGTTTCCTTCTCACGAAATCAGTCTGATCAGTAGTTACTGATTGGAATCCTGATTTCTCATCAGAATCTCTAACATAAAAGCACACATCAGTAGCAGGAAACCTCTCAGGAAGTGAGGGAAAAACCCGCATGCTCCTGTTGGCAACCCTGCTTAACAAAGTTTGTTTACATTCCAAACTGCAAACATCATCATCTGTCTCATCACAGATATACTCGCCATAGTGGCCACATATAACACATTTTGGCTCCCCTGGCAGAGCTTCTCTCTGATCCCTACTCCTCTCTTTCACATCACTCCCCACATCTGATACTTGAGAACGCATACACACACATACATAAGTTAAGTTATTGAGAGATTCCATAAATTTCTATAAAACTGCTCATAATCTTAAAATTCAATTGAAAAGGCATTAAAAGAGACAAAGACAGAATGAAGTAATAATTAGGAGGCTTTTGGTTAGCCAACCTAAAACACTTCTAATAAACTTGGGTATACTTTTGAATGTTCAGTTGCAATTCAAATAGAATCTCTTGGGAAACGGCAAAAACAATATTGGTACGGTTTTTAAAGATTGCATCAGAACTATTTCCCAAAACATCTCAGCCCAACATGTTGTCTTGAGATTTTCAGATCCCTTGTTTTCAGAAACAAAGAATTGTATTAGGATTACAAATAACGTAGGCCCTAGCTTCCACAAAGTTAATTTTGTAGTTTCAAATAAACAAATAAGAGTTGTGGGTAATGTTACCATTGGCTTCATCCCCATTCGCTGCTGCCACTAATCGATTATCTTCCATGATGCTTCAACTTGAACAAAATATCGTTCAACAGAGAATCAAACACATTCTGATTTCTGAGAAATCCAAATAAGGAGACAACATGAGCAATTAAATCAATCTGACATGTGAATTCGTCGAAAGGGATTGCAATTATCCATAAACGCTTAATACTAACTTGGCCATTAATCGTCATCAAGAAGTGCTGAACGTACCTTTGCCGAACCAGAATTGCTTCCTCTTAGAAAGATGTCAGATTAGATTTGCTCGTGGGATAAAAGATTGGCAGCTGACCCTGAACGTCTTCCGTTCTGCTATCCCTTTTTGAAGGTTAAAAATCTTGCACAAACTAAAACGCCGCCTTTTGTTCCATTTAGAGCTTTACTTTGGTGACGCCTAAACGGCGTCGCAGCAGGTTTATTATTTATACTTTTGAATGAAGTTTTTGTTATTTATAGCAAAAGTGCTTTTCTTAATTGAACGATTATGTTTTTGTTTAAGAGAGACTGAACGTTCCTTAAAAAAAAAAAAAAACCTAATGAGAGAGGAAACTAATATGATTGAATAAAACCTTTAAAAAAAGAAAAGGATTGAATAAAAATTAAGCCTTAACCATTTGAATAAGGTCTTTATTTTATGTTACAATTCCTTTTTTCTTTATCAAGCCTTACTTGATTGAATTTATTTGAAATATATTTATTTTTAACAAAAAAAATTGATCTATAAATTACTATAAATATATTTATCGAGGCCTTAATTTCTTGTGAAGATCTTAATATAACAATTATATCACCTCAATCGTACATTCAACTCTATCATAATATTAATATATATATATATATAATTTAATAAATTACTTATTTTATGATATGAGAATAACAATGTTATATAAAATTATTTGATTAATTCACATTTATGATGTATTATAAAATTATGTCACATGTTTAGACTTATTAGAATAAAATTATTTATATATAGAGTGGAAGATATCGTTTATCACTTGGTGGGTGACGGGGCACTGTTTAGTATTGTTAAAACAGTGCCAAACGATGCTTATCACCCACCGAGTGGTGGGCGGCGTATCAAATCCACACACATATATATATATATATATATATATATATATATTGGACCTATTTTCAATCGGCCCAATTAATGCGCACTTTAGCAACATATATTTTCATCGAATTTACCAAACATGCCAAAAGAAAATAAGCCTAGTTAATGGAGGACATAAGCTTAATGTGACTTCGAGATTAGATTTAACCTTTGAATATAGGTAACTTGAACTCATTAACTCGTAGATTCTGTAAATAGGTTGTGGACACTACAAAAAGATAAGAACTGATTAAATTATAAATTTTATTTTAAATTTAATTATTTAATTTTGTATAAATAAGGGTTTTTAAAATTAGATAAATTTCACTCAAGCCCTTCTATAAATAATAAAACATGTACATCAAAAGAAGCATAAAATACATTAATCCTAATTTAAATAGAATGGTACTTACATGTTATTACATATTGAGAAGGATTGAAAATCTTTCCCTAAAAAAATTGTTCAAATCATCGTTATTCATAATTCATTCACCATTCATTCTACCAAACTTAATCATTCAACTCTACTTGTTCATACATATACTTCTCAACACATGAACACCTTTTTTCTTCAACAAATACACTGACTTGAAAATCAAAATATTTTATTTAGCAAAAGGTCGAAGGGTAAAATTTTCATTTAAAGGAGTAATATAAGGATAAGAAAGTAATTGATCATGAAGGGTTTCAAATCAGAAAGCTTCAATGGTGCCGCCTATGGGAAAATTAAGAACTTTTTATGAAAATAACGACCAAAAAAACAAAATAAAAATGGTGGCGTAGAAGTACAACCGTGTGTACTTTATAGAACTTTTAGATAACATAGAAAGAGGGGACATGAACAACCCATACACGATAAATATGGGAAACGAGATTCATGCCATGATGATGGATGTGCTGCCGAAGATCCTCAGACAACTTGAGGAAATAAAAAAGGAGAATTATGAATTAATTGACAAACTAATGGCAATAGAAAGATACAAAGAACTGAATGATGACCTTGAAGGTGTTAGCACCAAGAGAAAGGGTCAAGACGTACTCGACATGGACGAATATCAGAGAATGCGATAGAAGAGGACATACCTCAAAGAATGAGAAGAAATGAGACCCCAAAGAGAATAAAGAGAGTGGATAAAGATGACAAAAGAGCTTTCATCATGAAAAAAGTAAAGGAATTGTACCAAAAGATTAGGAAGCTCAAGATCACTGAAGATGCATTGTACCTAGTAAGGAAAGTAAACCAAGATCTATTTGTAAAATTCATTAGACGAACGGATAAGCCCTGTAAGTTTACTGTACTAAACTTTCAGATGTATGATAGAATTAGAGATCCAGAAGAACACATCTTCCACTTTAACACAAAGATGATTATGGTTGTACGAGATGAACACCTTAAGCACATTACGTTACCATCAAGCTTGAAGAAACCCGCTAAAGTGTGGTTTGTAGAATTAAATAAGAATTCGATAGCCTCCATTGACAAACTGATGACCTAGTTTATCATTTAATATATATGAAACCACAGGAAGAAGATGATTGTGTCAAACCTATTCTTCATGAAGCAATGGAAAATGAGGCAATCTAGAGTTTCATCAATATATTCAATTGAGAACTTAATGAGCTGGAAAGCTATGACACCGAAATAGTTACACAAGCTTATTGGAAGACAGTAAGGACGTCAACCCTTTATTACTAGTACCTCATTTAAAAGAACTTCACTTTATTTGAGATAATTAACAAGAAGTCTGAGTAGTGGATCAAAAAAGAAGAGGACAAAGCAGTTATAATCAAGGAAGCTTTTGTAATTATGACATAGAAAGAAGGAAGCTCATCTTAGAGAAAGGATTATGAGAAGCGACCTTGCATTGAGAAAAGCGATAGAGATGAAAAGCGTGTAAGACAGATAATCTATCTTTTGACTGGGTGAAATACAAAGACTCTAAAATCTTCAAAAAAAATAAAGCCCACATTAACGTTGGAATACTAGAGGGATTAATCCAAACATTATGCCTTCCACAACAAATATAGGTACAATATCAATAATTATAGCTTTTTAAAAGGATAAATTAATACCTTCATGAAGAATGACCACCTTGCAGAGTTCTGGTTAGAGATAGAACCCAAAAAGCCTATAAAATTAGAAAAAGACCCCAAGACAAGTGAGAGGAAAGTAATAGCTATAGAAAAGATAATACCCCAAATATTAAACATGATCCATGGATTATTGTTCTATTTTTTCTACCTGAAGGAGAAAGAAGAAAGTACAGAAGAAGAGGAAGCAAACGATGAACCTAACCTCACCGAAGAAGCTTCCACTTAGCCTAAGGATTAAAACACAGAAGGAAGAAAATGATTAAAAGATCAGATGATCCTGGAAGGACCATAGATGGTAGATGGGCTAATCTAGGAATCCATGGGGCGTTATCTATAAGAATAGTAATGAACCAATTTTACGTAGTAATACTATATGGAAGGCCACCAAACAAAGAAGGAAAGGATGAAAAATAGAGGTTGCTGTTTATAAAGGTGACCAAATTCCCAAGATGTGGATTATGAGAGATGTCAGCTATACCAGTCATGTCGATTAAGCCAAAACTTAAGGGATCACTCTTTTTGGGAAGACTTAACCTGCCTAATGCTTCCAAATCTGGACCTGTTAGTGGTAAGCTTAACTATAGCAAAGATTATAATATGAAGGGTATTAGTTGATAATGGAAGCAACGTAGATATCCTGTTTTAGAACACTTTCCAAGGTATGAAGTTGGACAAAAAAGAAATTTAAGGACGTAATATTGAGCTCATTGTATTTAGAGGTGAACAAAATACAAGATAAATAGATGATTACACTATTAATAAAAATTATCGAAAAGTGTCTAGAGGTGGATTATTTAGTAGTCGATGCACTTTCTACTTACATGTTGTATTTAGAAGTATTTGGATACACTACATTAAAGTTGTTTCTTCCGCTTTACAGTAGATGGTCAAACGTGTCTCAATAAGTGGAATGGGAATAATAGACATTAAATGTAGTAACCAGTATCCACGACTGGTAAGAATAAGTATTTATATATGTATAAATATACGTATTTTATTTGTATGTTGGTGATACTTGAATTATATATTGTTATTAGTAATATTTTTATAGGTTAAGGATATACGATTAGTATTGGGTTTATTTGTATGACTTTAGATTTATTTTAGGGACCAAATTGTTATACTTTGAAAGTTTTGGGGGCAAATTCGTAAATATCAAAAATTAGCCTCTTAGTATAAAAATACACTTTTAAACCCTAATTTACCATTTTTAGGTCGAGCTACCCATTTTAAGAGAGAGAAGAGAGAAATAGAGGAGAGAGAAAGAGGAGAAGAAGAAGAAAAAGAAGAAGAAATTGGAAATTTGAATTTCAAGAGGTATATCATACGTATTTCTCAATTTATTGGTATTAATTAAGTTAATTCCTTTAAGTTTTTATTTCTGAAAATATGTATAATTGAGGATTTGTTGTGTATTTCGTAAGATCATATGAGAATTGATGATGATCTATAAAATAGTTTGATAAATCATGATGAATTATGGAATTTCTGCTGGATAACCTCTTGATCTAGGAATTTTATAAATTGTTGTGATTCGGTTCTGGTTTTGAATTTTGAGTATATGAAATTAGACATGTTTAGGATCATCTAAGACTTTGAATTGACTGAAAATCTCGGAAATTGAATTTGTAGTGAATTTACCAAAATGACCCTGGAATTCTGGAAATTTCCTGTGTAAACAGTATGATACAGTGGAAAATAATTTTTGACCTGCTGAATGATCTTTAAAAATTACGAATTTGTGGAATATGATAATTTTATATGTCTAATATGATATATTCGGAATTGAGAATTTGGATCAATGTGGTTGAAGTGTTATGAATTTCTAAAGTGTATCAGCTCATTGTAGTATTTGATTAACAGATTTTTAAAGTTATGAAATAAAATAGTTTTAAAATACTTTTGGCAGTGATTTGGAAGTAAAATATTTATCATGAACTGAGATATGTGTTAAGAGTAATTATGTGGTAGTTTTATAATTTTTGAGTTAGTATATGATTTTATAAAATTAGGAGATTGAATACTATTCAGTAAGTATCTTGATCCTGTCAGGTTTGTAGTTTGGATTCGATGGTGTGTATGGAATGGATTGTGTAGGAATTTTGATATAATATTCATATATAAGAAGTATATATGAGTCAAGAATGATATATTCTGATTTCGGAGTAATTGGACATCATTTGATGTATTAGAAATTTTTGTTAAGTGTAAGTGGTCAGAATGACAGGTTTTGAGAAACCAAATATTTAGACCAATTTGATGTGATAAATGCATTGTGTATAATTTTGTAAGCTATTTAAAGTATTTTGTGTGAATTTTGAGGCTTATGAAAGGATTAATCTCCATTGATAGGTTAAGGAGATTTAAGCCTTGTAGCTGAAAGTGTTAAGAGGTAAGTATACTAGACTTTTTACTGAAATCACAATAAACATAGTAATTGTTTTGTATGATTTTGCAAATGGGGTTAAGAATATGTTTATGTTATGTCAAAGTATATTTTGATATGAAATGTGAATATATGTTTCTGAATGTGAGCATTGACATTGAGCATGGACATACATATGTTTTTGTAAGTGAGCTTTCAAAATGAGATGTGTTTAATAAAGAAAGCTTTTGAAGTGTAATATGTCCATGAGAAATATTTTGTATTTTGAGGGTACTTGAACTCACTGTTAACTTAGTAGGCATTTTATGTGATTTGTGGAGCCTTTATGTGTGGCCTTTCCTTTGGGATGGGTATATGTTATGTTTTCCGTATGTAGGGAGGATCCTATTGGTACCTAAAGGAAGAGTGAGTCATCACATTCGTGTGGTGGCGTATTGGTGCATGTGAGAGGACTCACCGATGATCAGGGTGAGGGTTTGGCTTTTACCTTCGGGCATAAGCATTATATATGTGTTATTCAAGACCTCACTTGTACTATTCCTCTCATACGGTATGTCACCTACGAGTGACATTTGGCTCATTATGTGATATGTGATATGTAAGTCCTACTAAGTAATAGTTGAGTGATGGTATTCCTATTATGTGTTTTGAAAGAATGTGTAAACGCTTACATGATATGTGATTTGATAAGATTATGATTTTGATTGATCACAGCATATCATACATATGCATTGTGTACATATATGTATTTGTATTTGATGTATGAAAAACTAATATGCTTACTGAGTTTTATACTCATTATAGTTTATGGTGATTTCAGGTAAATAAGGTGCATGTGTGCTTAGCGGATTTGGCAAGGCTTCTGCTGTTCCTTGGGTTCCCTAAGTTGTTAGGTTGCTAAGTATTTCATTTGGGGACACGTAGGATATGATATTTGATTTGTCCCTATTGAATAAATACTTATGTATTATTTCATTGTGTGTGGATTGGATTTGGTTTAAGTTTTATAAAGTGTGGTTATTGGATGATTTTAAGTAAGAATTTGCAATGGATATATTATGGGCTCCCGGTAACAAAGTTGCTACTGGTGACGTAGTAGAGTGTTAATCTCTGAGAAAACTCTGCGTATCTCCGGTTTAATAATTGTCCCAGTCATAATTCAATTGCTATAATTCTGAAAGAAATTGAAATGAATGTTTAAATATTGTCAAGAGAAGTTTATATTTATATGTTAGGTTATGGTTGATTTTAGTGTTGAACTTACTAGCAACTTGCTAAGGATTTCTGTGTTGAATGAAAGTTGAAAATTTTGTGTAATATTATTTATGAGTGCACATGCAGTGAATGAATGTAAGTGATGTCGTGTGTCGGATCTTTTGGGTCTGGGGCGTGACATTAAAGGCGAACAACTTTAAGTTAGTAGTGCTATACCAACTCAATCAAGCCATAAAAATAAAATAAAGAAGTAAGGAAAATAGTCATACCTACTGAGAAAGAAAAGAATATAAAGGAATGAAAAGCAATAAAAATGATCAAGCAACCAAACAACATAAAACAACTAATTGTGGCACAGTTTCCACCTTTACTCGAGATGAAAACAACCACAAAAGAATATGAATTACAAGATCGATAGTCAAATGAGCTTCTTCAGAATGAAGAATATATAATACTTAGCATAAAAAAATAAAAGCAATAGAACAGGAACCTTCCACTACTTATAAGAAGGGACTGCTAGGCACCAATATGACTGAGGAAGAAAGAATAGAGATGATCGAGCTACTCAAGAAGAATCAAAATGTCTCTGCTTAGTCTCACAAGGATATGGTCAGAAGACCCGAAGGTAATATACCATAAGTTAAGCATTAGGAAAGATTTTACCCTAGTTAGATAAAGATAGAGAAGATTTATGCCGAAACACAATAAAATCATCAATGATGAAATGGATAGCCTATTCGAAGTTGGTTTTATCCAAAAGGTTCATTACCCAAAATTGTTTTCTAATGTGGCGGTTATAAAAAAGAAGAATGGGAAGTGGCATGTTTGTGTAGACTACTGATTAGTGTGCTATAATAGCTAAGCGTAAATGCACGCTATCATATCAAGTAATATAGGATTTTAAGTCCAGATATCGATCCCACATGGGCTATGCAATCTAATTCTATAAATTAAGTACTAAAAGTGTACCTACTTAACGTTTATTCAGAAAATTACAATCTGAAATTTATTTAACTAATTTAATTCTATTAATTAACTTAAACAAAAACAAAGAGTAGAATTCACAAATAAAGATAATCTAAGGTTTTGACTCATCCCCTAGTATTTCATTGGATTCATTAACCACTTAGTTAATCCTTTAATACCAATTGATTGGCTTAGACACTAATCTCATCATAAGCTTATGTCGATGGTCAAATGACTATATTACACATTCCAACAATCACCTATATGTCTATGGTAATCAAATCAAAATGGAATTCATTAAGATCAAGTCTAAATTAGACCATACATACCACCTAGTTATATGTCTATCCTAGATGGAACTCATAGTTGTTACCCTATGATCATGCATCAAACTACTATAGGCTAAACACATGAATTCCTCCGTCGAGTTCATCATGGTTCCTCAATCATTCAAAATATTGATCATGTATAATGAAAGCATTAGACACAAGATAAAATGAATCAATTGAATTTATCTAGTTCATAAATTAAAAATTAACACAATCCAAATCCATACTAGATTCACATAGTCTAACCCTAAATGAATAAATTAACCCATCACAAAACCAAAAGTATTAAACCAGTTCATAAAGATCAACAAGAACAAGAACATAATGATAAATAAAGAGAAAAAACACTAATCAAAGTGACTCATTGATGTGTTTCTCCCTCAATCTTGACTTGAAGCTTGAATCTTGATCTTAATTTTTTAATCTTTGGCTTTGATATTTGATTTTGTATGTGAATTCTCTCTCTAAATTTTTGCCTATTTTCTTCCCTTTTTCTCTCCTCTTAGGGTTTTTGACTTTTTATTTATAGATTTTTGTCTTCAAAATATTGTTAACGAGTTACTGCAGCAAATTACTGTTCATGGGTTACTGTAGCAAAATAATGTTTTCCCGTCACTGTTTACTGCCATGAGCGCCGCGGCGCTGAGTTGTGGGCGCCGCAGCGCTCAGTCGCTGGGCGCCTAGCTCTGATGCCCATTTCGTATTTTGAGCGTAACTTCTTCGTTTGACGTTCGATTCGCCTTCCTTTTATTCATATACATCACATTTTCCATCGTGCATCTATTTATGATCAGAAAACACAATTATATAGCCAAATATTTATGATTTGGAGCAAAATATAAAAGTTTGGTACAAATTATACTAGTGCTTTTACGCTCATATTAACTACACAAACCTTAACAAGGCGATCTCTAAAGATTTCTTCCTATTTCCCAAGATAGATTATATAGTAGACATTACGACTGGATACAAAAGACTATCATTTCTAGATATATATGACGACTATAACTATATAAAAATGAATCTAAGAGACGAAGAAAAGACAAGCTTTATGACCAAAAGTAGAACCTACTATTAAAAGTAATATCATTTGGATTAAAGAATATATGAGCCACCTTCTAAAGACTAATCAACAAAAAATTTGAGAAGTTAATAGGAAAGATAGTGGAAACTTATATCAACGATATAGTGATTAAGAGTAAGGGAGTAAGGAACCATGTTGTAAACTTGCATGAAGTGTTTAACGTGCCAAAAGAGTTCGAGATGCACTTGAATCCAACCAAGTGCAACTTTGAAATCTCATCCAGGAACTTTTTATGGCATGTCATAAGCATAACAATAATCAAAATCGACTGATCATGTCTAAGCTATCAGAAATACCACAATCCCTAGAATACTGAAGGAAGTGCAAATCCTAAATTAAAGGGCACAAGCATTAAATAGGTTCATTTCCACAACATTTGATAAGTGTCTATCTTTCTTATAAACTATGAAAGCTAAGAAATGGAACATATAAGATGTGATAAGGGTTCATTAAGTATAATATTTTCATCTTCCAAACTTAATATTTCTTCGTAGAAATTAATATTATTTAGCCTTTGATGTATTTTATTATTATTTTTGTAGGTTTGGAGTCAATGAACCAAATAGGGACGAAACTATAATGAAAATAAGACAAAAATATCAAATTGCTACAATAACGAACTACAGTGACCAGTGTCGTAGCATCTAGGATTTAGCGTCGCGGCACGTTTAGCGGTGAACAGTACTTAGTGAACATTGATGAACAATATTTTTACTACAGTACTCGTGAACAGTGATTTGAAGACATAAACCTATAAATAAAAGAACAAAAACCTTAATTGGAGGAGAGGAAAAGAAAAGAGGCAAAAATTTTGAGAAAGAATTTATAACACAAAATCAAAGATCAAAGCCAAAGACTGAAGAACCAAGATCAAGATTGAGAAATGAGCACATCAATGAGTCACTTTGATTAGTTTTTCTTATCTTTCTTTATCATTATGCTCTTATTTTTGTTGATCTTTATGACTTGGTTAGATACTTTTGATTTTGTGATTGGCTAAATTGTTCATCTAGGGTTAGACTATGTGAACCTAATATGGATTTGAATTTGGATTGTGTTAATTTTTAGTTTATGAACTTGATACATTCAACTGATTCATTCTATCTTATGTTTAATGCTTTCATTATACCTGATCAATACTTTGAATGATTGAGGAACTATAATGAACTTGACAAAGGGATTCTTGTGTTTAGCTTAGGGTAGTTTGATGCATGATCATAGGGTAACAACTATGAGTTCCATCTAAGATAGACATATACCTATATGGCATATATAGTATAATTTAAACTTGATCTTAATGAATTACATTCTGATTTGATTACCATAGACATATAGGTGATTGTTAGAATGTGTACTATAGTCATTTGACCATCGATAGAGGCTTGTGATGAAATTAGTGTCTAAGCCAATAATTTATATTAAGGGATGAACTAAGTGGTTAATAAATCAATAAAATACTAGGGGACGAGTCAAAACCCTAAATTATTTTTGTTTGTGAATTCTACTATTTGTTTTTATTTAGTTTAATTGATAGAGTAGATTAGTTAAATAAATTTCAAATTTTAGTTTTCAGAATAAAAGTTAAGTATGTACAATTTTAGTACTTGATTTATAGAATTAGATCACATAGTCCCTGTGGGATCGATATCTGGACTCAAAATCCTATATTATTTTATACAATAGCGTGTGCTTGCGCTTAGCTACTATAACACACCGATTAGGGATTGGAATAGATATAAGCACTGTAGAATCTAAAGGAATATATAAAAAAGCCTTTAATTCTGTCCATATCTTTCCCTAACGAATCTTTATTTTTGTATCTTATAGTGTGCGGTATTATTCAAGGAAGTAAATGGTCAACATTAGTCGATCTTTTACACCAATAAAAAACTACTGGATGCGAAAACTAGATATTCGATAACCAAAAATCTTGTTCTTGCTCTCGTATAAGCTAAGAAGAAACTTAAACACTATTTTGAAGCGTATCTACTATTATAATATACATTTTCCACCCCTTACAACACATCTATCATCATAGTATACACTTTCTACCCCTTAAAACACATTTTGTCTAGACTAGATATTGTGGGAAAGGTCACTAAAATAGCAATGAAACTGATATACTTGGACATTGAGTACCAACCAAAGACAATAATCAAGGGACAAGTAATGGCATGCTTCTTGCTAAAATATGAAATGCGATAGAAGATGATGCATTGTTATTGAAACTTACAGACCCAAGAGAAGCTTGGCAAATTAATATAGATGAGTCATTCAACAAAAAAAAAAATGGTCAGCTTAAAAGTGAGAATCAAAAGTCTAGAGTGAATTATACTAGAACATGCAGTGAGGTTATTATCCCCAACATCTAATAATGCAGCAAAATACGAGGCTCTAGTCAATGGATTGATAGTAGCTCACCAATTGATGATAAAAAAAACTCTAAATATACATTGGTTTATCCCTAGTCACCTCTAGGTGGAATGAGGATTACACTACCAAAGAGAGAAAGATGAAGGGCTACCTTGCTAAAGCAAGGGAAGTCGTTGAATGACTTTAAGAGGTAATAATCACTCAGATACCCAAGAACCAAAATGTAAATGTAGAAAAAACTTGTCAAAGAAGCATTGGCAGTAGAGCATTCACTCATTTGAGTTACTCCACTTTCCAATAGAGAGAAAACATTTATCAATAAAGAGGCCACCACAAAATAAGAAGCAAAAACAAGGGATTTAATGAAAATTACATTTTCCAACAATTGGATGACCCCTTATATCGATTTCTTATAAGATAGAAAGCTACCATTGGATCAAAAGGAAGCCAAGAAGCTTAAAAGCAAGGCAGAAATATTTATATTGTTGGAAGAAGAATTATGCAAAAGAGCATTCTTTGTAATATACATGCATATATGTTCAAAGATGAAGGAGAGAAGATAATTTAGGAAGTGCATAAAAAAGTGCGCAAGAACCACTCCAGCGAAAATGGTTCTCACCCACAAAATTATAAGGCAAGATTATTACTAGCCAACAATATAAAAGGATGCCTTGGATTAAGTAAAGAAATGTGAGAAGTGTTAGAAACATGCTACCCTCATCCACTTTCCAGCTAGGAACCTGAACACAGTTATAAGTGGATGGCTTTTTGTTCAATGGTTGATAGACATCATAGACCAATTACTAATAATAACCGACGAGAAACAATTCGTCCTCTGACAATAGATTATTTTACTAAATGGGTAGAAGTTTAAGTTTACAGCAACATGACTGGAATTAAGGTAATAAAGTTCTTATGAAATAATATAATCACCAAATATAAAATGCCATAAGTATTGGTTTTAAATAATAGGAAGCAATTTGTCGGTATAATCATCACCTTTTTTTTGCACAAAGTACATGATACAGCAAAAATTCTCCTCAAAGGTTATCTACAAGGAAAGAAATAGACAAAAGATATCAACAGAGTCATCTTCACTATCTTGAGGAAAAGACTAAAATGAATGAAAGAGAAATGACTAAAAGAGTTCTTTGGGTATATAGAATGACAAAAAATAAATCAATCAAAAGTACACTTTATGCATTGGTATACGAGTAGAAGTAGTCATCCTTATCTTACAGACCAAGCTAGTGAGGTTGGAACTAAATAATAAAGCCTATTTCCTTAACAAAGGACCTTCTCGACAAAGCTCGAAGTATTATAGCAATTCATACCATAATCTATGAGAAGAAGATGAAAAAACAATATGACAATAAAGTTTTAAAAAGAAAAATTAAGGAAGGAAACTTAATGCTAAGAGAAGTAATTGATATTAATAACGAGCAGAATGTTAGCAAAAGTACAAAGTTATCAAGAGCCTAAGTTAAAAAGCCTTTATTCTACAAATCATAGAAAGGAAAACCATCCCGACACTATGGAACATATTCAAGCTCATGAAATTTTATGTGTATGTATATTTTCATTTTCTGAGAAAATTATTCAATTACACTAATATAGTAATTTTTTTTTTCAATTTACATTTAATAGTTTTCATCGAAAAGCCCTCATTTAAAAATGATGTGTGCTTATAGGCCTCCATTTTTTAGGAAGCCCAAAATGTTTCTGAAAATACTTCCTTATAATGGTAATGTGCATATAAGTCACCATTCTTTGGAAGCATAGTTCAGAAAAAGACTTCCCTGGAAGGGTCATATACTCATAGGCCACTCTTTCTTAGAAGCATAGAATATCAGAAAAAAACTTTCCTGAAAAGGTCATGTGCCGATAGTCTATCCTTCTTTAGAAGCACAATATTAGAAAAGAATTCTCTAAAAGGATCGTATATTATAGACCACTCTTAAAAAGTATAGAATATCAGAAAGACTTCTTTGGAAGGATCGTTCGCTCATAAGCCACCCTTCTCTGAAAACACAAAATATCATAAAAGCCATCATTTGAAAGGTTATGTACCTATAATTTACCATTCATTAGAAGCACAAAATATTATAATATTAGAAAAGCCTTCTTCGGAAGGGTATGTATCCATAGGCCATCTTTGGAAGCTCAACACATTAGAAAAGCCTTCCTCAAAGGGTTTTGTTTCCATAATCCACCTACCTTTGGAAGTACAATATCGAAACTTTAAGAAAAAAAATCCTTCCTTAAAAGGAATGTGAGCCTATAAGCTACTATTCCTTGGGAAACTTACAATCAGAACATCTTTACTGCCAAAATATCATAATCACCATTCGTTGAGAAGGATCCAAAGAACCACTACATTTAGAATTTCAAAGTCCAAGATTAGACAACCAAAAAAGCACAACATAAATAAGAATGAAACAGAAGAATCAACAATGTATAGGCATCAAAACAATGTCAAGGAAGTAATATTTAGCCAATTTATATTTATATTGCATATATAAGGAATCAAGACTTAGTTTATTTCATAAATATAAAATAAACACTTAAAGCCTCCTTTAGAGGAAGCAACACATAGGAATAATTCAATAAACAATGAAAGAACATTACAAAAACATATAGAAAGAATGCTTTCTTATTAAATTCTAGAAAAAAAATCATTACATCTATATCACTAGTTTTTATTAGAGGACTCATCTAGAAGCTTAACTACATTTAGATGAGCAATAGTAGCCCTCAACTACTTTTTCTCCTCTTTCATCCTTCTTAGATAAGTTTTTCAAAGAATAGTTATGCCCTTCATCAACAAGACATCATCGACCATCGCCTTTGCTGCCTCTTTTAGTTTCTCTAATTTACATTAGAAAGCCTAAAATTCTTCTTTATACACATTTGTCATGCATAACCCATTCTGCAATGCGTACAAAATAAAATAAAGTTAAAAGTATAAGATATAAGATATAATCCCTATACCACTCATTAACCAGAAGTAGTAAAACTTATCATGATCTATGAGGAGGCACTCTTCAGCTCTTAATCCTCATCGCTCATTGTTGAAAGCAACTCTCTGTCAGTAGGTAAATAGCTTCCTAAGGATAGTAATAAAACTTTCTTCATCCATCCTAAGGATGGTTTAATTCTTTACCACATCCATGTAGTCCCTATTCTAGAAACGTGGGGAAATTCATATTTTTCCCTAGGTGTGGCCCATAGAGGTAACTGTAAAGGCAAGCATGGCGAAGCAGAACCTTTTTTCCTTTATGCTTCCATTCTAAAAAGGAAAGTATGACATTTTTCTTTTCTTACTCCTGTTCTAAGGGGGAGTAAAACCCTTCGAGGCACTTCTAATGTCAAGTGGATTCTCTGTAAAATAGGATTGTGATGAGTTACTAAAAAAAAGAAAATAAAGAAAAACAAAACATTTTTTAGGGGTACAAAACTCTTTGGCGTAGGATTGAAGGCGCTAAATAAGAGAGGCTCAAGCCCAGTCTAAGAAGGAACCTCTGCTTGCTTAAGAATCGGACCTTCAACCCTAATAGGTTATAGTTATACCTTAGAAACAAGACTTCCAACAACAGGCTCGGGTATAACCTCGAGAGTTAAACCCCCACCCTTAATAGGTCTTTGTTCAATCTTATGAACTAGAATCTCGACAGTTGATTCGAAGGTCCTTTGCCTTTTGAAAGTGAGGGCGATTTTTAATCTATTATCTTCAGGTACGTCTTTGGTTACCTTTTTCTTATTTTTTAATGTTCTTGCTTTCCTTATCCCATGTCACAAAAAGTGCAAAAGCATGTTTAAAAGGTTTTTTATGAAAGCTTAAAGGGTTTACAACATAAAAAATAAACTATTAGAATCAACGAACACACGTTAATAAAAAAAAGTCGTGTCTACATTCAACTTACGTTCTTTTTCAAGAATAGTGCCAACTAGAGTGGCAGATGCCTCTTCAATAACATTTGTAGACCCAATCCTTCATGCAAAAGGAACCATTAGGTATAGTTCAAGATGAGTAAATACAAAAGGATCGGTAATAGAAGAATTATCAACAAGAGGAATGATAGCAAAAGGATTGGCAGGCTTGGGCACTCTAGGGGAAATAGGTAAGGAAGATTGTAGAGTAAAATTTGAGGGTTCCTTTGACATCTTTTGTTTCCTTACCTTCATGAAGGAAGCATTTAACATCTAAAGAAACATCATCAAAAGAGAAACTTAGAATCTTACATTTTGAAGAGACTTGAACAATCCCAACACTTGCAGCTACATTAAAAAAAGATCAGTAACCCAATAATTATGGAAACCAACAAAGGAAATAAAATATTAAAAAAAAATTCACTTATGTCAGAGAAGAACCCTTTATAAATATAACGTCCAAAAAACTCCTCACTATTATGCTCTTTATTATTCGAATGAAACATGATATCTTCTGAAAGGAACTTATAGAACATCACCCAAGTATGGAAGGTCCTTGATATAAAAATAGGAGATCATCTTTGTGACCTTAAGATCTGAAGGAGTTAGAGTTGATAATTTATCTTTCACTATGTGGGCATATAGAAGGTAGTGAACTTTGAGGAATTAAGAGTAATTCAATAATTCTAAACGAGCTAGTTGGCAGTGGGAAGGATGCTTCTTTTAGAAATATTTTTTAAGAAACCTTTCTCTCCTTAGAATAGAGATAAAGATTAGACTAGTCTTATAATCGTAGTGATCGAAGGTAGTAGCCATTACATAAGGAAAGCCAAATCTCTTCCACACTTTGCTAACTACCACAACATACTTCTCAAATTCGACCTTTTCTGCTCAAAATTATTTAAAAAATCTTCTCTCACCCTTTAGGCCCAATAATAATTTATCTTGGAGCATAGCAATTTATAGGTAAGAAAAACGTTATAGAGTGTGAAATCATATAAAGGAGAATTATATGGCTTAAGAGAGCTACATTTTAGAGAAAGTGAAAAAATAATAAGGTAAATTTAAAGGGAAAAAGTCAGTTATGTGAAGGAATTCATGAATCAGAGGGGGAATTGGGAAGTGGAAGCATATAAGTGTTAACGTATTTTAAGGTGTATGCATGCGATTGTGTAGATGTTGAACAAACTAAATATATGTATCACATACACAATTTTTCAATGAAATTAAGTATATAATCAACATATACACATGTAAATTAAATTATTAACAACTTAAGATCACAGAAACTTACCTTTGATGAACTTCGGTGAAGATTTTAAATTTCAGAGCTAACATTAAAGTGAATTTTTATACAATACTAGTTCACAACAATTTGGTGAGATTGTGAATCTAGTATAGCAGTGATGCGATATTTCTATATCATAAATTAAGTGCAAGTATACACTATCGTATGCAAGTAATAAAGAGACTAATTAGTCGGATGTCGAACCCACAGGGATAATTTCTTTTTATTAACCAATTACTAAAATTATATCTTCCTAATAATTATTCAGAAAAATAAAAATCTAAGAATGAATGTAAGAAATATAAAAGAAAAAACACAATGCAATGAAAATTAGGTGATAGCAATGTAGAGAAAACCTAGGATTAATATTATCCCTCAATATGTTTCTAATGATTAATCCTCTAATATTTAATTCACTTAATCTTTATTATTGATCAAGACACTAATGTATTCACAAGCCTCTTCCAAGGTCATGCAAGTATATCTTAGTTTACCAAATACCTATATTCCTATGGCACTTGTAATAAATTAAGATTCATTAAGATTAGGTCTTATTGATCATACATGCCAATTAGGTATATTCCTATCCTAAATTGAAACTTGCATATGCAACATTGAATGTTACTCTACAATCATGCATCAAATTACCTAGGTCTAAATATATTGATTCCTCTTCCGAGTTTATCAAAATATTACCAATTCATTCACCATATATTGGCCAGATATATTGAAGTATTAAACACAAGTAATTTAAATAATAAAGGACTAAGTTTATTAAATACTAAAAGATATGGCAATTTAAGCGCACATATTGAGTTCAAATATTAACCCTAGAAAATAAGTTAGCTCATGGCTACAAGAGAACAGCAGTAAAAATAATTATAAATCATGATACAATTATTAGCAAACCGATATAGACGTCGAATTGCTCTTAATTGCGCTGCCTAGGAACTCTTGATGCCGAAGGACGTCTTGTATCTCTCTCTAAAGTTGCTTCAATTAAGCTCCTATTGCTCTCCAAGACTTGTGCTCTATATTCTTTGTGCTCTTGGGTCGTCTTGGATTTTTTCTTGAAGGTTGGGATCGAGTGGCTTTATATAGGGATTGATATGAGCTTGAAAATCTCAATTCTCGTCGGACTAGGACTCGCACTACCGCTGGCGCGCTATGCATCTGTCGCTGGGGCGACGCGTGAAAAAGCTATTACCGCTGGAGCGGTGGGATCTTGGCGCTGGGGCGCTGTATGAAAACGGCTTCACCGCTGGCGCGGTGACTGTCTGGCGCTGGGGCGCTATACGCGACTTAAGCAGGTCGTTTTTCTTATTTCGATCACTATTTCAGCGCTGGGGCTAAAATCCTTGTGGCGCTGGGGCGATGGACACATACTTTGAAAACTTTGCATTTTAGTCCCTGTTTTCGCTCCTTTTGCGTTCTTTCTTTAAATTTCGTTCAAGTCCCTATAAATAACAATAATGCACATAAATAGCCATCTATTCTCATAAAACCATAAAATATCAATAATAAAAACATGATAAAATATATGACAAATTTGCCCTTATCAAGCAGCTACCAAAAAATTTTCAATAACAAGTGTTTAACACTTAAACATTTTTGTTTACAAGTTTTTGTTTCTTAAAAGAATAGGAGATCAATTGTTTTATTTCTCTTATGTTCTCCTTACAACCTTTTATTTGGAATAAGTTACAAAAACTACCCACCTCCTCAAATCTCTCTTTTGTATCTTACTTTGCCTAAAAAATATAAAAATGATTTTTTTTCAATGTTTAGTAGTTCTTTCACTTCATGAGTGCTTTACCATTTTCACTAAGTGACCAAATAATTTTTAGTGGCAATTTTCAATGGTCCAAAAATCATGCATCGTTAACTTCTCAATTGGAATACATGGCTGGCCAAGACATAATCAAAATGAAGAAAACCATTTTCAACATTGATGATTTGTTGCCATTGTAATTGGCTAACAAAAATTATACCTAATGAAATAATTTTTCATTTAATTAGTCAATATCCCACTAATATCATGTAATGGCCTTCACCAATATTGTCTTGTTCCCCACTTGTTCAATAACAAATGATATAATAACAATGATTTATCTAATAAATAATAAGACAATATAATTGGCTTATATTGTGCCACTTGTCATGATATTATATATCAACAACTTTTGTTACCTAATTAAATGATATACTTACTTAACACTTAAGTCTTGATAAGTATACATTCTGAGGGATCTTGAAATAATTATATGGTTTGCTAGAATTTCTAAAACTGAACTATTCAATCCAATATGATGCCTCAGTACACAACGAATACACTTCATATTGTGAGACTCTCTAGGTCCATGCCTAGTTTATCATATAAAATTTCTCCATACGTCCATGAACAATGCCCCATACACATGTTATGAATATTACAAAGAGGCGCGTTAAACCATACAAGTTGAGGTTATAACATATCAGTATAATCCCTCCATAATGTATATTATAAAAAAATAAAGATATAGATCAACACCATCAAATCTCTATATGCTCGACCGTAAACTTATATCCAAATTTGTATTTTAATAAATAATATCCGCAAACACTTTTATGATATTATTTATCCCTAGGTTAAACTTTTTTTCTAATTTTTACTGTTTATGACCATAAGACTTTCTGAATCATAATCTTGGAGCATCATGATATATTACTCACCCAAATGAGCTAATGGATCCCATATCTATGAACACCAGACTCCATGAGTATTGGACCATACCCAGCGACACCTAACGGCCAAACCATGAAAGATTTTTTTTATGTGTGAAACCAAAGTATGATGGATCACTCATAAGCTCACCATGACGCTTATGTTAAATGATCACGAATGTTATTCAACTCGAGAAGACCCTTAATTGATGACTTTATGGATATCTATTGAAGATTCTCGTGAGTCTGTTCAGTACTTAATCTTTACTGAATACCTATATTTCTATATGAGCCTTTCTAAGCTCATGATCTATTAACAGTAATCATCTGGACCATCCAGATATAGACATACACTGATCTATATTTAATAAAGTCTTCACCAACAGATCTGCATCAGTGAAGATAGATCAGGAATATAGTCTTTGAGAACATATTTGCATAATGATATTTTCTAGCATCATTTGTAACTCTTTACAACTACGTCATTTCTAATATATTCTCAAGTCTTTATCCTATTTCAAACAAAGTTCTAACTCCTTAAATTTCTTTGACTATTATAACATGCTAACTCTTATTAGTGCTAACTCTTAATATTTATAATTCTCAGCATTGTTAATTCTTCGTATTGATCTAAACTCATTTAGACTAAATCTGAGCTCCTTCAAATTATATAATATCTAAAACTTTACAAGTATTTTACCATTTATATAAAATATAAAGTAATTTAATAAAATGATAATAATAGTATATATATAGAACAAATATTAATACATAAAAAAGATGGCATATAAGTATAAATCCCAACAATAAGATACTTTTAAAATAGTGAGATTTCTCTAAGTCTTACAAAATAGGGGTCTTGGTATAGGTTGCCAGAGAGAAGATTCTGAATATTTATATTTTGGGGGATATGAAGGTTGTTTTTAGTTTATCTATAGAAAATTTATGGAATCCTCTTACCATTCTTCCTTTTTTTGAAAACGTTTTAAGATGGTTTTGTAGGGCATAAAATACAAAAAAATAGCGAGTTGATAGAATGAGATTTAGGGTCTTTGACTTAAAAGGTAGAGATGAATTGGAAATAAAGCAATTGTTAATATTTATAAATAAAAAGGAGTAACTGTCCATATGTCCATTCATGAAGATAGACAGTGCAGTCTATATTTAAGAGATATAACCTTCAAAATAGTAATGTCAAAGATAAACGACAAAGTTAAAAGTATAAACTTGACACATGACACTTGCTAGTTGGAAAGTGAAACATGTCACCCGTAAACTTCCTTGTTAAACAAAACACTTATTCATTCATGGGAGGCATTTGTTGAGGATTATTTTTAGCAGACCTAACCAACCGGTGCCTTTGCAGCATATATTCCTCTAGGATTCACTAAATAGGTCGAAAGAATGTGAGTTCAATTGCTGAAAGACATAAGTCCAGCTCAGACTTTAAAACTAGATTGAGCCTTTGAATATAGGGAACCCGAACCCATTAACCCATGAATTTCATAAATGGGTTGTGAATATAGAGAACCCGAACCCATCTATTAATAATAAAGCATGTACATCAAAAGAAGTATAAATTACATTAATCATAGTTTAAAAAGAATGGTACTTACATGTTATTAAATATTGGAATGAATGAAATTTCTATCCTATAAAAATTGTTCAAATCATAATTATTTATAATTCATTTGATATTCATTCTAATGAAATTATTCATTCAACCTTATTTATTTATGCATGCACTCTTTCATACATGAGTACCTTCTTTTTTTAACAAACATTGACTTAAACATTGAAGTATTACAAGAAGACGGAGAGTAAATTTATTAATCAAAGAAATAACACAAAAATAAGAATGTAATTAATTGAAGAGATTCGAATCAGGGAGGTATTGAAGTTTGGGGATACTTGTAGTTATGTAAAGAATGTTATTCATTCATGCTCTACATAATCAAAATTTGAATATACTTATAAAATTAACTTGAAGTGGTCGGTCGATGTTGATAGTGTATGCTAAAAAGTGCACAATATTCTTTCCCACACATCTCTGAATTCTCAAACAACTTTATTGATGAATGATGTGAGTGCCTTAACACAGTCTCCATATTTGGCTTCTTCAAACCTTCATGTTGATAACATAGAAACATCCATGTTTTTGCACATCAAAATTTATTTGAAATAATATTTCTTTTATCAACATAAACTTAATTAAAATCATTAGTATTAAAAACTAAATATTAATTACTAGCATTAATCTTATGACTTGGGAAATATACCATTCCTTTTTTGAAAGAGGAAAATTCAGAGAAGAGAGAAGGAAATATAAAAATGGATATGGCTCGAAAAAATATGAGAGCCTGAAGCTTTTTATTAATCAAAGCTAGCTATTACAACCTGAGTCATCATGGTCAGTTAATTTTCAGTAAAAACAACAAAACAAGACAAGACAAAACAACACAGGAACTACACATGCATACATAAATACATTCTTCATCATCCGAATTAACAACCACACCCATTTCAAACGAGTCTCCTTCTTCCCTTTCTGGTTTTTTAGCATGCATCGACCAAAAACTTAACAGCGCCGGCCATTAATTCTTGTCAACTTCTTCTTCAACATGTCAACCTTATCTCGTATATGCAAGGAAACTAACAGAGTATCATATTTATGTGCTTGTCTCAAGCATTTCTTGGTACCTTTTGAAGGAGAGCTGCTTCTGAATCATCATCTGACGATGAAACCTCTTTATGAACAAGTCCGCTACATGGTCTATTTCGTCTTCCAATCTGAACTCTTCTCCTTCTGGCTTCGAGTTCTTCACAATATCTATCACAGACCCTCCAGGATCATCAAAGTCAAGATCTTCTGTATCAAACAGTGAGTGCGTCAGGTCCGGATACTTATCATCATCATATTGATTATCAAAACCAACTTCAGCTAGCTCCATGTGAGTTGGATTAGGAAGAAACTCGTGTGACATGGCATTGCGGAGAACAAGGGCATTGCTTTGGTCGCCCATTTCATCTTCTTCTTCTCCTTTCTTGTGATGATCTTGCTGCTGCGCCATCAGAGTCCGGATCTTGTCAGAAATGGAGCTCATCAGAATCTTCTTGTTCCTCAGCAACGAGAATATGATCAAACGAGTCTTGATAGCTCTAGTTTTGCTCTTCAGAGCTAGGGTTTTCGACTTGGCCATTGCTGTTATCACTGATATTATCCGCTTCAAGAGCCCGGAAGCCTTGTTCTTCATATTCAATTACTTTAATATCTATCACTACTAATTTAAGCTTGCAAGAGAATGCTTTAATGTTTTTAATTTGGTGAGAAAGCTAGCTAGAGGGATATTGTACGTACAGGATTTGTACTCTTCAAAAGAAAATTTTAAAAGCAATGTTTTGGCACGAAGAAGGCACAAGAAGGACCAAGGCTTTATATAGCTAAAGATTTAATGGGAGACGACATTATATGATTGATGCCATGGCCATTAATCCAATGCCTGTTACGCCTTTATTTGATTTTGTTGGTGTGGGGAGAAAGAGTGGCGATGAAGCAATAAAAAAAAGCAAAAGCTATGAAAGTGAAAGTAAAAAGTGACAAAAGTAAGGACACGTGGCTCAGTGGGTAGGACTTTAATCTTGGTTTAAGGAATTATATTAGAAGGTATGAATGAAATTTGGCAGCAGCTAGTGTTTATGTTGTTATTGTTAAAATTTAAAACATTTAAAACTTTTCTAAGTAGTGGGGAAGAGCTGGCTTTACCTTTTCTTTTTTTCTTTTAATTTTTAGGTTCGATTTCATTTTCACAGTCCATGGATATTAGATACCAAGAAAAAGAGACTAGTGGTGGGGATCGTTTCCTTAGTGCTCAGGAGAAACTTGTCCCACTTTGATATCTTGGGCATTCTTGAGCTGAGGACTCCCTCGTATTTCTTATTCATAATCTTTTATAAATAAAGATAAAAAATTTCCAAATTCAAACTTTTGATATTTTCTTCATCAAAAGTATCTTATCCATTTGAGTGTTTAGGATTTTGCTATATTCTAATTCTGTGCTTAATTTTAGATAATTAAATTATTTTTTCGTTGTTGTCGAGTTTGGTTTAAATCCCCACATATCAATGACATTCAAATATTTAAATCCAGAGAACGATAAAAAAAATTTTTGTGTTAGCTATACTTTTATTTTTGGTATTCCATTTTAAGTATATGTTTTTTGAGTTTGAACTAAATTAAATCGAAACTAAATCAATCGATTTCAAATAAATGAAACTTATTAAAAATTAAATTTTAAATAGAACCGAATCAAAAAATTTTAATTTGATTCTATTTAATTTACGGTTCAACTGAACCGATGACTACTATCTAATCCACATGTTATTACATCTCTTAACTTAATAGGGAGATGATATAATATTCTAACATCTCAAATTTAAATGTATTTGAAATCTTGTATATTTACCCTGCTTGTCAGCCCAAGTGAAAAAGTAATTTTTAAGGACTTTATTAAAGAAGTATTTGATCTTAAGAAACAAGCATATCATATAAAAAAAAAAATCATATTATAGAACAAAAAATATTTCTTAGAGTAATTGACACCTTCAAGTTAAATGTAAATTTGGTCACATATTGCACATGAAAAAGGCTAAATTCATGGGGATACTCATCTTTTTGCCCTATTTCAAAATTTCAACAATTATATTAAGAGAGAGGACTGGCACAGAGAGAGAGAGAGAGAGACGTTGATTAAAGGTAGATAGCAAAACCAAACCTACCACGGCACCACGCATCACGAGAAGTGCTTCTGCAACTTTAGCTTTTTATATATATTTGTTTGTTTGTTTGGTTTTGTTAATGACAAAAATAAACAGAAACTGCTTTTTTATTTTGGTACTTGGCTATTGCCTGGGCCAAATACAGAGCGAGGTCCCCGCAGACAGTTGTTCAATTTCAAACAACGATTGAATTTCTTTGCTTAATTGAGTTGCGTTGCGTCAAACTCTCATTGTTGATTGCTTTGCTCATTATTCAATACCAAACGGCTCCTAAAAGCTTATTATAACCTGCTTGTTCGAGTAATTTATGGCTTTAATTTCCATGCACAAGCACGTAGTCAAAAAAGAAAAGAATGTGAAAGTGAAAGTGAAATTGATTCATTGAAACTTCACCTTGAATTTTTTTATTCAACTGTGAACTTGTTCTACTCTCTACATAAGCATCTGCTTTTCCAATACTTAGCCTCGAAGGATGTAGATATTTTTGCTACATTCTATTTCTGCTGCAAATTTAATCATCACATTTCTTTTGTCATTTTCGAATCCGGCCTCCCCTGGTTAGTGCTTCCTTCCTCCTTAAAGTGAAACACCTTCTTTGTTATAATAATATACACCTCTTTAATTTCTATGTGCTTATTATTACACAACTATTATATTTAATTAAAGGTATACTATATTCTAATTCTCTGCTCCTCACATCGAATCAATGCAATTAATCAAACTCAACTCATGATTTCAAGCTAATTGAAACTCTTAATTCTCCGGTATATAGTTTTTATAAGATAAATAACAGGATAGAACTATTTACATCTTAAAATTTACTTTAAATATTCTTGTTTTGATTAAATTTTTAGATTACTAAAATGCCCATAATTAAATTTATTATTAAAAATTATTAAAATTGATGATTTAAAATTATGTTTGAGCATAATTTTGAGTTAGAAATTAATAAAAAGTTAAGAACGCGAAAGATGTATGAGAAAATAGCAAAATAGAGAGTCAAAAGTAGAGGCATGAATAAATACGTGAAATGTTCTAGGTCTGAACGCTCCAACGATAATTTCAAAAAGTCAAACATTCCAGCGTTGGCTGAATAATGCCCCAACGTTGGTTTAATGCCCTACTGGTGATTGATGAACACTACGGCATTAGCTCGAAGCCATATTTACCGCCCTAGAATTTATTGCAGAACCTTGAGTGTTGCCTATTTGAAAAAGTTATTTTTAACTCGTAATGACTTTTTTGAATAAGATTTATACCTCACACGCTTGGACTCTTATTCCAACTACGTTTATAGTTTTTAGGAGTTTTGTAAATACTATATAAACCTTTGTAACCCTTTAAAATTATTGAAGCATCAAATATTAAAGATGTAAACATAAAAGAAAGTAAAGAGTTTAGGCAGCCTTAAGGTGCTGGATATATTATAAAGGTGTTATGGGATCACTTGAATACTAAGAGTGCAAGATTGTGATGTAAATCATTTAAAGGAAGTTCAAATATTTATTGTATCCCTCGATTAAAATCTCTTATTATTAAAACCAAATGATTTGGAAAATATTGAATAATTTAAAAAATCTAAGTAATTTAAGGATATATTTAGTTTGGTAACAAACGTCTGTTGGGGGGTAGACGTTTGTTGCCAAACTAAATATATCTTGTATCTTGTAATTTGTTTTATATTCTTTATTATTTGAGAATAAAATCTTTTATACATATATAACATTTTTAGGATGTTAAATACTAAAACATGATAGTATTTAAGTGCATAAAAATAACAGAGTCAATACAAAAACTATTTCTTAAATGAAATTAATATTAAAACTGATTTTTGGCCAAACTAGTATCGGAGAGTAAAGACTTGATAGTTAATCAAAGATAATTTAAAATAAATAACTAAAATATCGTTACTGTTCACACCCATTTTAATTTTATTTTAAATTCTAATATCTTCCTAATCAACTTCAAATCTCTTTTTCTTTGTTTAATAATATTAGCAATAAACTACTGTTATTTTTTATTTAAAAAAAAGAAAAGAAATAATATTAAAAAACTACTGCGGCTTTCAAAGAAAAATACTGGGTGGTTATTATTTTTATACGGGTATAGAGAGCAACAAGAAATAATCAATAAAAGTGTTTTAACAAGGATAATTTTATAATTTAAAAGGGTGTCGACTAAAATTTAGTTTCAAAAATTTATTAAGAAAATGTGCAAAATAAATTAATGGTCAAAGTATATCTTAAGATGTAAATAAATTCACCCAAAATAATATTATGAAAAATATAGTGTCGAAGGTTTTTTTAAAAAACCCTTGGAAAAAGAAATACAATTTCATTTATTTGAGTGTAAAAAAATAAATAAGCTGATGGAAATATGTATGATTACCATGATGATTAAAGATTAGAGGTGTTATAGTATTGATCATGTGAATTTGACCTGTAGTCCATCTTATTCATTAGTAAGCAGATTGTTTTGTTTCAATTTATGGAAATATAAAATTTAATCCCATTCAATTTACTTTAAAAAAAATTGCAAATTCAATCCAATTTAATCTAATATTATATAAAAAAAATATTAATTTCATTCAAATATATCAAATTAGTCAAATTGCTCAAACCTCAAATAAATTAAACTCGTTGTGCTATAATTTAACTTTTCTAAATTTATATTATAAGTTGTGTGATAGATGAGTGAGCTTAGATTTTAGGCTCACTAATCTCATTTCAAAAATTAACAAAATAATTTAAAATAATATTAAAGTGATTTCAAAAATTAAATTTTTACAAATTGAATATGTTAATGTTTTTTTTTTACTTTTGAGGTAGTGTAATAAATGAGATAATTAAAAAATACTAATCCTTATAAATAAGGTTTAACTATTAACATCACATGATTAATTCTAACGTTGAGATCTTGGAGGGATTTCTAGTATATTTCTAAGATCACAAATGACATAGTTAATTGAAATTTTTATGTGTAATTTAGTCTAATTAATTAATTACTTGTCTACAAACTTGACATAAATCAACACAATATCATATTCTGCTTATGCCGACCTTGGTACAACTAGAATATTGGTGGATTTTACTAAAAATAAAGTCATTCACTTCTTTTTTTTAATTTTTTTTTCAACAATTTGTCTTTGTCCAAATACATTCACCATCGAAAGTCGAAACAAATTAGAAAAAGAGAACTTGGTTATATGGTAACTGAAAGTAAATTAATAGAGGCCCTTCTTCGAAATATAAAGTTATAAACTCGTGCATGCATGCACGAATGAATAAATACTAAACATTTCAAAAACAACGGATCTCAATTCTCATGCAAGCAAGTAGCAACTTTATATTGGTGGCTACTACATCATATCAATAGTTAGAAATTAAAGCATTTGTTTAAAATAACCGGTGGTTTAAGAGTTTACAGTTCATCATTTAAATTTTAGATTCGATTCTCTTCCCCGTGTATAAAAAAATAATTAAAAATTAAAAGGTGATAATAATATATTTAGAAGCACATTCTTTATATGGACCAAAAAGAAATTGCCCGCGTGTTGCATGTTGCTTTCTAGCTAGTTGTCATGGTCGCTCTTTCAAATTAAAGTAAAGCAAAGTGCAGAACATAATTAAGGCTTAGGGGGGCTATACCAACAAAAAAAAAAAAAAAGTTCATATATATGTAGTTGCCTCTAGCTATTGTTCTTTTTATTCCATTTCCATGCGAGCCAGGCCAATCTATTTTGGCAATTTACAGTCAGCAATCAATTTGAGTGTTTGAGTTTCAACTTATAATTTTAATTACTTTATTTCTATTTATTTTTTTATTTTTATTTTTAAAAAGAATTGTTACAACATATATAATTAACGCACCATCTAGAAAAAGGGGTGATCGAACCCAAATGAAATGTGAGCTTTAAAGGAGTTGAACTCTCATGCTTTACTTTATTTTTATTTGTAGTGGGTACTATTGGAGAGTATTGTTTTGTATATTAGATATGAAATCTCACATGTTATTGAATACAAAACCTTTTGAGAACAATAGATCTCGTGCATGCAACAATTGCCTAATAATATCAATGAAGAAATTAGATATGTAGTCATAAGGCAATTAAAATTTGATCACATTCTTTATTCTTTTTATGAACCAATTGGAAATCGCACGCCTTAATATTGCATATAATAAATATATGTTGCTTTCTAGTTGTCAATCTTGTAAAATTATAAACAATATGTGCAAAGTTGTTCTTTTCTCCAAGGAAAAGAAGTGTTAAAAGCATATAACACACACGAAAAAATAATTTTAACACTGCATGCATGTTTTATTTAATTTAACATGAGCAATATTTTCCGAGCATAATTATTACAGCAAAACGGTAAAATTGTTGGTTATCCTCCTCCCCGTTGAGTTATTTGATAATTATTACACCTTTTTTCTTTAATTTTTTATACATATTTTATTTCTTTCTTTGGGCATTATTTATAATTTACCTCTCAAGAAATTACTAATTAACTCTTAAAAAAGAGACATAGGATATTTTTAAAATATGGTTTTAGAAATAATAATTATATAAGGGATAGGGACACTTTAGTCTCTCCAGTTTAGTTTAATTAATAATTGATTCTAATTAGATAAAAAATATCCACTTTTGTCCTAATACTTTAGTTTTCCCGTTAATATGAATAAAATATATATTTTTATAATTTCTCTAGTTTAAGAGTATAATGAATTTAACTTTGAACATGCGATCAAATAAAATAAATTTTATTGTAATTATTATATTTACATTCAATATGATGTTAAGAAATTTATTAGTAAAATAATTAATATTTATAGTTAATTATAATTTCTTTTCAAATAAATTAAAAATTATTAATTAAATAAATAAATATAAAATGACACATACAATAATATGATAAATTATAAATTACACATGTTATTATGTAATTGAATTTATGTATTTTATTAAAATGTCCTTAAAAAGAAATTAAATTAAATCAAACATAAAAAAATAAATAAAATAATGATAAAAATGGGGCAACCAGCCATTGGTCACTGCTGCCGACTAGTCAGACGCCCATCGATGATTGATAGTAAATTAGTTCAAAATTAAGATCATTAAACTTAAAATTTCGTAATTTACACGATGGGAGCACTAGAAAGATGTTAAATTGAGAGAGAAGAGTGACGACTACTGTAACACTGTCGTTTAATGTAATGGTGGTGCAGTAAACCTTCACTCATAATTTTTTGTCAATAGAGTTATTATGACCGCCCTCTTTTTATTTTTGGCGCCTTTTTAGTATGCTGTTGATAAAAAATTCATATCGCATAAATCATAAAATTTTAAGTCTGATATTAATTTCGAATTAATCCGTCATCAATGGTTAGCCAATGGTAGCAGTAACCACTAGTGATATTCTTCGGTTGCTTATTTTTTAAATAAAAATGCTTTTATTTTATTTAATTAATGAAAATTAATTGATTGAAATAAAATTGGGTATATTTTATTTAATTAGGATATAATTATTAATTAAACCAAACTCAAAAGAGAAAGGTGTCACTATCCTTTTACATTACGACAATTTGTCTTAAAAAGAAAGAAGAAAGTAACAAGAAAGACAATGTCATGTTGATGGGAAATTGGAAAATGAATTGAATACAGTTTTTGTGGGTGTGCTTGACCGTAAACCAATAATATATTTTCGTAAAAGTATTAGGGTTTGGGAGTGCTATACAGAAAACGTTTTTGTTTTTTAGTACTTTTTTTTTCATAAAGCTTTTCTAATAGATCTTTTTTAAAGAAGCATTTAATGTTTAGCTCTCAATTATAGAAAGGTACTCTATTAAGTATTTGGATATGTAATTAAAAAAAATATTTTCATAAAAAAAAATTAATATAGATATAATATTTAAAAATATTTATATAAATTGTTATTCAACTATTATAGATATTTTTAAATTAAAAATAATAAAAATATTAATTTATTTTTTAATAGATATTTTATATATAAAAAAGTAACGTGATGATAATAATATTAAATTTTATGAATATATATACTAGTTGTCGTACTTAAAAAATTAACAAAATAATTTTGTGACAACAGTTATTTTTATTATTATTATTAACTAAAATAAGATAATAAATAGTATCATAAAATTACACGTCTTAGTTTAATGTTACTTATAATATATTATTTTAAAATAATAAAAAGAAATTGAAATAACAAAAAAAAATATTTGTTAAATTTACTAGAAGTATATTTGGAATCATAGTATTTTGTTAAATTTTGTAGTTGCTACCTTAAAAGCACTAAAAGTACTAATTGCATAAAGCACCTAGGAAAGCACATATAGTGTTTTTTAAATTTGAAAAGTACTTTATTTTATTTATGCCAAATACCATTATAAGTACTTTTTCTCTTAAACACTACTTTTTCAATGAAAATAAGTTGTGTCAAACAGATTTTTAATATCAAATATTTAGTAAAATAAATATTTGAGCAGGAATTTCAAAATTAATTTCGGACTTGAAATTAATTAATTCAGAAGTTGAGGCTGTTTTTATTTCGGGTATATTATATATACTTGGTCTTTTGTGTTTTGCAAGTATAATTAGACAATCAATTTGTAAGGTTAAATAATTGCATCATCAACAACAAGAATTTCATAAAGTTTGAAATTTATGACCAAACACTTTTGTTTTTCCAGCAGTTCCCTCCACTGTCTTTTTAAAAAGAGCATTTGGCGTAAAACAAACTCAACTCTAATAAAATATATATTTCATCTTAAAAATTGAACCAATATAAAATGTAGATTAGGTAACTTTATCCATTGACCCGTAAATCTTAGAAATGGATCATGTAATATTTAATGAGGTAGAAATTGATTAAAATTATTATTTTATTTAAAATTAAATTAGTTTAATCATTAATTTGTATGGAGAAGGATTTTCGATGAAGTAGATGATTCTTAATTAAATTTTTCTCTTTGATTGTTATACTATAAATTGTATGAGAACTTCATCTTTAATTAGACACAAATTAATCACATTCTGTGTGCTCATAAATAATTTGAGTATAATTTAAAAATTTGCACTATAAATATAATTAATTTATTTGGTTTTATATATATATAGCATTTAAGCATAACATTTCGCTTATTGTTAAAATTATTGAGAATTGTACTTACGTATTATTTAAATTATTGTATGAATATTTTAATTGATATTTATGTAATTAACATTTCAGCTTAATTGTTAATGAATTATTATTATACGATAAGAAATTTGTAATTTTTTCAAACATCATAGATTTAAAGGAGTTTTGGTCAGTGATAAAATTTAAGATTTTTTTTTTGAAATAGAACAAAGATATAAGAATGTATTAGTAATTACATAATTGTAAAAAATTATAATAGTGTTAAAAAATATCATTATGCAAGATGTTCTGAAATAATTGTTCTTGATCCATCATTGCCGACACGAGTCAATAGGTATACCTTTCGAATTAGTGTATGTCTATATCTGAATTGTTTGGATGGTTAGTCTTAGTAAACCATGAGCTTAATTAAAGTTCGTATAGATATGCAGGTATTCAGTAAGGACTGGATACTGAACAGATTCATCAAAACCTCCAATAGACATTCCATAAAGTCATTAATAGAAGGCTTTTCTTGAGTTGAATAGTATTCGTGGTCATTTGACCTGAGCACCACGATGGCTTATGAGTGATCCACCATGCTTTTTATTCTACGCATATCAGAGACCTTTCATGGTTTAACCACTGAGTGTCATTGGGTATGGTCCAATGCTCATAGAGTCTAATGTTCGTAGATATAAGATTCGTCAACTCATATAGGTGGGTTGTATATCCAGATGCTCTAAGATCGTATTTCAAAAAGTCTTATGATCATAAGCAAAAATATCAAGAAAAGTATTTCTCTATAGGGTTAAACAATATTGTAAAGGAGTTTGCGGATATTATTTACGAAAATACGTATCTAAAGAAAAGTTCATGGCTAGGCAATAAAGATTTGACGGTGATAATCTATATCTCTACTCTTCTAGGATATAGATGACGGAAGGATTATACGGATATGGTTGACCTCAACTTGTATGATTTAACGCTCGGTAATGTAATATCCACAACGTGTGTGTAGAACAATGTTCACGGACTTATAGAAGTGTTTTGTAAGACAAGAAGAGGTGAATCTAGGGAGTCTCACAATATAAAATGTACTCATCGAGTACTATAGTAGCGAAATAGATCGAATGGTTCAATCTGAGATGATTTCAAAAAGCATGATATGTTTCAGAACCTCTCCAAAAGTGAGAAGCATACTTTACAAATGTTGTAAAGAGGTCCTTATTGTATGGTAAAAGAATCTTATTATATGTCTACATGTTTGACAAATGGCACATAAAAGCTTTGTATGATTGACACTTGGCAACATACATGAGATGTATAAGTGATAATTGTCAACTATACAAAGGGTGAGGTGGTTAAAGATTTACAAATATTGCATTTAACACCTCACTTTTGCTAACTATATAAATAAGTTTTGAACTTGTTTTAAAAAGTCCTCATTTTTCATACTTAACTAAATAGTCTCATTTTGAGAGATTTTTGAATTGAATCTTATTGGAGAAAGATCAAACAAGCTACTATTCTAACTTCTCTAATCCCACGAATTTTTACGAACTAAAATTGATCGCTAGTGAAATTTCATGTGAACTCTAGAGGGCGATTCTTGATCAAAGTTCTTTACAGGTAAGTTTCTCTAACCTTAAGTTGTTAGTGGTTCAAAATGCTTGTGTATAAGTTAATTATATGTTTAATTCTACTGCAAATCATATATATGAAACATTGATTTAGTTTTTTCAACATGTACACAATTTATACATGCACCTTAAACACATTTAAATAATGGTATTAGAGCATATTTTTATGTTTCTGGGTTGTTGGAATGTTGCTTGAAGTGTTAGGGATGCCCAGAAGTTGTGAGAATTGCATTTTGAGGCATTTTAAAGTGTTTAAAGTGTAAAATAAATGGCTACTGCCCAATGAACACCATGGTGCTACTATGAGAATGCTAGGGCGTTCATAAGTTGTTATGAACGCTGCAGAATTCAGCACTTTAATAAGCATAAAAGCACTAGTTTGATTTGTATCCAACTTTCGTATTTTGCTCCAAATCATAAATATTTGGCTATTTAATTGTATTTTTTAATCATCAATAGATGCATGGTGGAAAATGTGACGTATAAGAATAAATAGGAGGCGAATCGGACGTCAAACAAAGAGGTTACACTCAAAATACGAAAGCAGTACTAGAGCTGGGCGCCGCAACGCTCATGACTAAGCGTTGCAGTGCCTGTGGTGGTGAACAGTAATGCGTGAACAGCATTGCTACAAGGACAAAAATCTATAAATAGAAGGCCAAAAATTCTAAAAGGAAAAAAGGAAAAAGAAGAAGAAAAGAGACAAAAACTTAGAGAAAGAATTCACAATACAAGATCAAATATCAAAGTTAAAGATTGAAGAACCAAAGTCAAGATTCAAGCTTCAAATCAAGAATGAGCGAGAAGCACATCAAAGAGTCACTTTGATTAGCTTTTCTTCTATTTCTTTATCATTATATTCTTGTTCTTGTTGATCTTTATGAATTGGTTTGATACTTTTAGTTTTGTGATAGGCTAAATTGTTCATTTAGGGTTAGACTATGTAACCCTAGTATGGATTTGGATTGTGTTAATTTTTAATTCATGAACTTGATACATTTAATTGATTTATTCTATCTTGTATTTAATACTTTCATTATACCTGATCAATATTTTGAATGATTGAGGAACTATGATTTGATTATTATAGACATATAGGTGATTGTTGGAATGTGTAATATAGTCACTTGACCATCGACAGAGGCTTGTGATGAGATTAGTGTCTAAGCCAATCAATTAGTATTAAATGATTAATTGAGTGGTTAATGAGTCCAATGAAATACTAGGGGACAAGTCAAAACCCTAGATTATCTTTATTTGTAAATTCTACTATTTACTTTTGTTTAGTTAATTGAGAGAATTAGATTAGTTAAATAAATTTCAAATTTTAGTTTTCTGAATAAAAGTTAAGTAGGTACAATTTTAGTACTTGATTTATAGAATTAGATTACATAGTCCCTGTAGGATCGATATTTGGACTTAAAATCCTATATTACTTGATACGATAGCGTACGCTTGCGTTTAGCTAGTAAAATACCAATCAAGTTTTTGGCATCGTTGCTGGAGACTAATTTTATCTATTCTTTAGATCAATACTAATACCAAGCTACTTACTTTTAATTCAAATTTTTATTTTTGTTTTATCTTCTTCTTTTTTACTTTGATCTTCTTTTTATTTTCCTTTGACAGTTCATACTATGGAGGGAAACAATGATCACATCAACAATTCTGTGTTTGAACTTATGATACCATTGAGAGCTTTAAAAGAATATGTTATCCCAACTACAAGTGGTGTTCAATCTAGTATTTCGCGATCAACCAACAACGCTAATAACTTTAAGATCAAGCCGAATATTATTCAGATGCTGAAAGAAATTGTACAGTTCAGCGGAGCTCCCAATGACGATCCTAACATGCATATTATAAATTTTTTAGAAATTTGTGATACCTTCAAATACAATGGAGTCTCTGACGATACCATCAGATTGAGATTATTCCCTTTCTTGTTAAGGGACAGAGCTAAGGGTTGGTTGATGTCATTGCCGTTAAGATCCATATTGATGTGGAAAGATTTAGCACATAAGTTGTTAGCTAAGTTCTTTCCACTAACAAAGACAGCAAAGATGACAAATAACATCACCTCATTCAGTTAGATTGATGGACAGTCATTGTATGAGGCATGAGAGCGCTTCAAGGACATATTGATGAAGTGTCCTCATTATGGAGTCCCTAAATGACTATTAGTCCAAACATTCTATAATGAATTAGTAGGCCATTTAAGGATTATTGTAGATGCCGCTACTGGAGGAGCCTTAATGAATAAATCTACAGATGAGGCTTATGATTTACTAGAGGAGATGGCATTTAACAGTTACTAATGGCCAGTAAAGAGAGTTACACTTAGAAGAGTCGTCGATATATATGAGATTGATGTATTCAATGCATTGACAGTGCAAATCAACTTATTAGCCAAGAAATTTGATGTGTTGAATGCCGTCAAAACCCAACAAGTGACATGTGACGACTTTTATGGTGATAACCACATGAATAGGCGGTGCATGGAAACAAATTATGTGGGCAATTTTAACCGACAACCACCTAACCCACAATCTAACTTCTATAATCTGGGGTAGAGAGATCATCCAAACTTCTATTGGCGTTACAACCAAAAGGAGTCATCTAGACTAATGAATCCCCTAGGATTTTCGCTACCACAAAAGAAGAAGCCGACATTAGAAGACATGTTTATGCAATATATAAAGTTCAATGATGTCATTCTACAAAATCGTTCAGCGTCTTTGAAGAATTTAGAGGTTCAAATAAGACAACTTGTGGCTGCAATTAATAGGAGACCTTAAGGCACTCTACCAAGTGATACTGAGATAAATTCAAAAAAGAATGTAGAGCAATGTCAAGCCATCAACTTGAGAAATTGTGAGATCTTATAAGAAAATACATCCACACCACCACCATTAAATATAAATAAAAAGGAAGTGAGAAAAAATAAAGTGCAACCATATAGACCGCCTATTCATTTTCTTCAAAGGCTACAGATGTGTCAAACAAGTGTTGAAACAGAAAATCAGCAACATACCAATCCAGAAAATAGTGCAAAATCTCATAAAAGTACAGAATTCTCAATAATGGAACGTGCAGAAACTGGTATTAAAGTACAATAACATTCTAAGGTACAGAAAAGTGACAACACAGTAGAAAATACTAGTAACAAAGAGCAGAATCAGCCCATGCACACTACATTACTTGACTATTGCAGCATTAATGTGGTGTCATCAAACACCAAAGAGCTCAAAGACATGGAGATATTGAATCCTTACATCAAAAAGAAGGCATTAAGGCATAGAAAGAGAAGAAAGAAAAAGAAGAAAAAGAAGCAGTATGATGATAGGATGGAAGAGAAGGGCACACAAGAGACACTTCACCAATTTAAGATTCAAGTCTTTCCGGAGAAACATGAGGAGAAAGAGGAATAAGTTGTTGCTCAAGATCAAATAAAGAAGATATAGAAGCCAAAAGAAAGGAAGCCTAACAAAATCACATATAAATATGCTTTCACCATTGACTTTGATCCTCCATAAGAGTAGAAAAAGCCCCGCCAAGTCGATGGCGTTAAATTAAGCGCTTATTGGGAGGCAACCCAAGTAAAATTTTATTTTTATTAGCTTATTTTCAGTTTTAGTTATGTTAGTTTCTTTTCTTTCAAGGAATAAATCAATAATTCAAGCATTCAATACAGCAGCATGAGCAAGTGCAAGTGTTGGAAGCAAAGAGAACCGCATTCACATTCATCAGAACACAATGCTGCACTACTTCAATTTCAATTACCATGGGAGTTTCTCTTACTTTTAAATTTATTTTTAGACATTGAGGACAATGTCGAATTTAAATTTGGGGATAAAAAACACACTTTCTTGTGTCTATTTTGCTATTTATATTGGTTGGTTGTCTTGTGGAGAAATTTTTTCTTTTCAATAAAACTTCTTTAATTCTTCTAACTGACTGAGAACAATTTCATAGCTGTCTCTTTTTTTTAAAATTTTTTTTAAGACTTTGAATCACTTCATGACCCTTACAACAAAATGTTATATATCATAGTACGAAGGATATTTAGGACAGATACAAGTATTAATTGGTTATAGGCTTCTAAAGTAGGTTTGAAAAGAATATAGTCAATCAGGCTCAAAAAATGTGACTAAGGACAAAAATATTCAAGGTTGGCTAGAAAGGTCCAATCGATCCAAACATGACCTATAATCATATCCCTTACTATATATGTCCTAGGATTTCGCCTTGAAAGCTAATCAAACAAGTTCTAGATAATATACTACCTTGATTACCTTCTCTGTTGTGAATAAGTATATTCTATCTTACAACTGCTGAACATTAAATAGCTTTAAAGTGTACTGATGTTTAAAGTGAACAACTATAAGCTGAATATAATTAATTCGATTACAGTATAAAATGAACACAATAATAGATAAGTCTAGAGTTTATAGCTTTTCTTCAACTCCATTTATCATCATCAACTACAACTCTTTGACCCAAACAAATAATACTGAAAGAAAGTAAACTACTTCTAAAGAAGACAAATAAAAACATAAAATAAACTAACAAAGCATGAAGAAAATTATGAATTAAAAAGTGTTTCCCCTGCCCCCACAGTTATGGTAAGACATGTCCTCATGGCAGCAGTAAAATAACAAAATTGGAACACTTCCCTATTTTTATGAAGCATTAATTATCCCCTCTGTCTTCATCTTCACTCCCCGCTTTGTTTTCAGCTTTTGCATTATCTCCTAAGTCATTCGCATCTGGCGGCGCTAGATAGGCCAAAATTTTGGGAAGTTATGTGTATCTATATCGAAGTGTGTGAGTGTAATGCACAAAACCTGGTCTTGATAGACAACATATGAGGCAGTCTACTGCTGGTGTGTGGTGAAGACATCCTCTAATCTTGACAACCTTTGAGGCATGGTCAGTTGTGCTGCGGGTCTTTATGGCGGAAGTGGTCGGGGAGCGGGGTCTTGGGCTGGACCATCAACGATGGTAGCAATTTTACTATTTTCCAATATGTGTGCTGTGGGTAATACTTCCTCTGATGATGTCCATTCAACTCCAGCTTTAGCATAAAGTACTGTAATCAGCGAAGGGCAATAGATGCTTTGCTTTGGATGATCGAGGCCGAAAAGGATTATCTCTGATCACCTTACCAATATCAATTGTCCGCCCTGTTAGAATGGCATACAGAAAGAGAGCTCTCTTCGCTGTTACCGTACTCATATGACGGATTGGCATTAATTTGGCAGCTATGAAATAGTGCCACGCTTTGAATTCTCTGCACATGTAGTGTACGGGAAAAACTACCGAAAGATTTCCAAACATCGTCCATTGAGCATTTAGGGTGGCCAAGTAGCAAATAACGGCTTTATAATCTGGGTTCTAGTGGAGCTTCATATAGTCATCTCGTTGTATATTGGGTACCCTAAAGTATCTATTGATGTTCTCATTGTGGATGTGAACAGTTTTACCTCTAATTTGGACTTTTTCATAAGAGTGCTCTTTCCATTAGTATAAAATTCTCGGACGACTGGAATAACTGTGGCATTCGGTTGTGCGCACAAGCGTCCCCAACCTCTGTCTGCAATAATTCTGGAGATTCTTGGATAACCCCCTCTCGTGATGTCGAAGCCTCTTTCAAGAATGACTGTATGTTTGACTATAAACGAGTGATATAAATCTGCGGCTTCCTTGAAAACAAACTTGTTAGTGTCGTAGCTTGCAGAAGATGATGCAACGAACTTCTTTGATTTCTTGGGTGCCATTAAATACCTGAAACAACAATAATGAGCATTTCGAATATGGACAGTAAATGCCACTCGCACTTTACAATATTAAATTATATATGTGTGCCACATTTCACTCAAACAATAATCTCTTTTGCACTCAAAGTCACCCATTTAAACAACAATCAACTCACCAAGTTGAACATTAATCATCAATCAATATCAAAGTGAACATTAAACACCAATCAATATCAAAGTGAATATTAAACACCAATCAACACCACTTGGAACATTAAACACAAATCAACAGTACTTTGAACATGTTTTCACAAACATCCTAATATGTAGCTATGTTAACTAATAAGAACATTCAAGTATAACCTATTAAACCTCAATCAACTCACCAATTTGAACATGTTGCATAAGCATTCACGATTTTTTTTTAATTGAAAACAAGTCCTAATAATCGTAATCTATCAATAAAGATACTAATTATGCATGGTAACCATAAAATAAAAAGAAATAACAAGAAAGAAAATTAAGAAAGATAGAAATTTGTACCTTGAATGCTAATAGAGAGAAGAAGTTGGAAGTTGTGATGAATGTGAATAATTAGGTGAATTGTGTGCTAATGTGGTGTAAGTTTGAGTGGGTAATGAATTTGAATCTAAATGTGGTGTGTGGGAGTAGCTAATTTTGGTTTGAGATGAAGAATTAGAAGTGTGAGATAGAGAAGATGGGTTTTAGGGTTTATGTAGAGTGTAAGAGAAAAATGGGAAGGGGGAGAATTATTATACTTCTCTCGTGTGAGCACTGTGGTGCTCGTTCCTGAGCGCTGCAACGCTCATACATACCTGGGCATAATTGTGCCCAGGTGCCAGCACTACGACACTGGCAATCTGTTTCGAGGGCTGCGGCGCCCGTAAGCCTTTTTTCAAATTTTTTTTTATATATATGCAACCTAAAAAAAATACTACTCATTAGAGAAAAGAACAGACAAGAGAAATGAATTAAATAAAGAGAAAAGAAAACAAAACAAAAAACAAAAAACAAAAAACAAAACTAATAAAAATCAAAGGATACTAGACTCGAGTTGCTTCCTAAGAAGCGCTTGGTTTAATGTCTTCGACTTGACGTGTTGATCTTGTTGTTACTTGTGATCCATAAGATCGACATTGTCCTTCTGTTGATCTATATAACCTCCATGGTAATTCTTGAGGTGCTGGCTATTTATCGTAAATGAAGCTTGATTATTTAGATCTCTAATTTCGATCGTTTCACTTGGGTAAACTATTATGATTTGAAACGGGCCAGATCATCGGAACTTGAGTTTTCTAGGAAATAACTTCAATCTTGAATTATAGAGCAGCACTAGTTGTCCTTTTTCAAATGAACGCTGAAGTATCTTCTTATCATGCCACCGTTTCATCTTTTTCTTATAAAGCTTAGTATTCTCATATGCTTGTAGACGAAACTCTTCTATGGCATTTAGTTAAAGTAAGTGTTTCTTACATGTAGCTTAGAGATTAAAGTTGGGGGCTTTAATGACCCAATATGCTTTGTGTTCCAACTCCAAAGGTAGGTGACACGCTTTTCCAAAGATCAAATAAAAAAGAGACATACCAATCAGAGTTTTATAAGCAGTACGATACGCCCATAAGGCGTCATCCAAGTGTAATGCCCAATCCTTTTAGTTTGGTTTAACCATCTTCTCCAAGATGCTTTTTATTTTTCGATTGGAGACCTCAACTTGTCCGCTTGTTTGAGGATGATATGCAGTAGCCGTCTTGTGCATGACTTTGTATTTTTGCAAAAGGGCTGAAAAATATTTATTGTAGAAGTATAAGCCCTCATTACTTATAATTGCTCTCGGTGTTCCATATCTTGTGAATATGTTCTTTTGAAGGAACTTAATCATTGTCCTCGCCTCATTTGTTGGTAATGATACTGCCTTTATCCATTTTGAAACGTAATCCACAGCTACAAGTATGTATTTGTTGTTGTGAAATGGTGGAAACGGTCCCATGAAGTCTATTCCCCAAACATCAAAGATTTTAACTTCTAGAATGTTCTGCTAAGGCATTTCATGTCTTTTGGAGATGTTCCCCGTCTGTTGACATCAATCACACCCTACAACAAAAGAATATGCATCTTTAAATAATGTGGGCCAATAAAAACCAGATTGAAGTACCTTAGCTGCTATTTTGTCACCCGCAAAATGTCCCCTATAGCCGGATGCGTGACAATGGTGTAAGATGTCTTGAGTTTCTTCTGTAGGGACACATCTTCAAAGGATTTGATCTGCACATAATTTGTAAAGGAATGGCTCACCCCAGAAATAGAATCTTACATCGTGGAGGAAATTCTTCTTTTGTTGAAAAATCAAATTAGGAGGTGTTAGACCAAAAACTAAATAATTGACAATATCAGCATACTAAGGGATCTCGTGATGTTGTGTTGCAAGGAGTTGTTCATCCAAAAAGGTTTCATTGATTTGGATATTCTCTTGGTGTTGATTTGATGCTTTTAAACGAGATAGATGATCTGCAACTTGGTTTTCAACTCCTTTTTTATCTTTGATCTCTAGATTAAATTCTTACAGTAGAAGATTCCATCGAATGAGTCTCAACTTAGCATCTTTCTTGTTGAGTGATCGGTAAAGATTGTAACCTTAACTTCAATGAGATAAGCCCGAAACTTGTCGAAAGAAAAGACTACGGCTAGAAGCTCTTTTTTTGTAGTGGTGTGATTGGACTGCGCGTCATTGAAAGTCTTGCTTGTATAGCATATCGTGTGAAACACTTTCTCTCGGCGTTGTCCTAGTACAGCCCCCACAGTTAAATCACTTACATCACACATCACTTTAAAGTGTAAGTCTCAATCTGGAGCTATAATGATTGGCACGGTGGTAAGCTTTTTCTTTAATAGTTCAAACGCTTTAAGACATGCATCATTAAAATAAAACTGCACTTCTTTCTTTAGTAAGTTGCATAGGAGTTTGGAGATCTTAGAGAAATCTTTTATAAATCTTCGATAAAATCCGACATGGCCAAGAAAGCTTCGCACTCCTTTCATATTAGTCGGTGGTGGCAACTTCTTGATGGTTTCTATCTTTGCTCTATCAATTTCAATACTATGAGCAAAAATTTTATGGCCTAATATTATGCCTTTTTTAACCATAAAGTGGCATTTTTCCCAATTGAGCACTAAATTGGTATCTTCACACCGTTTCAGAACAAATGCTAGATTATCAAGGTATTGATCAAATGAATTGGAAAAAATAAAAAATTTGTCCATAAATACCTCCATGAAGTGCTCTATAATATCTGAAAATATGGCCATCATACAGTGCTAAAATGTAGCTAGAGCATTGCATAGTCTGAATGGCATCTTCCAGAAGGCAAATGTACCATATGGGCAAGTGAAATTTAAGTTTGGAGGTGAGAAACACACTTTCTTATGTCTATTTTCCTACTTATATTGGTTGGCTGTCTTGTGGAGAAATTTTTTTTTTAGGTTGTTAAGTTTTGGTTGAATTAATGATCATTAGTCTATGATAAGAAATAAAATATTAGCTGAATTTATTTTCATAAGTCTTTAAGAAATAATAGATGTTTGAGATAACTTTTATATCATGATGCTTGCACAAAGTTCAAGCTTATTTTTTATCACTTCTCTTAAGCACATTGAAAGAAGTATGTATTAGTTGAATTTTTTACTTAAGTTATTCATGCTTAAGTAGTACACCACAGTCTCGAAGACGACTACTCTAGAACTTACTTGATTATTACTTAAGGTGAAATCTTGGAATTCACATGCTTAGGGAAATGACATTAGGCCATTTTTTGACTGTTTGAGCCTTTTCGAGCCTACCTTATATGTATATTTATCCCTAGTCGCCCCGTTTGAGCCTAATTATCTTTTGTTTTCTTCTATTTAACCACATTACAAGTCTAAATACTTTGAGTTTACTTATCCTAAAATCTACCGATAGCACCATAAACCTTGAGTTTACTTAGAAATAGTCTTAAAATGAAGAAGGTTGTTGATGTATCAAAGAAGGGTATTGCAATGAAAAGTAATAAGTATTGAAGGTGCATATTATTCTAAGTTTGGGGGTACAAAAAAAAAAGAAAAAAAATGTTTAAATGCATAATACCCCCAGCTTAAGAAAAAGAAGAAATTCCTTGTAAAAGGGATTAAAAGAAAAATGGGAATAGCATAAGTTTGGGGGAAGAGATGAACAATCAAGGGGGAGAATGAATCAAGAGGTTTATCAGTAAAGTCTAAGTGTTAATAGTGTGATTTGTGCTTTATATATCTCTTTATATCCAACCTTTACCTTAGCCTTATATTATAAGCTAATTAAAGTCCTAAATAGATCACTACGCATGTGTATTTTTATATGAATGGAGAGTAGTACGAAAAGTAAGCTTATGGTAGTGTTATAATTAAAAAAATATATCGAGATATCATTTTTATGTACTTTTGTAAGTATTGAGTAAATCTATGTTCTATTTAGCTAATTACTTGCATATTACACACACGCACAAGTGATCATTTACAAGGGAGAATAAAGTACTTGATCAATGATATGAGGATTGTTGAAAGTTGTTTATTAATTTCTAAAGAGCCTTGTGCTATTTTTCGCAGTTTTTGAGATAACAATATTGATTATCTAATCAACCTGAGATTGTTTTTAGATTTTAGTCTTTATTGTTTAGTCATGAATAAGTTGTGAATATTTTTCTTTGTTTTGCTTGAGGACGAATAAAGTCTTAAGTTTAAGTGTAATTGATAAAGGCGTAAAAGCACTAGTATGATTTGTATCTAACTTTTATATTTTGCTTCAAATCATAAATATTTGACTATTTAATTATATATTTTTTATCATAAATAGATGCACGATGAAAAATTTGACATATAGGGACAAATGAGAGGTGAATCGAACGTCAAACGAAGAAGTTATGCTCAAAATACGAAAGCAGTACCAGGGCTGGGCGGCGCGGCGCCAGTGGTGGTGAACAGTATTTTGCTACAGTACTCGTAAATAGTATTTTAAAGACAAACACCTATAAATAAAAGGCCAAAAACCCTAAGAGGAGAAAAGGAAAAAGAAGAAGAAAAGAGACAAAAACTTAGAGAAAGAATTCACAACACAAGATCAAATATCAAAGCCAAAGATTGAAGAACCAAGGTCAAGATTCAAGCTTCAAATCAAGAATGAGCGAGAAGCACATCAAAGAGTCACTTTGATTAGTTTTCTTTTCTATTTCTTTATCATTATATTCTTGTTCTTATTGATTTTTATGAATTGGTTTGATACTTTTAGTTTTGTGATGGGCTAAATTATTCATCTAGGGTTAGACTATGTAACCTTAGTATGGATTTGGATTGTGTTAATTTTTAATTCATAAACTTAATACATTCAATTGATTCATTCTATCTTGTGTTTAATACTTTTATTATACCTGATCAATATTTTGAATGATTAAGGAACCATGATGAACTCGACAGAGGGATTCATGTATTTAGCCTAGGATAGTTTGATGCATGATCATAGGGTAACAACTATGAGTTCCATCTAGGATAGATATATACCTAGGTAACACGTATAGTCTAATTTTGACTTGATCTTAATGAATTACATTTTGATTTGATTACCATAGACATATAGGTGATTGTTGGAATATGTAATATAGTCACTTGACTATCGACAGAGGCTTGTGATGAGATTAGTGTCTAAGTCAATCAATTGGTATTAAAAAAATTAATTGAGTGGTTAATGAGTCCAATGAAATACTAGGAGACGAGTCAAAACTATAGATTATCTTTATTTGTGAATTCTACTATTTACTTTTGTTTAGTTAATTGAGAGAATTAGATTAGTTAAATAAATTTCAAATTTTAGATTGTGATTTTCTGAATAAAAGGTAAGTAGGTACAATTCTAGTATTTGATTTATAGAATTAGATTACATAGTCCTTATGGGATCGATACTTGGACTAAAAATCCTATATTACTTGATACGATAGCGTGCACTTGTGCTTAGCTAGTAAAGCATAAATCACACTTAACGCTATAAAGTTTAACCTGGGTTCTGTATTTGAGAACGTTGCAGCATTTAAGTGTTGAACACTGAGGCGTTCGCCAGGTTGAACATGGGGGCATTCAAGTGTTGAATGCTAGGGCATTGGCCAGACAGAGCGTTAGGGCGTTAAAGGTGTTAATGTTAAGGCATTCTCAACAGTGCACTCCAACTTGCATTTTTGCATATGACTTTAATTAATGCAATTATATTTCATATATCATTGTGTTATAAACTTTAAAATATTTTTTTATGATGTTAACCACAATTGGAGCTTACTGGTGGAGGTTAGTTGTGCCTACATAAACAAGTACTGATTTAGAATTAAAACCGTGTGTGATGTGAAAAATTATTAAATATTTCTTTGAATTAGATTGAAGTGTATCACATTATGAGACAATATTGTACATGGTCCCCCTTACCAATATAGTGTTAGACAGGTTATTTTAGTCTTTTTCAATATTGTTAAAGTGCGAGGGACTAATTGGTGTAATTTGAACTATGTTAGTTAAATATATGATGAGACAATTATAAGCGAAAGTGTATTCAATATTGCTAAAACATGAGAATAATATCAGTAACTTATATATGATCATTGACAAGTTAATGTGGAACATTTTTACCTAATATTACTAAAGCGTGAGAAAATAAAATGTGTTTATCATTAGAAGAAAAAGTTGCATGAGATACAATTGACAAGGGTTGTTTACCTTTTGGGTTTTACAAAGTCTAATATTGTTAAAGCGTGAGGCCTGAGTAAAATGCTGATTGGATTTATTTCTCACTATAAATTTTAAATTGTTTAAATTTTCGTTTTTATGTTTAAGAGATTTATGAGATAATATAAAGCAGTGAGAGGATGTTTTTAGATTAAAAAACCTTTACTAGTTATATTCATGATCTAAAGTATTTTTTTTATTAACGATTTTGAAATGTATTTCTGCTAACATCTCTTGTTTTATCTTGTGAAGATAAGATAGCTGCAAACAATCTGCTATCTAGCATACTTGATGTAAGCCTACTAATTGGTGCCAACAACTATTTTGATTGTCTGATGAATCTCAGAATCATTATGGATTTAGAAAAACTTTGGTATATAATTGATCAGAAGATGCTTAGAGGTGTTTTTAATAATGTAAGTCTGGAAGAGTTTCAGACTTATCAGAAATTGGTTTATGTATGATTTGATTAATGATGATTTGAGAGTTAAATCATACATTCTTGCCTCGATATCAAATGAACTAGGGAGAAGGCATGCTCATATCGATAGTACAAGTAGTATAATGCTCCATCTGAAAGAGTTATTTGGAGATAGACCACATGTCGATCTTTAGAGAATCTCCAAAACTCTTTTCAATTCAGGTTGGCTGAGAGCAGTCTAATCAGTCCACATGTATTTAAGATGATTTCATACATAAAAAAGTTGAAGACTATGTACATATCTCTGAATAATATCTTGGGGACTAACTTGATTATCCAGTCTCTATTGGGGTTATTTGCACAATTCATTATGAACTTTAATATGCAATAGTTGACTTTTATATATGCTGAGGTGCATAATATGTTAATGATAGCTTAAGAGGATATAAACAAAGTAGCGACAACGTTTTTGTTTAGGGTGGTGCTTCATCTTCTTTGCTGAGAACTCCTAGAAAGTCCAAAGGAAAGGATAAAGAGAAGTAGATGCCATGTATATGTCCACAGAGATAGGCTCTATCTAAGTCATAGGAAAAAAACAAGAGCAAAGAAAAATGTTTCCACTGCGGTGAGGGTGGACATTAGAAATACAATTGTCTGAAGTACTTTCCTGCAATCAAGAAAACCCCCCCACAAGTATTTATTTTTCTATTATAAATATTTCATTAGCATTTGATGCTTGTAGTGGCTAGGTATTGGATACTGTATGTCCTTCTCACATTTGCAATATGTTGCAAGGTCTGATGAAAGTTATGCAGCTGCAGTATGGAGAGATATAGCTTCATGTTAGAAATAGTAATTTTTTATAAGTCAAAGCAATTGAAAATTTTGAATTGATTCTCCGTTGTAATAGAGCTCTTGTGTTATATAAATGTTATTATGTACTGAACATTATCGGATAAATTATTTTCCTTTATGTGTTAGACACTGAGGGATGTCATGTTTGTATTCGAAATCGTTTTTTATATTTATGTGATGCAAATAATGTTTTAGTAAGTGTTAGTTGATAAATGGTCATTATATTTTGGATATAACAAAAAGTATCTTAAATGCACAGATGAACACAGGAAGTAGCTTAGAAACTTTAAATGATACGAAATTATGGCATATGAGATTAGGATATATAGGCCTGAGACGTCTAACCTGTCTGGTCAGGGATGGTCAGATACTAGATCTAACCATAAAGCCCTTACCAGTTTGTAAATCGTGTATTCAAAGAAAGATGACTAAGTCTCTCTTTTTAGTAGTTAGACATCAGGCCATTGATTTATTGGAACTAATATATGTGGTCTAATGAATCACACTGCTATGCATGGATTTTGATAGTTCGTAGTATTTCTTGATGACTTGTCATGATACAAACATGTGTTTCTTATGAGACACAAGTAAAAAAACTTTGAAATGTTCAAAGTGTTAGAGTTGGTGCTTACGTGTCATCCCTGAATGTACATATACTTGTGTATTTATACAAGTGTACATTTTTATTAAATCACTAATACTAATTTATATGGTACTATATAATGTAACGTTACAAACATTGTAGATTTGAAAGAGTTCAGATCAGATTTTAAAGAGTTTAGATAAAGACTCATAGTTAGCCACGCTGAGAGATATAAATGCTAAATGTTAGCACAATTAAGGGTTAGCTGACTATAATACTTAGCATATCCAAGAGTTGGAGCTTTTTTTTTAATGGGACATAGACCTGGGAATATACTAGTAACTGTATAGTTGCAAGAGTTGTAATTGGGTACCAAAAAATGCTAGTTGCGCAAGTATGTACTAGAATAATTGTTCCTAATCTATTTCTGTTAATGCGGGTCTGTCGGTGGATACTTTTAATATAGATCAGCATATGTCATACCTATAGGGTATAGATGTCGGTTCCTAGCCGACTATGAGTTTAGAGCTCGTATTGACATATGAGTATCCAGTTAGGACTGAATATGAGACAGACTCATGAGGGCCTTCGATAGACATCCTATATAAGCCGTCAACAGAGGCTCCTCTCGAGTTGAGTAGTATACGTAGTCCTTTGACCTGAGTGCTATGGTGGGCTTGTAAGTGATCCACCATACTTTAGTTCCACGCATGTTACAAACCTTTTATGGTGTGACCGCTGGGTATGGTCCGATGCTTATAGAGTCTGGTGTGTACAGATATGGGATCCGTCACCTCGTATAGGGAGTTCGATATCCAGATGCTTCAAGACTGTATCTCGAAAAGTGTTATGACCACAAGCATCAATCCCAAGAAATATTTCTGCTAGGGTAGAACAATATGACAAAAGAGTTTGCACATATTGTTCTGTGAGATACAAGTCTGGAGATAAGACATAGATGAGCACTAGGCGATTTGACGGTGATAATCTATATCCCCAGACATCCAAGATATCATGACAGAAGGACTATACGTATGCGTTGTAACCTCATCTTGCATAGTTCAACGCGCTGATTTGTATATTCGTGACGTGTGCGTGGTGCATTACTCACGGACTCATAAAATAGTTTCATTTGACGAATCGGGCGTAAGACCTAGGGAGTGTTGCAATATAGAGTGTACTCGTTGTGCATTGGGGCAGCATGCCAAATTAAAATGTTTAATCCAGCAATATTCAACAATACCATAAGAATGCATGCATGTCTGTATTTAAGTGTTAAATACAATAATTAGTCAATAATTGTTATTTTTCTAATTGTATAATGACGTGTGATGCATTGTGAACATTCGATTGAATTTACCCAAGTGTGGGATTTGGTGGGACCTATTAAGGGATAGACTTGATAACTATTTATGAGGGGCAAAATGATCATTTCATACTATGATTATTTAATTGTTAAATAATCATTCTTTCTCTATATTATATTATATTATATTATATTATATTATATATTATTATTATATTTAGGTACCAAATAGTTGGCATTGGTTTTATTATTTTATATTATTATTCTTATTATTATAATATTTTATTTTTGGGTGCCAAATAGTTGGCACCCATTATGTAATATTATATTATTATTATTATATAATATATTATATTAATATTTTATTATATATATAAAGAGAGAGAGAAGTGAAAAAGTGTGGTTTTTGTGTGTGTGCAAAGTATTTGTCGAGAGAAAAGAAGAGAAATAGAGAAAGAAGAAGAAGAAAAAAAAGAAAAGAAAAGAAAATAGAGAAAAAATGAAATTGTTTTAATTTTTCTTATAATGTCTTAGAAACAATTAAGAATTACTCCAACCTCTATTTTTTATCATTTTAAAGAAAATGATAAAAACACATACTTGACCATTTTAGGGTTTAAGAGTTAAACTCAGTGTTGGTTATAGGACTATTGTTCTAGCTCACCAAGCCCACTGTAGTGGTGACTAGAACTACCCACGAGTTAGTCTCCATGCGAACTCCAGGAAAATACATGTATAACGTATACGTTGAAGTGAGTTCTCAACCCCTACTTATATATTAATGTGATTAATATATTTTATTTATTGTGTTTAATGTATATTTCACGCTTTCACCGCGTATAAATTCGTATATGATACGTATTTTAGGCAATAGACACAATTGCACATGCATACACCCACATGTATTAGATCCCATACAACAATGGTATCAAGGCCATTTAGGTCATATATAAGTATTGTTTGAGTGAATGAATGCAAAAGGCCCAGTGTAAATGGTGCGTTTCAAGTGTTGAAATAGGTATGCCAAAGGAGAAGCACATGGCGCTGCAGCACCAGTGGGATAGGGCCACAGCGCTGGGGTTATGACCTTTTAGCACTGTAGCGATACAATTCGGTGCCAGGCGGCGTACTGTTCACTTGAACAGTAGTACATGAACATTATTTTACTGTTCATAGCTACAATGATTTTGAACAGTGTTTTGAATAGTGTTTCAAAATTAATTTTGCATGTGTAGATTTATGAGATGTAGTAATAAAATTTATCAGTCTACATTATAAATTGGAGTTTATGAGATGCAATGATAAAGAGTTATCGGTCTGCATTATAAACCAGAATTAATTTTTCTATGCTGGTAACCACAATGGGAGCTCTACTGGTAGAGGGTTAGTTGTGCTTGCATAAAAAAATTAATTAATTGAGAATCATCCTTCCTAGGAGAATGAAGACCAAGAATACAAAAATCTCTCTTAATAAGATTGAAGAATATTATATTATAAGATAATATTTTATTCTAATCCGTCTTGTCAATACGGTGTTAGACGAGTCACGTCGGCCTTTTTTCAATATTGCTACAACGTGAGGGACTTGGTCGGTTGGGCTTGGACTATACCGGTTAAACATGAAATGAGGCAAATATATGCTAAAGTATTGCCCAATATTGCTATAGTATGAGGGTAGTATTTGTAGCATATATTTGATCATTGACAAGTTAATCTGGAATATACTTGCCCAATATTACTATAGTGTAAGGATAAGGTGTATTCGAGATCAAGTGGTAAGAGTTATATGAGATGCAATTGACAAGTGTTATCTACCTGTTGGGTTTACAAAGGTCAATATTGCTACAACGTGAGGCTGGAGTAAATTTCAATGGGATCTACTTCCCGCTGTATAGTTTAAAAGAGTTTAAACTATCGTCTTCCCGTTTGAGAAATTACCGAGATTATGTAAAACAGTAGGAGGGCGTTTTAAATTAAAAATGTATAATTAGTATACTCATGATTTAAAACGTTCTATTAGTGATTTAATAACCATTCTGCTTACATCTCCCGTAATTTTGGCCTGTTAAGTCTAATGGCCACTACAAACTAGTTGGTGTACATAGTTGATGCAATCTAACTCTAGGGTACTAGGAATTAATTTGACCTGCGGATGAATCTCAGAATTGTTCTGGATTCAAAAAATTTTGGATTCATTGTTGATCAGAGGTTGCTATAAGATAATTCTAATAACACATATTTAGAGGATTGAATAGAGAGAGTGTGACCCTCTTTATAAATGGTGCTTCATCTTTTACTTAAAGTATATCTGGTGAGATTATGTGTAAGGAGAAGAAGATGGGGCAGATACCCAGGATAAATCCTCAAAGGCAACATTTATCCAAATATCAACAAAAGAGTATGTAGATAAAAAGTGTTTCCACTACAGTAAGGTTAGGTATTGAAAATCCCTCTACTCTAGAAGCCTTATAATTGTCCGGAAGACTCCTACAGGTTTGTGTTTGACAAACATAGACATTTCTAAGGCATAAATGTCAGTTCAAGTTGGGTATGAGATACCGCACGTCCCTCTTATATCTATAATATATTGCAGAGATTGAGAAAGACTAGAATGCAACAGCTTATAGAAGTAAAGTTGAGAGTAAGAAATAGTGATTTCTTGCAGGTCCAAGTTGTTGGGCAACTTGACTTACTTCTTGTATACAATACAACAGTTATGTTGCATAATAAGTATGATGTTTTATTAGCTGAATGTTAGTTAATAAATGGAAATATAATTAGAAATGTCTATAGATAAAAATCCTTAAATGATATGGAGCTGTGGTATGTAAGTTAGATTATATAAGCATGAGATGCTATTCGTCTAGTTAAGGATAGTTGGATTTCTTATTTGACCATAAAGACTTAACTAGTTCATGAAAAATGTATTTAAAAAGATAATCAAACATATCAGAATGTACGTCACATCCCTTCGATTAGATCGAGGAAGTGAATACATCAATAACAAATTTTTCGTTTATTTAAAGGAGAATGAGATTCTCACTCATTATAGTCCTCCGACTAATCCATAACATAATGATGTTTTGGTGAAGAGGAATCCTACTTTATTAGATATGGTCCGATTAATAATAAGTGTTATCGATCTATAACTATAAGAATATGCTTTAAAGACAGCTGCTTAGTGAGTAGAGTTCCATCAGAAGTTGTTCCTTCTATTCCGTATGAGATAAAGAAAAAAAAGAAGCTGTATCTTAAATAAGCTAAGACTTGGGGTTGTCCTGCTTACGTAAGAGTTATGCAGCATGGTATCTTATTTTATAAGAGTTACTTAACATGATAAACTAGCTCCTAAGAGACACAAATATAGGTTCATTGAGTGTCTTGTAAATTAAATAGAATACTAGTTATATGATTTAGAGAAGCGAAGTATGTTCGTTTCTCAATATGTCACTATTCTAGAGAAAGAATTTCTCATGGGTCGTATGAATCATAGAAAGATTGAACTTGGTATAGTTAATCTAGAAATCAACGAACCAAGGATAGGAACTCATGCTTAATTAAGCAGTGGCCTTTTAGCACACCTCCGAATGGGTCAAAAAGGATGTCTAGAACACCTTTTAGGTATGGTTGATACCTAAAGATGAACTTTGAATTTTCTTGGTAGAAGAAAATAATCCTTTGACCTACAAGAAGACGATGTTAGACATCGATTTGAGAAACAGCAAGAAGCCAAGAAAATAAAATTGACTCTATGCATCAGAATCAAGTTTGAAACTTGGTAAAGCTACTCGTGAAAACTGTTCTCATTAGTTGTAAATGGTTTACAAATGGGTAGTGGGAGTCAGATGGAAGGTAGAGACCTTTTAGGCTCTATATTGGTTCTAGAAATGTAATCCTTAATGATCTGGGATCAAATAAGAGGAAACCTTTGAACCAATATTGATGCTAAAGTCGATTAGTATATTTTGGCTATTGTAGCATATTATGACTTTGAATTTTGGCAGATGGATGTAAGGATGACGTTCCGAAATGGATATCTCGAGTAAGAGATATTCATGGAACAGCCTGAAGGTTTTACATCCAGCCAGACTTCTAGTCAAATGTGCAAGAAAGGTCAGTGGGAGCATGATAGTCCTCTTGATGCTATTTCTTGATAACATATTGGTCATTAGAATGATGACAGTATGTTATAATCGGTCAAAGGAGACTCGTAAGAATTTCTCCATAAAGGATTTAGGAGAGGCTTCATTTATACTAGATATAAAGCTTTATAGAGATAGAGTTAGAAAGCTGATAGGACTCTCCTAAATCATTTCACATCAATAGCGTCTAAAAGGGTACGATTTGTTGACTATGAGATAGTTAACGTATCTTTTGAACTTGGTGTTCATCTTTTGAGGAGAGTGTCTCTTCAGATGAAAGGTGAGAAAGTTAGAGTGTCTGACACATTAGATACATCATATCTTCAGAGCTTGATGTATGCTGTGATATGTTTGAGACCTGAGATCAATTTGGCTGTAAAAGTTATGAACGGGTTTCAGTCTAACTTATGTGACTTCTATTTGATGGTAATAAAAAATATCCTGAGGTACCTTGAGGGTACAAAAGATAAGTTTCTCAAATATAGAGAAAGCAACTTACAAATGAGAAGATGCACGGAGCCAGACTTCAAATTTGACATAGATGATAGAGAGTCTACATCTAAAAATGTGCTCATTCTCATTAGTACCAGGGGAGTTTGAATTGCACTAAACTGGGATTCACTGGAAATTTATATTGATACAACGGAAGCGGCAATGAGGATTCATAGATTTATCGCTAGCCTTGGAAGAGTTCCAAGACACATGGATCATATCCTATAGTTTCGACAAAACAAGGTCATTGTACAAGCCAAGGTGCCAAGAGAACACCAGTACTCTAATTATATTGAGAAGAGCCTCACATGACTAGAGAGATCTTGGCTCAAGGAGATGTGATTATTTGTAGAAGTGTTCTATAAATAATTTAGTGGACCCACTATCTAAAGGCCATGACTCTTAAAGTGTTTATGAAACACGTAGAGTCGATGTGTATAAGATGCCATCAAGAATGGCACTAGAGCAAGTGAGAGATTATTAGGGTTAGTGCTTACGTGTCATCCTTGAATGTACATATACTTGTGTAATTTTTTTGTTAGACTGTGTGGGGCTCACCAACTCCTTGGTCCACTGGCTGGATGACACTTCAGAGCCACTGGTGCACCTATACAACTAGTGTAGGTTACCTGCGCCCTCAAGAAATTAAACCCCCGCCCCCATCTCCATGGAGGCCTTATAAGCCTTATAGGCCTTTAGAGGTTCGTCCTTGTACCCATCAGGATGGCTTCCATGGAGATGGGGGCGGGGGTTCGATTTCTTGGGGGCACAGGTAACCTGAGCTGGTTGTATGGGTACATCGGTGGCTCTGAGGTGTCATCCAGCTGGTGGATCAAAAAGTTAGTAGGCCCTATACAGTCTAACACAAAGAATTCTGACAAGAAGTAAAGAAATAAACTAGCATGCATATTAAATGCCTTCGATTAAATGAGGCGGTGAATACATAAGGGGTGAATTCACAATTATTTAAAGGAGAATGGGATTCTCGCTCAGTATAGTCCTTTAGGTACTCCTCAGCACAATAGTATTTTGGAGATAAGGAATCGGATTTTGTTAAACATGGTTCGATTCGATTGATGATGAACTTCACTAATCTTCTTAAATACCTATGGGTTTTGCTATAAAAACTGCTGCTCATTTGTTAAACAAGGTTTCATCAAAAGTTATTCATACTACTCTATATAAGATATGGATTGACAAGAAATTGAGTCATAAGTATGTTAAGATTTTAGGGTTGCTATGCTTATGTAAAAGTTACACAACATAATTGCTTGTACCAAAAGGGTACATGTATAGGTTCATAGGATATCCCAAACACTCTATGGGATATTTGTTCTATGATCCAGATGAATGAAATGTATTCATTGCTCACAATACCACTTTTCTTGAGAAACAATTTCTCATGAATTGTGGGAATTATAGAATGATTGAACTTAATGAAGTCAATCCAGAATTTAATGAACCAATGATGGAACTTTAAGCTCAAACAAGTGAAATACCTTTGACACACCCTCCACATATGTTAAAAAAGATTTAAAATCATTAATTAGGTATGGTATGATGACTGAAAATGTTTTTGATATTTTCTTAGTTAAAGAAAATAATCTTATAACTTATAGAGAGGAGATGTTGGACATCGATTTAAAAAAATAGTAAGAAGCTATGAAATCCAAAATTGACTCTATACATGTCAATCAAGTCTGGGACTTGATCGAGCTTTTCGAAGGAATAGTTTCTATAGGTTATAAATGGGTTTACAAGCGGAAGCATGGGTTCAATAGAGGGGTAGAAACCTTCAAGGCCCGATTGGTAGAAAAATGTTATACTCAACGATCTAGGATCGACTATAAGGAAACATTTTCACCAGTAACCATGCTAAAGTCAATTCGAATACTATTAACCATTATTGTATACTATAACTTTGAAATTTGACAGATAGATGTAAAGATGGCATTCCTTAATGAAAATATTGATAAAGAGATTTACATGAAACAGCTCGAAGGTTTTACATCCAGCCTAACCTCTAATCTGGTATGCAAACTGAAGAAGTCCATTTATGGACTTAAACAAGCTTCCTGAAGCTGAAATTTTTATTTTGATGAAGTAATCAGAAAGTCTGGTTTCATCACAAATGAAGAGTAAGCATGTGTGTATAGAAAAGGTTAATGGGAACATAATTATTTTTCTTGTTCTTTATATAGATGACATACTTATTATCGAAAATGATATTAGTACATTACATTAAGTCAAAAGATATTTGAGTAAGAACTTTTCCATAAAGGATTTAGGAAAAACTTCTTGTATATTGAGTATCAAGGTTTATAAAGATAGAACTATGAGGCTGATAAAACTCTCCAAATTATTATACATAGAAAATATTCTTGAAAAGTATAACTTTATTAACTGTAAGATAGCTAACGTACCTTTCAAAGATGGCATTCATTTTTTTAAGAGAAGGTCTCCTCAGACGAAAGATAAAGGGATTAGAATGTCTAACATACCATATGCATCGTCTGTAGGTAGTCTGATGTATGCCATGTTATGTACGAGATCTAAAATTAGTATGGTTGTATGTGTTACAAGTTGGTAGCGACCATTGGATGGCCGTGAAATATATCCTGAAATACCTTAAGGGTACAAAGGATAAGTTTCTGATTTATGGAGAAAGTGACTTACAAGTAAGAAGATACATTGACTTGGACTTTTAATCTTATCTAGATGATAGAAAGTCTACATCTGGATATATGCTTTTTCTTAATGGTGCTGCAGTTAGTTGGAGAGTATCAAGCAATTATTCACAGCTGATTCTACTACAGAGGCAAAATATATTACAACTTTTAAAGTTTCGAAGGAAGTGGTATGGATACACAAATATATCACAAAGCTTGGAATAGTCCCAAGTTCAGTGGATCATATTCCACTATTCTGTGACAATAATGAGGCAACTACTCAAGCCAATAAGCTAATAACACACCAAAGGTCTAAGCATGTGAAAAGAAAATACCATATAATTAGAAAAATATTAACTAGAGGAGATGTTATAATATCTAAAGTAGATTATGTGGATAATATAGTGTACCCACTCACTAAGACCTTAACTCCAGAGTGTTTGAGAAATATATAGAGTCGATGGATATTAGATATTATCGAAAATGACACTAGAGCAAATGGGAGATGTTGATAATGGTGCTTACGTTCCATTCGAAGTATTATATGGATATTTTATTTGGTATTTATGCAATAAATATTTCAGCTTAATCATTAATTAATTATTATTACATGGATCTAAAGAAATTTAGATCTGATCCAAAAGAGTTTAGGTCAATACTAAAAGTTAACAATTCTAAAAATTATGACTTTATTTGAAATAAGACAAAGACCCGAGAATGTATTAATAATGACATAGTTGTAAAGAGTTACAAATGGTGTTAAGAAATGTTATTATGCAAGATATTCTTGAAAACATCGTTCTTGATCCATTGTTGCTGACACGGGTCGATAAGTATTCCTTCTGGATCAGTGCATGTCTATATCTAAATTTTTTGGATGGTTAGTTTTAGCAACTATAGGCTTAGTTGAAGCTCGTATAGGCATGCAGGTATCCAGTAAGGACTGGATACTGAACAAGCTTATGAGGACCTTTAATAAACATCCCATAAAGTTGTTAATAGAGGTTCTCCTCGAGTTGAATAGTATTCGTGGTCCTTTGACTTAGGCGCTACAGTGGGCATGTGAGTGATCCATCATGCTTTAATTCCACACATGTCAAAGACCTTTTATAGTCTAACTGTTGGGTGTCACTAGGTATGGTCTAGTGCTCATAAAGTCTGGTGTGCATAGATATGGGATCTGTTAGCTTATATAGGTGAGTTATATATCTTAATGCTCTAAAATTGTATTTCAGAAAATCTTATGACCATAAGCAAAAACCCTAGGAAAAGTGTTTTTCTGTGGGGTTAAAAATATCACCAATGAGTTTGCAAATATTATTTACAAGTATACTATTTGGTGTTAATTATTCTAGGGTGCTTGCATGTGGGATGTGTTTATCATACAAAAAAATATAAATATCTCATACATATATGTGTACAGCGAAAGATTAAAATTAATACAATGAACATATGTAATACATATTAATTAAATAAAAAATGAGATTGAAAAATTTAACCTATAAAGCCTTTGGATTAATTTGCTTGAAGTCCACTATGAAATGAAACTTTGATCAATCCTAGCAATCAACAATGGTGGGTTTGATTGTCTAGAATAACAGTATGTTAATCCAGCATTTAGTTTAACTCTTAAACTTAATTCAAAGTTAAACTCTTTAACTTAGTTAAATTTATTTTTTCTTTTATTCAATTCTTGAATAAAAATAAATTTAATTCATGTTTTAATGACTAAATTAATTAGAGAAGATGATGAATAGAAAATGTTTTCAACTCTTGAAACACTTCAATTTTCGTTCTTCATTTCTCTCTTAATTTTCTAGCCAACTAAAAACACTTATCATTTGTTTTAATCAAATTAAATTAATTTGTTTTATCTTTTGTTCAACTCTTGAACAATTAAAACAAATCTATTTTAGTTATTATATTTAGTAACCATTTATATATTTATTTTGTTGTTTATTTATTTTGTTGTTCTAACACTTAAAACACAAAACAAAGAATTTCAATTTCTCAAATTGAAATGGTCACCAAAATTGAAAAATCTAAAAAACTTATGAATTTTGAATTTCATTTCTCTTTATATACTAATGCATAAATTTCAAACTAATTTGAATTTCATTTGCATTTAGTTTAACTTAACCTAACCTTAGTTAATATTTAACTTTAGTTAGATTAGTTTAACTTAACTCTTAAGTTAATAAATATTTAAATATTCTAACCATAGTTAACTAACTTAACTATGATTAAGTTAACCTTTACTTAATCATTAATCATATGGTTAACCTAACTTAACCATATGGTTAACCTTTAACCATTGTTAATTTAAATCATTTATTTAACAAATAAATAAATAAATATTTATTTTAATTATTTAATAATTAAATAATTATAAAATAAAATTACATTTATATCCTTACTAGGTTACCAAATTAACCTAAAGTGGATTCCACTATTTAACCATATACTTTAGTTAACTTAACCTTAGTAATTTGCTTAATTATACTGCATTGAACCATTCAATACGGTAAACTGCTCAAGTGCTCGAAGAGTACATTTCATATTGGGACTCTCTAGATTTACACCCGATTTGTCAAATGGAACTATTCTATGAATCCGTAATCGATGCCCCACGCACACGTTATGAATATTACAAATCAGAGCATCAAACCATACAAGTTGAGGTCACAACGTATACGTATAATCTTTCCATCATTTATACCCTGGATGTGCGGGGATATAGATCAGCACCGTTAAATCTCCATTTGCTCATCCATAATCTTATCTCTAGATCTGTATCTCAATAAACAATATACGCAAACACTTTTGCTATATTGTTTAACCCTGTGGAAAACTCTTTTTTCGAGTTTATACTTGTGGCCACAAGACTTTATGAAATACAATTTCGGAGGGTAGGATATACAACTTACTTATGTAAGCTGACGGATCCCGTATCTACGCACACCAGACTCCATGAGCATCAAACCGTACCCAGCAACACATAGCGGTCAGATTATGAAAGGTCTCTGACATATGTAGAACCAAAGCACAATGGATTACTTAGAAGACTACTGTGGCGCTCAGGTCAAAGGACCACAAATACTACTCAACTCGAGAGGACCTTCATTTGACGGCTTCATAGGATATCTATTGGAGTCCTCGTGAGTCTGTTCAGTATCCAGTCCCGACTAGATACTCACATGCCTATACAAGCTCTAAGCTCATGGTCAGCTAAGAATAACCATCTGAACCTATCAAATATAGACATACACTAATTTATATAATGTGATTCACCGATAGACCTGCATTAGTGATCATAGATCAAGAACATTGTGTTTGAGACATACTTACATAATGACATTTCTTAGCTCCTATTGCAAGTCTTTACAACTATGTCATTACAAGTATATTCTCAAGTCTTTGTATCATTATAGACAAGGTTCTAACTCTTTAGACTTTGCTGACTCTTATAACCTGTTAACTCTTAACAGTGCTAACTCTTAACATTTATAACTCTCAGCTTTGCTAACTATTAGTTTTGATCTAAACTTCTTTAGACCAGATCTGAACTTCTTCAGATCATACAGTGTCTGTAATGTTACAAGCATTATACCATATAAATATAAATATTAATAATTTTTATTCAAAATATTTATTATATAAATATTAACAATTAATATTCATACAATATTGAAATGGCACGTAAGTACCAGCTCCAACATATACGTATTTGGAGACATATTCATAGATGGACATATAGAGATTTGACGATGATGATCTATATCTCTGCTTTTCTAGGATATAGGTAAGGAAGAATTATATGGATATGGTTGACCTTAACTTGTACGGTTCAATGCTCCATTCGATAATATCCGTAACGTGTGTGTAGAGTATTATTCACGAACTTGCGGATGTGTTCTGTAAGACAAACGGAGGTGAACTTAGGGAGTCTCACAATATGAAGTATATTTATCGAGCACTAAGGAGCGAGACGGATCGAATGGTTCGATCTAGGATAATTTCAAAAATTAGGATACGTTTCAGGATTTCTTTGAAAAGTGGGAAGCATACTTTGCAAATGTTGCAAAGAGGTCTTTATTGCATGGCAAATGAATCTTATCATATATCTACATGTTTGACAAATGACACATAAAAGCTTTGCATGATGACACTTGGCAGCATGCATGAGATGCATAAGTGACTAGTGTTAACCATACAAAGAGTGAGGTGGCTAAAGGTTTATAAATATTACATTTAGCCTGCCACTTTTGCTAAGTATATAAAAAAGTTTTGAACTTGTTTAAAAAAAGTTCTCATTTTTCATACTTAGCTAAACAATCCAATTGTGAGAGAATTTTAAACTGAATCTTACTGGAGATTGATCAAACAAGTACCATTCTAACTATTGTAATCCTACGGATTCTTATAGACTAGAATTGATAGCAAGTGGACTTTCGTGTGAGCTCCATGAGGCAATTCTTCACTGAAGTTTTTCAAGGATAATGTTCTGTAACCTAAGCTGTTATTAGTTCAAAATGCTTGTGTATATGTTGATTATATATTTAATTCCACTGCAAATTGTATATATGATATATTCATTTAGATTTTTCAACATGTACACAATTCACATGTATGCACCTTAAACATGTTTAAACAAAAAAGCTCTATATATAGAGCATTTTTTTCTTAAAAAATTATTAACTTGAGCATCAGAATTTTTTTTATAGAAGGACAGTACTATCTAAGTAAATTCACAAAGTATTTGAAAGCAATGAGGTAAATTTAAAGAGTTCAAGACTTTGGAACTTCCAATGGGGTCGTTTGTGAAAAAATTAGAATAAAAAGCATACTTTTTGACTTGAAGAACATCTCAGTGTCCATGACGAACATCAACTCTTGTTCCACAGACCTGAACAACGTTAAAATTGGAGGTAGCAGTACTTTCAACCTGCCAATCCTATGAGGTAATGCCTCTAAGAACATGCAAAAAATCCTAGTCGAAATTCTTAAAGAAGAAAAGGAAACAATAAAGAAGTATTATGAGTTACGAGATTGGTTGGTCGCCTTGGAAGGATTCAAAGACTTTCGAGACGATCTTGTAGAGCTTCCCCCTCTAAAGATCACACCAAGGAATACCTGATGAGAGAGATATCTAGATAACTTGGGAAGGAAAGAATCTATAGAGTATTGCCACTTACCTTTTTGCCTGTTAGGTTTGTGAGACCAAACAAAAATGGTAGAAATGAAACTCAAGATCTTCTGATTTTATCCTTAGGCCATGGGAGCCTCAAGCCTATGTAATAGTATCAACCCTTATAATATAGTTTAGCATTACCCTACCAATGAGTCTGGAGGAAAGATTGATGAATTAGGCAACACTTTTTAATGATTTTATAAGGTGAATATTGTGTGTCCCATCTTTTGAATAGAGGAAGCTTAGCACACTAGCTTGAATAGCTAGGCATTTACCTTGGAATGGCAGAATGAACACTAAATGGTATGCGTTTTTTAGTCCCTGTTTTTTTTATCCAAACTTATGATTCTTTTTATATTGACAAGCCTCACAGAAAGGAAAAATTAAACTTTTATTCATGAAATCAGTTTCAGTACAATGAGATAACACTTTTTTCCAAGTCAATTCACATAGATGGCTAAGCCTTTTTATGAATAGTGCTATAAAGCATTTGTGATTTTGATCCTAGACACTTGATAGAGGACTGACTTTCATTCCTTTTATTATGACTACTTTAGAATGTGTTTTGTTTTAAAATTAAAGCGAACAAAGACAATGCAGAAGAAGAAAACTTGGATTTTGAGGAAGAAAGATATTTGTGTGATAAAAACTTCCTTGACATTTTAGAGCTCAACACTTGGTACAACCTGTATTTAGCCATTTCTTAAAAATTTACCCTTTATTTCTTATCCTTCATAATACAACAAGTCTTATGAAACTTAAAATATAGATCACTGCCATTAATAAGCTTGGATATGCTTAATAATTATTTTTTGTTATTTTAGGCACACACAAGATATTTTTAAGCACTAGCAATTCATATATAGTAAAATCAACAATAGGCAAGTGTCACACACCAATATAAATGATATGAAATTTTTGTCCATTACCTACTGTAAGCATTTAGTTACTTTATAATATGATCTAGTTGTTATATTGTTTATCTAATTGTTGACATAGTTGGTAGCTTCATTATCAAGATACCATTTTTTTCTCATCTTTATAATCTTGCACAACTACATATGCATTGTTCTGGGTCTGTGGATTAGCTCTTGGGGTAATGCTTTCATTAAACCTGTGCCAGCATTCTGATGCCTTATGGTTCTTTTTCCAGCAAATTTGACAAAAGACTTTAGGCTTGTTCTTGTCCTGTTATGGCTAACCTTTACCCTTTGTTGTGTTTGAGTTACTACCATTGTTATAGCTTTAGTGAAGATTGGGTAGATTGTTGTTTCTTCCTCTATTAGACCTTTGAATTTGACCTCCTCTAATCTGTTTAGAGCTTTTTTTGTCTATGGTAGTTATTTCCACTAGAGTTTCTTTTTAGGGTTCTGATGTCACCATTTTTGCTCAGGGGCAATGTTTGCCTCATAGTTCCCAGTTTTTTATGCATTTCTTTCAAGCCTATTTTCATAACGAAGCATGTCAGCATAAACATCATCTAGTATCATGCTGCTTAGCCCTAAATTAAAGCTAGAGTCCAAACCTTCTAGGATGAATTGAGCCAAACCTTCATCATTTACTCATAGCTAAACTTTCTGCAAGTTTCTTCAACTTGTTGCAATACTTAACAATACTAATACTTCCCTTCTTTATAGTGTTGAGTTGTCTCATAATCTCAACAATTTTGCCTTGAATTGAAAGCAATATATCCTTTCTAATGAGTTCCACAGTTGAAGAGAGGTTATGCATTATGTTACTATATAAATGATATCCTCATTGAGTGTTGATAATAGCTAGTTTAGGAGCAGTTGATCTTGCTTTCTCCAATGTGTGTACTTTGGATTATGACTAATGATTCTATTTTGATTTTCACCAACAGTAACCAAAAATCTACTAAGAGGTATTATTATTTCATCAATGAAGTCCTTAAGGTAATTATCATGGATAAAATGGAGTACTCGAGTCTTCCAATCACAAAATTATTCTTATCTCATTTGGTGTTTATTGTGAAGGTCGAATTATTTGGTGTTTGATTCTGATTTTCCTTAATCAGTGAAGTTGAATTGTCCATTTTGATAATTCATGAATCATAAAAAGAGTTGGTCATAGAAGTTTTAACCTGATCTGTTCTGGTACCAAATTGAATTAGTACACTAATTTTTAAATTTTTTTAAAAAAAAAACAGTGATTGCTTTGTTATTCATTCAACTTGTTAAGAAATGTTTACAATCCTGTAATACCTTTATATACGGATCAATTTATATGCCTTTAGAGCTGATGTAATATTTATTAAAAAAATATTAATTTAAAAATATATATATTGAATTCCTCTCCAAAAAATACTGCAAAATTGGTGCTGTTTTTTTTAATCTTTTTGTGCAACAAACTTTATCTTCTTCTTTACTTAGTGTTTTGCTGACTTATCAAAACAAATAGCCAACTCATTAATTCTTCTTGACTCTATGTCAAACTCCATTCTATAACGTAGCTTATATTATTCTTTAATTTTTCAGTATAATTTATTAAGAATTTTTTTTTTAATTTCTAATTAATTGTTACCTCTCTAGTTAATATTCAAATTATGGTACTGTCAGCCAGGAGTTAAGAAGATCGATGCCTACTTTAAAAAATTAAAAAAATATATTCTTATATGATATTACTCCCACTATTTTATCTATGAGTTATTCAATAATATTTTATTATTTAATGTTTATTTCGAAATTAACAATTATAGTCGTGCTCAGATCAATATATTATGATTGTGAGAGAAAATTTAAAATTTACATGAATAATATTACATTTTAAAGTGATATCTCAATATTTTTTTATTTTAAATAAATTCATTGCTAAACACTCAATTAAATCATCAATCTCTCATTCCCTTTGAAGTGAGGGAACAAGAGGTAGCTAGGAATCCAGAAGGTAAATTAGAGAAAGCTTAGCCGTCTCGTTTTAATAATATGTATATCATCATGGTTTAGAATTAGTGGGGCAAGGCAAAATTTTTAAAATCAAACCAAAATTAAATGGAAAAGAAGCATAACTTTCGGCATACTTTATGCATGTAAAATCACATCAACGTATAACAACAACATTTAGATGCCCAAAAGCAATTAAGCAAAAGCAACTTCCCCCGAACTTCATGCGCTGCCGCTTTCACTCTTTACTCCCACAAGTTTCCTTCTCAGTAACGTGTCAACTATAAACTATAATTCGATCTCCCTTTATAAAATTGAAGTAATTAATTAGACTCTATTCCCCTAATTAAATTGTGTTACCCATTGAGATTAACTATCATTTTGTCATGACCCTTGCCCTGTTGTTTAATTAATTAATTAATTAAGTTATACACATATTTGAAGTCCAAGTTAAGCTAATTATCCCTTGTAATTTTGCAGGATTTGAAGACTTTTGCTCTCACCAATCCCCCCAAATACAACCACATTTTCAGTTTGACGGTGCTTATAATATCTTTCAAAATCAAACTACATATCAGATGCTTCCCAGTTGTTTCAATAATTAGCTGTAATTATCACCATTTTCCAAGTACCAATTATTATATTATTTTGTTTTCTATTTTTATAATATCTGATATGTTTCTTCGAAAAACTGGGTCAATTAGTATTATTACCCAAGAAAAAAAAAATTAAAAAATTAAGTCAATAATTAATGTTGCTTTATAGTATATACCCAGCAGTCCAAATGCTATTTGTTTTATTTTGATAGAGAGGTTGGATCATTCAGTTTTTTTTTTTTTTAATTATAAATTATTCTTAGTGTTTTAAGCATTTCCTACTTATCTCCCTCATATTTTTTATTACCCATAAAATCTTTATTATTACAAAAATTCTATTTAACACTAACTATTTTTTGTGCTTTTACTAATCTACTCTCATATTACTATTTTTCATAAATTATTAATGTAATTTTTTTAAATGATACTAAAATAATTAAAATTATAACATATTTATATTATCATAGAATGATAAATATTTTTGTTATGTTTTTTTTATTTTTTTATTTTTTATTAATATTAACATTTTTTAATGCATTTTAAAAAATAATACTTTTTGAAAAATAATAAATATCTTATAGTTTTTTTTATTTTTTTTTAAAAACACAATTGTCATTAAGTATTTAATACTATTGTCATTTAAAAAGGTCATTAATGAAATTCAATATTTTAAAAAAACTAATTTTTAAATAAATTAGTACTTAATACATTTTGAGAAAGAATAAATATATTATGATTTATATTTTCATTATTCTTAAGTAATTATATTTTAAAAAAATAAAAACAAACTATAAGAAATTTATTTTTTTTAATGAGCATTAAATATTATTGAATTAAACAATATTAATAAAAATTTAATAGACAAAAGAAAAGAAAAAAGAAAAAGAAAATAACCAAAGTATTCCTTCAATGATAATATAAATATGTTATAATTTTAATTATTTTAAAATAATTACATTAATAATTTATAATAAAAATATAATATGAGGGTAAATTAGTAAAAGTACAATAAACAATTAGTGTTAAATAGAATCTTTGTAATAGTAAAAAAAAATTTTGGGTAATATGAAACATGTGAGGGGTAAGTAGGTAATGCTTGAAATACTGATGGGCAATTTATAGTTTTCTTTTTTCTTTAAACATCATAATGTTTACTAAATTAATAATATTACATTATAAGAATCTTGATACAAAATTAAAAAATTATCAAGATACTACACAAGGATAGAATATGTTTATTATGAGATAGGTATATTATAACTCATCCGAACCTACTACTCTCTCACGAAGAAATACATACAAACCCTATAATGAAAAACTATTCTAATAAAGAATTATTACTATTATCATGGAGAAACCTTCCTCACCTAGAAAGAGAAAATTTACCTTCAAGAAATTATTCAATTTACATATGAAAATCTTCATGGTTTCACTAAGTAGCAACTATTTCTTAAATCGTCACCATCCCTAACCCAACCTAACCTAATTAGAGTTTAATGAAAATGCATAAACTTGATTCTAACATATTACAAGTTTGTCTGTGCAACATCATTCAAGATTAGTCAGGGGTTAGGACACAATTATTTTTATCTTTATTATCATTATTACTTTAAATAAACCTAATTTTTCCACAGATGATTCAACCCATTAAATAAATCATTTAAATTTTCTTATTTTTATTTATACTTACTTAAAATAACATATATAGTTTGAATAATTAACATTTTTAATTAAATTAGTCCTTAATCCTTATCCAAACTCTGGCTACCAAGATTATATTTATTCCAGCTTTTAGCTTAAGTGGCCAATGTATTATATGCATCAATCAATCATTAATCTCAAATAATTCATCAAAGAGGAAAAACATAATGTTAAACATTTTTTAAAAAAAAGAGAAAGCATTAGAGTCTGCCCCGTTTTCTCATTTCTGTACCCTCCTTGGCTGCTTCCTTTTCTTCTACTAATGGCTACTTAATTTTAGTACCATTCTAGCATTGTAGAAGCACTTCAAAAAGATAATATAGGAAATAATCAATAATTTAAAAGTGTGTTTGGTAGGAATTTTTTTTTATAGGAAATTTGTTTATTTGCGAATGCTTTCAACGAAACTAATAAGAATTAAGTTTGTTCTTAAAAAAAAAAAAAAAAAAAAAAAACACTTCTGAATGCAGTTCAAATGGTTTAGGTTTCTAAAATAAATTTTGTTTACTTCCAACTTTTTACAATAAACAACTTGAAAGTAAAAGCCCATTTGTAAAAAATATTAAGAAAAGCATTCGAATCTTTTTTATAATACAAAACAATCACATGAATTTCTAGTAAGTAATACTTTCTTATTTTAATTAAGAAATTTGACAGTTTAATTAGTTTTTATATTTTTTGTTGAATTACTCACTTGATTTTTAATATTTCAAAAATTATTAATTATACTCTTTAAAAACATTTTTATTTTCAAAATATATATATTTTTTATAATTATTTTTATTTTTGAAACATAATCATTTTCATCTTTAAGAGATGCAATTGACAATTTATAAGACGTTAAGAATCTAATAAGTAATTCAATAAAAATATAGGGATTAAAATAATAATTTTACTTCTAATTAATAGCTGTAATTGGCTATATCATTTTCACACTACAATATGAAAATGAAAAATATTTTGACTTATTATAAAAGCACTATGAAATGTGAAATGTATCTCACGAATTGGTAGTTGATACAGCTCTCAAACGCGCTTTATTATTAAACGATTATGTTTTGAAACAATATTAATTAATATCCTTTTTTAATTAAAAAAAATCAATCTTAACGAGTTATTTAAACATCAAAAGTGCTTAATAAAGAGAGCCAAATATGTAAATAAGCAAGCATAGAAATTTTGTAATTAATAATAAAATAAAATGAAGTCGGACTCAGATATGAGATATCAAATATGTATATATAATATTATACCATATGAAATGTAAAGATGCTTATATTTTCATCCAAATCCAGCAGTCTTAATCGGCTCTTGAATTAGCCAGTTCATTTTTTTTTTTCATTTTTGGGAACCGTTGAAAAAGCTAATTAATTAATTACATTTTCTCCTTCCGACCAACAGTCCCACTTCAGTTTTTAATTTTTTAAGCACTTTAATGTTAGCTGTTATGTACTCAACACCACACAATTTTTTTTTTTGTATATATATAATTGTTTACTTTTAAAAAAATTATAAGTAAATTATAACTATTTTAATGTAATTTTATAATTGCTGAATTACAACCACAAACTCTAATAATTTGAAGAAAATAAGTTCTTTTAACACTCTCCTAAAACTTCAACTCTTAATGTTAAGCCAAATATGCATAGCACACCACCCAACTTTTAAATAACCTAAACCCCCATTTTTTCAAAACATTCATTTTAAAAAAAAAGCACTTTTCTCTACTGTGGTTTTCATATTTTTGTTTTCTGTCAATACAAACGCGGGGGGAGCGGTTGTTGGGTCCATTTGAATATTGGTACATGTTTTCTTGCCCAACGGCTCCCTCTTTCCACTCGTCTTCTCCATCAAGTATTATTATTTTTTTTTAATGTCATCAAAACACTTTTTTAAATTTTCAATTTGATTTTTTAATAGAATATGATCTTTTAAGCTCACCATCAAACTCAAAATCCCCTATATATTTCTGGTCATTCTCCTTCCTCGTTTTCTCACAAGGGTTTTTCTTTTCTTCTGCGAGGTCTTATAAAAAAACCTCGCAGAAATAAGAAAACCCTAACCATCATCTTCTTCATCTTACTGGGCATTTGTCAGATTTTTTTCCAAATTTACTTTCCTGTTTGTTTTAAGTGTTGTATTGCCATCAATGGAGGTGCATTCAACTGTTAATTCAGCTGTAGCCAAGAGGCTATGGAATGTTGTGAGAATCACTTTCTTTATGATAAGAAAGGGATTGGGTTCAAAGAGGAAGTTGATCATGGACATGAATTTGATGATGAAAAGGGGGAAGCTGCTCAGAAAATCTCTGAGCAATCTCATGTCTCATCATCATCATAGTCGTCACCATCATTCTAAGCACATGACACGTGGTAGTTTCGGCATACAGGAATATGAGTTCTCTTGCAGCAACAGCCCCAACCCTGTTTTTTCCCACGTGCAAAAGCGCAAACACCATTATTTCCCTTGCATCAACCCCCCTGAAGTCTTTGGAGAAGAAGAAGAAGAATTTTATGAACAGGAGCCCAAGGCAGTCGTTTTGGTGCCCAAAACCCCAGAATACACATTCAATTTCCGATTCGACGCGGCCGCAGATTTAACGCCTGGAGAAAAGCGTAGCCCGCTCTCCTCGCCATTCTCTGTGAGGGTTTCCAATTATTCATCAGAAGATGAGAATGAAGATACTGGAAACCAACAAGTTGATGATGAGGCTGAGGAGTTCATCAGAAGGTTTTATGAACAACTAAGGGCTCAAAGTCGTATTCAGTTGTTGCAGTAATATTAGAAGAACATCACCTTCAACTTCACATTCACATTATCAAATATTATATATCCAGCTGTGCCGCTATTGTTCCCAGCTTGGGTATATATTTTCTATCATTTAACAAGAGAAGATGGATTGTTTTGTGCTCTACTCTTTTGCATTATTTGCGATTATCATTTACAGGATGTAACTTTTTCTTTTTTCTGAAGTTTCTATTTTTTGAATGTATTTTTTTAAAACATTTTTATGGCTATAATTAAGTGTTGTATATTGGATTGATGAATTGGTTTTTGTAATAAGGAATAAGATGTTAATGTGGTATGAAGTAGTAGGGTTTGGAACGTGGTGAGCCATCATGGTTTGTGTCTGGTTTGAACTTTTTTTTATTTGCTGGTGGGGATTTTGAAATGATATTGCTTCTGCTTTTGCTTTTATTACAAGTGCTTTCTTTTTTAGGCCCACTATCGCCACAATTTCACCCACCCCACTTCACTTTATATGATAACATCACGTCTCTCTTCCAAATAACATCTAACTTTAAAGCTCCATATGATACGTCTTTTTCTCTTTTAAGTTGCTGGTTTTGATTAGTTTTATGATATAAAATTCAGGAATGTGTAAATTAAAGCTTAATGGTTCTGATTTCTAAACTTGAACTTCCAATAAGTTGTGTACTTAAGCAATATAATATGCATAACTTTATGGAATGTTGGCCTTGGGAGTGGACCGGTTTGTATATTTCAGATTTCTTGAAGCATTGACCTTTCCCTTTTGCTTGAAATGGAAGTAGGGCATGACTTGATTAAGAACAAAGTTGTGCGCAAAACTACAACAACTACATTTTATGTTTAGAAGCTAGCTAATGTTGTCATAACCAAAAGGACAGAGGAAGAACACATCAAAAAAAAATTTCCCTTAATTTTTATGAGTTGTTGGCATATTTTCTCCAGCCAAATTTGTTTATATATTCATAAGACATCGTTTTGTTTTGTGAAATATGGGCAACATGGTGACTATAAAGTCTAGGTGTATATGCTTCCAACTTTCAGGTACTCCAATTCTCAGCATTCGAGCCCACTAATTATGTAAATTAAATTCAAATAAAAACGAAACAAAACAAAACAAAAAAATGAAAAGGAAGAAGGGAGAAGGAAGACCAACAAAATGGGTTCCACTTCAATTCCCAGAGCCAGAGGCATTACATTAATCCAACCCCACGTAGGGATAGCAAGAGAGAATCACAAGGATATGTGTATTTGTTTACAAGTACAGTACATAAGTACCCCCACATGAGCTGGAGTCTAAGAAAATATGCTAAAATAATAAATTAAAAATAGAACCCATAATAAGCCGATTTGGTTGAGCATTTTCATTGATTTCATAGCTTTATTTTATACAAAAGTGAATATGATTTTTTCTATCTTCCGGTTGGCTCAAAAGGATCCCGCTATCCAAAGTGGGTCTGTGGATGCAATGTCAAATTTCCAACAACCAATGACTTAAAGGGCCATCTATGTTTTAGAAATCATAATATTAAGAGTTTTGGTCTATTTATAATCTTATATTAATCTAAATAACTCACCCATAAATTGACCACGTCAATATAAATTATTTTAAATATTATCACATCATTTAACAGAAAGCTTCTCCTAAACTTGTAAATACCAATATTACGATCAAAGTCGGATTATTATATCTTTTTCTCTAAAATGTGATGCATACACTGAAATTAATCATTGGTCGAACCTTATATTATATATTAATCATAAAGAGTATGACTTTATGTGATTTACATGAATTAGGTCTTATTTTAAAAAATAATAATTTAATTAATAAATATTATTAATTAAATTATTATTTTAAAATAAAAAAAATTAATCTAAATAATACACAATACATATACGTGAAAAAAAATTTATTTTTTTTTAGAGAAGAAAAAAAATTAAAAGCTCTCTTCCTTTCATTGTAGAATAAGATGCTTGATTTAAAATCTTTTGGTGGAAGAAAACTTAACGTGAATTTAAGGTATGTTCTTGTTAATTTTTATTTATTTTGACATTAAATTCATATATTCATAAGATTTTAAGATAAAAAGTATTTTTATCTGATGAAAACAAAGATTAAAGAACTTTTATTTTCTATTCTATTGCGTTATAAATGTCATAACAACTATCTAACAATTGATATCAAAACGATGGTTTCTTAAATATATAGTTTTTGGTGTTATGATTTATTTTATTTAAATAATAATTTATTAGTATGTGTGTTTAAGTGGGTAATTATATTTATAATATTCATATAATGAATGGTTTTTTTATGTATGAATTTTTTATCGTTAATTATATGAACCTTTAAGATTAATTTTAATTATTTGTATATTTGATTAGATCAATATTATGTAAACCCATAAAGGGATATAGGAGTTTTTGTAATATATATATATATATATATATATATGTTGTTTCTCTGAACGCTGGAAAAAGAAGAAATTGAAAGCATATTCTTATGCAAAAAAAAAAGCAGAAAACAGAAATACAAAAAATAGGTGAAAGACGAAAAAAAAAAGGGTGAAAGACAAAAAAAATTGTTAAAGGACGAAGAGGCAATGGGTAATTTACCTACTGCTACTGTACAAGTAATGGCCAGGGAGCCAAAACTTGGCTACCCAGGCCACGTCACATGCAAGGTATCTTTGCCTTGCATGTCCTGCCAATACCAAATACCCATGGTTGAAAGAGCAAGACCAGAATACCCATGGTTGAAAGAGCATGACCTCTGGTCTTGCCAGATGGGAGACCAGATGCGACAATGGCCTAAGGTCATTGACTATGGCGGTTGCCACCTGAGCAGCAGGCTATCTGATGTTGTTGCCTTTGGTGAATCAGGCTGATGAAGGGCTCCCTTTGGATTTGAAAGCCTAAATAAAATTGGACAATGATCCATTTGATATTTGGGCTTTATATTTATAATTTTTTTTTTTAAAAAAAATGTTTATATTACGCTCTAAATTCAAAAATTCTGACACACGACATAACTTATTCTTATTTAATAATGTATACTCATAATTAATATTATATAAAATTTCAAACTTAATTTAAATATAGGAATCCTTAGTAAGTTGTTAGTAAGTTCACCACAAAATTTCACTTATGACCATACTTAGTGAAATATAAATCAAATACATAAATATTTATTTAATAGGGACAAATCAAATATCTTAAACCACGTGTTCGCAAATAAAAAACACTCATTGACACGTCCAGAATATAGAAGTTATTCCCAAGTGCAGGATTGTCGAAGTAATAAATAACCCGATAAGAACAGGGTCGATTCACAGGGAAGTAGAATTAAAATTACAAATTATAAACACTTTAAAGATAATTAATGCAGTATAAGATGTTTGCAAATATTATTTCAATTAACCAATTCAAATAAAAAGTTAAGGTTACGGGGATTCACTCTTGGCATAAGAAGTAAGAATATATTTAACTTTTTATTTTTTTATAACTCAATTGGAATCCTCACACAAAGGAGATTCCAACCAGAAAATATAGCAATTAAAGTTCATCATCATTTATATATTGATTAGTATTTATTTCTTTCAATTATTATACACCAAATCTTATAAATGGGTTCAAGTATTTATTATGACAATCTTTATATTTGTCTACAATAAATCAAGACTCCCACTTTACAAGAAAGGTTATATAAACCAAATCTTGTAAATGGTTTCAAGAATTTATTGTGCCAAGTATTAAGTTTGTCAATAATAAATCAAGAATCACCACTTTAGAAGAAAGGGTATTAATTCTACAAACAAAATAAATACATCATATATAAATTTGCATAACTTAAAAATGAAACATTAAATTCATGAATAAATATTAAACATATCTTATTACCTTGTCAAGAGCTTCACCCTTTCACCTTAGCTTAAACAAAATTATTTGGACATAATAAAACTAAATGAAAAGAAAAGAAATGGAAGAAGAAATAACATGACTTAATAGTAAACAAGAGAAATAATAGTATAAAAAAATGGATACAAAGGAAAAGTATTTTGAACTAAATTCTAACTTTCTAATTACATTCTTTAGGCATAAACAAGCCACCTATTTATAGAAAAACATGGATAAATTGAGACAAATTTGGAGGGAACCACTTGGTTGATGAAAGTCAAGAATGGTGGCAAAATAATTTGCATTCATTATCACTTGGGCACCTACTTGATTATCCAATTTGGAATTGATGTGATCCGAATTAGCTATCACTCAAAACATAAAAGTTGTAGATAAGTCTCTTATCTTTCCAAATTGAGTGATCTCATACGTATTAGATACGTATTTCTATAGTTATGGGCCAAATACTGATAACTGTTCAAACTGAGCCTGTACTGTAGATTAATTCTGTTCTAGGCCAATTTTCACCCTCTAAACACTCGAATTTCCAATGCTTTGTGAAATACAATATGTTAGCCTATTGAGTCATCTCTTCACAGGATCAAGAATCACCTCAATTAGATCTTTAGGTAGAAAGTTATGCCCATTTTACCAAACCTGCCACAAAACAGTTATACGATAATTAAGTACAATATTGTAAACATACTTAAGTTAAGAAAATTAAATACACTAGTAATACAAAACAATCATGTAAAACTCTTATTAAATGTGTAATTTCAAGTGTTCATCACTCATCGACCTAGCAACTTAGGGAACCCATATGACAGCAGAAGCATTGCCAAATCCACTAAGTACACATATACCTTATTTACTTGAAATCACCATAAACTATAATGAGTATAAAACTCAGTAAGCATACTAGTTTTTTATGTACTAAAATACAAATACATATATATACACAATGCATATGTATGATATGACGTGATAAATCAAAATCATAATTTCATCAAATCACATGTCAAGTAAGCGCTTACACATTCTTTCAAAACATATAATAGGAATACAATCACTCAACTACTACTTAGTAGGACTTTCAAATCACATATCACATAATGAGTCAAATGTCACTCGTAGGTGATATACCGTATAAGAGAAATAGTACAAGTGAGGTTTAAATTAATCATATATAATGCTCATGCCTGAAGGTAAGAGCTAAACCCTCACATTGATCATCGATAAGTCCTCTCACATGCACCAATACGCCACCACACGAATGTGATGACTCAATCTTCCTTTAGATACCAATTGGATCCTCCCTACATACGGAACACATAACATATGTCAATCTCGAAGGAAATACCACACATAAAGGCTCCACAATCACATAAGGTGCCTACTAAGAAAATAGTGAGTTCAAGCATTCTCAAAACACAAAACGTATCTCATGGACATTTTTCACTTCAAAAGCTTTCTTTGTTAAATACATTTCATTTTGAAATCTCACTTTCATAAACACAAATATTATGCTCAATGTCAATGCTCACATTCATAAATATTTGTCTTTCATATTTCATATCAAATATACTCTAGCATAACATAAACATATTTCTATGCACATTTACAAAATCATACATAGACAATTACTATGCTTATTGTGATTTCAGTAAAAGTGTAGTATACTTACCTCTTAGCACTTTTTGGTACAAGACTTAATTCTCCTTAACCTATCAATGGAGATTAATTCTTTCATAAGCCTCAACATTCACACAAAACACTTTAAATAACTTTAAAAATTACATATATTGCACTTATCACATCCAATTGGTCTAATTACTTGATTTCTCAAAAATTGTCATCTGACCACTTACACTTAACAAAATTTTCTTATACATCAAATGATGTCCAGTTGCTCCAAAATCAGAATATATCTTTCTTCACTCATAAATATTTCTTATATATGAATATTATATCATAATTCCTCCACAATCCATTTCATAAACACCATAAAATCCAAACTATTATTCTAATAAGATCAAGATATTTATTGAACAATATTTAGTCTCCTAATTAGTCTCCCAAATTTATAAAATTATAGTTTAAAATGTGTATTTTTATACTAAGATGCTAACTTTTAATATTTACAAATCAACCCCCAAAACTTGCAAATAAACTCAATACTAATAGTATATCCTTAATCTATATAAACAATACTAATAACAATACATAAATTAAGTATCATCCACATACAAATAAAATATAAATATTATACATATATATAAATATTTATTCTTTTCGGTGTTGGATAAGTGGTTACTACGTTTAAGAGTTTGACTACCTTATAAAATATATAATGGGCCTAAGAAAAGTTCTTAAGTCTATATGTATAAAATTACAAAGAAAATGGACTTAACTCATTATGGACTTAAGAATACCATGTGCAACTGAGCTTGCATGCCTATATCTTTTATGTAATTTGATTGTTTTTATTTTATGGGTTGTAATTAAAAATCTTAGAGGACCCAGTCAAAGTTAATTAAAATGTTAATTTATGTTATTTATTTATGTGATGAATTATAACATTATCATAAATAATCACATGTCATGCATTTGTACCCACTCATATTATTATAATATAACATGTATACATGTCATAATTAGAATTTAAATAGTTTATTTTACTATGACATATTATTATTAATAAGATTGAATTATTGGATTAATTGGCATGTTTAGAACTTGTATAATTAATCAAATAATATAAAATTAGATTTACTAGTTAAATTAGTAATTTCACATTATTTTAGGTAAACTAAATTAAATAGTTTGATTTACGATTACTTAGAAAATTATTAATAAAATTATTGATTTTATTATTTATCAATAAATAATTAATCTAATAATTAAAAAAGTATGTTCACTTAAATTGTTAGGCCTATTTAAAAGAAATTGTTAGACTAATGAACCTAGGTCCAATAAGATTGGACTTTATTAGAATTAATTAACTATACTTAATAATTTGTTATATGAGATATAATAATTTGTTGAGGTTATAAAACATAAGATATTTTATAAATTATAAAAACACATAGTTAAAAATAGTGAGTAGGAGATGGTACATGATAATGAATCCACCGATCTCCATTATTAGTACAACATTGTGAGATATAGGTGGCGCCTTGCGATGCTTTGATTTTGTCCTCCCTACAAAGGGCGTCTGCTTATTTCAATAACAAGGTTGGCTTCTTAGAAATAGGATTAAGTAATGTATTTCATAATTGGCCGACCCTACGACGACATTTTTTTAAGTTAAATTATCTTAATCTAAATTAATGGGTTACACTCATAAAAATATAATTAAACAGTTAATCATATCTTGACCGAAATAAATGATAATTAACAAATAAATGAAAATATGAGATATTTTAAAATTTTCCTATTAATTTGAGATAGTCTCAATTTTAATTTTAAGTTAATGTGACCTACCCTAAGGTGGCACATTAATTGTTAAATTAAATTATCGTAGATTAATATTTATATGTTTAAATAAATGTGCTGATGCAACATGTTTACTATTTTAAAAATCTCCATGATATTTATTCAAGTATTTTTAAAATTGCTTTATTTATTTCAGCATCATGTCTAGAACAAACCCTATCATAGCCCTTATAGCAAATAAAAAATTGACCGATTATAACTTTGTAAAATAGAAAAGCAATATGAATATTGTGCTGATATGTGAGGACTAAAAGTTCATCCTTATAGAGGACTGTTCTCCATAACCTACAACCAATGCTCTTCGTAATGTACGGGAGCAGTATGAGAAATGGATATAAGTTAATAATAAGGCTCACTGCTATATGCTTTCCAACATGAGCAGTGTGCTTAGAATGAAGCATGAGCACTTAGGACTGTACATAAGATATGATTCTCTCTAAGCGATATTTGGCTAACGGTCGGAACAAAGCTATCATGAAGCTGCTCATAGCTACATGAATGCTAAAATAAAGAAAAGAGTTCTGATGTACAAGCATGTTTTGAACATGATCAATCTAATGCATCAGGTAGAGATCCATGAAGCCACCATAGATGATAAGACCCAAGTCAGCATCATTCTACAGTCTTTTACTCCAGTATTTTCGCAGTTCAAAATAAATTATGTTATGAACAAGCTCTCATATAATATAACTCAGCTACTTAATGAACTGCAAACTTTTAAGGCTATATCTGATAAGCCCAAAGAGTCTGAGATAAATATTGCTGAAGCTAAGCAGTCTTCTTCCAAGCAAAATAAAAAGAAGAAGAACACTAGTGGTGGTTCAGGTTTTGATGAAAAAGCCAAACAAGCCTTTAATCAGAATAAGAGCAAAAAGAAGAACTCTAGAGCAAAAAAAAAAAAAGTAAAGTGTTTTCATTATGGTGTCAAGAGGCATTGAAAGAGAAACTGTAAAAATTATCTCTCTGAACTGAAGGAAAAAAACAAAGGTAAATATGATTTACTGGTATTAAATACCTGTTTAGTGGATGATGAACTTTCTCTTTGAATAATTGATTCAAGAGCCACAAAGCATGTTTGTTCTTCTTTGCAGATGCTTAGTTCTTCTAAGGAGCTCGTTGATAGGGACTTTACTATGCAGGTTGGCAATGAAACAGTCATTTCAGCTTTAGCAGTGGAGTGACTCGATTGATTTTTAGGAACAATTTTTTAATTTTAAGTAATATTTATTTTATTCTTAGATTCATAAGGAATTTGATTTTTGTTTCTAAGTTGTATGAATAATTATTTAATATTTTCTTTTATAATAATGAGATTATTATTGGTAGAAATGGTTTAAATATTTGTCATGCGAAATTAAAATTTGAGTTTTATGTTTTAAGGCCCGATGAGCCCTCACTGCTTAATTCTGAACTATTTAAAGTAGAATATCCTAAATCTACTAAAAGATAAAAGATTTCTCCTAATAATGACACGTATCTTTGGCATCTTCGGTTAGGTCATATTAATCTGGATAGAATTAATATGTTAGTAAAGGATGGTCTTTTAAAAAAGCTAAATGTTGACACTATTTCTGTATGTGAGTTCTATTTAAAGGGTAAAATGACTGAAAGACCCTTTTCAACTAAGGGCGAAAGAGGCAAGGAACCATTTCAGCTTGTGCATATTGATGTTTGCGTTCCATTAAATGTACGAGTAAGAGGCGGTTATGAATACTTCATCAAATTATTTATGACTATTTAAGATACGGTTATATTTACCTAATACAAAGAAAATCTGAGACTTTTAGAAAGTTCAAATAATTCTTAGCAGAAGTTGAAAAGCAATTAGGTAAAACACTTAAGACCCTTCGATCTGATCGATGTGGTGAATACCTTGACACAGATTTTAAGGATCGCCTATTGGAGTATAGAATTTTATCCCAACTCACAGTACTTGGAACACCACAGCAAAATGGTATTGCAGAAAGGAGAAATAGAACCTTGCTAAATATGGTTAAGTCTATGACGAGCTACTCTTCATTGTCGCTCTTATTTTGGGGTTATGTACTACAAACCGTGGTCTATATTTTGAATGTAGTTACTTCCAAATCTATCCAAAATACACCTTTAGAGATGTGGAGTGGTAGGAAACCTAGTTTACGCTTTTGCATATAAAATTGTCTGGCACATGTGTTGAAAAGAAAGACTAGAAAGTTAGAACTGCGAATAGAAGTTTATTTATTTGTAGGCTACCTTAAAGGCACAAGAGGAGGTTTGTTTTATAGTCCTCAAGAAAATAAAGTGATTTTATCTATAAATGCCACTTTTCTTGAGAATGATTATATATTAAACTATAAACCTCACAGTAGGATTATACTGAAGGAAATGTTTTCTGATCAAATCAGATCTTTACCGCCAACAGTTAATGAACAACAAAGACAGGTAATTATGATCAGAACACCTTAGAACCTCGTTGTAGTATGAGAATAATAATGTTAGGGTCGGTGCTTACGTGTCATCCCTAAATGTATATATACTTATGTATTTATACAAGTGTACATTCCTATTAAATAGCTAGTACCCATTTATATGGTATTATGCATGTAACATTACAGATATTGTAGATCTGAAGGAGTTCAGATCAGATCTAAAGGAGTTTAGATAAGACCTACAGTTAGTCATGCTAAAAGATATAAATACTAGAGATAAGACATGGATAAGCACTAGGGGATATGATGGTGATAATCTATATCCCCAACACATTTAGGATATCATGACGGAAGGACTATACGTATGCATTGTAACCTCAGCTTGCATGGTTCAACACGCTGATTTGTATATTCGTGACGTGTGCGTAGAGCATTGCTCATGGACTCATGGAATAGTTTTATTTGACGAATTGGGCATAGGACTTAGGAAGTCCCGTGATATGGAGTATACTCGTTGTACACTAGGGCAGCGTGCCAAATTAAAGTGTTTAATCCAGTAATATTCAGCATTACCACCAGAATACGTGCGTATCTGTATTTAAGTGTTAAATACAATAATTAGTTAATAATTATTATTTACTAATTATATTATAACACGTAACGTATTGTGAATCCTCGGTTGAGTTTACCTGAGTGTAAAATTTGGTGGGACCCAATAGGGGGTAGACTTGGTAACTATTTATGAGGGGCAAAATGGTCATTTTACATTATAATTATTTAATTATTAAATAATCATTCTCTCTCATTATTATATTATATTTTATTATATATTATTATTATATTTGGGTGCCAAATAGTTGGCACCCATTATATTATTATTATTATATTATTTATATTATATTATATAATAAATTATATTAATATTTTATTATATATATATATATATAGAGAGAGAGAGAGAGAGAGATTTTGTGTGTGTGTGTGTGTGTTGTGTGATGGCCATTTTGGCCGAGAGAAAGAAAGAAGAAAGAAAAAAAGAAGAAGGAAAAAAATAAAAAAAAAATGAAATTGTTTATTTTTCTCTATGCTTTCAATTTGAGCAATTATGAATTGCCTCAAATTATTCATTTCCTTATCCTTTTTGAGAAAATGATAAAAATACACACCGACTATTTTGGAGATTAAGAGTTAATTCTGTGCTGAATATCGAGCTGCTGTTCTAGCCCACCAAGCCCACCGACTTAGTGACTATAACTACACATGAGTTGGTCTCCATGCGGACTCCAGAGAAATACGTATATAACGTTACATGTTAAGGTGAGTTCTCAACCTTTATAATATATTAATGTGATTAATATATTTATTTATTGTATTTATTGTATGTTTCAAGCTTTCGCAGCATTTAAATTCGTATATGATACGCATAATAGGCAATAGACATAATAGCACATGCATACATCCACGTATATTAGATCCCCTCAACAAATAAAACTACGTTCTTGTTATAGAGAGGAATGAGAGGCACAAGTAGTTGTATCTAACACAAGCTAAGACGATCCATTGACATATATACATGCAGTGGAAGATTCTGATAAAGAAAAATGGCAAGAAGCCATAAAATAAGAAATAGAGTCTATATACTCCAATTCAGTCTGGGAACTTGTAAATCTACTTGAAAATGTCAGGGCCATTAAGTGCATATGAATCTTCATAAAGAAAAGAGTCGTAAATGGGAAAGTAGAGACTTTCAAAGTAAGACTAATGGTAAAAGGTTTTACCCAAAAAGAGGGAGTCGACTATAAAGAGACTTTCTTGCTAGTAATCATGCTCAAATTCATTCGCATACTCTTGTTAATTGTTACATGTCTCGATTATGAGATATGACAAAAGAAGTTAAGACAGCCTTTTTGAATGGCTATCTTGAAGAGGCATCTACATGGTGCAACCAAAAAGGTTCATGACAGAAGGCTAGAAGCAGAAAGTCTGTAAATCGCTGAAGTTCATTTATAGACTTAAGCAACCTTCAAGGTCTTGGAACTTAAGATTTGATGAGACAATTAAATCTTATAGTTTCGAGAAAAATATTGATGAACCTTGTGTATACAAGTACATCAAGAATAAAAAAGTGGTTTTCCTGGTACTTTAAGTGGATGAAATTATATTCATTAGGAATGATGTAGAAACATTATCCAACATAAAGAAGTGGTTGGCCAAACTCTTCCAAATGAAGAATTTGGGAGACGCAAGTTATGTCATTGGGATCTAAATTATTTGAGATCGCAAGAATAGATTATTGGCAATGTCTCCATTATCGTATATTGATAAAGTGCTTATGTGATTTTCGATCCAAAATTCCAAGAAGGGTCAATTACTGACTCGACATGCAATTGTTCTTTCTAAAGAGCAGTATCCTACAACACCTCAGGAGAAAAAAGATATGAGACAGGTTCTCTATGCCTCAACAGTTGGCAACCTCATATATGTTATGTTGTACACGAGGCTTGATATTTGCTCTGCAGTGGGAATAGTCAATTGTTATCAATTCAACCTTAGATTGGCTCACTGGATTACAGTAAAGAACATTCTCAAGTATCTTCGGAGAATGAAAAACTATATGCTTGTGTATTCAAGTGGAAATCTGAACCCCACTGGTTATACTAATTCTGATTTTCAATTAGATAAAGATAATCGAAAGTCGACGTCTAGGTCAGTGTTTACTCTTGGTAGCGGAGCTACAGTCTGGCGAAGTATAAAACAATTCAGTATTGCTGATTTCAACCATAGAGGCTGAACACATAGCAGCTAAAAAAGCAATATGGCTTAAGAAGTTCTTCACTAATCTGAAAGTTATTACAGACCATTGACCCTTTATTGTGACATACTGGTTATACTGATTCTGATTTTCAATCAGATAAAGATAATCAAAAGTCGACGTCTAGATCAGTGTTTACTCTTGGTGGCGGAGCCACAATCTAGCGAAGTGTAAAACAATTCAGTACTGCTAATTTCAACTATAAAGGCTAAACATATAGCAACTAAAGAAGCAGTATGACTTAGTAAGTTCTTCACTAATCTGAAAGTTATTTCAGACTATTGACCATGTACTGTGACAATAGTGGGGCAGTAGCAAATTCAAAAGAACCCAGGAGCCACAAGAGAGCAAACCATATAAAAAGAAAGTATCACTTGATCAAAGAAATCGTACATAGAGATGATATAATAGTCATAAAGATAGCATCTGAAAATAATCTTGCAAATCCCTTCACCAAGACATTACCAGCTAGGTAGTTTGAGAGTCATATGAAGGGCATTGGTTTAAGAGACATGTCTTACCTACTTTAGGCCAAGAGAGAGATTGTTAGTGACAATACCCTAAAAGCATGTACTTATACTGTTTTTATAAAATTAATAAAGTTGCAATTTTATATTTGAAAAATATTTGTAATTTTATAACATATATTAGGAAATCCCTTGTTTATTTATGTAACCAGAACTTTAGTATATAATTGTTATATACAAAAGGATTAAAGTTATAGATAATAAACAGAAAAGTTAGTGATAAATTAATTAAAGTTTGAGATTCTTAATTAAATATTACTAGTGCGGTCCATAGACATTTAAAATGTAGTAATTTTATCCGAATCACTGATGTAGTGACATTATAGTGGAAGCACTATATATAATATGATCTTATAGGACTGGACCAGACGTAGTTTGAATTCTTATATAAAATAACGTTGTTAATTAAGAATTTAAATAACGTCAACTAATGATCACATGCAGATTAACCTTAATCCTGAGTGATCATAAACTCATACTTGTGTTATTATGTCATTTGAAATATTCATTACAGTTTGTCTATAAAATAGACTAAAAACTTGTATTTTGGTGGCATAATGAGATAAATGGTTGGGAATATGATTTACAGATATGGAATCCATTCATTCCTAATAGAAGTTAGAAAGAAAGTTCTCTTAAGGGTTAATTCTAGAAAAAATTGTTAGAGCGCTCAATTTGTAATAATATTACAAAATAACTATTCACTGGTGAATTAATGGTACTTAAGGATAAAGAAATAATTAGAGGGTAAAACGATAATTAACCTAACTCTAATTATAAACATTTATGGAAGGTTGAATTGCATGTAGTGATTAAATCAATAGATTGCTCTAAGTTTTCTGAGTAAATTATATCTACAATTTCAAGTGTGCAATTCTAAATTTTTAGTAGAATAACAATGGAATTAATAAATTTAATTAATTAATTATTCAAAATTTATTAAGCCTTGAAATTGTGGGTCCATAAATTCTCAATACCATCTCTTTCGTTATTGTAGTGAACAATTAAAAATAATAATTGTGTTATTACACAATTTATTTGTGTCAAAAAAAATATTTTTCAAATCATATATTTTATATTTGGATGAAATTAATTAATTAATTTTAAATATTTAATTATATAAGATAATATCTTATCTAAATATAATTAAATATTTAATTTAAAAAATTAAATAAATAAAATCTTAAGGATAATTTTTAAAATTATCAAAAAATATTTATTTTTAATTTTAATATTTTTCTTTTATTAAAAGACTAATAATACTTAAATGTTGAGTATTATACGTTAATCACTTTATGTGGTTTACATGAATTAGGTCTTTTTTTAAGAGATAATAATTTAATTAATAAATATTATTAATTAAATTATTATTTTAAAATAAAAAAATTAGTCTAAATAAGACACAACACACATACGTAAAAAAAAATGTAACATACGTATTTTTTTTTTAAAGAAGAAAAAAATTAAAAGTCTACTTTTTTTTTATTGTAAAACAAAAGACTTTATTTAAAATCTTTTGATAAAAAAAAATTTTGTGTAAATTTAAAATATATTTTTATTAATTTTTATTTATTTTAATATCAAATTTATATATTTATAAGATCCTAATATAAAATAAAAATTTATCTTATGAAAATAAAAATTAAAAAAAATTATTTTCTATACTACTGAATTATAAATATCATAACAATTATCCAACACCTTGTCCGTCTTCTTCATCTTTTTCAATCTTGTACTGTATCAAGAACAAATTGAAAAGCGACAACAGTAGAAAGACCTTTATCTCAACAAAGGAGCTAATGTATTGTTGAAAATGCTAAAACATGAGGTAAACGACAGCACAACAACTTAAAAAAAATATCTTAACAATATGCTAAGTTTTGCCTAGAATTCCTCACCTACCATTCCAAGAAGATGAATGGGGGTAATGCCCATATGGATAACTATTTGGTGATGACTCGCCACTAGAAGAATGTGAATGTCCACCAGAATGACCCCAGGTCCCAGGCATACTGTAATTGTAATTGTGAGAGCCCATGTGACCGCCAGCTTCCCAAGGGTTGAACCCAGCTGGATGGTGAGGAGGAGGAGGAGGAGGAGGAAGGTAATACGCCCCATGTGCCATTGGTGGCAGTGGAGGCGGAGGCGGATAAGCGGGTGGCGGTGGAGGTGGTGGCGCCTGCGGGGGAGGTGGATAATAGGCTGCAACTGGTGGTGGGGAATAATAACTTTCTTGATAAGGATGTGGCCTTCCAGGTGATGCATATTGAACATCTTGTTGTATGGAGTAAGTTTGTTGGGGAGTTGTAGTCTGAGATTCCAACGGCGGATATAAAGATCCTGGTGGTGAGATATGAACATCAAATTTCGGATATTGAATCTCGGATGCCTGCTGCTGCTGTGGCTGTGGCTGTGGCTGTGGCTGTGGCTGATGAGCTATTGCGTACCCTGTGATACTCCCTGGATAATAATTAGTACCTAAAGCTGAATTGTTTCCATTCACCTTATAAGCAAAAGTCAATACTCCATTGGGTTTGCCGTCTGTAGTCCTGACTTCATAATGAACAAACCGAGAAACACTATTGAACTCTGTGATAAGATCCTTTAAGGGAACACGAACTTCGCCTATAGTTTTGTCCCCAAACATGACTCCTTCGTGTTTCACCTCAAAGTGAACAAAGATATGATCACAATCCTGAAATGGGATTTCTTTCAAATCAAAGCTCATCTCACGATTCCACTCCGGATTCCCATCTCCCTCTTTGTCCGCTGGAGTTCTCTGTTGCTGCTTCTGCTTCAGCTTTTTACCAGGATCGTCACTGATAATTGAAGCTTGAACATACAGCAAAAGTTTCTGGAAGAAATTGAATGCTTTCAGATCTTTTCCATACATTACTTTGATTTCTAATGAACTCGATTCCATCGACATAGTTGACGTGGTTCTGATAGTCTTCACAAAAAACTGGCTCAGATGATTATTAGAGCCAACTAAATCAATCTAGTCAGAGGAATCGAAAAAGGAATCCTCCTATCATCCTATGCTGACTTTGTTTCGATGCAGCCCACATAAGTTATTGGAATTCACAAGTGGCCCATATTATTAACAAAAAAAATTTTAAACACAAATATAAACGTTAATCTTTTGTAATTAAAAAATTAATAGTTGAACAATTGTATCCCTCAGTTATGTATATATTTTTTTAACCAAATGTTCGAATCAACTCTCTCTTTTAAGAAATTAAAATTTTTTGTATTTATTTTATAAATATATGAGTATTGAAGTGTAATGTAATGAGTGAAAAAAAAATGTAATATTAAATATTTTAAATTATATTAAAAAAAATGATGTTAAGCAACTATTTAATAGTAAAATAGTATAAATTTAAAAATTATTTATTATATTCAATAATTACTTAACACGTCACTTTTTGTTATATAATTTAAGATGTTTAACATTATTATAAAAAAATAAAATAAAATAAAAATAGTGAATCAAAGAAAAAAAATTACAAATCTAAAAAATTTTAAACTTTCCAAATTTCATGCACCTTGCAATGAGAGATTGAGGCACACAAATCAATTCGTGCATCTCAATTGCACACACGAGTAGGAAATTTTTATTTATTTAATAAATTAATTTATTAATTAATAACAAATAATATATTAAATTAATAATTATCTAAAAGAGTATAAATTCAATTAAGTTAATTATTTAAATTAAATAAATAAAAAAATTTATTTATTTAATGATTAAATTTAAAATGATTTTTAATTAAAATTATTTATTTATTTATTTTATATAAAATAAATTAAATTAAATTAAAAAATTAAAGAAAGGGCATTCATGCCCTAGAAGCGCCCTTGCCCAAATGCGTAAGGGGCATTTTGCGCGCCCAATCACATCTGCACAAATGGATGCAGGAATTGCGTTCAGCGTTGATAATTTTTATAGAAATCTTTATTTTTTTTTTTTATTAATTTTTTTCTATCTACTTTTAACTTATTTACAACACAATCTTCCTATTTTTCACTTATTTTACTTACAATCTAATTTTTTTCATAATTTTATTACAAATTATAAATAAATAAAAATTAATTTAAAATTATCAGCCATTCTCCAAATTTAAGGTCAACCACCAATATTCTTAAAATGCTAATTTACACAATATCATATTTAAAATTAGTGATTTATATAATGTTAATTTTAAAATATTTTAAAAAAAATGAGTATTGAATTCGAATTTTTGATGAAGAAAAAAATATTTTAAGAATAAAATTATCCAACTATCAACTGTTTAATTGCAGAAAATTAACTTTTACATTTATGGCTAAAAAAGAATAATCATAAAATTATTAGCCAATTGTGAAAATTTCCTAAGTTATGTTTGTGAGGATGTCTGAACCTTCCAAAATTTCAATGTAAGAAGGAGATTAGAAATATCTTTAGCTGGCCCCACACGGACCTGATTGATAGCTAGGCCATGACTCACGGTGTATTCATATAACAAACGTTTGGCATAGTCATTTTTCCAAAATGAACAACAATAAACAACAAACGTGCGAAACTTCCAACCATATATATATATAATTACAGAACCAAATTTACCATTCTTGCAATGCTATCTCATTGTTTACCCCATCTTTTGTCCTGTTCCAATATCACGAATGTCTTCAAAGAATGAAATAATGAAATCTTTTTTACTAATAATCCCCACAAGAGCATGTGCCATCCTTAAAATGGTGGAATCTATGAGCATCTCTCAATATAATTTATCTTCCTGTAACCTTAGAGATAAACTTGGTAGCAGTGTGACAATCCCCACAAACTCTAAGGTTTTTCCTTATCCTAATCACGCATCCGGGTCCTGAATTTACAAGCCCACAAACAATGGCCAGCTTGTCACTGTGCACATACAACATCTTCTCCTTTGTCTCCTCTTCCACATTGTGCAATGCAAAATTTAAATCTGGTGTGTAACCCTCTCGTCGAATCCTGTCCATCAATTTTTCTAACTCTGAATAGATTAGATCCGTTTGAGGCAACGATGTATCCCCAGCTACAAATGTATGACCTTGTTTTTCATCTATATAACCGTGTGGCCAGTAATTTTTCTCACTCCCCTCCGCTTCATCAGAGCTCTAATCCTATCAGCTTCTGTTCTTTTGCCAGATGATGCATATATGTTGGCCAAGATAACATATCGACCAGGGTTCTCTGGATCTAAATCAAACAAGGCCTTTGCAGCCATTTCAGCTAGTTCTACATTAGAATGAATTCTACAAGCACCCAAAAGTGATCCCCAGACACCAGCATCTGGTCTTATCGGCATTCTCTCAATGAAATCCCGGGCTTCATTTAGTTTTCCAGCTCTACCTAACATATCAACCATACATGCATAATGCTCAGATTTTGGTGTGACCCCAAAATCTCTGAGCATGGAATTAAAACACTCCCATCCTTTATCAATCAAGCCAGAATGACTGCAGGCTGACAATACCGACACGAATGTGATATGGTCTGGCTTTATTGAAGCCTTCATCTGATCAAAGAGGTAGAGTGCTTCTCTGCCATGGCCATGCATCCCATAACCCGAAATCATGGTGCTCCAAGAGATTATATTTTTTCCCTCCATCTTATCAAAAACCTTCCTAGCATATATTAAGCTGCCACATTTCACATACAGATCAACTACAGCAGTACTTAAAGCTAATTGATTCTCTAAGCAATGGCGAATTATGATTCCATGAACAACACGCGCTTGCTGGAATGATGCTAAACTTGAACAAGCTCGGATCACACCAAGAAATGTTACAGAATCAGGAATGATACGTAGCAATATCATCTGTCTAAATAGCTCTAAAGCTTCGAGAGACAAATCAGCCTGAGCATAAGCCTCAATCATAGATGTCCAGGACACTAAATCCTTGTTTACAATACCATCAAAGAACGTTCTCGCCATATCCACTCTCCCACATCGCCCATACATTATCATTGCAGCATTTTGCAAAGAATGATCCAATTCAAGTCCATTATCTACAACAACTCTACAAACATCATCAGCCTCCCTCTCCCTACGAACACACGCCATCACATTCAAAATAACAATCCTATTAGGTCTAATCCCGAAATCTAACATCCGCTTAAACATCATCAACCCTTTATCATAACAACTATTCTGGGCATAAGCACCCGTCATCGAGCTCCACGTAACCACATTTCTCTCAGGCATTTCATCGAACACGTGTCTACAAGCATCAACGTGCCCACACTTTCCATACATAGCAATGAGAGAATTACCCACAAAGACATCCGACTGATACCCAGAATCCACAACGTCGTTATGAACCTTAACCCCGAATTCAATATCACGCAAATACCCGCAAGCCTTGAGAACAAAAGGGAAGGTATAGTTATCGGGCTGGATATTTAGTTGGCGCATTTGGGTGTACAATTGTAATGAACGATCGAACTGGCGGTTATCGACAAAGGCGCGGATCATGACGTTCCAGAGAAAGAGATCAGAGAAGTGGGTGACGGAGGAGAACAACGAGAAAGCGTCGGAAATCGAGCCGAGAGAAGCGTACTGGGAAATGAGGTTGGTGATGAAGAAGAGGTCTTGGTGAAGGTGAAAGTGAGATTTTAACATGAATGCGTGAAGGGTTTTTAAGGTTTTGAGGGTCTGGCATTGCTTGATTGATGAAAAGCATATGTCTGCTTCGAGAATTAATGACAATGGGTGAATGAATTGATTATTATGCGGTAACGATGGTGAGAAGAGACGCGAGTGGAGGTTGTAGTACAAAGGGAGGAGCTTGGTTAGCTTCTGCATGTCCAGCTGCGTCTTGCGTCACAACTAATTTCGTCTTACAGTATGGCTATCGCATTAAATTATGTTTGAAAAACTAAATTTTCTTTCCCCGTCTGCTAAAAGAATTACATTCAATCCCAATGCACATTAGACGAGCGGCTTGTAAATCTAAACTCAGTGCAGAATACAGATGGGGTTTAGGTCCAATAAAGGTCAGGACCATAATATAGAAAGTGAAGATTCTGTCTCACGTTTTGCGTTCCTTACGTTAGAAATTGAACTTCTTGCCATACGCATAAGAAGCCAGATGACTTCCTTTGGAAAATAAATAGATAAATGACTTACCACCAACAAAAAAGAGTAATCTTGAATGTTCGAATAAGTAATGGATGTAGATCTATCTATTTATGTCGGAAATGTTTTAAGCGCGACAGATATACCAAAATTGAATCTTAGGACATTACATGTTTAATTTATTAGATTCTCTCATCGATGCTGTCCTTTACAAGTCTTTCTCCTGATCCTCTGTATATGCTACATGACTTGAATTTCTATATAAAAGATGCATACCAAGCCAGCTGACTGTTTAAAACAAATTTACTGGATCATTTGTAAAACAAATGCAACATATTTTGCTTCAGAAACCGCTAATGATGGTGTATACATGACATGATATTATGCAACAGTTGTATAATATGACACATTTAACGTGAATTAAGTATCTGACTGAAACAAATTGAGTTGATGTTAATTGAATGAGTATTATTAAGAAACTGCATGACGAGCTTTCCACAAAAAAATTATCCTTTTCTTTGATTTTTGTAAGCTAGAATATACAATGGTATGGCTTGCGATATTTGTTTGAGACTACAGCAGTGTGATTAATAAACAACAAAAAAATAAATCAATTCTAACAAAGCAAAAAGTAATGATGCCTGCAGAAATTCAAGGCTCATCCATACCCCATATCAAGGGCTTGGAGGGAGCACTGCACTTGTGTCTAACAATTTTGCCTCATCTTCATCTATTGAAATGCTACCCCACCCACCAGAATTTTTCATGGAGAAAATCTTAGCCCTGTCAACCCTGTTTCCTCTAAAACCCGTAATTTTTGATGAGACCATAGGCATAACAAGGACTGCAGATGCATTGATTGAGTCATCTCCAAAACCCAATGATAATGAACAAGCAGCCTGCAAGAAAATATAAGTTCACATCATTAATTAACAAACCATCTTTTAAATGGGTTCAGTTCATTATGCAACTTGACACACCTTTGCCTTGGCTACCATATCTGAAATCTTCATTGACATTCCTTGCACAAATGATCTTGTCTCTTTACTTTGTGCATCTCCAGATGACAGGACAAATCTGTCAAAGACAAATAATTGACAAAATTTAATAAATAGGTGTGATTTGACGACATTAAAGCATCAAGGATTTTAGAAGTTTGACAATGTAAAAGAATGCAGTGTACCTGTCCACTTCAGTTGAAATACTTGAGCACATCACTGATTCTAAAGATAAATTATCTTTAACCTCACCGCCTGAAAATTTACAACATAAGTACCTATTTTCGTCTCTTATACACTTGAAACTTAAAAGGGACGACATCAATGTACCTTTCGGCTCATCAGGTGCAAGCAAAGAAATGCCTATGAACACAGATGACATTCCTAGTATGAACATTGTGGTCCTCAGCGCATCAAATACCTGTTTTGAGAAAATGATGAATCTGCTCTCCAAATGATCTAATTTCATAGTTCCATGACATAAGATTTAAGCAACCAGTTACAAAATGCAAATGCAATAAGTATCCAGGACGCTCACATCCAGAACATCAAAGGATGCCTGTGAAGTGTCATGGGTTCCACATGCAAATTGTCAGTCTGATAGAGAATTGAAATGTGTTGAAAGTTTAATAAAAGAAAAAAAAACAAAATGTCTTTCCAATTGTATATTGAGAATGTAGGATGCAATGTTGCAGACAAATTTTATAGAGAGAGATAGAGGACCTGATACTCCTGAAAGTATATAAATCCTGTACAAATAGAGAAGAAAGTCCAAGCAATCTGAAACATTGGAACAATAAGGATTGCATCGAACAGTGACAATCCTTCATTCAACCTTGTCATCTACAAAAAAAGTAACTGTGAATACAATAGATATTTTATAAAACCACCATAGCCCTTGAAATTGTGTCATTGGAAGATATTACAAATCATGCAAAAGATGACAGTAAGAGTTCTGCTATAATCTTTACCCAAAACCCAGCTGTGCTAAGAAATAATAGAAGTATTGAGTACGTGAACCAACTGTGCAACTCATACCCATTAGACATCGCCAACCTTAGCAGATTAGAGCTGCAAGAACAGAAGATTAGTAGACATTCAAACCAGGATACAACTTCACAATATCCAGCTGCATCTTCAAAGGGAAATGGAACTTTAAGGGTGCTAACTTACAGAGATTTTGCAAACAACACTGAGCATGAACCCACAGCACCTGAAACTATAGCATAGGAAAATGGAAGCAGCATGTGCCAATAGGGTCTAAGGTCTTGTCCAGTAACAGCAAGTAGAAGTTCTCCTTTCCTGCATATAACACACTGATTATAAGAGGGGCATATAATATGATTGAACAGCCAGCTTCAAATCCTTAAATAAATAGTCATGTAGGTCACCTGTAAATGTAGTGATGTACAGCAACGACTAAGATCAAAATCAGACAGTAAACAAGAAATGTGATGTTACTGTATTTTTCTGCCAACTGGTCTGTTGTGTAAACTGAAAAGGAGATATTAACATTAACTAAACCACACATATTAAGTAACATTAGGTGCAAATTGATAAGCTAGTCATATTTGAACATAAAAAATATCGAAAGCAAGTAAGGTACCAGGTGACTGGTGATTCCCAAAGGCAACTAGAAAAATGTTTCCGAGAACAATAAAGGCTGTTGCAACCAGTACCCTGTAAAGTATATGACCAACTTTGAGTGTTATTTGACATAACAATGCAAAAAGAAAAAAATATGAACTCCATTATAGTTCAGAAAATTAGCTCTCACTTCCGATCTTAACATACTTGACAGTCACCATTTTGTTGAATACAAAGTAAGCAAATGCAATGTTGGACACAAATTGAATAGAGCCAAGGGCAGCAAGAAGGGACTGCAAAGAAAAAAGAGAGAACAAAAAAAATTGATCAAACTTTGATGTAACGTATTGGTCATCCAACATGCAGAAAATCTAATTGGAGTTCTATCACAACATCTAATCAGAACAAAGTACTGGGTAAATGATAGGTCTCATCCATACTGACCTGAGCAGCATATCCAAAGGAAATGAAATTAAGGCAATTTCCAAGAATGAAAAATAGAAAACCTGCAATAGTAACAAATTAAGGCTGAAATCAGGAGTCTAATCAAATCCTAAACACCTATAACAAATTAATCTGCATAATAGATGACCTTACCAACTCTCCAAGAATGGAAGTATATAACAGGCTTCAATGAATGCTTTCCATTGCTATCTAGCACAGAATGTCTCTCTCTCTGCAAACAATTCAGCCACGACTCAACAAAAAACTGGCAACGTGGTGTAAAGATGAAAACATAGTTCCATTGTTAAACAATTAATATCTCTAGATCATCCGTGCCTGAACAAAAACATAAATCAGTAATAAATTACCACAGTGACTAGGGATACTAAAATTTGTCAATCTTCGCATGAATCTCAAACAAAGGGCAAGTGGCAGGATAGAATCAAAATGGATACAAGCAATATGTCCTACATAATTAGTGCCTTTATCTAAGAAATGGAATTGAGATTTCATGATTCTATATCAACTCATACTAGGATTCAGCCTAACATTGAGACAACAATCTGGTCTACCAATAACATACGTTTTACTGTGTATGTCCTGTTCATGATCCTCAAGCAGATAAGCAGCAAAAAAGAAAACACATGCAAAATTGCCACAAAAACCATATGGCTAATCAAACACATAATAAACATTTACAATGCCAAACAAAATGATTAACCAAGCAACAGCAGAAAGAAGTGATGCAACTAAATACACCACAAAGGGTTTTACAAAAGCAAAGAACATTGTCACGTACCTCAGTATGGCCCAATTTAAGAAGGTTAGTTCCAAAGTTGATGGCGATGCTACCAAAGAGGTTGATCACCGCTCCAATGACCCACTCTCCCATAGCTTAACAACTGTGAAGCCGTGAAAGAGATCCCACATGCAGCTAAAATCTGAAGCTAAAGCTGCCCTTCAAATATTCACCAATTCTCAAACAACCCAGACGTGATACAGGAGGAAGGGTCAGACAACCCACCTGACAGACACATACGAACACATGTTTGATAAAGTATGACAATCACACCTGTGAAAATTTATCATAAATTTCTGGTACAATTTAAAAAAAAAACGAAATGTTCATACTCTACGGAAAGAAATAAACTTTATTGCCCAATATGGTAAGAAACAATTAAAACCTCATAAACAAACAGTGGATCTACGGACCCAGAATCAGAAATTAAGTAAGAAAAAAAAAATAAAGAATCAAGCTTAGATCGTGAAATGCAGATCCAAAACACACCAGAGTTTAACGCTAAATAAATGAAAATCAAACTTTACCTACCGAAGCTTGTAAAGATCGAAGCTTTGCAACTTCACAAAGGATCCAAAGACGAATTAATTTTAGAAACTTTTATGCAAAGTTTTGAGGAAATGAAAGGAAAGGAAAATAGATGGAATTGACAACGAAGGACAGAAAAGTTGTCCGGTCAATAGCGAAGGCGTGATACTTTACCCACCAATATTACCTCCGTACTCAACTGTCGGTGTAACCATCTTGTACGGGCGGGTCTATGATAAGGCATTCTAGAATTTGAATGGTCCATGTGTAGACATGACTCTCTTGTCTCTGTCCACGACTTGTCTAAAATAAATTTTATTCGACCTCGTGCATTACGAATAAATAATGTTAGATATCTTCAACACATGTTAATTTTTTTTTAATTAATATGGTAAAAAAATAAAATAATATAATAAATAATTTTAAAATTTATATTATTTTATTTAATAAAATATTATTTTATTATTTAACAATTATTTAATATATTAATTTAAAATATAATTTAAAAAATATAATATTACTTATTAAAATTTGCTTTCTTTTACAAGATTTTTTTTTTTTGGTCTTCTTGAGAAATTTCTTTTTCAAGTATTAGAAATTTCAAATATGGTCTATCGTCTTATCGTTATCATGCTTTTATTAGTAAGGAATTTAGTTTTTTTCTTTTGGTCAAAAAAAATTAGTAAGTAATTTAGTTTCCTCTTTTAAAAAATCATATAATTTTTTTAAAAATTTTTTATAAATAACCCTCATAATTTTTTATTATAATTTTTTAATAGCTAAATTTTTTATTTACAGACACTTTTATCCTAATATCAAAAATATAAACTTCTTCTCTTTTTTTTATACGGAACTGAGAATCATATTTATGGTCAAATATTTTTAAAGTTGTTATTGTGAAAATTGAGTGTTGCTAAGTATATTTGTTACTTTAAATCAAGAAAATATTCAAATCTTATAAGTTTTTTTAAATTTTTTTAAAAAATTTAATTTTAGTTAGAAATTAGATAAAACTTGCATTTAAAGTTAAAAATATGTGTTATTGATAAATTAAATGTGAAAAATGAGTTAAAATGGTGTAAAAGACATTGAAATTCGATCAAAAATATAATTTTTAGTGTGTTTGACAAAAATCAGACGGCGACCGGTGCGGCTACCGTCAGGTTTAAGCATCTTAGGCCCGAGATGTGCATATTATGCACACCTCGAGGCCATCTCGGGTAATTTTTTTATTTTATTTTCTATGATTGTTTATTTTTAAATATTTTTTTTTCAAGTCCTATGGAGTATGATGCAATTATTATTTGTTTTGAAAAAAAGTGAAAAAATTCTTGTGATGGGGAAGAAAGTTATGTTGATTATAATAATTTTAGGATTTCAGTTCTGAAAGATATTAATTTTAAAGATCTTTTAAATGCAGTATGTTATACATTGGGAGTCGACAATGTGAACTGTAAAACCACATCTCATTTCCTAAATTGGAGGTATGCACCTCACGCAACAATAACTCGTGTACCAAAATATTAGAGAATGTCAAATATGGCATATCTAAGAAATACCCCATACACGTCTGCTTAAATAATATTTTTTGATTTTCTGTCAGTTTATCTTTTATATAATTTAGACCTCACATTTTTGCATAAACCGTCACTAATGCACAAAAAAATATATGCTCTGGAATCTACATTTTTTTTATATGTTATCTTTCCTGTAATAATTAAGAAAATAAATAAAATTAAAAAATTAATATCAAAGAAAATAATAACAAATATATATATTTTAAATAACATACAATATGATTTATCAACAAAAATTCACAAACATTTAATTTAACGGACATAAAATCAAAAGAGAAATTAATTACTAACATATTATAATAATTAATTATATATTAAAATAAAAATAATCATATATAAATTATTATTACAAAAACTACTCATTAAATAATAAATAATATTACAAACTAAAATTAATGAGTCATTTAACTAACTTATTAATTAATGTTAATTAATTACGTAATAGATTTATTCCTTCTAAATTAGATTTTATTTAATTTAAATAAAAGTACATTTAATTTTAAATTTAAAAAAAAGAATTTAATTTAATATATTTAATTTAAATAACATTAAATTTAATTTATTTCATTAAAATAAAATATAATTTAATTTAAGTGCAGCATTGCGGACGTTGCGGCCGTGATGCTGCATGAGATGCGCCTTTAAGGCATCTCAGGCCTGAGATGGCCCCGAGATTGGCTTTCAATGCAATGGTGGCCGATCGTCGCTCTGGCCGCCATCTGCATCGGTATATTACACCTAAAACTCTCATTTTTTTGGTTCATTTTCAACGTTTCTTACACTATTCTAACCTCCTTTTTATATATAATTCAATAATTTCACATATTTCTAACTTCAAATTCAAATTCTAATAAATTTTTAATAATTTTCTAAAAGCATTTAAAAATTTTTAAAACTTGAAAAAAATTATCAAAAAATGCTCATTTTTTTTATTTGGAGTAAAAAATATATTGTATAAGCCCAATTTAAGTAATTATAATTTTAAAATTTTCGATCTAACGTATTTTGTGAAAGTTTAAAAATTTTAGTGACTTTCGATAAAGAGTGTAAAAATAGATTAAATTTGTGATATTAGAATAAATGTGTTCATAAATAAAAAGTTTGGTTAATAAAATATAATTAATTTAAATTTAATTAAAAAAGAATAACAAAAAATTATGAGAGTTATTTATGAAAATTTTTTATTTTTTTTTTGTTTATCACCCTTTTATACCGCACTGTTTGATACTATGCGTTTTAAAACGGAGAGTTTCCGTGAAAAACGCGTTTCTATGGGAAAAACACGTTTGCGTTCTTTGCACGATCAGTTAATATATATAAGTACGTGCCCAACGGCTAGTCCCAATCACTATTCTGTTTTTCAAAAACACCAAACCCTAGTATTGTTTTGTGAGTTTTGCAGCACCCTCAAACGCCAAATTTCTTCGTTTGTTCTTTCTGCCGTTGCGGTTGTTTTTCACTCGGCTAATAGATAACAATTCCGGTTTTTCTCTTTTTCCCGTTAATTTTATTTTAAAGATTCTATTATTTGTTTTTCGTTCTTGATTTGCTAGTAAGTTTTATTTTAAAGATTCGATTTTTGTTTTCAATTCTTTAATTCTATTTATATATTTTTTTTTTATTAATCTGCCGTTCGCTTCCTTTGTGAAAAAGGAATAGAAAATTTTGTTTTTTTGAATTTATTTTGAAGATTCGATTGTTTGTTTTCATTTCTTTAATCTGTTATGGATTCACTTTGAAGGTGTGATTCTTTGTTTTCCATTCTTTAATTCGATGTATATTTGAATCTTTTACCCTCTTCTTCCATTGTGAATCAATGGAAAACAATTGTTTTTGGTTTTTTGATTTATTTTGAAATTTTGATTCTTTTGTTTTTAATTCGGTGCATATTAGATTTTTCATTAATCTGCTCCTGCCTCCTTTGTGAAAAAAGTGTCTGGATTTTATATGTTTCGTTTTTTTTTTTAAGTTGTATACAATATTATGCATTTACACTTCCCGTATATTATTTTCTTTCTTGATAGGAAACTGGCAACAGGGAGGAGTTGCTATCATGTGTTGTGTAATTTTTATTTATTCTAAATCCCTTTATTTATGGGCACTTTTTGTTGGATTTGCTGAGTTTGTTTTAAAGAGAATACTTGTCCGATCAAGAAGCTTTGCTGCCGTTGAGTGAATTTTGGCAAAAGGAAATTATTATTATTTTTTTTTACTTAGCATTGAAATTGTCTTTCTATTTTTTTTTTATATACCGTCGGCTTGCTTAGAAGTTGCAGATTTGATTCTGAATGCATCCTTGTATTTTTTTTTCAACAAGATTTTTTTTGTTTAATACAATAAAATTTTACCCTCAACTTGCTAATTTGAAAAATATTTGTAATTTGTTGCCAAGCAATTGCCTAGTTCATTTAAAATGGGTACATGGAGCCAGCGGTTGAATTTTCTTTTCCTAGAAAATAGTACCTTATTGCTTAGAATATGTTGTAAAAATGTGAAGCTTTCACATTCTCCCCGAAAGCTTGTGTGTATTGTGGTCAACAAAATATGGATGAAGATAAATTTAATATATTGTGGAATTAAGTTCTTACTGTTGATTCTGTTAGCTTTCAGAATCATTTTCCAGTTGTGGTTGGTCGAATGGATCATTATTTCAGCTTGTTTGTTGAAATAAGCTGCTTTTTATATAAATCTTGAAGTTGATGAGAAATTGGAAGAGAGCTTTCAATCTCAAATAGTTCTTGTTTGTTTTATATACATATCCTTTGGATTTCTTCTAGATTGAATATATGGCAGGGAAATGAACTCTGGGCCTGTGGCAGTATTTGGAATCTGAATTTTCATTAGGCTTGGTCTTCTTATTTATTATAATTCCTCTTTGATCAAATAAAAATTTGGGTGTCTCTGTATTATTCAAGCTTTTTTTTCAGCTTGTCCTGCTTTTCAATAAGGAACTTGATATGGAGGTGTTAGTGCAGAGATGTATGGCAATTTAAATTGTCTTTTTGTTTTTATCTTTAAAATTCAAATATATATAAAATTAAAGGATCTTTTTCTGTTAATTTTTTTAAAAGATTCTATTCTTTGCTTTCCATTCTTGGTTGCTAGTAATTTTTATTTTAAAGATTCAACTTTTTGTTTTCAATTTAATTCGATGTATATTTGAATTTTTAATTTACCATTGGCCTCCTCTGTGGAAAAGGAAAAAGGCCATAGACTTCCTTTATTTTGAGGTTTAGATTGTTTTTTTTATTTATTTAATTCGCTATATATTTGAATCTTCTATTAATCTGCTCTTGGCTTCTATTGTGAAGAAAGGGGGGGAAATTCTGTTTTGGATTCATTGTTTCAATTATTTAATTCAGTATATATTTGAATCTTTCATCAATCTTCCCTCTGCTTCCTTTGTGAAAAAAGGGTAAACAAATTCTGTGTTTGGTTTTTGGGTTTATTTTGAAAATTCGATTCTTTGCCTTCAATTTTTTAATTCAATATATATTAGACTTTTCATTAATCTGCCCTTAGCTTCCTATGTGAAAAAAAAAGGGAAAATTTCTGCTTTTGGATTTTACATGTTTGTTGGATTCCATGTATCCTTTAGCTTGCTTTTTTCCTTAAGTTGTATACAATATGATACTTTCCATGGTAAATTTCCTCTTTTATGGGAAATTGGCTACAGTTAGTAATAGCTATTTTGGATTGTGTAAATTTTGTTTATTTTAAATTCCTTATATTGTGGGGGATTTTGTTGTTGGATTTTCTGAGTTTGTTTCAAAGAGAAAACTTGTCTGATTGAGAAGGGGTTCTGCTGTTATAAGAAATTTGGCAAAAGGAAAGAATCTTTACTTCATATTGAAATTGGTTCTCTTTTTTTTTTTTTAATTATTTATATACACGTGTTACTTTGAAGTAAGAAATTGAACATTAAATTCTGAATGCATCCTTGTCTCTTTCTTTTCGTACTTGACAAGATATTTTGTTGTCTGCCAAGAAAATGTTTATTTCATTACGACAATGTTTAATACTTAATTATTTACCCTCGGCTTGCTATTTTGGAAACTTCTTGTAATTGGTTGCCAAGAAATTACCTAGTTCATGGAAAAATGGGCATGAGCTAGTAGTTGAATGTTTTAGAAAATAGTTGCTTAGAATATGTTGTTAAAAAATGTTGAATTTTCACGAGTTTCTCTGAATCTGTTCATTCCTGTTTCTCTCTAAAAACGTGCGTATTGAGGTCAAGACAATATGGATAAAGATAAATTTTTTATATTATATATTGAGTCCTTTATGTTTTGGGTTCAGTTAACTTTCAGAATCATTTTCCAACTGTGGTTGGTCGAATGGATCAGTTATTTTCAGCTTGTTTCTTAACAGAAGTGTTAGATTGGCTGTCCAATACGCTTGAAATTGCTTTTTATAGAAATCTTGTATTTGATGAGAAATGTTGGAAGAGAGCTTTTACTCTCAAATAGTTCTTTTTTGCTTTATTTACGTATCCTCTTGGATTTCTTCTTGGCATAACGTATGGCAAATGAAATTTTTGGTATCTTTGTATTATTCCAGCCCTTTTTCAGCTTTCTTCTGTTTTCTCTGTTTGTTTAGTTGATAATAGTGCTGAGGTAGCATTTCTGAATTTTCAGTGCTTTTTCCAGTTTTTGTGAAATGTGGACTTAGATTGATTTAGAATGCTTTTTCTTACTACTTTTGATTGTTTTTTGTAATAAAGAGTCTAGATTATTATATATTTGTTGTTCATTTGACAGTCAATATGGCAGTATCCTTGGTCCTGGTATGATCTATGTTTGATTTTGTCATTTATTTGTTTCACCCTTTGGTTTTAATAATGTTGACTCTCTTCATGGCCTGGTGTTTTCTCTTCAGTATTTGTTTCATGCCTGTGGAAAGAAGAGGGACTTGAATATAATCCTGGTGTATATGGGGTCTAATGGTTGTGGAGATATATGATGATCATGTGACTGGTCTTAAAATTAGACCGAACTTTTATTGAGTAGGATTAGAGAGGAAGGGCTTTATGAGAACATTTGGTCAGGTCATCTTAGTGTGTTTGTAGCTGCTTCATGGATTTAATGATTTATTGCTTAAATCTGTCCGTGTTTCCAAGTAAGTTCAGATGTTTTAACGTGGTCTGGACTGTTTTATGTTTTATTCCTGCAGAGGTTCTTCTATGATCTAATCGAAGATCATATTTGCTAATTTTTTTTTTTATTTCAAAAAACACGACGTGAATGCAGATTATGCTGCTAGAACGGGCAGGTAAGTGACTATTTCAGTCACTAGTATTTTGTTTCGAATAAAGATGAGTGACATGATTTTAGTTGGATTTTGTGTGATGTATCAGAAGTGTACTTTCGGCTCCCATTGTTATTTCTTCCTCATTCTCTAACTAGCATTTGCTACATTGTTCTTAACATGTAGATTTTATTCCTTTTTAAGGATATTACAAATTAAACATCTTTTACTGACTTCTTTGAGTAACCTTCAACACGGCTGGATGGTGTAGCTATTAGTGTCAGACACATGAAGAAAGATGTATGAAAGAGAAAATTGATGGATTGCTACTACTGCTCTGAAGGGTGATGATCTCTTATGTAGAAATTGGCTGAATTTTGAGCTCATAAGGAGTGAAATCACTATTTATGTCGAGAAATTTTGGAAAATTGTGGGTACTGTTATGTGCTTACAAAGTGGATTGGTCTTTGAGTTCATTATCATTGTTTTTTGTTTATTCTTTATTTCATGTGATGAAATGCTCTACTTTGATATTCTCTCCACTTTTGTAGGAGATTCTTGTTTTGACTAGGGTGCCCATTTTTTGGCTTGCTCTTGATTTTTTTGATTTGCTTTCATATTGTTCATTATTATGAGATGCTCTTCTGATGTTATGGTAATACCTGTCAGCATTAGTTGGGAGATATTTAAGAAGTTACAGGATATGTGAGTTTTTCAGGTACTAGACTTGAGAAACTTGAAAGGTGGTTTGATTATATATTGTTTTATATGCATCCTTATTTTTCTTTTTCTCCAGCTGCGTTAAAATAATGTTTTGTCAATTTACATACTCGATGGTGTATAATACAGTGAAAGGTGAAAGATGAATTGTGGCACACATGGGGTGTGGCAGTAATTACACTGAGATGCTGTTTCAGTTATGGTTAAACTATGTTTGCATTTCTTGAATCACTTTTTATTCCCATTTTGTTGCTGGAATTTCATTTTCAAATAAATCTAATTCAACATGTGGCCATGCAATGATCGGAAATTCCACACATAATCTACTTCTGTTGCCTGGCTAGAGCTCTGCATTCCATCAAACATCTAGTAGACTGATACTTTTGTTTCTCGGTTAATTACACAAAAGGCTGGAGTGTTTTAAAAAGTTACATTTGCACCCATGTTAATGACATAATTATTTAAAAACATCAACTGATATTTAGTTGATATTTTCTTGTGTGGTAAGTCATTGTTGATGTTTTTCTATTGGTCAATTACATTGAAACTCCTAGTTTAATGAAAATTTTGGTAATTGGTCAACTACACAACTATTTGGTCAATTTTATTTTTACAACCCTGGCTAACTTTTTTTTTTTTTTTAATTTTTAAACTCTTTGGTTGGGTAAATGTAAATTTTGTGATCCCATAAGCTTCATTGAAACCCTTAGTTTAACTGTTGGTCAACTATACAGGTATTTGTGCTAATTTTATTTTACAACCTTAGTCTTTTTTTTTTTCACTTTCCTGTTGGGCATAGGTTAATTTTGTGATCCCATAAGCTAAACTAAACATAGCTGACGTGTAATTAATTTCAATTACACTTGCGAACTTAGCAAATAATTTTTACATTGGACAATTTCTTTGGTCAATATCTTTTATATCTCATATGCTCCCTTTAGGATTTAGTTTGCTTCATAAACCTTGAATGTCTCAAGGTTCACAGCCATGACATTACAAAAGTCGACTTACTACTTTTGGGAGGCTTCAAAATTGTCAAAGGAGACCTCGAGGTATGTTTAGAACTCCAAGATCCTAGAGCTGCGACATTAAAGGAGGTGTTCTTGACAACCAGTCTTTCTTGAGCAAATTATTTGAGTACTCATCAAGATAATTTTGTCTTTTCAAGAAAAAGTACTTATTTGAGTTCATTAGCTATTAGTGAGGAAGAAGACAACTGGCTAACTATCTAAAGACTCAAATTGTCTTTAATTTCAAAATTTTTTAAAGCAAAAGTACTTATTCGATTGAGGGGATTATAGGGGATTTTGCTTTATATCACCTTGCCTCGGCTCTTCAATCATTTAAGGGGGTTATAGGGGCCTTTGTCGTGTATTCCTTCGACATAGCTCAAATGACCTTTCCAAGGGTCTTAGGGAGTTATAGGGGCTTATTAGGGCATTTGTTTCGTATTTCTTAGCCTCGACTCTTTGATCATTTGAGAGGGTCGTATCCCCTCGACCCCTTGACACGACTCAACTAATACAAAGCTCCATATCCCTTACCCTGATTCTTAAAGGATTTTGCTGTTGTGGGGGCCTTTGCCCAGTATACCTTCACCTTAGCTCTCATAATCTGAAGGAGTCGTGGAGTTTTTTTGCCTTGTGAACTCTTGATCCGACTCAACAAACTGAAGGGTTGTAGGAGGCCTCCTTTGTCCTATTTTGGTCCGTTTGGGGGGAGGTTGTAGCAGCCTTTGTCTTATATTCCCTTGACCTAGTTCGTTAATCGCTCGAGCCGATCACATAAACCTTTGCTCCTGTGTGACACAAAGCGAGCATTGAGTTCGCAGTGTCATTCACAAAGACTTTAATATGTTGATATCGTTAAATATAATAACTATGATTTTTTTAATAATAATAACTATAATTACTTTTCTCTCTCTCATTACGTATTGTATTTATAAAGGCCACTTAGAAGATCACTTGGAATATATATAATTCATTACATCTTTTCAAAGTACACTAATTAATAAAAATTAAGATTTTTAAATTTAACTATCACCAAAATAAAATAAATTTAGTAATAAATACAACTATTATAATAAATTTAGTAGCAAGCTACCATATTTTCTTATTGGAATTAAATAAACATTTTCTTGGCGAACAATAAAATATCTTTTTGAAAGAAAAAAAATACATGGATGCATTTGGAATCAAATCTGCAACTTCTAAGCAAGCTGACGGCATCTAAATAAATAATTGAAAGACAATGGCAACAGGGAGTAGTTGCTATTGTATACAACTTTTTTTCACAAAGGAGGCCAAGAGCAGATTAATGAAAAATCTAATAGGCACCGAATTAGAGAAATAAAAACAAAAGAATCAAAAAAACCAAAAAGTAGAATTTGTTTTCCATTGATTCACAAAGGAAGAAGAGGGCAGATTAGTAAAAGATTCAAATATACATCGAATTAAAGAATTGAAACAAAGAATCACATCTTCAAAGTGAATCCATAACAAATTAAAGAAATGAAAACAAACAATCGAATCTTCAATATAAATTTTAGAAGAAAAAAAACAGAATTCTCTATTCCTTTTTCACAAAGAAAGCAAACTGCAGATTAATAATAAAAAATTAAAATATACATAGAATTAAAGAATCAAAAACAAAAATCAAAATTTTAAAATAAAATTAACGAGAAAAAGAGAAAAATCGAATTTGTTTTCTATTAGCCGAGTGAAAAACAACAACGGCAGAAAGAACAAATGAAAAAATTTGGCGTTTGAGGATGCTGCAAAACTCAAGAACAGTGTTTTTAAAAAAGAGAATTTGTGATTGGGACTAGCCGTTGTGCACGTACTTATATATTAATTGATCATACAAAGAACGCAAATGTGTTTTTCTCATAGAAATGCGTTTTTCATAGCGATTTTTTTTTTATTTTTAATCTTTATAATACTTATATCAAAGGTTTAAAAGACCTATGTAATAAATGGTTTTAACCAATGTCGTATAAAAGATTAATAAAAGAAAGAGATAATGACATTTTTGTTTAAGGTGTATGGGTTAATATTTAATTTTTATTTCAAATGTTTAAAAATAAATAGTTTTGTCTTATTTCTTTTGTCAGTTAAATGTTTTTAATGGCAGTCTATTTGTTTAATAGTGAGTGTAGTGTAAGTTTCCATTCTCCTCTCCTGTCTAACATGGTCGCCGTTCTTTTTCTAATTTTTTTTGCCATCTTTCCATCCTTGTTGTTAAAAATGACTACACCGTTATGTAAATCATATAAAATAAAGTTTAATAATATAAAATTTGATTATTTTACGACCTTTATTATCGTAAAAAAAAGCAGTGGGCATTTATGCCCTTCATTATCGCCAAAAAAAGCAGGGGCTAACTGGAGATGTTATTTATTTATAATTAATAAAATAAATTTTTTATTGTAACGTGACACGTGTTTATTTATGTGTTTATTTTTTTAAAATTTTAATCTTATTTATGTGTCACATGTCCCGTTAAAATTGTTCTTATGGACAAGATTGTCATTATACAAAAAAATATATTTTTTTGTCAATTTTTTAACGTAAACTAACTAATAGACTAGGATAAAACTGTTCATTTATAAATATTTTTGATAAATTTAAATATTAACATATATTCTTAGGACAAAAATGTTATTATCCCTAAAAGAAAAAGAGGAAAATTATATGATTTTGTAAAAGAAGAAACTAAATTACTTATTAATAAAAGCATATTATCTTGATAAGATGATAGACCATATTTAGATTTTCATATACTTAAAAAAAAATGTTTCTGTAGAAAAAAAATCGTGCAAAAGAAAGCAAAGAAATTAAATATTTGTTTTTTTTACTGTTATCTCTTTTTTTTTTATAATAATTATGAATAGACAATAAAAATAAATTAACTTAAACCTAAAATTTTAAATTATATTTTATATTTTGAACTAAAATGTTAAAATGATATTAAGTGATAAAATAATATAAAATTTATATTATATGATATTTTTATTTAATAATTATTTGACATATTATTTAAAAAAATAAAATACTTTTTAAAATATTTACAATTATTCATCTGAAAATAATGCAAGAGGTCGAATAATATTTATTTTAAACAAGTCGTGGACAAAGACAAGAGAGCCATGTCTTTATATAGACAATTCAAATTTTGGAATGCCTTATCATATAGAAGGCTATACAAGATGCTATCTCATTATATTTTGAAATGTCTTACATTCAATGCAGTAAAAATATAATACGTAATATTATCTCATTATATTAATGAGATTATGAGACTTATTTTTAAAACGTATTTTTGAACAAATTTAATTAAAAATATAGTGAACTTCTTCAAATTAAACTAGTGATCTTTTTTTTTGAAACTATTTGAAGCAACTCTTGCTTTTGGTTTAAAATTGTCTCTTGAATTGAAAATATTTAATTGCTTTTGTATAATATTAATTCTTTAACATTCCAAAAGCATTACAAAATGGATTTGGCTTACACAAGTAATTCTACTTATTCGTTCATATCAATTTATTTCCATTTCACTTGAATTTATAATTCACTCTACACGTCAAAAAATGAATTCGGCCACTATATATAGCTAAATGAGCCGCTCATTTTAGCCAATCAATTAACGAATGTTTATCATTTGTAAAAGGTGACAAAACAAAGGAAATGCTTACTAAATTGTTCAAATTCGGTGGATAAGTTTTAGAAGTAATTAGTGGCACTGTTTATTCGAAACGTTGCCACCGATTTGTTTTCATTACAAAGCTTTTCTTTTGGGCAATAAAAAACAAACATATATGTATTAACTTTTAATAAGCCGATGAAATGAAAACAACAAATGGCAATTGAATTGTTAAAGAAAAGAATCAAATTCATTTTAATAGCTGAATTGCAAATTGAAATAATAATTGTTTCATTCACTTAATAATTTTATTTATCAATGTCTTATTTAGTATCCATACAAATTATTGGTACAATTTAAGACATACACTAAGTAAATAAAAATGTTATATCTCACTTGACGCAATCTTAGATTTAACATTTAAATTTTAATTATTGTCCGAGACCTTAAAATAAATTCATATTTTTTAAAAACTTTTATGATCAAATAATTTGATTCAGTGTACTATTCACATGTTCAATGAGTATACCTAATGAACTCCCTAAGTTTACACTCATTTTGTCTCATCGAACATTTTCATATTTTCATAATTGATGCCCCCCCCCACACACGTTATGAATAAAATAAAATAGTGAGTTAAACCATACAAGTTGAGGTTAATCCATATAAGTACAATCATTCCGTCATAAATATCATTGAAGAATCGAGACATAGATCAACATCATCAAGTCCCTTATTTTGTTAAACCATAAACTTATGAGCTGACGGATCTCATGTCTACACACATTGAACTCTATAAGTATCGGATTATACCAGCAACACCTAGCGGTCAGATTATGAAAGGTCTTTGACATATGTGGAACCTAAGTATAATAGATTATTCAGAAGTCCACCGTAGTGCTCAGGTCAAAGGACCACGAATACTACTCAACTCGGAAGACCATCTATTGACTATTTTATGGGATATCTATTAAAGGTCTTCATTGAGTCTTGTTTAATATCTAATCCTTACTGAATACCTATATATCTATATGAGCTTCCACTAAACTCATAGTCTACTAATATTAACCATTTAGACTATTCAGATATAGATATACACTGATTTATATTAATCGCTTCTACTCGACAAACCTTGCATCGGTAGAAATAGATCAAGAATATATAATTCGAGAACATACTTGCACAATAACATTTCCTAACAACGCTTGTAAATCTTTACAACTATGTCATTATTAGTATATTTCTAAGTGTTTGTCCTATTTCAGATACGATTCTAACTCTTTGGACCTGATCTGAACTCATTCAGATCGATTTAATGTCCGAAATGTTACCAACATCTTACTTTATAACAAATAATTAGTGATTTAATGAAATATTTATTTGTTGCATAAATATAAAAATACGATATTCATACAAAATTGGGATGACACACAAGCATAAGTCCCAATAAATATCAATCTCTGACTTTGAGAATAGCTCCCAGAGAGCTCAGAGCTTCTTGTCGAGATCATCCCGAGTCTAATTTTGGTTGAATTCTGATGAGGGTTGGTGGTGAAGCCATGCAATTTCTGATAAAAAGTTAGGCCTTTAGGTAATTTTGGTAAAATGAGAGGTGAGTTCGGAATTTGTGAAAAATAATAGAGAGGGAAATAGAAGACAATAGGTGAAAATGAAGGGGAGATGGTTTGGTTAAGGATGATGATGAAAGAGATTGAGGGCGCATTGCTTGTGCATTTTTATGGTAGTGTTATCGTTTCTCTTAGATAAGGTTTTGTATTTGTAAATCATAAGAGAGAGAGAGAGAGAGAGAGAGAGAGAGAGAGAGAGAGAGAGAGAGTCTTTAATAAAGAAAGTGAAAGGCGAGTGAATGAGAGTTAAGAGATGAGTGAAATGTGAATCAGGTGAGGTCAATTTTGCAATTAAGGCTAGGTTTTATTAGTTTAATTAAAATTTATATATGAATTATTCAGTGTGTGCAAGATTATTATAACAATTTAGTTTGGCCAACAATATATAATCACGTGATAGAAAATTTGTTAGTTTATTTAGAAAATCTTTTTTTTTTCGATTACATTCCAATTTTCATTGAAATTGGACCATAACTGATTCAGACCATTCAATATTTATGCCTAAAATAATTGAACAATTTTTTATACAAAAATCGAAACAGCAATTTCGGTTCGGACCAAACCATTTTTTTTGTTTTAAATTTTTTTTGCCCACCCTTAACAGGCCCTATCCCTTTGAGTTTAGCGGATTCTATGCTAAATTTTTCTAACACTAGACAAAGCCTGATCCTTATGTCAATAAGGTACAAATAACTAACTCATGCTAACGTGGAAGTTTGCCATTGGTTCTTTTAGGATTTTTTATATCTCAAAACTTATCTTTAGGTCTAATTATCAATTGGATAGCTAGTGGGCCTTTAGTGACATGGGAGGAGGCCAAGCTTTGTTGACATGTACAGTTATTGGAGGGCCTAAGGATGATGTAGCCTATGTCTTTTTGATGATGACGTGTCCTGTAATAGCAATATTGAGGCCCATGGATTGAACTTATACTCAACTTGTTGAAATAGCCTGTTTTAAATTAGGCTACTATTTGGGAGAGTAAGCCTAAAGGCTCATGTGGAATTTTTTATGGGGCTTAACTGTCACCTAAGTTTTCCTCTAACCTATTTATATTTGTTCAAATTTAAGTTTGTATTTGTTTATTAAATTATATATATTTTATTAAATTATATTATTTGTTAATTATATAATTTAACCATATTATATATTTAATTATAAACATAATAAATAATATTTTAAATTAAAAAATATCAGTGGGATCATATGCAATTATTATTATAAAATTTAATTAAAGACTATAATAAAATAATGTGATTAACATAAATAATAAATAAATAATATTATTAACTTAAATAAATAATGAATAATATAATTTTAATAAATAAATTTAAATTTGAACAAATATAAATATAATTTAAAATAAATAGTATAAAGTAATCATGTCATGCATAATTAAAAAAATTATAAATAAATCAATTATAAATTAAAAAATAAAAAAAGTTACAGTAGTGATACTATTGAAATTGAGAAGGGTATTTTTAACTACTTTTGAATTATTTAGCTAAAAAGTTAAAATTTTCAAAATTGGCTAAACAAGAAAATAACACTAATAAATTAGCTATTTACAACAAAAAAAATTCTCCAAAAAATATTAGGAGCAAAATTAGAAAATATAATATTACATTTGAGAGCAATTCCACCAACAATTAGCATAGTAATAAAAATTGAGAGTTACAATAACTTTATAATTTATGAGACTTGAAGGGTTCTTTCCCTCCTCTCTCTTGCTAGTAATAGTGAGAAAAAGTGAAAGGATGTTTTAAAGCCACTATAAATTTTAATTCGTCCTTCTTATTGACGAGAGATCATTAACAATTTGTTTTTAATGCAACAGTCGCTAGAGGGAGTGGAAATCAAGTGATATTGTGGTAAGGAATGGAGACAAAATTTTAGTTAAACTAGTAGTGCTTTAACCCTCTAAAAAAAAGATAATAAAGTTGTTAAAGTTACAAGTGATTTTAAGATAAGTGGAGAAGCATTGAATGAAGGATGTTCGGTGTGTAAAGTCCTATCAAACAAACCAATAAATAAAGAGGCATGTAAGACCACCATGATCCAAATTTGAAAACCAGTTATATAAGTACAGATTAAAAGCTTGGGACACAATTGTTTTCTATGTCTTTTTCAATATATGGAGGAAAATTGGAATGTGGCAGCTGGGAACTATGGTATTTTGATAGAGCATTGATTGTTAGTATGCTGTGTGTAGGGTTAATGTATGCATTTTAATTTTAATTTTAATAAATTTACATGTCACACATGCAAAGTAAATGCAGAGAAAATAAAATATACATCCTATTACACTAATAAGATAAAAGAAATTTATGTTGAAGTTGTACTCAGAACAATTTTTGTCCAAAAATTCGGTGAAATTATTGGAATTAGAATAATAACTTCCTATCTTAGTAGGAATTGAAGCAAAATGCAGAGAAAATAAAATATACATCCTATTACACTAATAAGATAAAAGAAATTTATGTTGAAGTTGTACTCAGAACAATTTTTGTCCAAAAATTCGGTGAAATTATTGGAATTAGAATAATAACTTCCTATCTTAGTAGGAATTGAAGCAACTATTTACTTCTTTATCTCTCGACCAATCACTTCACTAACACTTAGTGAATTTTTAACTCTTACAATTTAATACCAAAAGTTTTACAAATGTTAATGAAGAAACCCCCTATTTACAGTGTCAATTTGTTGCCCATTATGCCAATAGAAATAATTTTAATGGCTACAAGTCTTAAGCATGAGGTGCAATTTGAATTGCAAATTGCATTGCATCTCAAAATTCATAAGATGGCCAAATCATGGCATAAATAATGACCAATTTGCTTCTCAAAATTCATTAAATAAATCACACATCATGTTTGTTAAATAAAAATAGTAGCATGACAATGCAATTTAAATGGTGGTCGAAGCATGGGGTGTTAGGAATTTATTTTCCAAAAGACTATACACTTCATGATTAACAAATGTAAATAGGGCTAAATCATTTGCCACATATCAAGCCATGACAAGGCATCATCATGGCTTGGCTTGACTTATGGCAGCTTCTTAGGAAATGAGGTGGCAAGCTCCTACTTGTTATTTGTCAACTTCTTGAATTTAACACTTAACTCTATCAACTTTTTGAGAGGTCCTGAAATAATTCTTACATTTTGAGATCTCCCAAATCGAACCATTGGATCTGGTGTGCCACCGTAATACTTAATGAGTATACTTTATATTGTGAACTCTATAGGTTTACACTCGTTTGTCTTACAAAATTCTTCTGTAAGTCCGTAAATGATGCCTAACACACATGTTATATAAATTATAAAATGGCGTGTTAAACTATACAAATTAATGTTAATACAATTTCGTATACTCCTTCCGTCACTTATATCCTGGAAGAACGGAGACATAGATCATTACCATTAAGTCTTCATATGTTAATCGTGAACTTATCTTTAGATTCGTATTTCTATAAATAATATTCGAAAACACTTTTGCGATATTGTTTATTCTATGGGAAACTCTTTCTCCGGGTTTATTGCTTATGACCATAAGACTTTTTAAAATACAATATTGGAGCATTAGGATATACAGCTCACCCATATGAGCTGATGGATCCCAACTTTACACATACTGAACTTCATGAGTATTGGACTATACCTAGCAACACCCAGTAGTCAGACTATGAAAGGTCTCTAACATATGTGTAACCTAAGTATAGTAGATTATTTACAAGTCAACCATGATACTCAAGTCAAGGGACTACGAATACTACTCAACTCGAGAAAACCTTCTATTGACAGCTTTATAGGATGTCTATTTGAGGTCCTCATTGAGTCTGTTCAGTACTCAGTCCTCACTGAATACTCGTATGCCTATATGAGCTTCCACTAAGCTCATGGTCTGCTAAAACTAATCATCTGAACCATGCAGATATAGACATACACTGATCTATATTTGATAAGGACTTCATCGACAGACCCGCTTTAGTGAAGATAGATTAGGATCATAAAGTTTGAGAATATATTTGCACAATAACATGTTCTAACACTATTTGTAACTCCTTACAATTATGTCATTGACCTAAGACTTTGTCCCATTTCAGAAAAAGTTATAACTTTTAGATTTTGCTAATTCTTATAACCTGTTAACTCTTAGTACTGGTCTAAACTCTTTAAACCAGATATAAACTTCTTTCAGATCATACAATGTTTGAAATATTACAAGTATCTTACCATATAATAAATATAATTAGCTATTTAATGAAATATTTATTGTATAAATATTAAAATAAAATATTCATACAAAATAGGATAACACGTAAATACAAATTTCAACATTGATAGTACTAAATAAGATAGAAGAAATGAGGGAGATAAGAAAAATACCATTCAATTACACATCTTTTTGGGTGCAAATTCATAATGTTCCAATAGTGTATGTGCAAAAGAAAAATGATATGGGAGGTAAGAAGCAAACTTGATGTAATAGATGAGGTAGAAACAGATATTTAAATAAGGTGACTGGGTAAGTTTGCTAAAGCCATAGTGAGGATTAATATAAAGAATCCGCTATGAAGATTTATGAAAGCTGGGGTGGAAGGATTAAATGAGAAAATGATTATGCAAACTATATATGAACACCTACTTGATTTTTGTTAAATATGTGGTAAAATTGGGCATAGCTATAGAGAATGTGCAAAGTTTAGGAAGATGAGGAAAGATATTGGTGTTAGGGAAGTATGAGCTCGAATGAAAATAATAAAAGAAGAGGAATTTGCTTATAAGCCTTGGCTATGAGTTGGGAACATGGAGTTTTCATACAAACAACCCAAAGGAAAAAGAGATAATGCTCAACACTAACAATATACCAGGGGCATACAAACCACAAAGGAACACACAACCGATCCAACAAGAAATAAACAACCAACCTAGCAAGAGAAGGTGACACGCAAAAAGATGATGATCCTGGAACTTTTGCAAATATGGGTGAAAGAAATGTAGACTTGATCTAAGAAAATAACCCTTATCTAGGTACTCCACACAAGTCAAAGATTAAGCCACTAAGCATAGAAGGAAGTACAATGAGCATTAATGAGGATATTGACAGCTTTTTGATAGAATTAGATAGCTAGAGTGATGGCAAGTCTAAAGAAAAGAGTTTACAAAATGGGGAAAAGGTCCAAAAAGAGAAGTCTAGAGTAATAAAAGGTGCAAGAATGGAAAATGAAGAGGGAAAACAGTTTTTCGAGGGAAGTAACGTGATTAAAGAATCTCAAAAGCATGTAATGGTGCCAAAATTGCAAAGTCTCGTATAAAGTGAAAACTATGAGCCATGATTTAAGTATGGATGAGAAAGCCCATAAAGGGATACTCTTAACAGTTAAAGAGGATGGGCTCATGAAGGGAAAAAAATGGGAACAAAAGGCTAAAGGGCTGAGTAATGTTAGCCAATAAGGGCCCATATAAAATAGAGATAAAAGAAAGAAAAGAACAGAAGTAGTAAAAGGTGAGAAAGGCTTACATTTTAGCAAAACAAAGGCAATATAGTAACCCGATGGCTAGCTAAAGAAACAACTAAGGGAGATGATGCAAGACAAGAAACAAGGGCAGTGGAAATTAATGAAGATTGGCAGTGGCTAAATCTCAACCTTGTCGCAATCAATGAAGATGGTATGCTGGAATATTCAAGGTTTAGGGAATCCTCAAACATTCTAAAGCTTTAGTAAAATCCTCAAGAAGCATAAGCTAAGCATTATCTTTCATAGTTAAACAAAGTTGAGAGAGAACCAGATGAGGCAGTTAGGGAATAGACTGCATTTTGAGAATTGTTTGGTTGTCATTAAAATGGGCCTATGGAGGAATAGTTATGATGTGGAAGAATGAGGTAGACTTGCAAGTGCTATCATACAATGTCGACTCCATCATAAAAGAGAATAATGGGCTATCTTGACATTTTACAAGGGTTTATGGGAGGCCTGAAATTGACCAAAATGGCATACATGGGAACTGTTGAGAAGACTTAGACAAATTATTTCTCTGCCATGGATTTATGGGAGATTTTAATGAAGTTCTATCCCTAGAAGAAAAAGTGGGTAGGAACCCAAGAAATGTAGAAGCAATTGAGATGATTAGAGAAACAATTAAGAGTTATAACCTGTAAGATATGGATTGGGGGGTTTCCCATTCACGTGGTTAAATGAGAGATATAATCCAAACTTTGTAGAACATAGAATTGACAAGTTTCATGTAACAAAAAATGGGATGACTATTTTTGTAGGTTTCAGATTTCAAATATTGTAGCAATAGGCTTTGACCATAGACCAATTATAGCAAAGGCTTAGAGAAGTAATACTTGGGGGGAAAGAAAAAGAAAGGTAAGATCCAAATTCCATTATAAAGTGTATTGGAAGAGCTATGACCAATATAAAGAAATTGTTATAGAGCAGTGGTCCAAACAAAAGGATGAGAACCAAAGATCTAATTGTAAATTTCTCAAAGAAAATCAGCAAGATTAGTATAACTCTGAAGGAATGGAATAAAAGAGAATTTTGGGCAAGTAAAAGAAAATTAAGTAGCTATCAACAAAACTTAAGGAATGCATGAAGGCTAACCAACAGTATGATCAGAAAAACAGAATCAAGACCTTGGAGTCTCAGATTGATAAACTGTTACTAGAGGAAAAAGGTTTTTTGGAGACAAAGATCAAGGGTATCTTGACTAAAAGAGCGGGACAAGAATACGAAGTTCTTTCATGTTAGGGCCAATACCAAGAATAAGCAGAATAAAATTAAGGGCTTAGTAAATGATGTAAGAAAGTGGGTTAAGGATGAGGTAGGAATTGAATAGGCTATCTGCCAATGTTTCAAGGGACGGTTCAACTCTTTAAGCCCTTTAAGAAGCAAATGAAAGCAGCTTTGGAAGGAGTTGAAGCTAGTCTCAAAAGAAATGAATGATGATCTTTGCAAGCCTTTTACTAGAGAAAAATCATAAAGGCAATGTGTCAAACAAATTTTGTAAAAACACCTTAGCTTGATGGAATGCCAATAAGTTTTTGTCAAAACTATCAGGACTATGTGGGGGGGGGAGTACAATCCAAGCTTGTCTTCACATCCTAAATCATGGAGATAACCTATCCTACTTGAACAAAACTCTAATTGTGTTGATACCCAAAATTGAGAACCTCAAACTTTAAAATATTTCTTAAATTTTCACTAATCAAATGATCGTTTTAACTTTTGATCATTAAAATGTCATTGAAAGAACTCCTAATTTATTTGTTTTTAAGTCGAATTTTTGAAATTTTTACTGGTGTGACTAAAAACTTTTCAGAGAAATGTGGAGAAATACGATAGGGGTAAAGGGTCCGAAAATGATATGTTTGGTTAATAAAGATAAAAAAATAAATGTAGAGCTAAAAAAGATTTTTACTTTAGAAAAGGGGTCATTTTCGAACATTTCCGTTTGAATAATCCGTAGTTTATGTGCGCGCCGCTGCATTTTAAAACATCTCCTATCAAAAGTAGGAGAAATCAAAGGGTCTCAGAGGAGATGACGGATGCGGGGCTAGATGAATTCGAAGATTATGATTATGAATCCTCTGACTTTCTTCACGATGAGAACGGTTTTCCATCATTTCAAGATGACGGGGAAGAAGAAGAGCAAGAAGAGAGCTTTGCCTCCGAATTCTATCGATGCGGCACCGACTGGTCTTGCTTGTTGCAAACGAATAAGAAGCTGAAGCAGGCAAATTTGTTTGATATGTGGGGATTGAAGTCGAATTCAGAATCAGTGGCCGGTGGCTCATTTTCACCTCCCAGAAAAAAGCTCAAGACTTCTAATGGGAAAACCAAGGCTACCCATTTGAAGAACAGGGTCGATCGAAATTGCCCTTTTTATAAAAAGATTCTAGGTTCCATTTTACTGCAACTCTCTTCGCATTTGCTCTCAAATTTTATGCTATCTTATACAAAAAAAATTATATTTAATTGGTCTTATGATCCTTTTTTAGGTCGTGTAAGAACAGGCTTTGTTTATTTGTGAATATCAAGATTTCATTTGATGCCTATTTTAATGGATAAAAGATTATGCTTCACGTTTGTGTTTATGGATATGTAACATATTCCTTAGCTAGTTTTAAGATGAAACTGGATTATTTATTGTGATAATGGATTTTTTTGGTCATACAGGAACTCCTTTCACTGTTGATGCATTTCGCTATGGTGGTATTGAAGGGTGTTCAGCATATTTTCTTACTCACTTTCACTATGATCATTATGGTGGTCTAAGCAAAAAGTGGTCACATGGTCCTATCTATTGCACTCCTCTCACTGCTCGCCTTGTTAGGATGTGTCTCTCGGTCAATCCATTGTAAGGACCTGGTAATCTAAATCTATATATCGACTAGTATGTGTGAGGTGGGCAACCTGTGGTTGAAGAATGCTTTCTTTTTGGATCTTATATGTGCAGATATATCCATCCTTTAGAATTAAATACTGAGCATGTTATTGAAGGAATCAAAGTAACATTGCTAGAGGCTAATCACTGCCCTGGTTCTGCTCTGATTCACTTTCGTCTTCAAGATGGACAGTGTTATTTGCACACTGGAGATTTCAGGGCCTGTAAGCTTATGCAAACTTACTCACTACTCGTAAACCACCGAGTTAATGTGCTTTACTTGGATACAACTTATTGCAACCCAAGATACAAGTAAGCAACTTCTGTTTCACAACTTTCTTGAAAGGTTTACTGTATAATATCCTGCTGCATTTCTTTTTTTTTTAATGACTTTCTTTTCTTATTAATTCATGTAGCTTTTGTTTTTCCAGGTTCCCCTCCAAAGAAGATGTATTAAATTATGTGGTCAGAGTTACTAAAAACTGCCTCAAAAAGCAACCTAAAACCCTTGTTGTTGTTGGGGCTTATAGCATTGGAAAAGAATCTGTTTTTCTTGCTATTTCCAAGGCATTAGAGGTACATTCACCTTTTTTCTGTAGATTCTTCCTTATTTATGTTTTCTTTGGCAGAGCTGATACTTATCACTGTTTCCTTACCAGTGTGAATGGATATTTCCTGTTCATAGCCTTACTTAATGCAATGCATTTATGATTACTATGCTGCCAGTCATAAGATGGATGATCTTTAGTCATGATGATTGCATCACGGTTCTTGTAACTTTTATAGTCAAATCTAGAATATAATTGGTTTAAATTTTACCAAAACAGTATTATCTTCTCTGTTCTATAACTGGTTTAGGTCAAGATATATGCAAATGCTTCAAGGAGATCGGTTCTGCAGTCCTTTGATTGGCCTGAACTTTCTGGGAGACTCTGTACACAGGGAAAGGACACCCTTCTTCATGTGCTTCCGATGTCAACACTGCAATTTGAGGTTTGATTATTTGCCTTTCCCTTATCATTTCAATAAGTGTACATAAGTTTTGTCATGTTAATTTTTTTATTACTTTTTCCCCCACTTTTTTTTTTCTTTTAGACCTTAAAGGATTACTTGCAGACCTACTCAAATCAGTTTGCAGCAGTGTTGGCATTTAGGCCTACAGGTCATTCATATATGCCATTGCAACCAAGTGTACTCTTTTTTCCACAAGAAAGTTTTAGAATCTTAAATTATTTTATTAGCTTCTTGATTTCTTTCAGGTTGGACTTACTCTCAGACTATGGGCAACCATCTGGATCTAATTAAACCAAATTCCAGAGGCAATATCACAATTTACGGTGAGATGTTATATGTTCTGGTCCACTATCAGTTATTGCCTCTGTGAAGCTAAATAATCCCAACGTGTTACATAAGGCTGATATTGTATAATCATTTGGCTTTTGTCCAGTTTCCTACAATTTTTTCCCATCCTTCTGTGTAGATAATCAATATTTGTTCACTATGCTTGATGGGATTTTCTGGCTTTTCTGTCATTCTTAGTTGTTACATATTAGAATTCATTGGCAGGGATGACTTTGAAAGCTTAAAATGCTGCCTTATTGCAGGGGTTCCATATAGTGAGCACTCAAGCTTCACAGAGCTGCGTGATTTTGTTCAGGTCCGATTCTGGATCTAGTTCATTTTTAAATATTTGGAAAGCAACTTTTATGTGACTAGTATTGATCATGAATTAGAATACAGTTCATACATAAATCAGATTAGTTTCACCACACAATTAATTTATCTTTGCCATTTACCAGTTTTTGAGGCCTGTCAAGATAATTCCTACTGTCAATGTTTCAAATGCTGCTAATAGAGACAAGATGCAATCTCATTTCCGGGAATGGCTTAAATGCAGATAATTCTTGCAATAACTGATCATTTATGTTCGCCTCAGAGGATGTGGTAAATATCTTGGCAAAACCATTATTGGACTCGATAGTCAACATCTGAAACAAAGAAACTATATATGCATCTTATCAATATGATGAAACTAATTTGATGCTCAATTCATGAATTTTCTGTGAGTTTTTTGTGAGTTCTAATAGGTCCATAATCTGTGATGTATGGCATTTTCCTTCTGCTGATTTGTTTCAGTCTCACTGAATGTAATTCCATCCTAAGAACTCGCAAAAAGGCTATAGAATACAAAGCTGAAACATTCAAAGGATACTATATCATTTGACAGGATTTCATTGATGTAAAATTTTATTTTGATTTGTGAGAAATCCTCAATGACTTGTTGATGAAGTTTTCTCTACTGTACTGATGCCAAATATTGTTTAGAGAAAGATATACAAGGAAAAGAACTTTCAGTGGAACCTTTGGAGTTTTATTTTACATTTTTCTATCTATTGTTATTATGTCTGATAAGGGGGAAGACCTCTATTGCTTCTTCCACCCTGCCTCCCCCTGGGTGAACAACAGATCATTCACTGTATTCACTTTTCAGATGGAACTGAATTAATCTTGTAAAGTTCTAACGTTGTATTAAATAAAAGAATCTATTGGGGGACTAGTTCAAGATCCAGCTTCTGCTCCTTCCTGCAGTGCTGCCAAAGATAAATGATAGAATAGACTAATAATTTACAGAACCATATTACGAATGCACTTGGTCTTACCTCATTTACTATAACACCCCAATGGAGTTATGATGGTAAACTCAGTTGCATACTATCAGGAAAATCCTCATCAAGTGTTGTTTGTTTTGGTTGACACGGATGCCTTGTACTACAAATTTGTGGAAGTGAAAAGGTTCGGCCATTGCTAAAATTTTGTTCTTGCTGCTGCTTTGGTTGTTTAGAGCAACTCAAGGTGAGGAGGAGGAGTGAAAATCTATACCGGAAATTTGTTTTTAGTGAAGGAGAGGGACGAAAGAATCTATAAGAAAAGCTGATCGCATTGCTACTTAAGGTATTAGAATTTTAATTCCTTGTTTAAACAAGAGCCTACGTTGTAAATTGTCAAGTTATTGCTGGCTTGTCAAATATAGAGCTTTGTCATGTATCTAAAGAGAAAAAAGACTACAAGATTAATCCAAATCTTCTGAGCATGATGACAAAAAGTCTGTTTAGAATATATAATTAGGCAGTGAACTTACAAATTAGGATACTGCACAAGAGTGGACCTTCAAAATCTCTGTAAGGTCAGCGTCGCCCTTGGTATGTCTTGCAGACCTGTGGGAGAGAGATTTGCTGAGCAGATACAAAAAAGGGCTTGTGGGAAATAAACTTAAATTGACAAATATAAATTGGAGGATAGCTCTGCAATTTCAATCAGGATTCCTGAAAGACAAGTCCCTGGATTATGAGGCAAATATAAGCCGTCACTCTCACTGTTACATTATGTGTGTGTGGCATTTTGAAGACCTGATTGATAGCAAAGGGTTACCCAGTTGAGTTGGTAGCATACATTTGTGGGGAGAGAACCCAACTTTATCTAAACTCTTCCCCCACAGGCGTTGCTATCTTCTTCTCCAAATGTTGGTTCGAACAAGCAAGGGAAGCCTATGAGGGAGAGAGTTCAGAACAAGTTGAGTCTCCACAGACCCTTCTTTAATAGTATATATTTTCTGCCTTTTTTTTTTAATAAATAACCTCTTATGTCCCTAGGACTATGAGAGGAGAAAAAGGGGGAAGGTCGCAAATGAACTTGAAGGATTTATATAGGTGTCAAAGATTTCACACGAGGCCAAAGTTTTCCAAATTCCAAGTTCTTTCCCTTAATTTTCATGCTAAAGGAGAGGAAACTTCTGCACAACTTTCTATATTTGATGACATGTACGAAGTATTCTACTGTTTTGTTTTCATCGCCCCAGGGGATTAATGCTTTGTTGGGATAAACAGAAGAGTGCTCAACCTCAAGCTCAAGTAATACAATGTCAATGTCTAATATGTGAAATTGCCTTCCAATTTCTTTATTAAAGGGATGTATGCCAGCTGATATTGGCCTATATGTATATTGTACCAGTGTGCCGTGCACATCATTCACCAATTGTTAAAAGTTTTCTAATGCTATAAAGGCGGCGCGAAACACTTTGTTCCGATGAAACAAACAAGCACTATCGTTAAGATTTAGAACATTATTGTATTCTCCCCCAACTTCAACATTTTAGGCAACCATTTCTATAATCGACAAAAGCAGCCAACGCCTTGTATTTACAAGGTTATGTGAGTTTTCCCACCGAATACCCCAACAACTTAATAGCACCGTTTAGTATGCATACTATTATAAATTTCAAATATTTTCTTAATTTTACAATACAAAGTGATACGCCATTCTTTCATTAGATGAGTTACAATGATGTGATTAATTATTTTAAAAATTATGTATATTTATCATTTAATAAAATATTAACACATTATATAAAATAAAAAAAATATCAAAAACAATTAACTTAAAATGTATAGGAGACAATAATTATGTGAGACAGAACTCTCTCTCTCTCTCCCCCCTTACCCAAAAGCAAGAAAAAAGTTGACGTTGCCACCGGAGAGGGGTTCTGCGCTCCTCTTCGATGGATCCCCCCCCTCTCCCATCCTTTTTCTTTATATCTTTTCTATTTTTTCATTGTTTTTCTTTTCTTCCTTTTAAGTGTTTTTCTTTTATTTAGTTTTCTCCAGCTTTTTTGATGATGATGTCGGCCATCAAAAAATGGTTAGTTCTCTGGTCTGACAGTGACGCTCTAAGCTTTGGCGTGCCTCCTTTGTGCGGCTGCCACCATTGTTATTCGGCTCTGTGACCTTGCCGCGATTCTACCGGTTCCATGTCAAGATCCGGTGTATATCCGCTCATCCAAGCTCAGCCTTTGTTTTTTTCGGCTTGGTTTCGATATCCTGCTGATCTCTACCGGTTTATGCCGCCATTCGCCCCAACTGTCTGATCGACCCAGCCTTAGCCCCATCCTCCAATCACCGCTGACCCCATTTATCGGTTTGTCAGCCTCTGGCTACCACTGGCGACCGCGCATTTGTTTTGCCATGGAGGCTAATTTGAGCAAGTCTGGTTATGGGTTGTTTCCGGACGCCGACAACTCATCGCCATGTTTTGTTTCGCCCCTCCATTGTTTCGATCAAGCTGCAATCCACCATCTACGTCCACTATAAATTTGAGCCATCAAATACTGTTTATATACTTATATATTACGGCTGTTATTACGGGTTATGTGTTGTTAATTGTTTAGAGTTTTTGGTGTGTGATTTGACTGTTGTAAGAGTAATTTTTATAATTTTTTTTTCTGTCGCATGTATTTTTTAAATTTGTGTAATTATCTAATTTTATGAGATAATTATCATTTTTTATAAAGTAAATATTTTTTTTATGAGGTTAAATCTTTTTTTTAGAGTTAAATTTCTTTTGTCCATAATAAAGATAGTAATTTTTATAAGATAATTTTCGTTGTAAGACTTGTTATATCTTTGTTAAAAATAATAAATTTAAACGAGTCACAAATAATTTATTTTATTTTTGTGAGCGTCCTGATAATTATTTAAAAATTTTCAATAAATCTATACTATAATATTATAAATTTATTTATAATATTACAATTAAAACCTTTCAAAAAAAATTACTTAAAAATATATAGTATGATCAACTATTGTTGAGTTTTCTTTCTTTTTTCATCCCGTAGGTATTCAAGCTCGTATAATTGAGCAATTTGCCAATTCCAATAAACATAGTATGATCAACTATTAAAGGAAAATGAACACTTTAGTTAGTGTTTTTTTTTAAAAATTACTCATGATTATTTGACTTTTTTAAATTATTCTAATTAATTTTTATCGTAAAAAAATCGCGTTAATTAAACACATTTCGCCCACCCCTTCCTTCCACCATGCTTAGTTGCCGTTGTTGCTGTCACCACCCTCCCCTAATCCCTCACCCACACCTTGTAGTCGCCCACATCGCCCTCTCCTCTTATTATGCTCACCCGCCGCCTAGCCTTACCTCTCCTCCGAGCAACCTACACTCCAAAATAATTGGATTATAATTTTTTTTTTGAAAAAATAGTTTGTTTTTACTAAATTTATTTATTTAATTATTAAACTAAATTTTTTTTTTTTGGGGAGGGGAGGGTAAGAAAAAGAAAAATTAAAATAAAAATTTGGAAGGAAAAAGTGGTGTGAAGTAAATGAAATTTTAAATTTAATATTTTTTGTATTTTGTAATGTAAAACTTATAATACTAATTTAATATTAATAACTAAATTTATTTATTTGATTATTAAATTAAAAAATAATTCTGGTGGGAGGGGATAAGAAGAGAAAAAATTAAATTTTGGGAGAAAATAGTGGGGAGGTGGGTGGGCGGAATAAAAATTTAAATTTAACATATTTTTATTTTTTAATATAAAAATTATAATATTAACTTAACATTAATAACTAAATTTATTTATTTGATTACTAAATTAAAAAATAATTTTAAGGGGGTAAGAAAAAAAAAATTTAAATTAAAATTTGGTAGAGAAAAGTAGTAAGGTGGAGTGGGTGAATAAAAATGTAAATTTAATATATGTATTTTTATTTTCTACTATAAAGTTTATAATATTAATATCAAATTGTAATATTAATATTATCATTTTAATTACTGTTTAATAATTAGTTAATTTAAAATTAGTAATTATTATTTATTTTTAAATTTTTAATCATCATTAAGAATTATGATATTAAGGGATAAGGACAATTATACCCTTCAAAATTGATTTAATAGATAAATTTGTTCAAATTAGATTTGAAATACTTATTTTTACCCTAATCCATTAACTTTTATCATAAGTTTAGATAAAAATAATAATTTTAATATATAATTACTAATTTATCCATTCTTTTCCCTTTAATTTAAATGTACGATAATTTAAACTTTGGACACATGGCACAATTTCATTTATTTATTGTCTTTGAACACATAATACAATTTCATCTATTCATTTAATTTAATGTAATTAAATTAAATAAAATTTAATAAAATAACACGTGGCATAATATAATAAATAACAAATGACCTGTGTCATCATGTAATTAATTTATTTTTTTAATAAATATTTTAAAAATAAAATAAATTAAATGTATAAAAAAAGCCTGGCAAGTTACAGACCTCTAATAATAAAAATAATAAAAAATTATGCCATTTGATTTTTTTTTTTCTTGATTTATATAATAGTGTGATTATTTTCAACCAAAAAAAATTAAAAGACAGTCAAATATGATGAGAGGGCAGTGGCCATCACCCTCCATTATGGAACGACAGTGGCCATCAAACAGATGGACAATAATGTGCACCGTCTCTACCATTGGACAGATTGACAGTTGATATATCTAAAGGTGATGGTGGTGCAGTTACTGCCCACCGATTAACAACAAATGGCAATGGCTATTGCCCTTTTATCATTTTTTTTTTTCACTTTTAACACCTTTACGATACTTTGTTAATAAAAAAATTTCATTATCAAATAGATTATGAACTTTTTAATCAAATTGTCACTGATCACTAACAACTATCACTAGGCCTTAGTGACAACATGAAGACAATATAAATTTTGATCTCCCTCAATAAATCAAGACTTGACAAATATTTTTAACATGATAGCCATGTGTCATTATTTTTATTTTATTTCTATAATTAAATTACTTTTTTACCTTTTCATTATTTATATTGACGACAAAAATTAATAAATTATAATAAGAATAATTATTTTAAATCTAATTAGAACAAACTTGTTTATTAGATCAATTTCATAGTGTATCATTATCCTTGGCCCTTATATTAATATATATCACATTATTTCAATTGATACTAAGAGTAAAAGAAAAAAAAAATACTCAATAGTGATTTTTAGTCTACAGGAACTAACCAAAATAATTCTAAAAAGTCACCACGAATAATTTATAAGAAAAAAAAAAACTCTGAAACTAAATTTCCCCACTATAAAACATAGTAATCAGTAAATCATAAATGCAGAGATGACCATGTTTGATAGGAAAAGGAGGGGAATTTAAATAGAATGAAAGCCACATTACTTGTGTATGAGAAACCTCCTCTTAGGCATAATCATTTGCACTTTTAATTCAATCGTGTTTAGTGTTAGTCATATGGATTCTGTATGAATTTAAAGTGTAAATGTTTGAATATAACACAGATTATTCTAAAGCAGCCTCCTGATTACAGTTCAAAGCGGATATACTTGAACTCTTTTCTGAAAAAAAAAAAAAACCCACTTATATTATTACCGAATTGGTTGCAATAGAATATTAGAATTAATCCACATTTTGTCTTCGTCGACATAACAATAAACTGTTGCTGGAACACAGTTACCTGCTCATCAAGCACTCAAGCTAAGGATGCAGTAATATGATATTAGAATTCATCTATAAAACTATCCACAAACAGAAATGTTCACTACATAACACAGTACACGGTTATACCGTCAAACTGAACCTGCCATTTGCTTAAACTTCTCTTAGCTCCTGCAGCAGAACATCCAAGTTGTCGGTTTCTACCAACTGGCAGGCCTGAAAATGATAACTCTCATGCATCACAAATATTCCACCAGAAAATAATAAGGATCCTAATCAAACTCGGTGTATATGCATGAGCAATTTTTGAGCCAGTGCTCACACTAGTACTCCCACTTATTACTAGTCATAGATGTGGCAACACTCATTTCAAGTTATGCAAGTCATAATGAATAAACACTTTCAGTTCTTGCAAGAAGGAATAAATCTAAATAAACACTTTCAGTTGATATGCCGAGATGAAGCAGAGAATCAAATCTAAATAGAAATCAGAGCTAAGAGGAATAAATCTATCTCCTATACTCAACCATGTAAAGAAAGCACATGCTCCATTTGACAAATGGTAAACTATGTTATTCAGTCCCTAACCCTTCTGCATACTTGTGATAAACTAACATTTACTCTCTACACCTATATTACTTTTCTTCTCCTAGCTTGATCTACTTTCACACTAGGTGTTCTAGGCATAGTAAATGGTTTATACACAATGGAGAGATCTAGTCTAGCTGTCACGCAGGCACAAATTTTAAGACACAGTAACTATATTTAGAAAGATGAAATCTTTTCATTTCCATGAGTAATATCATTAAATAAAGGATCTACTATTCACAAATTTTAGCAAAAAATTCAGGCCAACTAAGGAATAGCAAGTGCTCCCTTTGTGATCTTGTTGACAGCTTATTCTTCGTTTCCTACACCCAAAAGAAAAAGGAACAAGCAAGGATATAAAAACAACAAAAGTTCTTCAAAAGTACAATGCAATGATGAAAGCAAGAAAGATGAAGAAAGATGTTTGAAATAAAATCAAATGTATTTAATAGAAATAAAGGTCGAACTACTATGGCAATGAGGAAAAATCAGAAAAAATTCTGAACAACATATGGCAGTGACCATCAATAGCAGATTTGACCAAACTGGAACCATGACGAGGAGAAGGAAATGCCAAATAGAAAGGGAACATGAGTTGAGGTAAGAAAGAAAAACAAGAATTGATATAAGTAGAAGGGGAAGGACAATCCATGGAAGCAACCAAAAGAGGCTAATTATATATTATGAAGATAAATAACCAATACAACACAGCCACTCATGCTACTTTAATACAACAGAAACTTTTCAAAACGTGTTACCATCCTAAAGTCAATAAATCAAATATGTTTGTTATACAGTTTAATTGCTTAAAATCCAGATTCTTGTCACCCTTCCATCTGAGCTAGACAATGATATATCATCAACAAATAATAAATTTGGAACAGAAAAACTACCCTTTAGAAATAATGGTCAAACTACTATGGCAATGATGAAAAATCAGAAAATTTTCTGAACATGTGGCAGTGACATCAATAGCAGATTTGACCAAACTGGAACCATGACGAGGTGAGGGAAATGCCAAATAGAAAAGGAACCCGAGTTGAGGTAAGAAAGAAAAACAAGAATTAATATAAAGTAGAAGGGGAAGGGCAATCCATGGAAGCAACCAAAAGAGGCTAATTATATATTATGAAGATAAATAACCAATATAACACAGCCACTCATGCCACTCTATGACTACAATATGGCAACCAAAAGAGGCTAATTATATATTATGAGGATAAATAACCAATAGAACACAGCTGCTCATGCTACTCTATGACAACAGAAACTTTTCAAAATGTGTTACCATCCAAAAGTTGAATCAATTAAATATGTTTGTTTTACAGCTTAATTGCTTAAAATCCAGATTCTTGCCTCCCTTCCATCTGAGCTAGGCAATGATATATCATCAACAAATAATAAATTTGAAGACATAAAAACTTAAAAACTACCTCTTCGAAAAGTTTTTTCTATCAACGAGTGCATTCTTCTTTCCAGAAATCTCACACTATGAAACAGTCTAGTCATCTAGAATGAAAACTGCAAACACAATGGTGGATTAAGAATCTGATCTTATCCTACACTGCATCTCTAGAAGCACATAACAGACCTAGACTGCCAGGATGGATAACAAGTCCACTCATCAAGAAGAGTCTTTATGCAACAGATACCATGTGAAACCTATCATCACATTCATTGATGCTAATATCACAAGCTCACTTCAAGGTATATAATATCTACTAGACACATAAACCAGTCTTCTAATCATTTAAGCCATAGCACTACATGAAGACATAAATACCACACTTAAAAGAGCATAGCAAAACATATTAACACATTAACCCAATAATGAATGCACATGATTCCTCAAAGCAATAATACCAAAAAAAACTACACAGGATAAAATAAAAGTACATTCTACTCAAATCCCACAAAAGCTTTTTTAATTTTTTTTCCTTCTGAATAAACTAAAAGTTCATAAATAAATTGACAATATATCAGGCCTGATTTCCGGTCAAAGCCTTCATCTGAATGTGATTATTAGGATCGGAAGAAGCAGCATTGGGCAAGGCCTCGTAAGACCCCAATCTCCTCATAGCAACAGTCTTAGCAACAACAGCATAAGTAACCATAACAATAACAAAGGCAAACATAACATGAACCAAAAACAACAGATCCAATATCGCCATTGCCCTCAACTTCGACTCCTCTAAGTCGCATTTGGTAGAACCCTCTACACCCTTCACCACATCCAGCAGCTTGTGACACCCATCCGGTATAAAAGCCTCCACGTAAAGAGACAGCCCAGTCTGCAACTCCCACAATCCCTGCAAGCAGAGGGCCCCACCCAAGGCCACGTCAGCGATGAAGAGCTTGGAGTTGAGGGCGAGGATGAGGCAGAGGAGGGAGCAAAGAGCGGATATCCGTCCGGAGACAGAATCGCATTTGGCCTGGAGATCGGAGGTCTGGACGGAGGCCGCGGAGGAGGATACGGAGTACTGGAGGTAGAAGACGGCGGAGGCGAGGGCGAAGAAGAGATCGGGGGGGGAAGGGGAGGAAGGAGGTGGATTCGGAGAGGAGGAGGGAGAGGGAGAGTAAGAGGAAGAGGAGGATGACAAGGGCGGACTGGAGAGAGTTGAAGCGGTGGACGGGGGTGCGGCCGCGAAGGAGAGGGTCAGAGTCGGAGGAGGAGAGGGTCTGGTGGGCGAAGGCGACGAGGAGGCAGAGGAGGAGGAGGTAGAGCTGGAGGTGCTTGAGGCGGTGGTGATGGTGGTGTAATGGGAGCGGGTGGTAGGGTTTGGCCGAGTAGGATTGTGGGGATTTGAGGTGGTTCCTTGTCGTGCAGATCGTGTGGTAGAGACCCAGTGATAGTAGTGACGATGACGAGAAGATTTCGTATATAAGACCTGCCATTTTGTCCTATCTTTAATTTACTCCACCAAAAACTACTACATACACACAAGATGGTGCCTGGTTGAGGAAGATGATGATAGTTTCCGTTTATGAGTTTGAATCGAGCCGATGACCAAACACGGAAGTGTTATGACACTTTTATTAGTTATTCTATTTTGTGATTCAATATGGGCTTTAGTCTCCGGCCCACATTTTTATGGCCCATCTTCAATCTCTTCAAATTTTAATTGTACTCCAAATTCATCATAATTCAGTAAATTAGTTCATTATTGATTTTGAAAATAAAACAGTCAGTTAACAAAATTAGTTTAAAAAATATATTTGAGAATTTAATATTTTTTTGGGTACTAGGTACTGTATGAATTCAACTCATTCATCTATAAAGTATATATTCAATTATTTTTTAGTTTCAATTCACTGGAAATTATATTATATTTTATTTTTGAGGATATATTGTATTTTACTTAGTAGAAATTGAAAACAAAATTAAATTGGATTTTCAGTTAATTCTAATTGAATATGGAAATAAAACGTATATAAATGTATAAGTTATAACCTACATACACTCTTAAAAGATTTGTAACTAATAAAATCATGAACCACTCCATTTATATAGTCGTAATGTTAAGGTGTGTATTAATCTCTTCAGGGTTGTCTTCCAATTGTTTTATTTACATTGGATAAAATAATACTGAAAAAGTAACTTGTTAGTTACTCCCAAGTAAGTTTGTATCATAATCGTAAGTGATGTGGTAATTTACTTACAATTTGATACAGAGTTTTAGCACAAACCAGATACAATGATAAATTTAATGATTAAAGGTTGGGGAGAACTACGTGATATTGTTTTGCAACATAGAACTTTGATGTTTCATGTATATTTACAGAACATAACACACATATTCATTTTTAGGTTGGATTTCTTCAGCTTAAATCTTAATCATCCACTTCAAATCACATCCTTCACAATCTTAACCATTTAATCAAACTGGTGTTATTGACTGATTATCAAATGAGTCTCCCAATAGCTAAGATAGCATAAAATATAAAAATTCTCTTCAAAAGTCCCAGTGTCAATGTCATGAGATTGTCTGCTACTCTACTTTCAGTATGACAATCTACACACCAAACAGATTTCAAACAATGCGATACATCTTTTTTATTTTCATCAGCAAAAGATGGGAGAGAGAAAGAAAAAAAAAAGCCAAATAATCTGCTCCCTTGCACGACTACATATACTTTTATAAATAACGCGCAAGGTGAAGTTGCACACAAAACCAACCAAGGAGCCGATGAAGAAAATGGAATCACTACAGCGTCCTAATTCATACATGTAAATGGAGACACAAAAAATGTGGGTATTCATAGAAAGCATAGAGAAACAAAAGAATAGCCAACAAAATGTTTTGTCCAGGGAAGGCACACCAATCACTTACTACACTACTGTAGGATGAGGAAGAGGAAGAAGATGACCAGTGCCAATACAATAATTGCCAGCACCCACCAACACTGCAAAACAATGCAGAGAAACAACATTTTAAGATATAGATCTCTTGACAAAACTATGAAAGCAAATATTAAACAAAAACAAGAAAATAAACATTTGCAAACATATGGTGAAATATATGAATTCCTGATGAGATACTGCATTCATCATATATGGCTTTGGTTTTTACTGAAATCATTATCATTTATGCATTTATCACAATGCATTATGTGGTGCAAGATCACATATATCCGGTCCTCGGGCTTCTCCTCTGTCATTCCGATCTTTACCACTTTTTCTGGGCAAGAGAAAAGAGTGGCTTTTTGGAAGGGGGATTCAGCATCCAAACAAACTTGAAGCAATATGGAAGAATATATTGGATCACATAAAAAATTTTACTGATAAAGAGAATTCATCCAAAATATTGCATCCCTTCTGTCATTATCTTCTATGCCTTGATGTGTTATTTCAGATTTTTCCAGCAGAGGCTTATAATGTTAATTTGATATTCTTTTTTCAGCCAAACTAACTGGGAATGATAGTACTGTGTGTCAAAGTCCATGGTGCAACAGTGCAACTGGGGCTTTTCCATCAGTCTCCAAGGGTGCCAAAAGCAACTTTGGGGCAAACAGAAAAACTTGGGTTTCATCTAATGAAAAGCTTAGTATCAGACAGCCCAGGAAGGGACTATGTTCTCTGAGATTGATTGCCTTGCCAAATTGTTATGAGCCGTTCCTTTTCTTGCATATGATGACTACTAGCTTCCCCTATTTACCTTCAATTTATCCTCTCCATTTCTCCCTAAATTACCACTAAGATTCACATTCAAAGTTGTAGATGATCCTGCAAATTATTCAAAATTGACCTCATTCACAAAAAACTGAAACAAATTTGTCTCTATATCCTTCCACATCCCATTTCTCCCTGTACCACATGAACTCCTCTTTTATCTCTTCATTATTATTTACAAACTTATGAACATGTGTAGCAGTTCCATCAAAAAGAACATATTCAGTATGCACCAGCAAATAACTTAACCAATTTTAGGATTCTTTGCTTCTTATGTGATACATTATTTGTTTTCTTCATTTCCTGTCATTCACACAAGCAAGTCTGGGAGAAGGTTGTGCTTTATCACAAGTGCAAGCAAATATTGCATGAATGCAGACTGGAAGGTAATTTTGCAAATTTTTGGCTAAGAATATCTTTTTCCCCAAGTCAACAATTTAAACATATACGTGCAGAATCTCAAAAATTTTGACAAGCCAGATCTGCACTTAAGCCTAATTGGAGGTGACAGCATTTTCTACTTACCCATGAGGATCTGGATTTGACACTCTTTGAAGCCTTAGCCAGCTGAACTCTCGCATGAGTTGTTGCATCAGCAGAAGACTCGATATTTGATGAAATGTCATCTGTTGTAGTAGAACCAATGTCCAATTAAAAATTAGAAACCAGGGATGGCAAACAAAGGAAAGCTCTATGAAGGAAAATAACAAATCTAATCAGTTTTCAGCATATTACCGATAACCACACCCTGCTCATGAACTAGAACAGCAAGGTCTTTGAATATTTCATTTGCTTGTCCAATTTGCTCTTCTATTTCTCTAAAACCCTGTTCCCTCTCTTCAATTATGGCCTCATTGAAGGCAATTTCATTATCCAGCAAAAGTATCTCCTGCCTAAATGTGAATGTTCAAGAAATTCAATTCAGAACCAAAAACAAGAAGAAAGGTACTCCAAGCTTTCTGGCTAAAGTAACAACAGAGTGTAAAGGAGTGATGTCTAATTTAAAATTATTTTAGTTAGCTTCAAACAAAATACTATGGAAATTGGATTATATTTCTACCATCAGATACTAAATACACATTTTTGCAACCACTTCCTGCTGCTCTAAAGAGAAACTACAAAACGACAAGGTTTCAGAATCCTTTACTCTCCACTAGTAACTATTAAGAGTAGCACGAATGTAGGAGATAAACATGTTCAATAACAAAAGATCAATCATGTTGACACACCAGTCAGAAATTTAATAGAGCAAATTTTACATCCCACCATCATATCTATATTGTACATCATTCATGAAAAGTATGGAAAGACAATTGACAATGTAACAAATGAACCAACAATAGCATCAACGAATAAAACCCAACTGAAGCAGCAAAACTTAAGAGAAAATATGGTGGTTCAAGCAGTTACCTCTTCTGTTCCATGAGAAACGGCTGGTTCTCAGACACCACATATTCACCTGAGCCAGAGCTGTTACTGAAATCACACAAGTTCCAACAACAGAGGAAAATGATGGGCAGATTATTTGATTTTAAAGTGAAAAGAAATGAAACAGAACAAAGTAAGCATATGTATATACGTTGCTGCTGCTGCTGATGGTGGTAAAGAAGATGGAGGAACAGAAGGGGAGTAAGTAGACTCCCGCTCGGAGGCAAGCTGCTGGACTTTCTGAAATTCTTGCAATACGTTTTGGAAATCCCTAGCGAGCTTAGCATCCTCAACCTTCTTACTTGGCTGAAGATTCAAGAACCCACCAAAATTAGCTCACTAATTACAACAAATTAACCAACAAGAATTCGTCAACTCAATTAAAAATAATAAGAGAAAAGTTGGTAAAGTGAGAGAGTACATTGACACCACTGTCTCGATCGAATTCGCTAAGTGTTTTGAGCTTCGCAGAAGTATCTTTCACTAACTGAAGAATTTTTTGCCTCGTATTATGCCTGCCATGCCATGCACCCAATATTGATAATTATGAATACAAAGAATTGCATTTAGAAAACAAAAAATACAAATAGCGATAAGATGAAAGAGAGGGTAGAGAGACAGTTTCTGGCGGTGATCGAGGGTGTCCTTGGCTGTTCCGATGGCGTCAACGAGACGACGGAAAGCGGAAACGGCAGTATTGATCTGGAAAATCCCGGCTGCCACAGCTTGTGAGGGGCTCTTGGATGATGATGATGATGATGTTGATCTCGAGTCGTTTTTTAGATCTTGAAAGCTCATTTTTCCCTTCTTTCTTTTTCTTGGGTTAATCTTTCCAACGCACGGTTAAAGCAAAGCAATGAGACGAGACAATGAGAGGGCAAAAACTCCAGTACCGCTGTGTCACCAAAGTAATGAACAGAAAACCGAAAGTGAGTCTCAACTCTCAAAATGCCAGTATATTATTTGATTAGATAGTAATTAAATTAACGGGGAAAGCGATAAAAATACAATTTCTAATTTTCTATGATATACTGAAGGGTAAATGGGTAATAGCAACCTGGTCCAAGTATGTTTGAGATTTCCAGTTTTTTATGACGTGGCTTAGATACAGTCAACAAGAGGCCGGCCGGTGCCCCTCATTTAAAACCACCAGTCAAATCAAACTCAAAACATTCTCCATATGCCTATTTTCCCAAGTTGCAGCTGCTTCTGCCCACAGTTGATTTTGAGGAATTTTGCCAACTGACATGTAAAATTGATCGAACATCGACGGTTGATTAAACATGCAGCTTTTCATGTAAGCAACTCAAGGTGAACAATTAAAAAAAAAAAAAAAACTCAAGGTGAACCCACCAAATACCTGGAAGGCTCCTGTTAGGGAATGGCTAAAGCTTAACGTGGATGCTACAACAGATGATTCAAGGAAATTAGTTGGGAGAAATAGTAATTAAAAGCTAGGGTTATAGTCATGAATATACTAGAGGTAAGGTAAAATACTTATAAATTTTATTAGAAATATCTATTTTTTTATAAAAAAAATCAAGTGAATCTATATAAGTGATATGAAATGTCTCAATTATCTCTAATAATAGAATTAACTTGATAATCATACTATTTTACATAATAATTTAATATTAATAATATAAAAATATTATTCTTTTAACATAAAATTAACATAAAAATAAAAATACAATTAATTCTTAAAGAGTTCAAAATTTGAAGCCTAGCAAACCTTAGATTTTGCTCTTTTAATTACCTCCTTAAGTTGTCGTCTTCTCCTCCTCAACTAATTTTCTATTTACATCTTTTATATGACTTACCTTTTTAGTCAAATTTTCTTTCCTTCTTTTAAACTCGAGTAACTCATTATAAGCAGCCTTCAACGACCTTGTCCTCTACAACACATGCCGTTACCTTTAGCAACCTTGCACTATACAATGGCTCCAACACTCACAGGGCTCATGACAACAATGACTCTGGCGCTTCCAACCTTGCTCATGGCAACGACGGCTCTAGCGCTCACATTATTACTCACGACAACAATGGCTCTAGTATTCACATCCTTGCTCATGGCAACGACGGCTCCAGTGCTCACGATAGAGATGGCTTTAGCGTTCATAGTAATGCCAACAATCCAAACTCTTTATAGAGTATACGTATAATTTTTTAAAAAAATAATTATACAGGCAGCAGAAGTATCACAACAATATACTTTCAATATTACATAATCATGCATATATATATATATATATCATATATATGATCATATATTAATTAAACTTAATAACAAGCAAGTAAACCTATTCGGATTGAAGGTAGCTTTTCAATTCTTCAAGAACTCCAAACTTCGAGTCTTAAGCTCACCTTAAATTGTGCTGTTACATAATTCTAGTTCACAACTAAAATCAATGAGATTATGAAGCTAGAATACCAGCTTCAAGTTTCCAGCAATTGATGTTTTTAACTCTTAAAACAATTTTGGTTCTTATATCTCATTTCTTGTGAGAGATGAGAGGAATTTAATGTGTTTTGTCTTTATTCCCTTACAACCCCTTGTTTAGAACTTAGAAAGGACTTAGCAAAATTCTCTCAACTCTTTCTCCATCTCCCTTGGCCGAATGATTTATTAGTCTCTATCAAATTGAACACTTCAATTTGGTTTTGTCTAAATGATGGCTAATCAAAGTGCTCCACCACCACTAACAATTGTTGGCAATTTCATTCAAATATAAAATATCCAAGCATTTGAGTATAGGCCATCTATAATTTTGTTTCACCTGTATGAATCAATGACAATTGAGAATGAAAATACATTAAACAATATTAAGTGGTTTCACCACTTCTTAAGTGCACCACTCTACATCTCAAAGTGGCCAATAATATTAATTACCTATTTGAAGTGCTTAGTCCATTATATAATGGTTTTGCCATTTATCAAATTAATAATAAATATTCATTTATTAATATGTTTATTAATTATTTAAAAATTATTTTTGAATAATTACTATTACCTAATTAGTATTTACTAGTAAGGTTAATCGGTGAATACATGGTAAAATAATTCATGAAATAAAATTATGCCACTTGTCAATTTCTTATTAGTTAACAACTCTTGTCAACTAATTAAGTAATGTATTTAACATTTAAGTCTTGATAAGTGCACAACCTAAGGAACCCTGAAACATATTTTCGATTTGTTGGAATTTCTTGGACAAAATTGTTTAATCCAATACACTGCCCCCTTGCACAATGAGTATACTTTATATTATGAGACTCCTTAAGTCTACATCCGGTTTGTCATATAGAATTTGTCCTTACGTCGGTAAATAATGTCTCACACACATATTACAGATATTACAAAATGGTGCGTTAGACCATACAAGTTGAGATTATAACATATTCATATAATTCTTCCATCATAGATATCTTGGAAGATAGAGATATAGATTAACATCGTCAAATCTCAATGTGCTCAACCATAAACTTATCTATAGATTTATATTTTAATAAATAATATCCGCAAATATTTTTGCAATATTATTTATCCTTAGGATCAAACTTTTTTCTCGGGTTTAACTGCTTATGGCCATAAGACTTTCTGAAATATAATCTTAGAGCATTATGATATATTACTCATCCAAATGAGATGATGGATCCCATATCTATGCACACTGAATTTTATGAGCATCGGACTATACCCAGCAACACCTAACAGTCAGATTATAAAATGCTTTTGACATGTATAGAACCCAAGTATGGTGAATCACTTACAAGCCTACCGTGGCACTCAGGTCAAAAGATCACGAATACTACTCAACTAAAAAAATCCTCTATTAACGACTTTATGGGATGTCTATTGAAGGTTTTCATGAGTCTGTTCAGTATTCAGTTCTTACTGAATACCTGTATCTCTATATGAGCTTCCACTAAACTCATGGTTCGTTATTTAACCATCTACACTGATCTATATATTTATTAAGGGCTTCACTGATAGACCAGCATCAGTGAAGATAGATCAGGAACATAATGTTTGAGAACATACTTGCATAACAACATTTTCTAAAACAATTTGTAACTCTTTGCAATTATGTCATTACTAATATATTCTCAGGTCTTTGTCCTATTTCAGATAATGCTCTAACTCTTTAGATTTTACTAACTCTTATAACCTAGTAACTCTTATCAGTGATAACTCTTAGCATTTATAACTCTCAGTGTTACTAATTCTTAGCACTGATCTAAACTCCTTTAGACCATATCTAAACTCTTTTCAGATCATACAATGTTTGAAATATTACAAGCATCTTATCACATATAAAGTATAATTAGCAATTTAATGAAATGATAATAGTATAAATATAAAAAAAAAATATTTATACATAAAAGGGATGGCACGTAAGCACAAATTCCAACAGTAAGCACTAAGCTTTTTTTAGGGAATCAAATTAATGATTTCTGTTTATTAGTCTGAGAAGGAAGGGGGATTATATGGTTGTTCATGAAATTGGGTTGCATTTGATAATTTTTGTTGGGATTTGTGAATTAAGAAGTTTTTTTTTTGAATTTTTTGCTTGAATTAAGAGCACTATGATGTTGTTTATGAATTTGAGTTGTTGCATTAGATTGTAATATTGTTCATGAATTTGGTTTGTTGTACTAAAATCTAATAGAGTGAGAAGAAAGAGAAATTGAGGTTTTCTTTCTAACAAAACAAATTGGGATTTTTAGAATTTAATATTTTAAAAAATATTTAAAAAAAAATTAAATGTTAAAATGACTTAGTACCCTTGTTTTGTTAAATTTCACAAAAGATTCCCTAACGGAAGAACATTGATGAATTTATTTAAAAAGTTTAGGTATTCCTAGTGGATTATAAAACTCATGGATATTTCTGTAATTAGTTCTTATCTCAGGGATATTCATGATAATAACCCTTAAAAGTTATATCGAAAATGATTTTGAGGGAAGTAAATGAGAATAAAATATAAGGTGAAACAACATTTTAATATCGCAGCATAAAGAAATGCTCATTACAGTGCTATAACACTCACTACGATGAGGAGCAAGGCTTGTCGCAATGCTAAGTTCCTGCTAAGATGGGTAGAATTGACTTGTTGTACTGCCGATGGAGTTGCGTCGAGGCAAGGGTACCTGGGTTTTGATCTCACTGTGGCAAAGTGCAGAGTTTGTCGCAGTGCCAGTATGATTTCTTGGTTAAGAATATTTTCGAATTTCTTTTCTTGTAGGACTTATATCCAATCCAAATACAAATCAAAGTAAGATTTATTGAGATTGTTAAAAGCACTATATAAACCTTGTATTGACTTAAAAATTATAGATCACCAAGCGATCACCAAATTAAGAGTTTTTAATTGTAATCCAAAATAAGAGAATTCCTTTATGAGATAAATGCTCTTGTTTATTGTGTTAATTAATTCATTAATAAAAGAGGCTAGGATTTTGATCCACCGTAGATATAGGTAATTGTCGAATCACATAAATATTGTCTTATGCTTTGATTTTGTGTTTTCATTTCTTCATTGATCTTTTTCATTCTATATTTTCTAGAAGAATCATAACAAGTAGTATTAAAGCTGAGGTTATGGTTACCTACAAGTACGAAGTAAAAAAGTTAAATGGGCAGAATGACTTCAACCTATAGATAGTCAAGGTTATGACTTTTCTGGTGTATTAAAGACTCGACTTAGCCATTGAGAAGACTACAACAAGTACTAAAAAAAAAACTGAGACATTGAGATTTGACCTAAGTCGTGATTCCATACAGAAAAATGCTCAAAGCACTATAGTTCTTTCCTTAAGTAATGAAGTTTTAAGAAAAGTATCTGGTGAGAAGATAATGATAGGCTTTTGGAAGAAGCTTGATGACCTTTATATGACAAAATCACTAGTAAATCATTTGCATATAAAGAGAAAGTTGTATCAGTTATCCATACATGAAGGGATACTGATAAAAAAAACCATATTGACTCATTCAATAAGATAGTTATCGACCTAGAGACGATAGATATCAAGATAGAGGATGAGGATAAAGTTATAATTTTGTTGAGTTCTTTTCCACCCATCTTCGAGCACTTTGTGAATACCCTCATTTATGGTAGGGAATGATAAGGGTTAATTAGGTCTAATATTTTCATCTTCTAAGCTTAATATTTATTCATTTATTAAGATTATTTAGTTTTTTATGTGCTTTATTGTTATTTTATAGGTTTGGATTCAATAAAGCAAATAAGGATGAAAATCTAAAGAAAAAAAAGACAAAATATCAAATTTGTTATAGTAGATGGATGCTAACATTGCGATGCTCAAGTCAGTGGGTTTAGCATTGCCAAGAATCTAACGTCGCGATGCCAATACGACTAAAGAGACTCTTAACTTGTCTTGGACATGAATTTCTCCTAATTTGCAACCACCAAATCTATAAATAAAGGACTTTTGAAGCAAAAAATATAGACAACAAGAGAGAGCATGAAAGAGAACAAGTTTTAAAAAGTTTAGATCAAGATTTAAAGATTGAAGAAGAGATTAAATTACAAGTTAAAGAGAGGAAGTGTTGAATCAAGACATTGATATGTGTTTTCTTATTTTCTTACTTATATCTTTCATTCTTCTTTGTTATGTCTATCAATTTATGTCCTTAAACTTTTTATTGTATCATAAGCTAAGTTTTATATCTAGGGTTATAACTTTAGACTCGATATATGATTGAATTTAAGTTCTTTTCTTATTTTTATGAACTCAATAGTAGAATTGTTCAGTTATTCTGTACTTATTATTTTCTAGTCAGGTCAATATTTCCAGCTCTACGGCGCCTACCTTTCGGAGTCGTGAAGCACAAGCTTAGAAATTTGACTGCCTTGATCCTAGGTCTTAATGCCATAGTGCTCATATCTCAATATTGAAGCTCCTAAATTTGTGTCACTAGTGTTGCGGAGCCCACATCTAGAGTCGTGATGCTAGAAGCTAAAAAAAGAACCTAAGTTCCAAATTTCAATGACACCATATCTAGATCCAAACATCGTAGTGCTGAACCTTTATTTACTAGGGAAGTTTTCTATTCTCATTTTTATCTTTTTCCATTAAGAATAATGACAAATTTAAGTTTGGGATAAGGAAACATTTACCTATGTTTATATTATCCATTACAGCTTATGTTTGGTCATTAGCTCAATACATCTCATTTGCAAAGTTTTTTATTGTGTAGTATATGTACTTATAGCACCCCACAACATACTATATAAGATATCAATGTCACTAAGGATTTATATTGATTTTTATACACCATCAATTATTAGATAGCTTGAACCTTTATCGAGTGATTTGTTTACCATATTGTTTTATTGATTTTCATTTTGATAAGACAATAATTTTATTATTAAACGAAAAAAAATCTCTTGAAGTAAGGCTTAAATTTTTTTTAGAAAATGATTACCACATCCCATTTAAATCCTTGCACAAATTTTAAAAATAAAATACGAAAAATCATTTATCTTTCAATGAATTGTAAATGAATTACCAGACGCATTTACATATACATCAAAAGTGACTAAGTTCACATACTAGCTGTCAATACGCCAACCCTAGTGATTGATCCTATATAATATTTTAATAAAAAAGAAACAAATAAGTCATTTATTACATGCTAAAAGCATGACAAACCACTTGATTTAAAGTACATTATTCTTAATGTGCAATTTCTGGCTGAGCACAAGTGTACGCTATCGTACCAAGTAATATAAGATTTTGAATTTAAGTATCGATCCTACAGAGACTTATTTAATCTGATTCTGTTAATCAAGTACTAAAATTATTCTTAATTAACTTTTATTCAGACAAAATCTAAAGATAAATATTCTCTAATTAATCTAAATTTAATAAACTAAATCTAATCTTAATTAAAAAGCAAACAAGGGTTAAAATTCACTAATATAAAAAGAATTTAGGGTTTTAACTTATCCCTAATATTTTATTGAACCTATTAATCTCTTAGTTAATCACTCAAAAATAAATTATTAGCTCAAACATGAATATTGTTACAAGCCTCTCGAGATGGTCAAATAACTATATTTCATCATAATCAATTATTTATATGTATAGCTATAACAATCAGAATAATATGAAATTTATAAAAAAACATGTCTAATAATGGCATACATACTATCTAGGTATATGTTTATCCTACATGAAACTCATAGTTATTACCCTATAATCATGTATCAAACCATTATAAGTTAAACACATAAATTTCTCTTTCGAGTTCATTATAGTTCCTTGAACAACCATTATGTTGGTTAGATATAAAGAATCATTAAACACAAGATAGAATGAATCAATCTAATTTATTGAGTTCATAAAATAAAAGAATTAATAATATCCAACTACATATTAGGTTCAAAAGCCTAATCCTAGATCAAAAGAATTTAGTTCATAATGAATATAAGAGTTCCAAAGTAAATAATAAAAGATATCATGAACAAGACTATAAGAATAAAAGGAGATAAGAAATTAAATAAGGTGACGCCCTAGATTTTTTCTCTCCCCCTCTTGATTGATGCACAAATCTTAATCTTCAATCTATAATCTTTAATTTTTTACTTTAATATCTTGTTTTGTGTTTTTCTTTTGTTTGCTCTCTTACTCTCTGTTATTCTCTCCCTTTGGCTATGAAAAAAGGTCTTGTTATAGGTCTTCATAACCCTAGGGATGTGTGCCTTGGAGTCATATTAGGAGCTTTAAAAATTGAGGTCTTTGGTCGAATGTACGCTGTGGCACTCGTTGGTGGGCATCGTAGCGTTCAGACCTAAAAAAATAGGGTGGTGAGATTTTCTATGGGCATCGCGGTGCTAACCCAATTATTTTGGTTTCTTTGTTTTGTATTCGATTTTTCTAATATCTTCACGTCGTGGGTGAAAACCTTATATTTGATCAATAAAATCCAATAAATAGCCAAACACTCATAATTTAGAGCAAAATATATGTTCAAGAGGATAGAAATAATAGTTTATATAAGCTCCTATCAAATATCCCAAACTTAAAACTTTACTCGTCCTCGAGTAAAACAAAAACAAAAATACTCAGAGATTATTCTTAACATCAACATAAAATAAAAACTCAAAACTAAAATAAGCTAGGTTGATTAGATGATCATAATTATTATCTCAAAGGCTGTTGAAATGGTACAAGTCTCTTTAGAATTTAATTAACAACTTTCGATAATTCATAATACTATTCATCAAGTTCTTTATTCTTCTCTAAAATTAATCACTTGTATTTATATGATAAGCAAGTAAATAGTCAAATGATACCTAGATTTACTCAATAACTTAAAATAGTATAAAAATATGATGTCTTGGCAATTTCAATTTATAATAATACTTATCATAAGCTTACTTTTCATATTACTCTACATTAATGTAGAAAGACACATATTTAAAGATCTATTTAGGATTGTAATTAGCTTGTACTGAAAGGCTAGGGATAAGCTAGGATAAAAGTGTATATATATATATATATATATATATATATAAAGTTTAAATTACACTATAAACACTTAGACTTTACCTAAAAATCTCTTCTTCTTCTTCTTGATTTATCTTCTCTCATAAACTTATTGTGTTTTCATCTTTATTTTTATCACTATATTTTTTTCAAATAATTTCTTTTTTTTCTTAAACTGGAGGTATAAAGAATTTAAAGACTTCTCTAATTTCTTTTTTTTTGAATGGTTAACCCCAAACTTAGTTTGATAAATTTCCACTCTGATACCATTTTCTCATATAACCACAACATTTTTTCTTTTAAGAATATTTTTAAAATAAACTCAAGGTTTATGGTGTTACATGTACTTTTTAGGATAAATAAGCTTAGAGTCTTAAGGTTTGTAATGTTGTTAAACAGAAATAATGGGTATTTAGGCTCAAAATGGGTAACCAGGAATAAATATACATCTAAAGTAGGCTAGAAAGACTTAATCAGTCCAAAGATGGCATAATGTTATTTCTTTATTCATGTGTTTCCTAGGATTTCATCTCAAATAGTAATTAAACAAGTTCTAAAGTGTTGGCCATCAAGACTGTGGTGTATTACTTAAGTAAGAGTATCTCTAAGCAACAATTTAACTACTATATTCTTCATAAATAAGTGATTAAAATTAAGATCAAAATTAGTTTAAGGGTTTTTGTATTAGAATTATTTCAAGCATCTATTATTTCTTAAAGACTTGTAAAAATAAATTCAATCAATATTGTATTTCTTATCATAGACTAATGATTATAATCTTAACAAAAAACTAACAACTTAAAAAAATTTAACATGCAAGATAGCAAAAAAGTTACATAGCGAAAAATAAACACATGATAATCTCTTCTTCAAACTTAAATTTGACATTGTCCCCAATGTCAAAAAATAAAAACTTGAAAGTAAGAAGCTATTAAGTGTACTATTCCATGGATGCATGCATGTGGTATGTGTCCATCATTTTTAATTTATGCATCTCATACATAAATAGTACATAACAAAAGCGAAAAATCTAATTTCTTAAAACAATAAACACATGCTTAATTTAAATCTCATTATATTAATAAGGTTGAGAATCACCTTGAAAGTCTTTAAAAAAATTTCAAACTTAAACTCACCTTAAAGTGTTCTCATTGACAATTCTAGATTCTAACTTGGTGGCCTTGGTATGATTAGAATTGTACCTTTTATTTTGTAAGATTTTTCAAAACAACTCTTGCTTCAGCTTTTTCAATTTTGGGTGGAAAAATAGGACTTCAAAGAAAATAGCAACGCTTGCTTTTTCTCTTCTCCTCCACCAAGAGGGGTCATCTTCACTCTTTGCAAAGATGATGAACAAAAATTTTTGGTGCACCTTTTACATAACATGGTTTAACCATTTTACAAGAAAGATAAAAGTAAAAACTATTTTTGTCTTATTTCTTACACATATGGATGAACACATTTTTCAAGTCTTTAGCAAAATATCTCTTAAGCATTTTGTTATTTTAACTCATCCAAAGTATACTTGTCAACATCTTAAACAATGTGTACTTTTTCATAAACAAAACTTATATAATAAGCTTCATTAATATAATAACATTATTGGTAAAGAGACAAGCATCCAAGGGCTTATTCAAAGCTTATCCAAAAAACCTTAATAAAATAATTAAGTTTATGAATAGTACCCAACACTTGTTGTCATCCTACACTAATGCTTAACCATTAAGCATTCTTAAAATAATTAAGTACATGATAATTGTCCAACACTTGTACAAGTACTATTCAAAAGTTTATTCTTTAAAGCTTAGTGATATGTCAAATTCTAACAATTAGAATTTGACACGTGTTTAATTTGAGAGGTCTCAAAATCGAGCTCTCTCTTCTCGGGTCGAACTCTTTGACCAAGTGAGCTAATATTCTCGAGAGGTCCCATTAATAAATCATGTTCAATCATAATTTCTTCTTGGTTGAATTCTTCGATCAAGGATGTCACATTTTGAGAAGTCCCAATAACAAGCTCTCTCTCTTTAGATTAAACTCTTCGATCGATGACATACCCAAAATCGAACTCATCCACAATCTCCTTTTATCGAACTCTACGAACGAGGGCGTTACCCCAGTGCTCAACGAGTACACTTCATATTGTGAGACTCTTTAGGTCCACACTTAGTTTGTCATAGGAAACTCTTTCATACATCCGTTAACGATGCCCCACACACATGTTGTGGATATTACAAAGTAGCACATCGAACTATAAAAGTTGAGGTTATAGTGCATACATATAATCCTTCTGTCTTCTATATCTTTGAAAAAGTAGATACATAAATCTTCACCGTCAAATCTTTATTTACTCGACCTTGAATTTATCTCCAGATTTATATTTCTATAAATGATATCTATAAATACTTTTGCAATATCGTTTATTCCACGAAAAATTATTTTTCGAATTTACTGCTTATGGTCATAAGACATTTTGAAATACAATCTCGGAGTATCAGGATATATAACTCACTTATGTGAGCTGACGGATCCTATATGTACACCAAACTCCATGAGCATCAGACTATACCCAACGACACATAACAGTCAGACTATGAAATGTCTCTGATATCTGTGGAACCAAAGTATAGTGGATCACTCACAAGCCCACTATGGCGCTTAAGTCAAAGGACCACAAATATTATTCAATTTGAGAAGACCTACCATTGACGACTTTATAGGATGTCTATTGGAGGTCTTCATGAGTCTGTTTAGTATTCAGTCATCACTGAATACCTCATGCCTATACGAGCATCCACTAAGAACAACCATTTAGACCATTCAGATTAGAAATACACTGATCTATATAAAAGTGATTCATCGATAGATCTGCATCAGTAAAAGATCAAAAATATAGTATTTAAGAATATACTTGTATAATGACATTTCTTAGCGCCAATTGCAACTCCTTACAACTATGTCATTACTAATATATCCTAAGGTCTTTGTCCCATTTCAGACAAGGCTCTAACTTAGAATACGTCGACTCTCATAACCTGTTAACTTTTAGTAGTGCTAACTTTTAGCATTTATTACTCTCAACGTTACTAACTCTTAGCGCTGATTTAAATGCCTTTAGACTATATCTGAACTGCTTCAGATCATTCAATGTTTATAACGTTACAAGCATTGTACTATTTAATAAATGTAATTAGCGATTTAATGAAATATGCATTATATAAATATTAAAATAAAATATTCATAAAAAATAGGATGGAATGTAAGCACAAATCCCAAAAGAAACTTTCTTGGTAATTGAAGTTTAAGCATTATAACGTTTGTATCTCGATGTGATTGTATTTTTCTTTATCTCTTAACACTTGCAATTGCTTGTGCTGCTCTTGAAATACTTGTCTTGCTGTTGTAACCTTAAAAGAAAAGAAAAGAAAAGAAAAGAAAAGAAAAGAAAGTAAATAAAAATAAAAATGAGAAAACATACAAATAAATTTTACTTAGGTTGCCTCTTAAAAAGCGCTTGATTTAATATTGTTTGCTTGATGGGGCTTATCTATTCTTTATGGTGGATCAAAGAAAATGGTAGAAGCATGTTAAAATTTATTCTTACTAGTATTCCTCTTTTTAGGCTTCTATAGCATTGATATTAAGCTTTAGGCAATAGCTTTCGCTATCTTTTTATTGCACTCCTCTGGAAATATTTTAATCTTAGACCATGAGAGAGAGTTCGTTTTGCCCATGTCTTTGGTCTTTTCATGAAAGTGGCACTCTTGCTTCTTCTTTCTTTTCTTTATATACCTCAGTGCTTTTTTTTTTTAATGTAAGGATTCATTGCGTCCATCTCTTTTAGCTATAGAAGTTGTTGCTTACTGTTCAGATGCACCATATCAATGCTAAAATAGTCTTTATTTTTTGTAGGCAATTTTATCTCCTTGAAGACTTTAAAAGTTATTGTTTTATCTTGTACCTTCATGGTCAGCTCCTCTTTTTTGAACATCAATTATAGTTCGTCTAGTGGCTATGATGGTCTTCCAAGGATAATTGGAATCTCTTTGTCTTATTCTATATCTAAAATAATAAAATCTGCTGGCAAATAAACTTGTTAACTTTCACCAAAACATATTCAATGATACCTCTTGGATACGTGAGTGATCGGTCGACAAGTTGTAAAGTGAGATTTTTAGGTTTTAGGGAGCTTCTAATAGATTGATAGTGGCTGCCCTCAAGTCACATACAACTTTCCCAAAGTTGTGATACCTACAGTCTCATAATCCTTTAGTTTCTTCTTATTTGAAAGAACGCTCTTTATGAACTTGACGTAACTAGACATTTGTTTAAGTGCATCTGTAAAAGAAGATCAATGTGTAATTTCTTAAAGAATTTTTTAAATTTGTTTATCTAGTTTCTTCTTTTGCAACCAATGATGGAATGGTAGAGGTGGAGTGAAAGATTGAACTGGATGGTTTGGCATGTTGCTGCTAGTAAGTTCTGCTGTTTCTACACTTTTTTGTACTTTAATATTTTTCTTCACTTGAATATCAATTTCTGCATTTGTTTTTGCACTATTTTGCTACTAATTGTTTGCTTCTGCACTTGTTTTTGCACAGTTTTGCTGCTAATTTCTTTGCTTATGCACTTGTTTTATACCTCTATAGCATTTGAAGAAAAGGTATTAGTATTTTATAAGGCCACACTTTATCTTTATGTTCTATTTTTTTCTTTTCCTTACTATTTTGTATGCTTGATGATGGTGGTTAGGTTGTGTTATCGCGAAAGACTTTACCACTTCTTAAAGAGAAAGCTTGGCATTACTCTATATTTCCTCATAGATTGGCTTCTATGTTACTTTGTAGAGCTCTTTGAGGTTGCTTATATATTACTGCAACAAGTTATCATATTTGAGTCTCTAAATTCTTTAAAGTTGCCAAATAGTTTCTGTATAATGGCATCATTTGATTTCATGTAATGCAGGAGCATGTCTTCCAAAGTTGGTTTCTTTTCTTACTGTACCTAAAATTTTGGAGGGGTTCATTGGTCTAGATGATTGCCTATGGATGTTACTCAAAGAGAAGTTTGGATGATCTCTCTACCCAAAATTGCAAAAATTAGAATGTTGATTGTTCTGCTATCGGCTAAAGTTTTCTATATAACTTGCTGATTTCATACACCACACATTTATGTGATTATCACCATAAAAGTCACAAGTTACATGTTGAGTTTTGACGGTATTCAATACATCAAACTTCTTAGATAGCATATTGATTTAATCTGCCAATGTATTGAATGCCTTAATCTCATGAACACCACTGACATTTTTAGGTGTAATCTTTTTAGCCAGCCATTAGTAGCTATTTGATGCCATTTCCTCTAGCAGATCATAAGCCTCATCTGTATACTTATTCATTAGAGCTCCTTCAACAGTGGTATCTACAATGGTCCTTAAATGACCTACTAGTCTATTGTAGAACGTTTGGTCTAATAGTCATTTAGGAACCCCATGATGAGGACACTTCTTTAACATATCCTTAAATCATTTTCATGCCTCATAAAGTGACTCGTCATCATTCTGAACAAATGAGGTAATGTCATTTCTCATCTTTACTGTCTTCATTGGTAGGAAGAATTTTGCCAAAAATTTCTGCATTAAGTCATCCCATGTCGATATAGATACAGACGACAATAACATCAACCAACTCTTAACTTTATCTCTTAAGAAAAAATAGAATAGTCTTAGTCTGATGACATTATTTAAGACTCTGTTATACTTGAATGTATCATAAATCTCTATAAATTTACGATATGCATGTTAGGATGCTTATTTGATGCACCGCTGAACTGTATATACTCTTCAACATTTGAATGATACTCAGCTTGATCTCAAAGTTGTTTGCATTGATAGTTGGTCATCGAATACTAAATTGAATACCATTTGCCGTAGGGACTGCATACTCTCTTAATGCTCTTTGTGGCACAACTATAGGGTTATAAACAAGATTATTGATGTGATCTTCCATGTCTATTGATTGGTGTTATTTACATCAAAGTCTTTAGAATATTTTTTCGATTTCAGGATTAAACAAAATCAAATCCTCACTTTTAGTCCTTCACATGAACTGTTAAAATTTAGAACAATATAATAGTGAATAATACTAAGAAAAATATCTGAATTAAAATTAATATAATTTGGTATTAATATTTATCTAAGAATAGAAAAAAAGTCCCTAGCAACGGTGCCAAAAATTTGATATACAATTTCTAGTTAAGTATAAGTGCACGCTATCGTACCGAGTAATATAGGATTTTGAGTTTAAGTAACGATCCCACAGTGATTTATTTAATCTAATTTTGTTAATCAAGTACTAAAATTAATTTTACTTGACTTTTATTCAAATAAAATTTAAAGATAAATATTCTCTAATTAATCTAAATTTAATAAACTAAACCCAATCTTAATAAAAAAAAAAAACAATGGGTTAAAATTCACCAATATAAAAAGAATATAGGGTTTCAACTTATCCCATAATATTTTATTGAACCTATTAATTTCTTAGTTAATTCCTCGATAATAAATTGTTGGCTATAATACAAATATCATTATAAGCTGTTGTTGATGGTTAAATAACTATATTTCATTCTAATCAATTACTTATATGTTTATGGCCATCAGAATAATATAGAATTCATTAAGAACATATCTAATAATGCCATATATGCCATCTAGGTATATGTCTATCCTACATGAAACTCATAGTTGTTATCCTATAATCATATATCAAACCATCCTAGGCTAAATATATAAATTTCTCTTTCGAGTTCATTATGGTTCTTTGGACAATAAATTTATTGGCCAGATATAAAGAAGTATTAAACACAACATAGAATAAATCAATCTAATTTATTGAGTTCATAAACTAAGAGAATTAATAATATCCAACTACATATTAGGTTCAAAAGCCCAACCCCAGATCAAAAGAATTTAATTCATTATGAATCTAAGCGTTTCAAAGTAAACAATGAAAGACATCATGAGTAAGACCATAAGAATAAGAGGAGATAAGAAATTAAACAAAGTGACGCCGTCGATTATTTATTTCCTTATTTCTATCTTTCTCTTAATTAATGCAAAAATTTTGATCTTCAATTTTTAATTTTTACTTTAATCTCTTTCGTTGTGTTTTTCTTTTGTTTTCTCTCTGTTATTCTATCCCTTTAGTTGTGAAAAAGGTCTTTTTATAGGTCTTCATAAACTCTAGGGATATGTGGCTTAGCTTCCAAGTCGCATTAAGAGTTCTTAAAATTAAGATCTTTAGTCGCATGGGCACCGTGGCGCTCAGACTTGGGAAAGGAGGGTGGTGAGATTTCAGCTAAGTGCTGCAGTGCTATAGTCTTTAACTTGGGTGCCACGACACTCACCCATAGACGTTACAATGCTAGCTCAATTTTTTTTATTTCTTCATTTTGGTTCTAATTTCCCTAATATCTTCACGCCGTGAATGGAAAACCTATATTTAATCAATAAAATCTAATAAATAGCTAAATACTCATGATTTAAAGCAAAATCTAAGTTCAAGATGGTAGAAATAATAATCTATATAAGCCTATATCAATTCTATAAGGAAGAAAATGAAAATTAGAATCTTATTGAAAATGATGCTTAAGCTATAAATAAATTCACATTTTCTAAGCCATTAATATAAAAAGAGTTAAGAGTTCTTAAAAGACATTAGCCCTAGAAGAGGAATAAGTGCTTAATTTTTTTTAAAAATGTAAATTATACTTACATAAGAGAAATGTAGAAACTAATGAAAAATAATTGTTGACAATGTATTTTCATTTGCAATAGCTACTAAAATTATGAATGATGATTTTGAATCACAAATTGTTGATGAATGTAGATAGAGGCATGACTGGCTTCACTACAAATAAGCAATTAAAACATAATTAAGTTCTCTAGGCAAACATGAAATATTTGGTCTTGTAGTCCAAATACCTGAATATGTCAAACCCATTGGATTTAAATGGATTTTTTTTAATGAAAACAATAAGGTCATGAATTGTATAACAATACTTGTTGCCCAATATCTCTTGTTGGGTTCTTGTATTGATTGTAATGAACAAAATTACATTTTGATTTTTATAACTTTATAGTCTCAAAAACTCTTAACATGTATCTTATGGATGTAATGATATCTTATCTATACGAGTAATTTGATACAGATATTTATTTGAATTTCGTGAAAAACTCAAAAAGACTTGAAGCATGTAATCATAAGTTGCATTCAATCAAGCTACACAGATCTTAGTATAAACTAAAATGATTTACACACATGTAGTACAATCACTTGAGTAAATACTTGACAAAGTAATGATATATTAACGACCTAATATGTTTATACTTGTTTATAAAGAAATCATATTCTGGATTTGCTATTATGGTTATATATGTTAATGACATAAATTTAATTAGAACTCTTGAAAATCTTATAATCATTGTAGAATATCTAAAAAGAGAATTTGAAATAAAAGATTTAAGAAAGATAAAGTATTGCCTCAACCTACAAATCTAACCCAAATCAAATGGAAAACCCTTATCATTTAATTTGCCTATATTGAAAAGATTTTGAAGTAATTTAATATTAATAAAGTCTATCCACTAAGTACCCTTATAGTTAATTGGTCTCTTGATCCCAAAAATGATCATTTTGTTTCCAAAAAAGATAATGAAATGATATTTGGTTTATAAGTACAATAATTTAATATAATTAGTGCTTTATTATATTTAGCCTAATTTACTAAATTGAAACAAAGCATTTGCAGTAATTTTCTTAGTAAAATTTAACTCTACACCAACTTGATGATATTAGAATTGTATCAAACACATATTTCATTACTTTCAAAGAACCATAAATTTGAGATTATTTATTCCAACATGTCAATAAAAAATTCTAGTTTAATTAGTTATGCAGATGTTTGGTACTTGTTTAATCCTGATAAGGTCCACTAGCAAACTATATATGTTTTTACTTATAATAATACAATAATCTCATAGCAATCCACGAAGCAAAATCTTGTTGCCACCTCCTATAATCACTATAAGATTCTTGCATTATATAAAGCAAGGAATGCATATAGTTGTGATATGTCATTCATCATATCCAGAGCATATGCAACCTAACTCCTACAATAAATATGCCAACAATAATATATAAAAGATAATGCTAATTATATTGCTCAAATTAAAAGTAAATACATCAATGGACACAAGACTAAATATATTTCTTTAAAATTCTTTTACACTCAGTGGAGCAAGAGAATTGATATTAAGAAGGTACGCTCCATCAATAATTCTACACATCTATTCACCAAATCTTTGCTAACATCACTGGTTCTACAAATTATCAAATTAATAAGTGCTATTTTGAGGAGGAGCGTTTCATCAAGGAGAGCATACTTTGAAGAAAAGAAATATAAAGACTATACTAGACAATTTTGTATTGTACTCTTTTTTCTTCGACCAAGTTTTATTCTATTGAGTATTACTAGCAAGGTTTTTAATAGGATAATTGTATGTCTAACACCACTTTATAATTCATCAACATTGTATCTATTTTACTTAGATTTTTATCTCACAAAATTTCCTTTAGCAAAGTTAGATGCAATTGTTATGAAGTAGTGGAATTCAAATGAAAGTGTCGAAATCATAGTGACTTCTTCCAGATAAGTATTTTCACATGGCATAAATTTAGCAAGCCTTCAATATACAAATTCTTGCTTTATACGTGGCATGAATGACGAAATTATTCAATATATAATTATTATTATGAACTTTCCAATTGTCACCTTGTTATTGGTCAAGACTTAGCACATTTGTCAAACATCAACCTTTAAATTATATAAATATGTAGAGTAATGCTATGCATAAATAGTTGGGATAGAAGTATGTATCCCAAGTAATTTGGCATCTTATTTGTTTATTGTTGACTAGTATTGTATAACTATTATGTTAATAAAAGTAAAAAAGTTAATAATTACTTGACAAGTGGTAGTCACCGATCAGTGACATTATTTGAGATATAAACTTTATATCCTAATTATATTTATGTAGCACTACTCAAATTTGTATGCCCTTTATAGTTTGAATAAATTACTAAGTTGAATAAATCGTCTTATTCATTTCACCCATATTTATTTATAATTATTTTTGTTACATTTATTCGTAGTACACATTGAATTATAAAAATTATGTACAAAAGCCAATCTTTCTTTATGATAGTCAAACACCCCTAGAACGACAGAATTTACTATGTCAACATGCTAGCACTTGTAACATAATTGATTAGTCAACATAATTGGCAAGATTTTTAATAAGGCATTTGTATGTCCAACACTACTTTATAATTCAACAAAGATGATATTTATTTTACTTAGATATTTATCTCACTAAATATTTCTTTGGCAAAGTTATATGCAATTGTCATAAAGTAGTAGAATTCAAAGAGGAGTGTTGAAACCGTAGTGGCTTTCACCACATAAGTATTTCTATATGGCATAATTTAGCAAGCTTCCAATTAAAGTTGGTAAATAGGTCAAGCCGCCTGTGGGCAGGCCAGCCCAATACAATATGTTGAATGTTATGAGCCGAAATGGCATGTTACAATGCTGTACTTGGGCAGCATAGCCAAGTTGCAGCCCAGTGTCCCATGCCAACATGAGCATGTGATGGGCCTATGCTAACACAAACCCACAATGGTCCCATGCCAATATGAACCTATGATGGGCCCTTACTAATCACGACTCATAATTGGGATTAATATGAATTGAGCCTACAGGCTCGTGCCTAATTTGTAAATTAATTTTTAATTATTTTGTAAAAATATTTGTAGTTATTTTCCTTACAATATTTTAAATGCAATTATAAATATTGTAATGATAATTAAAATTATTACTTGTAAATAACTATATTGAATTGGAATTATTTTATAATTATAATTATAATTTGTTGATAAAAATTTATTAATATTATTCTAAATTGAAAATTATAGGATATCAATACAAAAATAAATTGTTAAATTTACATTACTATAGTTACAATACATCCCAACTAGGCTGGCATCTATTAAACCGTCTATCATTTGTAAATTCAATCATTTTCTAATAAATTATAAATTTCTATTTTAAATTATCAAATCTCAAAGTTCTAAAAATCTTTAAACGTATTTTTTTGCCAATTTTATTTTCAGTCTATTGCATATTCCTAATCTTTATAAACATTAAAGCCTCTAAAGTATTTAATGTCAATCTTGATTATTTTTCATCTAATATCTTGCCCTTGTACTAAAAACAAATTTCAATGGTATAGTGGACACTAAAGGAGTTAGTAGATATTGCATCATAATGGATAACACAAGATAAAATCATTTTATTTGATTTTCACCATGATAAAATATCAAAAATTCTTTTTATTATAGTGTACTCAATATAGAAGAGTAGTTAATATCCATAAATATTTTCAATTCAAAAGTAGTAGAAATAGTGGAACTAGAATCAATTTTTCTTTTACTTTTTAATAAAATATTCCATGTAGCCTTAACATAAATAGACTCTTCATTTGTTTCTTTTATAGATAAATTTTAATCAAATTTATTATCATAAAAAATGAATAATTGGGTGATAAAATCATAAATTTGGTCAAAATCATAAGAAAGTCCACAATTTAAATTTTTTGAGATCCCTACAATTAAAATTTTTATACCAGACAAACTGATTCTAGGATTCATTATCGTTATACAAATAAATAACATAGGAATTTTTCTTTAATATTTTTAGAATTTAGTCTTTATAACAGTATATATTTGAATGGATTATTTTTATATTTAGAAATAATATCACTAATATTATATATATGAGTCCAAGCAACAAAAGTTGAAGAGTGATACACACATGAATATGCTAATATGCCATTATTAAACACTTCTAAAATGCATATAATAAAATGCAATTAGACCAAAAAATTTAGTTTTTTAAGCCAATGAGTCTTAAATTTATTTATGAGGGAACGGACTTAGGCCTTCGCTATAGGGCTACAGTGAGAACAAGCCTTCACTTGGTGACTGTAACTTCTCTATAAGCAAAGAACAAAGCAACATCAAGGCCACGCTGGTAATTGTTCTAGCAAAGACCTACCGATGCTAAAGTTAGTAGGGAATTTTAAGTATAAGGAGTGATTAGTCTAAAGAGTTTACTAGGAAGAGTTTCATTACCTTTTACCATTGTAGGGTTACCTATTTTATAGTTAATCTTTACTGTTTCATTCCAAGAATCATGGGCGGACATCTGGTTATCTTTAACATTATTTTCTGCGAGTTTTGCGCAATTAGATTGATTCTTATCTTGAGACTCCTATGATTTCTCTATAGGATGGATATTTTGACTCAAATCTTATGACTCTTGGGGCCTTCCTTACCTAGTAGAGTTTTAAGATTGTGGGCCTATAAGGTGTTTGTGATCTTGGGACTTTTTTTGGTTTAGGAAAATCTTGGCCACCTCATCAGGTCAGGTTTTAAGTATGAGTATTGATGAGCTTCCAAATCGTGGTTATTGTTTCCTGAGCTGTTTATTTAAGGCCTAAACTCAAGCTCTTGGTCCTAAGCGCGTCCTCATTCTGGCCCATTCTAATGTGGTAATTTCCATCCTCTCAATTTATCATGAAGGGTGTAAATCTATACTTGGGCATTAGCACTTAGGCTGATTTCTTAGGAGGGAATAACTATTATAGTATCTTTTATTTTATAATTATAATAATATAAAACATAATTATTCTAACCCACACAAGATTTCATCATCATATATATAGTATTTCAACGAGTTTTATGTCAAATTTGAACCTTTTATAGCTATTCCATAATTATTTAATACAACTTTGAATTTTTTTTTGTTTAGAAGATGATGAAACAATAAATTTTATTGATTCTCTATTTTTTTTAATATGAAAATTAATTAAAAATATGACAAAAATACCTCAAATGAAAAATACTTAAACTACACATAAATGTGAACTAACATAAAAATAATTTTATAGCAGTATTACTTGCACTTGCATTATTAAAAGTAATACTAATAAGTTTTTCAATAATTCAAAATTTTATAAAAGTATTCATTAAAGAATTAAAAATAATATTAGTTGTGTGTGGATGTTCCAATTCATGGATTTTGTTTTTTTTGGTGCAAAAATCAATCATTATTAATATAATGCAAAGTAACACAAATATACCTTAAATCATTGGTATTTATCCAACAATCGGAAGTAACAACAAACACTCTTTTAAATTATGAGATTTTATTAATTAAATTTGTTTAGTTTGATGATATACATTGAAAATATCAACTATATTTTTAAAAATACGAGAGAAGTTAGGTTGAACATATATTTTTATAAATTTCTTATACCTTTTATATTCGGTGAATGAAAGAGATTGTTTACTAGATGCAATTTATTTAGCCAATTTCCTATGCATGCACTGTTGATTATATTTGAATTCAAAAAACATATTTCTAAAAGAATTTTGGAGAATTTCAATTTGAGTTGGATCTTTTGGACTATGTACTTGCATACATGTTTTTGCATGTCGATCCAAATGCCTAGTGCCACATGAAGTTTTGCCATCTAAAGTTTTAGCACAAAACTTATAGGTAATGTTTTCTTCAATTTTCTAGAAATTGTACGAGTTTCTAGCATAAAATATTTCTACTTGATGTTCAACCCTTTTTTTAATTTTTTTTAAAGACTTATAATATTTTTAGTTGTGAAAATAGATTAGTTGCTAGAAAAGGCTAAAAGTTCTATTTGTGATAGTATTGATATGTTTTCTTTATTTTTATTACTCACAATATTATGAATATTAAAATTTGATATTGTGTTTATATAAATGATTGTGTTGAAAATTTGAATTGGAATGAAAAAATATTGAAAAATAAAAAAAAATAATAGAAAAAATTTGAGTGAGTTGAGAGAAATTTTGGAGAGATTTAAGAGAATTAAAAGAGATTTGTGGCTTGAAATAGAACCTTAAAATGCTATTTTAGAAGCCTAAAAAATTGACCGTTCATCGATGATCAATTACTTTTAAAAAAAAAATTGTTAATCAACTGTCCTCATTTAAAAAAAAAAAAAACTACCGTTAGCATATTTTTAAAAAATATAAATTTTAATGCCCGGCCTATGGATATGGCCCATTAAACTCGCGTACCTGGCATGATACGGCAACTGGCTATGCTGAGCCTCACTTCAGGCTATCGGGTTGTGTTGAAACTGGCCTCATGCTGTAGTGCCGCAACGACACAAAAGCCCATCTGAATCTTAAAAGCCCATCTGAATCTTCTTTATATTGGTCAAGACTTTGGCAATATTCTATTTGATAACACGTTTGTTAAACAACGACCCTTTTTTTCTTTGTTTTGAAAGGGTTAAACATCGACCTTTTGATAATATAATGTGCCTGCCTTTGAATAAATTCCTTCTCTTCACTCATTTCGCCATTTTTATTTATTTATTTATTCTTACATTTATTTATAATACAGTCTTAAATTATAAAAAACTTGGTAAAAAAAAAACTCTTTATGATAGTCAAACACCTCCAGCACACAGATTTTGCTATGTGAACTCGCGAGCACTTGCTACATAATTGACTGATCAATCACATGTGACATGGGCCACTCTGATTTAAGCTTTTTTTTTTTTTAAAAAAAAAATTGAGGTATTGTAAAAACACATCTTTATTGGTATGTATTCTTTTCCGAAAAAGTATATCTCCACCTCCATTCATTTTAGGCTGATACCAAGGCCAATTATATGGGTTTAGTATTTTTGCCAAGCTTTTTAAATAGCAATGCTGTTGAAGTCAATAATGTTTTTGTAACAAGATCAATAAACTTTGCATTCAAGTTAGCATATGCAATGGAAATAAGCAGTCACTGCTCATGACTTGCTTTCGGTAATCACTTCAAATTTGATACAATCTAACCAATTCAACCTGTTATGTACCTGACTGACTACTGAGTATATGCACATGACCAACTAAATAGTAAACCCTTGGGATATTAAACTCCCTTTCCAACTAGGTTATTGCAAATAAAACTGTAGAGCTCCAATGCAACAATAATATGTGGCTTTCAATTATCCGAGGGGTATCTCGTGAAGAAATTAAGCATATGGTATCAGACTTGCGAGAGCCACATTGCAGTCTTTTTCAGAGTGAAGCACTTCTCGTTGAAGCATAAAGGAAAACAAATGTAGCAGCCCAGCAATCACTGCACCTATACATACCCTGCAAAGGGAAAACCAGTCAGAAGCACTTATTGGTCATTGCTTGGACACAGCAAAAGAGTTTGTGTAGTTTACCTTGAAATATATGCCAGTATGATCTATCAGATCCTGCCACCATTGTAGAAATATGTTGGTTAAATTTTTGAGTCATTTTGCTTCTTTGATTTTGCACATCTATATGTGATGAAATTGCTTGATGTCTCTACTGTTGAGTATCAGAGGGGTAACAACCCAATAGCATGTAGCTGAAGACAAAATTCTTGGTTTCCCTGGGGCTGAACCCAAACTGTGCATCTAGGCAATCACAATGAGGGTAGCAGGGAAGTGTTGAAAATTAGAGAAAGTCAGAGATGATGTAATTACACTGGAAAGCAAACTAGTATTTTATAAGAGCTGGAAGCGAAGCATAAAGCTCAGCCAAACACTGAAAGATCCAATTGAGTAGTTGTTCTCTTGGTAGCTCCAGAAGAAGCTCCGCCTGGTGAGAAGGGAAAGAAAACAAATATCAAAATATGATTATTAGATTAGCATGCCAAAGCAATCTCCCAACTTCCAGGAAGGAATTTCAACTACCCTTCCAACTTTAGAGAAACAAAAACTCGTGCAAAGGGTGAGTCAACACTCCTGTCACCCTTAAAATACAAAAGTTTTATGACCAACATGAAAATGGTCTCCACCAAGAAAGAAATTTGGCTGAAACCTTTCTACAGTCAAATGACCACAAAATATGAGAGGTGATCTCTTACTGAATAGACAAGGGCCAAAAAAGGAACCAGATAAAAATTTGGGTCAGAAACCAGAAGCATATGTAGAATCAAATGGGTGTTTCTGATGTGACCCCTCCCCCATTTGTTGCCAAAATGATGAAGAGAAAGAAAACAAACTTATCAAGTTTTATACTTGTTTTTCTCTCCAAAAACTGAAATAAGTTAATGAGGCTAATCGTTGTGTAATGGTATCTAAATTAATTGCTTAATTCTCAAGGTCCACGCTTAACAATACTATGGGAATTTCGCTTCCCTGTAACTCATCAAGCAATCGAATGAAGCCAAGGGTATTGGTAGCCATCTTCTTGCTTGGGGCATTGGTGCATCAAAGAAGCAGGAAGAAAACAAAAAAAAGGGAGGAACAAACATTATATAGCTAAATCATGCAAGAAACATTATACAGTTACCTTTATTTGATCTCCCTCAAAGGCCAGAGAGTTTCGGTGAACATCAGACATCATGGAATCTGTCATCAGCTTGAAAACCCTCTTATTCATATTTGTTTTCATACCAACCATCTTTCCTGAGGCATAAATTTTAGTGACTCCAATATCTGCTGCCATTCTCCTAACGTAAAGCTTCTTCAGTAGAATTTCCATGGAGTATGGCTCTTTTCCATATTGGCGGCGCAGACTCTCTGTAAATTGCATCAAGCACCAGATATCTTTTTCAGCAGCTTTCTCAGCTTCATTAACAATCTCCATGGGGTTCTCCAAATGGTTAATGTACTCGGAGGGGAGACGAGGATTAATATTTACATCAATCTGGAGTCAGAAGAAACTAAACAGACTAAGAAACAATCTACAGCCATGCACGTAATCTTACTCAGCAGTTACACTAGAACTTTCTTTTTTCTTTTTTTGCAAGTCCACTCTTAAAATGTGATGCTTCGTTAAGTCTGGAAATGCTTTCTACCCTTATACACAAGTTGATTAAAATACTAACATAACACAAGTATATCCATTGGATAACACAGATAATGATCATATGGAGACCAAAACCTAAGGAAAACACATTCATTTATGCTTAATGCAGCTCATTACATCATATCTAGGCCTATGCTACTCTAGACCTTCAGAAAATTCTCCAGTATTGCTGTACTCATATTATTGAATTTCAATAGCCTGCAATGCTTTCCAGGACTAGTCCCTTTTGAAACTTGACTTCACACAGTGAACCAACTCTGATACACAACATTACAACTCCTTGTAATGGAGATTCCTCCTCCAAATAGAGCCATCATCTCATAATGACTTCTTACAGTAACAACAGAATGCAATATGTCTATTCAGTTGTTGAGGAGAAAATGGTTGGAAAAAAATTAATCGATCCGTTATAAGTGCCAATAACACAAACAGCCTTTGGCTCTATTCATGAATCCTCAAATTATTTCCATTTCAAAGATTTAAGCTCTATATTTTATAGAATAAAGAAAAGGGCAATATCTGAATCCAGTAAAAGTTTTACAGTAATCAAGTTTTCAGTCAATCTCAAGGAGCAACCAAGTAACATAATAACCTCCATTTTCATTCTACAAATATGATCTTTAGTAGACATAATTAACCTGTAACTAGCTTCAGATGATTTAAATATTTTATCTTCCACTGAAAAATAGTCCAGAGAATAACATTACCTGCACAGACTGGTAAGGAACTGAAATTACACGGTGTTCCTCAACCTGGAAACCAGAAAGGGAGAGGATCAGAAGTGAAAATCAGAAAGTAGAGGCACATAAAGTGCAAACAATCACCAAAGGCACAACAAGGACAAAGATCTGTAAATATAGATGCATTAGTTATAGTGAGTAGCTGTTTGGTCAGTTATTTTACTATTGGGGCACAGAATAAATCTAAAATGAATAAGGCACAATGGGTAGATGAACCAAAAGGCATCCATGTGAACAGTAAAAATCTGTGAATAATTCATTCAGCAAAGTCAACCAAGATGCTTCTTTTTCAGATAATGGTGAAGAAATGGATCATGAACCAGAAGATACCTTGGACAAGCTCTCAAAAAGCATTTCGAAGAACAGATCAATGCCTACATTTCCAACATCCCCTGTCTGTTGCTCACCAAAGATGGTACCAAAGCCTCTTATGCCCATATCTCTCTCTGCAAGTTGGAAACCTTGGCCAAGTTCACAGCACTCTTCAAGTGCTGCTAGCCTTTCCTAGAGAAGCACCATAATAGTGGATGTTACATTTACATATCTTGTCGTAGCTTATCAACTAAATATAAATGAACTAATACAGATAAAGGGTGACATCAAAATACGTACGAGTGCTTGGTCAGAGAGCAAAGACTTATCAGGGTAAAATAAGTAGGCATGAGCTTCCTTATCTGCCCGGCCCACCCTTCCACGCAACTGTTGAAATCAAGAAAACATACAACATGAAGAAATACACAAGAAGATGAAGAGCCTCCTAGACCATTTAAGTATTCTGTTTTAAGCATATTCTGCTGTATGTTACTGGTAAACATAATGAATCTAAATGCAAGCTACCTATAAAATTCAATATAAACACGATGGTAGGAGCAAATGAGCCGCATCTTTTGTTCCCACACAACTTTATGGATAAAAAAATTTATTTGTAAATCAAGCAAGAGAGAGAGATGTAGAAGAGGAAGGGGCAGCGTCGAGGGGAAAGTAGTTGCGCTGTGTGTAATTTAGCCAACTATTACTCCTTAAATGTATATGAAAAAATAATAGTAATATTCTTTAAAATAATTGTATATAACTGAAGTTAAAGACAGAAATATAGCATTCAGTTATTACAAAGGAGCTACTCAGTAAATGCAGGCACATTCAAAACTTCAATAACAAACTAAAATCATTATATGTTTTTTTCAGGAAATGGAGAGTGAATGCCTTCCTCCCTGTGCATTTCCAAGACAAAGATTTCTACTGTTGCTCCTCCGCATGGTAATGTATTAAGTTTAGGAATAAACATAAGATAGGAGTAAGTGCAAAGGGAGGACCTGATACAACTGTGCTAGGCCAAATTGTTGAACATCCTGAACTATAATGGTGTTTGCATTTTGAATGTCAAGCCCACTTTCCACTATATTTGTGCATATAAGAATCTTGACAACACCTTGGGCAAATTTTTCCATAGTTTCCTCAAGCTGCTTTGAATATTGCTGCAAGAAGAAGTATATAGCACATAAAATGGGTGTCACTTGAAACATTGCGAACTACACAAGGATGAACTGTGTTAAAACTATGCCAACTTCCTATCAAGGAATAAGTTGCATGTAAAACCATCAGAAATTACAATAATAATATTCATTGCAACAAGCATTTTCCATCTACATGTGTGACTAGAATACACTATGATAGATAGCACAGTGTTGATGTCTAACATCAAAAGGTAGAATTACCTGCCCATGTGCAACAGCTATATCAACATCTGGAAATGCCTCTTGAAGAAAATCCATCGCTTCTTCAAGTCCTGTTACACAAGAATGGTGGTGATACTTACATCCAAACGGCCAAGCATGCAGCAAGTGCAGAGAAATGCTTGGAAACAAACCTAGTTGCAGCTAAATGAAAGGAGTTCTATATTTTGACAGTGGGCAACTATTTTGCTCCCACTCTTACATCTCTTACATTAGATAATCTATATCTGATTCTATAGTCCATGCAACACAATAAGTATAATTATTGACAGAAAGAATAGCAACAGGAAGATGATAATTAATTCTGTAAACCAAACAACCATATGATAATGGAAAATGTTGTGCCAAACTATTTCATATATTAGAAATCTTATTCAGGTATACTTAGTACAGGGTTCACCTTTTATGCGAGGCAAGACATAAAAGACCTGGCCATCCCGGTTCAGCTCATACTTGATGGCTGCTATTACCTTCTCTTTACTGAAGGCTGAAAGATGTGTTTTTATAGGAACCCTTTCTGGAGGTGGTGTTGAAATCAAACTGGAAAGATAAAGGAAATACAAATTATAATAATATAAGATGATGGTCCAGAAAGTTGCTAGTCTGAATGGCTTTTTTATATGCTGTGAGGTCCTTAAATCTCAAAAGGAGCTCATTTCTTTGTTTTTAGATGAGAACGCAAGCCATATCATGCTATTGTCTGCAGGAGCTTCAAAATGATTTTTAAGCAAAAATAATTGCTAAAGTATGCTAATCTGTCTTTCCTGTACAAAGAGTCAACTCTACCTACAACTTGACATCACTTACCAAGTTCAATTTCACCAAATTTCACACCTAATCCAAGACAATGAATTGAACCAAAATTCAACGAAGAAATTCAGAAGACTGAAATATTTTACTTCAAATAACCTATAAAGGTAACTTTGTTCTACAGTATTAAAACAAAAACATACTATTTTACTGAAGTTGCAAAAACCTCATATTGTCAACACAAATATTACCTAGCATCACGAAATCCAGTCAAAGCTAAATAAAGTGTTCGTGGTATAGGTGTAGCAGAGAGAGTAAGAACATCAACTGAAGTTTTAAAAGAAGCAATCTTCTCCTTCTGTTTGACGCCAAACCTCTGCAAATCAAAGAAACATTGCACATGAGCAGGCATGACAAATAAAAATTATTTCAGTACAACTGAAGAGTACTGATGAGAGATCAAAAACTGCAGCACTATCACATAGTTTTCCTTTATTTTTAAGCCGTCCCATTACATGGAGGTGGGATTCCTTTGTGTAAACAAAAGTGTAACCAGTCTTTATTGCACTTATGCATGAGAAACATGATCTTATTTATAGGCCATCAACAAATTTCTAGAAACATACAACTATTGTTCATGGCATAATGATATCACTATGGTCAAGGAATGAATCCAGAAGCACATATTTCAGTCAAAAATCGGGATACTTTTATAGAAGTACATAATGAAAGCAAATGCCTGAAGGTTTGATTTCTTGGGAAATAGCCTTGAGACTTTGGCTATAATAACAACAGGCATTAGGAACTAGCTAAGGGAAAAGAAAGACTATTAACAAGAAGAGAAAGATTATTACACAACAGAAGCTTATTGCAAAGTTTCCCTTCCTTAATCTACAGTAAATCTTTCATTATTTACAAATTCATCAATAGTGAAAGAAGATATAAAACCCACAAAAAAGAATTTAAGTAAATTCAGGTCCACAAGGCAAGGATTCTTAGCAAATGACAGCTGTAGAATTTGGAGGCAAACCTGTTCTTCATCGACCACAAGAAGGCCAAGATTGTTATACACAACACGACTTCCAAGAAGTGAATGTGTTCCCACAATAATGTTCAGATGACCATGTTTTATCATGTCTAAATACTCCTCTTTCTCTGCTTTTGTCTGCCATTTGCAGCAAGGTTGTTAGACTTGCAGTTTGAACAAAGGAACTTCTAACATGCACTAGACCGGCAAAGGATTTCAATTTAGAATGTAGAATAAGGGAGTAACAAATCTGCTTGACTTAGAGAAATAAGAGGCTAATCCAACAGATATATTTCCATACCTGAAACCGACTCAGCAGTCCAACCTTGATGTCTGGATACTTAGAAAACCGCTCAGAAATAACATCAAAATGTTGTTTGGCTAAAACAATAGTTGGTGCTAGAACCATAGCTTGCTTCCCTGCTGAGACTACACAGAAGATAGCACGCAGTGCAACTTCAGTCTTACCAAACCCAACATCTCCACAAATTAATCGGTCCATTGGAGTTTTCCTCTCGGTCAAATCCTTCTCAACATCAATAAAAGCCTGTAATGAGAATCAAATACGTAAGAGGTGAAAATTTTCCACCCATTCTTTTAAGGTCAAAACAGCATGTTATCACTATGTTATAATGCAAGAGATGTCCCCAGGCTTTGCAAGGTCACTGAAGAAGAAGATTTTTTACTTATTGTAAATCCCTAAAGCTAAGGCTAGGGCCAGACTGTTACATCTTAACACAACAGCTATAAAGGAAAAGCATTTCAGCATCAGTAACAAATTTTAACAATGCAAAGAATAAAATATAGGATCATACCTGTTTTTGATCTGGTGTAGGCTTGTAAGGAAACTGGGCTGTAAATTCAGCCATGGCAGGATTCTTGGCATAGGGAGGTCTTTTTTGTTTCAGCCTGTGCAAATAGAGCTCCATTAAGTCCACAACCATTTTCTGAATCGCAACCTTTCCTTTCGTCTTTCTTCTCTCCCACACGCTAGTGTCATTCAATTTGCTCAATGTCCGAGGCCTTTTTGTCTCATTTGGCCTAGAATCACAACAGAAATACAAGGCATGATTGAACCACATGGAGAAATTACCCAAATTCATATTATACACACACACGCACACAAACACACACACACACACACACACACATAATCTCACATTTATCTTTAGAAATTCTCATAATGGTTTATTCTAATAATTCATATCCCGACCCCCATTTTTATCAAAGGACGTTCTATCTGCTTTCTCACTCTATATGAAATGTAGCAGTTTCAAAAAAGCTGGAGTTCATTTATGCATATTCCCAATAATTAGGCCAAAACCAAGCAAATTCTAGTGGCTCATTGAATATATTTAATATAAAACCACATAGAAACAAGAGAAGCACAGTTAGTAATTCATGACCTGCATTATAAACTTAAAGTATTCAATTAACTCACTTCAGTAAAGAAAGCAAAATTGAGGTTCCAATCAGGCATCGACAAGAAGATAACCATTAGTACAAAAAAGGTGGCCACAACAAACAAAAACCAAATTTGCCAACAACTCAGAGGCCAAACACTCAGCATTTCACAGACTACTCTCATACAACAAAAGCAAGCATTTAAAAAATTAGGCAGTATAAGGAGAAAAGAAAATGTTTACAACCAATCTAATAACAAAAGATGAGAAAAGAATAGAGAAACCTTACAAATTGTATCGATAAAGCATACGAGAGGCCTGCTTAACAGGAAGTTTAGCCATGCCATCAGCATACTCAATGAAAACATACTCAATGGGCTCAGTAGAATTTTTAGGCACATCAAACTTAATCCCAACAAATCTCCCAATACCAACTTTCTTATGAACAACATAATCACCCGACCTCAAACTGTACGGATCAACCTTATAACTAAAACCGCCAACCCCATCACCCTCACCACCACCACCAACACCAGCTTTCTTACCCTTCAACTTTTGCAATCCTTTTTGCTGCTGCTCTTTCACCAACTGAATGTACTTGTCAGCCTCTTCCGAATCCATTACCGGCCTCGTAGCCTCTCTATTTCCAAAATCCCTTCGGATTCTCTCGTTGAGAATTGATATGTCATCCGGCTCAGTGTCATTTTTCTCCCTTCTTGGGGATGGTTTTTTACTTGTGGGTGAGGAGAGCGAGAGGCCGGGGGTGTACACGGCTTTGAATCGGAAAGATAGTTTATTCTTTTTAATGTTGAGTTTCTGGAGGGAAAAGAGTGAAGTCCAGGTCAAGAGCTTGGGAGAAGATGAAGTGAGCTTTAAGACAAGTGGGTTTGGGGAGAAAGAAGCCATTGATTATGACAATGAATGAGTTGAAACTCAAAAGGGTATTGAGAATTTCAAGAACTGGAGCATTTGTTTGCGGTGTTTGAGCTGAGCCTGAGAGTGAAGGGTAAGTGGATGGATAATCAATCAATGGAGGGTTTTTAGAGGGGTTTTAGACACAGAATGTTGGGTTCTGATACGTTTGTTTGCCGGAACCTTTGGGATAATACATATATATATATATATATATATCACTCTCACTCTCACTGATATTTTCTCTTTTTCATTTTTATTGGGTTCTAATTTTGTCCGAGTGTTTTTTGCCCTTTTTCTGTTCGCTAATGATATCTCCAATTTTGTTGGTCAGGTTGCGGTTTGGTGCCTAAAATCTCCCTCCCTTTGGTTAATATTATTTTCTCCGTTTGGTTGCGGGCATCAACCTGTGTTTTTTTATTTTTAAAAACATATTTTAAATTTTATTTTTTAAAAAGTCTGTGGCACAGTTCGTTAGGCCTACAATAATATGGCATGCCCATAGTTGTCTTGAGCTGCAGTTCAGGTTGTCATAATTGAACGGGCACGATAAATTTTTATATTGTGGTAACCCAAACATGACGGTCTATTAAAATTTATTAGCTCATGCCAACACGACACAATTTACATGCCACTTTATTCAAATTTAAATATTTAAAAATTATCAAAATAGGTTATTTTTATCTTTATTTTTTTTTTCTAAATTTTTTTTAATAAAAATATCAATGTTGAGAATGAATTTTATTTTTTCTTGAATAACGCACAAAGATTTTATTATTGAAAAGGAAACATAAATAAGATGTTAATCGGAATATCTTCCATCTAAATAGCAGAATTTCCAATATTAAGAGCCTGCTTAGCAAGAGATGTAAATGAGAATTACAATTAGGAGACATAAATTTAACATCAAACATGTCCCTGTCTTGGGACTTGCTTTTGGATCTCCATAATTTTTTAAAAGATCTCTTTTATTGATCTGACTCTCCTTGATACTAAATTAACAACATTTTTGGAGTCAAACTTAATAATAAAAAGGACTAAGTCCATCATCTTTTACACATTTAACCTTATAAAATCTCTCTTATACAAGAGTTAGATCTCCATCTAAAATAGAGATAGTGATCTTTATAAGAGATAGTTCTTATTTTGAAATTTATTTATATTTCCGTTATTAAGAGAAGTAAATTCAAACGGGTCACAAAATATTTATTTAATTTCTATGAAACATTTTGATAATTGTCTAATATATATCAACAGACTTATATTATAATATTGTAAATTTATTTATAATATTACATGTGAAACTTTTAAAATAAAAAAATAGCAACAAAAAATTATACTAGGTATCTCTCCACCACTTTTCTCTCTAACAGTTTTAAAGGGAAATAGGTGAGACAAGCACAAAACCTTTAATGGTTTAAGATGCACTTAGCATGGGTAAAGCTTAAAGAGATCTCCCATTTATTACAAAACACAAGTGAGTACGATAAACAGAACATGGACACAAAAAAAGTTGTGTAGCTCATTAGCTATTTCAGAAGTAGTAGTTGTGCTATTGGGTGAGACTAAGTTACAAGGTGAGGAAATGAATGCAGGATGTTTATTATGTGAGGTGTTAATCCAATAAATGCCATAAGTAGGGAAGCTTTTAGAACAGCTTTGACCAAAGCCTTAGAAATAACATATTCTTATGCCATTTTCAATATTTGGAGGACAAAAGATGTATTGCAGCTGGAGAATTGTGGCATTTTGATAAAGCTCTAATAGTGCTAACGGGGGTAGAAGGTATGGGGGAAATAAGAAAAACCTCTTTTCAATTTACATCTCTTTGGGTGCAGATTCATAATATATCAGTTATGTGTATGCAAAATAAAATAGTTTGACTCTTCAGCAGTAAAATTGGTGAAGTTGAAGAGGTAAAAGTGAATACCTAAGGCGGCTGTATAGGTAAATTTGCAATGGTAAGAGTTAGAATTGATGTAACAAGGCCGCTGAGAAGGTTCGTGAAAATGAGAATAGAGGGGTTCAACAAATAGGTCACAATGCCAATCCTTTATGAGATACTACTTGATTTTTGTTACATATATGGTGGGGTTGGGCATGTTTTTAGAGAATGTGGGGAGTTTAAACGATGGAAAAGTTAGGAGAAATACAAGGAACCAAGGTTAAAAATCAATACTTTCAAAAAACAAGAATTCAAATTTAAGCCATGGATGAGGGCTAGAATACCAATGGAAGCAGGTAGAGAGTACAAGAGTAAGGAAAAGATGACCAAAACAAGGGAAAAAGAGTTGGTCTATAGAACACAACCATAGAAACAAAGCTCTCAATAGGAAGTTTATGTCTCTGTCATTAATGGTGATAAAGATGTAACAGGTGAGGAACATGGAGTTTTTGGTAGTGCAGAGTTAAAGAACAACAACAAAAAGGAAGATGACCTGACCTATAAGAACATCCCAATCCAATCAAGTGTGGAACGAGTCGAACAAACAGGAAAACCACCTAAGTAGAAGGGAAGCCCAAGACGCATTAATGGTGAGGATGAAATTCAATGATGAAGTTAGATAACTAGAGCATAGGCATGCCTAATAACGAAACTCGAGTTAACAGAGATAGTACACTAATAGAGGGTGTTAGCAAGATAGGGGAAGCATGAATGGAAAAAGAAGCGGGAGTGGAGTTTTTAGCGAGAAAGGCAACTAATAAGCAAAAAGAGGAAGCTGCATTTGGTGTGAGAAAATTGCAACTCCAAAAAATTGAAGTACTGGGCTAGGATGTAGGGGATAAGCTGAAGGCCTAAAAGGATAATATGAGTACTCTTAAGGGGCTAAAGGCTAAAAAGGAAAAAAAATGGAAAAAGGTGGCCAAAGGGTCGGGTGTGGAGATATTAGTCAGGTCGAAGAAAAACTTGTGTAAGAGAAAAGAAAGAGATGAAGAGTTTGAGGGCCTAAATCCTAAAAAAAAATAGTTTCAAAGCTTCTCAACGGCTAACTTTTCAAATGGCAATGGAACAAAAGAAGGAACGTTCAAAAAGGAAGTAGATGAGAAATCGGTGGTGGTTGGGATCCAGCCTTGCCGAGCATTATAAAAATATTCAACTAGAATGTTTGAGGAATCCTCAAATATTTCAAGCCCTATACAAAATCCTCAAGGGCATGCAATCAAATATCATTTTCCTTTGTGAAACAAAACTGGGGGGGAGAACAAATGCGACAGATGGGTTGCAGATTGAACTTTAGGAATTGCTTAGCAATTGACAGAGTAGGCATAGTAAGAGGTGTGGGGCTTTTATGGGACGATGATGTGGACTTAAGATCAAATCTTTATAGTAGATGTCATATAATTCGGTGATCAAAGAAAATAATGCTATGTGTTAGAGATTTTTGGGGATATATGGCATGCATGAAGCAGAGCAAAAGATCTATACATAGAAGCTAATTAAGAGACTATGACGGCTTAGTGATCTCTTTTGGATTTGTAAGGGAGATTTTAATAAAGTTCTGTCATAAAAAAGAAAGACTGGTGGCCACCCCCGAAATCTCAGTGCTATCAAGATTTTTATAGAAGCTTTTAAAGTGTGCTGCTTAGAAGATGTGGGATAGAGTGGATTCCATTTGCTTGGTCAAACAAAAGATGTGGCTCAAAACTTATTGAGGAAGGACAATCATTTTATTTGTAATCTAAAGTGGAAAGATATTTTTCGTAGATATAATATTGTTCATTTAGTTGTAACTAGTTCTGACCATAAATCTATTATGGATGAGGGTTAGAAAATCATAAATCTATTATGGATGAGGGTTAGAAAATAAATAGATGGTACAACTGAGTTAGACAACCCCAATCGAGGTTCCATTATAAAGCATTCTGGTATTCTTATAATTGATGCAAGGATATTGTTGCTGAGGAATGGACACCTCCAAATTCATAGAATGGGGATCATATAGAGTCTTTCAAAGGAAGGATAGCAAAAATAAGAAAGGCTTTGAAGCTGTGAAGCATAAATGAACTTGGGGGAAGACAGAAAAAAATTATATTAGCTAAGAAAGGAGTTAGACATATACCTAATATTAAACAAGCAATATGATCAGTAGAGCAGAGTAAAGGCTTTGGAATACAAGATCGACGGACTCTTGCAAGAGGAGAAAATATAGTGAAAGTTGAGATCAAAGATTTCCTAGCTTAAAAAAGGTGATCGTAATATAAAATTTTTTCATATAAAGGCTAGTAGCCAAAAAAGGAAAATGAGATTAAGGTCTTCTCAACGATGATGGAATTTGGATGGATAGCCTAGAGGATATGGAGACTACCTTTTGTTGCTACCTCAAAAAGCTTTTTTATTCAATAAAACCTTCAAATAAGATAATGGTTATTGCCCTGAACTATATTAATAGCAAAGTTACTTTAAAGATGAATGAAGATCTTTGCAAACCCTTCATTAAGGAAAAGATCATCAAAGTAGTTTGGCAAACACACCCATTGAAATTCTCTAGACTAGATGGGATGTCTATTTGTTTTTACCAAAAATTGTTAGAGACGGTGTTTACATGTCATTATAATATTTTATGAATATTAATTATTTAATATTTATACAATAAATATTACGAATAAAATTGTAGTAATCACTTATCTAACAGCAAAAAGAATAAATATTTATATATATATGTATAATATTCATATTATATTTATATATGGATGATACTTAATTTATGTATTATTATTAGTATTATTTGTATAGATTAAAAATATACTATTAGTATTGAGTTTATTTGCAAGACTTTAGATTTATTTTAAGGACCAAATTGTAACACTTTGAAAGTTTTAGGAGTTAATTTGTAAATACTAAAAGTTAGCCTCTTAGCATAAAAATACACATTTTAAACCCTAATTTACTCATTTTTGGGTCGAGCCACCCATTTAGAGAGAGAAATAGAGGGGAGAGAAAAAGAAGAAGAAAAAAAAAAAAGAAATTGGAATTTTTGAGTTTTAAGAGGTGTATTATAACTATTTCTCAAATTATTGGTGTTAATTAAGTTAATTTTTTTAAGTTTTGATTTTTAAATATATGTACAATTGAGGACTTGATGTGGATTTTATAAAAAATATTGAGGATTGATGATGATTATGTAGATAACTTGATAAATCTTGATGAATTTGCACAAATTTTACTTGATAGTCTCTTGATCCGAGAATTTTATAAATTCTTGTACTTCAATTCTGGTTTTGTATTTTTGGAATATAAAACTAAATATGTCTAGAATCATTTGAGATTTTGAATCGATTAAAAATTTCAGAAATTGAATTTGTAGTGAATTTACCAAAATAATCCTAAAATTCTAGAAATTTCCTGTGTTAACAATATGATACAGTGACAAACAAATTTTTTATTTGCTGAATGATCTTAAAAAATTACGAATTTTTGAAATATAATAAATTTAAACATTTAATATGATATATTTAAAATTTAGAATTTAGATCAATGTGATTAAATTGTTATAATTTTATAAAGCGTATCAGCTCATTACAGTATTTAAGTAACAGATTTTTAAAGTCATGGAATAAAATAGTTTTAAAATGCTTTTGGTAAGGATTTTGAAGTAAAATATTTATCATGGATTGAAATATGTGCCAAGAATAATTCTGTGATTGTTTTATAATTTTTTAATTAGTATATGATTTTATAAAATTAGAAGATTGAATATTGTTCATTAAATATCTTGATCCCGCCAGAATAATAGTTTGGATTTAATGGTGTTTATGAAATTGATTGTGTAGGGATTATGATATAATATTCATACATAAGGAGGATATATGAGTTAAAAAATATATATTCTGATTTTGGAGCAATTGGATATCATTTGATGTATAAGAAAATTTTGTTAAGTGTAAGTTGTCAGAATGACAGGTTTTGAGAAATCAAGTAATTAGACCAATTCGATGTGATAAATACAATATGTGTAATTTTGTAAGCTATTTAAAGTATTTTGTGTGAATGTTGAGGCTTATGAAAGGATTTATCTCCATTGATAAGTTGAGGAGAATTAAGCCATGTACCCGAAAGTGCTAAGAGGTAAGTATACTAGACTTTTACTGAAATCACAATAAGCCTAGTAATTATTTATGTATGATTTTGTAAATTGGCTTAGAAATAGGTTTATGTTATGCCAAAGTATAATTGATATAAAATGTGAAAGATATATGTTTATGAATGTGAGCATTGACATTGAGTATGGATATACATGTGTTTATCAAAGTGAGCTTTCAAAATAAAATGTATTTAACAAAGAAAGTTTTTGAAGTGTAAAATGTCCCTGAGATACGTTTTGTGTTTTGAGGATGCTTGAACTTACTATTTACTTAGTACGCACCTTATGTGATTTGTGGAGCCTTTATGTGTGGCTTTTTCTTCGGAATTGGTATATGTTATATGTTCTGTATGTAGGGAGGATCCTATTGGTACCTAAAGAAAGATTGAGTCATTACATTCGTGTGGTGGTGTATTGGTTCATGTGAGAGAACTCACCAATGATCAGGGTAAGGGTTTGGCTCTTACCTTCGGGCATGAGCATTATATATGTGTAATTTAAACCTCACTTATACTATTCCTCTCATACGGTATGTCATCTACGAGTAACATTTAGCTCATTGTGTGATATGTGATATGGAGGTCCTACTAAGTAGTAGTTGAGTAATGGTATTCCTATTATATGTTTTGAAAGAATGTGTAAGCGCTTACTTGACATATGATTTGATAAGATTATGATTTTGATTTATCACAATATATCATACATATGCATTATGTACATATATGTATTTGTATTTTGATATATGAAAAACTAGCATACTTACTAAGTTTCATTCTCATTATAGTTTATGGTGATTTCAGGTAAATAAGGTACATGTGTGCTTAGCGGATTTGGCAAGGCTTCTGCTGTCCCTTAGGTTCCCTAAGTTGCTAGGTTGCTAAGTGTTTCATTTATGGACACGTAGTTTAAGATATTTGATTTGTTCCTATTAAATAAATACTTATGTATTATTTTATTTGGTGTAGTTGTATTTGGTTTAGGTTTCACCAAGTATGGTCATAAGTGAAACTTTGTGTTGAACTTACTAGCAACTTGCTAGATTCCTATGTTGAATTTAAATTGAATGGATTCTTTTTTTTTTTTTTTGTTGGTATTTTGCTCTTTTTTTTTTTTTGAAGAATACAAAAAGGCAATAAAAAAACAGTTTCTCACCAAAATATATTCACACAATTTGGGAATTCACTTTAAATCGTCTTTCAGTTATGTAACTAACTTATTCTTTAATTCAAATAATATCAATCTAAACAAAAATTAACCTATTCAAAGAATCAATGAAGGTTCGTAAGCTGTTTTCAACATTTCCATTTACTCACAAACAATATGTGAGATTAGAAAAAATATATACTTAAATATGAGAATTCTCTTGACTATATAAATTGAATCATCCATCTTATCACAAGGCTTAGCATTGTACTAAAAAATATTTCGGAAGTCATTCTTTAGTAACCTAAATAGAAATAGTGACTCAACCCAAATAATTTTGAAATCATACTTAGGTAGAAAAGCAAATTCCTTTATACAAGAATTACTAAGACTACAAGCAATAAACAATAATGCATGAAAGATAAAACAAAATAACAAGAAGTTAGTTAAAATGCATTTCAAAAGTTAGAAATAAAACTCCTTACTCTATCATTCTAGTTTAACCTAGAATGCGTCTAAATAGTTCAAGAATAAACTCTTTATTCTGCCATTTTAATCAAATGTCAGACCCCATTATCTTTTTTTCTGATTTTTTAATTCTTTTTTGAAATGCAAAATACAACTTATGTCTACTATCCTCCCCCCCTTCAAACCAAATGAAACATTGTCCTCAATGTTTAAATAGAAAGAGATAAAGTATAGGAGACATTACCTAAAACGTCAGTTATTCGAAAGAAACAAACCTAGGAGACACTTAAGCAAATATAAAGTAAAATGATAATGCTGATAAATAAATAAAACAAAGAAAAATTTACAAACGAAGTGTCAGATCTAATTTTCACTTGTTAAAGCCCACTGACCGATCAATATGAGTTATTGCTGGGTCAAGTTCGTAGGTAACTCTGCCTGTAATTTGTCAATTAATTCATCCACATTGGTAGCAGAAATGAGGATCTATCGCACCAAATGTGAAATAAAATTCTATTCCACAGCTTGATCAGGAAAACAGAGTAAGCAATCAAAATAGTTATTAACATTCAACAAACCTATGAATTTTCTGTGGATATTCAGCTGGGTCTAAGAGGCAATTTAAAAATTTTCTTCCAAGGTATCAAAACTACCTGGTAAAGCAATAAAAGCGTCTGCATTGTGAAGCATTCTAGCTATACGTTCATGCATGAATGAGACTCGTAATTCTTTCCCTATTATTTTCCCAATCAGGTTTCCCACAGCTAAAACTGTAGGAATAATACATAAAACTTGACTTCCTCCTAAATGTGCAGCTGTTGACACACACCCTATTAATCCAATGCTACCCCCTCCATAATCAAATGAATTTTTCTTGCAGCTAATATTTTTCTTAGATTATTTGCTGCCTTTACAAACACTTTATTGTCCCCAGGACTAGATCCACAAAATACACATATATTTCAAAATTGTTGAACTGAGATTTCCTCCATATCTACACTCACATTTATCTCAATATATGAAAATAAAGAAAATGAGGTGCTGTATTTATAGAGTACCAAATGATAACAACGACTTTGGTAACCCGACAGTTTATCAGAAGAAAGTTAAAAATAAACATAAAAATTTAAATATAGTGACCCACATGCATTATTTAATCAAAAGATTTGAATTTAAGACATCTATATAAGTAGCCATACTATTCATAAAATAAAATAAAAAAAAATAATAATAAAAGTTTAAAATTAAAACACGTATTTACAGATAGTTGTGATTATGGCTCACATCTTCCTTTGATTTTACATTCAGTAACGGTTTAAACTCCTTCTGTGGGTCAAGGATAGGCTTCTCATCCAATTTTTTTATAAATTAGTAAACAGAGTCTTTTAGAGTTAGATTCCCGAGACTATACCGTTGATGTTCATTTTTGAATTTATTCCATAAATTGAGAAGTTCATGTTGCATGAGTGATTTGGATGCTATACTAGCTAAGTCCAAATGCACACTATCGTATCAAGTAATATAAGATTTTAAGTCTAGATATCGATCCTACAGGGACTATGCAATCTAATTCTATAAATCAAATACTAAAATTATACCTACTTAACTTTTATTCAGAAAATCACAATCTGAAATTTATTTAACTAATCTACTCTATCAATTAAACTGAACAAAAGTAAAGAGTAGAATTCACAAAAAAAGATAATCTAGGGTTTTGACTTGTCCCCTAGTATTTCATTGGACTCATTAACTACTTAGTTAATCCTTTAATACTAATTGATTGGCTTAGACACTAATCTCGTCACAAGCCTCTGTTGATGGTCAAGTGACTATATTACGCATTCTAACAATCACCTATATGTCTATAGTAATCAAATTAAAATGTAATTCATTAAGATTAAGTCTAAATTATACCATACATGCTACCTAGGTATATGTCTATCCTAGATGGAACTTATAGTTGTTACCCTATGATCATGTATTAAACTACCCTAGGCTAAACCATGAATCCATATGTCAAGTTCATCATGGTTCCCCAATCATCCAAAATATTGATCAGGTATAATGAAAGCATTAAACACAAGATAGAATGAATCAATTGACTGTATTAAGTTCATAAACTAAAAATTAACACAATCCAAATCCATACTAGGTTCACATAGTTTAACCCTAAATGAACAAATTAACCCATCACAAAAATAAAGGTATCAAATCAATTCATAAAGATCAACAAAAACAAGAACATAATGATAAAGAAAGAGAAGAAAAACTAATCAAAGTGACTCCTTAATGTGCTTCTCCCTCAATCTTGACTTGAAGCTTGAATCTTGATTTTGGTTCTTCAATCTTTGGCTTTGATCTTTGATTTTGTGTTGTAAATTCTCTCTCTAAGTTTTTGTCTCTTTTCTCTCTTTTTCCCTCATCTCCCTTAGGATTTTTGGCTTTCCATTTATAGGTTTTTTTTTAAAAAAAATACTATTTAAGAATTACCGTAGCAAAATACTGTTCACGAAATACTATTCAGACGGGTACTGTTCATCGCCACGAGTGCCGCGGCGTTGGGTTATGGGCGTTGCGGCACTTAGCTACTGACCTGGGCACCGCAGCATTCAATCGCTAGGTGCTGCGGCACCCAGCCTTAGTGTCCATTTCACATTTTAAGCGTAACTTCTTCATTTTACGTCTGATTCACCTCCTGTTTATTTCTGTGCATCACATTTTCCATCGTGCATCTATTTATGATCAAAAACCACAATTAAATAACCAAATATTTATTATTTGGAGAAAAATATAAAAGTTGGGTACAAATCATACTAGTGCTTTTATGCCCGTATCAAATACCCCTAAACTTAAGACTTTGCTCGTCCTTGAGCAAAACAAAAAAAAATATTCACAACTTATTCATGACTCAAAAATAAAAACTTAAAATTTAAAACAAGCTTAAGTTGATTAAACGATCAATATCGTTGTCTCAAAAGCTGCGAAAAATAGCACAAGGCTCTTCAGAAATCAATAAACAACTTTCAACAATCCTCATACCATTGATCACGTACTTCATTCTCCCTTGTAAATGATCACTTGTGCGTGTGTGTAATAAGCTAAATAGAACATAACTTTACTCAATACTTAAGAAATACGTAAATATGATATCTCGGTATATTTTCAATTATAACACTACCATAAGTTTACTTTTCATACTACTCTCCACTAATGTAGAAATACACATGTCTAGGGATCTATTTAGGACTTTATTTAGCTTGTAATGTAAGGTTAAGGTAAATGTGGGTTATGAAGATATATATAAAATGTAAATCACATCATTAATACTTAGACTTTACTAAGAAACCTCTTGGTTTCTTTTCCTCCTTGATTATTCATCTCTTCCCCAAAACTTATGTTATTTCCATTTTTCTTTTAATCCTTTTTATAAAGAATTTCTTCTTTTTCTTAAACTGGGGGTATTATGCATTTAAATATATATATTTTTTTATGTACCCCTAAACTTAGATTGATATGCACCTTCAAAACTTATTACTTTTTATTGCAGTACCATTCTTTCATACATGCACAACCTTCTTTATTTTAAAAATATTTCTAAGTAAACTCAAGGTTTAAAGTGTTACCGGTAGATTTTAAGATAAGTAAACTCAAAGTCTTTAAACTTGTAATGTGGTTAAACAAAAAAAAAAGGATAATTAGGCTCAAACGGGGTGACTATGGATAAATATACATACAAGGTAGGCTCGAAAAGGCTCAAACGGTCCAAAGATGGCCTAATGTCATTTCCTTAAGCATATGAATTCTAGGATTTCACCTCAAATAGTAATCAAGCAGGTTCTAGAGTATTGGTCTTCGAGACTGTGATGTACTACTTAAGCATGAATAACTCTAAGCAAAATTTTTTTATCTAATACATGTTTATTTCAATGTACTCAAGAATAAATGATCAAAAATAAGTTTGAATTCAGTGCAAGAATCATGATATAAGAGTTATCTCAAGCATTTATTATTTTCTAAAGACATATGAAAATAAATTCAGCCAATATTTTATTTCGTATCATAGACTAATGATCATCATCTCAACTAAAACTAGACAAAAAAAAAAATTACTCCACAAGATAACCACTCAAATCTTGCAGTAAAAATAAACACAGGTTATGTGTTTTCTACCCCCAAACTTAAATTAGATATTGTCCTCAATGTTTAAAAATAAACTTAAAAGTAAGAAAAACTCCCCTGGTAGATGAAGTCGAAGCAATGCAACGTTGTTGCCCATTGATTGGACTGCGGTATTCCTTTACTTCTAATGCTTGAAATTGCTTGAGCTGCTTTCTTGAATGCTTGACTTGCTGATTTTATTCCTAAAAGAAAAACAAAGAAACTAACACAACTAAAACTGAAAATAAGCTAATAAAAATAAAATTTTACTTGGGTTGCCTCCCAATAAGAGCTTGATTTAACGCCGTCGGCTTAGCAGGGCTCTTTCTATTATTATAGAGGATCAAAGTCAATGGTGGAAGCACATTTATATGTGAGCTTGTTAGGCTTTCTTTTTTTTAACTTTCACATCTTTTTTATTTGATCTTGGGTAGCAACTTGTTCCTCTTTCTCTTCGTGTTTCTCTGGAAAGACTTGAATCTTAGACCGGTGAAGTGTCTCTTTTGTGTCATTCTCTTTGATCTTATCACCGTATTGCTTCTTTTTCTTCTTCTTTCTTCTCTTTCTATACCTTAAAGCTTTATTTTTTATGTAAGAATTCAACATCTTCATATCTTTGAGCTCTTTGGTGCTTGATGGCACCACATTAATACTGCAACAGTCAAATAATGTAGTGTGCATGGGCTAATTTTGCTCTTTGTTACTAGTATTTTCTACTGTGTTGCCACTTTTTTGCACCTTAAAATATTGTTGCGCTTTAATACCATTTTCTACACGTTCTATTATTGAGAATTCTACACATTTCTAAGATTCTGCACTATTTTTTAGACCGGTATGTTGCTGATTTGTTGTTTCAAAGCATGTTTGACACCTCTATAGCCTTTGAAGAAAAGGAATAGGCAGTCTATATGGTTGCACTTTATTTTTCTGCACTTCCTTCTCCTTTATACTTGATGGTGGTAGTGTGGATATGGTTTCTTGTAAAATATTACCACTCCTCAAGTTGATGGCTTGGCATTGCTCTACATTCCCTTTGAAATTTATCTTAGTATCACTTGGTAGAGAGCATTGAGGTCTCCTATTAATTACAGTAGCAACTTGTCCCATTTGAACCTCTAAATTCTTCAAAGATGCTGAATGATTCTGTAAGATAGCATCATTGGACTTCATATATTGCATAAGCATGTCTTCTAATGTCAGCTTCTTTTCTTGTGGTGGCGGGAATCCTAGGGGATTCATTGGTCTAGATGGCTCCCCTTAGTTGTTATGCCAAGAGAAGTTAGAATGATCTCTCAACCTTGGATTAAAGAAGTTAAATTGTAGGTTAGGTAGTCATCGGTTAAAATAGCCCATATAATTTAATGCTTCCATACACTGCTAATTCATGTGGTTATCACCACAAAAATCGTATGTCACTTGTCGAGTTTTGACGTCATTCAATGCATCAAACTTCTTAGATAAAATATTGATTTGAGTTATCAATGCATTGAATGCGTCAATTTCATATATACCGACAACTTTCTTGAGTGTAACTCTCTCTGCTGGCCATTGGTAACTGTTTGACTCTATCTCTTCTAATAGATCATAAGCCTTATCTGTAGACTTACTCATTAAAGCTCCTCCAGCTGCAGCATCTACAATAGGCATTAAATAGCCTACTAATCCATTATAGAACGTTTGACTAATAGCTATCTAGGGACTCTATGATGAAGACACTTCCTTAACATGTCCCTAAAGCGCTCTCATATCTCATACGATGACTCTCTATCAATCTGACTGAATGAGGTGATGTCATTCCTCATCTTTGCTATCTTTGTTGGTGGAAAGAACTTAGCTAAAAACTTATGTGCTAAATCTTTCCACGTCGATATGGATCCTGACGGCAATGACATCAACCAACTTTTAGCTCTATCCCTTAACGAGAAAGAGAATAATCTCAATCTGATGGCATCGTCGAAGACTCTGTTGTATTTGAAGGTATCACAAATTTCCAAGAAATTTATGATATGCATGTTAGGATCGTCATTAGGAGTTCCACTGAACTGTACAGTTTCTTTCAGCATCTGAATAATAGTCAGCTTGATCTCAAAGTTATTAGCGTTGATAGTTGGTCGCTGAATACTAAACTGAACACCACTTGTAGTTGGGATAGCATATTCTTTCAAAGCTTTCTGTCATATCAAAGGCTCAAACACAAGATTGTTGATGTGATCGTTGTTTCCCTCTATGGTATGAACTGTTAAAGGAAAATAAAAAGAAGATCAAAGTAAAAAGAAGAAGATAATATAAAAATAAAATCCTGAATTAAAAGTAAGTAGCTTGGTATTAGTATTGATCTAAAGAATAAATAAAACTAATCCCCGGCAATGGCGCTAAAAACTTACTTTAGATGCTATACTAGCTAAGCGCAAGTGCACACTATCGTATCAAGTAATATAAGATTTTAAGTCCAGATATCGATCCCACAGGGACTATGCAATCTAATTTTATAAATCAAGTACTAAAATTGTACCTACTTAACTGTTATTCAGAAAATCACAATCTAAAATTTATTTAACCAATCTACTCTATCAATTAAACTGAACAAAAGTAAAGAGTAGAATTCACAAAAAAAGATAATCTATGGTTTTGACTTGTCCCCTAGTATTTTCTTGGACTCATTAACCACTTAGTTAATCCCTTAATACCAATTGATTGACTTAGACACTAATCTCGTCATAAGCCTCTGTTGATGGTCAAGTGACTATATTACGCATTCTAACAATCACCTATATGTCTATGGCAATCAAATAAGAATGTAATTCATTAAGATCAAGTCTAAATTATACCATACATTCCACCTAGGTATATGTCTATCCTAGATGGAACTCATAGTTGTTACTCTATGATCATGCATCACGAGTTACTGTTTACACGGGTACTGTTCACTCCCAAGAGTGCCGCAGCGCTAGGTTGTGGGCACCGCGATGCTCAGCTATTGACCTAGGCACTGCAGCGCTCGGTTGCTGGGCACTGCAGCGCCCACCTCTGGTGCCCCTTTTGCATTTTGAGCGTAACTTCTTCGTTTACGTCCGATTCGCCTCTCGTTTGTTTCTATGCATCACATTTTTTATCGTGCATCTATTTATAATCAAAAACCACAATTAAATAGTGAAATATTTATAATATGGAGCAAATACGAAAATTGGGTACAAATCATACTAGTGCTTTTACACTCGTATCAATGAGCCCATAGGCATGCGTCTCAAGAGTCAATAGAATATCATCCAAAGACTTCTTACTCAGTCTATCTTTAATGAACTGAATTTTATCTTCTCAATTTCTAAATGCAAATCTTAAAGAACAATAACTCCGATTACAATTCTATCGAGCATATTTATGATAGACTTTGTAACATCTTTACTCGTCGCCTTTTGGCATAAGAGCTTTTTTCAAGACTAGGCATAAAAGAAACAAAATCATTTACAAACTCACTAGATAATCGAACTTTGGCTTCAATTAACCAACGAATGTCTGCAGGGATATTACTCAACATTAATAACGTTAGTTTTTCACACCATGCTTTGTAAATCTTAAGTTGAGCATTTTAAGGCAATAAAGGAAAACGTTTTTTAAGGTTAGCAAGAATGCTATCCATTTTGAAAGAAAGTAAAAAAAAATAGATGAATGTATAGTTTAAGGGGAACTGAGAAACCGACTTTAATAGTTATGGAGTACCGTATTTGCCATTTGACCGGAAAATAAAATCACACTGAAGAAAAAAAAAAGAAAATAAAAGAAAATAAAATACGAAAGAAAATAAAAGATAAAATAAAAAGTCAAAAGATAAAACATAGACAAAATATAAAATATGGTATAGATAGATTAAACCTGATTAAGCATGATAGACAGGATCCACAAGAGGGATCTCGTCTAGGTACATAGAGTGGTCTACCATTTCTATATATTTTTTCAGTCGCCGTCCATTCACTTTAAAAGTTCATCCATCAGTAGGGTCATCGATTTTGACAGCACCATTAAAAAAAATGTGCCTTACCATAAATGGACTAGTCCATCAAGATCTCAAATTTTCAGGGTGTAAATGCTCGAAGTGTAAGGCACTGGACTAGTCCTTGTTGATTTGGCTCGAAGTGTTTTCTTAAGATTTGTTTGTCATGAGCTGCTTTCATTTTAGCTTTGTAAATCTTGGAGTTATCATATGCATTATTTCGTAGCTCTTCTATTTCTGACAATTGTAACTTTCTCTAAAGACCTATAATACTCAAATTAAAGTTAAGGGCTTTGACAGCTCAGTAATTTTTATGCTCTAGCTCAACAGGTAAATGGCAAGCTTTCTCATAGATAAGCCAGTATATAGATATTCCTAAGATGGTTTTGTATGCAATGCAATATGCCCATAATGCATCAGAAAGGCATAGAGACCAATCTTTACGATTCGGGTTAACTGTCTTTTTCAAAATCTGCTTAACCTTTCTATTTTCTAGCTCGGCTTGTCCATTTGTCCGTGGATGGTATGCAGTGGAAACTTTGTAAAGAACACTATACCTACGCATTAAAGCTTCAAAAGAACGGTTATAAAAATATGTTCCTTAGTCACTAATGATGACACATGGTGTACCGTACCTAGATAATACATTTTTTTAAAAGAATTTTACTATAGTTGTATTATCATTAGTACGACAAGCTACAGCTTTCACATATTTTGATACATAGTCAACAACTAAAAGAATGTAAAGATAGCCAAAAGATGAGGAAAAATGACCCATAAAATTGATACCCTAACAATCAAATATCTCAATAACAAGAATAGGGTTAAGAGGCATCATATGTCTTCGAGATAAAGTACCTAACTTTTGACATTTTTTACAGGAACTACAAAAATTATTAGTGTCTTTGAACAAAGTGGGCCAGTGAAGACCACACTATAAAATTTTCGCAGTTGTCTTCTTCATAGAAAAATAACCGCCACAAGCAGTACTATGACAAAAATTTAAGATACTAGAAACTTCACTTTCGGGAATGCAATGTAATTTAGTCAGATTAGTATTTGAAAAGATATGGATCATCCTAATAAAAATTACGTACCTCAACCAAGAACTTACGCTTATCTTATACACTCTAATTAGTTGAAAGTTCACCACAAACTAAATAATTTACGATATATGTAAACCAAGGTATTTGACTTATAGTAAAAAGATGCCCATCATGGAAATCATCTCGAATAGGTGGCAAATCAGTGGAGTCAATGAACTCAAGGCAGGATAAATGATTAGTAACAATATTTTCAACGCCTTTCTTGTCTTTGATAGCTAGATCAAATTCTTGTAAAAGAAGAATCCACCTCATTAAATGGGCTTTAGCATCCTTCTTAGAAAGAAGGTACTTAAGGGCCGTGTGGTCAGTAAAAACAATAATAGGTAAATCAATCAAATAAGAATGAAATTTGTCTAAGGCAAAAACAATAGCTAATAGTTCTTTTTCAGTAGTAGTGTAATTCATTTGAGCATCATTCAAAGTCCTACTAACATAATAAATAAAAAAGGGTTTTTCCTCCTTTCGTTGCCCAAGAACTGCTTCTACAGTATAATTACTTGCATCACACATAATCTCAAATTGGAGATTCTAATTCGGTGATTGCATGATAGGAGTGGTGGTGAGTTTGACAATGAGTGTTGGGAATGCCTTCTCACACTCTTGTGTCCATGTAAATTATGCATCATTTAGCAAGAGGTTACACAAAGGTTTAGATATGACAGAAATTTTTTGTATAAACCTCCTGTAAAAGTATTGCATGATAGGAGTGGTGGTGAGTTTGACAATGAGTGTTGGGAATGCCTTCTCACACTCTTGTGTCCATGTAAATTATGCATCATTTAGCAAGAGGTTACACAAAGGTTTAGATATGACAGAAATTTTTTGTATAAACCTCCTGTAAAAGCCAGCGTGTCCAAGAAAAGATGGGATATCTTTTACCATTTTAGGTATAGGTAGTTTAAAGATTAATTCAATTTTGGCCTTGTCAACCTCTATCTCTCTTTCAGATACAATGTGCCCCAAAATGATTCCTGAAGATACCATAAAATGACATTTCTCCCAATTTAGCTAAAGTCCTTTTTCTTTACACCTACTCAAAATAGCTTTCAAGTTAAGTAGACATAAATCAAAAAAATTACTAAAAACAGTTAAATCATCCATAAAAACTTCTATGCATTTTTTAACCATATCAGAGAAAATACTCACCATACAACATTGAAAAGTAGCTAGTGCATTACATAATCCAAATGACATTCTATGAAAAGCATAAGTACCAAAAGGGCATGTAAAAGTGGTTTTTTTCTTAATCTTCTATAGCTATCTCAATTTGGTAATATCCTAAATACCCATCAAGAAAGCAATAAAAGGGATGTCCAGCTACACGTTCTTAAATTTGGTCGATAAAAGGCAATGAAAAATAGTCTTTCTTAGTGGCTATGTTTAATTTTTTATAATCAATGCACATTCACCAGCCACTTACTACCCTAGTTGGAACAGGTATCTCATTCTTATTTTTCACAACAGTAACCCCAGATTTCATAGGAACTACTTGAGTTGGATTTTCTCATTGACTATCAAAAATTGGGTAGATTATACCCGCATCTAATAGTTTCAAGACCTCTTTCTTCACTACTTCTTTTATTATTAGGTTAAGTCTTCTTTGTAGGTCCCTACGGGGTTGGGTACCTTCTTCTAAATGAATTATATGAGAGCATATCAATGGAGAAATACCTTTAATATTAGCTATAATCCAACCTAGTGTAGACTTATGTTCTTTTAACAATTTTATCAATTTTTTCTCTTATTCAACACTAAATTCAGAAGAAATTATGATAGGAAAGGTATCACTTGGTCCCAAGAATGCGTGTTTCAAACCTTTAGACAGTGGAGAAAGCTCAACTTGTGGTGTCTCGAGGTTTGATGGTTTCGGTTTCTCTTTCTCTCTCTCTCGTGGCAACTCTTCAAAGTGTGACTGCCAAAATCGAGTCCCTTTATCCTGTAAGTTAAAAATACTAAACACATAACTTGTTTTATCAGGATAATACAATTCTTCAAAATCAAAATCAATGAGGTTTTTTTAAAGAATCAGAGCCATGATTTTTATAAGCTTCCTCCGCTATAAGTGTGTCTATCATATATAAACGATAGCATTCATCTTCTTCTTGTGGTTGCTTGTCAATATGAAAAATGTTCATCTCAAGAGTCATATTTTCAAAAGATCATTTCATTAGATCATTTCTGTAATTAATAAAAGCGTTAATAGTGGCAAGAAAAGATCTCCCTAAAATAAGAGGGAATTTAGACTCCATGTTAACCTCAGAATGAGTATCTAAAACAAGAAAATCGACAGGGTAGTAAAATTTCTCAATTTGTAACGAAATATATTCTACTATTCCCTGTGGTTTCTTGATCGATCGGTCAACTAATTGTAGGACTATAGATGTAGGTTTAATCTCACAAAGTCTTAATTACAAGTAAATAGAATAAAGCATTAAATTTACACTTGCTCCTAAGTCCAACAAAGCTTGACAAAACTCATATGTCCCAATTTGACAGGAGATTGTGGGACATCCTAGGTCTTTATACTTGGGTGGTATCTTTTGTTCAATCACGGCACTTACCTATTCTGTCAAAAATGCAGTTTTCTTTATATGGTGTTTTCTTTTGATAGTGCATAGATCCTTGATGACTTTGACATAAGTTAGAACCTACTTAATCAAATGCAATAAGGGAAGATTAATCTTAACTTATTTTAAATGTCCTAAAATCTCACCTTGAATTTCTAAATTTTTTTCAACAGGTCGAAGAACTTGAGGAAAAGTCACTGGGATTGAAAACTTATTTTCGGGCTCTTTTTCTACTATGGCCTCTTTTTTAAGAGGGCACCTTTACTACTTGTAAATATGTTAGTTTCATAAGTAGGCTCACTCGCAATCTTACCACTTCGAGTAGTAATGACATTGACTTCTTTGAGATTTTGTGCATCAGAAGTAGAAGCTTGTGCCATGAATTATTCTTTTAGATTAGATTGAGGTTTAGATGAAAACTTACCTCACTCTTGTACAGTTAAGGCAATGGTCAGCTTAGTGATTTGACTCTTGATTTCTTTGTTTTTGTCTACCACTTGTGCAAGAATTGTTTCAAAATTTTTATTTGTCTTACTTTATGTCTCTATAAATGCTTGTAATGTATCCTCTAAAGGACTCCTAGCTGGTCGTACATTATATTGAGGTGCACCATAAGACTTGGGTGCTTGTTGTTCTTGCTTCCAATGGTTGTTGGTTTGTTGGTCAGATTTTCAACTAAAGTTTGGGTGATTTCTCCAGCTAGGATTATAGGTTTCAGAGTATGGTGACTAAGTCTTCTTGTACATCCCTAGGGCATTACATTGTTCCTCATATATCCCTCTCATCTCACTATAAGTGGGACAATCCTGAGCTAAGTGTTTCGCTCCTTCACAGACAAAACAAACATTATGTGACTTAACCCCTAGCAACCATATGAGTGACCCTTCTATCTTTGATTTTCAAGGCCTCTAATTCCTTAGTTAAGACCTCTAACTAGGCTTTAAGGCTATCTTTTTCCCTAAGATAAAAAATGCCACTAGGTCGTCACCTATTTGTACTTTTAGTAGCACTAGGTCCAGTCTATGTATAGGCTTTTTTGGCTAAGTTATTAAGGAATTCTATGTCAGGATCTTTGTGAAGAAACTCCTCATTACACATCATCTCAACAAATTAGTGCTCTCTAATTGTGAGCCCCTCATAAAAATAGCTAACCAAGCGCTAATTTTCATACTCATAGTGAGGGCACAGATTTAGTAACTCTTTAAACCTTTTCCAAGCTTGATATAAGGTTTCACTGTCTTTTTTAGAGAAGGAAGAAATTTGTCTTTTCAGGCCATTAGTTTTGTGTTGTGAAAAATATTTATTAAAAAATACTTGGGTCATTTCTACTTAAGTTCCTATAGACCTCGGCCTCAAAGAGTATAGCCAACTCTTTGTTTTGTCTTTCAAAAAGAAAAGGAAAAATTTAAGCCTAATAGTGTCTATGGCTTCAGGTTGGCTATGGAAGGTAGCAATTACCTCTTTAAATTTCCTAACATGTATATAAGGATTTTCATTAACTAGACCATGGAAAGTGAGCAGAAGTTGTATCATTCTAGATTTAAAATCCGAATGTAATGTGTTAGGTGAAAATATAATGCATGATGGTATGGCTGTACGAATAGAATGCAAGTAATCTTTTAGAATTCTAACGGGATTATTCTCGTGTTGGCTCATTGTATTGAAATTACAAGATAAACTAGATGGTGAATTCTTTTCCCTTACAAATTGTGGCGGTGGTTCTAGTTCTACTTCTCTCACAAATCTTCCTCGTTTATCTCTAAGTTGATGCATATATCTTAATAAATTTATTTTTTAAATTTTTTATAATGAAGAAAATTTTCAAGAAAATAATTAAGAAATGAAATAAAACACAACAAAAAATAAAAATGAGTTAGGTGGTAAGACCAACCATAAAATATAAATATAAAATACCATAAATGAACAAAAGATAATAAACTATAAAGTACAATCAATAAAAAGGTACAATAAATAAATAAAATAAAATAAGTTAGGCAATAGAACCAGTCATTAAAGTAAAATAAAAATATAACATATTAACTAAAGAAAAAAGTGCAATAAATAAATAAAATAAAATAAAAATAAAGTACAATAAATAAATAAAAGAGAATAAAGTGCAATAAATAAATAAATAAAATAGGGTACAATAAATAAAATAAAGTGTAATAAATAAATAAAAGAAAATGAACTAAGTTAGGTAGTAGAACCAGTCATTAAAATAAAATAAAATACGACAAATTAATTAAAAAAAATAAAGTACAATAATAAATAAAAGAAAATAAAGTATAAAGTACAACAAATAAATAAAAGAAAATAAAGTGTAAAGTACAATACATAAATAAAAGAAAAAGAACTAAAGAAAATAAACTAAAAATATATGAAACATGAGAATTATAACCTCTGGATTATAGAAAAATACTAGATAAGAGTTTAGGCACAAACAAACTTACAAACATTTGTAACTCTTGACAAAGAATCAAAGTATAGAAGTAAATTTATTACACATAAAAGTTCATCTCTTAGCCTTACCAAGAACTCTAGCTTAGATTACAATACATGTTAATGAGAAGAAAATAAGAGAGAATTGTCTAATGTTAAAAACGTCCTAAGAGTGTCTTTATATAGGCAATGAATGGAAATATGTTAAGTGTGACTTCAATCTTCAATAATTTAGGCCAACCTCTTGTTCACCTATTGCAATACTTTTTTGATAATATAAATGATCGATGTAGCCTTTTTGGCCGACATAAAAATTGTAGCATTTTGTCTCTTCTTTTCATAGGCACTAGGTTCATGCAAATTTGATGAGTATCCAATGATATATGGGCAAAATACCAAAGATATTTTAGATTTCGACCAACAACCCTTTTACCCACTTGCAATACAATTTGATCTATGATAACAGTTGATTTGGACTTTACCATCAATATAAGAGTTATTGATAATTGAGTCAGTATTTCACAAATTTAATAATTATACCAATTGGGTATATATTTTGTGAAATATTGTCCAAATACGTGAGGTGGATCAAGCTGAGCAGAAGTTGTAATCCAATTCTGTTGTATCCTAATTTTGGCCCATAAAATATTGGATTTGACTTTTTAACTATTCTTCAAGTTTATGTAAGATTGAGTTATGTTACTCCAAATTCAAGAATTTCTTCATTTTGATTTCGACATTGAGAGTTACGTCCATTTTATCTAAACTTGTGCAAATAACATTTATTAACCATAATTTAAGGACAACATTTTATTTAAAGCCTAAAAATGCTAAAATTAACGACATTAAATGGTGACTGAATCTCTTAATAAATATGTATTTTAATGTGTTTGTCATATGGTCTGACTATTGGGTATCATTAGGTATGCGTAGATATGAGATCCATCAGTTCATATGAGTGAGTTGTATATCATGATGCTCTGAGATTGTATTTTAAGAAATCTTGTAGCTGCAAGTATAAATCATGAGAATAGTTTCTATAGGGCTAAATAATATCGCAAAAGTGTTTGCAGATATTGTTTATGAAAATACAAATTTAGAGATAAATTCAAGGTTGGGCAAATAGAGATTTGTTGGTGATGATCTATATCTCTGCTCTTCCATGATATCAATGACAGAGGGATTATACGTATATGCTATAACTTCAACTTGTATGGTTTAACGCACTGCTTTGTAATATTCGTAACGTGTATATGTGAGACATCATTCACGAATGTATAGAGGAGTTTCATATGACAAATTGGGCATAGACCTAAAGAGTCTCACAATATCAAGTGTACTCGTTGCGCACTAAGGTAGCAAACTGAATTCAATAATTTGATCAAAGAAATTATAGCAAACTAGATATTTATTTAAAGATTCCTTAGGATGTGCATTTGTCAATACTTAATTGTTAAGCACATCATATAATTAGTTGACATAAGTTATTAATAAATGAGATGTTGACAAGTGGCATAATTTAGTACATAAATTATTTTTACCTTAAATTGACCTATTAACCTTGCTAGTAAAAATAAGTAAGATAAAATAATTATTCAAAATTATTTTGAATAATTAATTAAATATTAAATATAATTATTATTATTATAAATTTCAATAGAGGTACAAACAATTATTATTATGACCTATTAATAATAGCATGATATTATGAATGATGGAACACTATTGAAGTAAAGTTTACAAAACTTATAAAAATAAAAAATATTTTAATTTTTATTAAGTGGGTAATTAAATTACACTAGCACAATAATAAAAGAAAATGAAGATGTCATTTTCAATTTTATTTGTATTAATTAATAGTGCTGTAAATTTATTCAATGGATAATAAAAAGAAAAAAATATTGGTGCCTAACAAAATTAAAAGGTAGACAACTTTATTTAATTTTTTTTTTGTGAAGAAACAACACAAAAATAAAATGAAAGTGGTTTAACCACTAAAATAGAGATGAATTAATTTGATCAATTCTTTCAATTCCATCATCCAGCCATGTCAAAGAAAAGCAAGAAAATTGAGAAGTAAAAATATTTTTGGATAAAAACATGCTTCAATGAAATATAGTTTCAGAGGTGCTATGCAAAAGTTGTATAAACAATATATTTTCTTGAAAATAAATATGTATGTGTTGAAAAAGTTTGAACGCATGCTACTGAAAATTAATCAAAGTTATCATTCTCGCTCCACAATTCCACCTAATTGTTGTGGACTAGAATTGTTCAAGGGTAGACTTCAAGGTGAGCTCCAAAATTTGTAATCTTCATCGAAGTTTCTTAAATGTATGTTTCTGTAATCTTAACTTGTTTATAATTCAGTTTACATTTGTACATGTTGATTATATATTTAATTCTGCTGCAAATCGTATATGTGAGACATATATTTAAGTTTTTCAACATGTACATAATTACATGCATATACCTAAAAATACGTTAACAGAGAGTTGTATACCCTAATGCTCCGAGATTATATTTCAAGCACAAGCATAAAACCTAGAAAAGAGTTTTTTGTAAGGTTAAACAATATCGCAAAAGTGTTTGCAGTTATTATTTATGAAAATATGAATCTGAAGATAAGTTCACGGATGAGCAGATATAGATTTAATGGTGATGATATATATCTCTGCTCTTTAGGATATAAGTGATGATTATACGAATTTGTTATGACCTCAACTTGTATGGTCTAACGTGCTACTTTGTAATTTCTGTTACGTGTGTATGGGGCCTTGTTTATGGACTCATGGAAGAGTTCCATTTGACAAACCGGTCATAGACCTAGGGAGTCCTACAATATGAAGTGTACTCGTTATGTATTGGGGCAACCGATTGGATTGAACTGTTCGATCTAGGAAATTCCAACAAACTAGATATTTGTTTCAAGATCCCTCGGGTTGTGAACTTATCAAAACTTAAGTATTAAGTATATTATTAATTAGTTAACAAGAGTTGGTGATCAATGGTATGATGACAAATAGCATAATATGAGCAATTCATTATTTGACCTTGAAATGAATAAAATGACCTTACTTATGAGACAAGCCAAGTCATTGTTTATTCAAAATTTGTTTTTGAATAAATAAACAATATTATTATTATTGTTAAAGTTAAAGAGGAAACAAATGAACAATGACTGATGGTTTGGCCATGCATGGTGGGGGTATACATGTTGACAAATTAAAAGGGAAAATATCTATAAAATGAAAATGTGTTTCATTTGTGCACATTTTTTGGCTTGGCAATTTAGGAATGTTTTCAAGTGTTGAAAAAAACTTTTCTATTCATCATCTTCTTTATTTGGCCGGTTATTATTGTGAACAAAAGAGCTTGGCTTTGTCTTTAGCAAGAGTTATTTTAATATAAACTAACTTTATTGTTTTGAAATAAATACATTTTAGTTAAAGTGTTTAGCCTAGTATTGTGTTTAATATTTAAACACAATTTGTTAGAATTGAAGCTACCATTCTAGAGACTCAAGTCCACCCTTGTTGAGTTTTAAAATTGCCGACACGTACGCTTTAAGGTGGACTCTACTTTGAACAAAACTCCAAATGCTTACTAGGTGATTTCTCAATCTCAATTTCATTATAGTAATGAAACTTAAATTTTAAATATGTTTGTCGCATGAGGAAATTAGATTTTTGGCTTTATTATGCTAATATGTATGTATGACATGCATATATATTATGATGAACACATTGCACATGTATGCGCCTATTGATTTAGCCCACTAATAAAAACACTGGGATAAAGTAGGGGAAAGCACAATCAAAACCTACCTCTAGGTGCTGAATAATAAAAGTAACCCGAATTCCCTTAACCAGACTCTTATTGTGCTAATTCTTAAGATACAGAACCCACAAGCACAATAGATTATAGGTTTATAAGCTTTTACAATGTAATCTATCATTTTATTGCAAAGGCTATTGCAAATAGACTCAAATGTATATTCGTAAAGATCATCTCGACTAATCGAAGTGCCTTCATCCCTTAAAGACTCATTAGGGATAATATAATTATGGGATATGAATGTCTTCATAAAATAAAGAGCATGAAAAGAAGAAAGAAGGGATATGTTACCCTCAAGTTAGACATAAACAAAGCTTATGACAAAATAGATTGGGAATTCTTGAAAGAGACAATGCTAAAGATGGGTTTTGCAGCCAGCTGGGTTAAGCTCATACTCATGTGCATATCCACTGCTTCCTTCTCTATTAAGATGAATGGAATGATCTGTGGTAATTTTGGTGCTACCAAGGTTTTGAGACAAATGTGTCCTTTATCTTCTTACTTGTTCATTATAGGGGCTAAAGTATTTTCTACACTCTTGAGAAAGGCTGAACAGGATGGTCAGATTACAAGGGTGAAATTCAATGCTAAGTTGTAAGTATTTTACTTGTTGCTTGTTGATGATAGCCTGGTGTGTATAAATGTCTCAGAGAATAAGTGTAAAGTCCTAAAAAACATTTTTGACTGCTATACTAATGCATTTGGGTAGTTATTCAACTTCAACTAATCATTATAGTTTTTAGCCCTATTATTAGCAGATCTCAAAGCTAATACTATCAAGGATATCTTTCAATTGCAAGAAGTATCAAGGCATAAAAGATACCTTGGTTTACCTTTAATGGTAGGGAGAAATAAAAAATAATTCTTTAATGAGGTAAAGCTAAGAACAGGTAGTAAAGTCAGTGGCTAGAATAAAAAAATGTTCTTTAGTGGAGGCAATGAGATTCTAATAAAGGTAGTTGGGCAAGTTATGCCTATTTATGCCATGAGAGAGTTCAAACTCCCTATAAGGCTGTGTAAGGAGATTCAAAGCTTGCTTACAAAATTATACTGGGGCTTTTTAGGTAAGGGAAAAAGAAAGATTCATTGGGTTGGTTGGGGTAAGTTGTGTCAGAGAATTAAGTGCTTTCAACCAAGCCTTATTAGTTAAACAAGGATAGAGAATCCTTTATGATGTTGATTCTTTAGTTTTTAATGTCTTGAAGACTAGATACTTCCCAAAAGTCCACTTCATAGAAGCTAAGATGGGCATTAATCCTTCATACGCATATAAGAGTATACTATAGAGGAGGGAACTTCTACAACAAGGGGTAAGATGACTAATAAGTTATGGTGACAATATGGGAATTTACATAAGCCATTGGCTACCAAGAGGCTTCATCTTTAAATCTATTTTTGCATAAACCTTACCTTTGGACAACAAATTGAAGACCCTTATTGATGATATGAGCAAATGGAAAATGGATACGATAAAGTAGTTTTTTTAATGAGGATGATGCAAAATTGATCCTAAAAATTCCACTGCCTTTAGCCAAGATGGAGTGTAGAATCTATTGGCATTATGAAAAGAGAGGCATATTCTCAGTCAAGAGTGGCTACTACATAGCTTTGGAAAACAAGAATTCCTAGAAACCAAGAACATTTGTAGATAATGATAATGGTTGAAAGTTGATATGGAGTTTGGCTATCCCCTAAAAAGTAAAAATCTTTTTGTGAAGAGCAATGTCCAACTTACTGCCAACTGCTAAATCACTCGTTAAAAGAAAAATGATCCAAGATTCTGTTTATCAAAGATGTCGTAAAGACAATGAATCCACCTTCCATGCACTAGTAAAATGTAAAGAAAACAAAGCTGTCTGGAGGTGTGCTCAATTTGCTAATGTAATCAAAGGCATAAATAATTTGGAACTATGGTATTTCTTCCATCATTTTCTGGTAATTACTACCAGAAATGATTTTGAAAGTTTAAGAATGGTGTTGTGGGCAAGCTGGAGAGTTAGAAACAACATTCTGATGAACGATAAGAAAATAGATCCTCAACAGCTCATTAAAGAATTGAAGCTTACCAAATCTTGTGCTGCAAAGTTTTAAATCAGCTCCCTAAGGTGGTTGCTACCATAAAAGACCAGAGTCATCAGGTTAGAAGTGATAGGGTAAGCATAGAAGATGGCTTTAGCATTAATGTTGCTACAATTGATAAAACTTATGAGTTAATAAGGGTAGAAGCCTACACAAGAGATAGCAGTGAGTGAGCAATGGCTATGGAAACTAGAACTAGCCACGTTTAGGGTAACATTAAAGGTGTATAGGCAAAGGCTATGTTATATGGATTGCAGGTTACAGCAGAGCTGAATTTGAGGCCTGTGACAATGATCTCGGATACAAAGAATATTGTTGATATGGTGAGAGGCTCTCTGAAGTCTCTAAAAGAGATCAAGTGGATGATAGATAACATAAGAGCTATACTTCAATTAGATGTTTGAAATAATATTAAACATGTCACTAGAAATTGTAATGGCATAGCCCATTAGTTAGCTAAATATGCTACTCATTTTCAATGTAAGAAAACATAGTTGGGTCATGTTCCAGTCCCTGTTATAGAATGCAAATTTCTTTACTCTTAAAAATATAAAATAAAAACTCTATAACAACAAAGAGTTCCAGCTTCCATAAGGTCTATGTCCCTTTGAAAGGTAGAGCCCCTTCAGAAGGATGCTATCACACATATATAACATCCAAATTTAATTTTTAATAAATAATTATAATTTTAAACTTTATCACTATAATTCTCAAAGTTCAAATATTAGATAGATTAAATTATGGTGTAGACATGTGTGTTTGTGTTCATTGTTCAAAAATACGTATCTTATACATATTTACACGCTGCAAAAATAATAAAACAAAAAATAAATAAAAATAATAACATGTTAATCATATTAATATAAATAAAGGTTTGAGAATTCACCAACTGTAACTTTTTCAACAAAGTTACTGGAGTCCGCCCAGAGTACAACTCGTTAACAGTTCTAGTAATCAACTAGGTAGGCTTGACTATCTATAACAGCAGCTTAATATCCAGTACTAGGTTTAATACTTTAAACCCTAAGTAATTTGATTTAACTTTAATCAACACTTGATCAATAAGTCAAATACTTACGTTGTTGTAATTGGTATCCAATAGAAATAAGTGAGAAAAATCAATTTTAACACTTGAGATCAATTTTTCAAAACAAATTTCTTTTCTTTCTTACTTTGAATGGCCACCCTTTAGTGAACAACAACAACAACAATTTCATTCAATATTGCTTCTCAAGTTTCACACATATACATATATATGTAATACATAATATACTATGATTAAATATACATATACTTGGCCACCAAGTATACTTATATTAATATTATATTAAATAATAATATTATATATGTATACTTGGCCACCAAGTATATATATTAATATTATAATTAAATAATATTATATTATAATAAAATATTTTAATTATTTAACCATTAAATAATTAATGTGTGAAATTATCATTTTACCCCTTTTACATGGTTACCAAGTATATCTCTAGTAGGTCCTATCATACCACATACTTTGGTAAACTTAATCAATGGCCAACAATACACCATTTGTTAATATATAATTTGTAAACAACAATTATTAACTTATTAATGTATTTAATACTTAAATACGAACACACGTGCGTCCCGTAGTAATATTGGTTATTGCTAGATTGAATAATTCAATCCGACATGCTGTCCCAGTGCACAACAAATATACTTCATATTGCAGGACTCCCTAGGTCCACGCCCAATTCATCAAATGAAACTATTCCATGAGTTTGTGAACAATGCCTCATGCACACGTCATGAATATTATAAATCAACGTATTTGACCATACAAGCTGAGGTCATAGCGCTTACGTATAGTCCTTCCGTCATTTATATCCTAAGTTTGCATGGACATAGATCAGTACCGTCAAATCTCCATAAGCGAATCCATAAATCTATCTCCAGATTTGTATCTCACTGAATAATATATGCAAACATCTTTGCTACATATGTCAACCTTGTGAAAAACTCATTTTTTGAGTTTATTACTTATGACCATAAGACTTTCTAAGATAAAATCTCAAAGCATTTGGATATACAATTCCCTATGAAAGCTGACGGATCCCATATCTATGCACACTGGACTTCATAAACATCTGACCATACTTAACGACACTCAATGGTCAGACCATAAAAGGTTTCTGACATGCATGTAACTAAAGTTAGTGGATCACTTACAAGCCCATTAATGCGCTCAAGTCAAAGGACTATGTATACTACTCAACTCGAGAGAACCTGTCATTGACGACTACATAGAAAGTCTATTGAGGTCCTCGTGAGTCTATTCCGTACCCAATCCTTACTGAATACATATATGCCTATATAAGCTCTAAGCTCATAGTCAGCTAGGAACAACCATCTATACCTTACAGATATAGACATACACTGATCTTATATGAAAATATATTCACCAATAGACCTTCATCGCTAAAAATAGATCAAGAACATAATGTTTGAGAATATACTTGCATAATTATATTTTCTAGCATTTGATTACAACTCTTACAACTACGTCATTGCTAGTATACACTTATGTCTTTGTCCCATTACAAACAAGACTTCAACTCTTTGAATTTCACTAATCCTTATAACCTGTAACTCTTAAAAGTCATAATTCTCAGTGTTGCTACTCTTAGCCTTGATCTAAATTTCTTTAGATTAAATCTGAACTATTTTAGATCATACAATGTCTATAGCGTCACAAGCCTAATACCATATATTTAAAAGTAATTAGCGATTTAATAAAATTTACATCATATAAATATTAAATATTCATACAACAAGGATGGCACGTAAGCACAACCTTAACAAAAATAACATAAATAAACTATTTAAAAGCAAAATGATCTCTCTAATAAATGTTTTAAATATTTAATATCTTAACAACTTAGAGAATTAGAGTAACATAAGTATTGTCAAATTTAATATGCACATAAAATCTTCCATCATCTATCTAATAATAACCATAAACTATAGTGACTATGATACTTAGTAGTAAACTAGTTTTTCTTATAACAAATTAAATACACACACACACACACATATATATATATAATGTATGAGCATAACATGTTAAGATTAGTAAAACAATATTAAAAATCTCAAAAACGTATATTATATCATATCTTTTAAAATTCTTTTCAATTTTATACCAATAATACCCTCATTCAATTATCACTTAGTTGGATTTTCACATATTACTTATCATATATCATATAATGTCTATATCGCCTATTGGAGGTAAACTCAATAAGGTAAGTGCAAGTGAGACAAATATTTTCACATATATAGAATGCTTATATCTGTAGGTAAAAATCAAATCCTCATCCTAATTATGGGTGGATACTCCTATATACACAAATACATCGACACACGAATATAAAGAATCATAAGTACTAATGGTATCTATGGGCTCCTCCTAATATGTAGTAGCATGCATAACGTACATCACATATATCAATTTTGAAGGAAAGACAATACATATCATAAGGTTCAAAATCATACATAGATGTCTACTAAGTAAATATTAAAATTAAGTATTCTAGAAAAATAAAATAAAATTTATATCATACATAAACCTTCACTTCAAAATACATTTTATTGTACAAATTAAGTTTTATGCACGTCCACGATTAATGCAATGCTTACATTACAAACATAATAAATTCATATTTTCATGTCAAAATAGATTGAAAAAAAATAATTTTAATTTAAAACATATATAAAACATCGTAGATAAACTTTTACTTCAAAACATGTAAACATATACAAAACATGGATGTCTACTAAGCAAAAATTAAGTTTAAATATCCTAGAAATATAAAATAAAATTTATATCATTGATGAACTTTCACTTTAAAACATATTATTGTTCAAATTAGATCTTATGCATGTCCATGATTAATGCAATGCTTATCACATACCCAACAAATTCATATTTTCATGTCAAAATAGATTGGAACAAAACTTAATCTTAATTTAAAACATATATAAAACATCATATATACAAAAAATAATATGTTTATTATGGTTCAGTAAAAGTATGATATACTTATCTTTAAGCGATTACGACTATAAAAATTCAATCTCTTTAACCTAATATCATAAATAAATCTCCTCATATCTATTATCACGAAATTGAAAGCTTAAAATAACTAGTTAAGCCTTATGCTTCAAACTTATCTCGTCAAATTAACCTATTAAGTTAATTTTTTTAACTTGTCAAATTTGACCCTTTAAAATTGTTCAAATTTTTTTAGGGCTTAAACAAGGTTCAATTCTTACAAATTTGAAATATCATAATTTTTTTGTAGAATATTTATTCTTCTCCAATATATTTTATCTTAATTCTCAAAACTAGGATAGAAATAATTTTTACTGAACAACTCTCAATTTTTTATTTTTAATAATTAAAATACTTATCCAAATGACTTGAATTTTCAAGGAAATTATAGACATATAGAACTTACACCAATAAAATGTTTGCTCTTAAATCAACCAAAATATTTTTATATGAATTTCGTTATTAGACCTTTAAATTCTAGAAATTAGAACTCTACACTGATACTTCAATATTTTTAAATTTCAAAACAATTAAAAAACAATGAATCTAACTATGAAATTTAAATATGTCATATTAAACACATAAAGAAATTTGTATACCAAATTTCAAAAAAAATTTAAGATGATTTAATCAGTTAAATAATTCTCATTGTTTAGTTATATGGTAGAGGTTAACAATTTTTAGAAATTCATAGTCAAATTCAAAAATTCACTAAAAATTCAAATCATTGTATTTTTGAATAAAATAAAAATCTATATGGCCCTCTAAATGTCTATTTACGTGATAAGTAAAGATATTAACCCAACTCATAACAAAAACAAAAGTCAAAACAATTCTCAAAATATATTACTATCATGAATAAAACTTGTAAAACTTCATTGTTTCTTTTATTATCTTACGGAATTATAGATCCTTTAATCAATTAGTCCCTATACTCATATCTATTAACTTTAAAATAACGAAGTCAAAGTCTAATCTTTTATTATATTCATACTTTATAATTTATTTTAATTGATTAAAAAGTATAAAGAGCTAATAAATGATTAAATAGTTACCTCTTTGAACGCTAAAGTTTTTATAAGAATCCTTGTAGCTTCTCCTCAAAGCTTTTAAGGTCATCTTTCTTGAAAAATAACATGTATTGTTTAGGTTTTTAACCTAACTATTTATAGTTGAGTTTTCTTTTAGGATATAGATAAATTTAATCGTAGTCATATTTTAACATAAAACTTGGGCTTTGTTTCATAAGTAATATAACCCATAAATTTAGTCTAAAGTAAATAAATAAATATATAAATCCTTTTATTCTCACTTTTTTTTTGTCATTATATATACACTTGTCATACTTGGCATCATAATCCTTTCTTCCGAGTTTTTGACAATTGCCCCACAACTAGGATTGGCCTTCATTTTGATCTATTTCATTTTTCCTGCTACAACATTGTTGTTTGTAATAACTTGTTTTTATATAGTATGATATTATTTATTTTAGGTCTGTGTCTATAAAGTTTATTTTTTTAGTTTTCCTAAAAGGTCTTATATTATTTGAGAAAATAGTTTTTATATATAGTTAATTACTTTATCTAATCGAGTAATGTGGGATTCTAATATCTTATCTATCTTAGTATGTTATTTATGACCTCATAAATGTTGAATCTCGAGTGTTATAATATACTTTAAGTTAGGCGTACACGATTTTGTTCTTGGGTTTCTCTAAAAAATCTAATACTGTATGAGAAATGACTATTTATATATACCCTAATCATTTATCTAATTGACCAATATGGGATTCTAGTACTTAACCCTCGCTTCATCCATTTTGACTTTATTATCTATGACCTAAGGAGTGTTAGATTTCATGTATTACAATATACCTCCCGTAAGGGACATACGACCTCATATGCACTAAGCTCTTAGGGATACATGGCTAGCCTATATGCACTATTTATAACCCAGACTATAGGCTCTCTGGCCCACACTGTAAGGTAGGTCTAGTTTTGATTCCATTTATAATAGTAAACTCCCATACAATATAATATTATCTACTTTGAGCTTAGGCTCACACAATTTTATTTTTTGATCTCTCCAAAAAGTCTCATACTGTTTAAGAATGAGCTATATATGTCACGTCCCAGACCCAAAAGATCTGAAACATAATATAACTTACACTCATTCAATAATGTACACTCATAATTAATATTGCATAAAATTTCAAACTTAAATTCAACATAGGAATCCTTAGCAAGTTGCTAGTAAGTTCAACACAAAGTTTCACCTATTATTATACTTGGTGAAACATAAACCAAATACAACCACACCTAATAAAATAATATATAAGTATTTATTTAATAGGGACAAATCAAATATCTTAAACCACGTGTCCACAAATGAAACACTCAACAACCTAGCAACTTAGGGAACCCAAAGGACAACAGAAGTCTTGCCAAATCCGCTAAGCACATATGTACTTTATTTACCTAAAATCACCATAAACTGTAATGAGTATAAAACTCAGTAAGCATACTAGTTTTTCCTATATCAAAATACAAATACATATATGTACACAATGCATGTGTATGATATGCTATGATAAATCAAAATCATAATCTTATCAAATCACATGTCAGGTAAGCGTTTACACATTCTTTCAAATATATAATAGGAATACCATCACTCAACTACTACTTAGTAGGACTTTCATATCACATATCACATAATGAGCCAAATGTCATCCGTCGATGACATACCGTATGAGAGGAATAGCACAAGTAAGGTTTAAATTACACATATATAACACTCGTGCCTGAAGGTAAGAGCTAAACCCTCACCATGATCCTTGGTGATTCCTCTCACATGTACTGATACGCCACCACACGAACGTGATGACTCATTTTTTCTTTAGGTACCGATAGGATCCTCCATACATACGGAACACATAACATATACCAATCCCGAAAGAAATACCACACATAAAAGCTCCACAAATCACATAAGGTGCCTACTAAATAAATAGTGAGTTCAAGCATCCTCAAAACACAAAACGTATATTCATAAACATTTTTCACTTCAAAAAATTTCTTTGTTAAACACATTTCTTTTTGAAAGCTCACTTTCATAAACACAGGTATGTCCATGCTCAATGTCAATACTCATATTCATAAACATATATTTTTCGCATTTCATATCAAATATACTTTGGCATAACATAAACATATTTCTAAGCACATTTACAAAATCATACATAAACAATTACTATGTTTATTGTGATTTCAGTAAAAGTCTAGTATACTTACCTCTTAGCACTTTCGGGTGCAAGGCTTAATTCTCCTTAACCTATCAATGGAGATTAATCCTTTCATAAGCCTCAACATTCACACAAAATACTTTAAATAGAATAAAAAATTATACATATTGCACTTATCACATTGAATTGGTCTAATTACTTGGTTTCTCAAAATCTGTCATTCTGATCACTTACACTTAACAAAATTTTCTTATAATCAAATGATGTCCAATTGCTCTAAAATCAGAATATATCTTTTTTAACTCATATATCCTCCTTGTGTATGGATATTATATCATAATTCCTACATAATCCATTTCATAAACACCATCAAATTCAAACTATTATTCTGGCGGGATCAAGATATTTACTGAACAGTATTTAGTCTCCTAATTTTATAAAATCATATACTAACTCAAAAATTATAAAAATATCACATGATTACTCTTGACACATATCTTAATTCATGATAAATGTTTTATTTCAAAATCTCTGCCAAAAATATTTTTAAACTATTTTATTTCATAGCTTTAAAAATATGTTAATCAAATACTGCAATAAGCTAATATACTTTAGAAAATCATAACAATTTAACCAGATTGATCTAAATTCTCAATTCTGAGTATATTATATTAGACATATAAATTTATCATATTGCATAAAATCGTAATTTTTTAAGATTATTTAACAGATCAAAAATTATTTTTTACTGTAGCATATTGTTAACAGAGAAATTTTTTAGAATTTTAGGGTCATTTTTATAAATTCACTAATTTTTTTAAAAAATTTCAATCGATTAAAAGTCTCAAATGATTCTAGACATGTCTAGTTTATATTAACAAAATCCAAAACTAGAATCGAAGTACAAGAATTTATAAAATTCTCGGATCAAGAGATTATCAAGTAGAATTTATTCAAATTCATCATGATTTATCAAGTTATCTACATAATCATCATCAATTCTCAATATTTCTTACAAAATCCACGTCAAGTCCTCAATTGTACATATTTTCAAAAATTAAAACTTAAAGAAATTAACTTAATTAACACCAATAAATTGAGAAATAATTATAATATACCTCTTAAAACTCAAAATTCCAATTTCTTCTTCTTCTCTTTCTCTCCCATCTATTTCTCTCTTTTCTCTCTCTAAAGGGGTGGCTCGACCCAAAAATGAGTAAATTAGGGTTTCAAATATGTATTTTTATACTAAGAGGCTAACTTTTAGTATTTATAAATTAACCTCCAAAACTTTTAAAGTATTACAATTTAGTCCCTAAAATAAATCTAAAGTCTTGCAAATAAACCAATACTAATAGTATATCCTTAATTTATACAAACAATACTAATAATAATACATAAATTAAGTATCATCTATATAAAAATAAAATATGATGTTATACTTATATATAAATATTTATTCTTTTCGATGTTAAATAAGTGGTTACTACAATATATATCACCCAAAAATTTAGTCTAATCAAATAATATAAAATTCTGTCACTTGACTCTCACCTCCTTCGTCTTAGCCTATTATCTATGGCTATAGAAGTATTTGATCCAAGTGTTACATTTTTAATCATTTTAAAATAATTTTACCAAAGCTTCAGCTCTTATAACACTTATGCGAGGATCTTCATTTTTTCCAATAAATAAAAGCTTATTCTAGCAAACCATATAAACTAGATAAGCATAATCGTGAAAGTCCCCTTCTAATCTTGTTGATTTAGATAAGGCTCGTTGAATAAAACATTTGAAGTCATATGAAACTCTTTTCTTGATCAAACTAAAGAGATTCGACATTTTCTAGACATTTTTTGCAAACTTGCAAGCAATAAGCACATAAAAAATCCTCTTCTTTCTTCGTACACCTTTAGCATAATCCATTCTCCAAGGCCTTTCTAGCATTCAGATTTGTAATTGTAGGAAGCAAATTTGATATAGCTCTAAAAATGAAGATTTTATCTTTGGCTGGTATAGTGATAGACCATATCAGGATCCTCTATTGTGAATCAGATTATGAACTACTAGGTGAATCTGGGAATTTAAGTCTTAAAGCAATTTTATAACACTACTTTTAACTATGTAACAACCTCATAGTGTCATGTCAACTGAGCATCACATTTAATAGAGGGAAAAGGGAAACTCAGAATAATCTTTACATCTTTATGTCTAAAGTGTTGCCTTACCACATTAAACTTCTAAGTGTTTTAAGCATTAATTAACTACATAATCCTTACATCATTAAGTAGAAACATAAGAGATATTGGTCTGAAAATCATTAACCTAGCCATCTAGTTGTTATTCTAGATTTGAATTTAGTTCCCACAACCCATTCTTCATCTAGCCCTATTTGTTATAACATCTCTGCCTCAAAGCATGCTCCTCCAAATAAAAAAGGGATTGTAACCTAGTGTAGCACTCTAGAAATCCCCCTTCTTAAAATATCTTGCCTCAAAGAACTCTTGTTGCTAAAGGGTTTAGATTCTAAATTAACTCCCACCCTTGTTTTACAAGAAATTTCTCAAATAATTTTTGGCTTATACATATAATTCCAATTAAACCAATGTAGACTTCTCTTTTCTCTATAGAGCCTTATCAGAATGCATCCATTTACATTAGTATTTCTTACAAAGTCCTAAAGGAATATTTAACACACTCATTGCATATGCTAAGATGGCTCAGGCAACTATCTTGATAAAATCCTTTCTTTCCATTCAAAAATAATTTGTAATGATACACTTATAATGGTCCGGTGGTTAATGGACTTGCAATATATTTTTCCGGTCTTAGGTTCGGTTCCCTCCTCTCCCAATGTCACAAAAGCAAAAACTTGTGATGCCAACTTTTGATTCTATTTATCCTCAAATTATCTCCTAAAAAATATATTTTATTTCTTCCAATCAATGAGGATAATCCTAAATACTTAAGAGTGCATAAACACCACAACAAGCCCAAAGATATCATTAATAGCATTGATGAGTGATTGTTTTGTATTAAGGCTAACAAAAATTAAGGATTTTTCATAATTAAAAATTTAGTCCAAAGATGTTGCATAGTAAGTGAAAGTGCTTCAATATTAAGCATTTTTGTACTGATGATTTGAGCAAAAATCATGTTGTCATTTGCAAAAAAGAGGTAAGAGGTTGTTAAGTTTTTTGCTGAAGGAAACACTATGGATTTGTTTCTCCTGGTTGACAATTTTTAACAAAGAAGAAAAAGCCTCCGCACAGATTATAAGTACAGAGATAAAGGGAAACCTTTATCTCAAGCCCCTTATTAGTTAAATGTCTAACTTCTTTAATTAGGACTAAAAATGACGTGGTTGTGATGCATCTCATGATCAGCTTCACCTACTTCTCTGAGAACCCCATCTTCAACATCTCTTGTTGCAAGAAAGATCAATCCACTCTATCATACGTTTTACTAATATCTAAGCTTGAAGGCTACTAACCCTTTCATCCTTTTTTTTTTAATCTTATTTTGTGCAGGCATTTATATCCCATAATAATATTGTCAATTACAAATCTATTTACAACAAAGATTGATTGATATGTAGAGTTAACATGGTGCAAAACTTGTTTAAGCGTATCAGCAATATATTTTGCAATTAACATGTACACTATATTACATAAGCTTATAGGCTTAAATTCAGAGATTTTTTTTTTGGTGGAATTTTCATCTTTGTAATCAGAGCAACAAGAGTATCATTAATTGAGGAAATGTCACCATAGTCATTGCAAGCATGAAAGCAAATACGCGATATATTTTTCCTAACAACTTTCTAGTGCTTTTGGTAGAAGTAGAGCACTATTGAAGCCCATCAAGGCCTGATGCTTTGGTAAGAGCCATTTGGGATAAGGAAGTGAGAATCTCCTCTTTTGAAAAGGGCTTATCAAGGCTGGCATTCATTTTTTCTGAAATAATTCTATTAGCACTTCTTAATGCATCTTCCATAGCAGACCATGGGTAATGTAGTAAAAGACAAATCAGCAAAGTAACCAAATATCATTTCTTCCACACCTTTATTATCATCAACCCTTCAATTTTATTCTCCTTCCTTGTTGAAACTTTCCATAAAAACAATTTGGAAATTTTTTGTAAATAGCCCAAATTTTAAACCAATATTCTTTTATCACTCTAAATATAAAACTTAATCTTTTGTAATCAAAAAATTCAAAATTAAACAATTATACCCCTAAGTTTTATTTTCCCTTTTCATAACAAAAAAAATACTCAAAACCACACACACACACTCTCTCTCAAACTCGAATACTTTCTCTCTCTAAAAAAAACTCTCAAATCAACATTCTGTAAATTGGCAATTTTTAAGGTGATATTGTGTAGATCAGACTTTGCTCATTCTATTGCTAATTTTAAATTCATAAAATACACAATAATTGATAAGTTTTTTGAAATTTAAATGAAATTAGTAGTTTATGTTAAAAATTGTTGAAATATTAAATTGTGAACGAAATATACAAAGATTATTTGAAAAATATGTTAAAAATATGAAAGAATTGTGAAAATTCAATAAAAAATGACCTTGAAAATGTAAATTTTCAAATGCAGACGGTGGCTATTTCGCATTTGCATGCATAGGGTAGGCGCCTCGTGTCACATGAAGCGCCTACATGGCATGCCACTTGGCACACAGGTATGTTTTAATTTTAATTATTTTTAAATTTTAAATTCCCTTAATAAATAAATACATTATTTAATTAAAGAAATTTTAAAAAGATATCATTATTTTAATAATTAAATAAACATAATTTAATTTTTAAAGTTTTTAAATTCTATAAATAAATAATGCATAATTTAAATTAATAAATTTTAAAGAATAAATTATTATGTTAATTTTAATAATATAGAAATTAATTATTAAAAAGTAATTAATTGTTATGAAATAATATTTAAAAAATGATTTATTTAATTTTAATTATTAATATGTTTGTTTAATAGTTTATTTAACTTTAATTATTAACATGTTTCTTTAATAATTTATTTATTTAGCAAGTTATTTAATTTTAATTATTTAATATTTTTGTTTGTTTAATTTATTTAGTTTTAATTATTATTCAATATGTTTGTTTTAATTTATTTAATTTTAATTATTTAAAATTAAATGTTTATCTTAATTTATTTGTTATTTATTTTTACAAGAAGAATAATGTCTCCAAAGAATATCGAATTTCCTACAAAAAAAAATTTTCGAGCGTCGATTACATGTTACTAGAAGATGTGGGCCTCAATATTATTAGACAGAAATTAATGCCCAGTCAGTTAGAATTGTTTAAGGGGACATTGCATGGAGTATTTTGTACGAGTCACTTAGGAAAGCAGCTTTCTAATAGTTAGAAAAGATAAGAAAAACCCATATTTCAAAAGACATACGGAAATGTAATGTGTACAGATTTTTGTATGCCTTCCAGGTGCATAATAATTTTGTTAATTATTATTGATCTTAATGATTTATTTTTTTAAAAGAATAATTTGTTGTTTCTTTAATTATTTCAAGTATGAATTTATGAGGCAATAATGGTTTATGGTGAGATTTTTGGCAAGCGTGGAGTGACTGCTTCCATCACATTGTGAATTGGTAGAGTAATAAGACTCCTCTATTCACAAACATTGAGCCAACAATTTTGGAGAAGAATTCGGTATGCTTTTAATCTATTCACATATAATTCTATAATTTTTGTTCATAATTATGTGTTACCTAATTTTAAACTATTTGTAGGTTTTGAAAGTATATTGTGAGTTTGTATCGAAATAGCAATAGAAAAGGGAGGAGGCCATTCAATTGATTCAACATTTTGAGAGTTTTAACTATAAGTTATCTCGAGGACCTACCAACTCTTTGTTGTGTTACACAGATCCAATGAGGGTTTATCCATTTCACTTATCCCAGAGATGACATGGATGTTTAAGTTGGCCATGAAAAAAAAGTCCCGCAAATGTCTAGAGCAATGATATTTTTAATTACTTTTTTACTCTTATTTAATTATTTGACAAAATTAGCTTAATTGTTATATTAAAATCTATATTGACTATATTTGTCTATTTTGTTCTTATAATTTCAACATAGCACATAATACAATTATGACATTACATAGAAGATTAAATAGCTGCAGTAGCAAATGCTGCAAAGAATGGACAAGGACTAAAAGTTGATTTTTAAGATGGCTGATCGAGTCCAGAATGATATTATGCATTATATGAAGCTAATGATGTAGCATTTTGAGACGTGTTTCTTCCAGAAAATGAATAAAGTTAGATACTAAATTTAGGTTACATGACTTAACCACTTGTGTGTTTTGTTTTAATTTAGAAAAAATACAACGGATGACATTCAGACTAACAGTCTACCTAGTGGGTATGATATACAACCAAACATGCGATACTCGACTAATAGTTCCACTAGCGTACAAATCTTACTCGATTTTGATAAAGCTATGAGTATGTATGGGCGATAGTATAATGACACATAGGTAAAACACATATTTACCAACTCCATACTATAAAAGATTAGGAAGAGAAAGATTGTACTTCAGGTACAACTTAAATGCGATGAGCCAAAGGTGGACATGAATCCATTACAGCTAATAAATATAGTTATCCAAGTCAAGTTTGAGGCTTGACTTCGCAGTGGTGGGAGTTATGTTAGTTTACCTACGCTTGATGCTGAGCCATCATGGTTTCAAGAGATATTAAAGAACTGGCTGGATAACTTTATAAGTGAAAATTACATATATTGGATTTCATTGACTTTTATGACAACTATTTTTTTAATTTTATTTATTGTATTTTACAGTATATTAATGAATACTTGAAGTTAGTCTGACAAAGGTAGTGCAAGTGTCATCACACATTGTCACAAGGGTCTACTTGTGTAAATACGTATTTTTTAATAAAACAATTAGCACTTTAATTTTTTTATTGTGTTATTCACATATTTTGATTACTTGTTTTGTTGAAATTTTAGAAGTCCTATAATTTGGCCCCCATGCAACATGCCACATACCTATCTAATATTACATGGGACTCATACTTGTCATATAGATTAGGACTCGAAAAAGAATTATTGGACAACAAACTGTAGGTTGAAGTTGACAAGGTAAAATATTTGTAGGTTAAAGAAATTAATTTTTTTTATTTATATTGTTTTATTTATGAGACAATGTCAAACTTTATATAGGTTTATATTCCTGTCAATTACAAGTGCGAGAATTGGATTGCGGTTGAGGTGAATTTGATGTAACAAAATATCATTATCTATGATTTCAACCTCAGTAGATACGCTGACAGTGTGATGGAGACTCATGTCACTTTATTATGTATTCTGATAACACACAATCTCCAAGCCTACAAGTTTTACAATCTTAGAATGGATGTACTAGATTTGACACCCTTCGATGTAACTAGGTTAAGAGAAGGTACGTGTGCCCCAACAGAGGGTGTAGAGTAGGAATTGTAAAATTTTTATTTATACGTCCATTAAGTATCTTATATTAGATTGGCCCCTAGATTTGCCTGAGACTAAATTATTTTTTAGACAAAAAATTGCCTTAAAATTAATAAATTGCTTAAAAAGTTATAGACACATGCCTTAAAATAAATAAATAAATTTTATGTATGATTTGGATTTAAAATTAAGTGATTTGCACATATATAAATGATAAATTTAAGTTAAGTTATTATAACACAATATAAGTTTGTTGTAACCAAATACTACAACATAAATTATACAAATATAAGCAAAAAAATTAAAAAGAAAATAAGTTAGAAAAAAAATTAGTAAAAAGTTAGCATACTGATAATCTGCTCGAAATCCGTGCAAAATGGGTGACGCACCAGGCAAGGTGCCTCTTGTGCGCAAGGCAAGGCACGCGGCACGTGGGTGCTATAAAGATTCAGAACACGGAACTATGGAGATTCATTCAATATGCCATTGGAACGGTTATAAGGGAAGAGTTTGAAAGGGTTATAATGATCCTCTGGACAAATTGGCAAGCAAGAAATATCTTCATCATATATATATATAAAAGAAAAACTGGAGGACCCAAATAGGTTGACTGCAAAAGTGGAAGCATATTTATAAAAATACAAATACAAGAAAAAAGAAATAACAAAAGAAAAAGTTAGCATAGTGAAAATCCGCGTGAAATGGGTGATGCACTAGGCGAGGTGCCTCTTGCACCCGAGGTGAGGTGCGCGCGACATTCGAGTGCTATGGAGATTCAGAACATGGAACTATGGGGATTCATTTAATATGCCATTACAACAGTTCCAAGGGAAGAGTTTGAAAGGGTTGTAATGATCCTTTGGGCAAACTGATAAGCAAGAAATAGCTTTGTCATCAGCAGAAAATAGGAGGACCCAGACATGTTGGTTGCAAAAATGGAAGCATATTTAGTCTCTAACAAAACATGAAGTACAAGTAGTGTAACCCAAGCTGCACCAAGTACCACCTCCAAGAATGCAAAGGAACGGGAGTGGGAAGTTCTTCATAGTGAGAGCTTCAAATTGAATGTGGATGCAACAACTGATGTAAAAGGAGGAAAAGCTGGGCTACGTGTGGTTATAAGGAACAACAATAGATATCCAATGATTATGATAATAATTAAAAGTGACTTTTAGGGTGATTTGGAAATGGCTGAAGTTAAGGCAATTAGATTTGGCTTGCAGATTGCGACAGAGTTTAATATGAAGCCATTAATAGTGAAATCAGATGCAAAAAATGTAGTTGACTTAAGGGATCCTTACATTCTTTAAAGGAAGTCAAATGGGTGGTAGAAGATATTCAGAAACTACTCAATGATAAAGATCAAAGTAGCATTAGGCATATATCTAAAACTTGTAATGAAGTGGCTCACCAATAAGTTAAAAGAGCTTTGCATTCTTCAAGTGTAAGAGTTTGGCTAGAAAATTTTTCAGTAATTATGAAGTGATGAAAGAATCTGTTTCATTTCCACAAAAAAGGAGAGCATTAAAATCTACCCACCTACAGACCTTACTCTCTCTGCTCATAAGAAAGTGAATGCTATAGTCAAAGACTCAATTCGTTTATACCTACTGTTTACCAACAAAAGGCTGAAGAGACTACGAGAAGAAAAAAAAAATAAATGTTACTAGATTTTAGGTGTTCAAAATGAAAAACTTTAAGAGTTTGAATATGAAGTACTTTAGTTTATGTTATTTTAATTATTCCTTTATATAAAGATGGGTTTTATATAACAACATATTTTATGCACGAACTTAGATTCTTAATCTCAAATTTTATTTTAATAAATACATTCTAACTATTAATTTACTATTTAATCTAAAATTTTAAATAATTAGATAAGACTCAATATTAATATTAAAAACAAATTTTAATATTCTCTCTCACATAAAATATAGATTTCACGTGAATTTATTTAACAAAGTAAACCTTCCAGAGAAAAATCAAAATATTAACTAAAATTAAAGACACAATTGGGGGTTCAAATTCAGAATCTTGACTCTAATACCATGTGAGAAGTATAAAAATTATATATATTTTACTGTATTAAAATAATATAATGTGAACTTTCATATAAACTTTAGGTTGACATAAAAATAAAAATACAAACATATACAAAGAAATACAATAATTACATAATATAAATAAAAAAGTATATATATATATATATATGGTAAGGAATGATTTGTGGATATCTTCAATTGTTGGATATTATAATACTTGCAATTGATAATTAATATAAAAGAATGTGATAAAACAAAATTACCTCAATAAGGTGAATGTGTATTATATATATATATATAGAAAAAAATTAATTAATAAAATAAATTGATAAAAAATTAATGTATTTTTGACTATAAATACTTATTTTTATTATAATTAGACCTATAGTTTAAGGGTTAACATCTATAACACTATATTTTTGACACAATATCTTATATAATTTTTAAATTATTAAATCAATACATATTCAATGACTCAGATAAAATTTTAAATGTACATTAAATATAATGCATTAATTACACATATCTAATTACATTTTAGCCATTAAATGTGTATCAATCTAATGTTTTAAAAACTGTGTTAAATATTACGTAAAAAATATAGTATCATGGATTCTGTCCAATTATTTAATCTTATTAATATATAATGAAAACTTTTATGTATAGGAATCTACATAAAGGATACTATGCATATACATGTACTTACTTTGAGTATGCCATATTCTCTTTTTAAGTCTTTGGTTTAACAATTGGCTTCTCAAGTCAAGATTATAGCAGGTAAATAGTAGGATATTATAATACAAGTAACTAACTATAACCATAAAGCAAATCTTAGGTGGATTTATTTTATCTTTACATAAAGCGAACAAATATCTTAAAACAAAACTAATGGCTTTATGAAAAATTAAAACTAATTAAGTATTCACTTCAAATCTAAGTAGCACAATATATAAAAATTTAAAATTTAAAATAAAAATTAAATTATAACATTCGGTACGCACTAAAACATGTTTATTGAAATAACATAAATACGCAAACAATAAAATTATTTTGAAAAAAGAATATTACTATTGTCAAATCTAATAAAAGAATCAATTTTACAATTGTCACACACTAATGCAAAAAGTCAACTATGAAGATAAAGAGACTAAAAAAGCATAAATTTACGTATCTAAAATTGTTGCAGTTTGATGAACTCAAAAGTATAAAATTATAATCTTACACCCTATTTTAAATCCTTTCATCATTTCACTAGAGAAAACTCAGGTCCGAGCCTAACCAACACACAAGCATGCATGAACACATCTTCAACTTATAATAATTTCCTCCTTTCTTTTTTATAAAATTTTTATTAAGATGAATATGTTTTGGATGTTAAATAATTCATTAAGTGAATAATATCTTAAGGAATTGAACATCTTTATCTAAAGGGATATTTTAAAAAATTTAAAAAGAACATTATATATACATTTTAAATTATTATTTCAGACTTTTTTTTTATCAAGTAGTATGATATTTATCAGTTAAATAGCGAAGCACCATATTAAATTATTATGAAGTTGTGTAGAATTTTCATCTAATTGATAAATATTATATTTATTGAGATTTTCTTAGAAAAAAAAATCAATATAATTATTGTTAAGTAAAAAGTTCAAATTAATTATTAATACTTATTAATTTTGTATGGGTATGTTTGATGGGTGTTGCCTTTTTCAAGATTTTACCATAAAGTTGTACCACAAATTATTCTCTCTCGGAGATATTTATAAGAATTTGGATCATCGGAATCGCTATAACTATCACTAAATTATTGAAATAATAATTTGGCAGATCATATTATCCCAAAAATAAATAATTACCTTGGATATTAATTGTTAGAAATTGACTCATATTATATATATTTTTAAATATGTTTAATTAATTATTATTATTAACAACATAAGGTATAAAGTGTATTTTTGAAGACAATTAAACAACTTCTTTAATATTATCGTTTTACACAAATTCTAAATGCTCGTAGCCAAAATTTCTAACCTTTATTTAGCATGAAAGAGATATAATTGAGTTGAGCAAAATAACTGAAGGGTGAAAAGAGAAAGTTTCCAGACAAAAATAAGTCTCAGAAACCAAGTGAAATAATTGTTTACAAACATGCATGACTGGTGTCTACGTGGTTGGACTCTCAAGCTTTATATAATATTTGACATCCACAAAATCTGAATAGTCGTCGATAAAACCACAGCCATCATCATCAAGCTCTGCGACTGGAACAAGAAGGCACCAGCTGATGAGTCTTGAACTGAATTTTTGGAACCTGGAGAAGAACCTGCAGTAAATTGAAAACTATAATCAGTACGGCCTATGTGATATGAAAATGATGTATCGATTATGTTAGACTATTAATTTTGAAAATAGTTTGTATAAAACAAATATCATGTCCATATATACACACACACGCATACACAAGAATTCAATAAAATTAGTTTTATCGTCATCAAGGAATATATTACCTTTTAGGCAAACGAGAGGATTGACATGCTGTCCACATCTTCCAGGCAACTCTTGTGCTTCATTGACATTGATGCCAGCCTGTTCAGCTCTTCTGCTGCCCTTGTTAGTTATCAAACTACACAAACATTCCGGATTCGATTTGATCACCGATTTCAGAGGATTACAGCAACTATCCGGGACGTCTCGGGTTCCGTTAAGATAACCCAGGCAAGGAACCAGCTGTTTCAGGCAAGAATTGCTTTGAGCCCATGATTCCTCCGCCTCAAACATAGCCAACAACACCAGCATTGCAATCCCATAGCTTAAAAACTTCATCTCCATTAATTCTAATTTTTCCCTTTGCTGCTTAACGCCTATGTCATAAGACCTATATATATATATATATATATATATATCAATAGAAAAGTTATTTTAGTAAAAGGGCTTTGAGTTGGTAAGCCAACAAGTACTTCTTGGTTGACTTTAGATTATCATTTGTAATAAGTGCTTTATTTTTTAATGGAAGCAAACTTTTTGACAGTTGAAGGAGGCAGCAATAGTCGTTGGATAGGTAAAGCTACTCTCAATATTTATTAAAACAATCAGAAATGCCTGCCAATACGAAACTCTGTGTTGGCTACGTATTTATAATACAATATCCCAAAAATTTAAAAGCTATGGCTGGTATTAAATTATCAAGTTTTATTATTAGTTTATATTAATTTTTAATAACTTCTATTTAATAAATATTTTATATTATTTTGTATCTTTAAAATATATATAATAATATTTTTTAATTAATAAAATTTATTCATACATATGTATTGAGCATATATCAATAAACTCATATTTATAAAATATGAGATTTATGTATTAGGTCTATGATACTAATATAGAAAATATAAATTACAAGTTTTTTATGAATTAAAATTTGTTTAAAGTCATTAATGAAATGCAATACTATAATTTTTTTTATTTCTTATAGTGGATAATTTATTTTAATCATCGAAGTTGATACTTCGAATAGAATAATTAGTGTATATAATACATTGAACATGACAATTATGAATTTTGATCTGATTAACTGAATATCGTCAATCTTAATTCACAATGGTTAACTGAATATTGTTGATCTTAATTCATAAAAATTTTAATAAGCTTGACTAGTTTTAATTCTGAGCAAGTAATGAACTCATATTCATGTGTTGTATCTTTTGAATTATCAAGAAGTGAAATTTATGTAAATATTTGAAATCTCGATAATTTATAGATATAATTTTATGAGTTGTAAGAACATATATTTGTAAGATAGAATCTATTTAATGATGTTTATTTAAGCTGTTTATAGTACTTGATCATTTAAATTTATAACGTAATTTATTTAATAAATTATTTATTAAATAATAATATTAATTTGTAAATTATTTATAAATATAAACATATTGAAAAATAATCATTAGAGCATTCAGTAATGTACGGGTAAATAAGTAATTAAAGAGGTAAGACATTTTTGTATAACCTAAATTTAATTGTAGACATCAATTAAAAGATCAATTAAGTGATTATTATTGGTTTAAACCCAAACCTAATTTAACAAAAAGGGTTTTAATTAAAATGAACTTTTATTTATTTTATATGACTTACTAGAGTGCAGTCTTTGACTTTTAATATAATAACTTGAGATTAACTTAGAATAACTGATGGGTCCTGAGATGACTTGTACTGAGTCTTTTAAGTTAGAGTTAGGAAGTCCATGAGTTTTTCAATCCCCCAACTAGCTCAAATCATAATTAAATTTTAAACTTCAAATCTTATTCAAACTCTAAATCCATAAAGGAGATGCCTATATATAAGGAGTAGTAAAAAGAATAACAATAATTCTTTTATATATTTTATGTGAAAAAAGAGAATTAGACTGTTTCTCTTCTCTTAGTCTATAAACATTGTCTTGATACGTATGAGTTTAAAGATTAAAGGAGATCCATACACCCACATGCATAAGTTTAAAAATTAAGGACAGTAAAGAAGATTGAAGTCATTCAGTTTAAAGTTTATCAAATGAGAAATTTAGATAATTCTCTAATCTTTATACATGTAATTATGAACAAGATAATCTAGCTCAATTTTGCACAAATTATTTTATTAATAAATTTTTTTTTATCTAAGCACTGATACAAAGCCTGCTTGAAACATATCATATGCACTTTTAAAAATTGTAACAAGAGGAGGTGATGAAATAATATCACAATTTTTTCTCTTAATTAATATTTATTGTTCTTATATTTATTGTAAGCTAATTAATTGGCATAGGCTTTTAATATGTAAATTTGAGAATTAAAAAATAATCTTTTATTTAAAAAAGTAAGCAAATCGTGGCAATCGTCGTGGCTTGCGCTGCTGTGCACGCTACCACACGTCTGTGGCAACAAAGTGCATAACCATTAACCAATAGTGACGTGCAGCCATGACCGACTAGCAGCACAACCTTGTCACAAGTTGCCAATAATAGCTACTATTTTTTAGTTAGGTGATTTGAGCGGCAGTGAGAGAAAGAAGTGACGAGTGACAACCAGTGATTTGTTAGACGATTGGTCAGGTGCAACAGTCAATGGTAGTAGCTGGTGTTATTTTAAGAGAATGGCGATCTCTTTATGGTGAACGACAGCTTGGTGATAATCTATAAAGGCTAGTTATAGAAGGGCTGCATAATGTAAAGAGAGAGAAAAAGGTGAAACCTTATTTTTTACCTGGCTTTTCTCACTCAGCCCCCTTTATCTTTTAGTCAATTTTATTGTGGTCAAAAAAGTTAGAGATTTTGCAAATAGTCCCTAAACAAAATTTATATTTTAGATAATTCTGTTTTGGCCATAATATTTTCAAAAAAAATTAAATGCCCTAAATAGAATTTATATTTTGAGTAATTATAGTTTGACTAAACAACATTGTAAAATTTACAAATAAGTCCTAATTTTAACCTAAATTTGTTTACAAACTATTTTGTTTGGGTATTTGCAAAATAAAAGTTAGCGCAAATGCTTTTTAATTTTGGTCCATATTTTATAAAATTTTATTTGGACTATTTTAATAAAATTATTGGGCCTAAAAATAATTTTTTTAATAAATATTATTTTAAAATGGCCTAATAAGTATTTTAATCCTAAAATATGTTCAATTTATTTTAAAAATAAATTGACCACATAAATTAAAAGCCCAAAGTACCAAGCCCATAAAAAGAGACAAGCAAGTGGAGATGGATATTATAGATAAGCCCATGTTGACCTCAATAGTACTTTGAAGAATTGAAACTTAGTTTTAATATTTTTTTTCTAAAAAGTCATGAATTATGGGTTATTTATTTTTCTAGTTAGTTGATTGGTTAAATAATATGTTTTATAGATTAAGGGTGCCACATTCACATGCCCATGCATAAATATATTATCTTGTATGATATTAATGTTCTAATGAGATTAAGACAAGATTATTATCATAATTTTAATATTATATTAATTACTAATTTAACATGGACTCGTTAATTATTTTATGAGAAAAAATTATATTTTAATGGGTAGAATATCATTTTATAAATTAATTGGTATATTAAAAATAAAAGCTTTAAAGTTTAAAATTTGAGTGAGAGAGAGCTTTAAGCATAAGGCCCACAACTTCCATTATTAGTATTATAGTAAAATAGATTAATACCTCATCTCAAACCTTTTGAGAATGCCTATGAAAGATATTAATCAGAACTATTTACTAGATAACATTTCCTTAAATAATAAGATCTGATGCAAGACTCATGCGAAACTAACTACTCTACAGTGGCTTTTTTAATTGAAAAAAATGAAGGATTAAAATAATGACTATAAACTCAATTTAGATTAATTGAATCCTCCCTACAGAATTCTTGTTAATTAAATATAGGGGCTAAAGAATCGATAGTTCATTATTATTTGATATAAGATATCTAGATAGTAATAATAAATTAGTAGGTATTAGTCCAATTCATGAGAGATATAACCACCCTACGGAGGCATATTCTGAATGGATAATGGGTTATCGATGTATAATATAGTTAAAGAGTTCTATACACATACATTTCATGTATTTATACCCAAGTTTCACATGCTATAAGAGAATATATGCTCATATATGAATTTATTCTTTAGAATTATGTCTTCATTCAGCCCATTAACATCATTTTTTAACCAAAATAAATTAACCGAGAATAACTTTTTAAACTGAAAAAACAACATAGATATTTTACTCACAACTGAAAAGTAGAAGTTGGTCTTGATTGATAAATGCCCTCTGAAACCTAATGAAAATGTACCCTAAGATGAAATAGATGTTTGATAAGGGTAAATTTGTCATATATTTTCTCATGTTTTTTTTAATATTTTATTATTTTATAAGAATAGATGGTTATTTATGTGCATTATTATTATTTATAAGGCCTTAAACGAAATTTAAAGAAATGATGTAAAAGAAGCAAAAATAGGGACTAAAATGTAAACTTTTTAAAGTATGTGTCCATCACCCCAGCGCTACGAGGATTATCGCCCCAGCGCTGGAACAGTGATCGAAATTAAAAAAAATGACCTGTTTAAGTCGCATCTGGAGCCTCAGCGCAAAATAGTCACCGTACCAGCAATAAGACAGAGCCCCAGTGTTAACATCTCATCGCTCCAGCGGTAAACCCTTTTTCACGTATCGCCCCAGCGACAATTGTATAGCGTCCCAGCGGTAGTGTGAGTCCTAGTTCGACAAGAATTGAGATTTTTAGGCTCATATCAATCCCTATAAAAAGCCACTCGTTCCCAGCCTCTAAAATCAACCTAAAGCACCCTAGAGCAATTCAAGAACACCAAGAATACAAAGCACGAGTCTTGGAGAGCAATAACAGTTTAATTGAAGCAACGTTAGAGAGAGATTCAAGGCGTTCTTCGGCATCAAGAGTATCTTAGGAAGCTTGATTAAAAGCAATTCGATGTCTATATCGGTTTACTATTGATTGTGTCATGATTTATTATTATTTTTTCTGCTGTTCTCTTGTAGTCATTAACTAAATTTATTTTCTAGGGTTAATACTTAAACTCAATATGCATACTTAATTGCCATATCTTTTGAATATTTAATAAACTTAGTTCTTTGATATTCAAATTACTTGATCTTAATACTTCAATATATCTGACCAATATATGGTGAATGAGTTGGTAATATTGTTGATAAACTCGAAAGAGGAATCATAATATTTAGACCTAGGTAATTTGATGCATGATTGTAGAGTAACATTCAATATTGCATATGCAAGTTTCAATTTAGGATAAGAATATACGTAATTGGCATGTATGATCAATAAGACTTAATTTTAATAAATCTTAATTTATTACAAGTACCATAAGAATATAAGAATTTGGTAAATTAAGGTATACTTGTATAATCTTAGAAGAGGCTTGTGAATACATCAGTGTCTTGATCAATAACAAAGACTAAGAGAGTTAAATATTAGAGATTAATTATTAGAAAGTATATTGAGGGATAGTATTAATCTTAGGTTTTCTCTACATTACTATCACCTAATTCTCTTTATATTGTGTTATTGATTTTATATTTTCTGCATTTATTCTTAGATTTTTTTATTTTTCTGAATAATTATTAGAAAGACATAATTTTAGTATTTAGTTAAAAAAAAGAAATTATCCTTGTGGGTTCGACATCCTACTTATTTAGTCCATTTATTACTTGCATACAATAGTGTATACTTGCAATTAATTTTAAGATATAGAAATATCACATCAATATTTATAGTAGTCATTTGACTAAGAGCCCATCTTCCTATTTTAGTCTCAATCCTAATGAGAAAAAAGTAGTAAGAAGAAAAACAAGAACAAGCCAAAAAAAGCATCTAATTCAAAATCTATACAAATTCTCGGAGGAGAAAAAGGCCTGAAGGAAAGTGTTTTCAATATGGCATGAAATGGCATTGGAAGAGAAACTGTTCAAACTATTTAGTAAAGCTTTCAATAGCTAAAAAGACAACTCCAGCTTCTAGTAATGTTTTTTTTCATTAAGACATATTTAGTGGTTAATTCTATGGATTCCTTGATAGTAGAATTTAAAGCCACTAATCATGTTTGTAATTCATTGTAAGGGTTCTAAGAGACCAAATCACTTAACGACTAAGAGATCAATCTTAGGTTTGAAAATATCGCAATTATTGTGACCAAGGCAGTAGGAGTAGTTTGTCTCCATTTTGATGATTTAAGGACTTTAATATTGGATGATTGTTTGTTTATGCCTGAACATAAACACAATTTGATCTCAGTTAAATTGTTTAAGTAAATTTGGTTACTCTGTTATTTTGACTCAACTATGATAATTAAAACGAATAAGTCATTTATATATTTTTGCACACTAGTTAAACAGTCTATACTACATATTTCTTAAAATCAACTTACGTCATGATACAAAATTAATTAATGAATCTAATCACCGCAAGAGGATTAAAATGATTCCCACTAATCAAACATATATGTAGCATCTACGTCATAGTCATATTAGTTTAGAAATGATCCAAAGACTAATCAAAGATGAACCTTTGAGTTCATTGAAAATTAAACCAATAATAATATATAAATTCTGTATAGAAGGTAAAATAACTAGAAGACCCTTTAATAAAATACAGTAGAAACACTGAGGCGTTAGAATTAGTGCACTTAGATATGTGTGGGCCTATAAACACACAAGCTAGAGAATATTATAAATATTTCATCATTTTCATTGATGATTATTCTATATGTAGTTAAGTCTGAGGCATTTGATAAATATAAGAAGTTTTAGACATAAGTGGAAAGACAATTACAAAAACACATAAAGGCACTTCAATTTGATCGAGAAAATGAATACCTCTATAGTAAGCTCAAGACTTATTTGTTAAACAATTGGATATTATCCTAAGTAGCTGCACCAAGGTCACCCCAACAAAATGGTGTAGTGAAAATGAGAAATATGACTCTTCTTAAAATGGTGAGGTTAATGATAAGTTATTCAACTTTACCTATCTTATTTTAGGGTTATGCCTTGAAAATAGTCATGTATTTCTTAACTCGGTTCCATTTAAGTCAGTTCTTAAAACACCTCTGGAAATGTATATGGGCCATAAACCTAGTTTATGTCATGTACACATATGAGGTTATCTATCACACATGCTAAAAGGGAAGGACAGATAAGTTAGGAATCTAAGTTGAAAATTTGTTTGTTTATTGGCTATCTTAAAGAATCAATTGGGAATCTTTCTATAATCCTTAAGATAGAAAAATATTTATGAGCATAAATGTAATTTTTCTTAAGGAAAACTATATGAAAATTTTCAAGCTTAGGAGTAAGATAATACTTAATGAGTTATCTAGGAACTTTAGTTTTGTGCTTAAGAAAGTCAATGAGTTAATTCCTAATCCAAATCATAATAACTAACCAGAGTCAATGACAAAGCAACAACCACTTATACTTCATTATAATGGGGGGGACTATTAGACTCCAACTAAGTGCATATTAATTGAAGAGCATTTTCAGGTAATCTCTAATAAATAGCTAGATCCCCCTAGCTATGATGAATTAATGGTTGATATAGATATAAACCATTGACACAAAGCTATGAAATCAGAGATGAATTCTCTTTATTCCAACAAAGTCTAGTAACTTGTAAAAAAACTTGAAGGGATAAAATTTATAGGGTATAATTGGGTCTACAAGAGAAAGAGTGAGATGAATAGGAAGGTGGAACCTTCAAAGTTAGGTTAGCTATAAAAGATTACACTCAAAAAGAGAGCATCAATTATGAGGATACCTTTTCATTAGTAGTCGTACTTAAGTTTATCAAAATTCTTTTATCTATTGCAACTAATCTTGATTATGAGATTTGAAAATAGATGCCAAGAATGTCATTATTCTTGACAATCTTGAAGAAAATATCTATATGATACAACCAGATGATTTTGGAGCTACAGGCCAAAAGCACATGATTTGTAAACTGTAAAAATTTATTAATAGAATAAAATAAGCATCTAGATCTTGGAACATCATATTTAATCAAACAATAAAAAACCTAATAAACCTTATGTGTACAAAAGATAAATGGTCAATTGGCGGTCTTTCTAGTCCTATATATAGATGATATACTACTCATTGAGAATATTGTCAGAGCATTATCATCTGTTAAAACATGATTATCTAATTCTTTTGATATGAATGATCTATAAAAAGTCAATAACATCTTTGGGATCAAAGTGTTAAGGAATCCACAAGAGAAGAAAGTTAGGTTTATCCCAAGATGAATACATTAACAAAATTTTATTAAAGTTTACTATGCATGATTCTAAAATAGATTGCTTCCTTTTAGACATGGAATTGATCTATCTAAGTGTTAGTGTCCTAAAACACCTGAAGAGATAAATCGTATAAGATGGATTTCTTATACATCAATTTGTTGGGATTTATGCTCATGTGTTATCCTAATTTTGTATGAATATTGTATCTTCATACTTATGTAATAAATAAATATTTCATTAAATTGTTAATTATTTTTTTAATAAAAATAAGATGCTTGTAACATTTGTTTAGATTAGGTCTAAAGTGTTAGAATCTTGTCTGAAATTGGACAAAGACCTGAAAATATACTTGCAATGACATAATTGCAAATAGTTGCAAACGTTGCTAATAAATATCATTGTGTAAATATGTTCTCAAATTAAATGTTTCTGATCTATTTTCATCGATCCATGGTCTATTGAATGGAATCGATTAATATATATCAGTGTATGTATAGTAACCAGTATCCATAACCGGTAAGAATATGTATATTTATATATATATAAATATACGTATTTTATTTGTATGTGGGTGATCCTTGATTTATATATTGTTATTAGTAGTGTTTTTATAGGTTAAGGATATACTATTAGTATTGGGTTTATTTGCAAGACTTTGGAATTATTTTAGGGACCAAATTGTTATACTTTGAAAGTTTTGAGGGTGAATTCGTAAATACCAAAAATTAGTCACTTAGTATAAAAATACACTTTTAAAACCCTAATTCTCTCATTTAGGTCGAGCTACCCCTTTTAAGAGAGAGAAGAGAGAAATAGAGGAGAGAGAAAGAGAAGAAGAAGAAGAAGAAGAAGAAGAAGAAGAAATTGGAATTTTTGGATCTTAAGAGGTATATCACAATTATTTCTTAATTTATTGGTGTTAATTATGTTAATTTTTTTAAGTTTTGATTTCTGAAAATATGTATAATTGAGGATTTGATGTGTATTTCGTATGATAGTTTGAGAATTGATGATGATTTATAAGATAGTTTGATAAATCATGATGGATTGTAAAATTTCTGATTGATAGTCTCTTGATCTAAGAATTTTATAAATTATTTTGAATCGATTCTGGTTTTTTAATTTTGAGTATATGAAATTAAACATGTTTAGGATCATCTGAGACTTTGAATCAACTGAAAATCTCGGAAATTGAATTTTTAGTGAATTTACCAAAATGACCCTGGAATTCTGGAAATTTCCTGTGTAAACAGTATGATACAGTGGAAAATAATTTTTAACCTGCTGAATGATCTTTAAAAATTACGAATTTGTGGAATATGATAATTTTATATGTCTAATATGATATACTCGGAATTGAGAATTTGGATCAATGTGGTTGAAATGTTATGATTTTCTAAAGTATATCCGCTCATTACAGTATTTGATTAACATATTTTTAAAGCTATGGAATAAAATAGTTTTAAAATACTTTTGGCAGTTATTTGGAAGCCAAATATTTATCATGGACTGAGATATGTGTCAAGAGTAATTATGTGATAGTTTTATAATTTTTGAGTTAGTATATGATTTTATAAAATTGGGAGATTGAATACTGTTCAGTAAGTATCTTGATCCTGTCAGGTTAGTAGTTTGGATTCAATGGTGTGTATGGAATGGATTGTGTAGGAATTTTGATATAATATTCATATATAAGAAGGATATATGAGTCAAGGATGGTATATTCTGATTTTGGAGTAATTGAACATCATTTGATCTATTAGAAAATTTTGTTAAGTGTAAGTGATCAGAATGACAGGTTTTGAGAAACCAAGTATTTAGACCAATTTGATGTGATAAATGCATTGTGTATAATTTTGTAAGCTATTTAAAGTATTTTGTGTGAATTGTGAGGCTTATAAAAGGATTAATCTCCATTGATAGGTTAAGGAGATTTAAGCCTTGTAGCTGAAAGTGCTAAGAGGTAAGTATACTAGACTTTTTACTGAAATCACAATAAACATAGTAATTGTTTTGTATGATTTTGCAAATGGGGTTAAGAATATGTTTATGTTATGTCAAAGTATATTTTGATATGAAATGTGAATATATATTTCTGAATGTGAGCATTGACATTGAGCATGGACATACATGTGTTTTTGTAAGTGAGCTTTCAAAATAAGATGTGTTTAATAAAGAAAGCTTTTGAAGTGTAATATGTCCATGAGAAATATTTTGTATTTTGAGGGTACTTGAACTTACTGTTAACTTAGTAGGCATTTTATGTGATTTGTGGAGCCTTTATGTGTGGCCTTTCCTTTGGGATGGATATATGTTATGTGTTCCGTATGTAGGGAGGATCCTATTGGTACCTAAAGAAAGAGTGAGTCATCACATTCATGTGGTGGCGTATTGGTGCATGTGAGAGGACTCACCGATGATCAGGGTGAGGGTTTGGCTTTTACCTTCGGGCATAAACATTATATATGTGTTATTCAAGACCTCACTTGTACTATTCCTCTCATACGGTATGTCACCTACGAGTGACATTTGGCTCATTATGTGATATGTGATATGTAAGTCCTACTAAGTAGTAGTTGAGTGATGGTATTCCTATTATGTGTTTTGAAAGAATGTGTAAGCGCTTACATGATATGTGATTTGATAAGATTATGATTTTGATTGATCACAGCATATCATACATATGCATTGTGTACATATATGTATTTGTATTTGATATATGAAAAACTAGTATGCTTACTGAGTTTTATACTCATTATAGTTTATGGTGATTTCAGGTAAATAAGGTACATGTGTGCTTAGCGGATTTGGCAAGGCTTCTGATGTTCCTTGGGTTCCCTAAGTTGTTAGGTTACTAAGTGTTTCATTTGGGGACACGTGGGATAAGATATTTGATTTGTCCCTATTGAATAAATACTTATGTATTATTTTATTGTGTGTGGTTGGATTTAGTTTAAGTTTCACCAAGTGTAGTAACGGATTGATTTTAAGTAAGAATTTGCAATGAATATATTCTGGGCTTCCGGTAACAAAGTTGCTACTGGTGACGTAGTAGAGTGTTAATCTCTGAGAAAACTCTGCGTATCTCCGGTTTACTAATTGTCCCAGTCATAATTCAATTGTTATAATTCTGAACGAAATTAAAATGAATGTTTAAGTTTTATTGAATGAATGTAAGTGATGTCGTGTGTCAAATCTTTTGGGTCTGGGGCGTGACAGTATGTCTATATCTGGATAATCCAGATGGTAAATCTTAGCAAACCATGAGCTTAGTTGAAACTCATATAGATGTATATGTATTTAGTAAGGACTGGATACTGAATTAGACTCAATGAAGACCTCTAATAGATTTTCTATAAATCCATCAGTAGAGGGTCTTCTTGAGTTGAGTAGTATTCGTGGTCCCTAAACCTGAGCACCACGGTGGACTTATGAGTGATCCACCATACTTAGATTCCACACATGTCAGAAACTTTTCATGGTCTGACCATTGTGTGTCATTGGGTATGGTCCAATGCTTATGGAGTCTGATGTATGTAGATATGAAATCCATCAGCTCATATGGGTGAGTTAAATATCAAAATGCTCTAAGGTTGTATTCTAAGAAGTCTTATAGCCATAAGCATTTAACCCAGGAAAGAGTTTCCTGTGGAGTAAATAATATTACAAACGAATTTGCGTATATTTTATTTATTGAAATACGAATTAAAGAGATAAGTTTATGGTTGAGCAATAGGGGACTTGACGTTGTTGATCTATGTCTCCACTCTTCTAGGATATTAATGATGGAGGGATTGTACGAATATAGATTAACCTCAACTTATATGGTTTAACTTGCCATTTTATATTATCCATAACGTGTGTGTGTGGAGCATCGGCTATGGACCTACGAAAATGTTTCGTAAGACAAAATGAGTGTGAATTTAGGGAGTCTCACTATATGAAGTGTACGCGTTGAGCACGTGGGTAGTGCACCGAATCAAATTGTTCGATCTCGAAAGTTTTTAAAAAATATGAATGTATTTCAGGGTTTCTCAGGAAGTAGCTAAAGTTTAAGTGTTAAATCTAAAATTGTGTCAAGTGAGACTTGACACCTTTATCTACCTAGTGTATATTTCAAATTATGTCAATAATTTGTATGGGTACTAAATTGGGCATTGGTAGATATAGCTACCATTTAAATAAAATAATTATTATTTTATTTAAATTAAATTAATTATTTACTTATTTATTTCAGGGTCTTTCGGATAGTAGCTAACGTTTAAGTGTTAAATCTAAAATTATGCCAAGTGAGACTTGACACTTTTATCTAACTAGTATATATTTCAAATTGTACTAAATAGATACTAATTTGAACATTAGTAAATAAACTTTTTATTAAAAAAAAAAAAAATTCCTCATTCAGAAAAATTAAATGAATACAATTCATTTTGATTCATTCATTTCACATTTGTTTATTGGATGATATAATGTAAAGAAAATGTGTTTAAAAGTGAATGGTTGAATCAAAATGTAAAGGAAATGTGTTGATCGATTAATGGTAAAATGAATTTACATGCAAATCTATAATACAAGCCATTTCAAATATTTTTTTAATGTTAAATAATAGATGGCATAAATCTATGAGTCAAAACACCACCTTTTTACATTTGATTCGGCCATTCAATTTACAAATTGAAGCATACTTTGTCATACTTTAGTTTTAATATATTGTGGCAATATATTAAGACTTTGGAAGCAAGAGCTGGCAATTTTGTATAGATTATTTGCTATTAAATTCTTTCTCAAATGGCCAACAAAATAAGTATGTGACGAAGCTTTTTGAAAGCATTGTCATGCTTGTTCATTTGTTAAATTACTCATCTCTTATTGGTTAATTGATAGGCAATTGTTGCCTATATATATTTGATGAATGACCGAGAAGATATATGAAAAGAAAATTACTTTTAATTTTACAAAGTTAAATGTTAACTTTAAAACTCAGGTCTAAGAGACAAAAAAAAAATAAAAGCAAAGAATTATTTTAAATATTCTAAAAAGAAAAGCTATCATTCTAGCTTGAGGAAACTCACCACATCCTCAACTAGAATTATTAAAAGTACGCTTTAAGGGTGAGTTTCCTAATCTCATTACTGTAATGAGATTAAATTTTAATGTGTATTTTATTTCCACTGCGTTACATGTGAGACATATAATGCTATGTACTAGACCAAATATTTGTTATTCGATTAGAATAGTTAGCAAATATTAGTTAAATCTAGGGCTAAAATAATAGACTGCAGTAAAACATATATTTAAGTACCTTTACAGAACGAAAGATTATATTCTTGTGTATTCCAGTAAGAATCTTATACCTATTAGTTGTACAGATTCATATTTTAGAAGTAGATAAAGATACCTAGAGATCAACCTTAGGATATGTGTTTACCTTTGGTGGAGGGGTTATAAATTGAAAGAGTGCAAAGCAATCATGTATGGTAACTCTACCATGAAAGTTGAATATCTAGCTACATCTGAAGCTACAAAAGAGGTTGTTGATAGGGCTTAATTAGGTATAATATTTTTATCTTTCAAGCTTAATATTTGTTTGTTTAAATTATGATTATTTGATTTTTTTTATATTTTATTGTTATTTTGTAAGTTTGGAGTTACTAGAGCAAATATGAATGAAAATCTAATGAAAACAAAAAAATATATCAAAATTACTATAGTTATTTTACTATAGTACTTTGCTACAGTGCTAGTGCTATGCACTCAAGTGAGTGTCTTCAATGCCCCAATACTCAAAATCTAGCATTGTGGCACTGCATGAATAGAATGTGTGAACAATACTAGTAAACAATAACCATGTGAACAATGTCAGTGCCTAAAAAAAGGAAAATCCTAATCTCACTTATATTTGATGTTTCACCCTAATTTAAAGACATAAAACCTATAAATAGAATATCAAAAAAGCCTAATTCAAGAAGCAAGAAGATAGAGAAAGAGCAATTTTTGGAAGATCAAAAAGACTAGAAAATTGAAGACTGTTACAAAATTAGTTTTATCTCTTCAACTTTTTATCTTTCTAGCTTTCAATAATTTTTATGATGTTATTCTTGATAAGCTCTAGAACTCTTTATTTTACCATGAATTAAGTTTTATATCTAGGGTTACAATTTTGAACTTGATATATGATTGAATTCAAGATTTTTCTCTTATGTTTATGAACTCAATCATAAAATTGTTCAATTATTCTGTGTTTAATGTTTTTTAATTACTTGATAATTAATTATATTGTTGTGGGAACCCTAATAAATTTGACGAAAGGATTTTTGTGTTAGCCTTGAATAATTTGATATATGATTATAGGGTAACAACAATGAGTTTCATCTAGATTAGACATATACTTATATAGCTATATACTATATATGGTATTAATAGATTAGTTCTTAATGAATCTTATTATCATCTGATTACTATAGACATGTAGGTAATTGTTATGATAAGATATAGTCACTTAACCATTGACAGAGTCTTGTGATGATATTAGAGATCTAGCCAATAATTCATATTGAGATATTAACTAAAGAAAAGATTAATTGGTTCAAGTAGCATATCGAAGAATAGTTATAATCCTAGGTTTTATCTACTATTGGTGTTTTTATCTTGTTATCTTTAATATTTTCTATCTTGTTAATTTTCAACTATATAGTATGGATTACTATCTTTTAATTTTTTTCGTCTGAATAAAAGTAAGGAGACACAATTATAGTGCTTAGCATAAATAATAATAATAATTTCTCGTAGGAATGATACTCTACTCATCTTATATTACTTGTTTACGATAACGTACACGTGCGCTTAACTAGAAATCACATATCAGTTGTGTAGCTCTAAAAGTTCCTTGTGGAGCTTAAAGTGATACCTAGTGCTTAGATGCTCATTATTCTTTATTGTGACAATAACAGAGCAGTAGTACAGTCTAAGGAACTGAGGTACCATAAGAAAGAAAAACACATTAAGAAAACAAATTATTTGGTAAGGGAGTTTGTGCAAAAATGTAAGGTCATAGTATCTAAAATTACATAAGTAGATAATCTAGCCACTCAATTCACCAAGTCATTGCTAGTAAAGAGTTTTAAAACCCATATGAATAATAAGGGTTCAAAAGATGATCAAAATACTCTGGGACAAGTGGGAGATTGTTAAATATTTTTATGTTATTTGCGTCCTTAAAGCATGTATAACAATATTTTTTATTAATAAAATTTATTCATACATATATATTGAGCATACAGTAATAAATTCATATTTATAAAGTATGTGATCTATGTTTAGACCTATGACACTAATACAAAAGGTGTATATCACAAGTTCTTTATAAATTAAAATTTGTTTACAACCATTAATAAAAATGGCATTTCATTATGTAAGGCTATAATTTTTCACTTTTTATAATGGATGACTTACCTTGATCATCGAAATAGAGATTTTAAGTTGAAAAACTAGTGTATATGATACATTAAATAAGACTATTGTAAATTTTAATCTGATTAATTTAATGTCATTGATCTTAATTTATAAAAGTTTAATAAACTTAATTGACCTTAATTCTGAGTTAATAATGAACTTACATTCATGTATTATATCTTTCGAGTTATCACAGAGTAAGATCCATATAAACTGTAAACTCTCGATAGCTTAAAAATATAATTTCATAGGTCATAAGAATGTATATTTATAAGATAAAATCTACTTAATGATGTTCACTTAAGCTATTTACAGTACTTGATCATTTAAATATGTGACCGCAGTTTATTCAGTAATTATTTATTGAATAATAATATTTATTTATAAATTTACTTATAAATATAAACATATTGAAAATGATCATTTGAGAATTCAATGACTTAAAGGTAAATATGTAATTAAAAAGGTAAGATATTTTTTCATAACCTAACTTTAATTATGGACATCAGTTAAAGGGTCAGTTAAGTGATTATTAATTGTCTAAGCCCAAGTATAATTTAATCAAAAGAGTTTTAATTTAAATAGCTTTTATTTATTTTATATGGGTTATTAGAATGCTACCTTTGGCTTTTAGTAGAATAATCTAGAATTAACTTAGAAAAACTTGTGATAGATGACTTGAACTAAATCTTTTAAGTTTGAGTTAGGAAGCTCATTGGTCTTGCAATTCCTCTAATAACTTAAATCCTAATTAAACTCTAAATCTCAAATCATAATCAAACTCTAAATATTCAAAAGAGATGTCTATATATAAAGAGCTAGAAAGTAGTAAAAAGAATATCAACAATTTTTTTACATATTTTACATGAAAAAAGAGAATTAAGCTACTCTATTTCTCTTAGACTATATACATTACCTTAGTATGTGTGTGAATATTGACTTGGTATGCGTGAGTTTGAAGATTTAGAGAGATCCACGTGTCCACACGTATAAATTTGAAGATTAAGAATAATAAAAAAGATTGTAAATATTCAATTCAAGATTTACCAAATAAGTAATTGAAATAATTTTCTAATTCTATATATATAATTATGAATAAGATTTAACTTTTGCGCAAATTTATTTTATTAAATAAAAAAAAAAATTATCCAACACTATTTTTATATAATAAAAAATTTCAAAACCTTGAATCCTTTTACTTTCGAGTTATGTGATTGTGATGCAATATAATGATTTAATGAATAAATAAAATTGGTGAAAAGAAATATTTAAAGATATATAATTAAGGCCAAAGGGAATGTTGTGCATATAAGAATAACGAAGTCACTTGGTGTTTTTAAGGAATTGCGACATCAATTTTTTCCATAATTTGAACAAAACTTAAAGTTAATTATCCTTGTCTGCCAAACTTAAAGTTAAAGTTTGGTAACTATCCCAAGCTAAAATTATAGGGATTAGGGGACAAAGCTAACATATCAACCAAATCCAAAAAACCCTAACCCTAAATCAAATAGATTCTATAATCCTTACAAGTTACAACCTGTTTACACACACCAACACTCAAGCTTTTTATCATTAATTAATTTATTTTTTGTTAAACAACTATTTAAAATACCCATGTTAAAACTAATTAACATAATAAATATTTGTTAAAGTTTTATATCATCACTAATGAAATAATTATTTAATACTAATGACTAGAGTGACATGTAAATTAAGATCTAAGCTATTTTTGCAAACTTTCTATTACATTTATAAAAGATATATAATAAAGCATCAAATTCTTATCTCCCAATATTTTTATTATTATTGTTATCACACACTGCACCCACCCTGCCCTACATATATGTTCAAATTTAATATATATATATATATATAGATATCTAAGGTTCACTAATATTATGCTTACATAATTAGGATATAAAACTTTATATATGAACTGATGCAGTATTTAATTTGTTCATCGTTAATTAATATTTTATAATTATCACATTTGTAAGAAATAAAAAAAATCAATTAATAGTCATCGAATAGTTACATATTAATTGAAATATAAATTTTGTATTCAAGTATGTAAATATAATACTACTCTTTAAAAATGCAAAATTTTAATTTAAGTCTTTAATTATAATATTTATGAGGATGGTATAAGAAATAAGAAGTTTAATTTATTAAGGATTTCATTCTCAATGGATAGAAGCGTAATTTGCAAGAAGCAGAGTATTTTATTCTCTAGGATTCTATGAGGCGGCAGCAAAGGCCACCATAAGCATTTAGCATAGAAATATGTAAGCCTCAATAGTCATATATAACTTAGCTGGACAATCCAATAACAGTCGCTACTCTTATTTATCTACGTTCTGTTACTTACCATTTTAACCTTTTAAATATATATTAATTTTATTAATGCTCCAAATTCCTAATTTTGTTTTATAATCTTTCTGTTATTATTAATTAAACAGCGAGTTTTCTTAAAATTATAATAAATAATATATATATATTTATATGTTGGGAATAATTTTAATGACATGTGAATCACTCTTAAGAAGCATAGTGGCCGCTCAACTCACAATCCTAATAAATAGATTGGATTAAGAAAGATCAATATGTTTGGGCTCTAGGGGATGTTGGCTGAGCCAGGCTCATTTAAACACCCACTTTAATAGGTTCTACCACTTGATATTAGGATTAATTGACAAAATGAATTAAATCAAACTGAAATTTTTGATTTGGTTTGATTCGGTTTACAATTCAGTTTAGTTTTCTTAAAGTCGATCGGTTTGGCTTTAGTTCAATTTCAGTTCGGTTCAATTCAAATTAAAAAATTACACTAAAAATAATTTTAAAAAATAAAATTAAACCAAACCGATTCGATTCGGATTAGCTTGAATCGATTAGTTTTAATTTGTTGGAATCGATCAGTTCTTGGTCCAAACCGAACCGAATCAAAATCGATTCTGCCCACCCCTACTTGACACGTCAGACTTGACGTGACAATTAAATAGTCAAAAAAAATATTCCAATAGGGTTATTTAAACCGCCATATCATCATTAAAGTCTCAAAAACTTCAACAAAGACTGCTAGAAAAAAAATGGAGATAAAGTTCTAAAGGTGTAATCTTGAGGGCCTCTAATATGCCTCTACGTTATTGTACATCAATGTCTTGCCTCTTTTTTGTAAGAAAATAAGACATTTCTCATATACAAAGAGAGAAAGAGCTTACACGAGATAAGGCTAGACATTAGAGTCAGAGCCTACTCATCTTTTGCTCATCAAAAAAAGCACCCAACCAAAGAGCTACTTATTCTCCGAGTTTAAAGAATACAATTACCAAAATAGCCCTAAACATGATATTTCTCAAAAACACATACACCAAATAATAAAGGCCAGCAATCACATATTACTATGTATTGTCACGAGAGAGATATTTTTAAGTCCCTCCCATTCTCTAGCCCAAAGTATATACATTCACTTTTTGTATACATAAAAGATAAAACCAAAAAAAAAACCTAAAAAAACTATCTTGCTCTTTTTTCTCCAACACTCTCTAAGGCCAAACCCTAGTGAAGATCGTGCCACTAAGTTGACCATCTAACTTGAGTGTCACAAAGTCATTGTTGGCCACTCTGCTGAGGTATGCCATTGACTAGCTTTGTTTTTTTTTTTTTTGTTATGCAGGTTTACCCAACTTGATTTAGCTCCACCCATACCCAATAACTCATAAGTTAACACTCCACTCGCTAAAACTTAAAAATCTAGCCTAGTCTACCTTTTGACCAAGGATTTTTTTCGTAAGATTGACTTTTTGATTTATATAAATTCTTAAGTGTCTGAGACTCAAACAATATATTATTTAAACTCCTTTTTCAATCTTGTTGTTTCGAGCATAAATTTCATAGAGATTAACTTATATTAATAAAATTTATTTAAATAGATCTTTATTAAGACTATAAAAAAATTTATTATATAAAATTGCTATACAATATGTCAAAAAAAAATTTATATATTTTCTTGAAAATCTCAAAAAGAAAATATATTTTCTCAAAAATATTTATCTTGATGTATATTTTTGTGTCACATATTAAGTCTTATTTAATTAATGAGAAAGGTCTGGCCAATTTTGTAAATCAATGTAAATTTAATATAAAGATCATTCTAGAAGTCGTACCGTATACTTTACATTACATATTACCAATAAAGAAAAAATATTTAATAGGTCAAAAAAAATAAAGAAAAAATATTTATAATGATATTTAATAGATATTTTTATATTTAAAAAAAACGTTTTTCTTGAAAGGGCGAGAAAGGAAAAAAAAACCGCTTTTAAAAGAGCTTTTATTCAAAATGATTCCTAAAAAAGCAAAAGCAATCGTAATTCCTAAAGCTACTTTAAATTAAAATCTCCTAAAAAGAAACGTATTTCTAAAATAAAGAGAAAAGAAGAATATAATTCGTAATTCCTAAACCGAATAGAATTAGAAATAAAAACGAAGACAACTTCAACGTTTAAGTGAGTGAAAGTAACGCGGGAGGGGATTGGGATTCCGTTGTCGTTATAATTTCCCGCGCGAAAAGATCGAAAGATCTTCTTTAGGCCCCTCCGCTAAAGTAGAACCGATTTCTATAAAGTTTGGTGAGAAAACGAGATAGAAAGTGAGAGAAAATTGTCACCATCATATCACGTGAACTCTACCCATACCCAGAAACAAATTCTGTTTATGTTTTCCTTCATATCCAAGAAATACGAAAATTAACAGACTCCTTTTCTTACAAGGCTTTGCCTTTTAAAACCCCGGCCACCGTGGACGGAGGCTCTTTCTAATCTATTCTTTGTTACTGGGTTCGCATAACGATCTATTCATCCCCTAGGGTAGACTCCGCATCTATTTATTTTATTCTTATGCTTTATTAGTATCTCATGATCATGATGATGGTTCTGATTCTGTCTTATTAATTTGAATATAATTTTTTTTTTTTTTAAATTATTGAACTTCTTGTTTTTAAATTAAATATTTTGCTATCCTTTGTTTCTAACTTAAGGAACTGTATCAAAAACAAGAATCAAGCTAATCTTCTGTTTTCTTTTTCTTTTTCTTTTTTAATGATATGATGCTAATACCTTTCTTGTGGGTAGTGGATAATTTGATTCTTATAATTGATAGATTTTCCTTGAAGGACAATTACGTGATCCTATTATTAATTTCTTTTTGGATGCTTTTAACTTTATTTGTATGTATATCATTATATATATATATATATATATATATTTGTTGGGTTCACTCAACTTTCAGTGATTTCATGTTTGAAATTTGTTTTGTTGCAGATAAACAGCTCATCAAGACATCTAATCTAAATTTTCGGAACAGAAGGATTGCATTCATTTCACTTAGTCAAAATGGTGAATCTAGATGGAGGTACCTTGAAGGTTTGTATATACTGTATTCCCAAGAAAGAAGCAAAAAAAAAATTCTTACAAATAAATTTCCCTTTTCATGTAATATAAACATATTTATTTTCAATGGTGCAGAGGAAGAATAGTGAGATGAACTCTTCAATGATAGCTACCAATTCAATGTCTCCTCCATGCTCTCCTACTACACCGGTAAAAAGACCACAAAATACGCCCGCAGATTGGCTCAAAACTGCCGTTTCCCCTCTTCCTTCAAAGCCATCTGCAGAATTGGAGAAATTTTTTTCTTTGGATGGTAGAAGTATAGCTAATGAGGTTATAAGCAGAGCAAATATAGTACTGGGGGCCATATTTCCAAGTATTGAATCAGGGCAAAGGCTTGTTACTTGGAGTCTTTTAAATGTTAATTTAATGGATAGCTTGTGGTCAGGACAGGAACAAATTGAAGCTCTGAAATTGTACTACAAGGTTTTGGAATCAATCTGTACGTCAGAAGTTGAAAAGCTGTGTTCAAGAGACTTGAGTGGTTTGCTAACCAATGAAAAGTTCCATAGATGCATGCTTGCTTGCTCAGCTGAACTAGTATCAGTAGCGCATACTAGAGTCAGTATATTGTTTCCATTAATTTTGGAGAGAGTTGGCATAACAGCATTTGATATGACCAAAGTGATAGAGAGCTTCGTCAAACATGAAGATTCTCTTCCCAAAGAACTAAGGCGACACTTGAATTCGTTGGAAGAAACGATGTTAGAAAGCATGGTCTGGGAAAAGGGTTCCTCTTTATACAATTCTTTCATTGTTACAAGACCTGATCTTTCTGATGAAATAAAGCTGCTAAAGCTGATTGCTGAACCTATGCCATCACTAGATGAAATTTCCTTGAATAATCATGTTACTTCCAGAGGCATGGTTCATCAACATAATTTGCATAATCTCAAGTCTTTAGTAGGTAAGGACTTTTTGTTTATCAGATAACAGTAACCTGCATCTCAAGAAACTTGTGAATTTCAAATTACTAGGAAGTTACTGCAATATTTCATAGATGTTTAATGCATCAAGCTTACATCTTAATTAATTACAACTCTATCAATTGTACTATATCTAGGTCATGATGGAACGAGGAGACTGTATGATGAGTATGTCAGTAAGCTGGTAAAACTAAATTCTTCTGCATCAGTAGTAAAGGATGATACTCCAGCTATGAATGGTGTCCGAGTAAAGCCACCATCACTGTCACCATCTTTGCAAACAGCATTTATCAGGCATGATTTCTTGTGAATCGACTTTTATTTTAGCAAGTGGAGAGATCTTACTCCATTTTAGATGTTAAGATGTTCTTTCATTCATTGAAAATCTCAGAATTTTATTTTTATCTGTAGCCCTACACAATCAAAGACACCAAAAGAAGTGGGTGCCCACAAGGATGCAGCAGTCACTATGCTTTTTGATAAAGTATGTAAGCATATGTTGAAGTGGGGGTTCAAATAATTGTTTATGGCCTTCTGATCCATATCAATAGTTACTGAGGACAATTCAGTGCCTTCACTATACTGTTGGCAAAATCACCAGGGGCTCTCTTGCTAACTGGCCAACTGTTCTTTTGTTTTTCCTTTCGTTTTCTGTTTGTTTTACAGGATTTCCTTCTTATCATGCTTACCAGCAGCATTGTCCTGCTTTGCAGGTGGCTAAGTTAGCTGCTGTTAGAATCAATAGTATGGCTGAAAGGATGAAACTGTCAAAGCAGATAAGAGAGAAAATATATCTGCTTTTCCAACAGATACTTACCAAAAAAACCTACCTTTTCTTCAATAGACACATTGACCTGATTATGCTCTGCTCTTTCTACGGAGTTGCAAAGGTTAGTTGATTCTATTGGAACGCAATGCAAATTCTTTCTTCATTCTTCTTCCATTCATTCTGAGTTAATTTGTGGCTTGCAGGTTTCCAAGTTAGAGCTAACCTTTAAAGAAATCACCAACAATTATATTAAGGAACCACAATGCAGATCTCAAGATTTTTGCTTTGTGTTCTCTAGCTGGTTACCTCAGTCCAATGCGGTATGTTAATCATCCTTTTTCTCCCTCTCTCTTTCCCTCTTTTCTCCACATATCAGTTTTCCCTTGACATTTACAAATCGATGTTGTTAATTGAAACAGAAACAGGGGGAGGATTACAACAACATTGTTGCATTTTACAATAAAGTATTTATACTAAATGTAGTGTCTCTAGTAAAGGAGATTGGCTCTGCCTCTGCTGAAGCATCTGAACAAGTTCCCGAGGTTAACAACGGTATGCTTACTCTATTTTGTTCCCTTCGCTTCTTTTTAATTGTCAACATTTCTTTGCCAAAATTTTGAGCAAACTATTCATCTAACATGCTTATTTCTAATTTCCTTTGCAAGTTGATATCTGTCCCAAAACGCCTGGTCCGTCTACATTTCCAAGAATACCTAATATCTCTCCCAAGAAGTTGTCTCCATCACAGCATGTGTATCTCTCTCCATTAAGATCATCCAAGGCATGCAGATTCTGCAATGAAAATGCTTAACATTGTAAATTTTTAATTTTCTTTTCCATCCCTCTTATTCATTCTAACTTGTTTTCATATATTATGTTTCACCAGAAGGATGCTTTGAACTCACATGTGGGTAAAAGCTATTATGCTTTCTTTGGGGAAAGAACTTGTGTTTACCAAAGCCCTTCAAAAGATCTTGATGCTATTAACAACCGCTTAAACAGGTACGTTAATTTGGTTACTGAAAGTCTACAGCACTATATACACAATTTGAGATGCCATGAAGTTGTGAACCATCAATGATCCAAATGTTTGCCATTACTCTCAGAGGATATGAATTCATGGGGAAGAACACTATCACAGAAAGACTATAACAGAGTCGCTCCGACTTTTCTGTTACTTGTTCTCAATTTCAATTTCAATTGATGCTCTATGTTTTAAAAATTTTGAAATGGGTAACAAAAAGGTTAACAGAGCCCTGCCTCTGCCATAGTATCATGACTTGTGAATGTGACACCAATTTCTTTATTTCGTCTTTTATGGGATGTCAAGACAAGATAAACCCTGAAGCTCAGGCCTCAGGCACAAAAGCTGATGATATTTGATGCGTGGTTTTTGTCTTTTGTTTTCTTTTTCAGCAGCAACAGGAAGCGAAGAAGAGGACTGAATTTTGATGATGTTGATGTGACTTTGATCAGCGACTCTGTTGTGGCCAGAAGTCTCTTCTTTGAAAATGAAAATGAAAATGATAAATCTGGTTGATGAAGTTGAAGGATGAGCAAGGGCCCTCTCTTATATTTTTCTTGACTAATTTTGCATAATGATCTTCTAATTTAATAGTAATAAGTAATAGGTTCCCTCAAGGATTGAGCTGAAGTTTGGGGACTGATTTTGACACGTATAAAAATAATGTTTAATAAAATTATAAATAATGTGTTGATGTAAATTACAGGTATCTATAATATAAATTAAAATGTTTAGTTCTTTGTGTTGCTTATTACCATGGATGTATATGAATGCATGGAATGTGAAATTCTTTCTAACCTAATTGTTGTTTTAAAAATACATAGATGTTAACGATAATTTTATAAGTATGTAAAAAAGAAAAAAGGTAATACGGAAATAAAGGTATTATAATTATTAGTTTTGATAAATGTCACGTCTTATATTAAATAAAAATTGAATAAATTTTAAACGTATATAAATAAATAAGTAATATTATTTAATAAATTAATTTTTTTGAATCAATGTCAAGCACCCAACTAACCTATGACACGAGACTCTGTTAGTTGGACTTGCATAAGGGATGTCTCTAAGGATTAGGTTTGTAAAGGGCCTCATTTTGGGTACACGTCTGTAATAATTACCAAGGAGGAAATTTTGGGTATAAAAATTAAGTGTGGTCTGTAGATATATCTTATAAAAAATAAAACCATCAAGTAGATTCCCGATCACCAATGAAATTTTAACAGTTCTCCAATCATTTTCAATATGATTTAATATTAATGAACGAAATTGCTTGCACAAAGAAAAAAAATAACAAAGAAAATGCCCACCTGTTGAAACAAATAAAACAAACCCTCAAATGACTTGTCATCAGCTGAGCACCAGCACTCTTGCTAACAAACAAATGACATAGCAAAGTTACATCTAAATGACCATCCATCAGCTGAGCACCAACATTCTTGCTAGCAAACAAATGATAGAGCAAAGTTATAGCTGTAACTTTGCTCAATGCAGTTACTACTATCATTGTAACACCATTGCAGGGAAAACTCTAAAGGATATTAGGACAAACAAACTTCATCAAACAGATATTGATCAATATGGTACAATAAGGGCTGATCCAATGGCCATCATTAATTCAAGAGCAATGGTACAACATTGGTGCTGTCAAGATCTTAAGAGCCATGTGTCACAGTCCTTTCAAGAATAGTACGGCCTTAGACGCATTGTGCACTAAGCAGCTTAAAAAATCATACAAAGAAGAGAAGAAACATGCTCACAAGGTGTTTGAGAAAAAGCTCTTTATATTGTTGAAGAGAAATACAAGCTATGAGATTATGTTATGTTGTGTTGTATTCTTTGTACAACTAAGGGTCTCTCCCTTATATACTAACAACCCTATACAATCGACGGCTGAGATCTAAACGATCTAACAGTATACATACAAGATAGAATAATATATCATAGAATATTTTTAGATGTCATCATATATGCTATAGAATATTCCCCTTCCAAATAGGGGTTAACCATCCTAATAAGTCGCGGGCTTGACCTGGATCTTCACTCATGTCAACGAATCTTCTAGAAGCTCCAGCTCGCGAACCATTCTAGCAACCCATATAGCCTCTAAGAGGCTTTATTACACACCAAGTGTTCTTAAACGTGTTCGATGAAATGTTTAAGAACACTTGGGGCGTGACATTCTCCCCCACCAAGTTCACACGACGCCCTCGTTGCATCTTCGCTGGAAACTGCGCACCTTGTTCTTCAATCTGTTACTGTGCACTCTCGTATTTCTGCCATGCACCAATATTGGGTACCCATTTCCACTTGACAAAGCACCCACGTCTTAGAGGTGAATTTCTTTTCTATACTGTCGTCCGTTACAGATGAATTTTGCCTCTTTGTCGTCCTATATGAAAATCCTTAAAGGTCCATATTTCTACTCCGTGTCTTCTATACCTTCTCAGTATAGCTTCAAACGGCTCTCGAAAAACATTGGATGCAGCTGCTGTCTCGAAAGTATCACCACCTTATGCAAGACGTTGTTAACCCTTTTGGCAACCGAAAATAGCCCATCGTCCCTACGATCAAGGCCCTTGTGAAGTGGGTGTACTGTCTTGCGTTGTGGTAAAAGTATTATCTTCATCACTAAGTCCCCCGCACGATGCTTGACATGCCGCTACTTATCTCTACCCCGTTTCTTGTGATGAAAGCGCGCATCATATGACTCCATAAGTTGCTGAGTGCTACCCACACCCGATAACTTCTTAAGCTACTCCCGCAACTCCTCTAATTCTGGTTGAGGCGTCTGCACTGTAGTTGATAGCGTAAACCCGACCTCTAACTTTTTCCCTTACTCAGTATAACTCTGATGTGGTTGCACCTGTGGTATAATAGTTGGAACAACCCCCTTGTGCTCCCCTAGCACTTCCGCAACCCCCGTTGGTAGCTCACAGTTGCCCCTTGTTGCCTTGTCATCAATGTCCCTCACTGTGGATAGATGTGTTTCTCCTTTGCGCTCAGTAACTTCCATTAATTGAATGGATGAAATGATCTTAGTATTGGCTTTCAGCTGAGATTGCCCACCCTTAGACTTATCTATCGTCAGTATCATGTAAGGCCCTCTTTCTATAATGCACACATAATCGTTGTCGAGAAAGCGGCACCACGTTGTAGTGCCTCAAGAACTCCATACCTAATACCATATTAAAATCATCAAGAGGTGCTATAGAGAAATTTACCTCGTCGTTCCATTTTTCTAAGTGGATATCGACCCCTCAAACTACCCCATCCAATGGCTTGACCGCCACGTTTACTGTTTTGAGGAATTACAAAATATGACGTTGCCATTGTGTTATGGTGTCGAAGGAGGTGTAAAGGAAGAAGATCATCTCGTCATATTTTAGGTCTAATCTTGGGAGAAATAAGTTAGTGGCATATATAACTGCGGTCGCTTGATAGAAGTAACAAAGATGGTGCTAAGTTGTAAACTCATTTAGATGGGAAATCTAAATAAACATATGTCAAATTTAAAGATGCATCGACAGACACATATAGACACGAGGGTTTGGCTTAAGAACTTTTGGTGATTAGTGTTTTATAGATCTAAAGATTGCCATTAAATTGATGAAGAATTTTTTCTTTTTACCAACAAAATTTAAAATAAAAAAATTTAAATATTTTTTAATTGTTGACACATGCTCAGAGTATCCACAGAGATTAAGCTAGACTTATTATTATATTAAGTCATTTCTCACCTAACACGTGTCCAAATTAAGGATATACTCCTAGTAAAATTATCAATTTGCCTTTAATTCCTATCATTCTAACAAATAATCCATTCAAAATGCCGATAGTTGTAAAAATTAAAGGTCATTTTTTTTACGCATTTTAAATTTTGGGAAGAAAACTATTATTTTCATCAAACCTCAAAAATCATGTGTCTTTATCATTATATAATAATACATCAAATACAACCACCGATATTTTTTGTTACATCTTTTTAATGAAAAAGCCACTTCTATCTAACTTCCTTCAGTTTAGTTTTTATTTAATTTTTGGAGGAATTTTTCAAAAATTTAACCTTCCCTTAACCTAATACTAGTAAAATAAAATGGAAAACTTTTTTTTTTCCTTTCGTTGGTTTGAGAATATACAATGAATAAAGTAGTAACTTTTGTCAAATATTAATTGTTGACTCGAAAAAATAAATTTTCAAATCAGCGAGTCTTAAATTTGTTGAAAGGAGAACTGAACTTTAGGCCTCATCTAAGCTGAATCAGTGGATACGGGCTTGAATTTTCTATCTTCCACGAACTATAAAGAAGGACCTTCAAAAACAACACACAAGCTCAAAATGGGTCTCGCCAAGGTGAGTTTCGGCAAAAACGCTCCAATACTTAAGTCAGAAAATGAGATTTTTGTTCTTTCAATATGAAAAATATGACAAGTTTGGAAAATGAAAATCTCATTCTCTTTTCTTTCTCTCTTTTTCTTTTTTGAAAATTTTTCATTATTCTCTTCGTGTTTTTCTCCTTTTGCTTTTATAGTTATGACCTTTCAGGGACTTTTTTGAGTTTTCCTCCGCAGTATTTCTGTCTCGCGCTGGATTTTTTCTGTTGTACTTCTGACACCCGCTAGATACTTTCGTACTGCCCTCCCTGATATGCGCCGAATATCTTTTCCACAGATTTTGTCTCCGTTCTTATCCCATGTCATATGTTACTTTCGATGTGTTAAGTATATTCCTTAGGTTTGTTTCCGTCAGCGTTTTTGGTTGAGTGAGGCTTGTTTTGGTCGGCCCGGGTCAGTACCTGCTCGGCTGTAGTCGCAGTAGCATCAGCATATGCCGAACAGGTTTTATTTTTTAGCCGACCAGATTCCTCGCATCCGCACCGATTTCTACTACTCTATCAGATTTAGGCCCGTTGGCCATTGCTCTTGGGCCTGCCTTGGTTGGATTCTAGACCCTTGAGCCTGAGGGCCAAAGTAAGGGGATTCTTAGGGGAAAAACCGAGGTCCACCAGTTTCTAGTTTTGATTTTGATTTATCAGGACTGAAAATTTTATTCTGGTCCTGTCGGTTCGCATTGCTACCGGGTCCTGCCACTGTTCCCATTGTTGTCTTTTTTCATCCGTGCCGACCAACTTTATCTGAAGAAATGGTTCTTCAGATTAACGAGTCTTAAATTTGTTGAAAGAAGAATCGAACTTTGGGCCTCGTCTGGGCTAGATCAGTGAATACGAGCTTGAATTTCCTATCTTTCACGAACTATAGAGAAGGACCTACAAAAATAACATACAAGCTCAAATGGGGTCTCGCTGAGGTAGGTTCCGGCGAATACGCTCCGATGCTTAAGTCAAAAAATAGGATTTTTATTCTCTCAATACGGAAAATATGGCAAGTTCAAAAAATGAAAATCTCCTCTTTTTCTCTCTCTCTCTTTTTCTTTTCTGGAAATTGTTCATTATCCTTTTCATGTTTTTCTCTTTTTGCTTTTACAATGATGACCTTTTAAAGATTTTTTGAAGTTTTTTTCTACAATATTTCTGTCTCTCGCCGAATATTTCCTGTTATACTTCTGACACCCGTTAGATACTTTCGTACTGCCCTCCCTAATATGTGCTAAATATCTTTTCCACATATTTTATCTCCGTTCTTATCCCATGTCAGATGTCACTTCTGATGTGTTAAGCATATTTCTTGAATTTGTCTCCGCTTGCGTTTTTGGTTCTGAGTTAGGCTTAATTTATTCGGCCCGAGTCAGACTTGCTCGACCGTAGTCGCAGTAGCATCAGCATATGTAGAACAAATTTTATTTTTTAGCCGACCAAATTCATCGCATTCGCATCAATTTCTACTGCTTTGTTAGATTTAGGCCCGTTGGCCATTACTCTTGCACCTGTCTTAATTGGATTTGGGGGAGGGGGAAACATTAATATTTTACTAAAAATCTAACACATCCCTTCGCATTCAACATGATTCCTAGATGAAACCCGAGACAAGAAGGAGAAGGAGCTATGCCAATATTAATGAATTATGAATATGCATCGCCACGATCAACAGACATATGTTCCCTTAAACACGTCTATCATAAAATTTAACCAGCAATAAACCATCAGTTTCGATTAACCCACCTCTCTATTCAATGGCTGTTGCATCCATGATTTTATGTTTGTGTGATAACAGCTTTGACATGACATCTAAAAATCAAATCCTTGGGCAAATTAAGTAAGAGAAAAAAAAATATTAAGCTAGCTACATACAAGTATGTATCTGAATAAACGTAGCAGCATTAGGTTAAGTGCAAACACATTTTTTCTGAACTACTAACCAATATACAAGGGCAATTCTCAAATCAATTTTTCTTTTACTGCAAAAACCTAATAATAATGAGAGAGAGACTCTCTACACAAGAAGACAGGCTAATGTATTGGTAGCACCCGAACTCCCACTCCCACTCCCACATCCAAGTGTTAGTGGCAAATAAACAACAAAAACCAGCACACGAGTAAACCCAATGGTCTAAAACACCAGGCATAATGTTAGATTAGATGTCAATATTCAGCAGCAAAGCTTGAAAACTACTTGTTCATTGACATATTACCAATCACATGAAATAGCAATATAAAAGAAGAAAGAGAGCTAGATAAGATATAGATTCATATGTGCAGAGCAACAAATTCAACATTGAAATTTTTCTGTCAGTCATTCGAAATGCTTAAAAGAGTCATCTAGCAAAATGACAATGTTATCTATACACCAAAGGTTAAAAAAAAGGAGAAAGGAAAGCTTCTTCATGAATTACCAGCAGCAAGAGAATCTGTACATATATGCCTTCCAACAAATCCTCCTAGGCTCCTACGCACAATGGGAAACACAAAAGATGCCTCCCTATCCCCCCTCTCAAAATTATGACCACCTTTGCTGATAAGAGACACAGCATTTTCCTCTTATTTTGTCAACTAGACATAGTATATCATGCCAACTTCAATGAGACTGATGTGAGGAATGTTTAGTGCCACAGCAGGGCCCCTGCAATTCTTCCTTAGAAATGAATACAAGATATCAATCACAAACCTTTTCACAAAAGAAGACGATCTCCTAGCCTTAACATATGAGTGCCCCATTATGTAAGCAACTCCAGATTCCTTGGCCTGGATCAAATCCAAAAGCTCTTCCCTAACTGCAAGATTCATTCCTGGATTCGGAGGTAACTGAAACCTAACCTGGCGCCTCCTGACTGAATTCTCCTCATCAAAAACAGATCGTAAAGTCTGGAGAGCTGAAGATTTGCTGCTCTCGATGGAGCTGCTCAAACCACTATCCTCTTGCACAGCTATTATCAAGCTTGTGCTTGATTGGACATTTCTGGTGCTTATAACAGCCATCCTTCCATCCACTGAAGACTCCGCAGAACTAGAGAACTGTGGTTCTACTGCTTCCATCTGGATGAATTCTGCTATGCTCTGTATGAGCTGGTTCTCAAAGTCACCATCATCACGCTGAATATCTTTGTAACCATACCTCACAATGCACCTATACATACGATATGGCCTTGGGCAAACACGGCCAATAAGGAAGCGTTCATCGGGTGAAACATATGGGACTGGAACTGATTTAACACAAACAAAGACCAACACCTGATGAAATGCTGGAAGGTTTGTTACGAAGTGAGAGAAGATTGCAGGAACTCCTGTTGCCAATTCAGAGTATATCAGGCCAATCCCAGGAACACGGACAATACCTAGGCTGGGCCCCAAACCAAGTAGCCATTTTAATGAAACTTTGTTGTGCAGATCAAAGTTGTACTTCTTGCGAGTTCCATAATGCCAAATAAACATAACAAGCATAAAGATGGTTGACAGCACAAGAGGAACCCATCCTCCCTGAGGCACTTTAAAAAGTGCCGCTGATAAGTAAACACCTTCAATAGACAAAAAGAATACAAGGAAGGCCACAGCCAGCAAGATACTTTTCTGCCAAACGAAGATTATGATAAGTGCCATAAGAAATGTTGTGATGAACATAACTGTCATGCAAGCAAGTCCTGGGTATCCAAAAGAAAGTAGCATCAGAATCTCATGCAAGTAAGACACTCTAGAAATTTAGAGTTTTAGATTATATCTGACAAAGTCCCCTCCAAATAGCTCTGGGGATGAGCAATCTCTGGTAGTATGAAGTTTACTCTAATGACATAAGACAACATACTGGTACCGAGATATACAGAGTGATAGTGAAGAAAGACTGACCGTAAGCATTTCCAATTAAAGTTGTGTCCTGAAACCCAATAGTTATAGCAAGAGTAAGGATCATCAGGATCCAGTTTATTTCTGGGATGTATATCTGCCCATATATATGTCTTGAGGTGTGGACGACCTTGACCCGTGGAAAGCATCCAAGGGAATGGCACTGTTTAACAATAGAGAAAGTAGCAGTGATAATAGCCTGGCTCCCAACAATTGCAGCAAGCGTGGCAATGATAAAAACAGGCCAAAACACAGGTTCTGCAACAAAAGAATAGAAAACACGATTAAGCCAACTCAAACTTAGGAGCAAAAAAAAAAATAGTAGTATCATTTCCTCCAAAAATGAACTGACCAGGTATAGAGTCATAAAAACTGTTTGGAACACAATCAAGGTTTTTGGACAAGAAAGCAGCCTGACCCATGTATTGCACTACCAAGCAAGGGTATACAACAAATGCAAACGCCAGCTGCAAAGGTAAAATTTCATTCAATCTTCTGACAAATACAAACATTTGTAAACAGATCTTGAGTTGCTTGAAAGAGGGTCCTGCTCACCCTAATTGACAAGGCAGTGAAATGACCTAGGTCTGCAAACATAGCTTCAGTACCTGATGACCCACAAAATGCTCAGTAAGTACAACATACAGAATTTAAACAGTATCTGATATTTAAGGGACTAGAATAATTTATGACCAAGTAAAAACTTCCCACAGAAGAGATTCAAAAATTGAGTAGAACTATTAAATCCAGCTGTTTTAGGGAGTTCATGATGCAAAACTTAGTAAATAAAGTTCGTACGTAGATCCAACCTACCAGTTATGCTGAGAAGGATTCCTCCAAGGGAAATCCAACCATTTTTACCAGTCTGCCGAAAGTACTTGATGATATAATGCGGAGACAGTGCAGTGACTATCTTTGGATTCCAATAGATGATATTGTACAAACCAACAGCAAAAATTGAAACCAACCAGATAATTACAATCGGTGCAAACATAAAAGCCACTTTGTGAGTGCCAAAATGTTGCAAAGCAAACAGGCCAACCAATATGACACAAGCAAGCAAGAGCAGTTCACCTGCAAAAAGTAGGCAGCATACTTTGTCAAAAATAAACTAAGTAGATGCCCTAGAGAAATGTAAAAGTAATACTTATGTGAATTAAAAGTAATACATATGTGAATACATACATAAAAGTAAATTTTGAATATGGGGGAGAGAAAACTGGATTACCACTAGTTAATTTTTTCTCTGTGACTTGTAGCCCTGACACTGATGATAGAACTGAAAGAGAAAGCAAAAGAAATGCATATATTAACACCAAACAGTTCACGGGTGTTAAAAGAAGATGAATCTGTCAGATAGATAACCAAATTAAAAGGCTTAGTTAAGAATAAATTATCAGAACTACAGTACATTAAAACGACTTCCACTCTAGAAAACCAATTAATAACAAGAAAATGACACTGATATAACATAACTGGCTTATGTGACTTGGATTCTCAAATGATAAGCTAGATGAATGGATATATTCAAAGCCAAACCAGATTGAAGAAATTGTAATAAATTAGAATAGGAACAAATAGAAAGCCCATGATTCCACCTCCATCAACGGTAGCAAATTAGCCACAATTGGTCCCCATAATAAATCATTAGATGTCATGTCATCTGCCTCTTACAGTAAAGCATCACCCAGTTGGATGATCCAATTTATAAATACCCCACCCTGGATTAGCTAAGCTGGCAGAATGCTTCAATAATTCAACTATGAGCAAAGAGCATTCAATTGGTTAAGTTGTACAATAAGAATGCCCTTAAGTTCATAGCAAGCTTGACATTCAAGATAAATGGTATAGTAAAAAATGGGACCAAATAGTTTGCTTATTCGAACTTTAATGTTCATCAAAGTTGGTACCAGATATATTGTACTTGGAATTAGTCAGTAAACGCAATGGACATACAATTGATATCTCCAAACTTGGCCTCACAACACTATAATAGAAACTTACCTGATATTGCTGGAGTGAGCACGCCATCACCAATGACCATACAAGCACCAAAAAGAACCACAAGAAGTAGGACTGTCCGTAGCTTCTTATGACTCTCCAGAAATCTCCTAAATGAAGAAAAATTGGCAGCCGCTGTTGAGTGGCCGTATTTATAGGATGATAGCTCCTCATCAGCTGCTTGTTGATTGGGAAGTAAGCTAAACTTTGCATGCCTGCACAGCAGCGAGTAAAGAGCAAATGTGCCACCTGACATGAATTAGAAATGTATAAGCTGCTGAAGCTCAGAGAATAAAGGATTCAGCCATAAAGTCTAAGTCTCATCACACCTTCACCATTATCATCTGCACTCAGTACAATAGAGACATACTTGAGCAAGGGTATTAGTGTAAGGGTCCAAAAAATCAAGGAAAATGCACCAAATATTGCTTCCTCATTAAACTGTTCCTGCAACCTCCCTGAAAACGTGCTGGAGTAAACATAGAGAGGTGAAGTGCTCAGATCTCCATATACTACACCAAGACTTTGATATGCTAATAGGAGATTCCTGGAGAGATTCACCCACGAAAGCTACAAAGCAACAAAAACATGGTTAAGCTTTGATTAACCAGGCACTTAACGAATTGCAGTTTCAGAGGGAAAAAAATAACCATGACAAAGGTTCATGCTATGTATAATACAATTTTGTATTATTTTAATTCAAGAGAAACAATCCACAGAAGTCAAAGTGTAGCCAATCACCAATGCTATAAGCATCACTCATAGAGAATAAATAATATATTCTACAATAAAAATGTTCAATACAACAAATATTTTCTCTGACTGTGAGTGTATACAACAACATGCACATATTAATATCATTTTTCTAAATAAGGAAAAATAATTAAGGAAAAGCACCGAAAGGAGCAGGGCCAACCTTATGCAGATATAATGAAGTACCTAAAAGAGAAAATCAAAGCACCCATCCAATATTGTTTTACAAAGTTCTTATTAGAAAGTAAAACAATGAAAATAGATGTAGGTGACAATATTTAGGTAAGAAAATGGAGACTTTTCTACATCACCTTTTTGAAATACACAGAACAATTCAAACTGACCTTTGAGTCCAATGATAGTTTGTCAGAGGATGAATTTTGCATCTTTCAAATCATTATTCAAATACATACAAAAAATAGTTCGTAAAGCAAAAATCAGAGTAGATAGCAATACTAGATGGCACCTAAGTCTTTTGGGATATCTAAAATCTCCAAAACAGACCGAGAATTCAAACATAATCATTAACTAACATCTCCTCGAACTCCAAGATTTGACATATGTTGGGACCTGCATTAATTTTTACCTTGTTTAGTTAGGAACTCGGAATCCATAGCGATTGGCCTCTCAACTTGCAATTATTTAAGAAGAGTTGATAACCTACAGACTGAGAGGCATCTATCATTGCCTTTAAAGTGTGCAAACAAGATAGCATCCACTGGTATATAGCTCAGTAGATGTGCGAAAAAATAGCATCAGAGATTGACTAAGCTTCCCATATTATTTCTCACTTGATAATGACTCGCATATCACCAGAGATAGATACTGAATAACCTAATGTGCCCTCAAATAAGTCTATACCCAACATAAGGCAAAATAACTAGAGATACTCCAGTCGGTGGTACAGGATATAAACCTTAGAAACACTTAAAAGAAAATGAAGCAAACAACAACATGCCAAACACAATACAATTAAGTGGTTGAATATAACTCGAGTATGAACTCGGATTCAAACATAAAGCTTTTCTGCTCTTATCATTCTATGAGAAAAGATGGGACGAAACCCATTTTCCTTGCCGATATACACCCATAGATTCTATCAAAAACAAAAGTATAAGCTCACGTCTTCACCAATAATTCAAAATTCAAGATTTTGGAACATACACTAATAAGATCCAACAGAAATTAATCAATTTTCATATTGACAAAGTTAGTTCAAGAATTCAAACTAACAACAATAAGTTAACAAAAAAGGAACCCACCATCAACTACAGAAAATAAATAAATAAAACCAAAAAGTGGAAATTCGTAGTAATCAATCAAATTTCAGTAACTCGATCAGCACTAACTGAAATGGACATGATTCAACCAATGAAACTCCAATTATTCATACCTAAATCAGAATTCATTAATTTTATAAAAAAAAAAAAAACAACCTTTATATCAAAACAACAGTTTGATTCACTAATAAATAGGAAATAAACAAGAAATTGGAGTTTTTTTTTTTACGTAATAACTTGGAGTAGTTTAGTAAGCAGTATTAAACAAAGGCCTTCAATTACAGATTCACTGAAAATTAACGAGCTAATAAAAAAACATTAGACGCGTAAACTGGAAATTGAACACTAAAACAAACGAAAAATATTAACTACAATTTTAAAAAAAATTGAAAAAAGCCTAACCTGAGAGGGGTTTCGAGGAGGGGAAATTCCAGATTCCGGCTCCATTGAGAGAAAGAACCGAACCTGGAAAACTTTCTCTCTCTCTCTCTGTCTCTGTGAAAAATTTGAAAAATGAAAGTGTTAATTAATTTTCAATAAAATTCCGTAATTATCTCTGCAAATCTAAATTCCGCCCGTTCAATTTATAGCAACGATCAGCCAGCAAACACAGAATCAGCATCTCGGCTCTACTCTCCTTACGAACCTCTTCGTTATTATGACCCCATGGATCTTAATCTTAAAACTCCATCGCGCGTGTTCCGCACTTGCGACCTTGCCGCGCTTGGAACTTGCTTTCAAGTGAGTTAGGCTTACGTTTTGGAAATGTATTTTTTTTAAAATAATTTTTATATATAAATAATTTTTGGATCATTTCGGAAAAAAAAACTGTGATTTTTATATATAAATATAATTACTTGTTTTCACGAAGAGATGTTATTTTGGTACTTCGACGTCGTTTTGTAGTCATTATCATTTGCCAATAGCCAAAAGACACTTCCAGATTTTGCATTTATATTTTTCTATTTTCAATGAATTTTATTATGTGGCATTATTCTACTTTAACAGCTATAATTTTATAGCGAAATATTTCAGATATAAAAAATAAATAAAAAAATAGAAGGATTGTAATTGTATCGCAAAACTAACTCAGTCGTGTTATTTTGATAGATGTAAAAGTATTTTAATTAATCTAAAATATATTAGATTTGATTTGATATAAGATTGTTTATTTATTAAGAAAAATAAATAAAAATGTTGGTCAATGAAAATAATTTTACAATATAGTAATATTGTACAATAATTACTATAGTGGTATAGTATTTGCAAGTAAATGGAATGTAGTAATCAGGACTTTGGTAAGGGACATGGAGCATTAATTCTTATAGTGGTCCGAATCTTATAATAATGTTGAAGACTAATTCCAAATTCTATGCCACTAAATGACTACTGAGAACTATCCATTTTAACATTTTTCAACGATGTCGCAATTTTGGCTCTGTTCCAGCGATAACTTTATTATAAGGAATTTATGCATCTTGTTATCAAGGTTATGGATTTAGGTTCTCGTAAATGTTAGGGTGGTTAATTTATTTATTTATTTATTTATTTTATAAGAATTTTTAGTTTCGTCAATAATTTTGGTATTGTAATTTGTGTAATTCAAATTCTAATAAATATTAATGGTTGATTTATTTTTTATATTTTGTGAGAATTTTTTAGTTTAGGTAAAATGTGTTTAAAATTATTCGTATTGCTCTCAATAATTTTGATAGCGTAATTTGAATAAGATATATTATATTTTGTTAGAAATCGAATGTGTAATATACGAATATATACATAATTTTAAAAATTATTATATAGAGTAGAAGAATATTAATAAATACATCCAATTTAATAATTAACAACATATATCATATATATAAACAAGTATAACTATTATACAAAATATATATATAATGAACAATTGTATTAATAACATAATGTAAAATACTTACCTAATGAAGATAGCTTTACACAATCTTCAAGTCATCCAACAATTTATGTGAAGAGCTTACTTTGAAGTATATTGTTGAACAATTCTAGTACATAACAATTTAGTGGGATTATGAAGTTAAAATAGTAATTTTAGAATTTTCAACAACTTGTATTCAAACTTTCTCTCCTCCCTCTATCAAGCTTGGCCAAATTGTTCATTCTCCTTTGAACGAATTTTTCTTCATTTGTTTTGTTTCAATTTTTTATCATAAAAAATTCAATTACTTTCACCACTTTCATAATAGATGAAACATTATCATTATTAAGAAAGTGTTCCTTCTATTAGTCAAGACATGGCCAACCACTTCAATAAAACAAAATAAATAAAATTCATTTAATGACTTATATTAATACATATAATATAAAAAAATCATTCACAATTCATAATGGTCAAATATTAAATTTTTTTAAACAAAATTAATGGACTAAATTATATAATAATCTTTAGTGGATTAAATGTATATAATAATATTATAAAATAAATCAAAAAATATTTTTTGTATTATTTTATTAATATAACATGATATATAATGAAGGGTTTAGATCTTGCCATTTGTCACCATCTTATTGATTAACAACTTTTGTTAATTAATTAAATGATGTACTTAACAATTAAGTCTTGACAAATGCACATCCCGAGAGATCCCGAAATAATTATTTTATTTTTGCTAAAATTTATTAGATCGAATTATTCAATCCAATCCGTTACCCTAGTGCGCAACGAGTACACTTCATATTGTGAGACTCTCTAAATTCACACCTGATTTGTCATATGGAGCTCCTCCATACGTCCGTGGACGATGTCCCATCATTTATATCCTTGAAGAGCAGAGATATACATGCAAGCTGAGATTATTACATATTCGTATAATCATTCCATCATTTATATCCTTAAAGAGCAGAGATATAGATCATCATCGTTAAATCTCTATTTGCTCAACCATGAACTTAACTCCAGATTTATATTTCATTAAACAATATCCAAAAATACTTTTGTGATATTGTTTATTCCTTTGAAATATATTTTATGAGGATTACGTTTGTGGCCACAAGACTTTCTGAAATACAATCTCGGAGCATCAGGATATACAACCCAATCATATGGGCTGATGGATCCCATATTTACGCACACCGGATTTCATGAGCATCGGACCATACCCAGCGACACCTAACGGTCAGACCATGAAAGGTTTCTGACATGTGTGGAATTAAAGCATGGTGGATCACTCACAAAATTACCGTGGCGCTCAGGTCAAAGGACCACAAATACTACTCAACTCGGAAAACCTTCCATTGACGGCTTCATGAGATGTCTATTAGAGGTCCTCGTGAGTCTGTTCAATATCCAGTCCTTACTGAATACCTATATCTTTATACGAGCTTCCACTAAGCTCATGATTTGTTAAGACTAATCATCTGGACAATCCAGATATAGACATACACTAATCTATATTAATGGGTTTCATCGATAGACCCGCATCAATGAAATTAAATCAAGAACATTGTGTTTGAGAATATACTTGCATAATGATATTTTCTAGCACCATCTGTAACTCCTTACAACTATGTCATTATTAATATATTCTTAGGTCATTATCCCATTTTAGACAAGGCTCTAACTCCTTAGATTTCACTAACTATATAAACATGCTAACTCTTAGCATCACTAACTCTTAGCACTACTAACTCTTAGTACTTCTAACTATTAGCGTTGTTAACTCTTAGCACTGATCTAAACTTTTTAAACCAGATCTAAACTCCTTCAGATTATATAATGTCTGAAACGTTACAAGCATCTTACTATTTTAATTATAAATAATATTAACTTTTTTATTAGAAATGATAATTGTATAAATACTATCATTAAATATTTATACATTTTAGGATAGCACGTAAGCACAAATTCCAACAACTCCCACTTGTTTTAGTTCCATTCATGGTGGTATTTCATATCCATTGACTCTACGTGTTTCTCAAACACTTTAAAAGTTAAGGCTTTAGAAAGCGGGTCCACTATAATCAGTAAGGATGTTTCCTAGATTTTTATACATCTCTATTAGCCAAGATATATTTAATTATATGGTATCTCGGCTTGAATAGTTACCCCATTGACGTTGCATTATAATCTGATAGGATTCATTGAGCTAAGTTCTAACAACTAACTTGAATATCCACATAAAGTTTTTTGTAGGCTTATCAAGCTGTAACATTTTCTACCGTTATGGTAAAACCAAATGTGGACATTTGAATTGCACTTATGCTACAAGCTTTGGTACCGTTGAGAAGAACCACGTAATCAGATGTAGATTTTCTATCATCCGGATTAGATTAGAAGTTTGATTCTACGTATCCTCTCATTTGTAAGAAGCTTTCTCCATAAATAAGAAACTTATCCTTCATACCTCTCAAGTATAACTTGGATATATTTCACGACTATTCAATGGTCGTTACCTAGATTAAACTGATGCCGAATCATAACACTTACAGCCATCATAACATAGTTCTCGTACATAACATGGTATACATCAAGCTACCTCTGGCTGATGTATATTAAATGTTAGATACTCTAACTTTTTATTTTCTACTTGATGACATTTCCTCTTAGAAAGATGAACTCCATGTCTGAAAGATACATTAACTATTTTATAGTTATTAAAATTGTACATTTTCAAGACTTAGTCTATGTACGGAGATTTAAAGAGTCTTATCTACTTCCTAACTCTAACTGTATAACACCTTATACTTAGTATATAAGAAGCGTCTACCAAATCTTTTATGAAGATGTTCTTATTCAATTAACTCTTAATTAACTGACTAACTTGCAACATACCATTGTTGTTTCTGACGATGAGTATGTTTTATATATAGAGAGAGAATCAGAAAGATAATTTATGCTCCCACTACCTTTTCTAAACACACATGTTTTCTCTTCATTCTTAATGAAATCAAATTATCTGATTACCTCATCAAAATGAAGAGTTTGACAAACTACAATACCCAACAAATTTTCAATTAACTTTAGCATGTTTATTGGTGAAAAGTTTCCTCATAATCGATTTTAGACCGTTGAGGGTAACCTTTTACGTCAATGGGGCTTTTAAAGATTCTTACCTGCTTTTGAGCCCATACTTCCGTGCGTAAACTCTTTTACAACCAAAAAGAACAATTTTTATATGAATTACAACCAAGTCTTAGACTTGATTGTCATGCTTAAAGTTAATTTTGATTTTTCTGGCATCTTGTCAATTTCTTTAAACGATATTTAATATTGTTTAACTATAAGTCATAGAATCCTTTTTCTTAAACTAAGAAAAATATTCAAAACACCTTTTAGGTATGTAATCTACCTAACAAGTAGCCTTTATATCTTTATCTAACATACAGAAAAATGTGTTAAATGTATTTAATTTAATTGATCTTTAGGTTCTATTTTCGGTTCATAAAACTAATTTATCCCATGAAATATTTGGGATATCTTTTGAACCGATACTTGTACCCTTAGGTGCAAATATATACTATTGCACAACTTTTTATGCAAATAGAATAACCCTAAATTTTAACATACTTAAGATTTTATTTCCTTCTAGTTTATATCTTATATATATTAGAATGAACAATTTACAATGGAACTTTATTCAATAGAAGAGTAATAGTTTCTAAAGCATAACCCTTTAGATATTTTAAAAGATCGATAAAACTTAATATCGATTGGACTATATTTAATAAAGTCTGATATCTCTATACTTCAAAACATTTATGTTAAGGAGTATCTGGAGAACTATATTGAGCTAGAATCTCATTATTTTTTAAATAATTCGTGAATTTACTACTTATGTATAAATAATCTCGATTTAATTAAAGGTGTTTAATATTATATATAGATTTATTTCATTTACTTCTAGTCGAAATTCTTTGACCACTTCAAAATTGTCGACCTATATTTTTCTAGAAACACATGTCTGTACTGTGATAAATCACGATAAAGACATCGAAGTATTGAAACTTACTAATGGTAGTATGATTCATTAGATCATATACATCACTATGTATTAGTTCTAATAAATCAGTGGCTTGATGTCTAACACCAACAAAAGGATTTAGTGAACTTCCCTTGAATTCGGGATTCATAAACTGGACAAGGTTCTATGGTCAGATCAAGTATTTGACCATCCTTAACTAGACAGGATAATCATGTTATGGCTATTTGACATAATCACTTATGCCACAATTCGTCATTATTCAAAATTTCTGAACTATTATTTATTTTATTTACCTAGACATTTTTATGCATTACTCGTTGTATGTCATATATAAAGGTCATTTAATTGATTGACATTCAATTAACAAAATATTATCGTTATCATACAAACATGAGAAATTATTCTTAATGTATGTATGATAACCCTTTCTGTCTAACATAGAGAGTGATATATTTTGCCTAATTATTCGTGGCACAAAATAACAATAATACAACATAAGACTTTTACTAAAATGGAAAAGTGACTTAAAAGTCCTAACCACGTACAGGTAATCTCTATTTCCTACGTGCAGTTGTACTTTTTATTTCATCATTTTTTAGTATTGCTTAAATTATGCAACATCTTGTAGATGTGAGAAGGATAAGCGATATTTCATATCCTTACACTTTTACACATCATTTTCATATGAAATATCATTTATCAGTAAACAGGTATCTAAGAGTTTTATCTTTTCTAAGTAAAGGTTCTTTGAATAGTAATTATTATTATTTTAAATCTCTTAACAATGGAAACACTTTCCACTGTAAATTATTCTCTATTTATGTTATAGATATATAAAATAAATTTTAGATGAAGTATTATACTGCTTGTATATCTCATGTGCATATGCTCCTACTGAAGATAGATTAGGATATATGATTTGACTTTCAAATTATTCTTAATCCTTTTATGATAATCTTCTATCTTTTCTCAAGAGACATTATCAGAAACACATCTTTTATTATCTATTGATCTATTATATATCTATATATTTTTATCAATCTAGAACAATTTTAAGATTTATAAGCAAGTCTTAATATTTTATCGGTACTTTATATATTATGTGCTTAATTAAGTATACTAACGGGTTGCTCATAATCGTTAAGATAAATTAGAGATGTGAAGCGGAACATTTTTAATCGTTAATAATTAACGCTTTAGATCATGGATATAATTTTTATACATTTTTTAATCTAAAGACGCCCTCCCACTGCTTTACATAATTTCCTAAATCTCTCAAAGGAAAAACGACAGTTTAATCTTTTAGACTATACAGCGGAAAGTGGACCTCATTGGCATTTTACTTCAGCCGCACACTTTAACGATCTTGGCCTTTGTAAATCTAAAAGGTAGACAACTCTTACCAATTGTATCTCATACAACTCTTACTACTGATCCTAAATACATATTATTCGCACACTTTAGCAATCTAAGATAATTGTATTTCAGATTAACTTGTCAATCATCAAATATATGTTACCGATACTACCCACACACTTTAGCGATCTAGGATAATATTTTTGCATATATTTGCCTCATCTCATGTTTAACTGGCATAGTCCAAATCACTCCCACCAATCCCTCACACTTTAGCGATCTTAAGAGTGACCAAAATGACCCGTCTAATACTGTATTGATAAGACGGATCATTGTATAACATTATCTCATAATACAATACTATTCAATCTGATTAAGAAAGATTTAAAATTTTAATTATTATTTTATTAATTAATATATATTTTTAAATTAATAATAATAATAATAAATTTTCGTATCTATATGAACATAATTCATAATTAGAAAATTTATTTACGTAAGCACAATTAACCCCCATAAATAAGGCTCCCATTATGATTAACAACATAAAAAAATTATTTGTAATTTTAATACAATAATATAACAATTATAATTGTATTCAATATTCTTTACTTACAAAAATTGCAAATAAAATTATTATATTTAGAATGATCAACGCTAAAAACTAAAGGTTCTAGCATTATACAATATAATGCTCCAAAAAAAATTTTAATTAATTTTTTTTTTATTTTTGGCGAGCACTGCAACGCTCAGGTTAGAACTTTGGCGCCGCAGCGCTCAGATTTAGGCACCGCGGCGCTGGATGCTGTAACAATGTATCGACCCTTCAGACACTGCTTTTCGCCCCCGATTTTAACTATTTTCTCTTGGGTATCAATTTCAAACATCATCATATTTCAATTCTAAACACTAACATGTTCAAGAATACAACAATATATTCATCATCATGTTCAAACATCAAATATCACCATGCTCAAATTTAAACATCAACAAGTTGTTTAAATATACAACATCAACATGTAAGCATATTCAACAGCAAGAATTATTACATACTCATTATAGCATGCTCTGATACCATTTATTGGGAATCGAGTGTGTGACATACGAGTGTATAAATAATTTTAAAAATTACTATATGCAGCGAAAGCATGTTAATAAATACACCTAATTTAACAATTAATAACATATATCACATATATGAACAAGTATAACTATTATACAAAATATATATATATATGATAAACAATTGTATTAATAACATAATGTAAAATACTCACATAGTGAATATAGCTTTACACAATCTTCAAGTCCTCCAACAATTTATGGGAATAGCTCACCTTGAAGTGTATTGTTGAACAATTCTAGTCCATAACGGTTTAGTAGGATTATAGAGTTAGAATGGTAGTTTTAAAATTTTTAGCAACTTGTATTCAAACTCTCTCTCTCTCTCCCTCCATCAAGCTTGGTCGAATTGTTCATACCTCTCTCTCCCTCCATCAAACTTGGCTGTATTCACAATCTCTCTCCCTTCCTCCATCAAGCTTGGCCGAATTGTTCATTCTCTCTCTCTTTCTCTCTCCCTCCATCAAGCTTGGCTGTATTCACAATCTCTCTCTCTCTTTCTCCATCAAGCTTGACCGGATTGTTCATACCTCTCTCTCTCCATCAAGCTTCGCCGTATTCACAATCTCTCTCTCTCTTCGTCCATCACACTTGGCCGAATTGTTCATTCTCCCTTAAATGAATTTTTCTTCATTTGTTTTGTTTTAATTTTTTATCATAAAAAATTTAATTACTTTCGTCACTTTCATAATAAATAAAATATTATCATTATTAAACAAAGTGCTTCCTTTGTTAGCGAAGACATTGGATATTATTTAGTATATTTTCTCATTAAGTGGTTTATATTGTCTCCTATTTTGTATGGGAATATGATAGTATCACGTACCAAGTTCATTTTGATTTTTGAACCGCGGTCGTACTCATAATTTTAACCACATCTTATTCTACCATGTTCCATTATTTTCTTTCTTAAAAAAAAAATTGACTATAAACGTAAATTACAATAATTTTATGAAACGTCGAAATGTATCAAGGTATTTCAGTAATTTTTTTGTTTTGAAATCAGATTCAAAGTACTTAAATCAAACGTGACATCTGCAAATGAGAGTGTCTTAGGAAAAAAAAAATTAATGGACTAATTCAGACCATTTGATTTGTAAAAGTACACGTCAAGGAGACCTCGACAGGAAAAATTAACAAAATTATAACAATTTGTACAATTATTTTATTTCAATATAAAATAATTTTCTTATAATTCATAATTTTGAAAGAAGAAAGATATATGATAATGTACAACTCCAATAGACAACGCATGGCATAATGACATAATTCTTATCTTCATCTTCAATGGCTTCCACGTAATCTGATGGAGATAGAAATCCAAAATATGGTAATATGCAAAAGTCGTACTACTTTTGGCCATGTTAATTTAATTATTTCGGACTGCGTAATGTTGGCTATTGGCCGCGTATTGGACGCGGGTAACTGGTGGCTGGCTGCGGCCTGAGGCCGAGGAGGGTTCGACGATTCAGATGACAAAAGTGAAGTGGGCCCTGGCGGCCAGACGAGAGTGCCCGCGTGGATTCTACAAGCAATCATTCAGCGCGTGCAACTCTATGCTTATCTTGCATTCTGGGACCCACTTACTAAAACAAAACAACAACACCAGCCAGCATCAAATAATACAGTCAATTGCGACAGCCGACAAGTGATTGCTGACGCCCACTTCTTATAATATGTATAATACGATAATGAATACCCAGATTCGCAAGATTTTATATTCGCTCCCAAAGAAAGACATTTCTCCCTAATTTTTTTATAACGAAAAAACTGATAGATTCTTATAATTTTTTTTTAAAAATGGTTAAATGATGGAAATTATTTAATTAGATAGTAAAAAAGATAATATCGTATATTTATTTATATTATAATGATTTAAAGTGATGACACATTTTATAACATATTACTTAATTTTTTATTTTTAATTAAAATATATAAAATAAATAACATTTATTATAATATAATAATTTATAAATGATACGTGTCATTATGTAATTAGTTTTATAATTTTAATAAAATATTTTTTAATAAAATAAATAAAAAAATAGCAATCAACCACCCGTCACCAATAGTCACCCCCTCAATGTTAGACAATTGAATCTTTACAATAATTGATGGCAAACTAACTCAAAATTGATACTCTAAAACTCAAAAAAATTGCAATCTCATGATGATGAAATTTTTTTTCGTGTACGGAGTATTAGGAAGGTATCAAAAGTGAAAGAAAAGTGACAACTATTATAACAACGTTATCAAATGGCAACGAATAGATGTGCACCACAACCACAATTTGAGTCATCACATATCGATTTATCTAATAATGGTGGCAATGCATCTCTATTCACTACTATTTGACAATAATATTATGGTGGCTGCTACTCTTTTTCTCTACTTTTAGTACTTTTTAGTACTTCGTTGTTAAAAAAAATTTGCCATTACATAAATTACAAAAATTTAAGTTTAAAAGTATCAATTTTAAGTGCATTCGTTATTGCTCACCAATAGTCGCTTGATTGTCTAATGGCAGTGACAGCCATTGTAATGGGTGGGCACTTGCTTTTTTTTCAATTTTTTAGTTTTTATTTAATTATTTTAGAATATTTTTATTGAAATAATAAATAAATAATAGAAATATGTCACGTTTCATTAAGTATATTTAAATTTTATTGAAATGAGCAAAAATATTATTTTACTATTATAAGAGAATAAATAATCTAAATTAATATAAATTATCACAAAATAGAGGTCTTTTAGTACTTTTTAAAATGTTAAAGGTGTATAAATTTCTTTTATAAAACTTTAAGAATCAAATTTTTTTTTCTTATTTTCTCAAACTATGATGTAGTCTAAACAATTTTATCAAATAGATCCCTAATTCATATTGAACTAACCAATATACATTTTTATCATTAAATGTAAAGTGTTTGATAAACAATTTTTATTCCACAACCAATTTTTATCAAACACTTAATTATTTCACTCCACAATTTTATATGTTCCCCTCTGAATTTCGATGTACAAAAGTTAAGGTCTTCTACCCATAAGGTATTAAGACCTCATGTCAAAAAAGCCTAAAAGAGGACGTCAATACATAAGACCAAGATAAAAGTGTTGGCCTATGAATATTTTTAAACCGATGGTATCTTTTTTGAGTTGGTCAGAGTAATAGTTGAAATTCAACTACCTTATTCAGTCAGACTTATAAAGGAGAAAAGACAAGTCCACATCTTTTGAATTAGTTAAAATAATAGTCGAAACTCAGCTACCATATCTAGTCAGTCTTTTAAATGATAACTATCGTATCTTTGAGCTGATCGAATCAATGGTCAAAACTTAACCATCATGCTCAATACAAATAGTCAAACATTGACCATCTTGTACAATCAGGCCTTAAACGAGGAGAAATAAACTTTGTCCGTACTTAGCAAAGGAATGTCAGAAAACAACCACCTCGAATAATCAAAACAATTTCTAAAAATGACTTAATTTATGAAAAACCTCGAAAGCTGTGAATAAAACCAAGCTTTTTTAAAAAAAAAATCTCTAAAATAAAGGAATATTCCTAAAAATACAATATAAATCATACTAAGACAAATAAGATTGAATGCAATTTCAAGAAAACTTTAATAATAGAATCTAAAAAGGGAAAGGCCATAAAAATACTCATATTAAAAAAAAATTCTAAAAGTTACAAGTAAAATCTATATCCTCGCTGTATAAAAAAAAGAGGAAATTAACACTAAAGGAGAACATCTACATATTGAGAGCTTGTATCAAAATTAAGATTCTAATAAAAGATGTATATCCAAGTACACATATGCAGAGCAACCTGCTCATCCTCTTTTTACTTTCCTACTTTATTTTCTCTATTTCTAAACCTCAACTAACTTAAGCACTGAAGTTGCAATTTGTTTCCATATATGGTGCCAAAATATTAACCTTGGAATTTAGGAGGTTACAGGTCCACGAGTTAATTTTTTTTTTTTTAGAATATCTCTTGAATGAGTAGGTTGTAATGATCCGTTTTGATGTGTGTTAGGCTTTAAAATCTTTTGCAATCATAGACAAAGTTAGGCCTTGTCTGTCAAGAGTTGTTTATGACATTGATTCTTCGATGCTTAAATTAACAATAGGTTTATAGGGGAAAAAAAAAAAGATAAGAAGGTAATAACAATAAAGAGAATTTTTGTGTTGTGCGCATTAATAAAACTTTTAGGGTTCTTAGTTTACTCAAAGTGACCTCATTTTTACTCCAAAGAGAGAGTTAGAAAAGGTCTACTTACTTAATTATTTAGCATTTATTTTGTAAGTTTAAGTTATAGAGTTCTTTTAAAATTATAATATATCTTTACCTTCTTATTTTAGACTTATTTTGATATTATAGAAGTTGTATTTAAATTAAAATTTTCAAAATTTTAAAACTTCAAGAATGGGTCCATTTAAGTCTTCAATCAATATATATCTTCTTTATTGCCTTTAGGAGGTTTATGTGACTAGTCCTTAAAGATCTTATATGGTCGGCCTTAAGAGGGTTTATGTTGCTCGAGCCTTATAGGGCTTATATAATTGACCTTAAAAGGTTATGTGATTAAGGATTTTGAACCGAAGGTATTTGTTTGTGAGTAAAAGTTTGAAGTTTTCACGTGATGAGTCTTTTTTATAAGCTGGGGCGAACCTTTTAAGAGACAAGTTTTAGACTAGAATTCCGATGGAGAACAGTGATGATTATTATTGAATATGTATGTGGACAAGCATGTTTTGTATAAATTTTTTGATTAGGGAAAGTCCAATCTTGTTAATCTAATGGACTCGAACGCTGGGCAATTTCTTCGCAGCTTCCTTCGACTTGGAATATGAGCCAATGGTAATATGTAATACAATTTAATTATTGCATATATGATTATTATCGGTATTTAAACATTCATTACATAATCAAAAGTAACGTGTATAAATATTTTATAATTTAGATTCTTTTTCTTTATATTATTTGAAACGTATGATTCAGAATGATTGTAAATTAAACATTTTCGAATAGAAGTCTTTACATGAAGTCAAACCAATTTTAATTGAGGTTTACATCAAGTCCTTATATTATAAATATTCCTTGTGTTTTTTTTTTCTTAATTGAGGTTTATGAGAAAATAAATAAATAAATTCGACCAATTTTAATATTCTCTTACTAAGTTTTATTGAAATTTAATAATATCCTTCAATAATATTTTTGCAAAAGTTCAAATCTATCTTAAACGAATTTAAATGTTATATAAATATATTGAGAATTTCGATTCTTAAATTTGATGACCTTATATGAATTCATAAATTTGTTCTTTGTGCTTATAATTTAATTTAATTATTATTTTTTAATTAAAAATATTGGACTTTTAAAAAAAAAATAGAACTACTATTTAGTTTTTGATTTCACGATAAATATGAGAGGTTTTATTTTTAATATGTGATACATTTTCTTCTTTAATTACTTATCAAGCTTCAATGAATTTCTTTTTGAAGAAAATAAAAAGCTTCAATCAAATCCAAACATAACCTTTTCTTGTATTTATTTGTTATTAATTTTTTTTACATTAAATGGTTATTTTCTAGTTTAATATTGAATATGACTTAATTTAACTTATTCAATTGTTTAAGGTTATTTTATTTTGTAAATTAATAAAAATTTATAAGTCAGTTTTAACTTAATTACAAAAGCTAAATTTGTTAGTTGGCTGAGCACTTCCAAGTCTCACATTCTCACCTGGGTTCGAATCCCCCCTCCCCCCAGGTGGTGCGGAAAAAAGAATATATATTGTAATCTTTCCCTTTAAAAAAAAACTTAATTATAAAAGGTAAATTTGTTAGTTGAAGGTAAAAGTCTAAAAGTTTTTATTATTTTTTATTTTTTACAAAAATGTCCTCACCTAGTATATTATATCCATATTTATATTAATCTCATATATTTTATTTAAAGTATGTACACATTGTATTGACGAATTTCATATTTAATGAGTTTTTCTTTATGTACTTATAACTTAAAAAAAAATATACATCATAATCACTTAGATTCACATTATTTAATATTAATTTATATAATTAAATATTCTATTATTTTTTATTAATTTAATAAAAAAAATTATAAGGGCATAAATATAAAAGTATTAATTCTCAATTATCTTTTAATTAAAAAAATAACTTAACACGTATATTTAAATATTAAACAATAAAAATAAAAACAGTTATTCAGATTCAATCATTTAGTTCAATTAAGCTCAATCCATAATTTCAATAAGTAAAAACAATACTAAAATTTGAAGATGAACTAATTTTTTTTTAAAAAAAATGAGAAAGTGATTTTTTTTAATGTCAAATGAAATTTTTGAATGTAATGGAATTAATACAATATAAAGGCAAATATGTAATTAGATTTATATTGAAATATTGAAAGGTATATAATGTCAAAATATAATTTTAAAAACTTTTCAAGGGAAGTATTGAATAAAACTGCCTAAAAAGTAGTTTATTGTGTTCACTCAATATAATTAATTGTGTTTTCAATAATAATTTTATATAAACCAATTCTGAATTTTATACACACACACATATATATATATAGAAATTATAATTTTATATAAACCAATTCTGAATTTTATAAACACACACACACACACACACACACATATATATATATATATATATATATATATAGAGAGAGAGAGAGAGAGAGAGAGAGAGAGAGAAATTATAGTGATACTTGAACTACTCCCTAAGATTTATTGGAGTTCTTAGGCCAACTCCGTAAGGCTACTTAATTTAAATTGAGACTTGACTACTGTACTTAGTATGGGCCTAAATCTATTAATCTTCATCACTTAACTTATGGCATATCAGATGGAACATATCTAAAATTTTACACCACTACTTAGTCCCACAACTAAGAGATGAATCATCATGGTTAAGTCATTTGCCACATCATCATTAAGATCTACAATTGATGCACACGTTAGCACAACCCAGTCTCCTTTTACATCATTCTCAAGCTCATCTAATGTTTAACTAGAAACCATATAACATGACAACTGGGTGCAAGGATAATGTTTTGGATGGAAAAAAATCTCAACAAGACCATTACCAAGTTGCCACATCAACATGTAACAGGCTTTTGTCCTTTTGCAGACAAAAGAATAAGGTTTGTATGGGGTTGTTGAGTTAAGCCAACATTGCATCCGTTGGAATTCAGGAGTAGCACTTGTAATTCACTTGATCCCAAAACTAATCGTCCATAAAAGTAGCAAATTCGAGGTTACTTGGTACTCCAAGTCTTAGACCCAAGTGCCCCCAATTATGTTGTTTTTTCAAAATGCTCCCATGAAAGATAAAACTCTCCAATCATGTATCGTCATGTGTAAGACTTATCTCTTAAATTTAATTCGAGTAAGACAAGTTTTAAACTAAGAACATGCATTCTAGTAAAAAAAATCACCTTCTTTATTTTCTTTAAATTCTCTATTGGATAAAAATTCTAGAATGCATATTAATCATTAAGTCATTGTCTAACTTGAGCGTCAGAGAGTCGTTGCTGACCACTCCATCAACAATTACCTTTGACCTAATATTTTTCATATTTTACAAGACTCTACTGTTAAACTTCATAATTTACCAATTCTCAATAAGTTTTTTACTCGGTCTAAGATCTTATATTACCCAACACTCATTTTAAGGCTCAATCTTAGTATTTATAAGTCCAACAACTTAAATCTTTTTAATATCTTTTAATAATCTTGGTATCAAACCTCTCTTATGGCCCAACCACTAAATTATAATAGATTAAAAAAAAAAAGAATATGACTACAATAGTTAAAGGACTGATTTGGTTGCCTTGCAAATATAAGGATATTTTCTGTTTAATAAAATTCTTAATTGTTTAGTGTGGTTTAGACGGACCAAATTTAACCCAAATAATATAAATATAGAGAGTACGTTTTCAAAGCTTGACTTAGTGGTAGGTATTGTGTGTTGGGTGCATTTTATTTATTTAAAAAAAAATTTATAAAAGAAAGTGGTTTGGTACTATAATTATAATTTTATTTATTTTAATAAAAAAATATATTTCAATTTAAAAATAACTATTCTGAAATACACCTTTTCCAATAAATATGGACGTTCCTTCCGAGCATCTTCCTGCAAAGAAATTTTAAGCAAGTGATGTCATCGTCATCATTCATTATCAAACACGTGTCATTATCATCTTGTTTGTATATTTCTGAAAGCTTAGTGTTATTTGTATTCACAAATGAATCATTTACACTTACTCCCTCTTATTTCTTACAAATATTCAGAAAATAAAAAGATTTTATAAAATGATCATACAAGTCCTTTAACCATGTGTGAGTCTGACTAGGGCTAGCAATATGCTTCACGATTCGTTTATTTACATGCATTCATTCAGAATTTTTTTAATGTGGATTGAGAAAATTCGATTTAAATAATAAACAAATTAAAATCAAATTTAAAAATAGTTAGCGAGTTGAATACGTAGTTTAGTATCATAATTTGTCAATCTGCTTATGATTTGCTATTATTTACAATAATAAATTAGATAAATTTAAATAAGATATAAATTCGTTTAAAATTTATGTAAAATATATATTTTTTAAGAAATTTTAAAATATATAATTTATTAATTTTATAATAAATAAATTATAACTACAAATGAAAATAATTAGCATTTTGAAATATATAAAAGAATTGATCAAACTTGGATTGAATTATGCTAATAAAATTATTTATGTTAAATACAAATAAAAGAAATCAAATTCAAATACTTTATTTAAAAACAATTATGAATACAAATGCAAATTTACTAAACCCTTGTTATATTCTACTTACATTCAGCACAAAATAAATTCATATATTCGTTTTACCAGCCCTAAGTATGACATTGTGGATGATAATTTTTTTATTTTAATAGTTAATTAATTGATACATATTTTATAGAAAAAAAAAAAAATATTTCTTGAGTATTAAACTTCAGTTGATTTTAGCCACAATTAAAGTACACTTGAGGTCATTGTTTAAATCTACAACAATTTAAATTTACATTATTGAAATTTGCACATTTAAATTTACATTATTGAAATTTGGTGTGTAATAATCATGTGATTGCTGGAAAAAAAAATCATTGTTTCTTTCAAAATTTTGTGACAAATTAATCTTTTTAATATAATCAAACCTCTCTTATAAAAGGAAGTGAGAGATGTATGGAAGTATTTCATCACTAAGTTAAATAAAATATATATATATATATATTTTAATAGAAGCATAGGGGCTCAGCCAAGTTGGCTGAGCCCCCCAAGGTTTTACATTCTCATTTGGGTTCGACTCTCCCTCCTTTTCAGGTGGTGTAAAAATGTTGATAAAAATATTGTAATCCTCTCATTTAAAAAAAAAAAATAGAAGGATGGCTAAAATAGTTAAAGGACTGATTTGGTTGCTTTGCAAATGTAAGGAGCTAGTTAATTATTTTGTCAAACTTGCGGGTTGTTTGATTTTTGTAAAAGATTGAGGACCTTAATGTAAACCATCATTTCTTAAGGGGCTAAAAAATGGTATCAAATTAAGAATTGGGGAAGAGTTTCTTTCCTTTGTCGGAATATAAAACATCTCATCATCCTTGTGTTTACGTTTCAAATAACAGTAATCTAATCACTAAACTAAAACCTTGTTGAGATGTGTTTACTTTTCAAGTACCACTAATTCGATGTATCAAAGTACGGGTGTGATAGTGACTTATTTTTTAAAAGTCTTTATAAAATTTGAAGCTTTGATATTAAATTAGATAAACAAAAATAGAAATTTTTGTATTTTTATTTTAATAATAATTATAAAAAATTATATTTACATGTGTATTAAGTTCCTACTTTATATGAAAATAATAATACATAATAATACAATTATAATACAATACTTAATACAAAAAAAATTATAATTAAATAAAAATTTCTAATGTATTACTAACTTTAATATTTAGAAGTAAATATACTCAAAATCTAATTAGTTTTTTTTTATTCAATTGCTAAAGTCCGTTCATTAAACTAATAAAAATTATAATTAATTTTTTAAATTTTTTATTAAAGATGGAGTTCCATTAACTTAAATTTTTGATTTAAAATGACGATTGAATTTTTTATTTATAGATTTAATGAAATCCAACGATGAAGATTTAAAATTAAAAATAATGTTTAATATTGCTAATTCTATATTATTGAATTAGATAAAATTAATTGATAGAAATTTTAAGTTATCGTTTTAAATTAAAGAGAACCTCACCTTTATATATATAATTATATATACATATATATTATAGTTATTAATAGACTATGCTTATAAATACCTTTAACCAATAAATATTAGTTTTTCAGTTGATTAAACTTGATCTTATGAATTTAAAGACTTTTAACAAAATAAGAATTAGATAAAAATTTCTTATGAACATTTTTAAAAGCCTCTCGTAGCTTGTGTATTTCAAATTAAAAAAAAAACACCACAAATTCATAAATTAACAAAAAAAAAATTATTAATTCAAAAACAGACTCCAAGTCTCATTATTAATCAGGACACAACAAATTAACAGTTTTGTTTTTTTAAAAAATAAAAATTCTATATCATTTAGAAAAATTATTAATAATACATTAGAGTATCACTAATATTATCATAAAAAAATTATTAAAATATAGTAATACATTTATATATTGACATATGTTTGAATCTATACTCTATTATTAAAGAATAATAATATCAGAAAAAAAAAATCCTAAAATAAGAGAACTCAACACTAAAAAAAAAAAAAAAAATACAACCCTAAAACAATTTGTTAATATGCCTAAAATACACCACTAATGGACTCGAATCTATTGCGTATGGATTTGATAGTGACTTTATGTTTATCTTTAATCATTATATTTAATATATCATATTTTTTTTTTGATATAATAATAAAAATCTCAATTGAAAAATGTAATAAAAAATTGTCAAAACCTGTTGATATAATTTATATTCAAACCAACGGACGAACGGTGATGATTGTGATTGATTAAGAGATGGGTTTATATGTCGACACATCGACGATGTGATCAGCATAAATCGGTGATTTAATTAATTATTATTATGAAATAATATTTAATCGTATATTGTAATATAAAGAAAAATGAGTTGAATGTACGTACTACTATCGTACGGTGTACAGATGTGACAGTAGCTTTACTCTTAATCGTCAATATTTGAATATTATTTATTACGCTTTAAAATATTTATTTGTTTATTTTAATAATTAAACAAACAAATTAGTAACAATGACTTGGGTTGATTAAATTGGATTTACATAATCAAAACCAATTATCTAATTGAATTAAATGTCATCGATTTTTTTTTTATAACTTCTTTAAAAACTCATTTTGATTTTTTTATTAATAAAAATATATATTCTCCTTTATTATTTTGGAAAAGCCAAGAAAAACCCTCTTTCATAGGTGGGGTTTTTGGCTAATAATAACAGAAAATTAATATCTCTTTGCCTGTTTGTAGGAAGGTTTTTAGTTTTTGGGAAATAATAAGAGAAATATGATAATTATAAAATTGTGGAGGGGATTAAATGATAATTTCAGACATCAAAAAGGTTAAACAAAACAAACTGCAGCTTCGGAAATAAAAACTCTTGGAATTGGATAATGGAAATAAGTGGGTGGTTGTTGGCAAGCAAAAAAGCATTATTATTATTATTATTATTAATTGGGCTTTGGCGACCATCTTCTGCTGACACGGACACAGGTGACCCCTATCTGTTTTAGTCCAAAAGTTTGAGCATCGTTTCGTGCCATTTCTGAGCTGCTGAAATTCAACTCCATTTTTTATGAAATATTATAAGATAAAACAAACTTGCTCCCTAACATTTCAATTGATTTTACCTTGACTCTTTCTTGTACGTTAATTTCAAACTGGCAAAAATATATTAAAATCAATCCTTTATTCTATTATCACGATCTCATCATCTGTATTCTAATTCTATGCTGATAATGAAGTTATGGGGTAGCTGCATTATAAACTTGTACGGTAACTGGAGTAATAACACTTGATGTCCAATTTTTGAAATAAGAAATTCCCATATAATAATAATAATAAGAAGAAGAAGAAAGGAAGGGAAAAATAATATTATGTTTCTTGTTCAAAGAAAAGTTATATAGACTATTTGTAGTGGCTACAACTTGTACAATCTCGTCATCCGCACCAGATTTCCAGAATAATACTAAGTGGGTTGAATTGATGGAGATGTTGCGATAATCACTACTTTTCAAATCGAGATTGATGAGAACATGAGCTCAAGCTAAAATTTCGTGATCCCAAACTGAGAATACTAGTTAGAACTTTGTGATCACTAAACTTAACGAGAGCTTAGCTAAAGCATCAAGCAACATCATCAGCTTTCTTATTAACATGTAAACATTCATGGGCTCCAAAGCTACTCAAAGAACGATTAATATCTTCCATTAGCAGCCAATTTTAGATCTCAGAAAGATCTCACTTGAAATCATCTGAATGATTGCTAATGAATCACTTTCCAATATAATATGCGAGAGGTCAGTAGCCCTAACTAATTGGAGTTCTGCAACGTAGGCCTTAACTTCCAAGAAGTCTACCGATCGCATAAAATCAATAGGTTTAGCTTAGGCAGCCTAAGCCAATACCAGCTCTTCTATCTAGGGCTGCATCACAATTTATCTTTTTTTTTTTTTATAATCATTATCAAATATAATATTATTAAATAAATTATTAATATTATATTGTAAAACTACTGATATTATATCAGAAGATTATCAGGATGCAATACATAATACTATAATTGTAGTACGTCCAAACTTAATCTCTGATTCTAAAAGACATAATAAACCTCGTAACGGGAGATATCTATTTAGTTAAAATTATTACTCCTATTAAAAATGCAAAATTCATATTCTCATTTAAAATGAGCAAAATAACCTTATGTATAAGGTACCAACTATCTTCGTGTAAGAGTGAGATTATAAAACAACACTGTTATTACATACACACAACTCAGTTCTAGATTTATTCAAATTAGACATTGTGAGAATATTGATTAAAAATTATTGGAATATGATTTGGGGATCAAGCCAAGTGTATAGGATGCACACGGATCGAAGACGGATGCGAAAGGAAGCGAAAAACGAGAAGGCGCACCATGCGACCAACGCCGCGGCGACCAGGAGTGGGCGCCGCGGCGCCAGAACAGAACACTCAGTGCTGCGGCGCCAGAACAGAACACTCAGCGTCGCAGTGCCAGAAAGCCAGCGCCGTAGCGCTCAGCAGAAGCGCTCTAGCGCTGGAGCGACAAGATCCCAGCGCTGCAGCGCTGGACGCGGGAACAGTATTCCGAAATTAGGAAACTTCCTAATTTCGTCTCCCACTTGCTATAGGACTCCCTAATACGACTCCCACACGTATAGGGAATACCTAGGACGTCCTAAGGCCTATATAAAGGCTATCAATTGGCTTGTAAACACATCTTTGTGATCTTGACAATCTTTGTGATCAAGTTAGTGAGATCTTTGTGATCTTAGAAAGATCTTGGTGATCAACAATAATCTTAGTGATTATTTTTAGTGGTTCTTTGTGAGAGAAAATCCCTGAAGAGTAAGAGAGAGTTTTTTTTGTGATCTTTCTTGTAATAGGCATACTTTGTGGTTGCCTTGTGATTCATAATAAGAGAAGAGTGTGATCTTGATCCGCCGTGGACGTAGGCAAGTTGCCGAACTACGTAATTCTTTATGTGTTCTTCTTCTACCCTTTCTCTCTTTTATTTCTTAATAATTTATTCTGCATTATTATATTACTTGAGTGAATTATTTAACTTGTTTGTGTGCTTCCGTTGCAACAGATATAATTTACAGCTAACATCAAAAAATGAAAAGCAAGTATAAATAGCCCAGCGGTAGAAGAGTTAGCGGTTAGAAATTGGAGTTTGAATAGTAACAGTGGTGAAAAGCAGAGGCATTTTGGTCAGAATAGTGATAGCCAGTTAGAACACAGTTGAAGCCGGTGATACTGCAATGACAAACAGTGAGAATATGGTGTGGTCATAGTTGAAACTCAACCGAGAATCGAATCTTAGTGGAGGCCATTTAAATATTGATTCGGTAAGAGCGTAGCTCGATAGAGACCAGTGGGCTTGGGTGAAGGATGGTGACACCAGCTGATGAATATCTCACTGGTGATCAGAACCATTAACGGAAAAAACGAAACAAAATATAAACATAAACTAAATAAATGAAAAGAAAAAAGGAAGAGGATTCAGAAAGCTAGAGAGAAGGTTGTGATTTTTTTTGGTGTAGAAGGCCTCCTCTTCGATGAGAGTGTGGGATTTAGAGGGTAGTAAAGGTTTTTGATTTGGGAGAAAAAATTTTCTCAAAGAGAGAGAAGAGAGGCGTTTTTTTTTTTCAAATACCCACGTATTGATGACCATCTTTAATCGAAAAGTTTTCATTTTCTTTACTTAATACTTATTTGACTGAGTTTCTTTACCGCCTAAAAGAACTTTTTAATGCTAAAAGTTCTTTTAAAAATTTTAATGATGTTGCAATTGAAAAAATACTTTTGGAAATTAAAAATTTATTTTACCTTTATTTACAAAATCTCAAATTTAAAATTTTTAAGAATAAATTTTTTAAAGTTTTTTTTAATCTTAATTTTATGATGTTCCTTTAATAAAAATTAACCCTTTCAACTAGTATATTTTTAATATTTTTTTAAAAGCCGTTATATTTTTATATTTTTATATTTTTACAACTATCATGTTTCTATAAGACTCTTAACTAAAAATAATTTTTGTCATTGGTAAGTGATATTTTATTTTATTTTCAATTTTTTTATCAAATACGATAATTTATTTAATTCATTGATTGCTTTATATTAATTTTATTTTTTATCCTCGTATTTTAATAAATTTTCTTTAATAAAATACATGATAAATTTAATTACATTTTAATTTATTTAAAACTTAAATAAATAAATTTCGTCAACATTTATTAAGTATCATTTTAATAATTTAATAAATTTAATAAGAATTTTTAAAAATATGTAAAATGATCTAGAATTTTTTAAAAAAAAATTTAATTGAGAACAAAATAATTAATAATTTTCTTTTTAAAAATTTTACTTAAAAAACTCAACCAAACAAACTCTTCTCTTAAAACAAAGAGGTTAAAAATTATATGGTAACTTTTTTTATTTGTAATAATAATATGTTTGAGTAGAATCCTCCATCTTAAGAGCAAATATTCGGGCTGTGCTCTTTGTTATTTATAAAATTTTGATCATGATATCAATATATATTTTTTAATCAGAATATGAAATAAAATAATAATTTGTTTAAGATAGTCTTAGTAGACCTTTCTCTTTCGGCCCGTTAAAAACATCAAGAATAGTCTGTGTAATTGTCTAACTTGAAGTTTGCCAAAAACAATTAAAAGCACTGAAAAGAGCAAAAGCCCCACCAAGAAAGGAAAAAAAAAAAGAAATCATTTTTCCATTAATAGAACAAGGGAGTTATAATTATGCGTATCCCAGATGACAGGCCATGGGAAAAATAGAATAAAAAGGGCTATACATTATACATATAACTTGACTTAATCGATAAACATGGTAATTAATTAAGTCATTTTGATTCCGTATACTATGGACATATTTGTAAACTAAAATATTTGACTCAATCTCAGGTCTCACCAGTACAGAACACCATAATGAAAACATAAACCAAAAATACATAGAAAAATTTCCAGAGACAGAACATAAAATGCTATTATTAACATTCAGAAGAAATAAGAGGAAGAGCCCAAATGGAAGCCATCGGGAGCTGAGTCTGAAACCGGTGGCATGCTGCTGAAGAGTGGGCTGTGAACATAGTCGCTTGAATCAAAGCCGGAGTATGAAGCATTTCCCATTGCGTCAAAGTCATTACTCATCACTGCGGCCTGTTCTGAGAATCCCATGAAGTTTGATGATGAGTCGCTGCTCCAACCTGCTCCTTGACCACCCACATGATGATAATTGGAATTGATCATCATGTTTGAATCAGAGTACCCACAGATATCTGAGATTTCGCAAGGCAGTGGAGGAAGCTCAGATGATGAATAAGAGTTGTAACTAGACAAGCCATTGCTGTAATCAATATTAAGTCCAGTTTCTTGATAGTTGTTGTTGTTGTCTAAATGATGGTCAGCAAATGTTGAGAACCCAGATGAATAATGGCAGTCAATATTGTTGTTGTGGTTGGAATTTTGAGAGAAAATGGATTCAAGATTTGGTTCTGATTGAGAGGGGGTGATGTTGAAGGAAGAAGAGAAGTTTTGATGATGATGTTGAAGTGATTGTTGTTCCTCAGGGGAGATAATGGAGGTGACAGAGGAACCAGGAGGCATATCTGAGTAAACAAAGTTGGTGCGGGCTCGAGGGCCACGCATTGAACGAGCTGCTCTGTCGTAGGCCAAGGCAGCCTCCTCCGCCGTGTCGAAAGTCCCCAGCCAATGCCTCTCCTTGGTTGTAGGGTCTCTTATTTCAGCTGCATATCTTCCCCAAGGCCTTCTCCTTACTCCCAAGAACTTGGTGCTCCCTCCTCCCGTGCTTGATGATGAATCCTGTCCTTTTGTGTGCTTCTTCTTGCCTTTCGACGAAGTTGAATTCATATTGAATGATGAATGACAGAAATTTGTGTTGCCAAATGAGAGATTGTAATGGATTTTAGCAGAAAATGAGAATGGGAATGTTAAGAGTCTTTTTGCTCTCTGTTTTTTACTTCTTGTTTTTTCCGCTGATGATGCTTGTTAGTTTGTGTGCATGTGAATTGTGAATGTGGGTCGTTATATATAGTGGTGCCTCTCTTGCTTGCCTATACTTTTTTACCAATTCGCCTCTGAGATTTTTCTTTTTATTTTATTTTTTTATAAGAAAATTATTTTTAAATTTGTGGAGTATTTACTTAATGATTTCATGTGGAGCTCTCAATCAAGTTTCAAGTCTCTGCATGTTCTGGCAAGAAAACGATATGCAGAATAACATATAAAAGGAATCAACAGAATTGGACTTAGATAATATTTTGTCTCGATAACTTCCTTTATACAACAAATTTATAGTTATTAAGAATGGCATATTTATATATGTGTGTGTTCAATCAAAATCTATCGAAGATCATCCTTATTAATGCAAATTATTTCCGCTTGATATGATCCGTGAAGATGGTAACTGATATTTGGGGCTTTCCCACACTTCATTGCATTTCTTACATCACAAACGATTGACAAAGTTTCTTCAAATACCATAGTTTTGTTCTTTTTCAAAATCTTTTATCAATTGATCACATATTCCTGTGAATAACCAGCTCATTTTTTTTTGAGAAGGTTCTATGCAAAATATTTCCTTTTGACAACGCCATCAATCTCATGGCCTTGTCATTCTTCTTGGCTTGGAGATTGGATCCATTTCAGCAACTGAGTGTAATTATTAAAAACAAAAAAATGAATTGAAAGCTAAACTGAATCTATATATCAATCCGTTTCCAAGTTCTAAATCCCAAAGAAATGATCAGTTTCAACTTTCAAATGATGGGCAAAGGTATTTTTTTTTTTCTAAAGAAAAAGAAACAGAAAAAAATTAAAAGTTGGGTTGGCATGATTAGAGGTCTTGATAACCATTATAAGCATGTTCTCTTAGATACTTTGTTTCATGATTATTCTCCAATCAAAGTTCTTTCTTTTGCTTATTTATTTATTAGTTCGAATTAACAACTACTCTCATCTATTGTTGGTATGTGGATATGGGCATATAGTACAAAATTTCTTACATGTGAGCTTTCCAATTAATCATAGAGTTACATGAATGGGGAGCTAATCATGCATGCCACACTCACAATCCAATAAGAAACTAAAAATCACTTAAATGTATTGTATCTAAGTTTCCTCAAAACAAAGGTTGTAAAAGCATCAACTGCACCACATTTTAATGATCATTGCAAATGGGTGAGGCCTCTCCATGCCTTTCTTCTTCTCATAATAGGGTCCCATCATATCAATCTAATTACATCAACACAAAGAAGAGAAAAAGAAAAAGTTTGATCCCATGATTGTCATATGATGTATCTTCTTAAGATTGACAACTTTAAAACTAAATTGATCTAGATCACTTCAAATTTTAACTAACCTCTTTTTAATGAATCAGAACATTAGATCCTTGACACTGGTATCTTAAGAGAGAGACTATATGTTATTTATATCTCAGTAGGGTTTTGAAGGAAATATAGTTTTGATACTCTAGCAATGTTCACCATTTATGGAGCTTCAGTTACATGTACATTATTCATACTTTGACCAGATATACCAAATCTATTCACACATCTTTTTAGCAAAATTTTTATGGAGATTACTGAAACAAAGAATCATGAGGGCTAGCTATCATTTGAAAAGCATCTGCCCAGAGAGATAATGCCACATGCAATTGATCAGAATGATGCAAAATTAAGTGAACACATTTCAGATTAATTAAGATAATCTTTTCATTTTCATAATACTGATAAGCCCTTCATATACATTCCCCCTTCTCATGTCAGAGTATCTATGTGGTCTTTTTATGGTTTTATCCATTAGATTTAATGCTCCAAAAGTTGAATGAGGTTTATGGAGATGATGTGGTGCATAAAAAGTATTATTCTTAATCAAAGCACCTTATTTTGGACTCATTATCTTGTGATTTTGCTAGGGATGATCATGAAAAAACAAAACAAATGTTTTAATATTAAGTTGATTTTCTGAAAAGGGTTGATTAATTAATGAATTATATTAATATATCATGTTATTTAATCCCATTTTTATGAGATTTTTAAAGTGGGTATTGAAGGAATATCATTGCCTCAGCCATGTGCACCCAATTTGAACCATAAAAATCAATGATAAGTTCCACAGCCTTCCCCTCTTTTTCAAACCCCCAAGCTCCCTATATTATTTACATGCCTTTTTGGCTATTCTCATTTATTTTTATTTTCTTTTTGCAAAATTTGAAGCATCCCCCCCCCCCCCCCCCCCCTTTTTTAAAAAGAAATATTATAATTGGATATTTATAAAGAATTAAAATGAAGGGAAACCATATTGGGCAGCATGTGAGAGTAACACATAGGCATGCCTTTTTGTAAGGAAAAAAAAAAAAACAATTCCTAGGCATTATCTTAATCATCGAGACCAAAATGCAAAACCTTTGACTAAATGTCCCACTATATGTATATTGTCCATTATACATTTAGGTTACAGTTTAATGATGAATTATTCACATTATTAATTTCTAATATTTGTACTTAGGGCTTGATGGAGTTTTTTTTACTTAATAACTATAACTAAAAAACTATATTGAGCTTAATTTAAAGTATTTTCTTATATTATTAAAATCTTTTAAAGAAAATATTTATTTTTTATCCAATTATAAAGTTTGATAAAAAGTAGAAAAATAATATTGTGAAAACTTTTTCATAAAGATAATTATTCATTAAAATATTTTACTATTTAATAATTATTTAATATATTATTTTTTAAAAAAATACTTAAAATTATTTAAGATAAAAATATATTTAAAAAGTGTAATATAAATGAGAAAATTACACGAAAAAAATAAAAAACAAAAAAATCCTAAAATTGAGCAACATGTTTCATGTTCCTTATCTATTTTGCAAGTTAAAAAATTTCATTAAAACCAAGACAGAGTAGGTCAAAAACCTAGAGCCTAAATAGGGATTTGCAGGGGCGGGGAACAAATAATATATGTATATATATATATATTATATAACTCTATAATAAATAATATTATCATGTCATATTATTTAATTAATTTATAAATTTCATATAATTTATAATATATTATACAATTTTATCATATATATATTTAAAAAATTATTATATAATAAATTATGTAGTCTAATAAATTATTTATATATAATTCTCGTATAAGTGTAAGCGTTATGCAAATCCAATGCAAGGCAGCAAACGATGGTAAAAAGGATAAGTGAAAGTTTAATTGGGAGTTGGATTAGGGAAGTTGAATAGTCTTAATTATTGGTTTTATAATATTAATTATTTTGTTTATTCAGACTTTTGTCTTCTTCGGTGGGTTTTGTTTATATGTTTATTTGGGTGTCTAAATACATCATAGTATTAGTTAGTCAATGATTCTAATTTAACTTCAAGTTTATATTGTGGATCTCACACACACACACGTACTACTGCCATCTTAATTTAATTATTATTTTACATTTACATAAGTATATGATGAAGTTATGACCTCAAATCAGAAGACCCATTTCAAAATTAAATTTGTTGTGCTGCTTCTCACAGTTAATTATTATTGATAAATGTTTACATTTTTACTTTCAAAATTAAATTAATTTACTGTATAATTATTTGAGCTAAAAGATGGGTGTGTGTAAATAATATTCAAATTGAAAAAGATTAAAAAAAAAAAGAGGGGAAGAAGGGCATCATATAGAAAAAGAAAGACACAGCAAGGTAATGTAAAGACAAAATAGAAACAAGTTGGAAAATGTAAATTTGGAGACAGGGAACCCTAAGAACATGAGGCTAATGTTGAATTGTGTGGGGTGTTTCTTCAAACATACAACTTCTTTTAGTTTCTCCCATGTGCACCCACCCAAACTCAATTCTCAATTTCATACAATGCCCTTATGCCTCATGGACTATCAAATTAATCTCAATTTTTAAGTTTCATTTTCATTTTCATTATTTTTTTAATAAGCTTCCATTGCCATCCAAGTCTCACCAAATTAGACTTTGTTCTTCTATTTTGCAAGGATAATTTGTTACACTTTCGAATTTGATTCAAATTTAGAAGATATAAGATAAAAGTAAAACTATTTAGAAATATATGTATATATTTATTTATTTTAAAAAGACAATGGTAGTATTAACAAGGAATTTTTTTTTGTTTGTAAATAATCATATTTTTGGGGCACTTATTTAATGTAGTAAACCATTAGAATTTCTATCTTCTATAGCTAAAGACAATGAAAATAGGCAAAAATACCCACAAACTCTTCTCTCAAATTCTAAGTTTTCTCTTCCAAATTGCAACTTTTCTTTTGAACGATCAGCAGCAGTTTTGAACGGCCAAAAAAAGGTAACATCCGTCTTGATGCTTTTAGTTATTTTATTGAGATGATGAAAAAATGTGGTGTGGAAAAAATTTATGTAAAATAGAACATGATAGAAAAGATATTGCCCTGATTGTTGTGGTATCGTGCTGGGGTGAAAAATTGCCACCAGTGCGATAACAAAAAATGGCGCCAGCGCAATTTGAATTTATTCTGTCAGTGTGCTATTTGGCCTAATCTTTTAAAAATATTTTTTAATTATTTTTAATATTAACATTAAATATATTAAAAAATAATCAATTATTTTTTAAAATAAGTACTTAATCTATTAGTATATATTTTTTAGTCTCATTATGATAATTATAGATGAAAGAATATTTTTATTTCATGAATTTGACTTAATTTTTAATTTTATTTTATAAATTTTAAAAAATTTAATTTTGTCCTAATTCATTAATGAGATTTTATTAATTTTAACACTAAAGAGGTAAAATAGTTACTTTATTTAAAATTTTAAAATAAATTGATACAAAATATTTACGTGTTAACTACTGATTAGTTACTTAAATAAATAAATAAATAAAAAGAGAGTAACCGCCGCCGTCGTCAGTAACTGATCGATTGTCGGTGACCAATTGAGATTTGACTTATAATTAACATTATTGGATTCAAAATTTTATAATCTACATAATGTTAAGATTTTTTTGGTCAATGAAGTACTGTAGATGTGCCAAAAGTGAGAAAAACTATGGTGGAAACGGCGCCCACCACCGTTTGCCGTTTCATGGTGGGGCGGCGGCGTGCACTGCCCCTATCATTGGACAAATCAACGACTGATTTGTTTAATGGTGGGGGAGATGTACACCACCGCCCCGCCGTTTGATGGTGAATAGCGGTGGCCGCCGCCAACCACCACGTGCCGACGGTCGCCCGATCAATGGTAGGGCAGTGGCGTGCACTGCCACATCGTTCGACGGCGAATGGTGGTGGCCACAGTCAACCACCATGGGTCGGCAGTCATCGGCCAACGGAGGGGAGGTTGATTGCACCACCGCTACCATTGGACAGATCGACCGTCGATCTATCCAATGTGGGGGCAATTTACGTCACCGCCTCACCGTTCAACTGTGGTGCACGGTGACCGCCACTCTCCTCCTATTTTCGATCCATTTTTTTTGCCACCTTTTTGTTTTCTTTTGAAAAAAATAATTTTACCATTGTGTAAATATAAAAAAAATAGAATTCAATGATGTAAATTTTGAACTACTTTCATACCGAAATTCGGCAATTGATGGTGGCCGGCAACGGCCAGTTGCTGTTGTTGGTGGTTTCATTTTATTTATTTTAATTATTTTTTAATTATCAAATAAATTTTTAATGAATCTTCAGTTTTGAACCTATTAAAACGTGCAACGTATATTTTTTAATGACCTATTAATGACTGACACGTGTACATTGTATAATGTACTCACATTACTATTTTCAATTAACATAATAACTGAGGGTAACTTTATTAATATACTATTAAAAGAGATTTTCAGTCAATCTAATAGAATCTCATTAACAGACTAAAATAAAATAATTTTTTTTAAAACTTGTGGAACAAAATTGAGAATTAAGTCAAACTCGCAGGACAAAAATGTCCTTTGCCCATAATTATATGTTAGCGGTGATTTATATTAATTATGAAATGTTCAATTAAATAATTTTATTATAAATATTACTGAAATTATTATCCTTAAATTATTATTATTATGTTGCTTAGCGAATTATTAATTTTTAAAATTATTAATATTCATTTTTTTTAGGAATAACACAATTTGTAAAAAATTAAAAGTTGTAGTTAAGGATCATTTTTCGGTGACAATTTCAAACTACTCGAAATCATGGGCACTTTATATTATAAAAGACAAGTTGACAAAGCGTTAAACTAAAATATTTCGAGTCACATGCATAGGTCATTTCTTGAACATGCAACAAATTAATTTTTCTGCAATTTGGTACATCATTTGTTACTCTATAAAGTGGTCACCGGTGATATTGATTATAAAATTTGATACCTTAGGAAGAATAAGTGCATACATTTTAGTTAACAAGAGTTTGCGCTAATATTTGCATTGAAGATAGGAGAACATCCATCACTTAGGCAATTATCTAAAAAATTGGATAATCGTTTACGGAAAGAGTATCTCTCAAAAAGAGATGTATCATCTGTTTGAATGAGTCATAGTATTTAGATTTGTGTTTTCCATTATATAGTAATATGCAGGAAGTAGTTTGAATGAATCATTTGGAGTACTAATTATCAACCTCATTACATACTCTTTATTAACCCAATAAGCTGTTGTGTATGTTAAATTTACACTATATTCCTCTCGAACATCGGCTTATATATTCTTTGTTCTACAAAGTCTATTGACATTTATAAATTTATTTATTTATTTTATTGTTTTAACAATAATTTGACTCCTTACTTGACGATGACAATCATGCAATTGATCCAAATGACATGTGTGCTTCTTGTCGATTCTTCATATGATGAAATATTTGCAAGCCTCTATAGACATGGCATGAACTTGCCACTTATACCTTTTAACGTCATATTTTTTCTTAAACCGATCTCTTATTGACCTGTTAACTTTCAAGCTTTAATTATCTTTCAATGCAAATTCATTTAGAGAATTGTATAGTGCAGTCTTGCTAGGAAACAACTTTCTAATGACAACTTCTTCCATTTCTGAGCACGATGCCCCATCTGATAGATTGAAGTTAGAAGGTAGTATCGGAGGGAGAAACTGAAATGTATTATGTGATTAAATAGTGTTGTCCTGCTTAACCAGTAGTGGTAGACATAAATACGAACTCCTTCTCCATCATCATCTAAAATTGGCATTTGTTACTTTTTTCTATATCATTTAACACGTAGTCTTCTACATTATTAGCGGCACTACTACCATTATAAGCATTCTTATCTATCTAACTGTCATAATGAACATGAGTTGCGTCATCATTGTATCTCACTGGAAAAAATTATTGTCGCATGTGACGTTAGTTATGTTCCACATTTTATATTGTTGGAGACGTCGCACTAACATACTTACCGGTGTTGGTTGGAAACATCTAGTTTGGTAATATTAGAGACATGCTGCTTTCAGCAAGAGTTACCGGATGGACTACTATAGTTAGTCTAGTGACTACTAGAGTAGAGTAGAGTTGAGTTAAAACGTATGGTATAGCGGCCTTTCCTTTCCAAGCAAGCCTCCGGGATCTCTTGTGATTTGGTAAAGGAAGGATATTAAGGGAAACAGTGAATGAAAATTTTGCTCCCATTCCCGCAGATGCGTAGATTTTTCATCAAGTGCTGTTCGAGCTCCATTTCTTTTTCAAACAAGGATTTCCTTTAACAAGGTTGTTGGTTTTTTATATGGAGCTTGTGGAATTAGTAGAGTGTTTAAGATCCACATTAACACATAACAGTACCAACTTCTTTCTACTAATCACTAATAAAATTTACACGTTTTGATCAATTTGAACAACCAACAGTATTTTATTAATTTCCATTGTGGGCTTTAAAATTCTCATAATTATACTATACTGATCAGAATGAACTTCAACACTATAACACACAATGTTACAAAGTTGTTGATAAGTCACATTTATAAGAATTAACATAACAACGCTTTTGTACTTAATATATATCTCTTGGCCATTGTTGAAACTCTCCTACCTTTTTTTAAAATATATCAGAAGTGGCTTTGTGTCCATAATACTTATATTAAAAAAAATTTGGTAAATTACAAAAAAAATTATCAAAATCATACTTCAAATTATTGATGCAATAAAAATTTTTGCGCTAATAAACTAGGTGCAATACGTTTTATTGCGTCGAATTACTTGGGCACGGTAAGATGCACCTCTTCGTTGTGTTAACTTTTGTTGCTTCAGTGCTATTTTTTTTTTGTTGCTTTTTTTGGATTTTCTTCATTTTCAAATGATTGAACTAATATTTTTAAATAATACAGTGGTTTTACAACAAAAAAAATCTGAACTAAATAATATATATATTTATATCTTGTATACATTTTAATTTAATACAAAATGACATAAAATAAATTATAATAATTTAAAAAATACACGTATATCTCAGTTGTTTCTAAATAATTTGATTCTTTATGAATGATTTATTTCGGATTCTTAAAATATCTTGTGTTTATGTGTATTTAAAAAAAAATGAATATATAATACATTAAATTTTGGAAAAGGGGGACTCGTATATATGAGAAGGGTTTTTTTTTAATCTATTTATTAAGTCATTAGCTACAAAAGATAAAAATTCTGACTAAATTAGATGAGTACCCCAAAACTATAGTTATTTTATAAAAAGATTCTTACTAACAATTATTTAAGCAAGTTAAAAGTTGATCAGAATACAAATAATTTTTTTTTTAATAATTAACATCATTTTAGTCTTCAATATCCGTGGAAAGAGTTAAAAAACGAGTAAATACTTGCATTTGTTTTTTGTTTTTATAAAAGGTTTGGTAATTTATATATAACTTACTAACTTTTTCTATGTATACCATAATATGTAAATGAAACTGGTACATAATCTAGATTCGCTAATATTTTTAGGCATGTATTGTATCAAGATTTAAGAGAGTCTTACTCAGCATACTGTATCTCCGGCTTGGCCTAAAATTAAATTATAGCCCATATACTCTCAATAAAATAAGAATAAAACTTAGAAGTACAAAAGAAAACTTATTTGAATAACAACATCTTCTTATTAGACAATACTTCCAGATTATAAGGCTTTTGCAGTGTTTTTTTCTGGTTTTTTTTTTTCCACAAATGCTCTCTGCTTAGGCATTCAAGTCCTGATATGGTTGGAGTTCTAATATCAAGAGTGTGCACAGGTGTTTGAATCTGCCTTTTCCGGGAATTTGGTTGCTCCATCTGCTTTGTTTCTTGTGCAAATGAATGGAATTGGATCAAAATTCTTCGACAGCCAAGCTTAGGTGTGTCCTTTGTGCACAACATCATAGAGTGAAACACTTTGTCCAGAATCTCCTGATGTGTCATATCTTGCAGGCCAATTTGCATTCACTTGGAAGTTCTTTCCAGAAATAATGCAGTCCACGAGTCAGAGAAATCATCCTTATTCCTGGAACTAATGTTCTGGGAAAGTACTAACATTTACAATTCAGCAGGACTGATTTGCATTACTTTCGAAATCACTATTTCCTGTTCATCATTTGTTTAAGGAATATTTCTAATATTTCAGCTGTTTTCTTTTATGGCTCCTCTTTGATATTTATTCATGGCCAACAGGGGATAGTGCTCGAGTTCCCATGTTAGGCATAAAGATAGCCAGACCTAGCAAAAACTCTTAGCATCTTCAATTACGTTGGCTGAACTTGATGATCTAAATGTCTAGGAAACTGAATTATCATTAGTCGAAACTCAAGGATGAGGTCAATTAGGTTTCTGATTAAAATTACTTTGTTGTGGAATTAATACATATAGCAAATTGTGAGATTGTTGATTGAAAATTATTGGAATATGATTTAGAGATCAAGTTAAGTGTGTACGGATTGAAGATGGACGCGAAAGAAGACAAAAAATTAAGAAGGGCACACCAGGCGCCAGCGCCGCGGCGACGAGGCATGGGCGTCGTGGCGCTTAGTCTAGAACTTGAGCACCGCAGCGCCGGGACACCAGCGCCGCAGCGCTCAGCAGAAGAGCGCCAGTGCCGCGGCGACGAGAGACCAGCACCACAGCTCTGGAGACGGGAACAGTATCCCGAAATAAGAAAACTTCCTTATTTCGTCTCCCACTTACTTCAGGACTCCGTAATACGACTTTCACACGTATAGGGTAAACCTAGGACGTCCCAAGGCCTATATAAAAGCTATCAATTGGCTTGTAAACACATCTTGATAATCTTTGTGATCAATAAGAGATCTTTGTGGTTCTTAGTGAGAGAAAATCCCTAGAGTGCAAGAGAGAGTTTTCTTTGTGATCTTTCCTGTAAAATGCACACTTTGTGAGTGCCTTGTGATTCATAATAAGAAAAGAGTGTGATCTTGATTCGCCGTAGACGAAGCAAGTTGCCAAACCACGTAATTCTTTGTGTGTTCTTCTTCTACCCCTTTCTATATTTATTTCTTAATAACTTGTTCTGCATTATTATATTACTTGGGTGAATTTTTTGCTTGTTTATATACTTTCACTTCAACAAATTGGTATCAGAGCTTTGGTTCTAAGCAAACATGGCCACACCCAAGTACGAGGTAGAGAAATTCAACAGTACAAATGACTTTAATCTGTGAAAGATTAAGGTTAAGGCGTTGTTGGTGAGCCAAAGGCTTGGCTCGGCATTAGAGGAGACTGTAGCTCCATCTAGTGATAAAGAGAAGACGCTAGAGTCATTTAGAGCTAAAGCAGAAAGAAGGGACATTCGAGAAAGAGCTCATAGCATAATCGTTCTGTCATTGAGCGATGAAATACTAAAGGAAGTAGCAGGTGAGACGACGACAATAAATCTTTGGAAGAAGCTTGACTCTCTTTATATGAGAAAATAGTTGATCAACAGATTACATATAAAGAAGAAGCTATATCAGTTGTCCATGTCAGAGGGGACGCCGATGAAAGATCATATAGATGCCTTCAATAAGATCATCCTTGATCTTGAGTCTGTCAACATCAAGATCAAAGATGAAGATAGAGCAATTATCTTGCTGAGTTCACTCCGCAAGAGCTATGAGAGTTTTATTGATATGCTACTCTACGACAGAGAGAGTTTAACGATGAATGATGTGAAATCATCATTAAACTCAAAGTTATTAGGAAAACAGACTGAGGGCAATGCAGAAAGTCTATCTGTAAGAGGAAGGCCCTCATATAGAGATAGGAAGAAAAAAGGCTCAAGGTCGAAGTCTAGGACTTCTAGGAAGTGCTATTACTGCAAGAAAGAGGGGCACTTCATAAAGGATTGTCCTGAGAAGAGAGCATAAGATAAGAAGAAAGCGGATGCTGCATTTGCCTATGATGATAGCTATGACAGCGTAGAGACACTCATCGTTACTGATGGCATGAACTCTGAACAATGGGTTTTAGATTCTGGTTGTACTTTTCACATGTGCCCGCACAAGGCTTGGTTTACAAATTTCCAGCCTATTAGTGGTGGTAAAGTGTTAATGGGTAATGACATTGCATGTCAGATGATGAGAATTAGTAGTGTTAAGCTTAGGCTGCATGATGGGCGAGTGAGAGAGTTGATAGATGTTAGGTATGTTTCTGACTTGAAGAGAAACTTGATCTCACTAGGGACTCTAGACCAGAATGAGTGTTCCATCAGGATTGACGGAGGGATTTTAAGAGTTTTGAAAGATTCCATGGTGGTGGTGATGAGAGGAGAGAAGTGCAAAGGGGTTTATGTGCTTAAAGGTGAAGTCATAAGTGGTTCTGCATTATTATCTGTAGATGATGAGAGTATGCAAACCAAGTTGTGGCATCTTAGACTGGCACATCTAGGCGAGAGAAACCTAAAGGAGTTATATAGTCAAAAGGCATTTGGTGATGATAAGTTCTAACCCTTAGAGTTTTGTGAGCATTGTGTGCTTGGGAAAGTACATAGGGTGAGATTTAGTACCTGCGAGCACAAGACTAAAGGGACGCTTGACTACATACACTCGGATCTTTGGGAACCAGCTCAAACAGCTACTCGTAGTAGTGCCAGGTATTTTTTCAGCTTGATAGATGACTATTCGAGAAAGCTGTGGGTCTATGTGTTAAAGAGTAAGGATCAAGCCTTTAAAGTATTCAAGACTTGGAAGGTTCGTGTTGAGAATTAGACTGGCAAAAGGGTGAAGAGGTTGAGAACTGACAACGGCCTCGAATTTTGCAACAGAGAGTTTGATGAGTTTTGTGCCAAGTATGGGATTGTAAGGCATAGAATACTAAGATCAACACTGTAGCAGAATGAGGTAGCTAAGAGGATAAACATGACCCTACTTGAAAAGGGTAAGATGCATGCTTACTAATGCAAAGATGTCCAACACATTCTGGGGAGAAGCTGTAGTGATTGTAGCTTACTTGATTAATAGAAGTCCCTCATCAACAATTGACTTCAAGACGCTAGAAGAGAAATGGTCTGGCAATCCTCAAAAGTATAACCACCTCAGAATATTTGGTTGCCCTGCCTTTGTACATGTTAAGGAGGGAAAGTTAGAATTTAGAGCTATTAAAGGGGTATTCATAGAATATCCCAAAGGAGTGAAAGGATACAAGGTGTGGTGTAAAGACTTAACACCACCAATGAGTATCATAAGCCGTGATGTGATATTCGATGAGATGACGATACTGAAAACCTCCCAAGAAGATGAGAAAGAAGAACCTATGCCCAAGGAAGACTCAGCACCCGAGTCAATAGAAGTTGAAGTGGAGCCTGGACATGGATATGATATGCCCCCAAATCAATACTTCAATGAGGAGATCCTTAAAGATGAACCAAGAACACCGGCGAACTCCTCCAAATTCACCCAAAAGAAGACTAGAACTCTTGAGTTGGAACTTGAAGAGTACCAGCTTGCTAAAGACAGGCTAAAGAGAACGATAAACCCATTAGTCAGGTATGCACAAGCAGATTTAGTTGCTTATGCTTTTAATTCTACTTACACTCTTGAGTATGATGAGCCTATGACATATGGTGAGGCTATGAAGAGTGAAAACAAGAAAGAATGGCAGCAGGCCATGGAAGAAGAAATTAGTTCTCCTAGGAAGAACAATACCTGGAAGTTAGTGGAGAGACCTCAAAAAAAGCTAGTCGGGTGCAAATTAGTGTATAAGGTGAAGGAGTGGATATCGGGGATTGAGCCTACAAGATTCAAGGCTAGGTTAGTAGCACGAGGTTTTACTCAGAGAGAGGGAGTCGATTTTCATGAGATATTCTCTCCAATTGTCAAGCACACATCTATTAGGATTTTATTAGCCATGTGTGCAAATGTTGATTTACATCTAGAGCAGATGGATGTAAAGACAGCTTTTCTGCATGGAGAGCTTGATGAAACAGTATACATGGCACAACCGCAAGGGTTCGAGGAACCTGTAAAAGAAGATCATACTTGTTTACTAAAGAAGTTATTATACGGGTTAAAGCAATCACCTAGACAGTGGTATAGGAGATTTGATGAGTTTATGATGGTTTGTGGCTTTAGTAGGAGCAAGTATGACGGATGCGTGTACTTCAAGAACATAAGTTGTGGGATAATGTATTTGCTTCTATACGTCGATGATATGTTGATCGCATGCAAGAATATAGAAGAAATACAGAAGCTCAATAAGCAGTTAAGTGGCGAGTTTAAAATTAAGAATTTGGGAGCAGCAAAGAGAATTTTAGGTATGGATATTATAGGGGAAAGAAGAGATGTTATCTTCTTATCTCAATAGCGATATATAGTCAAAATTCCAGAGAAGTTTGGTATGTCCAACGCGAAGGCTGTCTCTACTCCTTTGGCCATACATTTCAAACTTTCAGCAACACAGTCGCCAATATCTGAAAAGGAGAAATTACAGATGAGTAAAGTACCATATGCAAGCGCTGTGGGGAGCATCATGTATGCAATAGTGTACACAAGACTAGACATAGCACAGGCTGTGAGTGTGGTGAGTAGATACATGGCAAATCCGGGAAATGATCACTAGCTTGCAGTAAAGTAGATTCTGAGATATCTCAAAGAAACGTCAAAACACGGGTTAATATATAAGAGGGATGAGGACAGCAATGAAATGGTAAGAGGGTACGTAGACTCAGATTATGCAGGTGATCTTGACAAGAGAAGATTGTTGACAGGCTACGTATTCACAGTATTTGGGTGTAGTGTGTGTTGGAGATCAGTTCTACAATACGTTGTTGCATTATCTACCACAGAGGCAGAGTACATAGCTGTTGGTGAAGCTATCAAGGAGGTCGTGTGGTTAAAAGGCATATGCATGGAGGTATTGGCTAGTGAAGATGTGAACACCGGTGTGTACTGTGACAGCCAGAGTGCCATACACCTAAGCAAGCATCAAGTGTTCCATGAGAGGTCAAAACATATTAATGTGAGACTCCATTACATTCGAGAGATTGTCCAAAATGGTGAAGTTAGTCTAACAAAGATAGCGTCGTCTGAAAACCCTACTGATATGTTGACTAAGCCACTACCCTTGGTTAAGTTCATCATATGCAAGGACTTAACCAAAGTCACTACTTTGTGAGGGTGACTGAAGATGCGGAAATGAGAGATCGAGTTACTTTGTGGATGATTTTGAATCAAGAAGGAGATTTGTGAGATTATTGATTAAAAATCATCAGAATATGCTTTGGAGATTAAGCCAAGTGCGTAGGGTGTGCACGGATTGAAGACAGACGCGAAAGGAGACGAAAAACTAAGAAGGGCGCACTAGGCACTAGTGCCGCACCGCTCAACAAAGCGCGCCAGCGCCATGGCGACGAGAGACCAGCACCGCGACACTGGAGACGGGAACAGTATCCCGAAATAAGGAAACTTCCTTATTTCGTCTCCCATTTGCTTTAGGACTCCCTAATACGACTCCCACACATATAAGGTAAACGCTCAAGGCCTATATAAAGGCTATCAATTGGCTTGTAAAAACATCTTGGTAATCTTTGTGATCAACAAGAGATCTTTGTGGTTCTTAGTGAGAGAAAATCTCTACAGTGCAAGAAACAGTTTTTTTTTGTGATATTTCTTGTAAAAGGCATATTTTGTGAGTGCCTTATGATTCATAATAAGAGAAGAGTGTGATCTTGATCGGCCGTGAACATAGGTAAGTTACCGAACCACGTAATTTTTTATGTGTTCTTCTTCTACGCATTTCTCTATTTATTTCTTAATAACTTGTTCTACATTATTATATTATTTAAATGAATTATTTATTTATTTATTTACTTCCGCTTTAACACAAGTGATAAATTCTTGATATAGACTCTTAACATTGGGAATGTTATGATAAAGAAGACATGAATTGCATACAGCCATTAGAGCTGAAATGGGGGATAATTTCACTAAATATTCGAAATCAAAGTGCAAAAAGTACCAGTATTTTACTACACAATTTGTTTTTGTTTGTTTTTTTTTTTCAAATTTCCAATTTGGAAGGCATTACTGGACACTAAGAATTACACCAAGAGCCTACTGCAATAACATTTAAAGAGGCAGAGAATGGCTGTGGCAAGAGATCAACATGTCACGTCAATGGCAACCCCTTGAGAGGTATTTGCCAATGTAACGAGCTCAAAGCACTAATGCCGTGATGTTGGCCACTTGAAGGTGTCACACAGGAGTTTGATATAATTTGACATTCTGCTATAATTTCTGATACCGAAATGGGTTCCACGATCTCTTCCCCCACACCAGTTTTTAGCCCTTCTGTCCTAACTCTTACAAACTCATCCAGCGCCTTACGCATCCATTCATACCGACACAGTTGAGAGGCATCTTTTATGTTTAGCTGCAGAGATAAACAAAAAAATTTTTCCAGCAACTTAGTCTGTCAGAAATATTAGGCATGCCTAAAGAATGCAATAGCAAGAACAAGAAACTTGATAAATAATGTCAACATTTTAGGTGCTAGAACTGGAAAAAGGTACGATGCTGCAATTTTTTTGCATAATTTCTCTACACATTTATTACACTGACCCATTTTCTATAGCGATTTTCCTGCTCCGGCCAGGCATCAAGCTCCTCAGTTACTTCTAGGGCAAACATGTACCCTCTGCAACCTCCTTCCAGGCTATGTAAGTCCTGTCTGCTCTTGCTTCTAAATTCCCAAACTCCCAAGGGTTCCTAAACAAAAATAAATTAAGCCTCTTAGATAACAAAATTGACGAGGATTAAAATTACTGGCATCTCAATGTTAAACATAATGATCTTGCTAGGGAACAATCTTATGCTTTCAGAACAACAACTTTCAAGGAATGATCTCATCAGGCTTTAGGTGGCTCTTAGATCTTAATTGAATTAACAAGCTGCAGATAGAAATAACATACTTTCAGTATTCCTTTCACTCCTGCTTCCTCTAAGGCTTCGCGACAAGCAGCTTCCACAACAGTTTCATCATCCTCCCATCCACCCTAACATATTAGAACGGTGTTAAAGATATAAATTGGCGAATCAGCTTTCATATGCTAGAAAAGAAATCGTTTCTTTCAATGCCAGTTATTATAAGCAGAGAAAAATTGGTACCTTTGGAAACACTAAATCACTACGATTAGGTGAAGAAACCATGAGAACTTCTATCCTCTTCTCTATATCATCATTTTGATCCTCATGATCATATTTTGTTAGCCTGTAGGGAATGCATCTGTTGCATGCACATAATACCAGTAAGCAACAATATATGCATTCTGGTGTTGCAAAGCATTTACTTGCAAGCAAGCATCCAATATAAAGTGTGCATGTGAGCTTGAAATAAGCAATGAAAAGCAAAGAACTTGGCCTATATGTTCACATTATTATGTTTGAGATATTTCCAAAATTTATTTAACTTTAAGCTCAAAAGATGATCATGCTCATACTTCAAGTTTCTGAAAACTCAATCCCTATGTACATGGCATTAATCTGTCCATAATTTTTCTCATTTTACAGTCAACACATCAAACATACAGAAACCATCTATAAAACCTTTATGCATATTACAGAAAAAGATGGTTCAACACTGAATTTACTGCCTGTTTTTGTATTACAAGAAGATTATTGTTTATTGAAATGAAGTTTTGTCAAATAATTAGCATAATCATTTGAGCCTGGAGTTAGGATGCTGTCTTCATCTTTTAGGCAAATAGATAACAACATCCAAGGTCAGATTCTTTCCTGTTTTCCACCTAAGCCTGGCCCCTGCCTACGAAGTAATGGCCCAAAAATTCCAACCAGTAAATTTTATAATGATCTAATGGAGAAAATTTCCACATATGGGACAAATTTTCTGGCACAAACATCATCAATTTAATTATGTATATACTAAGTCATTGTCAATGATATGGTCCACATGGTTAAAATTGTTGGACGTCTATGTGTTGCAATGCAGTAACTAAAGTCCAAATGAACACGAAGTTCTCACATAATCAGATATTCTTCCTGTTTCATGATGAGTACTTAAGGGGTGATTGGTTAGCTTCCGAAATCAACTGAGATACAAGATACATTTTACTCAATAGAAGATAAATAATTTTAAGAGTAGTTTCAGGATTTTGGAGAGCTGTTTACGCAAACATATTAAATAGGTCTTCATTTTCTTTTTTTAATACTTTTTCTGCAGTCCCTATTTTGGAAAACAAAAAATTGTATGTAAATTGGAAATTAGACAGGCCTCTCAATCATTTTGCTTTTCAACTGCTAACCAGAATCAATAAGCAACAAAAGGCAAAAGAAAGCAAACAAAATCGAGATTAATAGGAGAAGCTAGCAAAAAATAAATAAATAAATTATGATGAAGAAAGTAATTAATAATTACCCAGAAACAAGTCGGAGATTGTTCTCATCATACCGTTGCCGGAGCCGCCCCGTTCTTGCTTCCACAGACATGAATTCTGCAGCAGAGGCCAAAAAAAAAAAAGAAAAGAAAAGAAAGAAAGAATTAAAGAAAGAAAGAACGAAAGAAATCAACATATAAAAATAAAACATGAAACCAAACCTTTTCAATGAATAATAGCGATAAAGAACCACAGCAATCAAAATAACAACGAAAATAACATCAACCCTTTAAAAAAGAAACATACCCAGATATGGTTTTAATTTAACTTGAGAAAAGGAGAATTAATTCTTCAGATTTTTGTTATCCAAAGAGAGAAAAAAAAAAAAAACTTATCCTGAGCGCTGAATCAGAAAGATTTGTTGATAATGAAATGGAAGGTTGCAAAGAAAGCTTTGGCTGTCAAGTGAAATTGAAAGGGCGTTGAACAAAATTTTCCCAGAGAATCCGTGAACTAAAAAAGAAACAAGAAATGAAATAACAGAAGAAGAAGAAGATGACAGTCTTCTCTTAGCCTAAAACAAGCCTATAGAGAAATTTGCGCGGGGCCGGTAAATAACGGCATCCCGTTTATGCATGCATATATTTATAACTACATTGAGATTTGAGTGAACAATTTCAGAGCCCCTATTATTTTATTAATTTGCCTTTTTTCTTCTTTTCAATTAAGAAATTAAATTCGTTAGCTCCCCCTCCCTCCACTCCCTCTTTCTGGTTTATATTATTGTTGCTATTTTAATTTTAATTTAATAGTAACTTATTATTTTTATAGATTTTTTTTTTGATTTTGTTTTACTGTAAACGACGCGTCTTGGATTGTTACAACTAATTTATTAATTTAAGTGGGGCCGGCTTTTAATCATATTTCAACGTATTAAAGTCAACTCATTGGGTGAATCTTAGTGGTTGGTTCTGTATGATGTTCTTTTATTTTATTTTTATTTTTATTTTTTGCTCCCAAACCTAGAGCCGGTTATTTTAATACTCTTTTATGATTCCTTCCAAGAAATTGTGTTTTAATGCATTTTATTAAATATTAACCACTATTGTTAACATTGATAATTAAAAAATGTTGTGTTAATACTAAATATAGAATTTGATTATCATATAAATTTTTAGCAATAATTATTTTTATTGGGTCACTTATCAATGGCATGATTATATAGTGCATTAAGAAATAGAATAATGTTAGTTTTTTTTTTAAATTTTAGTTTTAAATAATGTGTTAAATAATTATTGAATGATTAATTTATGTAATTTTTAAAATTATTTGTTATACTATTTTACTATTTAATAATTATTTGATGCATTATTTTGTGATAACAATTTTAGGATACAATTTTTTAAATGCATTTTTAGTTAGACTTCTCCATTGGCTAAATTTTTTTTTTTCAATGTCAAAAGTATTTTTTAATTTTTTTGATGATATTTGATTGTAATAGGAGAAGAATTTTTGGAGATTAAAAAAAAATTATTTTTTCCTTCACTAGTAAAAATTTAAAATTTAAACTTTTAAGAATAGAGATTTTTGAATTTTTTTAATATATTTATTTATTAACACATATATTATAATAATAATTTTTTAAATTCCATAACTTATCCTTAATAAAAATAATCTATACTTAACTAATTTATTTTTAGCATTTTGTTAAAAGCCACTATATCCATGGATCAAAATTTTTTTTTGTCATTGCTATGTAAAATTTTATTTTTAATTTTTATATGAAACACAATAATTTATTTAACTCATTAATTTTTTTTGAAAGAAACTCATTAATTATTATGTATTAAATTTTTTTTTGGTAATTTAATAACAAACTAGTATTTTTAATAATATATAATCAAACCATCTACTATTTTAAAAGAATTTTTTTAATTAACAATTAAAAATTATTTATTTTTAAAAAAAAATTCTATTTTTAAAAATCTAATCAAACGAATCCTAATAAGGGTAACATTACTCTAAAAAATAACTTAAGGGGTATTTTTTCTTTTTTTTTAAACAATACTTAAGAGGCTTTTAAACCGATTTTCAGTGTTATCTTTTGTTTTGTCGTATTCCTATTTCCCATACAATTCTGGTAACTTAAAAGGTTTTATCGTTTGTCTTGTAGTGACTTTTAAAAAAAAAAACTTTTTAAAAATCGACCTTTACAATTTTTTCTTTCTTTCTTTAGAGAAAGTTTTACTTGATAGTATTTATTTTCTAATCTACTTTTGAATAAATGCGCTATAGTATAAAAGGGAAACGTAGAAAAACATTCTGAATTTTTTGGAAATAACTTAGATAATTTACTTTTTTAACCATAAAGTAATTGGTTAATGATTACAAATTTTAAATATTTTAATTCTAAATCTAATTTCGATTTAATTACGTTAAATATTATAATTTTATTTTTAATTTTAATTATATTAAATATTATAATTTCAATTTTAATTACGTTAAATATTATAATATCAAATTTAATTACGTAAAATATTATAATTTCCGGTCCGATTCGACCCGACCCGAATTGAAACTACACCGTTTTGAGATTTCAAGAAAAAATTGTCGAAAACTACCGACCCACCTTCTTTATCTTGATCGAGAACGAGAATGGGTTAAAAATTTCTGAACCCGACCTAAACTCGAAGGTGCCGACATCTAAAGTATGAGTCACTCTTTGTATATTTCAGAGGAAGGTATGATAGCTCTAGTAATGGTGATGAGAGATATGTTGGGTATAAGAACTTAGATATTTTAGTTTTGATGGATATGAACTATGAAGATCTATTAAATCTGCGTGTCATGCAATTGGAGTTGATAATGTGGAATATAAGGTGTCTCTAAAAATTTTGTTAATACAATGAGGTTTAAATTGAGACCAATTGAGATTGAAAACGATAATAATGCTAGGTTGTTTATGAGGATCAATAGAAGATTCTTATGTTTTCTTGTATAACAATGAATCCTAGAACTCTTGTATGTAAAGAAGATATATAAGTGCCCATTCAAAACCAACCACCCTATCATAATCACTTTATGTTGGCCAGTAATAGTAACCAAGTAAGTTGCACAACCTCAACAATACCAATTATTGTGCTTCTCACAAATACCATATTTGATTATCATTATTTCCCTATAATGTTTAATAAAATTCAACTTATATGCATTATAATAGTTAAATAGATGGGGATATCGATGGTCTTCTAAATATTAATAATGTGAAAGAAAGTGACAACTTAAATGATTTTTCACAAGACAAAGATTATTATGTTTCAAATAGTTCTTTTAATGAAGCGCGTGATGGCTATGTTTTACACAGAAGAGGAGATAAAGTTGAAGTAGAAAGTCTTTTTAAGTTTCTTCCTCTAATACAACCATCAGAATTAATGATGTATTTGTAGGGAAGTTGTATGATAGCAAAAATGAATTTATCAACCTATTAAAATGCTAGCACTTAAGAGTAATTGAAGTTCAAAGTTTCAAGGTCTACAAAAAATCATTTTGAGAAAAAATGTGATGACGAGAAATGCAAATGGCTATTACATACAATATTGATAAATGCGAGGAAGCATTTCATCCTGCACATAATAGATGCAGGTTACACATGTCAGCTAGAACGGTTGCTTGATAGTTATCGACAAGTCAAGAGTCGAATTATTGAAAAATTCATTAAAAAAATAAGTTTGCATTAGTGAGTTGAATCTACAAACCGGAAGAGATTTAAGCCAACATACATGAAGAGTTTAGTATGGAGATAATATATTCCACTACTTGGCAACCTTAGGAGAGTGCATGTAGGTTAATAGCCGGTGCCCCAGAAGATTCAGGTAAGGTTACTCATTTAAAAATTGATGAATTACAATCACTTTAAGTATTTCTTTATTGCGCTTGAACTATGCATTAAAGGTTTTCAATCCATCTAACTAGTTATTGCAATTGATAGAACATTTTTGAAAGGTGTGCACCTAGCTACAATGTATGTAATCGTATGTAAAGAAAGAAAACAATTAAAATTTTTATTAGCATGGGGGATTGATAACTTTGAAAATGATGTTTCCTGGGCATGGTTTATGGCCAAACTTTAAGGAGTCTTTAGTGAACTTGAGAATATTGTATTTGTATATGATCAACATACTAGTATTGAGAAGACCATTCGAAAGATGTTTCCTAATGCCTATCATAAGGTATGCATCAATTTTTTGGAATAAATTTAGTCACAAGATATAAGATACCATTGGGGAAGAAGAAGAAAGAGGAATTTTTAGCTTTTTATTTTATTGTTGATGGCATATCACTTTTCTGACTTTCAATAGCAAATTAAAAAAAATACAGAATATGAAACTTGAGATAGCAAAATACTTAAAGGAGGACGTTGGTATTAGGGTCGGTGCTTACGTGCCATCCCTGAATGTACATATACTTGTGTATTTATACAAGTGTATATTTTCATTAAATCGTTAATACCAATTTATATGGTACCATGCCATGTAACGTTACAGATATTGTATGATATGAAGGAGTTCAGATTAGATCTAAAGGAGTTTAGATAAGGGCTTATAGTTAGCCACACTAAGAGATATAAATGCTAAATGTTAGCACAGTTAAGTGTTAACTAGTTATAATACTTAGCAGATCCAAGAGTTGGAGTCTTGTTTATAATGGGACATAGACCTGAGAATATACTAGTAACTGCATAATTACAAGAGTTGCAATCAGGTGCCAGGAAATGCAAGTTGCACAAGTATATTCTCGAATAATTGTCCATGATCTATTTTTGCTGATGCAGGTCTGTCGGTGGATACCTTTATATAGATTAGCATATGTCGTACCTATAGAGTATAGATGGTTATTCCTAGCCGACTGCGAGCTTGGAGTTCGTATTGACATATAAGTATCCAGTTAGGATTGGATATAGAACAAACTCACGAGGGCCTCCGATAAACACCCAATGTAAGCCGTCAATGGAGGGTCCTCTCGAGTTGAGTAGTATACGTAGTCCTTTGACCTGAGTGCCACGGTGGGCTTGTAAGTGATCCACCATACTTTAGTTCCACGCATGTCACAGACCTTTCATGGTGTGACCGTTGGCTGTCATTGGGTATGATCCGATGCTTATGGAGTTTGATGTATACAGATATGGGATCCGTCAACTTCCATATAGAGTTAGATATCCAGATGCTTCGAGACTGTATCTCAGAAAGTCTTGTGGCCACAAGCAATCATCCCGGAAAGAGTTCTATCAGGGTGAAACAATATGAAAAAAGAGTTTGCACATATTGTTCAGTGAGATACAAGTTTGGAGATAAGACATAGATGAGCAGTAAGGGATTTGACGGTGATAATCTACATCCTCACACATCTAGGATATCATGATGGAAAGATTATACGTATGCGTTGTAACCTCAACTTGCATGGTTCAACGCGCTGATTTGTATATTCGTGACGTATGCGTGGGGCATTGCTCACGGACTCATGGAATAGTTCTATTTAATGAATCAGGTGTAAGACCTAGGGAGTCCCGCGATATGAAGTGTATTTGTTGTGTACTGGGACAGCGTGCCAGATTAAATTGTTTAATCCAACAATATTCAGCACTACCACAGAAATACGTGCGTATCTATATTTAAGTGTTAAATATAACAATTAGTCAATAATTATTATTTACTAATTGTATAATGACATGTGGCACATTGTGGACCCTCGATTGAGTTTACCCAAGTGTGAAATTTGGTGGAACCCACTAGGAGTAAACTTGGTAACTATTCATGAAGGGCAAAATTGTCATTTTACACTATGATTAATTAATTGTTAAATAATTATTCTCTCTTATTATTATATTATATTATATTATATTATATATTATTATTATATTTAGGTGCCAAATAGTTAGCAATCATTATATTATTATTATTTATATTATATTATATATATAGAGAGAGAGTGAGTGAGTGAATGGGTGTGTTTGGCCATTTTGGCCGAGAGAAAGAAAAAGAGAAATGGAGAAAGAAGAAGAAAGAAAAAAAAAAGGAAAAAAAAATTGTTTCATTTTTTTCTATGCTTCCAATCGAAGTAATGGTAGATTACTTCAAATTCTCAATTTTTTATTATTTTTGAGAAAATAATGAAAACACACACCCGACCATTTTGAGAATTAAGAGTTAATCTCGTACTGAATATCAGGCTGTTGTTCTAGCTTACTAAGCCCACCGAGTTGGTGACTAAAACTGCCCACAAGTTGGTCTCCATGCAGTCTCCGAGAAAATACATGTATAATGTTACACGTGGTGAGTTCTCTAATATTTTTAATATATTAATGTGATTAATATATATTTATTTATTGTGTTTATTGTTTAATTTCACGCTTCCACCGTATATATGATACGTATATTAGGCAATAGATATAATTGCACATGCATACACCCACATGTATAAAATCCTCCACAACAGTTGGTTTCCCCAAATATACTTGATTAGTGAGAGCATTCAGAAGATATGAGATCATGGCTACTAATATTGTAAAAAGCATTAAGATTATTGCAAATGATGCACGGTTCCTTCTTATGACGACCTTGGTTGAGTAAATACAAAAGTTAATACTGAGATGGAGGAATGCAAAAAGTATGACATTCTTTTTTATGATTTCGGCCCATCACAAGGTTTAGAAACATAATGTAAACCCACATGTATGATAGTTCACCCGATTGATCATTCATGCTTTAACGTAGAGGATGGAAGTAGAAATTGAATAAACATCCCGGTGAAGTCATGCAGTTGTCAGAAGTTTGGCTTTTAACAACTTATTTGAGCTAATGCTATTACAATATACAGACAGGACAGATTACAATATTAGGGTCTTTATCCTCATATTACACATTTGAGTGCTTATTTTGTGCATATAGTGAGTCGGGCAATCCAATTGGCTATTCATTAGATTGAATAGTTTTGGACGAGTTAAAAGATATTCACATCTAGCCTCCTATAACATGCCATAAATCAGGAAGGCATTGGAAGAAGTGGATTCCATCGTAATTTAAAAAACTTACAAAAAATATGTGTAGTCACTATAAGCATCATGAACATAACTGTCAAACATGTCGGAACCCTGTTGCCTTATAAAGCAGTTGATATGGCCTGTTATTGTATTTTTTTTATTACTATTTGATGTTACTTGTACTTATATAACTTCAATTTAAATTTAATACGACTTCTTATTAAGTTGGAAATTGATAGCGTATATTGTATTTTGTTACTATTAATGTTATTTGTATTTATATAACTTAACTTAAATTTAGTGTTAACATATATATAAATTTCACATAAATTTCATTTGCCACTTTAAAACTACTGTATTACAAAGTCACAAATATCCAAATCATGCATAACATTTATTTACTTTTAGGCATGCGTCCACAACTGTATGACTATCTTCTATTTAAAAAATAACTCAGTTCGAGACTAAAATTTATGCGCCAACCTAACATAAAGTATTCAATGAACATACAAACAAAAAATTCACAATCCTCATTCTGGACCCTCTGCTGGAGCATACCATTTCTTAACCTAATCATATTGAATGGAGACAAGTTTAGTACAACATCTCTCCTGAAATTTTAAAACCTGCATGACTAGAGATAGTGTGGAATTAGAATGCATAATGTAGTGACATGAGCCTCTACAACGCTATCAGCGTATCTATTAAAACTAAATTCGTATATATTAATCTTTCGTTGCACCAAATTTATCTTATCTGTAATTCAATGCTCGCACTTGTAGTTGACGAAAATATAAACCTACATAAAGTTTTCCATCAAGTAAATCTTTTTTTGAGTCTTAATTCACATAACAACATGCATAAGTCCCATATAAGAGTAGATAGGTTTGTGGTATACTGCACATAGATGTAATTATAGGACTCTTAAATTTATAGCAAAATAAGTAATTAGTATATATGAATACCACAATATAAAAATTAAAGTGTTAAAAAACTTACAAAAAAATACATATCCACACAAGTGAACTCTTTGTTGGGATTTGTGCTCATGTGCCATCTCAATTTTATATGAATATTGTATTTTTATACTTATGTAATAAATAAATATTTCATTAAATCATTAATTAATTTTATTAGGTAAGATGCTTGTAACATTTTAGATATTATATTGATCTGAAGGAGTTTAGATCAAGTCTAAAGAGTTAGAACCTTGTCTGAAATGGGACAAAGACCTGAGAATATACTTGCAATAACATAGTTGTAAATAGTTGCAAGCGTTGCTAAGAAATACCATTGTGTAAATATGTTCTCAAATTAAATGTTCTTGATATATTTCTATCGATGCAGGGTTTATCGAATGGAACTGATTTATATAGATCAGTGTATGTCCATATTTGGATAGTTCAGATGGTTTATCTTAACAAACCATGAGCTTAGTGAAGCTCATATAGATATACATGTATTTAGTAAGGACTTGATACTGAACTAGACTCAATGAAGACCTTCAATAGATTTCTCATAAATCCGTTAGTGAAGGGTCTTCTCAAGTTGAGTAATATTTGTAGTCCTTAAACCTGAGCACCATAGTGGGCTTATGAGTGATCCACTATACTTAGTTCCACACATGTCAGAGACCTTTCATAGTCTGACTGTTGGGTGTCGCTGGGTATGGTCCAATGCTTATGGAGTCCGGTGTATGTAGATATGGGATCCGTCAGCTCATATGGGTGAGCTAAATATCCAAATGCTCTAAGATTGTATTCTAGGAAGTCTTATGGCTATAAACATTTAATTCAGGAAAGAGTTTCCTGTGGTTGAATAATATTGCAAATGAATTTGTATATATTATTTATTGGAATATGAATCAAAAGAGATAAGTTTATGGTTGAGTAATAGGGGACTTGACACTATTGATCAATGTCTCCACTCTTCTAGGATATTAATGATGGAGGGATTGTACGAATATGGATTAACCTCAACTTGTATGGTTTAACTCGCCATTTTGTATTATCCATAACGTGTGTGTGTGGGGCATCGGTTATGGACTTACAGAAATGTTTCGTGAGACAAAATGGGTGTGAATCTAGGGAGTTTTACTATTTAAAGTGTACGCGTTGTGCATGTGGGTAGCGCACCGAATCAAATTGTCTGATCTGAGAAGTTTTCAAAAAATATGAATTTATTTAAGAGTCTCTTGGAGAGTAGTTAAGGTTTAATTGTTAAACATAAAATTGTGTTAAGCGAGACTTGACATTTTTATCTACCTAGTATATATCTCAAATTGTGCCAATAATTTGTATAGGCACTAAATTAAGTATTGGTAGATATAGCTATCATTTAAATAAAATAATTGTTGTTTTATTTAAATTAAATTAATTATTCTCTTATTTATTTCAAAATTTTTTAGGGAATAGTTACGGTTTAAGTGTTAAATTTAAAATTGTGTCAAATGAGACTTGACGCTTTTATTTACTTAATGTATATCTCAAATTGTATCAATAAATTGTATATATACTAATTGGAGTATTAATAGATAAATTTTTTATTAAAAATAAAAAAGAGAAATGAAAATAATATTTGTTTGGTAGAATCAAAATGTTGAATTTTGTAAAAGTAAATTTGTGGCTTATTTTCATTTGCTAAATGAATAGTTTATATTAATATTAAACAATTGTTATTTTCGTTTGTTTTGTAGTCAATTTATTTGGCAACAACGCAATTTAGCAATTCATTTTAAATATAAAAATAAATGGCAACAATTTATAAATTTATGAAAATTATTTATCATACTTTTTTTAAAGTATATGCTGCCAACATTTCTATAGGCTACTAATTTATATTCTGTCAGCACTTAGTTAAGTGCTTATTCATTTATTTGAAGAAGCGTGACAATGCAAATATTTTGTATTGTCATGCTTAATAGTATATTGGTTGAATGTAAGATTGATTTGTCTATAAATAGTTAAGATCAATTTAAAGAAAATAAAAATGAAATATATAGTTTCTGTTTTTCAAAAGGTTAAGTGTTAACCTTTAAGAAAAGTATTCAAGAGAAAGAAATAAATTAATTAATAATAAAGAAGCAAGAGTTGTTTTAAATAGTTTTAAAAATGAAGGTTATTAGTTTAACTTGAAGAAGTCTACCACGTTCTAACTAGATTTGTTTAAAATACGCTTCGAGGATGAGTTTCTTAATCTTACTAGTATAATGAGATTATTTTAATATGTATTATATTAATTTCGCTGAGTAATATGTTATATTTTAAATTATTCAAAATGCATATATTCACCTATATCACAATACAAATGCACACAGCACCAACATTCTTATGGTAATGTATAATAATACTTGCATTGCCTTTGACGGATCAATTTAAAATACTCATTAATGTACTGCAAAACCTAACAAATAAAGTTAAAAAATAGTTGATTTAAAAGCTAATGAAATTCAATATATATGTAAGTTTCACTTACAAATTCAATAGCTAGTTGTTTAAAATTTGATGAAACCATAATGGATCAATACTCTCACCACTGCGAACCTAAACCTCAAACTCAGCTTGGGTGGCCAAGTCTATTGGTTGTAATAGATTCCTATCCACTGCAGTCTCATAGCACTAAAGTTACACTTGAAGATTTATCTTTCTCTTCGAGATCTTTTTTGGTATAAGATTGGTTAATAGGATGTGTTTTACCCATGCCTTTTTGTACTTCTGCCTAAATATACTCATACTTTTAACGGGATCAGGTAAGATTTGTACGCTAGTGAGACTGTCAATAGGGTATTGTATGGCATATCTAACTGGTAGAGTTTGAGCGTTATTTGCTGCATTTTCTCCAAATTGAAACAAAACACTCAAATAGATAAGTCAAGTATCCTAAATTAAATTTCTTTAAGTGATATTTATTCCCTAAATCATATTATGACTTGTGTATGCTTATAAGGAACACGACTAAAAATACTGCATTATCAGCTTTATCTGATCCATAATATCATCTAGGACCTAATCAATCGTTTTAAAAGTCAACTTTCGGTCCTGATCCATTCTTTGTATTAGCTCAGCTTTGTCTCGATCCATTTTTTTTGCATTAGCTCAACTTTGTCTAGACTCATCTATTCCCACAGATATTTAATCTATAATAATTTGATGATGTGCTCGATTCAAACTACAAAAAAAAAAAACTATAGTCAATGTAAATTTTAATACACTAATTAAGCTAATTTTGTCAAAAAATTAAATAAGTGTCAAAGAGAATATACCGTTACTCTAGATATTTATAGAGCCTTTTATTGGGATTTGTGCTCATATACCATCCCAAATTTTGTATGAATATTGCATTTTCATACTTATGCAATAAATAAATATTTCATTAAATCGCTAATTATTTTTTATAAGGTAAGATGCTTGTAACATTTTAAACATTATATTGATCTGAAGGTATTCAGATTAGGTCTAAAGAGTTAGAACGTTGTCTGAAATGGGTTAAATACCTGAGAATATATTTATAATGATATAGTTGCAAATAGTTACAAGTATTGCTAGAAAAAGTCATTGTGTAAATATGCTCTCGAATTTTATGTTTCTGATCTATCTCTATCGATGTATAGTCTGTCGAATGGAATCAATTAATATAGATAAGTGTATATCTATATTTGGATCATCTAGATAGTTAATCTTAGTAGACCATGAGTTTAGTAAAAGCTCATATAGATATACAGGTATTCAGTAAGGATTGGATATTGAACAAGACTCAATGAAGACCTCCAACAGATATCCTATAAAATCATCAATTGAAGGTCTTCTAGAGTTGAGTAATATTCGTAGTCCTTTGACCTGAGCACCATAGTAAGCTTGTGAGTGATCCACCATACTCAAGTTTCACACATATCAAAGACCTTTTACGGTCTAACCACTGGGTGTCACTGCGTATGGTTCGATGCTTATGGAGTCTTGTATGTGTAGACATGGAATTTGTCAGCTCATATGGGTGAGTTAAATATCTAGATGCTCTAAGGTTGTATTCTAGGAAGTCTTATGGTTATAAGCATTAAACTCGAAAAAGATTTTTCCATAGTATAAACAATATTGCAAAAGAGTTTGGGAATATTTTTTTATCGAAATACAAATCGAAGAGATAAGTTTATGGTTGAGCAATAGGAGACTTGATAGTGTTAATCTATATCTCTGCTCTTCCAGGACATATATAATGGAGGGATTGTAAAAATATAAATTAACCTTAACTTGTATAGTTCAACTCGCTATTTTTATATTATCCATAATGTGTGTGTGGCATCAGTTATAGACTCACGAAAATATTCTCTGAGATAAAATAAATGTGAACCTAGAAAGTTTCACTATATAAAAAGGCGCTTTTTTATGTGAGGATACGCACCCAGTTAGTCTGACAAGCCGGGACATACCGGTCCCAGTGGGCCATCACTGGTCCAGACCTCCCAAGTGGCCTCCATTCACACAAATGATCACCCCCAAGGAATCGAACCCGGGTGGGTTATACCACCTCAAGATGCCTAACGAATCCGTCCTTGTACCACTTGGTAACCAGTATCCATAACCGGTAAGAATATGTATATTTATATATATAAATATACGTATTTTATTTGTATGTGGGTGATCCTTGATTTATATATTGTTATTAGTAGTGTTTTTATAGGTTAAGGATATACTATTAGTATTGGGTTTATTTGCAAGACTTTGGAATTATTTTAGGGACCAAATTGTTATACTTTGAAAGTTTTGGGGGTGAATTCGTAAATACCAAAAATTAACCACTTAGTATAAAAATACACTTTTAAAAACCCTAATTCTCTCATTTTGGTCGAGCTACCCATTTTTAGAGAGAGAAGAGAGAAATAAAGGAGAGAGAAAGAGAAGAAGAAGAAGAAAATGAAGAAGAAAATGAGAATTTTGGATCTTTAGAGGTATATCACAACTAATTATCAATTTATTGGTGTTAATTAAGTTAATTTATTTAAGTTTTGATTTCTGGAAATATGTATAATTAAGGATTTGATGTGTATTTCGTTTGATGTTGTGAGAATTGATGATGATCTATAAGATAGTTTGATAAATCATGATGAATTATGGAATTTCTGCTGGATAACCTCTTGATCTAGGAATTTTATAAATTGTTGTGATTCGATTCTGGTTTTGAATTTTGAGTATATGAAATTAGACATGTTTAGGATCATCTGAGACTTTGAATCGACTGAAAATCTCGGAAATTGAATTTGTAGTGAATTTACCAAAATGACCCTGGAATTCTGGAAATTTCCTGTGTAAACAGTATGGTACAGTGGAAAATAATTTTTGACCTGCTGAATGATCTTTAAAAATTATGAATTTGTGGAATATGATAATTTTATATGTCTAATATGATATACTCGGAATTGAGAATTTGGATCAATGTGGTTGAAGTGTTATGAATTTCTAAAGTGTATCAGCTCATTGTAGTTATTGATTAACAGATTTTTAAAGTTATGAAATAAAATAGTTTTAAAATACTTTTGGCAGTTATTTGGAATCCAAATATTTATCATGGACTTAGATATGTGTCAAGAGTAATTATGTGGTAGTTTTATAATTTTTGAGTTAGTATATGATTTTATAAAATTGGGAGATTGAATACTGTTCAGTAAGTATCTTGATCCTGTCAGGTTTGTAGTTTGGATTCGATGGTGTGTATGGAATGGATTGTGTAGGAATTTTGATATAATATTCATATATAAGAAGTATATATGAGTCAAGAATGATATATTCTGATTTCGGAGTAATTGGACATCATTTGATGTATTAGAAATTTTTGTTAAGTGTAAGTGGTCAGAATGACAGGTTTTGAGAAACCAAATATTTAGACCAATTTGATGTGATAAATGCATTGTGTATAATTTTGTAAGCTATTTAAAGTATTTTGTGTGAATTGTGAGGCTTATGAAAGGATTAATCTCCATTGATAGGTTAAGGAGATTTAAGCCTTGTAGCTGAAAGTGTTAAGAGGTAAGTATACTAGACTTACTACTGGAATCACAATAAACATAATAATTGTTTTGTATGATTTTGCAAATGGGGTTAAGAATATGTTTATGTTATGTCAAAGTATATTTTGATATGAAATGTGAATATATGTTTCTGAATGTGAGCATGGACATACATGTGTTTTTGTAAGTGAGCTTTCAAAATAAGATGTGTTTAATAAAGAAAGCTTTTGAAGTGTAATATGTCCATGAGAAATATTTTGTGATTTGAGGGTACTTGAACTCACTGTTAACTTAGTAGGCATTTTATGTGATTTGTGGAGCCTTTATGTGTGGCCTTTCCTTCGGGATTGGTATATGTTATGTGTTCCGTATGTAGGGAGGATCCTATTGGTACCTAAAGGAAGTGTGAGTCATCACATTCGTGTGGTGGCGTATTGGTACATGTGAGAGGACTCACCGATGATCAGGGTGAGGGTTTGGCTTTTACCTTCGGGCATAAGCGTTATATATGTGTGATTTAAAGACCTCACTTGTACTATTCCTCTCATACGGTATGTCACCTACGAGTGACATTTGGCTCATTATGTGATATGTGATATGTAAGTCCTACTAAGTAGTAGTTGAGTGATGGTATTCCTATTATGTGTTTTGAAAGAATGTGTAAGCGCTTACATGATATGTGATTTGATAAGATTATGATTTTGATTGATCACAGCATATCATACATATGCATTGTGTACATATATGTATTTGTATTTAATATATGAAAAATTAATATGCTTACTGAGTTTTATACTCATTATAGTTTATGGTGATTTCAGGTAAATAAGGTACATGTGTGCTTAGCGGATTTGGCAAGGCTTCTGCTGTTCCTTGGGTTCCCTAAGTTGCTAGGTTGTTGTGTGTTTCATTTGGGGACACGTGGGATAGGATATTTGGTTTGTCCCTATTGAATAAATACTTATGTATTATTTCATTGTGTGTGGATTGGATTTGGTTTAAGTTTTATAAAGTGTGGTTATTGGATGATTTTAAGTAAGAATTTGCAATGGATATATTCTGGGCTCCCGGTAACAAAGTTACTACTGGTGACGTAGTAGAGTGTTAATCTCTGAGAAAACTCTGCGTATCTCCGGTTTAATAATTGTCCCAGTCATAATTCAATTGCTATAATTCTGAAAGAAATTGAAATGAAAGTTGAAAATTTTGTGTAATATTATTTATGAGTGCACATGCAGTGAATGAATGTAAGTGATGTCGTGTGTCGGATCTTTTGGGTCTGGGGCGTGACATGAAGTGTACTCGTTGAGTATAATGCACCAAATTGAATTGTTTGATCTGGAAATTTTTTTTAAAAATATTTAATTTATTCCAAGGTCTCTCGGAGAGTAGTTAAGGTTTAAGTATTAAATATAAGATTGTGCCAAGTAAGACTTGATACTTTTATCTACCTAGTGTATGCCTTAAATTGTGCCAATAATATATATGAGTACTAAATTTGGTATTGGTAGATATAGATATTATTTAAATAAAATAACTATTATTTTATTTAAATTAAATCAATCAACCATTTAATTTATTTTAGGATCTTTCAGGGAGTAGTTAAGATTTAAGTGTTAAACCTAATATTCTGCCAAGTAAGACTTGAAATTTTTTATCTACTTAGTGTATGTCTCAAATTGTGCCAATAATATTTATGGGTACTAAATTAAAAATTAATAGACAAAATAATAAAATAATTATTATTTCATTGATGCATTCGGCCAATGACTAAACCAAATGAATTTGATTCAGTATTGACATGTATTGCATTTCCATTTGGTGGATTAAAAGTAAATGCAATATGTTAGCTTTCAATTACTTGAATGTAAAAGAATAGGTACTTGTTGAATTGTTATTGGCTATATGAAAGGAAATTGAACATTCAAATTGAATTTGATTCAATTTGTGTAGTTGGACGTGGTAACAAGTTTGATATCCATTGCTATTAATTTGTTCAGCCATCAAAATGACTAACCATCTTCATTGCCTTGTCATACTTGAACAAGTGGCAATGAAGTAAATTGTGATTGGCTCAACAAAAGGCAATATTGCCAATAAATGTAATGGAATGGCCAAGACATGTATTGTGTTGTGTTTTGACTATTTTAAGGTTAAGAGTTAACCTTTAACAATTTGAGAGTGAAATTAAATAGAAGCAAAGTGTTGCTTTGAGTATTTTGTAAAGCGAAGCTACTAATCTAGCTTGAGAAAGTCCACCTCGTACACAATTAAATTTGCTCATGGGCACACTTTAAGGGTGAGTCTCTTAATCTCATTAATGTAATGAGATATAATTATATGTTATAATTTCGCCGCGTTGTATGTAGGACATGCGATATTTAAATTTTTAAATATACACATTCACCTGTAGAATGGCGTATACACACACAACACCAACACCTTTTCTTCATAACCACCCTTAATATTCATATCATCATCGGGGCCAATTAAACGAACAAAGCTCCTTGGAGTTTCTGTAACACCATGATATGACAGGTACTCGATATAGCTACTAGTTGGAATTTTTTAAATTTTTGATCAACTAGATGGCACCTTCCTCATTTTTATATTCTTTCGGTATTAACTTGTGATGTATCTTCAGAACCTACAAATATTTAAAAAATAAAGAATACATAATTATTAACCACTAACAAAAATTATAGAATTATATATGAATGGGATAAAATGGATTCAATACATACAGACCCTTCATAAAAATTGTTAGTTTAATGTTTGTGAATAAAATAATTATTTTGCTTTGCCAATTCAAAATGCGCAGGAAGTGATCACCATTACAACATCCAAAAACCTCACCCTAAACCGTTATTCCTTCGTAAATCCAAATCTTAGATAATTAAAAAATTAGAAATTATTCTCCATAAAAATAAATTATTAACATCAATAATGTTCGACAAAATTATTTCGCACTTAGAAGCTATACGAAAATATATACACATTATATTTCTTTACCCCATTCTTAACAGGGACTTTTCATACCTTCTCTAGCTTTTGAAAGGCCGCTCTACTAAGTGAGTTATATAAAATGCTTCATACAATATTACCCCATAAATACTTATTAAACTCATCTAAATCGTTGACTATACTTAACACAAAATTTTGAATTCCTTTATGATTGTTATGTAGAATTAAAATATAATGAAGAAAATATAATAAACCTAATTTTACCACATCTTCATTGTCGACTTATTGTAAGTCAAAAGCACCGAACCAATTATTTGCAAACTTGTAGGTCAACGTATTTTTACCCAAAAAGTACTTCTCTCGTACTTAATTATCCAATTTCTTTCTTCATATTGATTGACAATTTGAACTTGTCGCAATAAAATTTTATGTACTAATATATTTTAAAAAGTGATACTTTGCATATCCAAATATCTCTCTATACATGTCACCCTAAACAATTTCAATTAATTAGGGGTCAACTTATATCTGATCAGATTTAGGGTCCACATTTTTAAGTAAGATGTAATTGGCGCTCGAAAAAACTTATTATGAAAAAATTTATATTCTATGGATACGTTATGTTCTTGTAAAAATAAATAACAAATCAAATTAAAACAAACGACTCATAATAATAAATTAAATACATTAACTAAATAAATAAATATCAATTACTAAGTTAAATTATAATTAAAGATAATAATTAATAATTATTTCATTAATATTGTAAAATTTTATGTAATTAATTATTTTTAACAAAAGAATTAAAAAAATTATTTATTTAGTTAATAACTAAATTAAAAAAATGAAAATAAATTTTGCCCACCATAAACACATGAAGAACGTCTAACTACTGTATCGTGCATTCATATTGGGCATTCCGTGCATACGTGGCACATGAAACATTTCGTGCGCCACATGAAACATGTGCGAAATAGATACACGCTAGACGACGGTTGGGACACAGCGTTGGCCCCTGTTTGGCTTCATATTTTTTACCGAGAAATCGCATTTTGACCTATTTTGAGCTGAATTTTCTCCATTCACTTAATTTTTTAATTTATTTACAACACAATCTATTTATAATTCACTTATTTTACTCACAATCGAATTATTTTCACCAATTTTTAACACAAATTATAAATTTTATCTTAAATTTAAAAAACTTATCAATTATTAACTATTTTTTAAATTTCAATTTAGCCATTGGTATAAAAAAAATCTACGCAATGACACTATTGAAATTACTGAGCTATTGAAATTACTGAGCTAATAACAAATTGAGAGTGTTTTGAGAGAGAGAGAGAGAATTTGCTAGTTCGAAAATGAAAAAACTTTAATAGAGAGAAAAAATATTAGTTAGGGATATAATTGTTCAATTTTAAATTTTTTAACTATAAAATATTAACTTTTACATTTAGTATTAAAAAAAGAATAATAACTTAAAATTTGGACCATTTTTTAAAAATTTCCAAAAACATTTTCAACAGTATCAAAAATTTTATAAAAAAAGTCAACAAATTCAGTTAGGGCATTTACTAAAATTATATTTATAGAAAACTGCAAATTGAAAAGGGTCGAATTATTTGAACCCATCGCAATACCCCCATAAACCCACTTTTCAATGTTCTTTTAATTACAAAAATTACCAATAAAGCAAATTACAATATAATATAATTAAAAAATAGTTAAATAAAAGAGTTTTGCTTATCATACTAATCTTTAAACTTATTTGTATAACATATTCAATATACATTCATTTTCTTTAGTTTAAGTTATAATTTTGTATTCAATATCCATTTGTAGTGATATATATTAATTTTTAAGAAGCAATCCAAGATAATTTTAAAGACAAAAAAGAATGTTTCTATTTTATTTAAATTTTAATTGTTAAAAGTAGAATAAAAAATTTAACTTTAATAGAAACTTTGATACTTAAAATTAAGTTAATCACTAATGTGTATATAAATTTTAGCCATCTAAATTTGAGAAGTTAAAGATAATGCCTAGCAATCGGTGAATTTATTAAGCAAGTGGGTATATAGAGTAAGGTTATAATAAAAATTTATGTAGATTTATAAAGTAAAATTATGTTTTTTTTTTAAAAAAAATAATAGTGGTTATATTAAAAAAAAAGTAAATTTATAAAATATTACGGTAGATTTAAATAGTCCCAACTTCCACCCAATTGAAAATAATGGAATTATGATAAGATAAATAAATGAATGTGATACAATTTTAATGATATGAAAGGGATTAGGGTTATATGTGTAAAGAACAAAGATCAATTTCCTATATCATGTGAATGTAGAAAACTAATAATAATGGGGATCATGACTCATGGCTCATGCAATCAAAATGTAGAAACCAGAAAGGAATGGGATGGGTTAAGATCACAGAGTTCAGTTCATATGAAAAGTTGCTAAATAACAAACATTCTCATATGAATTGAAACTTTCTTCTACTTTTGACCCTTAAAGGGCTTAGCATTAAACCATGTTACCGAATTCATCTTTTCATATTTCTTTTTACGGAGACCGAGACTTCTTTCCGAGAAATTTGAAGTTTTTGGAAAAATTTCTAATGAATTATGAACTTATGATAGTTAAAAGATAAGTAAATGAGTGATTTTTTTTTAAAATTAATTTATAAAGTAGTTTTTGAAAAAACAAAAGTAGTCTCGAAGGCATCTTCAATTTTTCTTAACATATTATAATAATATCTTCATTAAAGGTAGATTGGACAAAAAAAAACATCAATGAAGCTTCCTCGAAGTTACTTTAATCTACCATATATAAAAGTTGGTCATTTTTCATAACATAAATTCTATTCTAATCTCGCCTTTAATTTATTGATTCTAAAAAGTCATTTATTTTCCAATTGTAGATATGGATTGGATCCCTATTCCCTATCCTTCCAACTAAAATTCTATATTATCTATTGCATTGAAAATTTGGATTCTCTCCTAAATGAATTATCATATTTTTCTAATATAATCTTATTTAATTAATTTTCAAAGGATTAATTTTTTTGACTTCTTTTGCATTCTTTATGTATAATGAAGATTTATTTTATAATTAAAAAAATTCTCACTTTAGTCCCCACATTTTTATTGAATTAATTACTCATAACATCTTTGACATTTTAAAAATTACCTATTGAGTCCCTTAGGGATGAAATGGTTATGTTTCAGCGATGAAAATAATAGCAAAAAATGTATATTTTAGGAATAAAAATCATTGTAAAAAGTTTTTAAAAGACGTAATTGATAATTTTAAAAATATTAGAGGCTAAATGAGTAATTCAGTAAAAATACAAAAACTAAATTAGTAATTTTTTTTATAATTATTATAATTTTTATCAATTATCAACTTTATTTTAATAAAATATTAAACAAAGTATAATGCTCCACTTCCAACTTTGATTTAAAAAAAAAAAGAAGAAAAAGAGATGTGGGCAAGCTTGAGTGGTTAGGCTTATAAAGAGCAATTTGTACTTTTGAATATAAGAGGCAATGCACCATATGTTTGCCCCAATGGCAAAGTCAGTGCATCATCGGACTTAGGTCAAAGGTTATCTTAACAAAAATAAGAGATTTTATAATGCAATTATTAGGTAATTGCAGTCTATTGAGTTTATAATACAATTATTAGGTAGTTGCAGTCTATTGTAATGTAATTATTAAAAATTCGTACTTATTGTATTGTAATTATGTGAAATTTGTACTTATCCGAGACTTGATAGTTAAAATGTAATACTTATAAAAAAAAGGGATATGGACAATTTTACTCTAATGTTTTAGGCATAAATATAACTTTACTCTTGTTAAAGATAAAATATCCACTTTTAACTTAATTTATTAATTTTTGCCATCAATTACAATTATCACTTTACCCTCATTGTTTTTTGTCATTTAACTTTAGATACGTAACACAATTTCACTTATTCACTGTCATTAAATAAGTGGCGTAATTTTGTTTGTTTATTTAATTTAATATAATTTTAAAAATTTTAATAAAATAACACGTATCATAATATTATTAATAATAAACGACATGTGTTATTATGTAGTTTGTTTATATTTTTTTAATAAATGTTTTTAAAAATAAATCAATAAATATTTTTTTTTAATAAAATAACATGTGTCAAATACTGATTAGTTACGCATTACATGTATAATTGGTTTATATTTAAAAAAAATATTTTTTAAAATAATTAAATATAGACCTGTCATCGGCCGACAATAATTTTTCGGCAACACTCCGACGATAAAAAATGATCAAATTATATATTATTAGACTCTATGTTTCTTAATCTACACAATAGTAAGGTTATTTTTATAAAAAATAAAGACAAAAAAATAGCTAAATGTGGTGGTTAAGGACGGTCACCACCCCTTTATTTGACAGTTGGCGGTGGTGGTTGCCATTCTCACCATCATATTTGGCCGTCTTCTAATCTTTTTTTGTTAAAAATAACCTTACAATTGTATAAATAAAAAAAATAAAGTCTAATGATGTAAAATGTAAACTTTTTTTTTGCCTGCAATGGTTGCAGATACTTTTTAATTATTTATTATTTAATTTAATATATTTTTAAAATATAACCAATTATATTATGACACGTATTCAAATATAGTGTAAAAATAAAATTGTGTTATGTGTCTAAAGTTTAATTTAATTCTTAAGTTATATTATATTGTTACTTTTTTATTATTAAAATTAACGACAAAATTTAATAAATTATGATAAAATTAAGTATTTTATCTTTAATTAAGATAAAATTATATTTATACTCAAAATATTATAGTAAAATTATTCATATCCTTAAAAAAATTGAAAGGCAGATTAAAGAGTTATTAGACAATTGGTAGTTACTTTAAAAAAAAAAAAAAGGAAATTGAAAGGCAGATTAAAGAGTTACTAGGCAGTCTCCATTTATTAGGAGTCTTCATTTATTAGGAGGCAGTCCTGCTGATAACTGCCTCAAATTGTTTTAGAACAGAGGTACTATGTGCAAATCTAATCTCTTCGGGCATCACTTTTCCCAATCAATTTATCCAATGTCTAATATTTCTTGTTACATCTTTTAATTTCTCAGATTCACAGTTATCTTAATTAGTGATTACTTAACAAAACAATAATCATTCTAGAAAAAAAAAAACCTATAAATCGATCTTATACTAAATAAAATCTGAGAAATAAATAGTAAGGTCCATGCATTAATGAATGTGAAAATGATATGATGCGACTCCCACATGCATGCCGACATACATGTTTTATACACAATCACATGCTCAAACTTATCAAACCAAACACCAAATACTTAGGTTGAGATCTTTAAGTCAGAACTCATAAATGTTTAGGGATCATATTCACGATCCATTTTCTGAATTATGCAAAAACGCTTTCACCTCCATGTGTGTATATATATAAGAGTAATGATCGGTATCTTAAATTATATTTAAAAAAATAATATATTAAATAATAATTAAGTGTAATAAATAATTTTATATTTTATATTATTTTATTATTTAAAATTATTAGATACATTATTTTTTTAAATATAATTTAAAATTTTTAGCATTATTCCATATATAATTCCATTGTTTTCCACTTTGAAAACATTGGAAAAGTTTGTTATTGACTGGTAAATATAATATACAATCAAAATACAATGAGCCCTAATATTTCTTTGTGTGTCTAAACGAACGATCGAGTAAAAGAGTTGCATGTGTTGACCAAAGCAACCATATTTTTGTAGTGTTCATAATGGTAGCGGTAATAGCATCACCCCATGTGAGAGCTTCCGCCTTTCACTTAGCAGGAATAATAGAAACTACGCACTGGCCAGTGAAATCTTTTACTCGTCTTTTTTTTAATTATCAAAAAATCTAATAAAAATTTATTAGAATTGATGATTTCATAATTTTATATAAATAAAAATTGTGAAAAATATCAAAAAGAGAATCATGTTAAAATCAATAACGCGTGAGATGCATGAACGAGAAGTGAAACGAAATTTGGAAGACGTAAGAAAGCGAGCAAAAGAAGAACTGTTTGCCCAGACTGCAACACGGTGGCATCGGGAAACAGAGACTACAGTGCTACAACACTAGATCGAGATGCATTGGCGTCGTAGCACTAGCCTTTAGGCCCCACAACACTAGCCTTTAGGTGTTGTAACATTAGCCTTTAGGCGCCGCAGCGCCAGCCTTTAGGCGCTGCAGCGGCCAGATGCGAAAAAGTTCATTTTCACTTCAACTTGATTTGTTTGAGGTTGTTTTTGTCGGTGCTGTGTGCGTGTACACCGTGCATCGGGTGAATGTGAGCATTTTAAACAATTTAAATATTATATATTTTACATGCAACGCAACGAAAATATAATATACATTAAAATAATCTCATTATACTAATGAGATTAGAAAACTCATTCTTGAAGCGTGCTTTGAACAAATTTAACTGAGAACGTAATGAGTTTCCTCAAACTAAACTAGTAATCTTCTTTTTCGAAACTATTTAAAACAATTCTTATTTTTTATTATTAATTTATTTATTTTTTTTCTCTCAAACACTTTTCTTAAAGATTAACACTTAACATTTTAAAAATAAAAACAATTTAATTTACTTTCAACAAATGAAAGGAAGGCCGTTTATAAATAAAATTGTCGCCTATGCGTTCAATAAAAAAATAATAGGTGGCCATTTATATGAAGCATGACTAAGCATACTTCATGCTTCAGAAAATGAGTTAGTGGCAAGGTGCTATATAAAGCATGACTAAGCATACTTCATGCTTCAGAAAATGAGTTAATGACAAGTTGCTGTTGTGGCCGAATTACAAAACAAATAAGTAACAAAATGTTATTCAAATAGCATTCGAAGAAAACTGCACATGTTAACAATTTAATATGACAAAATAAAATAAAAGTTAGTAAATGAAAAAATTGGTGGCTAAGTGCATTTATTTATTTATTTCAATTTCATTTGCTTTTGTCGGAAATCAGTTTAGTTTCAAAATACTTATAAAGAAAATATCAATTACACCCCCTTTAGTCAATTAATATAATTTAAATAAAATAATAATTATTTTATTTAAATAATAACTATATTTATTAATGTCTAATTTAATACTTATACAAATTATTAGTATAATTTGAGACATACACTAGATAGATAAAAGTGTCAAGTCTCATTTAGCATAATTTTAGATTTAACACTTAAACTTTAACTATTCCCCGAGATAACTTAAAATAAATTCATATTTTTTTGAAAACTTCTCAAATCAAACAATTTGATCCGGTACATTACCTACGTGCTCAACGCGTACACTTTATATAGTGAGACTCCCTAGGTTCACACCCATTTTATCTCACGGAATATTTCTATAAGTCCATAACCGATGCCTCACACACACACGTTATGGATAATACAAAATGACAAGTTAAACCATACAAGTTGAGCTTACTACATATTCGTATAATCCCTCCATCATTAATATCCTGGAAGAGTGGAGACATAAATCAACTGCGTCAAGTCCCTTATTACTCAACTATAAACTTATCTCTTTGATTCGTATTTCAATAAATAATATACGCAGATTTTTTTGTAATATTATTTACTCCACATGAAACTATTTTCTGGGTTAAATGCTTATGCCATAAGACTTTCTAGAATATAATCTTAGAGCATCTGGATATTTAACTCACTCATATAAGCTGATGGATCCTATATCTACACACACCGAACTCCATAAGCATCGGACCATACCCAGCGACACCCAGCGGTCAAACTATGAAAGGTCTCTGACATGTGTGGAACCTAAGTATGGTGGATCACCCATAAACCCACTGCGGTGCTCAGGTCTAGGGACCACGAATACTACTCAACTCAAAAAGACCCTTCACTGACGAATTTATGAGAAATCTATTGGAGATCTTCATTGAGTCTAGTTCAGTATCCAGTCCTTACTAAATACATATATATCTATACGAGCTTCCACTAAGCTCATGGTTTGCTAATATTAACCATCTGTACTATCCACATATAGACATACACTGATCTATATTAATCAATTTCATTTGATAGACCCTACATCGATGCAAATAGATCAGAAACATTTAATTTGAGAACATATTTACACAATGATATTTCTTAGCAACGCTTGCAACTATTTGTAACTATGTCATTGCAAGTATATTCTCAGGTCTTTGTCCTATTTTAGACAAGATTCTAACTCTTTAGACTTGATCTAAACTCCTTTAGATCAATACAATGTCTGAAATATTAGAAGCATCTTATCTTAATAAAAATAATTAACGATTTAATAAAATATTTATTTATTATATAAGTATGAAAATATAATATTCATGCAAAATCAGGATGGCACGTAAACATATATCCCAACAGTTTTAGACCCTAAAATATGTGGACTCTTATTCCAATTAAGATTAGAGTTTGTAGGGACATTTTAACTACTATATAAACCCTTGTATTTTTTTAATTGAGGATTGCACATAACAAGAGAGACTCTAGAGAGAGAAAAAATTAGGTAGACACTTAGTGCTTTGTTTGTTAGGGTGAAACCTCTTATTTGGGTGAAAATTATTCTTGTGTGAACAAAGAGACACCAAACTGTAGATCATTTGAGAGTTCTTTGCTATTGTTTTCTTTGTAAGTTCTCTTGAGAGTTAATAAGATAGGCCAGGATTTTTTGATTCACCGTGGACATAGGCAATTAGTCAAACTACGTAAATTATTTTGTATTGTGTTATTTGATCTGCTTTGGTTATCTTGTTTATTTACTTGATATTTGATTATTCTGCTGTGCAAGGGTATTAGGGTTAGAGTTGAACTCATTTTAGGGTTCTTCACTTGACATAATATCATAGAGGAAAGGTGCTTCTTTCAACAAACTGGTATCAAAGCATATGTTTGATAATAAACTCAGGGTGTATTTAAACTATGGCTACGATCAAGCAAGATATTGAGAAATTCAATAGGAGCAATGACCTCAATCCGTGGAGGAAAAAAAGTTAGGGCTTTACTAGTCAAAGAAAGGATAAATTCGGCTTTGGAAGAAGCCCGTTCATCAATTAGCAAAGAGAAGAAGACTTTGAGACTGTGAGAGATGTATTGGGACACAATTCAGAAGAGGGATCACATAACCATAATCCTAGTGTTAAGTAACGAAGTATTAAATGAGGTGGATTGCAAAGAAATGACTTTGGGTTTGTGGAAGAAACTCAAGATTTCATACATGAGGAAGTCTTTGACAAATAGACTTCTTGTGAAGAAGAGGCTACATCAGCTATCTATGTCTGATGGATCTTCTTTGAGAGACCACATTGACAAGTTCAACAAGATTATCATAAGTCTTGAGACTTTGGGGATCAAGACGGAGGATGAAAATATTGTTATCATCTTTTTAAGTTCGTTACCAAAAAGTTATGAGAGTTTTGTAGACAAGTTACTTTATGGGAAAGAGACTTTTACGATGAATGATGTCAAGGCTTTATTGAATCCTAAAGATTTGACAAAGAGATTGGAATCTGAGAGTGGAGTATTGTTGCTTACACAAAAAAGAAGAGCAACCAACAAAATAAAAAATCCTGAAAATGCTTCTATTATCACAAATAAGGCCATTATGTGAGGAATTGTCCAAAATAAAAAAAGAAAGAACGAGAGTGCTGTTTTCAATGATCTTGATAGAGATATCAAAGTTGTAGACTCATTGGTAGCCTCAAAGAAAAAGTACACTGGCAAATGGATCATAAATTTAGGGTGAACCGTTCATATGTATCCCAGTAGATCGCTGTTTACCAATTACAAGATCATGAGAGGTGAAGCTCTAATAGGGAATGACATGACCTATGAGGTTATAGGGGTTGGTGACATAAGGCTGAGAATACAAGGTGGAGTAACTAGAGACTTAAGCGATGTAAGGCACATTCTTAGACTAAAGAAGAACTTAATATCTATAGGGAAACTTGACGAAGAAGGATTTTTTAATTAAAGTGAAAAGAGAAAAACTGAGGGTAGTAAGAGGATCTATTCGGTTGGAAGGTGAGAAGTATAATGAGGGGCTTTATGTGCTTATGGAAATAGCCAAATGTGGACTAACACATAGTATTAGTGTAATACAAACCACGAGGTGACATTCAAAGAATACTTACCGAAGTGATGGGGGTTGAAAAGGAGTGCATCGCATATATACCCTATGCAAGGAGCACGAATGCTTTTGGAGACCGAAGTCACTAGCCCAAGGTAAGTTAAGTCTTGGTGTAAACTTAATTGAACTCAGCTCTAAGTGATAGAGCATTGTTGTGGATGGATTCAGAAGCTTACTTCTTAAGAGATTTTGAATCAATGAAGAAATTTGTTGGAATTGGTTATTTAATAATCTTGTATGAGTAAGAATTGTGAAGAATATCAAAGGAAGAGTCACGTTGAAGTCATAGATGTGTGAGACGCATGAGGGAGAAATGAAACGGGGTTTAAAAAATGCAAGAAAGTGAACGAAAGAAGGACTATTTGCCCAAGCCTTAGCACCGGGAAACAGAGACTACAGTGATGGCAAGCTAGCACTGGATTGAGACGTATTGGTGCTGCAGCATCAACCCTTAGGCGCCAAGGTGCCCAAATGCGAGGAAGTCTGTTTTCACTTCAGCTTGGCTTTATTTGAGGTGGTTTTGAACCTTAAAACATATAAACTCTTATTCTAATTAAGATTAGGGTTTGTAGGGACGTTTTAACTACTATATAAATCCTTATATTCCCTTGATTGAAGATTGAGCATTACAAGAGAGACTCTAGAGAGAGAAAAAATTAGATAGACACTAAGTGTTGTGTGCACTAGAGTAGAACCTCTTGTTTGGGTGAAAATTATTCTTATATGAACAAAGAAACACCAAACTATAGATTTTTTAAGAGTTCTTTGTTATTATTTTCTTTGTAGGTTCTCTTAAGAATTAATAAAAGAGGTTAAGATCTTTTGATCTATCGTGAGCGTAGACAATTGACCGAACCACATAAATTGATTTGTATTGTGCTCTTTGATCTGTTTTAGTTATTTTATTTATTTATTTGATATTTAATTATTTCACTGCTCAAAAATATTAAAATTAAGGTTAAACTCATTCTAAAATTTTTTGCTTGATATAATACCATAAAAAAAAGGTGTCTCCCTTCAACAAAATTAATAATAATAACGACAACAACAAGGAGAATGACTATGACTTCAAGTCAATATCGATATCGTTGTAAGAATACAAAAAGGTCTTGTAATACTGCAACTTATGAATCTTGACCGGACAATCTTGTTAAAAATCTGATAATTTATTTGTTGTTACAAATCACGATATCTATGTTTTTATAAAATTAAACTATATGAATCTAATTAACCTTTGATGTGTTGTTATTAATTACCCTTTTTAACAGTTTTCGTTAATTATATGTATATCTTGGTTGCAGTGGATTAATTCAAATTCTCCGCAAAGTTACATTTTTGGAATGTGCTGCTCGAGAGACGATCAAAATGCTTGATGGGCAGGTTCTTTTTGCATGAAATTATTTATATTGTTTTCTCTTTTAGAATGACTTTAATAATTTATATGCTTTACTTTGGCATCAATTCTTCTGTCTATGAATTCATGAAGCACGTTCAGTTGGCATCTTTTTTTTTTTTTTGGAGTGAATAACAGCTATGTTTCTCATGGCCTAGTATTTATGATTCGATCTCACACAATTGACTTCAGAGGATCAATATTCCACTTTGCTTTTATGTTAATCGAGAAAGCTAGGTACACGCATTTTACAATGTTCGTTGTGCTACTACTCGTTCTCTTTTACGAACTTTTACACATTTTAAAATATAGATTCGTTCAAAACATCTGCAATTAAGAAAAATTTTATTTATATAAACATCTAAAATATCTAGGATTTACAGATGTGGCCTTGATGTAGGGCTTTGAGGTGAATGGCGATTATAGAAAAAGTAAGTATATGTAAAGAGAACATATCTGGGAGCTTAGTTGATGTATTAACATGGCGATTATGGCATGGACATGACTTTAAGAGAAAAAGAGGTTTAGTTACATGATCTGATATTTGTAAGTAAAATAGTGAAGGAGAGTTAAGCGTAAAATCTTTACATACTTGAAACTAAACAGCAGTTACCAAATATATTTAAGAGCTCCTGGTTGTTAAATCTTTGTTATAGGCTAAATGAGTGGCAGACAATAAATTTAAGAGATTAAATTTTGGGGATATTACAAAATTATTAGACTGCAGTTAAGTGTGGAGGAATCTTTTGATAGAGAAGTCAAGTCAAAAAGTTGATTGGTTACTAATTAAAAAATAATTTTACTTTTTTCTTTTGATATAATTCATAGTTGTAAGATGCTTTAATAGTAGATTAATTTTCTCATATCAATATTAATAAATTTTGAAAGATATTGTATAAATTAAATGTCTGAGTGTGTTATTTGATCAGCGAATGAATAACATTATAATTAAACTGTAATATCTTATTTGGTCAACGAATGAATAACATTATAATTGAACGGTGATATCTGTATTTTGGTTTCTTTGTATTTGGCTATGAAACCTTTTGTAATCTGCTGCATCAGCAATAATCTCTCTTATTCACTTTAAAAAAAAAAAATTATATGTAAAGAAGCAAATGTATCTTGAATTTTTGTTGGCTCTTTTTGAAGGCCTATCATGAGAATGACAAGAGGGTCATCAACATCTGTTATGATAAGTACAACTAGCTAGAGGGTCATCTATATTCTGCCAAGATAAGAAGCTTTTTTAAATTGGTCTCGACAGTTCTTTTCGAGAACGGGCTTTTTCCTTTGCTTTTCTGAAGAAAGGTCGTGGAAAATGGGGGGTAATATGTGGCTCTTTTACACTGGGATAAACACAAATATGTTCCGTCCAAGCAAAGTTTTGGTTGATGTGAGATGTTTTGCGGTGCAAAATTATGATTTTGCCTCAAAGTTGATGAAGGAGGATATGTTTGGGATTGAATTGCTACTCTTCACACGTGCCCGATCAACATGAACATGAACTGGTAACCCTAGAATAGACGGAACGACAATTTGTACGTGCGGATAATCAAATATCTACTATACGATTAGAAATGTGAGGACTGAGGATTGAACTTCTTTATATATATATATATATATATATATCGCAAGTCGTAACTGCTAAAGAATTGCAGTTCCTTAACTGAAGCCTTTTTGAATCCCAATTCCCAAACCTTGAAGAAAAGGATTTAATTATGCTAGTGAGTTAAAGGGATTCTAATCTTGCCCACATAAAAGTCAGATGGTAATTTGGACATTGAATTAAGAGGAGAAGGAAGCATTCAATTGTAGGAAATTATAAACACATATTATCGTGGAAACTGACGTACGTTCATCCGAACGTGTTCTCTGCTAATCGAGAAAGACGTCTTTTCCTTTGTATAATCAACTAATATAAAATTATTCGTATTCTTGGGGTTTACACACGTGGGGGCCGGGGCATTAATAATGTGGGTTTTTTTTTTTTTTAAGTTGAGTGATAATTTAAAAGAGAAGTTTTACAAAAGCAAAAGTTTCTTGAATTATTGTTGGTTTATCATTAGTCATTACTCGTGAGAACGACAAGAATATCAGAGTCTATTTAATGTTTAACGGAACGGTGTCTTTATCAATAATTTGAACTGAGGCGCTCGCAAATTGGTATAAAAGTGAATGATTACATTTTACATAATAATAATAATAATAATAATTGAAAATTGTGGGATTAACAGTTGGAATGGCAATTCGACATATGGTTCAATACAAGAAAAGAAAGCAAGCAAAAGTTGGGGTTGGGCATGATACGAGAGAAATTTGTCTCAAAAGTTGAATTAGGATATGTTACAAGATGGGAGGGTGTTGAGTGCTGCACTGCCGTGGAAGGAAATACGCATAATTTATGTCGAGTAAAAATGAGCGGTTGCAAACTGACAGGCATTATTACATTATGAACCATAAATTAACACACATATAATCCTTAGAATAGACATGCACATGCCTACACAATCAGATATCTAGAAATGTGAGTATTAAACTCCCTTTAAACTTAAGTCCCCTCTCATCCCCCACCATCCAAGATGAACACCAACAATACAAGGAAACATTCATTCTCGATATCTCAAATTTTGCACTTGGATTGTAATTAGACAACTCGTACTACTAGTTGGATTGGATTTACAGAATTGAGCGTTAAATGGGCACAAAAAAAATGATTTTATGTTTTAAAAATTTTAAATTAAAGATGATTATCTACCATCTGAGCACCCAAACCTACAACTTCAACAACATTCAGCTTTTCAAAGTAGAGAATTAATAAATCAATGTTAAAAGAGGAACCGGAGCTTGGACATCAACAAAAATACCTAATTACCTGGGAATGGATCGCAACACAAATTAATAGACCACTAAACACCATATAATGCAATGCACAATGCTTAATTATATTGGCAACAGCAAGCACAATCTTAGTACTACAAAACGTCATCCTAAAACTCAATATATAACTGAATATGGAGATTCTGAAACTCATTCCCACATATGCAGTCTAGCCATGGGGATTCAATTACAGATCTTTTCGTTCGGTACTTGGCCAACATCCATTAAGACCAGTATCGTCATTCATGGGAATCATTTGCTTAAAAATATAATCTTTCAAAAATAAGAAGATCCACTAGACAAAGTAACATTAATTTAGAAACATAAGGTTAAGCTACTGTCAAACCTTAAAAAGTTCTACCAAAATTAATAAATCATAACCAAAACAAAAAGATGCTGACGAAATTCTTCCATCATTGAGTACCCACTCAGTCACTCTTTCTCCGGAAAGAGCATCCCTCGGTGAGTCTAGCACGACCACCAGTAGGCTGGCATAGAACTGTCTGGCAGTTGCCGCAGACCACAACAGTCTGAGAGTGGCTGAAAACAGTGGTTCTGGAATTCATAGACAAAACCAGGAGTAAGCCAAAATCTGTTTAAAATCCAATTGACGATATGCAAATAATAGCCCAGGATTCTCAAGTTGAAGACAACTAGTAATACTTACATGTTGAAGCAACCCACACATTTCACATCCTTCACCAAGAGCATATGGAAAAGAAAAAAACAGTCAGACTTAATCCAATACATGATAAAAATTCTAACAAACAAAACATAAGCAAATTATATGAATTCAGTAAAATTAATTAATATTTTACTTGCTTCCAAAAAAAGGATCAAGTTATTCTGACTTAAAAATTTCAATCAATAGCTTCAGCACACAATATTAACTGTGAATTCTATAAATTCCAAAAGGGCAATTGACAGACTGTGCTTACTATATTACAAAAATTGAGCTAAAAAAGTTCATTGAGAATTCTAATAAGAAATAACTAATCAATTAACAAGAAATAAAACAATAATAGATGATTTATTACCATAAAAAAGGAATTGGGGGATTGAACTAATCGCTTGAGCTTGTGCTTCCTCTTCTCAAGCTCTGCTGGTGGATTCAACAAATCAATATCGTTTTGGAGAACCTAAAAAATTAAAAGATACAACATTATCAGGTGGAAGACAACTAAAAACCTCGTAAAATATATATTATAAATATTTAAAAAAAACCATTACTTCACGGGAAAAAAAAATTGAAAATATGGAACCCTTCATTGGTACTGAACCTATAAAAAGAGGCCCTCTCTTATCCAGGATCGGATTTATCAAATTCCTTAAACCCTAAAGACGAAATTCCATTATCAAATATAAGTCTACAAGAACTGCCTGACTTTTACGATTGAAGTTATAATAAAACACGAAACTGGAGCCACATGTTATTGTTATAGTTTCTCAGAAACCAAACAGAACATATAATCTTCTAACTACGAAATCACACGAGTATAAAATAGCATAAAACGTATAAACGTAGGTTAAATAACAAAATAATATAAAGATCAATCAAGATGAAAAAAAAAACCCAGAAGATCTGAAGATAAGACGCAAAAGGGTTTTTTGTGAAAGAGTTAAACGTACTTACCATGACTGCAAATGTTACAGGAGAATCAGGAAATCCTAGAAAACCCTAGCTGTGAGTATCTCAGCGGACGGAGAGAATTGAAAAATTGTAAGAAGCTTATATATAGATAGGAAATAGAGTGTTACCGACCGTTGGATGACTAATTGTTAGATCTTGACCCTTCGTTTAATTAGAACTGTTTTGGGCCTTTTGGGTATTGTTCTGGACTTTATATTGGTTTGGCCCGTTTGGGCATAGATGGGTTTGCCCAAAATTTATTTTCTGAAAATTAAAAAGGAAAAATTTATCATATATATTTGAGGGATTTATCAATATAAAGTTAAAAAGTTTAATTTTGATAGTTTCTTCATATGTGACTAAGTTCTAATTTTTTTTTCATTTATGTAGTCATTAGATTAAATTCCTTTTATTAAACTAATTACATAATTCAATTATGAACCTTTCTTTTGGGAATTTTTTTAATAAATGTTTCAAGTGAATGAGTTAATTTTTATTAACTAAAAAATAAACAATTAAAAAATTATGCCCTGAGAGGGGGTTGGGAGTCTCCGGCGGTCTCTTTAAAGTTTGAGATGGGTTAGATCCATTCGTTTGAGCGAAATTATTGATTAAAGCTTGAAAACAATAAGAAATAAAGCTTTCTCTTCATAAAAAGCTTTCTCTTCATACGCAATTAATAAATCAAGAAGTGTCCAGAGCCTATTATTAAAAATAGTGAAATACTATTCTTATTAATAGTATTTTATTAGCCAAGTAACCCTATGCTTCGGTCCGCATTAAATGCATCGGACCATTTGTAAAAAATAAAATATTAGACATAATTATATATTAAATTTATAATATATAAATATAACTCAAAATTTATTATATTAAATTATTAAAATAAATATTAAGAAAAACATACTTAGAGAATTCATGATAATTATAATTTTAAAAATTAACAATCTTGAATTAAGAGTATAATGGCCTTTCACAGTCAAATTTATGTAGGCTCAATAAGTTTCTCTCTCTATAATGAAAAAAGAGGAGGAGAGCTTTACGTGAATTGATTTGACTTAGAAATCATAATCTTAAAAAATATTTTTATATATTAGATTAAATTATGACTCCATCACTTATAATTCAACTAATATTAAATTTTTACATATGATAAGTACATATCAAATTAGATGTCTTTAAAGTCCAATAAGATGTAACTCAAAAAGATCACTTAAATTGGCCATTATTTAAAATAACTTATAATGTATAATTATTGTTAATATGTGAGCTCACATAAAAAAAATAATAAAACCTAACAAAAAAAAACATTGAACAATATTTTCTCTCTTCACCAAAATTCGAACCATCTCTTTTAAAAAATTTAAAGTTTTGAATTTTTTTTTTGTTTTTAAAATGAATAAGTGTAATGTGATGCACTGCAGAAAAAATAAGATGAATGTATGAGAAATATAATGAAAGGGGAAAGAAATAGAATAAACTAGAAAAAAAAAACTTGAAATTAAAATTCGAGTAAATGCGAGCATGCGAATTGATTCATGTGCCTCATTTGCTCACGCCTCCTTCGTGCCTGTGAATATAATTAATGTTTTTTTAAATTTATTTTTGTTTTCTTTTATTTTTTTTTTGTTTTCTTTTTAATTAATTCAATGAAATATTTTATTCTCTTTTTAATTATAAATAAATAATGAAATAAAAAAAGTTTAAATAAATAATAATTAATTATTTTAATGTAATATTATTAAATAATAAAAATTATTTTATTTATTTAATGATTAAATAAATAAATAACTTATTATTTATTAAATTATTTATTTATATAATAATAAAAATAAGAATAAAAATACATGTTTCGCACATTATGTGTCACGTGTGACATGTATGCATAAGACACCTATTGGTGCATAGCGCGTGTGACATATCCTCGAAACGCCCATTAAGTGTATAGTGTGTGCGACGTGCATGAGTAAGATGTCTATTGAGTGAGCCCCATGTGAGTTGCCTGCCACGCACACATATGCATGTTGCACGCACGACACACCCCGCATGAAATATATGTTTTTTAGATAAATAATTAAAATAAATAATTTATAAATAATAAGTTATTTATTTACTTAATTATTAAATAAATTATTTTTATTTTAAATAAAATTTTGTTAAAATAATTAAATAATAAATATTTTATTCTTTTATAAATGATTTAATTAGTTGTTATTTATTTAAATTATTAATTTATTTAATTTAAATTTATTTATAATTAAAAAATTCATAAATTAATTAAAAAGAAAATAAAAGGAAACAAAATTAGTTTTTTTGTCGCAAATGTGGCGCACGAATAGATTCGTCCAATTTTCAAAATTTCCTTTTTTTTTCCAATTCATCCAATTTCTCCTAGACTCACCTTATTTTTTTTTGGTACTTCATCGCATTGTACTTCTTTATTTGAAAAATAAACATAAAAGGACTTTAAAACTTTGATTGTTTATTTATCTAACTTAAGAGGCATAATTATCTAATTGTTTATTTTTTAATTAATAAAGATTAATCCATTTATTTGTGACTAAAAAATATGACTTAAAAGTATGAGCTATTTATGAAAAATTCCTATTTTTTCACAAAATAAAGATATAAAGATTATCGCAATTTGTGATTCACAAATACATTTTTGGGTTTGACTAAAATTCTCTTAAGAAATACATTTTGAATAAACTTTTGAAATGAACCCAAAAATCTGAATTTAAATAAATAAATAAACAATCATAAGTTATTTTGAAAAAATTGCATATAAAAAGGTCACAAACAATTATTTTTTCATTCTCTCTAAATCAAATTATAGAGATGTGAGGAGTATTACTAACATTGTAAAAAAACAATGTTTTCAGATACTTATTATTTCATAAAACAATGTTGAAATATTTTTCTTGAAAAGTACTTTTATAATAACAATTTTACTAAATCTTAATAATCAAGAATCTTTGCTGGCTAAAAAAATTTAAGTGAGAGTTCTCTCTTAACTTCTCTTTGAAATTAAGGTGAGGTAGTTTATTACAGTTTTTTCAGTACAAAATTGTTTCTTAGTTTGGCTACTGCCACCATTGACATTGAGGACGGTTTTCCTAGTTTGTACAACTAAGTTTACGATCTGTAATCTGCTGGAAAATGAATTTGAAAGTTATCTTAGCACAGTATGCATCCTTTGATCAGGATAACAATCAAATTTTGGTCGCCACGATGGAGTCTATAGTACAATATATTGGCAGTCTCTATGTATCCCATTCACTGGTGGATAAGATCTTATGTTTACGACCAGTTAATAAACCGGCTTTTATATCTAATTTATGGATTTTATAGTGAACGTTGGAAGATTTCACCATTGAAGCAGTCAATTTTGAACGTAATGTATTTATTTTCCACTCAGATGTTGATAGAAGAAGAGCCCTTGCTGGGGAACCATGATCGTTTTATAATCATCTATTAGTTTTGGAGGAACCACATGTTGTAGGCCGTTTTTCAGTCTTGAGTTTCAACTAGGTCTCTTTCTGGGTTTAGTTGCATGGACTCCCCCTCATTCTATGCATGAAGCAGTAGGTCATAAACTTGGTTCTTTAATTGATAGTGTTGAAGAAATTGATCGAGGTGCTAATGGTAAGTGTTTTATAAGTATATTCTTGTCAGAGTCAACATTAATGTTGCTAACCCACTTAAGCCAACCCTGCAAGTCTAATTGCCAAATTCTTAGGAGCTTGTGGCGGTGCTTCTAAGATATGAATGCTTCCTTGAATTATGTTTGGTTTGTGGTTATTTTAGACATCAGGATACAAAATGTTCTTGTCCACTGTTAACCTATACAAGTAATTGCACTTTTAGTTTCGACTATTAACCCATTACATAAGGTTAAAATAATGGAAGATTTCAACTTTCAATCTACCTCAGTTATACCTAGTGGGCAAAAATGTAAGGGACGTAAAAACAAATCTTGGTCCATCTACAACCAACCCCAAAGAAAGTTGAACCACGCAGAGATTCCTTCAATAACCTGAATACTCTCTCTACAAGTTTGGCCATTATTCCAGCTCTTTCAGTGACGGGTAAGCTAAAGATTGAACCTTCTCTTCTTATGAATACGGAGGACAAAAGGGGTTGAGTGAGGAATAATATGCACCTGCCATTATACATTGTTTTTGAGGACTGTGATATTGTGACACCACAATCAGTTTCGGATAGGAAGACAGTGGCAGTAAATGGTGATTCTTCTAATAAAACACTTTCTTAAACAATGGCCCCTATGGAGGTGCAGGTCTACTGAGACCAATGAATTGCCTATGTTGGAATGTTAAAGAATTGGGCAATACTCAGACATTCTGTGTTCCATGCCAACTTATGCAGGACCATCACCCATATTTGATTTGCCTATCAAAAACTTTGTACTATCAGAGACATATTGAGGAACTACATATCAGGTTTGGATTTGCTAGGAATTTAGTGGTTGAACGAATGGGAAAGAGTGTCAGTTTAGCTTTGTTATGGTCTGATCATATTGAGATCTGTAATCTATCTTAGTTTAGATTTGTTTCACATAGGACTAAAGTTTGGTAATTTATGAGGACGTTGGTAATCTAGTTGCAAGCTAAAGAATCCATATCTGGTATCTGGACCTTGCTTTGGTGTCTACATGCTATGTCCAGCTTTCCTTTGCTTTGTTATGGTGACTTTAGTGAAATACTCAAGGACAAAGAAAAGGAAGGTAGAGGTATTCGATCGAGGTATCTAATAAATAATTTCCATCAAGTACTAGATATTGTGGGCTTCTGAATATAGGATTTAGGCCCCCCTTCCTTATGTAGTGCAATGATCAGAGGCAGGAGGACATCATTCAAGAGAGGCTTGATAGGGCAACGCATGATAGACAATGGGCAATGTTATTCCCCCACTCTTATGTTAAATACTTGGATTTTTGGAGTTCGGACCATTGATCATTGCTAATAAAAATTACGGCTTTGATGAACAAGTTGAGTCTCGTTATGGATGGCAGTCTTTAGTAGGTTTCATTTTAAGGACGCATGGCCAAATGAAAAAGTGTTATGCAACATCATATTGGTGGGTTGGAATGCTACGAATTTCATACAAAGGGTTATGTGAAAATTTAAAGATGTTGGGTAATTCTTTAAACGATTGGAATAAGGTGTATTTTTAGAGACTGTCAACGGATATTTGGGATAATAAATTGCTACTGTCTACATTGAATTGACAAGTACACCCGATTACTTGGGAGGCTAATTGGTTCTTTGGAAAAATAATTTGATGCCTTTATAAAAGGGAACAATATTGGTGACAGATATCCAGATGACATAGCTCAAATGTAGGGATCAAAATTATCGTTTCTTCTATCACAAAGCCTCTGGTTGATGAAGGATAAATCATATCACAGGCTTAAGGGATGATTCGGGTGTTTGGCATACAGCGGGTCATATGCTTGAATATATACTGGTGAGACATTTTTCTGAGTTATTTCATACAACTATCCCAACACTGGATGATTTTTGGCCCATATTTGAATTTATGCATTCTAGAATTTGGACTATCATTATTTCTAGGCTTGAGGTACCTTTTCATGGTGCGGAGATATGGAAAGCTGTATTTCATATGCATCATACCAAGGCACCTGATAGTAATGACATGTCTGCTTTATTCTTTCAGAAGTACTGGGATGTTGTTGGTTGTGATGTCACTTCAACCTATCTTCATTTTCTTAATACCTTAGAGGACCTTAGTTGCATGAATGATAATTTGATAGCCTTAGTAACGAAAACCCAAAGTCCAAAAAGGCCATCTAACTTTTGTCCAGTAAATCTGTGCAACTTTATTTATAAGATTATTGCCAATAGAATCTATTTTGTTTTACATGAGCTAATTTTTGAGACTCAAAGTGATTTTATACTTGACTGATTAATTACTGATAATGCAATTATTGGCTTTAAAATCCTCCGGTCCTTAAAGCACCAAAGGCGGTTTTCTCAAGATGGATATTGTGCTCTCAAACTTGATATGTCTAAAGCCTACGATTGAGTAGAGTGGAACTTTTTGGAAGTTGTCAAGTATGGGATTCCTGGACTTTTGGCGTTGGAAGATTATTAGTTGTCTTTCCTCAGTATCTTACTCTTTTCTTGATCAATGGTAGGACTAAATGATTTGTGAAACCCTCTAGAGGACTTAACCTCTCTCCCCATACTTATTCATTAATTGTGCTAAGGGTTTATCAGTGCTACTTACTATTATGGAAAGGCGAGGGGATTTGTCTAGTTTTTCGTCTGGCCGACATGGATGAAACATCTCTCATTTATTTATTTATTTTTGCAGATGATAGTATGTTTTTCACTCGTGTAAACATAGCTAGTTGCTAAGTCATCAAGGGTGTCCTCTAATGTTATAGGCAGGCTTTGAGGTAGGTCATAAATTTTGACAAATCAACGGGCCACATATTTCTTAAGATATTTCTTCCTAGATCGTTACTAGTTTTGGGGTACAATAGGTTCATTGCCATAGAAATATTTTGGTTTGCCTAGTATTGGAGTTAAAAGTAAGAAGACATTATTTGCATCTATCAAGGACATATTTTGGAATAAACTCAAGGATTGGAAAATCAATTGTTTTCTACAAGTGGCTGCAAGTTCTTGCTTAAGGCTGTCATCCAATCTATTCCCACTTATTTGATGAATTTATTTCGATTGCCAAAGTCTCTTATTGGTGAAATTCATTGATTATATGCTCACTTTTGGTGGGTGGATACGAGGATAAGCGAAAAATTCATTGGTGCCATTAGAATAAGCTTTGTGACAAGAAAGTAAATGGTGGACTAGGGTTTTGCAATTTATTCACATTTAAGCAAGCTATGTTGGCTAAACAGGCTTAGAGACTTATACCGAAACCATAATCATTGGCTCTCAGGTTCTTCAACATTTATACTACCCCACTGTTTCATTTTTGCAGGCCAAAGTATCTTCATCAGCATCTTTTGTTTGGAAGAGTATTCTTCAGGGAAAGGAGCTCTCATGCAAGGGAACCCGATGGCAAATTGGTGATGGATCCTCTGTCATGATCTACCATGACTCTTGGCTGCCATGACTTTACTCATTTGGCCTCTCTACCCACATTGTCTCAATGAACATTCTCGGGTTTCGGAGTTAAAAACAGCCTCAAGAGCTTGGAACGTGGATCTTATCACTAGTTCTTTCTCAAGCGAAGAACATAATCTCAGACTTTAATTAGCAGCTTCGACTCTACAACATGAGCAACTTGATTCTATATTTTGGCACTTTGATAGGAATGGCGTTTTTACGGTGAAAAACGACTATTGGCTGGGTCGATATCTCCATGGTTTCCCAAGTTGCTAAACAAAATCAGAACTTGATAATTGGTGGTGCTTCTTATGGCGTTTACATGTCTTGCCTAAAGTTTTGGTGTTTGCTTGGAAAGTCACTCACGAGTGATCGCTTACCAATGCTAACTTAGTCCATCATCATGTTCCTGTTGCCCTTCTGTGCCCATGTAGTGATAGGGTTGCAGAAAGCACAATGCACGCTTTGTGGATGTGCAAGGTGGAGGTGAACGTGAAAGAGTCATGCAGTTTTATGACTGGTATCCATTGCAACGATCGAGTGACATCTTCCTGAGTTTTTTTTCTCTTGCATAAATCAACTCTTGAGGAGTAATACAGAGCTGTTGTTGGTGATTCTATAGAGGGTGTGGTATGCCCGCAGCTTAAGAGTGTTTCAACATAGTTGCCACCTGCAGAAATTGAGATATGGGTAGAAATTTATTTGGAAGAGTTTTAGACAGCACGCTTGAAGGAAGCTGAGAACCGTGAGTCTCAGCTGCAAAGATGGATGGCTCTGCCCCTTAGCTGGATTAAGATCAACACTGATGCAACCTTTTGCAGCAGATTTAAGAGAACTGGCCTTGGAATTGTTATCAGTGATTATTCAGGCCAAGCGATCCTTGCTTCCATAATCCCATTATCATCTTTGATTCAGGTTCTAATTGCAGAAGCTATGGCTATTAGACAAGGTTTATGACTGGCCAGATCTTTCAATTTTTGCAATGTTAAATTAAGTTCAGATGCCCTGGATGTAGTTACTGATATACAAACTGGTATTCACTCTTCTTCAGAAAATTGGACTTGTTTATCAAGATATATTCAACTACATATACATGGGGCATTTTGTTGCTTGTGAAATCTTGTATAATGCTAGAGCTGCCAATAAGGTAGCAGACAGTTTGGCTAAGTTAACTTTACAGGCAACTTCTAAATGTATTTGGTATGCATGGTTCCACATGCTGTGCATAAGCTTGCAGCTGATGACAATTTGAATGAATGAAATCTACATTTTCCTAAAAGAAAAAAGAATCTCTGATGACAGATGCCATGTCAATAAGAACAAGGCAGCAGTTTCATCACCATTGTTTTGTCATAAAGCAAGGTATTCAAATACAAATGCAGGATGCATCCAAAGGAAAAATCCCTAGCATATCAATTTCCCAATTATAATGATGTACATCTCCAATCTTCAATATTAGTATCATTATCTCAAGAATTAATTTCAAAAACAAATGGAGTTATTGCCACTACAGTTTAGCCACAACGAAGCCAAGATTTCAGGGTATCATCTCAACATTACAATTAAAGAAATCAAGCAATAATAACTGGCATCGAGTGAACTGCAGTTTGAAAATCTTGAATGTCCTCGAGAACTAAATTACACAGTCAATTAGTAAATGGAACAGTCAACCTTACATAATTCTTGGAAATATAATAATAAACCTCCAACATATATCAAAATATACCACAAATATACTAGGGATAATTGTTTGAAGACTGAAAAAACAAAGAATGAGGATTTTGTGTCCGACTGTTCCTCTTACAACTAGGTTAAATGGATATAGATTCTTATAAATTGACAGACACATTTGGGTGAGAAATCAGTGACATAGATTCTTATAAAATTGACACTTAAAAAAAGAATTACAAAATGGGTTCTTGAATGAATGATGTACTGTATGCTTTTGTATCACAAACAATATGTGAAAACACATGCACTTGAAAGAAGCTTTGAGCTACCGCCAAGTAATGGAGAAGCCAGTTTTGCCTGTTCAATATATTTAATGACAGAAATTATGCCTGTAATGTGACTGAAATAATAATGTAACTAACTCAATTAGAACACCTTATTCATCTCCGCAGACTCTGCTCCTTAGACATCCCCACTGTTTTGTCAACTGAACAGTCAGCCATGTCAATAGTAATAGCAATCAAATACAGCAGCACAGTTGTCATTCCAGATCCAGTCTCTTTTTCATGGCTTCATAAACCATGTAAGTAATGCTTGCAGATGGAACGACTTTGAGCAGATTGGGGAACAACCCTTTGTAGAATCCCCTTAATCCTTCGAGTTGAAAGGTCTTCCTAAATACATCTGACATTCCCTTATAAGCAGTCTCTGTGTTCATGCACTGCGCTTGCATTCTGAAACCAGAAGCAAAAAATTGGGCTAGGTGCAATTGACCAGGAATGAATATAAGCGCTTGGTATTTACATATACACTATAACCACAACTTACCTTGTTCTGACAACCTGTAATGGGTAGACACATGTTGCTCCTAAAGCTCCAGAAACTGTCCCACATCCCAGTTGCACAAGAGAGCCAGGTTCTGTAAAGGTTCAAAAAATCAGCATTCAAAACTGAAGGCAAATCCGAAATGGGAAATGATAAAAGACTGAAGCAAAATATTAAACTGACCACTGTCATGAACAATGTACTTCTTTGACATATCTTTGAAAGTTTCATATGCAGCAAGATCTATCCCTGCATAGGGGATGATGCCGATAAGTGATGGAACAAGGCCTCTATAGAATGCATGGGGTCCCTCCTGAATCCATATATCCCTCCACATTGCTCCAAGATTTGGAACTTTCCCACCTTCACAAGCATAAGTTTGTAACCGGGTTTTCACAAGATCCATAGGGTAAATGACAGTCTGTGCTATAGCACCTGCCAACCCACCAGCGAAAAGACGCCCTGAGGCACCAATATTATTCTTTTCTTCATCCCCTTTGGCTTTCGCAATGACAGACTTCAACATTTCATAAGTGTAAAACCTGATAGCACTTTCGGGTGCCACCTTTAAGACATTTAATCCGTTGCCCCGGAAAAATCCCAAGACACCTCCTTCCCTCCATATGTCTCTTACTGCTGGCATGATCTGAGCTTTAGTTGTTTGCACTTGCAAAATAACCTTAAGACGATCAAGAGGCGCAGTTGCTGTACGAGATGCTGCTCCAGCAACTCCTCCAGCAATCAAGTATTGACTAGCATGGACATGCTTGATGCCCTCAGGTATAACAGCCTGTTCCCCAATATCAACAAGACACACCCTCTCTAAGTAATGATAAATGTTCTCCATAGTTGCCTCGTGAGGATACAACAGAAGAAAATCCCTCCACTCTTCGAATGTAATAACCCCATTATTATCCTTATCCACACGCTCAACAAAAGTAGCAAGCTCCTCATCATCGATTTCAATTCCTACAACAAAAAGACTACTCTGGCTTATAGAACGAACACAATGATACACAAATTAAACAAAAAATTCAATCTTCAATAAGTAAAAACACTACTAACTTGATCTTAAATCTAATCAAAACAAAAAATGAAAAGGAAAAAAAATAAACTACTTCGCTAAATACTCGTCATAAAATTTCTCTACAAATCTCAACAATTCGGATAAAATGAAACTAAATTTACATACCCATCAAGCAAAATTCAAGTTAAAATAGGAAACGGGGTAACGGACCTGCCTTAACAAGCGCATGATAAAGCTCTTCGGGCAAAATGCAACCATTGTGTTCAACATCAATCGCTTGAAAAATCCTATAAAGCTCCAGCTCCTTATCGTCCATGTACCTACGAAACTCTTGATAATCAACACGGCCATCTTGATTAGAATCACAAACATTCAGCAAATCCTTGGCGTACTTATACTCAGAGGGTATATTCAAAGCAGAAAGCCCTGCCTCTATCTGGGCATAATCCAAATAACCAGAGTTTTTCACATCAAAGAAATTGAAGAGACTTCGAATTCTCTGCTCTCGCACTTCTCTAGTCTCACCCGAAGCCAATAGCACATGCTCCATCGTTACAGCCTCTGCCTTTTTCGCCGGATTGGAACCAGTAGTTTGCTTTGCCGCCATTGACGTAGTGAAAACAGAGAACCGGAACCTCACGTGGGTGTAAATGCAAAGTCTTTAAGTCATCATCGGCGACGACATTTTGGCCGTGTTAGAGGTGAATCAGCGACCAAATATGGTGGCAAGATTAAGAACGTGCGCATCAAATAAAAAGGGGGGAGATATATATATATATATATATATTTAATTCTCTTTTTTGGTTCTGGGTTTTGTTTTTGTTGTTTGTGAAATTTGTAATAAATTATGATTGCGATAAAAAGGCACAGCCTGAGGAACAAATGGGGAAGATTGTAGTTGGATGGAACTGTATAGAGATCAGATGACATGTATTTATTTATTTGTGAAAAGAAAATATTATTTGTTTTTGTTTAGAGTTACTGTGGGGGACGCATATTCTAATGATGTGCGCTTTTAAGCGTAGCGTGAGCATTGTTTGTGCGTCCAAACAGTAACAGCTTCAAGATTCGCGGAATCATTTTGAGGTCGACTCTTGCGCTGCAGCTTGAGCCCGGGCCCGAGCCCGAGCCCGAGCCCGGGCCCGAGCCCGAGCCCGAGCCCGGGCCCGAGCCCGAGCCCGAGCCCGAGCCCGGGCCCGAGCCCGAGCCCGAGCCCGGGCCCGAGCCCGAGCCCGAGCCCGAGCCCGGGCCCGAGCCCGAGCCCGAGCCCGATGTTTTGTTTATATATTAGTTTCATATTCAATGGCCTAATGGGTTATTCAAAATCAGCATTTTGTTCTTGCCATTTGTCTAGAAGTATAATTACCATTAAATTATACTTATCATCATGATCATTATGCAATATCCACACCAAAAAGCTGTTACTATTTTAAAACAGCACCGGTTATATATTTTAATTTTGATATAGTTTGAGACATTTTTTTTTAAAGTTGAGCAGCAATTGGAAGGGTAAAAGAAGAGTTCAAAGTTTTGATTCTCTAGAAGAAAAAAACTGAAAAGTTAGCCTGCCTTGCAAAATGGGATAGCATTTTCCTTTCCAGTTTAGTGGGCACTAGATGCTTTGAGACTGCGTCAAACATGAAAAAGATGCCACCACTAACTCTGCCACCGACTTTTATATCATTCATCCGTCCCTAATGCAAGCTTAAGACCAAGAGACAACGATACAGAGTCAGGGATGCATATAACAATTTACACAAGCACATAGTAGATTTATTTACTCATAATAGAAAGCTTCATCTGATATACATACATTAAGATGTTTTACAACATCACCAAGTCAGATATACAGTGCTTAGCTTTACAAACATATGCTGTTACGCTATATTATACACACAAAGGTAAAAAGCATCGTTTGCCATGCTGCCATCATTCTACTTCTAATGCAAACTTTTTGCAAACTGCTGCTCTTTTTTCATTGAAGAAGTTCTAGCTTCCGCTTCTTCCTGAGTTGAAACTTGCATACCTGCTTCTTGCTCCAACGTATCTACAGTTTACATAAACAAAACACTTTCTCAGATAATATTCAAGTAATTAATCGGATTTTGAGATAAAGAAAGATGAAATACAACATCACTGTTGAAGTTGAATTCTCGCCTTCTCCAATGCTGCCTTTGCTGCACGGCGCTCCTCTTCCCTCTTCTCACAGAGTTTCAAAGCTTCTTCTGCTTTTTCCATTCTTCTCTTGGATCCCAACATGTCTCTGTAAATCGCATCTACATGATTCTTGAGTTCAGAAGTCTTAGCCTCACAAGAGGAGAGCTGATTCTCAATTTGAGCAAGCTTGTTCCTGATACACGAGGCCTCTTCATTAAGTGATTGGAGGTGCTTACTGGAATCCATAAAATCAGCAACAGTCTTTTCATGGACCTTGGAAATATTATCAAATTGAACCTTCTCCTCATTGTATAACTCAAAAAGTTCATCCCTGGAGTGCTCACTACAGACTGATTGCTCAATTGCATCAAATTTTAAGGCAGCATCAACAAACTCCTTGAGACACCCATTATTTGGGTTATTGTCGACTGACATACCATTTAACAGAGAGAACACTTCACTGGCTCCCCTAGTCACGGAGTTATGATCTGATTGATCAATTGAGTTCAGAACTGTAGAAAGCTGATTCACAATCAATGCTGTCTGCTCAAAAAAATTTATTATTCTTCTTGTTCCAGTTTCGTCCATCATAGTGGAAGAGCGTTTGAGGTCCGATGTATTCTGGAGATTACCATTTGAAAGCTGAAGATGTTTCTCAGGAACTGACCGTGATAATTTATCATGGTCAGAATTGGAAAGGCAATTTGACAAGGTAGTTGTGCCTTTGGAATGAAGCCTGTCCCCAAATTGAGGAATGCAGATGGGATTGAAAGATGGGAAGATTGCTAGTAGAAAATATTGTTGGAGTTAGAAGCCAAGACCAGGTGGTGAAATTAATCCAACAAATACATGTGTGAAACCATACCACAAAAGAACGGGGCTGGAGGACGATCAGTTAAGCCTCGTGAAGGAGGGAAAGCAAGCCTGCCCAACCAGCCAAGCATATAGAGACCTAAACTCTGATAAATAATATCTGCTACCAAAAAAGAATAACCACATATAAAATGAAAGATTATCTCTATAGTATGGTAATATATAAAAGATAGCACGAATAGTATTTGTGACTGAAAAAGACGACAGCTGCCTTTACTCAAACTAATAGTAAGGATGAAAGAATTAAAAGAAGAAACAAATAACACACAAGGAAAATACACCTCTGTTTGAGATATCCACAGAAGCAGAAATTTGCCTCCAGAACTCCATCTGTCGGCGAGGAATCACAAACTGGGACATTAGTTGAACAACAGCTGTTTTCTTCACTGTGGAATCCCATGACTCTGCCTCCTGCAGGACTAGGTTACCTTTAGCTGAGTCAAGAAAAGAACTTTCATCTGCAAAGGATGCGAAGGGTGATGGATCATATTGGCTTGCAGATAAAATGTCCAATTTTCTGCCAGATTCTTGGTTCTCTATCAGCAGAACATCATCTTGTGCAGAAAATATTGGCATAGTTATAGAACTTGGGTTGTCCACCTGCCACCCAGTCTGCTCAAGATTCAAATCGCCACTCTTCTGCAAGTCATTGTTTGCAATATCAAAGATCCCATGGCTATCACATGCAGATTGAGGAGAGCCATAGCCTTTGCTTTCAGCTTCATGTCCATTAACTATAGTATCTGCTTGAGTATTCTCCCATTGGAGGAAGTTACAAGCTCCATGTCCCTAGGTCAAAGTCATAATCATTTAATCAGGATCAAGCCACATCCATGTAAAAGAAGCATGGAAAAGCTAGATGAGGAGAAAATTCAAAATCACTGCATAGTCTGTCTGCATTCCTTTCTGGTCACCAGTGGTCAAATATGTTTCAAATTTCCATGTATTATAACTTGGATCTTCGTGAATAAAATATCTATACATGCAAACAATGATGTATGTCCATGTTAGTGGTACGAGGGAATATCATAAAGTCAAGGAACACCATGTTTCATTACTGGCAAGGATAATATATGACATGAACACAAAACTCCACTGATGATGGCTGAGCCAACTATTTGTAAGTTAGTTTTCTGTACTAAATTGACTCGGATATTGGGCAAATTAACCATGCAAACCACAAGTGTTAATGTGAGCTAGTTCTTCAATTTAATCATGTCAACCAGCATAAGCGGAACTAATAAAGAATGTCATTACAGACTACACGACATTATATTTGCAAAAGATAAGAAGGCCAAAGAAGAGTCAGATTTCCTCTCTAGCAAGTCAGAGTTTCCAATCCAGGATGAGGTCAAAAGGATTTCCAAATACAGATGGTTAAATTGTTCACCAGCTGCAAGAATATATGAAATGCTAGTTAAAAACAACTTCATTAAAGAAATGATGTGTACCCCCATAATGTTTTTCACAGCATTACTTATGCAACAAAGTTTCTTCAGAAAACAGTATCCTGAGAATCAAGCCAGTAATGCCCAGCGCGCAACTAAAAGCACTCAGATTAGCATTTTTTTTTTCTGAGTTGGTAAAATCATTAAATAGTTCATGGCTTATAACTATTGCTTTTAAGTGTAATCAAAGCATCAGCGACACTTATTTGGGAGGCGTCAAAACATAACAACTACATCAAGCATGTATACCAAGAACTTGTACTAACATCATTAGGCTACAGATGAAAAGCAATATTGAATACCAACCATAAATAATTAAATAATAAAGGCTACACCTTTTTGATTGGGCAAACAAAGTAGCTTCGACCCGCATTTGGACCTTCGGTTTCCTTGTATTTCCTACAAATCCCAGCTCCACAATCACATTTTGGAAACGCCATCCCAGGGCTGAATTTGATATCAGGGGTTTTCACTTCATCACACCACTTAAAAAATTTACATTTTCCAGCATCCTAAATAAGTCACCAAAATAAACACAAATCAAACACCGAAAAATGTAGCATGTTTTTCAGAAAATATGGTACAAATTTCAAAACGTAAAAAATACAAATACGGAGTACTTGAAACCAAGAAACTGACCAGTACAGGGCAAGTGTAGAACTTCCGGCCAGGATTCAGGTCGGTTTTGGAGACATATACAAGACACGCTCTGTCACAGTAGCACTGGATCACCGGATGATCGAGGAGGCTGCTGCTGGCGAGTCCGCCGGGAACAGACGGTGGGGACTTCTTTGGTGTCTTAGAGGGGCAATCTCTTGCAAAGTGACCTTGCTTTTTGCAATTAAAGCAAGTATAATTCTGCATTTTCTTTCTGTCTGGCAAATATACTAGAACACTGGTGATGTTGTAACTGAGGTTGGGTGTTAAAACGCGGATGTGGGGCGCCGTTTGGTGTGTCAATACAGGCATAAGCAAAATGACAGTTGCTTGGCTAGAGTGAGAGTGAATAAAGAATGAAATGGATGGTAAGACTAAGACACAAGAATCAAAGGACCTTGCTAAAAGACGTATTTTTTCCTCTTTTTTTTATTAAGCACAAGAAGACGAGTCACGGCCTCACTAGAGAATTATTGATGATGATGGGACAATTAATCAATCCAACGTGGCAAAGCGTGTTAAGGAAGATTTCAGTTCATTGGTTTGTTGCTTTTAGCTACATCACCTGCGTGTGATTCTATCAAAACGGTCTTCTTCAAAACCCTACCACTATACGATACCTCATTATAAAGAAGTTGGCGGCTGTGGAAAGACACACACCCGCCTTCCACTGAACACTCGTTTAAGAGCGCTGGTACTACAAATAAAATTTTCTTGCTTTGATTTATTCTGCATTGCAATTCCATGTTCTTTTATTTGCGAAATACTCCTATCATTTTCCGGTTTCGTTGTTTACAAATGTGTGAAAGATTGTCTCTTTTGTGTAGAACTTTCTGTTTGCCTATCTAGAGTTGCAGAAAGGTGACCATTTTGTTTCTTCAAATCCATGCACAAATTTGTTCTAAGTTTACTAATGAATATATCTGTGTGTAGTTGGGATAGGACGTTTTAGTTTATTGGCATTGATGCTTAGGGTTTATACATCTTTTTAACCCGTTATTCTGCCATTGCCTTTGTGCTTAATTAATGTGTTAATGGGTTTTCTTAAATGTATGTACCCATTAAAAACTTAGATGGGTATGTGTTTTTGATGATTTATGTTTGCCCCTTCTGATGGTTCTACAGTTGAGGTTTAATCAAGATTTATCAGACTAGTCAGATGCCTGCCGCCATTGCCATTATGGTAGGCATTGTTACATGTCTGGAAAAAGAAAGATCGGGAAGGAAATATGATGGATGGGTTTCCCATCTGTCTGTTTACCATCTTCTGAAAGTGTCCATCGTTGCCCAATAGCAAGTTTAATTGTTATCTGAGCTACATCTGGACTCTATATCTACTTCTACCTCTACCTCAATGTATGGACCGACACATGTGTATTTATTTAAGCTATATGTTCAAATACTGATGTTCAGCTCTTCTAGTTATTTAGTATGATTGTTTCTTCAAGAACCACATTATAAAACCAGACTAGTCAGGTGCCTGCCTTGTCCATTATGGTAGGGGCTGTTACATGTCTGGGAAAAGAAATATAGGGAAGGAAATCTGATGGATGGGTTTCCATCTATCTGCTTACCGACTCTTGAAGGTGTCCATCGTTGCCCAATAACAAATAAATTATTATTTGAGCTACATCTGGACTGTACATTTCTTGTTGTTTCAATGTATGTTTTCTGGATTTATAAGTAATTAAGTTTGCATTCATTCATATGTCTATAACTTCAACTTTTGAAGTTAAAAAAATCTCTTCCTATATACAATTGTTATCCAATAATGATATATTTGACCAATCTTTTGTTCAATCGCTCCTTGTAAGGTTCATTATGGTGCATAAAAGTCCTGTGTGGTTCACCAATATATATCATAGGACAAGGTTGAGGCAATTCCTTTTTTTATTTTGGTTTCGTCTTACTTTATGTCACTTGTGAAAGTGTTAGTCAATCTCTTCTATATTTCGCTTTCATGGTTATGAATTCCTGCAAGATTGTATCGATGTGCATGACATCTTCTCGATTATGAATTTGAGATTTCGATTCTATATGCTTATTGCAGTTGGAATGATTAAGCCTAAGTTCAATGTTTTTATTTTGATTGAGAACTTCAACTTCTCTCTCAGATAAATTTTCTTGGGAAGCCTGATGGTCTATACATCAATTACTGGTCTATTGGAAGATCAAGTAAAGTTTTTTATTATTAAATTTGATAATGTGATAGGATAAAGGAAATTGGCTGGCATTGACAACATTATGCTCGTGAAGGTATTGGGTTTGAGGCTTTTCATTTGTATGGAAGGTAGATTTTATTTCAAAATTGTGTTATACGAAATATATAACAAGAGAATCTGATAGACTTTTGACTTTAACCATTAAATGTATTGTAATATTTAAAAATGGGAAAAAAAAACTTCATTAAGAGTCGACAATTTCTTTGCTCTAAGCAGAGTTAGCAGCACAACAAGGTGGAAAGCCCTTATGGACTAAATGGTTTTTACTTGATGAAAAATTGTTTTGCTGATACGGACGAGTTTTAGCTAATGATCTTGCCAAGCCATCTCTCTTTCTCTTTCTTACTTCCATATTCATGATGCCTAAATAGAATAATTATTCTTATGACAATGCTTATAATTGATGATGAGCTTTTTTTTTTCTCTACATGGAGAGAAAGTCGTGCTTTTTACTTTCTGACTTTGGCATCTTGAAGTGAGTCATCTCCATAAATTTTTTGTTTTGCTTTCTATACTAGTAGAAACAATGGAAGTATAGCTTTCTCACCATATAGAGTGAGATTGAATGTATTTGCCTTTAGCTTTTTCAGTTTTTTAGCTTTTACCTTTTTCTGAAAATCTAGCAGTAGAACTAGGGAAGAAACATTGACAGTATCAAGAATAGTGATCTATCATGCAGTTAGGCCACTTGGATTTACAAAATCTTTGTGCTAGCTACATATTCAATAAGTTGTATATAAGCACTTTATTTTTTGGACTTCTAACTGTTGCCTTGGGTGCGAAGATGTTGATAAGTTATGTTGAACAAGGATCAGGTATGAACTACCTCGGAGATGGTGGATGGCTTTTCTGGCACTTCAAAAGATTTGAAGACCAAAGATGTCTTCAGAAGTTCTTTGACTAATTACAAACTGTGGTCATTGCTGATGAATTGCCTTGAACGTATTGGAGCTTAACCAGGTTATGGTGCTGGCCAACAGATATAGTAGCAATTTCTGCAACTAATTGGCTCATCCCTTGGCATGATGCTACGGATAGTTGTTTCACAACCATTAGTCTTCTATCACCAAGTTTTTCCTATTGAAAATCAATTATTAAAGTGCCGATGTGGTCACCACCTCCTTACCATTGCATAGAACAAGCTGGTTCAAATACTCCCTCTCCAAGTTTATTTGCAGGACTAAAGTCTTCGGTAGCAGTCTTTAGTTCAGCATAACTGAACACAACGGATCTGCTCCTGGCTACGAAATTGAGAGTTAATGATTATGCCTCTTTTCGTATGTCTTGCTGATACAACAAACGTTACACAAAAATGAAATGAATTATAACAATTGAAGTAATGGGCCTCTCAATATTGGGAGGCCGATTACTTCAGTTAGTCCCCGTAATTTTGATTATGAAAATAAGGAGTGTTTCGATCTACTTGCTTAAGAATTGTATGTTCAAAAAGGTGGGAAGAAGTAGTATATTGATAAAGATAAGTTTTTTACAAAATTAAAAGAGCGATTGGATTGAAAAAGTAAAAGATTTCTAAATGCTTTATTATACTATTACTAACGTTAATTGTCTTTTTTTTGATAAGAATCAATACAATTTTTATAAGATTCTTCATCTGAATGAAATTCAATAGAATTCATAGAGATCATGTCGTCATCCATCGGATTTCAAATACTTGGTTTAACCGAAAGTTTGATTCTATCTGAACTACTCATTTTTCAGAGATATTAACATTAGTGGGTCAAATAAGCTGAGGTAAAAAGAGTTGTCCACCCTGAATCTAGCTACTTAAAATAAATAGGTAAGTGGAAGATTGAACCAGCATTCTTATTCTTTCTTTGGGATTAAATCCTCTTTTTTCAGTTTTAATCTTTGACTAGCATATGGGAAAATGTGCTATGAGCTAGTGAAAATGAGGATATCCTCCTTTCAAAATCAAAGTGCAGTTCCCTTTAGGATAGAATGAGAAGGCTTACACCCAATAGCAAACAGAGCAATAACAAGCTTTTCATGTACTTGGCAAATCTCTTATAAAGCCTCGTCAAAGCTTAAAGCCTGTAGTCAAAGACGCTTAAGGCAAAATCCAATCCAGCCACACCAATAATAACACTTGTCCTTGTATCAAATTTCATTAAAATGTATGCTTGTCCTAACTTGCACAGGCTAAAAGAAACTGTTTATTCCCAAATAGTCCATAAAAAACTCGTGTACCAAAACTGAAAATCTTTCGGTAAATTCAGTCATTAAATCTTCAGTTCATTGATATGTTTTATTAACAACTTTTTCAAACTACAAAGAGACAAAGCACAGGACCAGAAATGAGCATCATCGAGGCAATAAATCTATTATGAGAACTAATATATGCAAGTACCGGCTAAAAAAAATTGGTTGTCTTTTCGTGGTCGTTTGGGATACATTACTGTTATCCTAGTGGCGTTTTTCATCAACACGCAAGATTTGAGCAATAAAAAATCGAGTTGAGAAAACCACTTTTCATTGCACAGTTGAAAAAACAATTCAAGAAAGTGAAAATTTCATAAATGAATTAAAAATTATTCCACAAGCAAGAAATCAAAATTGAAAAATGAAAGACTTTATTATCTATATTTGATTAATGAGAAGGTATGCAGTATTTTTCTCTTCTCTTTAAATTTTTATATAGTATCAAAGTCTTTCTTGGATTAATTTTTTTACTAATCTACTTAAGACAAACTTCACAGTGGCAGCCCTTGCTCTTCGGCCTCTTGGCAACCAAAAGCCTATTTTGCTACTGCCACCACCATAGACTCGTCTAGTTGGCTTCTTGATAGTAGGCTCTCGCATCATGTTATCTCCGATCTTGAAATCTCTCACATTATACTCTTTATGACGACATTGTGATTGGTGATTGCACGAGTCTCCTTATCATCCATATTGGTTCCAAATTTCTTTTTACACCCCTACGCATTTTTTTATTTTATAGATAATATTCTTTGTGTACCTACTATAAAAAAGAACTTAATTTGCATATCTCAATTTTTTTGAACAAATAATACGTCCATTGAATTCTTACCATCTTCTTTTAATGTGAATGATTTTCACATAAGAGCAACTCTTTTATAGGGATGCACTAAGAATGGCATGTATGAATGGTCGACATCTCTTGCTACATCTTCTTCTCTCATTATCATTTTCAGTATCAAGACCACTTTGTTTGAGTGTCATCAATTTTTATGCATATGGTTAATAATTTTCATTTAGAGTTACAAGCCCTTTAGATTTTTAGTGTAACTCATTAATGTAATAAAAGTCGCAAGTTACCATTTTTTATTTCATCTCTTGTTTCTTCCTCTCCTCTTAAAATTATTTTTTCAGATGTTTGAACCTCGCATGTTACTTCTTTTCACAACTTTAAATATTATGTTATTTTTGTGTACCACTTTACAAAAACATATTTGGATGTTCCTACTTAAATGAAAATTTTATGTTTTTGTTCGCTTTAAGTTACTCGGTAAAAATTTTATTAAACATAAAATTATCACTCTTGATTCAAATAATAGAGGGAAAAATCAAGCTCTTTCTATATTTCTTGCTACAAGTGAGATTTCTCACCTTAATTCTTCCCCCCCACACCCCTAAACATAATAGGTACTCTAAATGTTAACATCATCATATTGTCGAAATTGGTTTGTCTCATTTATCTCATGCATCTATAATTTTGTCAAACCGGTCCTTATCATTTTCCATTGCTATCTACATCCTTAACTGCCTTTCTATACCTACCCTTGAGTTTTAGTCCCCATACTATAAACTTTTTAGTCAGCCTCTCAACCACATCAAACTCTGTAACTTTGGTTGCCTTTATTAACATTCGCTCCGACCTTACTCTCTATACAAATTTGCCTCACGCTTTATACCGTGTGTCTTTGTTGGATATTTCTTCACTTAAAATTGCTTATCTCTGTCTTGACCATACTTCTTCTTACATTTACATATTGTGTCATATTAAATTTATAAAGTTTATTTTCCATTTAATTCCATTCAGTCTACTCTAGATTGCCCATCTTTCAATACCATTTCCTATTGGTGTCCTACGGTATTGTTATTATTGGTCATTCTCATGTCATCTGAAGGCTTACTCATTGTAACTTTCTCCACCTTTACTACTGCAGTGCCCACTTCTTCACACTGAAACATTGCATGCCCTTACCATAGATCCTATCTTTATATACTGTGGCATTGAGACATTGCCCACCCAAACTGCCACAAGTTCCATCACTCTACCCCGTGGTGCTGAAACACTGTTTACCTCTGCCTTATCGCCAACTTCTCCATGCCGGGATGCTGCATCCTTGCCCTATGCTAGTGACCTCACATTTTCTCTTCTAGTTCTATTTTCATCCTTACTATCACCTTCTATAATTGAAGCCCTATCTCCCAACCCCACTGTCTGTAAAATTATCACCTGTTCCAAAAACATCTTCAAACCTATTCAAAAATTAAGCCTCACCACACAATTAACCTATGCCACTGACCTTGAACCCACTACTATGATATAAGCCATCAAAGATTCTAGATGGAGTCAGACTTAGTCTAAAGTGTATGATGCTCTTGTTTGTAATGGGACTTGAAAACTTATTCCTTATGACTCCACTCATAATATCATTGGTTGCAAGTGAATATTTCATATTAAACATTTACTTGACGGATTTGTTGATAGGTGATAGGGGGCGTAAAAGTACTAATATGATTTATATTAACATTTTATATTTTACTCCAAATCATGAATATTTGGCTATTTAATTATGTTTCTAATCATAAATAGGTGCGCAATGGAAATTGTGAAGTATAGAAACAAATGAGAGGCAAATCGAATGAGAAACAAAGAAGTTGCGCTCAAAATACGAGAGTGCCTGATCAGGCCTGAAGCCGAGGTGCCCATGGCTAGGTGCTGTAACACCCAGGTCAGTAGTTGGGTGCTGCGATGCCCATAATTCAGTGCTGCAGTACGCGAACAGTACCTGTGAACAGTAGTGGGTGAGCAGTATTTTTGCTTTAGTACCCCATGAACAATAATTATAATATAACTTGTATTTAATGTTTAACCCTAATTTAAAGATATAAACTTATAAATAGAAGGCCAAAAATCCTAATTAAGAGGGAGAAGAGAAAAAAAAGAATCAAGAGGAGAGAGAAAGAGCAATTTTTAGAGAATTAAGAAGATTAGAAGATTAAACGCTAGAGAAAAAATAATTCTATTTTTTCAACTCTTTATCTTTCTAGTTTTCAATGATTTTTATGGTGTTATTCTTGATAAGCTATAGAACTCTTTATTTCACTATGATCTAAGTTTATTTTTATTTTTATTTCTATGGTTAAACTTTTAAACCTAAGTATGTAGTTAGATTTTATTACTTCTTAATTTATGAACACAATATATATATATATATATAATTGATTCATTCTATCTTGATCTTAATGTTTTTATTATGTCTGACCAATATTTTGAATGATTAAGGAATCATGATGAACTTGACAAAGGGATTCATATGTTTAGCCTATGATATTTTGATGCATGATCATAGGGTAACAACTATGAATTCTATGTAGGATAAACATATACATAGATTGCATGTATGATATTATTTAGACTTGATCTTAATAAATTACATTCTGATTTGATTATCATAGGTATATAGGTGATTGTTAGAATATATAATATAGTCACTTGACTATCCGACAGAGGTTTGCGATGAAATTAGTGTCTAAGCCAATTAATTGTTATTAAGGGATTAATTAAGATATTAATAAGTCTAATGAAATATTAGGGGACGAGTCTATATCTTAAATTATTATTCTTTGTTTGTTTACTATTTAGGTTTAGGTTAATTAATTAAATTTTAGATTTTAATTTTTTTGAATAAAAATTAAGTAGTTATAATTTGAGTTTTTGATTGAAAGAATTAGATCGCATAGTCTCTGTGAGAACGATATCTAAACTTAAATTTATATATTATTTGATATGATAGTGTACGCTTGCGCTTAACTAATATATAATACAATCAATAGATATAAAGTTCATTTGGTTGCCAAAGACTTTAATCAATGTCTATGTGTTGATTATCCTAACACGTTTAGTCTAATTGTTAAGTCAGCCACTAACTACTGTTTGCATTGTCTCAGTCTAGCAATCAACAAGTTTAGTTACTTCTTTGAATCCAATACCATTATTATCACCGAAGAACAACGATTTATCATCCATGCTAATTTCACATTGAAATCCATGTGTGCTCTTTTTCATGACGGGAATTACACATTGAAATCCAAGCTATTCTTTTGGATCTCACTTGATTAACTTGTGTTGCATTGCATGATTTTATTCAGGTCGTTAAGAAAACAAGTTACTCAAAGATGAACATAATTAGTTTTCGTTTCATCACGTATATTTTTTTTTATATATTTCAAACAATAAAATTAGTATCTTCGAATTACTAAAGCAAGTGGTTTGATTGCATATGTAGCACTTATTTAAGATTACACCACTTAGTTTGATGCGAAATATATATATATATATATGTAATGAACTCTTCAGTGTATAAAAGTGAGTCCCTGTTAGTGGTAGGACTGCAACTACGGGGGCAAGGGCGAGGATAGAGGTGGAATAGGAATATGAATTTCAGAACAATTTTCCATGCACTTAAGATTAACAACACTACATCCTTCAAGGCATAGAATAGGATTCGGTTCCCCCTGCTGATGGTGGTGCTGGAATGAAAAGCAAATTTCAGCACAAATAATCAGATTTTGCCCACATCTCCCCAGGCATTTCGGAAGTGATTGTTGGCTCTTAACTTGCACCGCTCCTGCACATATCAGCACCAGAATTGCCAGATAATTTGCCACCGATGAGCTTGCCTTTACACCCATTTGAAATTAATTGATCCTACATGCATAAACAGATTAAAATATTAATTTGTTGTTATTATCAAGCTGAGGTTTTTATGTGATATGTAGCATATATATGTAAATAAAGATGGGAGTTTGTTGAATTAAATATTACGTTTAAAACACCTAGTGATCAAAAACCGCTTCTCATCTCATGAAAGAGTCGTCACTACTCTCTTGAACTTTGGCAACACGACACCGAAACCATATCAAACATGCATGCAAATGCAATGAAATGTTAATATATAGCCAACTCTAGGGACGTTTATAGTGAGACCACCCGATTTTCAAAAGGATATGAATAGGTTTTGTTGTTAATTGAGTTTATTGGTTGAATAATGCTATATTTTTTAAATATTATCTTAATTTTGTTTTTAATCTCAAATGATGTATTATATAATTAATAGATGATAAAATTTTGTTATAGGTGATTTTAAAAATTACACCATTTTATTTTATCGATAAAATTGTTTGACACATCATTTTAAAATAATATTTAAAAAGTATAATATTATTTTTATTAATTAATAACTGTTGCTGGATAAAATTAATTAAGAGGATTTTTCAGTTCCTCAGTTGGCAGCAGGCAAGCAAAAGGTAGTGATATATATACATAATACTTGATTAAAAAAAAAAAAACTCGTAGACATTGTTTAATTTGTGAATATTTTTGGGGCCATCTCACTTAAATGTTTTCTGTACCACTCTTGAGTTCTTACCATTGTAACAGTTGTCATCATATCATAATTGTCTACTTCATTTTGATGAGTGGGAGTACGTTTTGGCTGTTGACTTACAATTGATGATTTGTGAAAGATAAGAGAATTTGATAATTTACAAGGTAAAACTTATAATCCATGAAATTAAATTTGTAGAAATAATTTATTAAGTTGTCCTCAGGAAAATAAATATAAGATTTTTTTTAAAAAAAAATTAAAGGAGGGTATTTAAACGTAACAGTTGGACACTAATTAAGAGTGTGATTATTACTATACTAAATCTATGATCAAGTTTAGTAATCAGTATATAATACTGATATCAGTAATATACGATATTGGGTGAAGTTGTTTGATTTAAAACCCCGCAATTAGTTACCTTCTTTACTTTTTTGGATGATGAATTCAGCCCTCGTCATTTATCATTTGAGATAAATGATAACATTATATAAACATTTTAAAATCACCTATTACAATATTTATCATCTATTAGTTATTTAATATATTATTTAAGATTAAAATTTAAGAAAATATTTAAAAGATATAACATTATTCAACCAACAACATCAACTAACAACAAAACCTATTCTTATCTTTTTGAAAATCGGGTGGTTTCACTATAAAACGTCCCTAGGGTTAGCTATATATTAATATGTCAGTGCATTTGCATGTTGATATAGTTTCGGTGTCGTGTTGCCAAAGTTCAAGAGAGTAGTGACGACTCTTTCATGAGATGAGAAGTTGGTTTTGATCACTGTGTTTCAAACGTAAGATTTAATTCAACAAACTCCCATATTTATTATATAACATAAAAACCTCCGCTTGATAAAAACATTGAATTAATATTTTAATTTGTTTATGCATGTAGGATCAATTAATTTCAAATGGGTGTAAAGGCAAGCTCATCGGTTACAAATTATCTGGCAATTCTGGTGCTGATATGTGCAGGAGCGGTGCAAGTTAAGAGCCAACAATCACTTCCGAAATGCCTGGGGAGATGTGGGCAAAATCTGATTATTTGTGCTGAAATTTGCTTTTCATTCCAGCACCACCATCAGCAGGGGGAACCGAATCCTTTTCTATGCCTTGAAGGATGTGGTTTTGTTAATCTTGGGTGCATGGAAAATTGTGCTGGAATTCATATTCCTATTCCACCTCTACCACCACCGCCTCTATCCTCGCCCTCATCCCCGTAGATGCAGTCGTACCTCTAACCGGGACTCACTTATATATATATATTCGCATCAAATTAAGTGACGTAATCTTAAATAAGCGCTGCATATGTAATCGAACTATCTGCTTAAGTAATTCGAAGATGCTAATTTTGCAATAATATTTATTGGTTGAAATACAGAAAAAGAAAATTACGTGATGAAACGAAAACTAATTATGTTCGTCTTTGAATAAATTATTTTATTAACGAGTTGAATAAAATCATGCAGTGCAAACAAGTTAATCAAGGTGAGACCCAAAAGAATATCTTGGATTTCAATGTGTATTGCCCGTCATGAATAAGAACATTCATGGATTTCAATATGAAATTAGCATGGATGATAATTTGTTGTTCTTGGTGATGGTAATGGTATTGGATTAAAAAGAACAAGCCAAGCGAATTAGCAAGTAAGACTCATCATCATCATCACACCCCAAGGCTTACTTTTATGTTTTTTTATGATTGGATTCAACCTCCTCAGCCAAGATTGAAGTAAAACTTCCTTTGTTTTATAATCTAAATCGTTCCTTTTTCAACTTTATATTTCTAGTGATTGAATGTCGTCTATTATTTGTTTTTGTGGATTTATATAAAGGGTGATTTAATTATAAATTTTAAAATTGTTCATAAATTACCTAAAATTCTCTTTCAATGATAGTTACATAAATATTTTTAAAGAGGGTGCATAATGACTACAGTATCTTTTTATAATATTAAAAAAAAAAAGTTTTCAGATAACTATAATAGTCTTTTATCTTCTATATCTCTATCCTTACTTTATCTTTTTCTAAATTAAAAAGCATTTCCACATAAATCCAAATAGCTCTATTTTGTGTTATTCCATGTAGAAACCCTACTTTGTCTTATTTCTCTCTACAATCGCCCTTTTACATTGTCTTCCTTCTTTAAAAAAAATAAACAAGCTTTTCTATGTAGAAACCTTAATCAAGTTGTAACAAGGCAGAAGTTTTGTAATACTTTGCAAGGGCAATTATGATAAAGTTGAAGAGATTTAAGAAGATATACGAACTAATTTATTTTTATGATATTTTAACATGTTAATAGAGGAGAAAATTTCTTTATTTATTATTTAAAAATCAAACCCCACATTTAATAGATCTAAATATTCTTATTGTGATATATTTATACCACTTTCACATAAATTGATGGTACTTCAAATTTAATACATAATTAAGATAGTGTATAAGTATGCTATTATTCTTGTAAAATCATTGTTGTTCTTAAATTTTGTAACAAGACTTACATAACATAGTCATGTAACAAATCATTCTTGTTCTTAAATTTTGCAACAAGACTTAACATAACATAATCATGTAACAATTTTATACTATAATCTAAGTCATTTCAATATATTGTGTTTTTATAAAACACTTTACGTATATAGTCTTGTTGGAGGTATGTACAAGTCTTGTACAATTAATTATGTCAATGAACTATTTTCTATTTTTTGTTTTTTACAAGTTTAACATTATATGGAAATGTACGAGTTTTGTACATGGTCTTATAAGAGTCATATACAAATATTGTACTATCACCTAACTCATCCTAATACATAATATTTTTGTACAAGTCTTTGTATACATGGTCTTGTAAGATAATGTACAAGTCTTGTACTGTCATCTAAGGTATTGCCATGCATAATTTGTTTTTACAAGAATTAATATTACATGATATTGTAAAGTTATGTACCAGTCTTGTATTTTTTTACAAGACTTATTACAACATAACACGTTGCCTTAATATTTTAGCTCTTATACTTATTTAGAAAATATAGTAGAAACACATCAAATATCAAGATTAATAAATCACATAATGAACACAAGAAATTAATATGCTTCACCCCAATTTAGGCTACATCCACAGATAATAGAATAATCTTATAATACAAGAATACTCTAAATATTTTTTATGTGGCCTCTAATGGGTGTTAGTGCATTAAAGGGTGTGTGATTGTTTACATATTAAAAATTTAAAAAATACATATCTAACAAAAATTACGCTGCGAAATAAAACTAAATAACCAACATATACACACTACAACTTTATAAAAAATAGTATAGAAATCGTATATATACCATTGTAGATGATTCGGTGAATATTATTGAATTTTGAAGCCATTTAAGCTCATAATGAAGTCCTCTCTTGAAAAATTTTAGACTTTAACATTTTGGTGGGATTAGAGTAGCTAAAATGATAATTTTTTATCAATATTTGGTGTAGGAATAAAAATAAGTTCAACATTGAACTAATTCTTGCATCATATGCTTAGGAATTGTGTTTAGGGACCAAAATGCAACTTTATCAAACTTTTCATTTTCACTCAAATGCTTTGCATGAATTTTTGATTCAATAATTGAATTCTATACAAATGAAACTTATTTCATTTATTTTACTTAGTCTAACACATCTAAGTGTACACATATCTAACATGTGGGTATGTTTGACTAAGCAAACTAATGCATAAATGACAAATATTACTTATGTTATTCGTGTAAGCACATTGTATGGATGACATTTATCATATGCAACTTCATGCATGCTGCCATTTATCACACAAATACCCATCATAGCTCCTATGTGTGCAATCTACTTTTTCATGTAATAGGGACCTATATGTAATATTTATAAACTATGGTTCCCACTTTTTAAATATGTCCTAAAACATATCCTATTTTTCGAAACCTTCTTAGATCGATCCATATGATATGTACCACTACCCCAGTGCTCATCAAGTACACTTTATATTGCAAGACTTTCTAAATTCACACCTGTTTGTCTTACGGAACACTTTTGCAAGTCTATAAATGATGCCCCATATACATGTTACGGATATTACAAACTAGTGCGTTGAACTATATAAGTTGAGGTTAACCATATCCGTATAATTCCTCCGTCACCTATATCCTTGAAAGAGCAGAGATTTAGGTCATCATCGTCAAATCTCTATATGCTCGACCGTGAACTTATCTCCAAATATGTATTTTCATAAACAATATCCTCAAACTCCTTTGCGATGTTATGTAACCCTTTAGAAAACTCTTTTATGGGTTTTTATGCTTGTGGCCACAAGACTTCCAAAAATACAACCTCGAAGTATCAAGATATATAACTCACCTATATGACCTGACAGATCCCATTTCTACACATAACAGACTCTATGAGCATTAGATCATACATAGGGACACCCAACAGTTAAACCATGAAAGGTCTCTGACATGTGTGGAATCAAAGTATAGTGAGTCACTCATAAGCCCATCTTGGTCAAGTTAAGGGATTACAAATACTACTCAAGTTAAGAAATCACTTACAAGCCTTTCATTGACGACTTTATAAGATGTATATTGAAGGTCTTCATGAGTTTATTCAGTATCTAGTCCTTACTGAATACCTGAACACCTATATGGACTTCTGCTAAGTCTATGATTTGTTAAGACTAACCATTTGAGCAATTCAGGTATAGACATACACCGATCTGAAAGGAATGTCGATCAACCCATGTCAGTAACCATAGATTAGGAACGATATTTTCAAAAATATATTTCGTAATAAAATATCTTAGCACCATTTACAACTCTTTATAACTACGTCATTAGTATATAATTCTTGAGTTTTTATTCTTATTTTAGACAAAGTTCTAACTCTTTTAGAATTGTTAACTTAGCACTGACCTAAACTCTTTTAGATCAGATCTAAACTCCTTTTAGATCTACAATTTTTGAAAAGTTACAAGCTTCTTACCATATAATTATGTATTAATGATTATTATTGAAATATTTACTGTATATCGAAATGGCACATAAGTACCATCTCCAAAAACTCCTACTTGCTCCAGTGCCGTTCACGATGATATCTAATATTGTTGGGTGCAATGTTTTAGTACAAAAACGTATTAGGTATATGCATGTGGTTTGTATTCATTACATTAAAAATCATGTATATATATATATATATAATTCATGCATCTTATACACAAAGATATACACAACGAAAGCTGGAAATATAATTTCCTAAAACAATGAACACAAATTTTTTTATTCTATTACAATAATGAACAAAATAAATATTAATCACATTATTACCAAAATTTAGAATAGTCACCTCGCAAGCCTTTGGTACAATTTAAGCTGGAATACCGCCTGAAATGAACCCGTTGGTAATTCTAGGACTCAATAGGGTGGGCTTGAGTTGCTAGAATAATAGCCTTATTTCTCCAGCATTGGTTTAACGTTTAAACCATATAGATTAACTTTTAATCTATAATTTAACCCTTAAAATATTTACCAAGCAATAAATTTAATTTTATTTTTCCAACTCTTGAATAACAAAGTGATCAAACCCAAAGCAATAATGATGGCCTAATTTTAGAGAAAGAGATGAATAATAATAGAACAATTGTTGCTCACTTGTTTTGCTTGTTCTTAACATTTAAAAAACAAAATAGCTTTTCATCTTTTTTTTTTCTTTCAAAATGGCCGGCCACCTTAAGGTTTCAAAAAACCTCATTTTTGTTTCATTTCCACGTATATATAATTAACATACCAATGGTTAACCATTAACCTAGGTTAGTTAATATACTTGGCCACCAAGTTTTATAACTTAACCATGATTAATAATTAATCATAGTTAGGTTAGTTATACTTGCCCACTTAGTCAATAAATAATAATATAATATTCAATTAACCTAACTTAAGTTAACACTTAACTATGGTTAGGTTAACTTTCTTTTTATAGTTAAATAATTAATTAACCTAACCTTAGTTAATAATTAACCTAGGTTAAGTTAAATAATATTTAATTATAAAATTATTCTTTTAACCTTACCATACGGCTAACTCTTAATCATACTTAAGTTAAATATTTATTTAACTTTTAAATAAATAAATGCATTGATTATTTAACAATAAAATAATCAAATATATGAAATTAAAGCCCTTATTTGGTTACCATGTAAATCCCCTAGTGGGTTCCGTCTTATCACATACTTAAGTATACTTAATTAAAGACTCACTATGCACCACGTGTCATTAATTAATTAGTTGATAATAATTGTCAACTAATTGATATTTAACACTTAAATATTGACACACGAGCTCCCGAGGATTCATGAAACAAATATTTGGTGTTACTAGAAATTAACGGATTGAATAATTCAATTCAGTACTCTGTCATGTGCACAACGAGTACATTTTATATTGCAGGACTCTCTAGGTCCACACTCAATTTGTCAAATAAAACTATTTTATAAGTCCATAAACGATACCCACACGCACACGTCACAAACATTACAAATTAGCGCGTTAGACCATACAAGTTGAGATTATAACATATGTATAGTCCTTTTGTCAATTATATCCTAGATGTGTGGGGATATAGATCAGCACTCTCAAATCCCCATATGCACATCTATGAACTTATCTCCAGAGTTATATTTCTCTAAAATAATATCCGCAAACTTCTTTGCGATATTGTTTAACTTTATGAAAAACTCTTTTTCTGGGTATTTGCTTTTTTCTAAAAGACTTTCTAAAATATAATTCTTGGAGCATTAAGATATACAACTCACCCATATGAGCTGACGAATCTCATATCTACGCCCACCAAACTCCATGAGCATCGGACCATACCCAGCAATATCCAGCGGTCAGACCATGAAAGATTATTGACATGCATGAAACCAAAACATGATGGATCACTCATAAGCCTACCTATTGCAACTTTTTGCAACTTTGTCAATACTAGTACGCCTTTAGGTCTTTGTCCTATTATAGACAAGGATCTAACTTAGATTTGGCTGACTCTTATAACATGTTAACTCTTAATAATGCTAATTCTTAAAATTTATAACTCTCAGCTTTGTTAACTTTGAGCCCTAGTCTAAACTTTTTAAGACCATATCTGAACTTCTTCAAATCATACAATATTTGTAACATTACAAGCATAGTACTATATATGTTTAATATTAACGATTTTATTCGAAATGTTTATTTTATAAATATTAAATAATTAATATTTATATAATATTAGAATGACACGTAAATACTAACTCCAACAAATATCTATCAATTTTATATATTTCTCAAACACCCTAGGTGTTGAGGCATTAGTGTACGAGTTTGTTATATTGTTTATAGAATCTATTCTAGACACTATTACATTTCCTATAACTAAGATTTTTCTAATTTTATGGTATTTGATCTCCACATGATTAGGTTTCTGGTGTATTTAGTTCTTGGCTACTACATTTGAGCAACTACTTTCTTTTTTGTCACAATATATTAGGATATAATCCTTTGAACTGGGATTTATTCCGAGTTCAACAACTATCTTTTGTATCCACTACTTCCTTTATACCTTCTAAAGTTGTAAGGTATTCTTTCTGTAAGGTAGAATTAGTTGTGGACACTTAATTAACACATTACAAAAGGATTGCGGCACCATTGAAAAGAACATATATTAAGATGTAGACTTTCTATCATCTTGGATCAGACTCCAAGTCTTAATTAATGTTTCCTCTTGTTTATAAGTTATATTCTTTATATTTTAAAAACTTATCATTTTTATCTCCAAAATACTTTAAGATGTGTTTTATGACCATTTAATGGTCATTGCCTAAATTAGACTAATACCGGCTTGTAACTTTTACAGCCATATTGATGTCAGATTTCACACATAACATGGCGTACATAAAGCTACCTTTAGTTTATGTATTTACTATGTTAGACACTCTAAGCCTCTCATCTTTCATCTAAAGAGATATTTTTCTAGAAATATAAATGCCATGTTTGAAAGATATATCAACTGTCTCATAGTTGCTATAACGAGGTACATTCAAAAACATTTTTTTATGTAGGAGGATTGAGAATGTCCTAACAGCTTCAAAACTCTTGCTCTATCTCTATAAAACTCTAAACTCAGTATATAAAAAGCCTTTCCCTAATCTTTTATGGAGAAGTTTTTACTTTTAACTTTTGACTAATTATTACATATCAATATCGTTCTCGATAATGACTATGTCATCCACCTAAAGAAGAAGAAAGACAATCATGCTCCTACTACCCTTTTTTAACACACATGCTTCCTATTCATTTTATTTTTTGGATAAAAAATAAGACTTTTTGATTACTTGATCAAAATAAAAATTTTAGCTTTAGAAAGCCTGCTTAAGTCCATAATAGGCTTTTTAAATTTGAATACTTTATTAGAAGTACATCATGTAAAATATTTTGGTTGTTCTATGTATGTCTCTTACTCGAGACATGCATTCCAAAACACCATATTTACATTCATTTGCTAGACTTTAAAATCCAAAATATGCTGTAATAGTCAATAAAATTTCAATTGACTTTAGCATGATTACTAGTAAAATTTTTTCTCATAAATGATTCATAATCGTTAAGTGTAACCTTTTGCCACTAATCGGGCCTTGAAGGTCTCCACCTCCAATTGGGCCCTATGCTTCCGTTTGTAAGCTCATTCGCAACCAATAAGAGCTATTCATTTGGAAAGCTCAACCAAGTCATAGACTTGCTTGACATGCATTGAGTTAATTTTGAATTTCATGACTTCTTGCATTTCACGAATCGATGTATAACATCATTTTCTTATAATTCATAGGATCCTTGATAAAGGCATATTTGTCATTTTTTTAATGTTTTTATCTTGATATTTTATGAGAATAAATGACTATGTATATGCATTATTGGTTATTTATAGGGACCTAAATAAAATTAGGAATTAAAATGTAAAATTTTTAAAGTATGCACTTGTTGCCCCAGTGCTACATGGATTTTCATCCCAATGTTGGAACAGTGATCAAAATAAGAAAAATAAAAAAAAAGTGACTTGTTTAAGTCACAGTTCATCACCCCAACGCCAGTTAGCTACTGTGCCAGCAATAACCCAATGTCCTAGCACTATGTCTTCACTACTTCAATGATACGGGCAATAACAATAGCATTGTAGTGCCCCACGATAGTACAATTCCTGACCCAACAAGAATTGAAGATTTTGGGCTCAAATCAATCCCTATAAAAGGCCATTCGTCCCCAGCCTTTAGAGAGCATCCAAGAAGACACAAGACTCTAAAGAGACATATAAACACAAGTCTTATAGAGCAATCAGAGCATAATTAAAGCATCCATAGAGAGAAATTTAAGGCGTTCTTTGGTAGCAAGAATTTCTTAGGTAGTACAATCAAAAGTAATTCGACATCTATATCATTTTGTTATTGATTTTATCATATTTTCTTATTATTTTTGCCGCTGTTCTCTTGTAGCCATGAGCTAAATTTTCTTTCTAGGGTTAATATTTGAACTCAATATGTGAGATTAATTGCTATATCTTTCTAGTATCTAATAAACATAGTTCTTTATTATTCAAATTGCTTGTTCTTAATACTTCTGTATATTTGGCCAATATATGATGAATGAATTGGTAATATTTTGATAAACTTGGAAGAGGAATCATTATATTTAGACCTAGGTAATTTAATGCATAATTGTAGAGTAATATTTTATATTGTATATGCAAGTTTCAAATTAGGATAAGAATATGCCTAATTGACATGTATGATCAATAAAACTTATTCTTAATAAATCTTAATTTGTTACAAGTACTATAAGAATATAGTTGTTTGGTAAATTAAGGTATATTTATATGACTTTGGGAGCGGCTTGTGAATACATTACTGTCTTGATCAATAACAAGAACTAAGGAAATTTAAATATTAGAATATTAATTACTAAAAAACATATTGAGGAATGGCATTAACTTTAGATTTTCTATTTGCATTGTGTCATTACTTTTTATATTTTCTAAATTTATTCTTAGATTTTTATTTTTTTGAATAATTACTAGAAAGACATAATTTTAGTACTTGGTTAAAATAAAGATATTATTCTTGTGGGTTCGACATTCGATTATTTTGTCACTTTATTACTTGTATACGATAGTGTATACTTGTACTCAATTTTATGATATAGAAATATCGCATCAATCTTTATCTTTAACTAAGAAAAACCCTAAGGATATATTTAAGTATCAAGCATACCTTACAGATAGCCTTGACATCCATTCTAACTTGAAGAAGGGTGTGTTAAAAGATATTTAACTAAATTTAGTGTGAAATTTCATCATCGGTTCTATAATTCTTAGATTGACTTCATCAAGTTCAATCATTCTATAATCTCAACGAACCATGAGAAACTATTTCTCTTGAAAAGTAGTATTACAAGAAATGAACATTTTATTCCTTCTAGATCATATAATTGATACCCCTTTAAGTATTTGGGATATCTGTTGAATCATATACTTAAACGTTTTTGGTACAAGTTTATTTTGTTGAGTAACTCTTACGTAAATAGGACAACCCCAAATCTTAACATACTTAAAACTCAATTTTCTATCAATCCATATCTCATATAGAGTAGTATGGACAATTTTGTTCAATAAGTGAGCAGCAGATTTCTATAGCATAACACCATAAATATTTTTAAAAGATCAATAAAGCTTATTATCAATCAGATTATATCTAATAAAGACTATTTTCTCCTCTCTGAAACACCTTTGTGTTAAGCAGTACCTAGAGGACTATTGTGAGTGAGAATCTCAATCTTCGTTAAATAATTTATGAATTCACTGCTTTGATCTAATCAAAGACATTTAATACATATAGCGGTTGGCTTCTGTATCTCAAGTCAAAACCTTTTGAACATTTCAAAATTTTTTGACTTGTGTTTCATCAAACACTTACTTGCATCGTGATATTTATCAATAATGATAATAAAGTAGGAAGAGTTACCTATAGCAGTGTGATTTATTAGACCACATACTTCACTATGTACTAGATTCAATAAATCAATGGCACAGTGTCAAACACCAGATAATAGGAGATTTGGTCATCTTCCTTTGAATACATGATTCATAAACCAAATAAGGTTCCACGGTAAGATCGAGTATCTGACCATCCTCAATTAGACAGATTAAGTGTCTTACACCTATATGACTTAATCTCATTTGCCACAATTCCTATTTAAAGCTACTGAACTTATTATTTGTTCTATTCACCAATATATTCAAAAAATTTCTTATTGTATCTTAATTATAATAGCCTTTCTTCGATTGACATTCAGCTAATGATATATTATAAATATTATGTAAATAAAGGAACAATTCCTTCTATATACATGATTAACTTCAGTGTCTCATACAAGAAAGGATATTAATTACCTAATAGTGTTCGACACAAAATAAAAGATATACAGCTTAATGCTTCTACAAGAAGAGACAAATAACTAAAAGTCTAAATAGCTTCATCATTTTGGAAATCTCTATTTCCTATAAGGAGATGTACTTTTCCTTTTCGCAACTTCTTAGCATTGTTCAAATCATATAACAAATTATAGATATGAGGCAAATAAGTGGCAGCTAATATACAACCATTTCTAGCATCAAATGCTAATATAAGTATTTGGTAAACACCTACTTAAGGGGTTTATATTGTTTATAACGAGGTACATTGGACAGTAACGTTTACAACATCCAACTGCACTGCAATGGAAGACTTTTCTTTGTATTTATTCTTATCCTATGGATTTGGATATATCAAACTATTCTTTTAGATGGAGCATAATACTACTTGCACTTCATTTTTTTTTATATGTTTGTGTGCTTATATGCGCCATGCTATGGGTGATTGTGTGCATTATTAAACTATTTAATAATAAATATGTCATACATATAATTGATGTGTGATTTAATAACCTAGTGTAAGTGCACACTTTCGTACCAAGTAATATAGGACTAAGTCCAAATTATCGATTCCATAGAAACTATTGTTTCTATTTCTTCAATTGATTACTAAAATTATTCTGTTTTACCTTTATCTAAACTAACTTCTAAGATAGAGTTTAACTAACTATACTACTGTTATCGAATTAAACCTAATTAAAATATCACAAGCACTTTAAGATAAAATTCAATAGGTTGATAAGTAATTTAGGGTTTTGACGTATCTCTTAGTAGTTCATTGACTTCTTTAACTCCTTAGTTATTCCCTTACTATCAATTGATTGGCTAGACACTAATTTTATCATAAGCTTCTGTAAATAATCAAATGATAATATCACACCCTAATAATTACCTATATGTCTATGGTAATCCGAATAAGATGCAACTCATTAAGAATAAGTATAATCAAACCATACATGCCACCTAGGTATATGTTTATCCTAGATCGAACTCACAGATGTTACTCTATGATCATGTATCAATCTACCATAGGCCAAACAGATGAATCCTTTTGTCAAAGTTATCATGGTTCCTAAACAATCAAAAATAGTGATCAAGTATAATGAAAGCATTAAGATAGATATATTGAATCTATTAAGGGATAAAAGTTCATAAGTAAGAGTTAAAAAGTCAATTACATACTAGGTTCAAGAACGTCTAACCTTAGATCAAAAGTATTTAGCTTATGCTCACAACAAGAATATCAAAGAAAAGATATGAAAATATCATGAACAAGATCATCTCTTAAAGTTAAAGAAGAAAATAACACAAGTGATGCCCTGAGTTGTTCTTCTTCCTCTTGTCTTGATTGCCCAAGAGTTGATTCTTTAATCTTCAATTTTCAATAAATTCACTTTGATCTCTTGACTTGAATGTGTATTCGTTGCTTGCATTTTTCTCCTTGCTAAGTCTCTCTATTTTTGCCTCAAAATAGTATTTTTGTTGCTATGAGAAACCCTAGGTGCGAGGAGCTTCGAATCCACCCCAAAATAAGAGAGTTGAGATGAGTATTTAAGCATCCGCATGGGCGTCATGGCTGGGTACAAGCATAAGGGTCACTACTTCATCAATGGGCGCTATGACACTCACTCACTGATCTGGACGCTGTGGCGCCCAGCCATCTGCTACATTACTTTCTTCTTTTGAGCTCATCTCGCTCGTTTCAAGTCCGAATCGCCTCCTGTTTGATCTTATGTGTCACATTTTCCATCATATACCTATTTAAGATTAAAAACACAAATAAGTAGCCAATATTAATGGATTAAAGTAAAATATCCAAGTTAAAGTGCTAAAATACTATTGTCATTATGCTATTATCAATAACGTAGTGGAATTAAATACACATTAAAATAATCTCATTACATTAATGAGATTAGGGGACTCACCCTCGAAGCGTGCTTTTAACAATTCTAGTTGGGAACATAAGGGGCTTTCTAAAGCTAAAATGGTAGCTTTCCTTTTTGGAAGAAATACTAAAGCAACTCTTGCTTCTAAATTAATCTCTCAGCCCTTTTAAATCTTATGCTCACTGTTTTCTTATATTTAGACTCGACCATACGCTTACATATATATAGGCAAAAATTTCCTTTCAGTTAACCAATTGAATGACTTTAATTTGACACTTGTAACATATTTATAAGGTAAAAATAAGTATTACTAAGTTATTAGCTTTGTTGTCTAAATAAGTAAGTAATTGGTGGCAAAATCGTTGCCACTCTTGTTGCCTTTAAATTGAATCAAATTCAATGTGGTTTAATTTCAAATTCTTTAGCCAATAACAAATGAACACATTTGTTTGTTTTTCTTCCATCCAATAAAAATTGAACAAATGTGAAGTGAATGAATCAATAAAAATTTACGTATTTATTTGATTACATAAATGTCGAATTACAAATTTCATTTTCATTTATTTATTTTATTTATAATAATTTTATCTACCAATGCTTAAATTAGTACCCATATAAATTATTGGCACAATTTGATATATACACTAGGTAGATAAAAGTGTCAAGTATTACTTGGCTAAATTTTAGGTTTAACACTTAAACTTTAACTACTCCTCGAGAGACCCTAATGTAAATAAGTAGCTAATTAATTTAATTTAAATAAAATAATAATTAATTTATTTAAATGGTAGCTATATCTATCAATGCTCAATTTAATACCCATATAAATTATTGACACAATTTGAGACATACACTAGTTAGATAAAAGTGTCAAGTCTCACTTAGCACAATTTTAGATTTAATACTTAAACCTTAACTACTCCCCGAGAGACCCTAAAGTAAATTCATATTTTTCAAAAACTTCCCAGATTGAACAATTCGATTCAGTGCGCTATTCACGTGCTCAACGAGTACACTTCATATAGTGAGACTCTCTAGGTTCACACCCATTTTGTCTTACAAAATATTTTCGTAAGTTTATAACCAATAACCCATACATACACGTTATGGATAATACAAAATGGAGAGTTAAACTATACAAGTTGAGGTTAATCCATATTCATACAATCCCTCAATCATTAATATCCTGAAAGAGTGAAGATATAGATCAACACCGTCAAGTCCCCTATTACTCAACCATAAACTTATCTCTTTTGATTCATATTCCAATAAACAATATACGCAAATTCTTTTGCGATATTATTTATACTACTGAAAACTCTTTCTCGGGATAATGCTTATGACCATAAGACTTACTAGAATATAATCTTAAAGCATTTGAATATTTAACTCACCCATATGAGTTGAAGGATCCTACATATACACTTACCAGACTCTATAAGCATCGGACCATACCGAGCGACATGCAGCGGTCAGACCATGAAAGGTCTCTAACATGTGTGGAACCTAAGTATGGTAGATCACTCACAAGCCTACCGTGGTGCTCAGGCCAAAGGATCACGAATACTACTAAACTCGAGAAGACATTCCATTGACAATTTTATGGGATATCTATTGGAGGTTTTCACTGAGTTTGTTCAGTATTCAGTCCTTACTAAATACATGTATATCTATACGAGCTTTTACTAAGCTCATAGTTTGATAAGATTAACCTTTTGGACTATTCAGATATAGACATACACTGATCTATATTAATCATTTTCACTTGATAGACCCTACATTAGTAGAAATAGATTAGGAACATATAATTTGAGAACATATTTACACAATGATATTTTCTAGCGATGCTTGCAACTATTTACAACTATGTCATTGCAAGTATATTATCACGTCTTTGTCCCATTTTAGACAAGGTTCTAACTCTTTATTCCTAATCTAAACTCCTTCAAATCAATATAATATCCAAAATGTTACAAGCATCTTACCTTAATAAAAAATAATTAGCGATTTATTGAAATATTTATGTATTGCATATATATAAAATGACAATATTCACATAAAACTAAGATGGAATGTGAGCACAAATCATAACACTTCATTTTCATATGCTTCCACTGAATATATATATATATATATATATTGAGGCTAGGATATATGATTTGACTCTCAAATCATCCTTTATCCATTTCTAATAAATTATCAACCTCTTCAAAAGAATTATTATTAGAAATATCTCTTATCATTTTTTGATCAATAATACATTCAAGTTATTTTGAATCTAGAATAATTCTTAAATTCATAGTCAGTTATAATTATTATTAGGTGCCATATTGTTTATATGTCTAACATGTGTCTCTAACGAATTGCTCATATTCTTCTCATAGATATAGTAAGTATATGTTTTTGATCTAAAGACGCCCTCCCACTACGTTATATATTTTCTATAATTTCTCAAACAGAACAAATATAAATTTAAACATTTTAAATTTTACAGTGAGAAGTAGGTCTAATTAGCATTTTACTCGGGCTTCATATTTTAGTAATATTGGCTTTTATAAAATCCAAAAGGTAGACAACTCTAGTTAATTACATTTCATGCAATTCTTATTTCTAATCCTAAATGCACCTTATCCTTACACTTTAGTGATATTGGATAAGTGTATTCCGAATTTATTTGTAAATGGTCAAATATAAGTTACCGATACTATCCTTACACTTTAGCGATATTAAATAATATTTTCGCTTATATTTGTCTCATCTCATGTTTAATTGGCATAGTCCAAATCACACCGACCAGCCCCCTCACACTTTAGCGATATTAGAAAAAGACTGAGATGAACTGTCTAACACCATATTGACAAGATGGATCATGCATAACATTATATCATAATGAAATACATTTTAATATAATTAAGAGATATTTTTTATAATTTAATAATAAATTTTTCGCATCTCATATGAATCTGATTCATAATTAAAATATTTATTCATGCAAGAACAATTAGCCTCTATCAATAGGGTTCTCAATATGGTTAACAATGTAAACAAATATTTACAATTTATAATACAACAATATAATAATTGTATCTGAATTAAATAATAAAAAATAAAAAATTTCACATGCAAAAGTACAAATTGGAGTATAGTTTGGAACGATCAATGAAATAAGTTGAATGACCTGGCATTATAAAATATAATGCCACAAAAACAATTTTTGTAATATCTTTTTTATAGGTTCACACCCCCGCATTCAACCTAAAACACCTCGGTGTCTAATTGCCTTAATACCCCAGTGTTATACAACTGAATGTCCTTGCATTTACTGTCTTAACGCTCTAGAGTTCAAACTAGGAAAGTCCCTGTATTCTACATAAGAACGCTCCAATGTCCAATATATGAACGCGCTAACGTTTTATCTTGGCCAACGCCTTTGCATTAAACACTTTAGCACCCTAGCATTCTCATATGAAGAAACAATATTGAACACTCTCATATTCTCCAATGAACGCCCTAGCATTCATGTTTACACATGAGAACCCTAGTATTAACGTTTACACATGAATGCCCAAGCATTCTAATCGTAGAACTGCGATGTTCTTTTGACAGTAGGCTATTTTCTACACTTCAAACACTTCAAAAACTTCAAAATCCACATTCTACTATTTTTGAGCATCTCCAACACTTCATATAACATTCCAACAACCTAAAACACATAAAATATGCCATGATACCACTTGTTAATGTATTAAAAGATGTATATATATGATTGTGTATATATTAAAAATTTCAAAAATGCATGTCCAATATACATTGTGCAGTGAAATAAAACTAAATAATCACATATACACATTACAACTTCATTAAAAATAGTATAAGAATAGTATACATACCCTTGTAGATGATTTGGTGAAGATTGTTGAACTTTGAAGCCATTTGAGCTCACAATGAAGTCTTTTCTTAAAAAATTCTTTCCAACATTTTGGTGCAATTAGAGTAGCTAGAATGGTAGTCTTTGATCAATTTTTTTATGCTGGAATCAAAATAAGTTCAACACTTAAATTAGTTCTTGCTTCATATGCTTAGGAATTATGGTGAAGAACCAAAATATAACTTTCTCAAAGTTTCCATTTTTTCTAATGCATTGCACAAATTTTTGATTTAATAATTGAATTATTTACAAATAAAGCTCATTTCATTTGTTTTATTTAGTCTAACACTTCTAAATGTACACATATCTCATATGTGGGCGTGTTTGACCATGCAAACTAATACATGAGTGATAATATGTCACTTATGTTATCCATGTGAACATTTTGCACGGATAATATTTATCACACAAATGGTCATGGCTAGATGCCATGTGTGCAATCTACTTTTCCATGCAATATGTGCTGTGATATGGTGTGTAATGTGTATAGATACGTATAATTTCAAAAATTATATATGCAGCGAAGTATTCATATATGATGTACACTATATAACATACTCAAGCATATAATCTTATGTATGATCATTCAAGCACACACACATATATATATCTCATATATATTTTTACATGCATGATATAAAATGAATTGTAATTAAATGACCTACCCGATTTTGAAGGTAGCTTTACAATTCTTCAACAACTCTAAGCTTCAATTTGTTAAGCTCACATTGAAGTGTTCCATTGCACAATTCTAGTTCATAACTAAAATCGGTGGGATTGTGAAGCTAGAATGACAGCTATGAATTTCTACTAATGGATGTTTTAACACTTAAAATGATTTTGTCCTTATCATTTATTACTAACAAGAGATGAGAAGAATTAAGTGTTTTCAATAGTTCCTCACAAATCTTTGTAATGAACCCTTAGTTAGCCTTTGTAAACTCTCTCAACCCTTTGAGAAAAACACTTAGGAAATGCTCTCAATTCTCTCTTCTCACCCTTGGCCAAATCTTGCACTTCTCTCTCACAAAAATTGAAAGAGTTCAATTTTAGTTTAGTGTAATAAATGATTACTTCTCTTAGTGCTCTACCACCACTTAGCTATGTTTGCCATTACAAATAATAATCAAACATATATTTCACTCAACAAATTGATTCATCTGTATGAATTAATTGTTTGAGAGTTAATGACAATTAATCAATGTTGAGTGGTAACACCACTTCACAAGTGCACCATTTAACAATTTTTAAGTGGCCAACAATGCTTATTATTAATAACAAGTGCTTACTCCATTACAAAATGGTGCTTGCCACTTATTCCAATTAATAATAATAATTTCATTAATATATAAAATATTAATAATTCAAAACTATTTTGAATATTTACATTTACCTTATATGTATTTACCAAGTAAGGTAAATAGGTAAATACATGAAATCATTTATGGAGCAAGATTGTGCCACTTGTCAATTTCTTATTGGTTAACAACTCTTATAAACCAATAATGCATTTTACATTCAATTATTGACAAGTGTATAACATAAGGAACCTTGAAACATATTTTTACTTTGTTAGAATTTGTTGGATTAATTATTCAATCCAATTCGCTGCCCCAGTGCATAACGAGTACACTTCATATTATGAAAATCTCTAAGTCCATGCCTGATTTGTCATATGAAACTATTTCATATGTCTGTAAACTATGTCCCACACACATGTTATAGATATTACAAAGCGGTGCATTAAACCATTAAAGTTGAGGTTATAACATATTTGTATAATCCTTCTATCATAGATATCCTAAAAGAGTGGAGATATAGATCAACACCGTCAAGTCTCTACATGCTCAACCATAAACTCTAGATTTGTATCTTAATAAATAATATTCGTAAACACTTTTACGATATTATTTACCCCGAGGATAAAACTAATTCTCGGGTATTTCTGCTTATGGCCATAAGACTTTCTGAAATACAATCTTGGAGTTTCAGAATATTTTACTCACCCAATTGAGTTGATGGATCCCATATCTATACACACTGGACTCCATGAGCATTGGACCATACCTAGTGACACCCAGTGGTCAGACTATGAAAGGTATCTGACATGTGTGGAACTAAAGTATGGTGGATCATTCACAAGTCCATTATGGCACTCAGGTCTAAGGACCACGAATACTACTTAACTCGAAAGATCCTCTATTAATGGCTTTGTGGGATGTCTATTGGAGATCTTTGTGAGTCTGCTTAATATTCAGTCCTTACTGAATACTTGTATCTCTATACGAGTTTCCACTAAACTCATGATCTGCTAAGACTAACCATCTGGACTATCCAGATATAAACATACACTGATCTATATATAATAAGGTATTCACTAACAAACCCGCATTAGTGAAGATATATTAGGAACATAATATTTGAGTACATAGTTGCATAATGACATTTTCTAACATTATTTACAACTACGTCATTACTAATATATTCTCAGGTCTTTGTCCCATTTTAGATAAGACTCTAACTCTTTAGATTTCACTAATTCTTATAACCTAGTAACTCTTATCAGTGCTAACTTTTAGCATTTATAACTTTTAGCGTTACTAACTCTTAGTTTTGATCTAAACTCCTTTAGATCAGATCTGAACTCTTTCAGATCATACAATGTCTAAAACGTTACAAGCATCTTAATATATATATATAAAATAATTAGTGATATATTGAAATCATAATTGTATAAATATAAAGCAAATATTTATATACAAAATGGATGACGCGTAAGCACAAATTCTAACAATAGGGACCTATTTGCAACATTTACAAAATATGGTTCTCACTTCTTAAATAGATCCTAAAATATATCCTACTTCACGAAACCTTTCCAGATCGATCTGTATAATTCACACCACTACTCTAGTACTCAATGAGTACACTTTATATTGTAAGACTCTTTAAGTTCACATTCGTTTATTTTACGAAAAGCTTTTGCAAGTCTGTGAATTATGCCCCACATACAAGTTATGGATATTATAAAACAGTGCGTTGAACCATGCAAGTTAAGGTTAACCGTATCTATATAATCTCTTCGTCACCTATATCCTTAGAAGAGCAGAGATATAAATCATCAGCGTCAAATCTCTAAATGCTTGACCGTGAACTTATCTCCAAATATGTATTTTCATAAATAAGATTTGCAAACTCCTTTGTGATATTATTTAACCCTATGAAAAACTCTTTTTCAGATTTTTATACTTGTAGCCATAAGACTTCTTGAAATACAATCTCGAAGTATCAGAATATACATCTTACCCATATGAGCTGACAAATCCTATATCTACACATACTGGACTTTATGAGCATCGAACCATAGTCAGTGACACCCAACGGTTAGACTATGAAAGGTCTTTAACATATGTGGAACCAAAGTATGATGGATTACTCATAAGCCTACCGTGGTGCTTAGTTTAAAAGATCACAAATACTACTCAACTCGAGAAAACCCTCAATTGATGACTTTATGGGATGTCTATTGGAGGTCTTTATAAGTTTGTTCCGTATCCAGTCCTTACTGAATATTGTATACCTATACGAACTTCTGCTAAGTCTATGGTTTACTAAGACTAACCATTTAAACAATTCAAATATAGATATACATCGATCCAGAAGGAATATCGATTGACCTATGTCGGTAACTATAGATCAGGAGTGATATTTTTGAGAACATATTGTGCAATAACATTTTTTAGCACCATTTACAACTCTTTACAACTACATCATTACTATATTATTCTCAAGTCTTTGTTCCTATTACAAACAAGGTTCTAACTTTTTAAAATTGCTAACTTTAGCACGGATCTAAAATCTTTTAGATCAGATATAAACTCTTTTAGATCAATAATGTCTGAAAAGCTACAAGCTTCTTACCATATAGTTATGTATTAACTGTTATTATTGAAATGTTTACTGTATATTGGCATGGCACGTAAACACCATCTCCAATAATAGGTGTATTTTACATTTATTATTTAGCATTCTGTAGACTTAGCATTTGTTCATTTTTAAGTTTGAATTATAGGCTTTTAATGTATTTTATTGATATTTTGCAAGTTTGAAGTCAATGAAGCGAATAGTGATGAAAATCCAAGAAACATAAGGCAAAATTATCAAAATTACTATAGTACTTTGTGATAATACATAATCCGTAGAGCTGGCATGACTAGAAAAATGCAGTTTAGGCAGAATATGAGTGCCACGATGCCTGATGCTAGTGCTAATTATAAAAATCTTAATTTGACTTGTATTTAACGTTTTGCCTCAATTTAAAGATATAAACCTATCAATAGAAGAGCAAAAGCATATCTCAAGAACTAAGAAGATGGAGAAGAAGAAAGAGCATAAGAGAATTTTTTTTTTAAAGAGAGTTTGAGAAACTTTGAGAGGATCAAGAAGCCTAAAGGATTAAAGATTGCAACAAATTAGTTTTATTTCTTTAAATTTTTATCTTTCTAGTTTATATGATTTTCATGATGATTTTTTAATAAGTTCTAGAACTCTTTATTTTAACGTGAGCTAATTTCTTTATATAGGATTACAATTTAAACTCAATATATAACTTGAATCAATTTATTTTCTCTTAGTTATGAATTCAATATAGAAATTTTCAATTTATTATTTGCTTAATCTTTTCTAGTTATTTGATCACTAATTAGATTGTTGTAAGAACCATAATGAACTTGGAAAAAGAATTTAGGAGTTGGCCATAAATGGATTGATGTATGATTATAGCGTAACAGCTGTGAGTTTTATATAAGATTGGAATATACTCATATTGTATATATAACTAATAAAGAGCTTGTTCTTTATAATATTTTTTTGATCTTATTACCATAGGAATATAGGTAATTGATTAGGCAAAATATTTTTCACTTGACTATTAGAAAAGGCTTGTGAATAAATTAAGTTTCTTGGTTAACAATTTATATTTATAGATTAACTTAAGAGAAATAATTAAGATTCAAATGAAGTATTAACGGATAATTATAGTCCTAGACATTTTACAATTGGTGAATTAATATCTATTTTCTCTACTTTGTTTTACTTTTTTTGGTTTGTTTATTTGATTTAGGTTTTATTGATTTGAATACTTAGATTATTTGGATAAGAATAAGAAGAAACAATTTTAATACTTAGCAAATAATAATTAAAATTCTTTGTGGGAACGATACTCTACTTATCTTTTACTATTTGTTTACAATAGTGTGCATTTGCGCTTAAGTAAAATCAGCAACAACCCTTCACATAATTTCTCTCTTAAAATTTTTTTATTGATGCTCTAACTTCTTTATATAGTGAGTGAAATTTAATTCCTTATTGAACTTGTATTCTTAATCTTTGTATAACATGGACTCTACCTTTAATAAAGTATATTCTACAAGAACGCTACTAATTTAGGAGTCTTTTAAACTAACTCAAATAAGGTAAATTTAAGTCTTTCTTAAATAAGTTTAGTTTAATCCAACACATTGTAAGTCTTGTACTATCACCTAAATCATTGTAATGCATTATGATTTTTTTACAAGACTCTATATGCACCGTATTGTAAAAGTCATACACCAATCTAATTATGTTACTTATGTCAATGCCTTGCATTACTTTTAATTTATTTTTTGAAAAATTTATATAACATAACCTTGTATTTGATACATAATTGTTATATTATACTTAGTAAAAAATTCTAAATATATTTATCATAACTGGGTTGTAATTAATCATTTCTTTTTTAGATTAATTTACATGATGTGTATGCCAATTACGTATAATGATGAATGGTTTGGAGATAGGGCAAATATATGTCTTAGGGAGAAAGGTTTTTAGAAATCAAGATTCTACAATCAACAAGTTTTGGCCAACTTATTCAACAAGTGGTTATTTTCATTAGACTTAATCTTTCATAATATGATATCCCTTTGAAGTATAGGGTGAACACAAAGGATATTATGCCATATATGAAAATTTTGAGAGATGATCATGTAGAATTTTTTTAAGATAAGATTAAAAGTGGAATTAGAAACCTTTTATGTGTCACTTACAATCCCAAAGTTATTCCCATAATATATAATGGTAACTCAAGTAAGAAAAGAAGCCCATCAATTACATATCCTTCTTAGGAAGAAAGTCAATGTTGCCCAAAACTTATGCCATAAACATTTATTAATAAAAATGTTGTGGCAGATGAACACGAATATTTACAAGTTTGTGGAATAGATAATTTATAATTAAGTGTTGAAAATTTACCTATAGAATACGAAGTGGACCTTGCTTTGATGCTTCTTACACAAGAAATTTTTTAACATGATTTAATAGACATCAATATATTATTTTTAGAATATTACCATTACTCAATGTACTAGAAATATTGGATAATTTTTCTTCCAATAGTAATCTACTACGTTTTAAAAAGAGTAACTCTCATACACGTATGCAGTTGTAGTTTGTAAAAATTGTCAATTATCGAGGAGCTTAAGAGAAGGCTAAGGATCCTCAAAAGCTGCACACGACTCAAGTAGGGTTAGATTGAAACGTTAAGGAGTTTCATGGGACAGTTCCACTAAGAGGTGATTTAGTTTGGAACATTTGATCTACCGGTAAAACTAAAAGTCCTAAAAGTAGGATTAAAACTAAGCCAATTTTGGTATTACCAATCTAAAACTTGGCCACAACTTATGCAGTCACCTACAAGCAAGCTCTTTAATACATGAAGATAGAAAAAGTTGAAATAGAAAGAAGACTAGCTACAGTAGACACTCGAAGAAAAATGTAAGGTCACGAGTTTAGAAAATCTCATAAAAAAAAGGACAGGTTGAGAACAAAGAGAAAAAATGCCGCCAAGAGTCACAAAATATCTTTGAAGAGACCAACCTCGAGGAGAGGTAAGGGGAATTGGACGGGGAAGTCACCCTCGAGAGTAGCCAAATTTTAAAAAGAAAATCATATTCCTCTGGCCAATCTATTATCGAAAATGTTTATAGCTTTCAAAGAGAAAGGCTTGCTCGAGGAGTTAAAAGCCATTATGATCCTACCTAAACAACAAAACAAGAATAAGAGATGTAAAAACCACCAAAAGTAAGGCCATGCTACTAAATTCCATCTTTAAAGAACCAAGTTCAGCAGCTAGAGGAATGGGCACTTAAAGGAATTTAGAGCTGACCTAAAAAAAAGAGAAAAATAGGCCTAACTATAGTATAGAAGATGGGAAATCTTCTCAAAAAGAAATAACCATGATAATCTTTAGAGGCTTCACATTTACCATGGATTTTAATAGATAAATAAATACTACTCCTCATATTCATTGGTGGGACATCAGGTAATGTGCAACATCTCTGCCAAGAAGCTATGGTTTTGATGGTTGCTATAATATTTATTAAGGAGGATGCATGAGGAGCCAGTTACCCACATAATGATACTTTGGCCATCACCATCTAGATAGATATAATAGAGGTAAACTAGGTACTTGTTAATATAAGGAGCTTAGTGGATATATTATTCAACGAGACATTAGATGAGCTTAGTATCAAAGATTTAAAAATGTATAGAACACATACGTCTTTATAAAGATTTGGGGAGAAATGTCATATCATTAAGGGTCATCAGCTTGCTTATATCTTTGGAGGAGAAGTTATATGTTAAGACCATGATGGTAAACTTTATGGTGGTCAACCAAGAAATGCCCTATAGAGTCATGTTGGAAGACCTTTTATGAGAAATTCAAATAGAACAATGTCAATCAACTATCTAAAATTAAAATTTTCTACTAGAGAATAAATAAGGGTTATTAGTGGGGATCGAAAGGTAGCGAGGAGCTACTATATGACCTCATCTAAGAGAACTTTTTATATCACAACAATAGATCTAATAGAGGAAAACGAAGTAAAATCCTTAAAGCCAGTAAGAGAATTACTCTTAATACCCATCAATCCAGGTTCACTCAAGAAGACAGTCAAGATAGGCTCACAATTAGAACTAAAGATAAAGGAAGAACTCTGTTCATTGGTGAGGGAGTTCTCAAACATCTTTGCACGGTCACAACAAAGACAAACCGAGAATATACGTTGCCATTATCTCTTATACATTGGCTATCGATTCATTTTTCAAACTAATCAAAGAGAAAAGAAGAATCTAAAGAAGAATATTTAATCAAGAAAGAAATGAAGCTATTATAGAAGAGGTAGAGAAACGTTTAGTAGTAGGATTCATTCGAGAAGTCCACAAAAAATGGATAATTTTTATAGACTTCAAAAATTTGAATTAAAGCTATCCTAAAGCCAGCTATCCATTCTCAAAGATAGACTAGTTGGTAGCACAACTATACACGCTATTCTTTGCTTTATGGATGCTTTTCTAGGGTACAACTAAATTAAGATGTTCCCTCCAAATTAAGAAAATACATCATTTGTCACTCATCAGAGATTTTATTGCTATAAGGTCATACCATTTGAGTTACCGAATGTAATAACCACGAACCGAAGGCTAGTAAATATGCTATTCAAACCATTAATTAAGAAAAGCATAGAAGTATACATGGATGGCATGAACATAAAGTCATTCTGATCTTTGGACCACATGGATAGCTTAAGAAAGACCTTCGAGATCTTGAGAACACTATATAATCTGAACCTTGAACAATGTATCTTTAAAGTTGAATTAGGAAAATACTTGGGATTAATAGTAAGCCAGCGAGGAATCAAGGCCAATTCAGACAAAATCTAGTAATCCTCAAAATGAAGTCTCCGAGCACTATCAATGACATACAAAGGCCAATATGCTGAATAGTTTTTCTTAGTTAATTTATCTCCAAAGCCATTGATAAATGCTTCAAATTTTTTCAAGCTATTAAGAGCAAGAAAAAAAAGGTGGACCTTAAAATGAGATGAGGCTTTTTGAAAGCTAAAGGTATACCTAACCCAATAGCTTTACCTTGCTATACAAAAAATTAGGGATCAATTGGTAGTATACCTAAGGATCTCAATACGAGTAGTGAAAGGAGTATTAGTCAAAAAAGAAGAATGAGTTTAACGAATTCTATACTTAATTAACAAAGCCTTTACAGAGCCCAAGATTCACTACTCTCGAGTAGAAAAGTTCACATTAGCTCTATTTATGTTAGGATGAAAATTGAGGTCATAATTTCAGGTTCAAACTATATTTGTCCTCATCGATCAACCATTAAGATAAATCCTGTATAAACCTATCCTTTCTAAACACCTGATTAAATAATGATCAAAATTAGTGAGTTTGACATCTAGTTTAAACCGAAAAAAGCCATCAAGAGATAGGATTTTATAGACTTCATTGTTGAATGTACCTGTGGGAATAAGGTCATGCTAAAAACTTCTTATGAAGAAATTTCATATAAACAAACATATAGCAAGACCCTAACTTTGAGTTGGACACTTTTTATTGATGAAGCTTTCACCTCCAATAGATATGAGGTTGACCTTATCCTTATCAGTCCTAAAAGAGATGAACTAAGTTACACAGTTAGATTTTGCTTCCTAGATTCAAATAACAAAGCTAAATACAAGACCCTTCTAGCTAGATTAAGAGTTTCCTAGTCACTCTTCGCCAAGAGAGTCCTAATCAAAATTGACTCACAACTTATTTTCAAGCATGTTAATAAAGGTTTTAAGGCTCGAGAAGATCACATGGAAGCTTATCTTTGGAAGGTCTACAAGCAGATAAAATAGTTTGAACAGGTTAAAATCTTGCAAATGTTAAGGGAAAAAAATCACTAGCATATATATTAACATAAATAGCTTTAACTAGAAAGCTCGAATACCATGATCTATTCCTTTCGAGTCCATCCTCGAACCCAGCATTAGAGAAACTACAACCAAATAGGTAAAGTAAATTAATCCACACTTAAGTTGGATAGTTCATATTCGAGAATATATTGAAAATGAAAAGCTGCCATAAGATAATCTTGAAGACACCAACTGAGGTATAGATAGGATCGATACACCATTTTTTATGATGTATTTTTTCGACAAAGACATTCTATTTCGTACTTAAAATGTCCTATGCTCGAGGAGGTCGAATATGCGCTTCTTAAAATTCACAAAGGAATTTTTGGTAATTACTCTTGAGCTGAGGATTTAGCTTACAGAACTTTCAAAATGGGTTACTATTAACCCATTGTACTCCAGGATAAAAAGAAGCTGGTCAAGAAATTTGATGCATGACAAAAATATACGAACAATATTCACTTTCCACCAGAAAAAGTAAAAACAATAACTAGTCCATGACTCTTTTGTTAGGGTTAATGCTTGCGTGTCATCCCATTTATATAAATATTTGATATATTCATGATGTATATTTTATTAAATTACTAATTAATTTTTAATATATGGTATAATACTTATAATACTACAAACATTGTATGATCTAAAGGCGTTCAGATTTAATTTAAAGGAGTTTATATTAGGGCTAATAGTTTGCAGCATTGAGAATTATGACTGCTAAGATTTAGCAGGTCATAAGAAGTTGAAAACTTATTTATCACGGGACAAAGATTTGAGGGTATACTAGTAATGATGTAGTTGTAAGAGTTAAAATCGGGCGCTAGAAAATGTCATATGTAAGTATATTCTCAAAAACTAAATTCCTGATCTATTTTCATTGATGCAAGTCTGTTGGTGATGAACACATGAAAATGCATGTTGTTAGGAGATTCAATCACCATTTAATGTCACTAATTTTAGTATTTTCTGTATTTTTAGCTTGAAATAAAGTGTTCTCCTTAAATTGTGATTAATGAATGTTATTTGGACAGGTTTAGGTAAACTGGACATAACTCTCAATGTAGAAATCGAAATGAAGAAATTCTTGAATCTGGTGCAACATGACTCAATCTTACACAAATTTGAAGAATAGTGGAAAAGCCAAATCCAATATGTTATGGGCCAAAAATTGAGATACAACAGAATCGGACTACAACTCTTACCCAGCTTGACCCAACTCACGTATTTGGACCGTATCTCCCAAAATATGTACTCAATTGGTATAATTCTTGAAGCTGTGAATTGCTGACTTAACTATCAACAACTCGTATGTTTATGGTAAAGTCCAAATTAGCCGTTATCATGGACCAAATCGCATTGCAATTGGGTAAAATGGTTGTTGGCCGAATTTTGATGTATCTTTGGAATTTTGCTCATATCTCATTGGATACTCATCCAAGTTGCATGAAATCAGTGCCTATGGAAAGAAGAGTCAAAATTATACAACTTTCATGTCAGCTATAGAAGTTGAATTGATCATTTACATTATCAAAAATGTGCTGCAAGTGGATACACGAGTTATTGGCTTAAAATTATTGAAGATTGATGTCATCCATGACATATGTCCATTCATTGCCTATATAAGGAGACACTTAGGACGTTTTTAATAAATAGATAATTCTCTCTTCTTTTATTCTCATTAACATGTATTGTAATTTAGGCTAGAGTTCCTAGCAAGGTTAAGAGATGAACTTTTATGTGTAGTAAATCTACTTCCATGCTTTGATTCGGTATCAAGAGCTATAAATGTTGTAAGTTTGGTTTTGATTAAACTCTTATCTATTTTATTTTCTATAATCCAGAGGTTATAATTCTCATGTCTCATATATGTTCAGTCATGCTTTTCTTATGTGATTCATGTTGATTTATAATTGTTACTGGTTACATTGTTTTATATGTTAATCTTTTACTGCAGTATTGTCAATTTGATATATTGTCGATCTTGGATAACATGTAAGGGCAATAAATGTTTGATATTCAAGTTAATCTTTTACTGCAATATTGTCAAAATGATATATTGTCGATCTTAGATAACTTGTATAAATAACATGATGTGTGTTAATGCTTGCAAAGAGTTTAACTAAATCAAATACATGTGTTATCAAATGTGCTATATATTACATACCTTCTGATTGATTGTTTGGGATGTGAAACTTTCAGTTGAGTTATAAATATCGAATCAAAGTATAGAGTAGATTTATAAAGCATAATTGTGATTCTCAAAGCCTTGCTTAAATAATCATAAGACATTTTCCTCAATTCATAGACAATTCTATCTCATCCGTTTAAATCAATTAACCATTTGCTACTGCTTTAATATTTTACTTCACTGACCTATTTTGCCAAGAGCTTCCTCGTGGGATCGACACCTCAATCTATACTGCGATAGCCGCGTTATATTTTGAGCATAAACAGTTGGTAAATATGTTATCATGTAGATTAGTATATGTCTATATCTATATGGTACATATAGTAGTTCTTAGTTGACCATGAGCTTGGAGCTTGGAGCTTATATAGGTATATAAATATTCAGTAAGGACTGGGTACGGAACAGACTCACAAGGACCCCAATAGACATCCTATATAAGCTGTCAATAGAAGGTTTTCTTGAGTTGAGTAGTAGACACGGTCGTTTGATCTGAACGCCACGATGGGCTTGTGAGTGATCCACTATACTTAGTTTCCACAGATGTTAGAGACCTTTCATGCTCATAGTCTGGCTGTTGCGTGTCGCTGGGTATCTCTCAGCTCACATAAGGAGTTCTATATCCAGATGCTTCGAGATTGGATCTTAAAAAGTCTTATATCTATAAGTAATTAACCTAGAAAAAGGGTTTCTCACATGGTAGAAAAAATAGCGAAGGTGTTTGTATATATTATTCGGTGAGATAAAAATCTGAAGATAGGTTTTTGGATTTGCTTATAGGGGTTTAACGGTGCTGATCTATGTCTCTGTGAATCTAGGATATAAATGATAAAAGGACTATACGTATATGCTTTGACCTCAACTTTCATGGTTTAATGCGTTAATTTGTAATATTTGTGATGTATGCTTAGGGCTTAATTCACAGACTTATAGAATAATTTAATTTGATGAATCACTGTGGACCTAAGGGGTCTTGTAATATAAAGTGTACACGTAGTGCATTAGGGCAGTGTATCGGATTAAATAGTTCAATATAGTAAAATTCAGCAGAACCTAATGCTTGTTTCAGGAACCTTTGGGATGCGCTTGTTAGTACTTAAGTGTTAAGTACAATAATTAGTTGATAAGTATTGTTAACCAATTAAATAATGACATATGGCATAAGGTGAGCCTTTTGGTTGAGTTTATCTAAGTGTGTGGTATAGTAGGACCTATTAGGGGTTTACTTGGTAACCAAGTAAGGACATTTTTAGTAATTTCACAAATTTAATTATTTAAGAGTTAAATAATTAATAAACTTAACCTTAGTTAAGAGTTAACTAAGATTAAGTTAATTTAATATTTAAATATTAAAATTTGCTTTTATGAAAAAATAGATTAACCTTACTTTGGTTAATTATTAACCTTAGTTAGGTTTAGTTTAATGTTTGAATATAATATACTTGGTGGCCTAGTATATTTACCTAACCTAGATTAAGAGTTAACTTGGGTTTGGTTAATTAAATAATATAATAATTAAGATTTTTATCAATTAATTGTTAAATAATAAATTAACTTAACTTGGTTTAATAATTAACTCATACGTTAAGTTAAAATCTTAATCATTTAATATGTGAAATTGAAACAAAAACGGGTGCTTTTGCTTTTGATGTATGGCCGACCACTTTTAGAAGAAATAAAAAGGGAAATTTGTTTCTTTTTTCTTAGAATTCAAGAGTTGAGTTCATAGTTTTTTTTATCTTCTTTATTAAGCCTAAGCCATAAAAACAATACAAGTCTTTTTGTTTATTGATCAAGGGTAAACAATTAGATTAAGGTTAAAGTGTTAGACCTAGTGTTGGATTAAACTACTATTCTAGAGAGTCAAGCCTGCCCAGTTGATTGCTAGAACAGTCAACTAGAGCACTTCAAGCAGACTCAAGAAGTAATTTGATCAAAAGATTTCATTAGTGAATTCTCAATCCAATTTATATATTAATATGATTAATATATTTATATGTGTTTATTATTTTTTTATAATTTCACTGCGCTTAAAATATGTATGAGATATATATTGTTGCTTAATAAACACAAATACACATGCATCACACTGTATATAATCGAACTCAACACCTTTGTATAGTATGGACTAGACCTGATCACCACCTTATCCTTAGGAAGAGGCTCAACAAAATGTGTCATTGTTATTATAGACTACTTCACCAAATGAATAGAAGCTGAACCCCTGGCAAGCATCACCACTAGAAAAGCAAGAGACTTTATGTGAAAAAACCTGATCTGTAGATTTAGAATACCATATATTATTATTACAGACCATGGTAAGCAGTTCGACAACAAAAACTTCCATTATTTTTGTAAAATAACTAGGAGTATAACTCTTGTTTGCTTCCCTTGATCACCCAAAGAAAAATGGGTAAGGAAAATCCTTTAACAACCTCATTAAAAGATGTTGAAGAAGAAACTAGCTAAAAATAAAGGGGGCTTTGTCGATGAAGTACTCGAAGTACTATAAGTACTGAGGACTATTAGCAAAACCACAACTAGTGAGACCCATTTTCCTAGCCTTTAAATATGAAGCTGTTATCCCAGTAGAGATAGGAATACCTACTCACAAGGTGCAACATTTTAATGAGAATAAGAATGAGGAGTTTATAAGGGAAAATTTGGACATGATTAAGCAGAAGAGGGAATTAGCCAAGATGTGGACAATTGCTTATTAATAAAAGATTGCTTAATATTTCAATAATAGAGTCTGGTCCTAAGAATTCAAAGATAGAGATCTAGTCCTAAGAAAAGTATTGCCAAACACCAAGGCCTAATTGAAAGAGTCATTAGACCAAATTACAAAGGCTTTTATAAGTTGCTTGAAGGATCCAACCTAGGGCCTATGAGCTAGGACATGTAGATGGAACGATTATCAAAATATTCTGAAGCATTGAGCTTCTAAAAAAATATTGTCCATAAATATCTTTGTTGTACTCCTTTAACTTGTAAAAGTTATAGAAGTCATTAATAAAATCTTTTTATTTTCTAAAATAATTAATTTTAGACTGTAGGAAACATAAGGGCATCCTTGATACCCAAATAGGGTGAAAGCTAAAGACTTCCCATAATACTGTTTTGTGAAATAAACCTCCCCCCTCCCAAAGAAACTTACAAGACAAACTTGAAGAGGCACACATCACATATTGGAACATAAAGGCTGATGTAGTATTTAGCCTATAAAATGATTATTATAGCACGAGAAGTCATGGGTAAAAAAAATAAAGATTTCGATTGATATATAAAAGAGTATTCTCTAGAAAAAGTAAAAATAAAAAGATAAAATCTCAAGCTGGAGAGCCAGGTTAATCGTCAGCTAGAGGTTAGATGTTTACAGTAGCAAGTGTAGCCACAAAAACCTCAGCTAGAGAATCATCATCCTTATTCTCATTACTGGAGGTATCAAGAGCATTATCCGACCATTTAAGTTCAATAGCTGGATATCGCTCTTGGAATAGGTTAACATTCCTCTTGAATCCTTCTATGACCCCCACAACAAACATCACCGTTTTAACCATAATAACATTCTCTGCTCTCTTTTCAACCTTATATTTCTTATCACGTATATAGTCAGATTCTTCCTTCAAAGCATCAACAAACGCCTTCATATTATTCTTCTGTTCCTCCAGGTATGCATTTGGCATTGTTAGCTCTGATATCTTACTTTTAATAAAGACTAAAACTCCAATAGCTTCATCTTGGCTAACTTTACTCTATCACTCAAGCTCAGAAACTTGGCTCTCGTTTGTGGTTGTTTTAGTGGCTATCTCTTTTAGACCTTCATAAATGCCTTTAAGACTCTCACCTCTCTATCCTAAGGCCTGAAGCATTCAGACCTTTATAGATGCCCTTAAGGATATTCCTTTAGCAAAGAAATATGCTATATACTCTTAAAAAAGAAATGACAAGATTGTAGTAGTGGGATAAGGGGAATGAAACTTTTAAAAATAATAAGAAGAAAAGAAGGCTTACTTCCATCTAACTCTCAATGGATGAATGAAAGACAATAAAATCTTTTTATTCTTGCATCTGATGAGCATGATCTAGGCCAATAGACCTTTCTCATTCTTTAAAAAGTGTGACGTGGTGCTTCAACTTACTTTGAGATGTAGATGGCAAGTCATTCAAAGAGAACCAATGAGCTTAACACTTGTTTCTTTTTCTTAGTTGTCGAAGAAACCTTCTGAGCAGAGGTCTTCGAAGTCTCTATACCTTTCCAAAAAAGTATTGTCTTATTCACCACAAAACTACAAATATAGGCTAGGTCAAAGTCAAAGAATCAAAATAGAAAAATGTAAAATATGAAAATAACACTTACTCCATTCCTTAGGCTTCCCTTGAGGTTGACCACCTCAATTGTTCTTTCTAACTAAAGGAACCTTTTTTTCCTCACAATGACTTAGTTCAGTCTTGTTTGTATGAACACTCAAATTATGAAGCCTATATTGACTTAAGGCTTACTTGATTCTTAATAGAGGAAGAAAAATAGTCTACTCTGATTTCAAAAAGAAGATCAATCATTGTAACTTGAAGATAAGGAATAATCAAAAGACCATTATTACTAGGCAAGAAACTACGAATTAGAAGACACACAAAATGTATGCACAAATATGTAAAAGCCTAAAAGTCAAGAAATAGTCCCAATAATGAGCTAAGAAAAAAGGGAGTAACAATCAAAACAAATCGAGAATAATGACTTATCGCTATCAAAAGAAAAAGCAGAGAAAAAGTAGTTGGTGAAATAAGGACTGAAGTAACAAAAATAGCAGTTGTTGGAAAAGTACAAGCACTTTCTTCTTGTTTAAGGAAACTAAAGAAAGACGGTGCTAAAATTCAAAACTTTAGTTTAAACCAAATAGCTTCTAGACTATTGTATAAATTTTGAGTTGTAGATCAAATCCAACAGTCTCCATAAAGTCTCTCCTAAAGCCATCTTCTCAAGTGCTAACTAAAATTGAGAACTATTTTATTTCAAAATGATCAAAGGGTTAGAAAGGCCTCCACGTCTTGTAAGCCGCCATTGAAATATGACTAATAAAAAGTCCTCTACATACCTTATAGCATCTATAGGACTTACCATATGCCTTCTTCAAACAGAAGAAAGATCCTAAAACATCCCCAAAGTAATAAAGTGTCAAGGAGGATAATGAATAAGGCTACCTCAACCCCTTATGTTGAGTTTTCCATAATACATAATGGTGATTCTGGTAAGGAAAGGAGCCCGCCAATTACATACCTTTTTATGAAGAAAGTTAGTGCTGCCTAAACCTTATGCCATCAACATTTATTAATGAAAATACGGTGGTAGATAAACACATATATTTATAAGTTTCTGAAATAGATAATTTACAATTAAGTGCAAAAAAATTTCCTATGCAATACAGAGTAGACCATGCTTTGATGCTTCACACACAAGAAAATTTATAACAAGATTCAATGAAAATCGATATGTTATGGCATACTACCATTAGGAAATATACCAGAAATATTTGATAATCTTTCTTGCAATAGCAATCTACAACATTCTAGAAAGAGTAACTATCATGCATGCATGCAGTTGTAATTTGTAAGCCTTGTCAATTTTTTATTTATGGTTTATGTTCTTTGTACTATTTCAATTATACATGTGTTTATGTATATGCAGAGACTATTTATCTCATTGGACCATATGAGGAATGAAGATGTGTAAATGCTCTAAGGGTTTCTTCTTCAGTAGAAAAGCGTTGATGGCATATTTTATACTTATTATTTTTTCTTCCTTAGGCTAAGAATTTGTTTATCTTAAGTATGAATTTTAAGATTTATATGTGCTTTATTGTCATTTTTTAAGTTTGAAGTCAATGTAGCTATTTGGAATGAAAATCCAAAGAAACAAGCAAAACCTATTAAATTTGGGTAGAAACTCAGTGTTGCAGCATTGGAACAGTACTTATTATAGTGCTTAGTGCCACCACGCCCAGGTTGGAAGAAAATGAGCACCTCAATGTTCAAGGTCAATATTGAGGTGGTAATGTGGCTGTTGGGCTAGCACTGTAATGCTAAAAAGCCAAGGTTATGACATTCTCTTAATTTCTTCTTAATTTTATATTTTCTTCAAGATGTTGCTTTGAATCTTTATAAACTAATTTTTATTTTCTAGTGTTTCAATTATTTCTCTATATGTAGTTTAAATTTTATTTATCTTTTGAATTATATTATTCAATAACTGAATTGTTAGTTCTATCTTGTATTAAACGTTTTTTAGATGCTTGATCACCGTCTATATTGATTAGGTAACCTTTATGAACTTGAAAAATAGATTTTAGGTTTAGCCATCGATAGAATAACATATGGTCATTAATTGTAATGAGTTCATGTAAGTATTTATAAGACATGTAATCATTAAAGAGAACCTAAACTTAATGAGTTCTTTCTTAATGTAATTCACATAGAAATTGTAAGTGTGCTGTTCATAGGGTAAATTTGTGTATTTTAATTTTTTAATTTTACACATCTCACATACAAAATTTACACAGAAGATATAATACACACATCTCATTACATTAAGAGATAAAAGAGAGCTCACCCTTCAAGCGTACTTTAAATAATTCAAGTCGAGGATGTGGTGGAATTCCTCGAGCTAGAGCATTGTAATGCTTTAAATAATTTAAGCATGAAAAATCAAATGGTTTATAATTCTGACAAAGTAAAGCATTGCAATGCTTTAGTGGGTTGGCTGAATTATGTTAACACTTGCTAAATCCTTACCATATATCATGCCATTACAACGTATTGGCATGAAATATGGCAACCAATTAGGGGATGAAGTAGCAAGTCCCACTTACCACTTATCAACATCCCAAGTTTAACACTTAAACTATGTTAGTTTTTTGAAAGACCCTAAAATAATTCCTAATTTGAGATTTTTTCAGATTGAACCATTCGATCTAGTATGCTACCCAGTGCTCAATGAGTACACTTAATATTATGAGAGTCCCAAGGTTCATACCTATTTGTCTTACAAAACTATTCTATAAGTCTATATACGATGCCCTACATACACTTATAAAAATTACAGAATGACACATTGAACCATACAAGATGAAGTTAAAACATATTCGTATAATCCCTCTGTCATATATATCTTGGAAGAGATGAGATATAGATTATTACCGTCAAGTCTCCATATGCATAACCCTGAACTTATCTTCAGATTCATATTTCACAAACATTTTTATCTCCATATGATCAAGTCTCTAATAAACAATATTCGCAAACACTTTTATGATATTGTTTATCTTATAGGAAACTCTTTCCTAGGTTTATTTCTTATGGCCATAAGACTTTCTGAAATAAAATCTTAGAGCATCAGGATATACAACTCACTCATATTAGTTAACGGATCCTATATCTTCATACACCTATGAGCATTGAACTATACCTAGCGACACCTAATGGTTAGACAATAAAAGGTCTCTGATATGTGTGGAACTTAAGTATAATGAATCACTTACAAACCCACCATAGTGCTCAAGTTAATAGACCACAATACTACTTAACTTAAGAGGACTCACAATTGATGACTTTATGGGATGTCTATTAGAGGTCCTCATTGAGTCTGTTCAGTATCTAGTCCTTACTGAATACCTGTGTGTCTATACGAGCTTCCACTAAACCTATGGTTTCCTAACACTAACGATCTAGTCTAAAATCTCAGAAATGCTAACTCTTATAACTTGTTAACCCTTAAAATCTCAGTAATGCTAACTCTTAGGTCAGGTCTAAACTCTCTCAGTGTTGTTTTACCACATATATAATTAAATATTAAATTTATTTATTTGAAATATTTATCGTATAAATATTAAATAAATAGTATTTATACAATATTAGAATGGCACATAAGCATAATTTCTATTAAATCCAAATTGCATTAACGTAATGCAAGTGTTAAGGCAGAAATACATGCCTTGAATCTAAGAGCTATATAGAAGCAAAAATTGCTTAAACTTTAATACCAACTTAGAAACAAGGCTACCATTCTAGCTCGAGGAATTCAACACATCCTCGACTAGAACTGTTTAAAGCATGATTCAAGAGTGAGCTCTCTCTCATCTCATTAGTGTTATGAGATCTGAGTATTATATTCGCTATGTAAATTTTGCATGTGAGACATGTAAAATTAAAAAATAAAAATGTACTCATTCACCCTATGTACAACATACTTATAAATTGGTATCAAACTGCATGTTTATGTGCTTTTGTGGTTAATTAGAGTGTCCGTGGCGTGATTAAGATGTCCCAATGTTGTTGATTATGCGTTTTAAATGTTAAAAAATGCATAATTGAAAGGGATGCTATGGCGGTGTTATTTGTTGCCATGGCATTGGGGCTATCTAGGCTTTAGCACAACAATGCTATATGAGGAGCATCATGGCATTAAGGTTTCTAAGCCCCACCATTGCAGCACTAAAGGCTTTGTGTCGCAGTATTAGAGGTTTTGCCTCAAGTGCTGCAACGTGGTAGACCAGTGTAATAGTGCTGGGGTTGACCTCAGTATCGCAGTGCAAAAGGCTTGGCACTACAACACTAGGTATAGACCCAGTGTCACATCGCTGGTAGCTCAAGGCTGCAGTGCTAGGGTGGTGACCTTAGCACTATAGCACTGTAAGGTTGGCATTGCGACACCAGAGGCTGGTTCTCTAACGTCGTAGCACTAACAACCTTTGACTGTTATAATTATGCTGTTTACTTTGATTATTTATTATAAAAGAGTTTAAAAATATTATTTATTTTATGCAATTTATAATTATTATAAATAAATTGTGGCCTATTTGTTTGTATAATTAAGAATTACATCCTCATGAGATGGGAACAAGAGTATAAAAAACTTTCTTAATCAGATTGAATAGTATTTCATTATGAGATAATATTACACGTTGGTTCGTCTTGTCAATACGGTGTTAGACGGGTCTTTTTGGTCTTTTTCATTATTGCTAAAGCATGAGAGATTGATTAGTGTGATTTATATAATATCGGTTAAACATAAAATGAAGTAAATATATGCAAATATATTGTTTATTATTGTTAAAGCGTGAGAATAGTATTTATAACATATATTTGATCATTGACAAGTTAATCTAAAATACACTTACCCAATATTACTAAAGTGCAAGGATAAGGAGTATTTAGGATTAATGGTAAGAGTTGTATAAGATGCAATTGATAAGAATTATCTCCTATTTAAGTTTACAAAGGCCAATATTGCTAAAGCGTGAGGCTAGAGTAAAATGTCGATAGGGTCCACTTCCCCCTACATAGTTTAAAAAAAGTTTTAAACTGTTATTTTCCCTTTGAGACTTAGAAGATTATGTAAAGAAGTGCGAGGGTATTTTTAGATGAAAAAATGTATAAATGTTAGACTCATGATCTAAAGCGTTGTTATTAACAATGCAAAATGTTCCACTACTTATCTCTTATTATGTCTTATACAGATAAGATGGGTATCTTACAGAGATAAAATCAGTATATGCAATGTGTAATATGTTAGAATACTTGATCTAGGCACAACAACTATAGGGCACTGTGAAACATTTCAACTTATCAATTAATCTAAAAATAATCTTAGATTCAGAAAAACTTGGATATATTATTGATCGAAAGATAATGAAGAGGTGTTTTTAATAATATCCCTTCAAAAAAAGGTGAAAATTTATCATAAATAGATAAGAATGATTTAAAAGTCAAATCAGAAATCCTAGTCTCCATGTCTAATGATCTTCAGCTGAAGTATATGCACATAAAATGTGTAAGCATTATTATGCTCCGTTTGAAATTTTGATATATCCAAATCACAGATAAAGAATAGTTACAATAGAAAATGTTTCTATTGTGGTAAGGTTTGAAATAGTAAATGTTACTATTTAATGCACCTTACCTTAGAAAAGACAGACTATTTAGATATCTGTTAAGGAATCATAGATATTTCATTAGCATTTGATGCTAAGAAGTGCAAGGGTATGAGTTACCACATATTCTTCTCATATCTACAAATCATTGTATGATTTGAGCAATGTTAGAATGCTATGAAATACAAAGTATAGTTTTGCATAAGAAATAGAGATTTTTTAAGCGTGGTACCTGTTAGGACTTTTAAGTCACTTCTCAATTCTGACACTAGCATGATGTTGTATATATAGAAAATATGGTTTCCAAATTAATTTCATTTTATGTTTGAGGCCATAAAAGTCATTCTAGCTAGCGAGGGCATATTAGTATTTGTAAATGTAAGGGCTGTAACCCTAGATTATACGGTGCCATTTTGAGGTTACTATATATATGTGCTGTTAGGTCGAATTAAGCGAGGTGTGTGCATATTTCAATCTTCTTCTCGAGTCTTCTAGGGCTCTTTCTCTATTTTCTCTCTCGCAGGCTAGGGTTAGGGTTCTTGAAAATTTACTTGTTGTAAACAGCTCGAGAGCTCTTGGTTTAGATCATGTTAGGAAATCGTTGTAATCTTTAGAACTGTAAATTGTTCACCATTATAGTGTAGATTGAGCTTATTGTTGAGCTCAAGTAGATGTAGGTCACGGTAAGGGGACTGAACCACTATAATCTCGGTGTTCTCATGTGTGTGTGATCTGTTTATTTGGTTTTCATGTGTTAATTTGATTCTTAAAATCTAGGTTATATCTGTAACAGTGGTATCAGAGCTAATTAGGTCTTTTCTTTTTTAGGGTTTTTGGAAATTTTTTTTGCAAACTTACAATTTTTTTGTTTTTCTTTGAGACCCTCGTGAGTGTTAAAGAATCGATTCAAGAATTTTAGAATCATGAATTCGACAAGGTTTAAGGTTGAGCGTTTTGATGGGCACAATGATTTTGCTCTATAGAAGAAGAAAATGAAGGCTTTTATGGTTCAACAAAAGGTGTCGAAGGCTTTGACAGATTATAGCATCTTGCAAGAAACCATAAAACCAGAACAAATAGCTGAGATAGAAGAGACTACCTACAGCACTATAGTTATTCAGCTTGCTGACAACGTTCTTCGGCAGGTGAACGAAGAAACCATAACAGCTGGTCTCTAGGGTAAGCTCGAATCTCTTTATATTTTAAAATCATTATCTAGTAAAATTTTGATTAGAGAGAGATTATTTAGTTTTAAAATGGATTACAATAAATGACTTGAACAGAACTTAGATGACTTTAAGAAAATTTGTATGGATCTTGCTAATACCGGAGAAATAATCAGTGAAAAGAACCAGGCCATAATTTTACTGAATTCTTTGCCATTAACCTTTAAAGATATTAAATCAGCTATCAAATATAGACGTGAGTCACTAACCCTAAATGAGCGTCTTACTGCCTTGAGGTCTGAAGAACAAGAACTCAAACAAGAAAGAAGGAACAATAATGGTAGTGAAAACTTATTTGTAAGAGGTAGGAATGATAAAAGGGATGTTAAAGTACATTTAGGGGTAAATCTAGATCAAAGTCTAGGACAGGATCTAGAAGATGTTTTTTTTTTAATAAAGAAGGACACATTAAGAAATACTGTTATAAATAGCTTAAGAAACAAAAAGAAGAGAAAACGAGTGATAAAGCTGAGGCATCTGTTGTCACTGATGGGTATGAAAATGCTGATGCGCTTACAATTTTTGAACAAAACAACTTAGATGAATGGGTCTTAGATTCAGGTTGTTCATATCACATGTGTCTTAAGAAACACTGGTTTAAAAACTTTGAAAGCTATAATGGAGGAAATGTTCTAATAGGCAATAATCAACCTTGTAAAGTGGAAGGTATAGGAACTATAATCATTAAAATGTTTGATATAAATAATATTGCTTTAGAGAATGTTAGGTACATTCCAGATTTAAAAAGAAATTTAATCTCTTTAAGGGTTTTGGATAAAGGTGGATACACATGCAAACTAGAGAATGAATTATTAAGGATCACATATGGATCATTAGTTGTAATGAAGGGTAAAAAACAAAATGGCTTATACATATTACAGGGTAAAACAATAATCAAACCTAATATTACTACTGTATCCCAGGATCTAGATAGAACAAATATGTGGCATAGAAGACTTAGTCATATCAGCAATCTAGGTCTTTATGAACTTAGTAAACAAGGTCTACTTGATATTGATAGGATTACCAAAATTCAATTTTGTGAACAATGTATTTTGGGTAAGTAACAGAGACTAAGTTTCAAAATGAGTTCTTATAGATCTAAAGATATTTTGGAATATGCTTATGCTGATCTTTGGGGACCCACAAACACTGCAACTCATAGGGGTAATAGATATTTTTTTGTCTATAATAAATGATTATTCTAGAAAATTATGGGTCTATTTGCTTAAGAATAAAAATGATACCTTTACAAAATTTAAGCAATGAAAATAGTTGGTTCAAAAACAAACTGGAAAAAGTCTAAAGGCACTTAGAACTGATAATGGTCTGGAATTTTACAATGAAAAGTTTAACAACTTTTATAAAGAAAGTGGTGTCTTAAGGCATAGAACTATTAAGTACACACCCTAACAAAATGGCATTACTGAACATTATTAAATGCATGTTGAATGAACAGAACATTATTAAATAAAATAAGATGCATGTTGATTAGCTCTGGTTTAAATAAAGTTTTTAGGGAGAAGCTCTTAACACAACTTGTTATCTTGTAAATAGATTACCTTCTAGTGCAATAGATTTTAAGACCCTTGAGGAGTTATGGTAAGCCGCCTAGTTATTTTCATTTAAGAATCTTTGGCTGTGTAGCATATGTACATAAAACTGAGGATACGCTTGAACTAAGATCTAATAAATATATGTTCTTAGGGTATCCTGAATGAATTAAAGGCTATAGACTCTGGTTAAGGGATAGTCCAGGTGTGAAGATAATAGCCAGTAGAGATGTTATCTTTAATGAAGCTGAAATGCCTTGTTTAAAGTCCATTAGTGAAAATTCAAGAAGAAATAGAACTGGTCAACATACTGTTACACCCCTCGAAGAAGAGATTGTTCATTTTGAGGTGAATATCCCACCACCTCAGACTGCTGACAAAGAAAAATCAATTGGTGGTGATCTAAATCATCCACTCAATAAAACTGAACAGGATCATATATCTAGGGTAGAGGATTCCACTTTAGATACTTATCAATTAGCTAGAGATAAGGAAAGAAGATAAACTAAGCTTCCCTCTAAATTTGATTCATATGATTTGATTGCTTATGCTTTAATTGCTACTCAAAATATACATGAACAGGACCCTAATTCTTATAATGAAGCAATAAATAGTAGGTTTTCAACTTTTTGGCATGCTGCTATGTTTGCTGAAATGAAATCTTTGATGCTTAATAAAACTTGGATTTTAGTACCTAAACCTTTAAAACAGAAACTAGTGGGCTGTAAGTGGATTTATAAAATAAAAGAAGGTAACACTCCATCTGAACCTGTTAGGTTTAAGGCTAGGCTAGTAGTAAAAGGTTTTTCACAAAAGGAAGGAATAGATTATAATGAAATGTTTTCACCTATTGTAAAATACACAACTATAAGATTAATTATATTTTTAGTGTTTAGCTTTAGTTAGGAATTGGAACAACTGGATGTCAAGACTGCGTTTTCACATGGTGAACTAGATGAAACCATCTATATGACTCAACCCTCTGGTTTTGAAGATAAAGACAAACTTGATTCTGTGTGTTTACTTAAAAAATCCCTTTATGGACTAAAACAGTCCCCAAGACAATGATATAAAAGATTTGATGCTTTTATAGTTAATATTGGGTTTAAAAGAAGCAATTTTGACAGTTGCTTCTATGTTAAAAGAACTAATAACTTAGATGAAGTCTATTTGTTATTATATGTTGATGATATGTTATTAACCAGTAGTAATAAACAAGAAATAATTGAGTTAAAAGGTTTATTGAAATTTGAATTCAACATGAAAGATTTAGGATAGGCTAAGAAAATCTTGGGTATTGATATTATAAGGGATATGAGAAATCATAAACTATTTTTGTCTCAAAGAACCTATCTAGAAAAAGTCCTAAAGAAGTTTAAAATGTTTGACTCCAAACCTATAAATATACCTCAGTCTGCACATTTTCAATTTTCTACAAAACAGTTCCTTTCCACAGATAAAAAAAGAAAAGAAAAGAGTATTATACCTTATTCAAATGTAGTAGGATCCATCATGTATTCAATGATTTGTACAAGGCCAGATTTGCATTCCATTAGTGTTCTAAGTAGGTTTATGTCAAACCCTGGGAAAGAATACCAGACAGGTATAAAGTGGTTATTAAGATACATTAAAAAATCAACTGATATTGGACTTTCATATAAAAATACTATCTGTGATGTTGAGTTGGTCGGGTATGTATATTTTGATTTTGCAGGGGACAGGGATAAGAGAAGATCAACAACATCGTATTATTTTACTTTGTGTGGAAATTGTATAAGCTGGAAGTCTCAACTTCAAAAGATTGTGGCACTTTTCAGTACTAAAGCAGAGTACATTGCCTTAACAGAAGCTGTAACAGAGAGCATATGGTTACAAAGTCTATTAAATGAATTAAATATATTGAATAAAACTGTAACTATATATACTGACAGTTAAAGTGCTTTATAGTTGTACAGGAATCATGTTTATCATGAGAGAACTAAGCATATTGATGTAAAATTTTATTTTATTAGGGATATCATTGCAAAAGGATAACTGGTTATTAAAAAGATTTCTATAGAAGACAACCCTGCAGATATAGGTACAAAAGTACTACCAAGAAGCAAGTTTAATCTGTGCTTAAGCTTGCTAAATATTAACAAAGGTTGAACAGTGCATAACAATGGAGCTAAGATGCATAAAGTGAAGATTTGCACAGTGGTAAGAGCATTCACTTTAGAAACTAAGGTGGAATGTGTAGAAAATATGATTTCCAAAGTAATTTCATTTTATATTTGAGGGCATAAAAGTTATTTTGGCTAGCAAAGGTATATTAGTATTTGTAAATGTAAGGGCTGTAACCCTAGATTATACGGTGCCATTTTGAGGTTACTATATATATGTGTTGTTGGGTCAACTTATGGGAGGTGTGTGCATATTTTAGTCTTCTTCTCGAGTCTTTTAGGGCTTTTTCTCTATTTTCTCACTCGCAGGCTAGGGTTAAGGTTATTGGAAATTTACTTGTTGTAAACAGCTCAAGAGCTCTTGGTTTAGATCATGTTAGGTCATCGTTGTAATCTTTAGGGTTGTTTATTGTTCACCATTGTAGTGCAGATCGGGCTTATTGTTGAGCTCAAGTGGATGTAGGTCACGATTAAGTGACTGAACTATTATAATCTCGGTGTTCTCATGTGTGTGTGATCTATTTCTTTGGTTTTCATGTGTTAATTTGATTTTTGAAATCTAGGTTATATCTATAACAATATAATTTCTATTTTTGCTAGACATTGTTGAGCGAATCATATCACTACCTATATTAGACAGAGAGGATTATCATAAAAACATTGAGAATAGTTCCGTATATTTATATAATAAAGATAATGCACTGAGTATCAGTAATTGAATGACCATTATATCTTAAATACAACATGAAATATCTAGGTGAATAGAACAAATAGTGGTTCGGGAACTTTGAATAATAATGAATTATGGAACATGAGATTAGGTCATATTGACATGAGACTGTTAGGATTGAGGCTTACGTACCATCATTATATGTATAAATATTTGTAATTTATACAAATATACATTTTCATTAAATCGTTAATTACTTAGTTATATGGTATTATACTTGTTATGCTATAGACATTGTATAATCTGATGAAGTTTAGATCTGATTTAAAGAACTTTAGATCAGCACCAAGAGTTAGCATCGCTGATAATTATAATTGCTAATAGTTAGCACTGCTAAGAGTTAGTAGGTAATAAAAGTCAGCGAATATCCAAGAGTTGAAATCTTATCTATAACGGGACAAAGACCTAAGGTGTCACGCCCCAGACCTAAAAGATCCGACACACGACATCACTTACATTCATTCACTGCATGTGCACTCATAAATAATATTACACAAAATTTTCAACTTTCATTCAACACAGAAATCCTTAGCAAGTTGCCAGTAAGTTCAACACTAAAATCAACCATAACCTAACATATAAATATAAACTTCTCTTGACAATATTTAAACATTCATTTCAATTTCTTTCAGAATTATAGCAATTGAATTATGACTGGGACAATTATTAAACCGGAGATACGCAGAGTTTTCTCAGAGATTAACACTCTACTACGTCACCAGTAGCAACTTTGTTACCGGGAGCCCAGAATATATCCATTGCAAATTCTTACTTAAAATCATCCAATAACCACACTTTATAAAACTTAAACCAAATCCAATCCACACACAATGAAACAATACATAAGTATTTATTCAATAGGGACAAACCAAATATCCTATCCCACGTGTCCCCAAATGAAACACACAACAACCTAGCAACTTAGGGAACCCAAGGAACAGCAGAAGCCTTGCCAAATCCGCTAAGCACACATGTACCTTATTTACCTGAAATCACCATAAACTATAATGAGTATAAAACTCAGTAAGCATACTAATTTTTCATATATCAAATACAAATACATATATGTACACAATGCATATGTATGATATGCTGTGATCAATCAAAATCATAATCTTATCAAATCACATATCATGTAAGCGCTTACACATTCTTTCAAAACACATAATAGGAATACCATCACTCAACTACTACTTAGTAGGACTTACATATCACATATCACATAATGAGCCAAATGTCACTCGTAGGTGACATACCGTACGAGAGGAATAGTACAAGTGAGGTCTTGAAATTACACATATATAATGCTCATGCCCGAAGGTAAAAGCCAAACCCTCACCCTGATCATCGGTGAGTCCTCTCACATGCACCAATACGCCACCACACGAATGTGATGACTCACACTTCCTTTAGGTACCAATAGGATCCTCCCTACATACGGAACACATAACATATACCAATCCCGAAGGAAAGGCCACACATAAAGGCTCCACAAATCACATAAAATGCCTACTAAGTTAACAGTGAGTTCAAGTACCCTCAAAACACAAAATATTTCTCATGGACATATTACACTTCAAAAGCTTTCTTTGTTAAACATATCTTATTTTGAAAGCTCACTTTCAAAGACACATGTATGTCATGTATGTCCATGCTCACATTCATAAATACATATCTTCACATTTCATATCAAAATATACTTTGACATAACATAAACATATTCCTAACCACATTTACAAAATCATACAAAACAATTACTATGTTTATTGTGATTTCAGTAAAAAGTCTAGTATACTTACCTCTTAACACTTTCAGCTACAAGGCTTAAATCTCCTTAACCTATCAATGGAGATTAATCCTTTCATAAGCCTCACAATTCACACAAAATACTTTAAATAGCTTACAAAATTATACACAATGCATTTATCACATCAAATTGGTCTAAATATTTGGTTTCTCAAAACCTGTCATTCTGACCACTTACACTTAACAAAAATTTCTAATACATCAAATGATATCCAATTACTCCAAAATCAGAATATACCATTCTTGACTCATATATCCTTCTTATATATGAATATTATATCAAATTTCCTACACAATCCATTCCATACACACCATCGAATCCAAACTACAAACCTGACAGGATCAAGATACTTACTGAACAGTATTCAATCTCCCAATTTTATAAAATCATATACTAACTCAAAAATTATAAAACTATCACATAATTACTCTTAACACATATCTCAGTACATGATAACTATTTCACTTCCAAATCACTGCCAAAAGTATTTTAAAACTATTTTATTCCATAGCTTTAAAAATCTGTTAATTAAATACTGCAATGAGCTGATACACTTTAGAAATTCATAACACTTCAACCACATTGATCTAAATTTTCAATTCCGAGTATATCATATTAGACATATAAAATTATCATATTCCACAAATTCATAATTTTTGAAGATCATTCAGTAGGACGAAATTATTTTCCACTGTATCATACTGTTTACACAGGAAATTTCCAGAATTCCAGGGTCATTTTGGTAAATTCACTACAAATTCAATTTCCGAGATTTTCAGTCGATTCAAAGTCTCAAATGATCCTAAACATGTCTAATTTCATATACTCAAAATTCAAAACCAGAATCGAATCACAACAATTTATAAAATTCCTAGATCAAGAGGTTATCCAGCAGAAATTCCATAATTCATCATGATTTATCAAACTATCTTATAGATCATCATCAATTCTCACAACATCAAACGAAATACACATCAAATCCTTAATTATACATATTTCCAAAAATCAAAACTTAAAGAAATTAACTTAATTAACACCAATAAATTGATAATTAGTTGTGATATACCTCTAAAGATCCAAAATTCTCATTTTCTTCTTCTTTTTCTTCTTCTTCTTCTTCTCTTTCTCTCTCCTTTATTTCTCTCTTCTCTCTCTAAAAATGGGTAGCTCGACCAAAATGAGAGAATTAGGGTTTTTAAAAGTGTATTTTTATACTAAGTGGTTAATTTTTGGTATTTACAAATTTACCCCAAAAACTTTTAAAGTATTACAATTTGGTCCCTAAAATAAATCTAAAGTCTTGCAATTAAACCCAATGCTAATAGTATCACCTTAACCTATACAAACACTACTAATAACAATATATAAATCAAGTATCACCAACATACAAATAAAATACGTATATTTATACATTTATAAATACTTATTCTTACCAATCGTAGATACTGGTTACTACAATTCTCCCCTTCTTATAAGAATTTCATCCTCGAAATTCATGACTTGAGCAAACATATGAGGATACTTAAATCTCATTTCTTATTCTCATTCCCAAGTTGCCTTTTCAACAGTATGGTTTATTCATAAAACATTTACAAAGCAATCTTTTTGGTATATAAGATTTGCTCATAACTTAGTCTGTGAGAGAAGTACGAAACATTCATCCATAAAATAAACACATGACACACATTATGGACTTATAAAATTATACACACATATTTTTATTCTTTTCTCCCATTCGTTCAATATTTAATGGGTATCTATACACTTCACCTTTCATTCATTAAAGAATAACATAGATGTAGAATACCCATACTAATCTCTTAAATAAAATTCTTAACTCCTCTGAAAATTTTAATCCCTTCAACATATACTCATACGTCATAATATCATTCACTACCTTGATATCATTCTAAAAAAATAATGTAGTATTTCTACGCAACTAAGTTGTCATTCAAATCAGAATATTGAAAGCATTATCTTAAACGATCAAAAATCAACTTCAATAAAAAGACCTTTAGTTCAACTGATTCTTAAACTATAGATCTTAACATTATATCTCTTACTTTAACTCTTAAAAAAAAATAGTCCACCTTATTGGACATCATTTTCTCATTGAGATTGACATGTCTGCTTTTTCTAATATGCTCGATTTCAAATAGAAAATATTCTACTAGCACAATTACTGTGATGGCAAATATGATTCTTTTAACTATTCCTTTAACGTCATCCACGTAAAAGGAAAGGACAAAACGATTATTGATTTTCTTTCATAAAACTCTATAAATAGCCTAAACCTCATAATCACTTTTCTAGCAATAAATAAAACCAACCTTCTTACCATCTTCATAATGAATCCCATTATCATAACTCCTCCTGTTCCTTTTTCTCCACCACAATTTTCAGACCTAATCAAAACCAGAACACTCCATTCCCGTGCCAAAGAATTCATCAGACACTACGCCATCTTAGCAGTCCAAGAACACGGCCTCACAGTTCTTGGTGGCCCTTTGTTCAACTTAGAATACCCTTTCTTTCACCTGCACTCTTTTTTCCCATTTTCCCAATAGTCCAAACCTGTCCTTTACTTGTTATGGTACCTGTTGGATCTGTATACAATCGCCATGGAATTCCCATCACTTAGAACCCTCCAAAAATTAGAAAAATGTGATGAAGATCATCCAGCCCTGATTTTTCTCCAATGGTTTTACCCAAAGACATGGTGGATAACTAAATTTCAATACATGATTGCAAACAACACAAATGCTGCAGTCCCCAGACAACATCTTTGGTCAGTCTTACTTCTCCAACGGAAGGGTATGATTATTTCAGATCACGAGATTCATTATTACCCCACTGTTAAGGATTACTTCACATTTACCCTTTCACTAAAGGGATCAATTAAGCTCTGGCCTGAAGAAGTAATTCAGCAAAAGAGAGAACTTGAAAGAATTCTTGCTCAGGAAAATCAAATAATTCCTCCGTCTGTTTGGATCTCCCCAGAAGATGCTGCACCTTGGGAACAAGTTGAAGCTGACTTTACAGAAGACCTGAATTTTGCCAATATACTCAAATTTCAACAAAGACAAAAATATCATCTTTCACATCTCAGAAATACAGATTACTCTACTCATCATCACCATATCCCAAACATGACTTATTATGCCAGATACAAACAAGCAATGGATAACCTTCACCAATGGTCTCAGCTAACTGTCCCGACAGAACCTACCCAATCTCAGCCAGTTGTCCCGACAGAACCTACTCAATCTCAGCCAGTTGTCCTGACAGAACTTGACCAACACCAACCCAATCTTGACTTATCCCTCTTTCAAGACTCCCAACCTTATCCAACCGATACCCAAATCCAAGAGGAAGCCAGCACATCCCTCATCCAGACCAGCTCACCTGGAGAAGATCAAGATATGGTAGACCCATATTCCACTCCGCCAGAGCCCTCATTCAATGTATGGGAACAACAACTCCATAAGTTCCTCTCTCACGGATACGACACAGATGAAAGCGACCAAGGAGACTCATTTTGACCTACATTGTTGTTTCTATTTTCACAGAAACTAGATCCGTGTTGCTCTATCACATCAAAAAGAGACTGATTACTGCTTTATCTTTATGTCAAATGTGCTTTATCTTTCTTCATATCTGCTTTTAATCTATCGGCCAAAAATTAATGTTAAGACCACAAAATCTTTGTAATTAATAAAGTTAATTTGGCCTCATGTCCAAAGTCCAATTGTTAGCTCAAAAAGTCTTCAAGTCATAGATGCATTGTCGGCCATTAATGCCAAAACGGTAAAGTCCCTAAATCCATAAAATAGGCCTTTATTGACTTTTCTTAATTATCTTACCTAACTCATCACGCTTCCGACATAATTTTTATCACACTTACATATCAACATATATTTATTCAAGATTTTGCGGCCTATTATCCCTTATAAAATGATAAAGTAAAACTCATTCTTTTCTTTTCTTTTTTTTTTTTTTGCCTCACAAGAATCGAAAAAAATATATATTTGAACATACTTACACATATGCTCCACAGCTATTATCAATTTGTTTCTCTATAAATACATTATTTTTGCATCCTTATACAAACTCAAAAACATTCAAAGATTAGGGTGAGCATAACAATGGAGGAAACCTCAGCTCGTCGATTCACAAAAATTTGTGTCTTTTGTGGATCCAACCCTGGGAATACCGAAGAATTTACAAAAGTTGCAGAAAATCTCGGTAAGGTATTAGCTGAGCGAAATATACATCTAGTATATGGAGGAGGTAATCGTGGGTTAATGGGGTCTGTAGCAAAAGCAGCACACAATAATGGTAGTCGCGTTTTGGGTATCATTCCAAAACCTCTAGCTATTGAAAATATTGTAGGAAAAACAGTTGGGGATGAGTTACAAGTCTCATCTATGCACGAACGAATGGCTCAAATGCTTGGGCATGCAGATGCTTTCATAGCTCTACCAGGAGGTTTCGGGACCTTGGAAGAAATTTTTCAAATTGTCTCATGGGCACAATTACAAATCCATCAAAAACCCATTGGTTTGTTAAATGTTAATGGTTTTTACGACGGGTTGATATCTTTTCTTGACTATGCAGCGGGAACACAATTCATCCCACTTATAGCACGACGGATTCTTATTTCTGCTCCAACTGTTGATCAACTGATTGATCAATTGCAGTCTTTTATTCCTCTGTCTAATCCAACATTGCATCAGTTAGATTGGTCTACTCATGACAGTCAGAAGAAGCGCAAAATAGACTTAAATCTCACTCCGTAGCCTCTACTGTATTTTTGTTGCTGATATTGTTGTTGTTTTCCTTTTCAATAAAAGTTGTTTCAATTGATGTCTTCAATACTCTACTTCTCTATATTTTGTCATTGAGAAAATTATCTCAATTTGCTCTATCACATGCAAATTATCATTATAAGATATTCAACATCACTCTTACTAAGCATATTAGTCATAACTTAAAAGAAAATCTAAATGGTAACATTAAGATCCACAAGGTACCATTATCCACAACAACAATAATCTTAACAGCTCTTGGATACTGTGTTATCTTCACAAAATCATACAAAATTTAAGGAATATGTCAAACTTTTACACAACAAAGCTACAAATACAATCCTAAGGATTTGGCATCTGCTCGGTTCCCTTGACTCGACACTTAAAAGTCTACAGAATCATATCTTAGCTCTGATACCAATAAAAGCTGTCACGCCCCAGACCTAAAAGATCCGACACACGAAATCACTTACATTCATTCACTGCATGTGCACTCATAAATAATATTACACAAAATTTTCAACTTTCATTCAACACAGAAATCCTTAGCAAGTTGCCAGTAAGTTCAACACTAAAATCAACCATAACCTAACATATAAATATAAACTTCTCTTGACAATATTTAAACATTCATTTCAATTTCTTTCAGAATTATAGCAATTGAATTATGACTGGGACAATTATTAAACCGGAGATACGCAGAGTTTTCTCAGAGATTAACACTCTACTACGTCACCAGTAGCAACTTTGTTACCGGGAGCCCAGAATATATCCATTGCAAATTCTTACTTAAAATCATCCAATAACCACACTTTATAAAACTTAAACCAAATCCAATCCACACACAATGAAACAATACATAAGTATTTATTCAATAGGGACAAACCAAATATCCTATCCCACGTGTCCCCAAATGAAACACACAACAACCTAGCAACTTAGGGAACCCAAGGAACAGCAGAAGCCTTGCCAAATCCGCTAAGCACACATGTACCTTATTTACCTGAAATCACCATAAACTATAATGAGTATAAAACTCAGTAAGCATACTAATTTTTCATATATCAAATACAAATACATATATGTACACAATGCATATGTATGATATGCTGTGATCAATCAAAATCATAATCTTATCAAATCACATATCATGTAAGCGCTTACACATTCTTTCAAAACACATAATAGGAATACCATCACTCAACTACTACTTAGTAGGACTTACATATCACATATCACATAATGAGCCAAATGTCACTCGTAGGTGACATACCGTACGAGAGGAATAGTACAAGTGAGGTCTTGAAATTACACATATATAATGCTCATGCCCGAAGGTAAAAGCCAAATACAAGTGAGGTCTTGAAATTACACATATATAATGCTCATGCCCGAAGGTAAAAGCCAAACCCTCACCCTGATCATCGGTGAGTCCTCTCACATGCACCAATACGCCACCACACGAATGTGATGACTCACACTTCCTTTAGGTACCAATAGGATCCTCCCTACATACGGAACACATAACATATACCAATCCCGAAGGAAAGGCCACACATAAAGGCTCCACAAATCACATAAAATGCCTACTAAGTTAACAGTGAGTTCAAGTACCCTCAAAACACAAAATATTTCTCATGGACATATTACACTTCAAAAGCTTTCTTTGTTAAACATATCTTATTTTGAAAGCTCACTTTCAAAGACACATGTATGTCATGTATGTCCATGCTCACATTCATAAATACATATCTTCACATTTCATATCAAAATATACTTTGACATAACATAAACATATTCCTAACCACATTTACAAAATCATACAAAACAATTACTATGTTTATTGTGATTTCAGTAAAAAGTCTAGTATACTTACCTCTTAACACTTTCAGCTACAAGGCTTAAATCTCCTTAACCTATCAATGGAGATTAATCCTTTCATAAGCCTCACAATTCACACAAAATACTTTAAATAGCTTACAAAATTATACACAATGCATTTATCACATCAAATTGGTCTAAATATTTGGTTTCTCAAAACCTGTCATTCTGACCACTTACACTTAACAAAAATTTCTAATACATCAAATGATATCCAATTACTCCAAAATCAGAATATACCATTCTTGACTCATATATCCTTCTTATATATGAATATTATATCAAATTTCCTACACAATCCATTCCATACACACCATCGAATCCAAACTACAAACCTGACAGGATCAAGATACTTACTGAACAGTATTCAATCTCCCAATTTTATAAAATCATATACTAACTCAAAAATTATAAAACTATCACATAATTACTCTTAACACATATCTCAGTACATGATAACTATTTCACTTCCAAATCACTGCCAAAAGTATTTTAAAACTATTTTATTCCATAGCTTTAAAAATCTGTTAATTAAATACTGCAATGAGCTGATACACTTTAGAAATTCATAACACTTCAACCACATTGATCTAAATTTTCAATTCCGAGTATATCATATTAGACATATAAAATTATCATATTCCACAAATTCATAATTTTTGAAGATCATTCAGTAGGACGAAATTATTTTCCACTGTATCATACTGTTTACACAGGAAATTTCCAGAATTCCAGGGTCATTTTGGTAAATTCACTACAAATTCAATTTCCGAGATTTTCAGTCGATTCAAAGTCTCAAATGATCCTAAACATGTCTAATTTCATATACTCAAAATTCAAAACCAGAATCGAATCACAACAATTTATAAAATTCCTAGATCAAGAGGTTATCCAGCAGAAATTCCATAATTCATCATGATTTATCAAACTATCTTATAGATCATCATCAATTCTCACAACATCAAACGAAATACACATCAAATCCTTAATTATACATATTTCCAAAAATCAAAACTTAAAGAAATTAACTTAATTAACACCAATAAATTGATAATTAGTTGTGATATACCTCTAAAGATCCAAAATTCTCATTTTCTTCTTCTTTTTCTTCTTCTTCTTCTTCTCTTTCTCTCTCCTTTATTTCTCTCTTCTCTCTCTAAAAATGGGTAGCTCGACCAAAATGAGAGAATTAGGGTTTTTAAAAGTGTATTTTTATACTAAGTGGTTAATTTTTGGTATTTACGAATTTACCCCCAAAACTTTTAAAGTATTACAATTTGGTCCCTAAAATAAATCTAAAGTCTTGCAATTAAACCCAATGCTAATAGTATCACCTTAACCTATACAAACACTACTAATAACAATATATAAATCAAGTATCACCAACATACAAATAAAATACGTATATTTATACATTTATAAATACTTATTCTTACCAATCGTAGATACTGGTTACTACATAAGGGTATACTAGTAATGACAGTTGTAAAAAGTTACAATCGAGTGCTAAAAAATATGATTACATAAGTATGTTCTAGAATATTATATTCTTGATCTATTTCACTAATACATGTCTGTCGGTGGATCCCTTTTATATAGATCAGCGAATGTCAAACCTTTAGGGTATAGATGATTATTCCTAGCTAATTGTGAACATGAAGCTCGAATAGAGATACGGGTACTCAATTAAGACTGGATATCGAACAGACTCACAAGGACCTTAATGACATCCTATAAGTTGTTAATAGAAGGTCCTCTCGAGTTGAGTAGTACATGTGGTCCTTTGATATGAGTACTACAGTGAATTTGTAAGTAATTCACCATACTTTGGTTCTACGTATATCAGAGATCTTTCAAGGTCTGACTACTTGGTATCATTGGGTATGGTTCGATGCTTATATAGTCTAATGGTCGTAGAAATGAGATCCGTCAGTTCATATAGGGAGGTCATATCCTGATGCTTCGAGATTGTATTTCCAAAAATCTTATTGCCATAAGTATTAACCTAGGAAAGGATTTTCTTATGAGGTTGAACAATATAGCCAAAAAGTTTGCAGAAATTGTTCATTGAGATACGAATCTGGAGATAAGTTATGGATGAGCACATGGGGATTTAACGGTGATGATCTATGTCTTAGCACATTTAGGATATAAATGATGGAATGACTAAATATATGCATTGTGGCCTCAGTTTGTATGGTTCAATGCGTCGATTTGTAATATCTATGACGTGTGCTTAGGGCATCGATCACGGACTGATGAAATAGTTTCATTTGAAAAATTAGGTTGGAGCTAGGGAGTCTCGCAATATGGAGTGTACTTATTATGCATTGGGGTAGCGTACCAGATTGAATTGTTCAGTCCACTAATATTCAGTATGACCACTAGATGTGCACATGTCTATATTTAAGTGTTAAATACATTAATTAGTTGACAATTATTGTTAACTGATAATATATTGACACGTGACGCATTGTGAACCCTTAGTTGGGTTTACCTAAGTATGTAGTATACTGGGACCCACTAAAGGGTATACATGGTAACCATATAAAAAAGTGCAAAATGATAATTTTACTAATTTATTTAATTATTAAATATCAAAATATCTCATTATTATATAATATTGTCAAGTATATATATATATATATATTAGTATTACATTATTGTGTGAGATATATATGTGTGAAATATGTGTGAGATTAACATAAGAGAAGAAATTGCAAAAGAGTTGTTGTTTTGAACAACAAAAAGGTGGCCAACCATTTTTGAAGAAAATTAGGAAAGGAAATTGTTTCTTTTCTTTTGGATTTCAAGAGTTGAAATCTTGGATACCAATTGCATATAGCTTAGGGTTTGAAATGTTAAACCTAATGTTGGATACAAAGATGTTGTTTTAGACAATTAAGCTTACCTTATTGATTGCCAGAATTGTCAATGTTTCACTTCAGGCTATTCCAAATTTTAAAGAGTTAAAAAAGAAACCAATGGTGAATTTCTCGATCAATTTATATTAATTTGATTAATATAATTTTATTGTATTCATTATGTTTTATGCTTTCACTGTGCCACTCTGGTGCTACTATATGTATGTGATGCATATAAGCATGATTTAATATATGTAAGGTAAGTATTTGGTATAATGAACACATAGCACATGTATACACTGTAGAACTATAAACCTAAATCACATACTCCTACAAAAATAGTATTAGAACACGGTGTATTGATTTGGGTAAAAATGTAATTGTAGAAGTGTTGTTGATAAAGTCTTAATGTTAAATGGTGCAATTAAAGTGTTAAAATAGGTATGCCAAAGTTGTAATGACATTGGGCGCTACGACTTTGGTTTATGGCACCACAGTGCTGGATAGACAGGGTCGTAATGCTAGGGTTCTGCCTCCCAGCATTGTAGTGCTGAGGCTTGGAGCCACGGCGTTGAGGGTTTCGCCCCCTAATGCTGTAGCGCTGAAGAGTTGGCACTGTGGCACTAGGGGCTTTGCCTTTCAGCACTGTAGCACTAGTAACTCAGTGCTTCAATATTGATATCGTTCATTTAAATAGTACTTTTTATAGTAATTTTGAAAAATGTTTCAAAATAAAAAATACATGTATGGGTTTATAAGATGTAGTGATAAAAATTATCAATTTACATTATAAACCAACGTTTATGAGATGTAGTGATTAAAATTATCAGTCTGCATTATAAACCAAGGTTTATGAGATGCACTGATAAGAGTTATCAATTTGTATTATAAACCAGAAACATTTTATTTTTGTGCTGGTAACTACAATGGGAGCTCTACTTGTGGGTGATTAGTTGTGTTTGTATAAAAATAAATGAATGATTTAGAGATCATCTACCTGAAGATGGAATCCAATATTTCAAAAATCTCTCTTAATGAAATTAAATAGTAATTTATTATGAGATAATATTTTACTTGATCCGTCTTGTTAATACTATGTAAATGAGTCATATTGGTCTTGTCCTAAGATTGCCACAGTGTAAGGGATCTAGTCGGTGTGATATGTGAAAGTATTGCCCAAGATCGTTACAGTGTAAGGGTAGTATCAGTAACATATTTTTTATTATTGATAAGTTGATCTGGAATACACTTACCCTAGATTGCTATAGTGTGTGGATAATGTGTATTCAGGATTAATGGTAAGAGTTTCATAAGACGCAATTAACAAGAGTTGTCTACCTGTTGAATTTATAAGGGCCAAGATCGCTATAGTGTAAGGCTTGAGTAAAATTCTAATAGGATCTACTTCTCACTGTATAGTTTAAAAAGTTTAAGTTATCATTTTTTCATTTAATTAGATTACCAGAATTATGTAAAGCAGTGGGAGGGCATTTTAGATTAAAAAATGTATAATTATTATACTCATGATCTAAGATGTTTAATTAGTGATTTAATTATGATTTTACTAACATCTCATATTTTATTTTGGCTTGTGAAGGTTTGATGGCTGCTACGAACCTTTTACTGTGCATAGTTAATGCATACCAACTCAAGGGTACCAAGAATTACTCTGACTGACAAATAAATCTCAGAAATGTTCTGAATTGAAGAAAGTCTAGATATGTTGTTGATTAGAGATTGTCAGAAGGCATTTTTGATAGCGCCACCCCAAAGGACAAGAACAAATATGGTGTGATTTTCTTCGTTTAGGGTGTTTCATCTTCTACTCTGACGGCTTTTGAAAGTTTAAAAAGAACAAAAAGGTGAGATAAATGCCCAAGATAAGTCCTTAGAGGCAAAAAATATACAAGCCTTAACAAAAGAGCAAAACAAATGAAAAGTGTTTTCACTGTCACGAGGTTGGGCATTAGAAGCGTAATTACTATAGATACTTTGCCACTACAAAGAAGACTCTCTCAGGTACGTACTTGACAATTATAGACATTTATATAGTATTTGATGCTAGTTTTAGTTGAGAATTAGATACCGTATGTCTTTCTCACATCTGTAATACATTTCAGGGACCGAGAGAGAGACTAAAATGTTACAGCCTAGAGAAGTGATGTTACGAGTAGGAAATGGAGATTTCCTGTAGGTCCGAGCTATTGAACAGTTTAATTTACTTCTCTTTTGTAATAGAACTGTTGTATTACATAATTGTTATTATGTACTTAACATTATTAGACAGATTATGTCTCTTTCTATCTTGATAATGAAGGATATCATATGAACTTTAGGAACAATTCCTTATGTTCATATGATGTAAATAATGTATTATTAACTGAGTATCAATTAATAAATGGGCATTACAATTTGGATACAATTAGAAATGTCATGAATGTGCAAGCTACTGCTAATAATAAACATAAATTGAAATCTTTAAATGACATGAAATTGTGGCACATGATATTAGGTCATACAGGGGTGAGACGCCTAACCAGTCTAGTTAAGGATGTTTAAATACTTGATCTGACCATAAAACCTTATCCAGTTTTTTTAATCTTGTATTCAATAGAAGATGACCAAATCTCTATTTTTAGGTGTTGGACATCGGACCACTCATTTATTAGAACGGTACATAGTAATGTATGCAGTCCAATAAATCAAGCTGCTGTAAAAGGTTTTCGATAATTTTTATGAAACATAAGTAAAAAACCCTTGAAAAGTTCAAAGAGTTTTGACTTGAGGTAGAGAAACAAACTGATATGTACGTCAAGCACCTTTATTCAGATCGAGGCAGTGAGTAAATAGGCAGTGAATTCTCGTATTATTTAAAGAAGAATGAGATTCTCACTTAGCATAGTCCTCTAGGTACTTCATAACATAATGATGTTATAGAGAGGAAGAATTATGACTTTATTAGATATGGTTCAATAGATGATAAATTTTATCAATCTCTCTGAATACCTGTGAGGATATGCTCTAGAAACATCTACTTATATATTGAAAAGAGTTCCATCTAAAGTTGTTCCTTCCATTTCGTATGAGATATTGAAAGAAAGAAAGTCGATTATTAAATATTTTAAGATTTGAAGCTATCCTGCTTATGTAAGAATTGTACAGTAGGATAAATTTTCACCCAAAATGTACAAGCATAAGTTCATTAGGCATCCTTAAAATTTAATGGGCTACTAGTTCTATGACCCTAAGGAGTGAAATGTGTTCATTTCTCATTGCCACTTTTCTAAAGAAAGAATTTGTCATAGATCGTAGGGATTATAGAAAGATTGCACTTAGTGAAGTTAATAAAGTAATCAATGAACCAGAGATGGAAACTTAAGGTTAATTGAGGAGTAGACCTCTAACACAACCTTCATATAGGTCAGAAAAGATGTCCAAGCCATCTATTAGGTATGGTTAAATGTCTGAAGGTACACTTGAAGTTTTGTTAGTAGAAAAAAATGATCATTTGACTTATAAAGAGGCGATATTAGACATCGATTCGGGATGGTGGCAAGAAGCCATGAAATTTTAAAGTGGCTTTATTCATCAAAATCAAGTCATAGACTTGGTTGAGCTTCCCCAAAGAATAGTTCCTATTAATTATAAATGGGTTTATAAAAAGAAATAGGTGCTAGATGGAAAGGTAAAGGCCTTTAAGGGCTGACTAGTGGCAAAAGATTATGCTCAGCGATCTGGGATCAATTACAAAGAAATCTTTATATCAATGGCAATGATAAAGTCAATTACAATTTTGTTGGCTCTTGCAGCATACTATGACTTTAAGATTTGGCATATAGATGTCAAAACGGTATTCCTGAATGGATATCTTAAGGAAGATATATATATGAAATAGCCAGAGGGTTTTGTATCCAGCCTTACTTCTAGTCTTGTATGTAGACTGAAGAAGTCCATTTATGGACTTAAATAGGTTTCCTAAAGCTAGAATCATCGTTCTAATGAGGTAATTAGACTATTTGGTTTCATAAAAAATAAAGAGAAATTATATGTATAAAAAGGTAATTATAAGCATGATTGTCCTCTTGGTGTTCTATGTTGATGACATACTAATCATTAGGAATGATATCAGTATGTTACAATTGGTTAAGAGTTATCTATGTAAGAACTTCTTCATGAAGGATTTATGAGAGGCTTCTTATATACTAGGTATAAAGCTTTATAGAGATAGAGCTAGGAAACTAATAGGACTTTCCCATTGATCGTACACCAATAGCGTCTTAAAAAGGTTTAGTTTCATTAACTGGAAGATAGTTAATATATCTTTTAGATATGGTGTTAATCTTTTGAGGAGAATGTCTCCTCAAACAAAAGATGAAAGAGTTAAAATGCCTAATATACCATATACATCAGGCGTTGAGAGCTTGATGTATGTTATAATGTGCATAAGACCTAATATTAGTATGGTTATTAGTGTTATGAGCTAGTATTAGTTTGATCTAGGTGACGACCATTGAATGTCAGTCAAACATATTTTGAAGTACCTTAAGGGTACAAAGGACAAGTTTCTCATATGTGGAGATGGTGACTTACAGAAGAGATGATACATGGATTCAGATTTCCAGTCTGACTTAAATGATAGAAAGTCTACATCTGGGCATGTGTTTACTCTCCATGGTGCCACAATAAGCTGGAAAAGCACCAAATAGGGGTCCATAATTGATTCAACTATAGAGGTAAAGTATATAGCTATCTTAGAAGTAAGAAAAGAAGATGTATAGATTTACAAGTTTGTTGCCTAGCTTAGAATAGTTCCAAGTTCGACAGATTCTATCCCACTCTTTTACGACAATAATGGGGCCATTGCACAAGTTATAGATTCAAAAGCACACCAGAAGTTTAAGCATGTGAAGAAGAAGTACCACATAATTAGAGAGATCTTGGCCAGATAAGATGTAATTATTTGAAGAATAAATTTGATAAATAATATAGCGGACCTACTTATTAAGGCCTTAACTCCAAAGGTTTTTTAGAAACACATCGAGTCTATGGCTATTAGATACCATCATGAATGACACTAGAGTAAGTAGGAGATTGTTAAGATTAGTGCTTACGTGCCATTCTTATATATATAAATATTTATAATTTATACAAATATACATTTTCATTAAATCGTTAATTACTTAATTATATGGTATTATGCATGTTACACTACAAATATTGTATGATCTGAATGAGTTTAGATCTGGTCTAAATGAGTTTATATTAACACTAAGAGTTAGTATTACTGAGAATTATAATTGTTAATAGTTAGTACTACTAAAAGTTAGCAGGTAAGAGTTAGTGAATATTCAAAAGTTGGAACTTTGTCTATAATGGGATAAAAATGCGAGGGTATACTAGTAATGAAATAGTTACAAATAATTGTAATCAGGTGCTAAGAAATATCATTATGTAAGTATGTTCTCGTACATTATGCTGCTGATCTATTTTCATCGATGTAGATCTGTCGGTGGATTCCTTTTATATAGATCAACGTATGTTATACCTATAGTGTATAGATGATTTTTCCTGGCTGACTGTGAGTTTGGTGCTCATATAGATATATAGGTATCTAATTAGGACTAGATATCGAACAGATTCACGATGACCCCAATAGACATCCTATGTAAGCTGTCAATAGAAGGTTCTCTTGAGTTGAGCAGTATATGTAGTCATTTGACCTAAGCGCCATAGTGGGTTTGTAAGTGATCCACCATACATTGGTTCCATGCATGTCAGATGCTTATGGAGTCCGATGTGTATAGATATGAGATTCATCAGCTCATATAGGGAGGTGTATATCCAGATGCTCTAAGATTGTATCTAAAAAAATCTTATGCTATAAGTATGAACCTGGGAAAAGAGTTTCCCATAGGGTTGAACAATATAACAAAAGTATTTGTATATATTGTTTATTGAGATACGAATCTGGAAATAGGTTATGAAGGAGCACATGGGAATTTAAGAGTGATAATCTATGTCCCCGCACATCTAGGATTTAGATAACTAAAGGACTAAACGTATATGTTATGACCTTAGGTTATATGGTCGTGGTGATTTGTAATATCCGTGACGTATGGTGGCGCATCGATCACGCACTGATGCAATAGTTCTATTTGACAAATTAGGGGTAGACCTAGGAAGTCCCGTAATATAGAAACTCATTGTACACTGGGGCAATATACCAGATTGAATTATTCAATTTAGTAATATCCAGCATGACCATGGGATTATACGTGTTTGTATTTAAGTGTTAAATAAATTAATTAATTGACAATTATTGTTAACTAATAGTATATTGACATGTGGCACATTGTGGGCCCTTGGTGGAGTTTATCCAAGTGTGTGGTATAATGAGACCCAAAAAAGGATATACTTGGTAACTATGTGAAAAAGCAAAATAGTATTATTTAATGGTTAAATAATCAAAATATCTCATTATTATATTATATTATATAATATTTTTATATATATGTATTGATATTATATTACTGTGTGAGATATATATGTGTGAAATGCGTGTGAAATTAACGTTAGAGAAGCAATTTGAAATTGCAAAAGAATTGTTGTTGTTGTTTTGAACGACAAAAGGGTGGCCAACCATTTTTGAAGAGAATTAGGAAAGGAAATTATTTCTTTTCTTTTGGATTTCAAGAGTTGAAATTTTGGCTACCAATTACAACAATTCAAGCTATTGTTTTATTGATTAACGGTTGATCAGTGGTAAATATATAGCTTAGGGTTTAAAATATTAAACCTAGTGCTAGATACGAAGCTGCTGTTCTAGACAGTCAAGCCTACCTTGTTGATTGCTAGAATTGCCAATGAGTTTCACTTCAGGCGGTTCCAAATTTTAAAGAGTTCAAAAAGAATCTAATAGTGATTTTCTTGATCTATTTATATTAATTTGATTAATATAATTTTATTGTGTTGATTATGTTTTATGCTTCCGTTGTGTCACATATGGCACATGTATACACTGTAGACTTGTAGACTCGAATCACACACCCCTATAAATATGATTACCCTATCTTGTTAAAGATAAGCAGATACTTGATCTGACTTTGAAATCTTGGTCAGTTTATAAATCCTGAATTTAAGGGAAAATGACCAAATACTTATGTAAGTGTTAGACACCGAGCCATTGATTTATTAGAACTAGTACATTGAGTGCATTTTGATACTTCATTATCTTTATCGTAATTGTTTATGATACAAGCATGTGTTTCTGGGAAACACAAGTCGAAAGCTTTTGTAGTGTTCAAAGAGTTCTGACTAGAAGTATAGAAACAAACCCTTATGTAAATTGAATACCTTTGATGAGATCAAGGCAATTTATACATGAGTAGTAGATTCATAGATTATTTAAAGGAGAATAATATTTTTACTGAATATAGTCCTCTAGGTACTCCTTAACACAAAGCTACTTTGAAGAGAAAAAATTGAAATTTATTTAATGTAGTCCAATTTATTTTTAAGCTTCACCAATCTTTTAGAATATCTTTGGGATTGTACTCTAGAAACTATTATTAAATTATTGAACAGAGTTCTATCGAAAGTTATTCTTTCTGTTTCATATAAGATATGGACTAGAAGGAAACCACGTCTTATATATTTTAAGATTTGAGGTTGTCCTACTTGCATAAGAGTTATGCGACAGAATAAACTTGCACCCAAAAGATACAAATATTAGTTCTTAAGATATTCCAATTATTTTATAGGATACTATTTTTATAATCTAGAGGAGTGAAATATGTTAACACTATCTTTTTATAGGTCCTAAAAGATATCAAGGCCTGTTAGATATGTTAGATACCTAAAAGTGCCCTTGGTATTTTCTTAGTTAAAGAAAATGATCCATTGACTTATAGAAAGATAATGTTAGACATAGATTTGGGAAACTTGCAAGATGCCATAAAATTTGAAATTGACTCTATGCATGACATTTAAGTCTATAACTTAGTTGTGCTTCCTATAGGAATAATTCTTATTTATTGCACATGAGTTTACACAACGGAAGTGTGGGTCTAATATGAAGGTAAAAACCTTTAAAGCCTGACTCTTGATAAAAAGTTATACTTAGAGATCTAGGATCGATTTATGAGAAAGCCTCTTTTAGCAGTTACTGATGCGATTTTTCTATATTTTAAAAACGAATACAAGTATACACTATTGTATACAAGTAATAAATGAACAAAAGAGTTCAATGTCGAACCCATAGGGATAATTTCTACTTTTAACCAAGTCCTAAAATTATTTCTTTCTAGCAATTATTTAGAAAAATAAAAATTTAAGGATGAATTTAGAAAATATAAAAACACTGAACAAGGTAAAGAGATTTGGAAGATAGCAATATAGAGAAAACCTAGGATTAATACCATCCCTCAATATGTTTTCCAATGATTAATCCTCTAATTTTTAATTCTCTTAATCTTTATTATTGATCAAGACATTAATGTATTCACAAGCATCTTCCAAGAATACCTTAATTTACCAAATACCTATATTCCTATGATACTTATAATAAATTAAGATTCATTAAGATTAAGTCTTATTGATCATACATACCAATTAGGTATATTCATATTCTAATTTGAAACTTGCATATACAATATTGAATGTTACTCTATAATTATGCATTAAATTATTGAGGTCTAAATATAATGATTCCTCTTCTAAGTTTATAAAAAATATTACTAATTTATTCACCATATATTGGCCAGATTTATTGAAGCATTAAGAACAAGTAATTTGAATAACAAAGAATTAAGTTTATTAAATATTCAAAAGATATGGCAATTAAGTACACATATTGAGTTAAAGTATTAACTCTAAAAAAAAATTTAGCTAATGGCTACAAGAGAACAACGACAAAAATAATAAGAAAACATGATACAATCAATAGCAAACCGATATAGATGTCGAATTGCTCTTGATTGCACTACCTAAGAAACTTTTGATGCCGTGCTGTTTCAAATAAGCTTCAATTACTCTCTAAGACTTGTGCTGTATGTTCTTGATGTTCTTGGATATTCTCTAAAGGCTGGGTACAAGGGGCCTTTTATAGGGATTGAATTGAGGTTGAAATCTTTAATTCTTGTCGGCTCAGGAATCGCATTGTTGCTGAGGTGCTATGTTGCTGTTATTGGGGACCTGCAAGTAAAAAGCTGTATTACTGGAGCAGTAAGGGTCTAGCTCTAGAGCGTTGAGCTATCGCTGGCGCGATGGTAAACTGACATTGGGGCGATAAATTGCGACTTAAACAGGTCGTTTTTTTTTATTTTCTTATTTTGATCACTATTCCAGCACTGGGGGAAAATTTCTATGGCATTGGAGCGATAAGTCCATATTTTAAAATTTTTGTATCCTTACTTTAAATTTCATTTAAGTCTTTATAAATAACAATAATGCACAGAAATAGCCATTTATTCTCATAAAATACTAAAATATCAAAATAAAAATATGAAAAAATATATATAACAAATATACCCTTATTAGTTACCATGCTTAAGTTAATTCAAATTGTTGGCTATTAGAACATATTAATATTTTGAGGTATGGTAGATGGATATAAAGATGGTATTTTAAAATGTATATATCGAATAAGAGATATGTATAAAATGGCCTGAAGGTTTTACATTCAGCCTAACTTTTATCTTATCTTAATGTGCAAACTAAGGAAGTCCATGTGGACTTAAGCAGTTTTTTCGAAGCCGAAATCTTTGTTTTGACAAGGAAATTAGAGAGTCTGGTTTCATCAAAAAGTAAGAGAAAGCGTATGTGTTCAAAAAAGGAAGTAGGAGTATAAATATCTTTCTAGTTCTCTAAGTGAAAGACATACTCAATGTTAGAAACAATGTTGGTATGTTACAAGTCAGTCGGTTAAGAATTATCTAAGTAAGAACTTCTTCATAAAAGATTTGGAAAATGCTTCCTACATACTGTATATAAAATGTTATATAGAGTTATAAGGCTGATAGGACTCTCACAATCTTCGTACATTGATAAAATCTTAGAAATATAAAATTTTAGTAACTATAAGATAGTTTATGCATATTTTAGATATGACATTCATCTTTTGAGGAAGATGTGCCCTCAGATAGAAGATAAAAGGATTAGAATGTTTAACATTTTCTATACATCAGTTGTTAGTAGCTTGATATATGCTATATTATTTACGAGACTCAAATTTGGATGGCTGTAAGTATTATGAGCTGGTTTCGATCTGATCTAGATAACAACCATTGAATGGTTATGAAACATATCTGAAATATTTTGGAAGTATAGAGGATAAGTTTCTAAATCATAGAAAAATTTACTTAAATATGAGAGGATATACAAACTCAGACTTTCAATCTAGTTTGAATGATAGAAAGTCTACATCTGGTTTTATATTTCTTCTTATTGGTATCGTAGCTAGTTGAGAATGTAATTTAGATATCTGCAGCTGATTCTACCTTAGAAGCAAATATGTTGTGGCTTGAGGAGTCTACAAAAAATGTTTTGTGGATATTCAAATGAGTTACAGAGCTTATAATAGTTCTAAGATCTATGAATTCTATCCCACCATAATGCAACAATAACTGAGCAATCGCTCAAGCCAAGAAGCCATAAGGTGCATCATCAATTTCTCATTAGTCGAGGATGAGTAATTACTTACGTTTAGTGGTATTTGATGAGTATAATTTAGATACATATTATAGTCCCATTTTATCTTAATAATTATTCATTTTCAAGTAAATTCATAGTTATTTATGTATTGATTGTTATTTTTATAGGTTTTTATCATAATGAGATGGGAATGGAAATTAATGGAGTATATAGGGAATAAAATCCAATGATTTGGAGGCAAAAAAAATGCATATTGAAATGCTACAGCAAAATATGGACCAAAATGGAAAAAAAATGCAAAATTGGCAATGAACACCCAGCTTTGAGATTTACAACACCCAATGTTCTTGCATAAAAGAAGAACACCCCATCATTCATTTTATTAACGCCCCAACTTTCATGCATTAATAGAAACGCCCCTGTATTAGCAAACATCAATGCTGGGGTAACATTTTGGATCTAGATCACAATGCCCCAACGTTGACAAAGAAATGCTGCAGTGCTATTGACAGCCTTATGTTCAAGGATGATAATGCCTCGACGTTGGTTCAAAGCTAGAGCATTATCAAGTAAATGCCCCAACGTTTTATCATAATTATAAAAACCTTGCATTTTGTCCCCTAGAAAAAATTTCGTACCTCCTCTCTAAAAACCTTAAAGTTTTTAAACTCCAACATCGTTCTAACCTAGAAAATAATCCATAATTGACAATCAAACACTAAAAACAACACTTAAACACATTTGGTGGAGAGATTACACAAGATCAACCTATTCAAGATCATTTTGGAGGATCAATTCTTGATCAATCCTTGCATTTGAACTTCATTTGCTTCAATCATTATTGGTTTGATCTGAATTGATCTGCTTATATCATGTTTATATTTTTATTTGATCTTGACATTATTACCATATTGATCTAAGTTTAATTTCTAAGATTATAGCTTTGATGGATTGATTAGTTGGATCCAATTATTGTGAACTCAATTCTTATTCAATTTGTTGGATCTTAATGCTTTTGATATACTGGTCATATATTGAATGATTAAGTGATAGCTATAGTCCTAGATCTACACCATATATATTTAGATCTGTTGTCTAATTTGATTGTTTAATTACAGTTGGTAACATAGATAATTATTAATTTAATTTTAATCAAAGAAATAAAAAAACCATTTTTCTGGATAAAAGTAAGAGGATACAATTTTAGTGATTGGTTAGAAATACGATAAATTCCTCATAGGATCGACGCTCTATTCACTCTATATTACTTATTCTCGATAATGTGCATTTACGTTTAATATAGAAATCAGACAACAAGGCCTAAACTTTTAGGGTGTTTGAAAAACACCTAGAGTCGATAGATATGAGATATCATCATTAATTGTACTAAAGCAAGTGGGAGTTTGTTAAAAATGGTGCTTACGTGCCATTCCAATAGGAATATAGTGAGTTAATTAAAAGGAATATTCTTACTTGATCATCGAAAGAGGCTTGTAGGTAATTATGATTCTTGGTTGACAATTGTAGTAGAATAATTGATTCAAAAAGGGGAATTAGTGATTTGGGCAAAATATAGAGTGAAGATTCGAACCTAGGCCTATCTTTACTAGTGAAATTATAAATTTTGCTACATAACTCTATTATCTTTTATTTCTCCTAGCTTTTTTTTAATTATTGAATCTTTTTATCAATCATTTGGATAAACTAAAAACTGATATAGTTTAGTACTTAGCAAAAATATAATAACAAGTCCTCGTGGGACTGATACTGTACTCATCATTATATTATTTGTTACGATTATTAGCACTTGTGTTTCTAAATTCAACACAATTAGTTTTTTGGTGACATTTAGTACCAATCAGTTCATATTTAATTTAAACTTTCCATTTAGTTTTTTTTATCTTAGGTACTCATCCAGCGTGCATGAGACATACTAGAAGCGTTAAGGCTATAATGTTTGATCTTGAAATCGAGAAGTTCTTGAGGAAAATTCTTAAGATAAGGAATTAATAATTAAATCCACAACCAACCATGGGAGATCATGTTAACGTAGCAATTCAAGGTTGTGGTGCGATTATGTAGTATCATTAATTGATACTATTGGTTCAAGCATTCAAAGTCCTACCATTTAAGCCAATAATTTTGAGCTAAAACCAACTGTTATTCAAATGATTTAGAGCACAATGCAGTTTAGGGAAGCTGAATGATGATCTAAACCAACATATCATGAATTTTATAGAGATTTATGATACTTTTAAGCATAATAAGGCTTTGAATAAAGTAATTTGCTTTCAAATTTTTTCCTTTCTTACTTCGGGATAAGGTAAAAGGTTGGTTGAATTCATTGCCAGCTGGATTAATCATTACATTGGACAATTTTGCTTAAAAGTTCCTAGCAAAATTCTTCCATCTAGCAAAGATGGCCAAACTGAGAAATAACATCACTTTGTTTGTGTAGTTTGATAATGAATCCCTTTATGAGGCCTAAGATCATTATAAAGAATTGATAAAGAGATGTCGACACCATAGGATTCTAAGGTGGTTGCTGATACAAACTTTTTAATGGGTTGATGGGACATTTAATAACCTATAGATACAACAACAGATGGTGCTTTGATAGGCAAATCTATTGATGAAGCATTCGAGTTGTTAGAAGAGATGCAAACAAATAATTTTTAGTGGCCTTTATAGAGGGTGAATCCAAAAAGGGTGGCAAGTATTAATGATCTAGAAGTCATTGTAGCCTTAACTACTCAAGTTAATGCTTTGTCCAAAAAGCTTAAATCAATAAGTATTCAAGCTAAGCATAACTTATTTGTAGTTGGTAAAAATTACAATAATAGTCACATCAGTAACTGACACGACCAGAATATAGGAGTTTATTCTCAAGTGCAAGATTGTCGAAGTAATAAATAACCCGATGAGAACGGGGTCGATCCACAGGGAAGTAGAATTAAAATTATAAATTATAAACACTTTTAAGTCAATTAATACAGTATAAGATATTTGTAAATATTAATTCGATTAACCAATTCAAATAAAATTTAAGGTTGGGGGGATCCACTCTTGGCATAAGAAGTAAGAATATATTTAACTCTTTTTATAACTCAATTGAAATTCTTGCACAAAGAAGGTTTCAACTGAAAAATATAACAATTAAAGTTCATCATCATTTATATATTGATTAGTATTTATTTCTTTCAATTATTAGACACCAAATCTTATTAATAGGTTCAAGTATTTATTATGCTAATCTTTATATTTGTCTACAATAAATCAAGACTTTCACTTTATAAGAAAGGGTATATATACAAAATCTTGTAAATGGTTTCAAGAATTTATTGTGCCAAGTATAAAGTTTGTCAATAATAAATCAAGATGCACCACTTAGAAGAAAGGGTATTATTATTACAAATAAAATAAATACATCATATATAAATTTGTATAACTTAAGAATAAAATATTAAATTCATAAATAAGAGTTAAGTATTACCTTGCCAAGAGTTTCACCATTTCACATTAGCATAAAGAAAATTATTTGGACATAATAAAACTAAAGAAAAAGAAAAGAAATGGAAGAGGAAATACCATGACTTAATAGTAAACAAGAGAAATAATATTACAAAAACATAATACAAAAGACAAGTGTTTTGAACTAAATTCTAACTCTCTAATTACACACTTTGGGCATAAACAAGCCACCTATTTATAGAAAAATATAGATAAATTGAGACAAATTTAAAGGGAACCATTTGGATAATGAAAGTCAAGAATGGTGGCATATAATTTGCATTGATTATCATTAATGGACCCACTTGATTATCCAATTTGAAATTGATGTGGTCCGAATTAACTGTCCTTTAAAACATCAATGTTGTAGATCAGTCTCTTATCTTTTCAAATTGAGTTTTCTTATACGTAATAGATATGTATTTGAATAGTTATAGGCCCAATACTGATGACTGTTTGGATTGGGCCTGTACTGCAAATCAGTTCTGTTCTAGACCATTTTTATCCTCTAAATGCTTAAATTTCAAATACTTTATACAATACGATATATTAGCCTATTGAGTCAGCTATTCATAGGATTAAGAATCACTCCAACAGAATCTTTAGGTAGAAAGTTATGCCCATTTTATCGAACCTACCATAAAACAGTTAAAAGATAATTAGGTACAATATTGTAAACATACTTAAGTTAAGAAAATTAAATACACTAGTAATACAAAACAATGATGTAAAACTCTTATTAAATGTGTAATTTCAAGTGTTCATCATACCCCTCAACTAGTTTATTGCTAGTCCCTAACAATCGAGCATAAATAAAATTTGAATACTACCTAAGTATTTCAAACAAAACGTCAGTTAAAGATCACAATCGCTATAAAAGTTATATCAATTATAACTTCAAAATTTTTATGTATGTGTGAATTAAGCCAAAGCCTTCTTACTACAAATCACAACATATATAGCCTTGAAACATTTTTTCAAGTAAAAGCCTTAACTCTATATCGTCACAAGTGAATAACTTGTTGAATGGCTTATAATTTCACTCATGGAGTTGGAAATAGATAATTGCTCAAGAAAAAGTTATATTTAAGGACAGATAGACAAACTAACATTGATCCAAAGATAGGAAAATCAATTATTTAAAGTTAAACCATTATTGCCACATGCTAGCTTCAAGACTTTAATTATTTTATACGAATCTTACGAATAGAGAGTCTGGCGATAAGATTGTTTCCTAATGATTTTAGTCTTCTAAAATTGAATGAAGACTTTATTGAACTGAATTAACTTATTTTCTCTTTTTTTTTTTACTTCTTTTTTTAAAGACATAAGGAATCATTACAAAATAAGAGCAATTTATCACCATAATACTTTTTCCAAATTTTTTTTCTTCCTTCAGCTAAGCAACCAAATTATTCCTTATCTTAAATAATGTCATTCCAAATAAAAATTAACCATTTTAAAAGATCAATGAAAGTTCGTAAGCTATTATCTCAAATATCTCCACTCACTCACAAAAGATATATGAGTTTAAAAAAGAATATGTATACTTAAACATGAAAATTCTCTTGGCTATATATATTGAATCATCCATCTTACCACAAGGTTTAGTATTGTTCTCAAGAAATAATTTCAGAAGTTATTCTTTAGTAATCTAAATAGAAAAAGTGATTTAAACTAAATAATTTTAAAATCATACATCGATAGCAAAGCAAATTTATTTACGCAAGAGTTACCAAAAACTTAAACAGCAAACATAAAATACATTAAAAATAAACCAATTAGAATATGTTTCAAAAGTTCAGTAATATACTCTTTACTCTGTCATTCTAGAACTAGAATGCTTCTCAAGAATGCATAAATAAACCTTTTACTCACGTCATTCATGATGAATTTGTTTTTAAAGAATAAAGTGGTAACATAAAAAAATAATACTATATATCAACTATTCTCCCCCTAACCAGATTGAGACATTATCCTCAATGTCAAAATATAGAAAGAGTAAAGTATAGAAGATATCACTTGAAACATCTTTTATTGGAAATTAAACTGCAACAAAATAAAAAAGCTACACAAAATTGTTAAAAATACATAAAAGTAGATAGGCTATAGACGAAGCGTTAAATCTATCTTGTGTTTCTTTTCACTGTCGTCAGTGTACCAATCTATCTGACTCATTGTTGGATCAGATAAAGGTGTAAAAGCTTGTAGTTCATCGAGTAACTAATCAACATTTGAAGCAGAAATGAGGATCTATCGTGCTGCAGATGAGAGGTATTATTTTTTCACCGCATAGTCAAAAAATGATAACAACCCATTATAAAAACTATCAACATTTAACAAACAAATGGGTTTTTTTTATGGATTTGTAATTGTGCCCATGAGAAAATTTGAAAACTTTCCTCCAATGTTTCAGAACCTCCAAGTAGAGCTATGAAGGCATCAGTATTACGAAGCATAAAAGACATTCGTTCATGCATTGATTATACCTGTAACTCATCCCCAATTATTTATCTTACAATGTCTCTAATAGCTAGAGTTTTGAGTATAATACCAAAAAATCGATTGTCTTTATTTTGTGCACAGTTGCCACATGTCTCATTAATCTAAGACTACCTCCCTATATACTAAATGAATATTTCGCTTAGCTAACAACTTACCAAGGGTTTCCGCTGCTTCTACAAATTTTTGTGAATTTATGAGTTAATATTCCTTCCATTATTACACTCACCCTACCTCTTGAATGATTTTGAGTTTGTATAAAGATGCAGAAATAATGCAATGCATTTATAGAACCGAAAGGTGTTGTAAAGTTAAGTCACATGGGTTGTTGGATTAAAATACAAAATTTTCAACACCTTTTTACCAATTTTCAAATTGTTAGTTGAAAAAGTCACGAGTGGTTGGTTGTTGGAAAAGACGTTTGAATTTGAAATGAAACATTTAAAAAAATAGCTACAATAAATATTTACAAGTAGTTGAGATTGTGACTCACATTTTCCTCTGATTTTACGTTCAGTAACGGCTTATACACCCTCTATGGGTTGGGGATAGGCTTTCCATCCAATTTTCTTATAAATTAGCAAACATGGTCTTTTAAAGTCAGATTCCCGAGACTATACCGCTCATGTTCTTTTAGGAATATGTCTCATAATTCACGAATTGCAATATACACATATCCACTAGGATGCGTCTCAAGAGTCAATAAGATATCATCTAAAGACTCCTTACTTAAGTCATCCTTAATGAATTTAATTTTATCTTCGCGATTTACAAACACCATTCTTAAAGTGCGGCAACGTGTGTTGCAAGTCATGCACGCACACTTGTAACAAACACTTAATCATTTTGCTCTTCATTTTTTTGCAAAAGAGTTTTTACCTAAGTCAGGCATGTAGGAAATTAATGAGTCTGAAAATTCACCTGTCAATCGAAATTTGGCTTCAATTAACCAACGTAAATCAATAGGTATATTCATAATCATTAATAACCTTAATCTTTCACATCTTGCTTGGTAAAGTTTCTTTAAAGAATTTTAAGGTAATGAGGGAAAACGCTTTTTCAAATTCTTTAGAATGTCATCTATTTTTTTTAAGAAATGGAGAAGAAGAAAAGGTATCAGTAATTATGAGAAATTAACAAAACTAACTTGAAATGTCACATAGTACCGTTATCCGCCACTTAACCAGGGTGTAAAACAAAACTTTAACAAAACTACTAAATTAACCTGCAAGTAAAAATAAAAAAATAAAGTTAGAAGAAGAATAAAAATATATAAATATGTAAATATATAAAACAAAGATTAATTAGTCTTGTAACCAAGGTCTGACAGGGACACAAATTCTTCATAAAAAGTTTGGTTTTCTAGAAATGACTTGAGTCTTTGCCCATTTACCTTAAACACATTCTCATTTCTAGGATTTTCAATGTCAATTGTTCTATAAGGGTACACATGTTTCACAATAAAGGGGCTACTCCATCTTGCTCTTAATTTTTCAGGGAATATGTGAAGTTGAGAATTATAAAGTAAAACCTTTTGACCAGTATCAAATATTTTTCTTTGAATTTTTTGATCATGAAAAGTTTTGATTTTAGCTTTATGAATTTTTTAATTCTCATATGTATCATTTCTCAATTCTTCAAGTTCATTTATTTGTAATTTACGTATGTGTCCAGTAGAATACAGATTTGCATTGAAAGTTTTAATAGCCCAGTAGGCTTTATGCTCAAGTTCTAAAGGTAAGTGACAAGATTTTTCATAAACTATCCTATAAGGAGACATACCCAATAAAGTTTTAAAAGTAGTTTTATAAGCTCACAATGCATCATTAAGTCTTAAAGACTAATCTTTACGATTTGGGTTTACATTTTTTTCTAAATTTTTTTTTATCTTTCTATTTACTAATTCAACTTGTACACTTGTCTGAGAATGATAAAGGGTGGCAACTTTATGAGTAATACCATATTTTTTTATTAATGTTTCAAATGGCCTATTATAAAAGTGCTTATCCCGATCACTTATAATGGCTCGAGGGATTCCAAATCGACTTAAGATATTTTCTTTCAAAAATTTCATGACTATTTTATGGTTATTATTTCGACATAGAATAGCCTCAATCTATTTTGAGACATAATCTACTGCAACTAAGATATACGTAAATCCAAATTATAACAAAAATGGTCCCATAAAATTTATCCCCCAACAATCAAAGATTTCAATAACGAGAATAGGGTTCAAAGGCATCATGTTTCGTTTTGAAATTGATCCAAACTTTTGACAATTTTTACACGTTATACAAAATGCATGTGTATCTTTAAATAAAGTAGGCCAATAAAATCCATACTACAAGATTTTTGCTGCTATTTTTTTTGATGAGAAATGTCCCTCACATGCTTTAGAATGACAAAATTCAATAACTCTACTTACCTCATTGTCGGGTATGCATCTTTGAAATATTTGGTCACGATAATATTTAAAAAGATAAGGATCATGATGCGATAATTCTATATCATAAAATTAAGTGCAAGTATACACTATCGTATGCAAGTAATAAAGAGACTAAATAAGTCGGATGTCGAACCCACAGGGATAATTTTTTCTTTTTTTAACCAATTACTAAAATTATGTCTTTCTAATAATTATTCAGATAAATAAAAACCTAGGAATGAATGTAGCAAATATAAAAACAAAAACACAATGCAAAGAGAATAGGAAGATAGCAACGTAGAGAGAACCTAGGATTAATACTATCCCTCAATATGCTTTCTAATAATTAATCTTCTAATATTTAACTCCCTTAATCTTTGTTATTGATCAAGACACTAATGTATTCACAAGCCTCTTCCAAGGTCATGCAAGCATATCTTAGTTTACCAAATACCTATATTCCTATAGTACTTGTAATAAATTAAGATTTATTAAGATTAGGTCTTATTGATCATATATGCCAATTAGGTATATTCCTATCCTAAATTGAAACTTGCATATGCAACATTGAATGTTACTCTACAATCATGCATCAAATTACCTAGGTCTAAATATTATGATTCCTCTTCCGAGTTTATCAATAATATTACCAACTCATTCACCATATATTGGCCAGATATATTGAAGCATTAAACACAAGTAATTTGAATATCAAGGAACTAAGTTTATTAAATATTCGAAAGATATAGAAATTAAGCACACATATTGAGTTCAAGTATTAACCCTAGAAAACAAGTTTAGCTCATGGCTACAAGAGAACAGCAGTAAAAATAATTATAAATCATGATACAATTATTAGCAAACCGATGTAGATGTCGAATTGCTCTTAATTGTGCTGCCTAAGAACTCTTGATGCCGAAGAACGTCTTGTATCTCTCTTTAAAGTTGCTTCAATTAAGCTCCTATTGCTCTCCAAGACTCGTGCTCTGTATTCTTGGTGCTATTGGGTCGTCTTGGATTCATTCTTGAAGGCTGGGAACGAGTGGCTTTATATAAGGATTGATATGAGCTTGAAAATCTCAATTCTCGTCGGACTAGGACTCACACTACCGCTGGCACGCTATGCATCTGTCGCTGGGGCGACGCGTGAAAAAGCTATTACCGCTGGAGCGGTGGGATCTTGGCGTTGGGGCGCTGCATGAAAACGGCTTCACCGCTGGCACAGTATGTTGATAGCGTTGGGGCGATAGAGCGTCGCTGGCGCGGTGACTCTTCGGCGCTGGGGTACTAGACGCGACTTAAGCAGGTCATTTTTCTTATTTCGATCACTATTTCAGCGCTGGGGCGACAATACTTGTGGCGCGGGGGCGCTGGACTCATAATTTGAAAACTTTGCATTTTAGTCCCTGTTTTCACTCCTTTTGCGTTCTTTCTTTAAATTTCGTTCAAGTCCCTATAAATAACAATAATGCACATAAATAGCCATCTATTCTCATAAAACCATAAAATATCAATAATAAAAACATGAGAAAATATATGACAAATTTGCCCTTATCAGATCATCCTAATAAAACTTTCTTACCTCAGTTAAAATTATTTTTTTGTCTTGATCGTTCCATTGAGGTGGCATTTCTCCTGTTACAAGAAAATTAACAATATTAGCATACCAAGGTATTGTAACAGTAGAAAATAAAAATTCATCAGGAAAAGAATCATTAATAGGTGTTATTTCTGTTAATGAATCTTGTGCGAGTCTTGATAAGTGATCTGCAACAACATTCTCAGCTTCCTTCTTATCCTTGATAATAAATTCTTAAAGCAATAGAATCTATTGAATTAGTCTTGGTTTTGCATCCTATTTTGACATTAAGTACCTTACAACAGCATGGTCAGTAAATACAGTAGTTGAAGAACCAATTAAGTAATAACGAAATTCGTCTAATACAAATATGATAGCAAGTAGTTCTTTTTCAGTTGTTGTGTAATTCATTTGTGCACTGCTAAAGTTATACTTGCGTAATAAATTACATAGAATTTACTTTCAGGATTGTGATTCATCTTCTTAGTATTACGTAATGCATGAGGAAATGGGGGTGGAGGTGAAGGTTTTGTGTTTTCTTCATTAGGTGTAGGTTCAACACTTTCTTTACCCTTAGAGATTGATTCATCGCTCTCATGAGGTTCAGTAATTTCTTTTTCAACAATTTTACCACTCCGAAGAGTGATAACTGCTTTAACTTGATCCATGTGTTGGCTTCCTGAACTACATGCATTTGAGTTATGTTGTCCTTTGGGGTTTGGTTATGGTTGAGAAGAAAATTTTCCTTTCTCATGAATGTTCAGTGCGAATGCAAATTTTGCAAGAGTATCTTTCAAATCAGCAAATGTTTGAATATTTTGAGAATTAATAGACTCTTACTTTTCAATGAATGCATACAAAGTATCTTCAAGATTTGTCTTATGAGGTAAAACATATGGTGCATAACGTTGATGATTTTGAAAATTTTGGTATGGTTGGAAAGGTGGTTGTGAAGCCTGTGCTTGAGTGTCATTCCTCTAACTAAAATTTGGGTGATTTCGCCATGGAGACATTCCCTAAATGCAGGTAAAGTTGGGCAATCATTGGTAGAGTGATCATGAGTTTCACAAATATGACACACAATTTCTTGAACAGATTTTATTTGACCACTCTTTTTCATTTCTAAGGTTTCGAATTTTTTAGCAAGGGATGCTAATTTGGATTGAAGGTTATGGTCTTTCCTAAGGTGATAAATACCTCCACTAGATGTAGTGGTTTAATTTTTGGTAGGTGCGTTACACGTACCAGCAGTGTCCCAATTTTAAGCATTTTCTGCTAGTAAGTCAAGATAGTTCATTGCCTCTTCTGGGTCTTTGTCCTTAAATGTTTCATTACACATCATTTCTACCATTTGCCTAACTTGGGGTGTTAAGCCCTCATAGAAATTTGAGAATAATCTCAATGTTTCAAAGCCATAATGGGGACAGGTATTAAGTAATTCTTTATATCTTTCCCAACATTGGTAAAGGGTTTCTCCTTGGTTTTTGGGCAAAAGAGTGATTTGTCTTTTAAAAGAATTTGTTCTATGGGAAGGAAATTTTTTTTTTTAGGAATTGTTGTTGCATTTCATCCTATAAAGAAATGGATCCTAGCCTAAGATTTTACAGCCATGTTTTAACTTTATCTTTTAAAGAAAAAAGAAAAAGCTTAAGTCAAATTATGTTTATGCTACAATTTTGATCATTATACGTGTTACACACTTCTTCAAATTCTATTAGATGTAGATAAGGGTTCTCTACATCTAAGCTATAAAAAGTGGGTAAAAGTTGGATAATGATTAGCTTAAAATAAAATGCGTTGCATCCGGAGAAAAAATTAAGCAAGATGGTGCACCGATTTGTGTAGGGTTCATATAGTCTCTAAGTGTCCTAGGTCAGTTATGGTCATTATGTTGGGACTGATTGTCCCCTGGGTCTATGAGTCCCTCAATTTGATTTTCGGTCATTGTATTAATTGGTGAAGAATGAGAAGATGAAGGAGAATCTAACAAATTGTCAAAGGAAGTTTTGAAATTATCTTTCACCAAACAATGAGAATTAAGATCTCAAAACCAACTGCTCATAAAAAAAAATAAAACAAAATACAATAACAATAAATAATACAAATAAGAGAAAAAAAATAAAATATTAAATACAAGTAAATAAAATTGGAAAAATTAAAATAAAATAAAGGTAAATAATTAGAAGTTAGATTAATAGTGTTGGATTATTTAATAAAAGGTTAATAAATAAATAGTATGAGGTTCAGTCGTTCATGAAAATAAAAAGCAAAAATAATAAATAAACTAAAACAAGTTAGGAGGATTAGTCTTCCAGGAAAATAAAAATTGGATAATAAATAAAGTAAAGCACGTTAGGAGGCTCAGTCTTCTATGAAAATAAAACAAACAAACAAACAACAAAAGAAATAATGTCAATTTCACTTTGTCGGCAACGACGCCAAAAACTTGACATGTCCAGAATATAGGAGTTTATTCTCAAGTGTAGGATTGTCGAATTCAAGAAATACGAGACATCTAAGTCATACAAGTAAAGAGATCTATTCATTGATAAGAAAAAGAAAAAAAGGGAACGGTGATTGGATTGATGATAAAATAGAATCCTGGGTTGTGAATAGTGATTCGATTGATGAATAAATAACTCGATGAGAACGGGGTTGATCCACAAGAAAGTAGAATTAAAATTACAAATTATAAACACTTTTAAGACAATTAATGCAATATAAGATGTTTGCAAATTTTAATTCAATTAACCAATTCAAATAAAAATTAAGGTTAGGGGGATCCATTCTTGGCATAAGAAGTAAGAATATATTTAATTCTTTTTATAACTCAATTGAAATTCTTGCACAAAGAAGGTTTCAACTGAAAAATATAACAATTAAAGTTCATCATCATTTATATATTGATTAGTATTTATTTCTTTCAATTATTAGACACCAAATCTTATTAATAGGTTCAAGTATTTATTATGCTAATCTTTATATTTGTCTACAATAAATCAAGACTTTCACTTTATAAGAAAGGGTATATATACAAAATCTTGTAAATGGTTTCAAGAATTTATTGTGCCAAGTATAAAGTTTGTCAATAATAAATCAAGATGCACCACTTAGAAGAAAGGGTATTATTATTATAAATAAAATAAACACATCATATATAAATTTGCATAACTTAAGAATAAAACATTAAATTCATAAATAAGAGTTAAGTATTATCTTGCCAAGAGTTTCACCCTTTCACTTTAGCATAAAGAAAAGTTTTTGGACATAATAAAATTAAAGAAAAATAAAAGAAATAGAAGAAAAAATAACATGACTTAATAGTAAACAAGAGAAATAATATTACAAAGACATAATACAAAAGATAAGTATTTTGAACTAATCTTCAAAACATTAAAGTTGTAGATAAATCTCTTATCTTTTCAAATTGAGTTTTTTTATACGTATTAGATACGTATTTTAATAGTTATGGGCCCATTACTGATGACTATTCGGATTGGACCTGTACTGCAAATGAGTTCTATTCTAGGCTATTTTCACCCTCTAAACACTCGAATTTCAAATGTTTTGTGAAATATAATATATTATCTTATTGAGTCAACTCTTCAAAGGATCAAGAATCACTCTAATTGGATCTTTAGGTAGAAAGTTATTCCTATTTTACCGAACCTACCACAAAAGAGTTAAAAGATAATTAGGTACAATATTGTAAACATACTTAAGTTAAGAAAATTAAATACACTAGTAATACCAAATATTACTGAGCAACCTTAGTCAAAAGAAAGACCTCTTGAAGATAAATTGAAGAATGAAGCAAAGGGAAAAGCTAAAAAAAAGAAATAAGATGAAATAGAGAAGAGAGACTTAAGTCCGTACAATCCACCACCATTATTTTCCCAATGTCTTCACAGGAAGAAACTTGACAAACAATTCTCTAAATTCCTAGAGGTATTTAAAAAGCCACATATCAGTATTCATTTTGTTGATGCATTAGAGTATGCCTAACTATATAAGGTTTATGAAAGATATCCTAACAAAGAAAAAAATATTAAAAGATTTTGAATCAATTGCCTTAACAAAAGAGTGCAACACTATCTTGCAGAAGAAATTGCTGCCAATGCTTAAAAATCTAAGGAGCTTCATAATTCTATGCACCATCAAGAACTAATTCTTTGGTAAAGCATTTTGTGACTTGGGAGCCATTATTAATTTGATATCGCTATCCATATACAAGGGGAAGGCAAAGAAAACCAATGTCACTTTACAACTAGCAGATTAATCTCTCATTTATTGTTCGCGAAACAAAACACACACGAATTATAACTGTAAGTGCATGAGTTATGAGTAAGTAATAAAGTGATGAGTGAGTATCATTCCTACAAGAATTGATGCTCTAAATTAATGCTAATTACTATAGTGTTAAAAACATAACATTATCTAGGCTAATTTAAACACTAGGTTAGTTAAGAAAACCAAAATGGTAAAACAAATAATCAAACAATTTAAAGAGATTAGAATTCTATAGTAAAAGGATTCTAAGGTCTTGATTTCACTATACCTTTCCTATATTCTTCATGATTAGTGATTAACAATTATTTGTGATTTCACTAATCAAGGTTTTAAAACTAATCCCCTTACCTCTCTCGAGCGTCAAATGAGATCTTATGCATACACAATCGAGTTGATATCTCTATCTAACTTGTTTATCTATACAGGCATTATGCATAATCTTAAGTGATTATCTTAATTCTATTAGTCTCCCAAATCAATAAAATCAAAGGTTATGCTATTCAATTCCAACATATTGGTCAAAATTTCCCAAGTACACAACCCATCATCTAATTAATTTTTTAATCTAATTAGAAAAATTAAACATAAAAGCATAAATGATAAACATAAGATATAGTCATTAATTAACTAAACATATCAAGATATAGTACTTAGTAAAGTTCCATCAAACCCTATAACAAGAAATTTAGCTATCAATAGTTAAATGCACTATTACAATAATCCCAGAGTTCATAAGAGTAACTATGTTTTAAATAATATAAATTACAAATATAAATTATAAATTAAGTAAATAAGGAAGAGAGAATGGAAAACTAGTTAGAGAAGTCCTTGGAGCCTTCAATCTTCAATGGTCTTCCATAATCTATGCTCTAAGAATGATTTTGTTCATTAAAAACCCTTAGTTTTCTTTCTAAGTTCCATGATCCTCCCCCTTTTAAATGAAGCTTTTAGCTCTCTTTTTATAGGTCTCAAGATTAAGCCAAAAAGCCATATATTTGTATACAAAATGAGATATTATTAAATTAAGAGCGATAAAACATCATGTATAAAACTCACTTATCACTTATCCAAGTTGCATAATTGAAGATGTAATTGTGAAGTGGATAAATTTATTTTCTAGTGGGTTTCATTATTCTTGACATAGAAGAGGATCATAAGATTCTAATTATCCTCAAAAGGCCATTGCTTACCATTGAAGGGATACTTATCGATGTACATAAAGAAGAACTTTCAATGAGAGTCCAAGTCCAAGAGGTGACATTTAAAGTTTTCAAGACAATGAAATTTCCAAGGATATCTAAAAATTTCTCTAAAATCGATGTGGTTAATTCAGTTAGAGAAAGACGCCTTTTCTAGTCACATGAGATGAATTTCATTCCAAAGCTTGTGAGAAAGTAAAGGTGTATCAAGAGAAAAATAAGAAGAGTCATGACAAGAAAATTGTAGAGCAAAAATTTAAACTAGGTCAGTAGAGAGTTCTCTTCCGTTCAAGGTTGAAACTCTTCTTGGAAAACTTAGAACAAGTTAGTCGAGGCCACTTATTTAGAGTATTTTTATAAAGTTGTGGAATTCAAAGATGAGAATTCCAAGAAGAGGATGATTAAGTGTTGAGATCTTAGAGCCCTAGTGTCGAGTCATAAGGACAATTAAAGAAAAAGAAAGCAAGGACAGCGACTAAGCTGACATAGAGGATGATTAAGCTGACTCATCTGTCATTAGAGGAGTATTCTATTCTTTCCTTTCCCTTTACATTTGTAAAAATGTATTTCTTAAGTGTGGGGGAGGAAAACACTTCTCAGTGTCAATTTACTACTTTCTGTCCTTTTTTATTTACCTTGGCTGTTTTTTTTATTTATTATTTTGCATGTTAATGTTTTATATTTTCTTAGTTCAATAATTATTTTGGGTTTGGTACAATGTTTAATAATCAATGATAAGAACTTGATTGTGATTGAATTAATTTTTTGGGGAAATTATAGATGTTGTATTTGTTTTTATATTTGATTTTTATATTAAGTTTTTGCCTTAATTTCGATTCTTTCAACACATTGAGCACATAAGCTGAGATCATTTATTTTATTTGCTACTTAGAGAATGTTTATGTATAATAAGGGCACATAAATTCTCGCACATTCTAAAACTTATTTGATTACCACTCGAGGTAAAATTCAAGGTTGCATATGATTAAGTAAATACTTTTAAATCATATTTGGATTGTTTGAGCCTTTTAAACTTATCCAAATATATTTTTATATCTAGTCACCCTCTTTAAGCCTAATGACTATTTTTATTTGTCAACCACATTATACCTTAGCCTTTAAATATATTTTCCTTCATAACATTCTTCACACTTTAGCAAATGGTCTTGTTAGAAAGTTATGGAGAGTATTGAGCTTATAGAAGAAGGTATGGAATAAAGAGTGGTTGTGGGTTTTTGATTATTCTAAAGAGGCTTGGAAAAAAACTTAAGTTTGGAGGTATAGTCACTTATTAAAAAAATATGAATAAAAAAGAAAAAAAAAGTGGCTAAAATTTTACTATACTTTTAACTTAGAAAAAAAAATGAATGAGCAACAAAGTGAAAAAAAGAAATTAGAAATTAAGACTAGAGAGGATCTTTGGGAATATTGATGAAAGTTAAGGATGATCCGAGAATAAGAATGCATGTTTATATTGTGTATTAAGTCAAATATTATCCACTTTATCCTACCTTCAACCTAAGCCATGCATTACAACCTTAATAAAGACCTATTTGATCATTGATTAGGTGTACATCTATATTAATAGAGGGTGATATAAAAAGTAAGCATATGAAATGTGAATAATTATTCTTTTAGAGAAAATATTTTTGAATTCTTGTATCTATAAATTGATCTGAGTGCAATTGACTAATGAAATGACTTATACAAGTAACCAAGTGAATCATATATGGAGTAAGGCTAATGCATGGTTGACATTTGAAAATTTTTTATGTTTAGAGTTCCCTAAGAATTGTAACTTATATACAACCTTTAAGACACACTGTTAAGCATCAACCAACTCATTGTTTGTTTGTTTGTTTATTTAATTTTCTAGAATTCAAATTTCTCTTTTCTCGAGAATGGGCAAATTATTAAATTGGGGGTGTTTAAAGGTGTATTTTATACTTATTACTTTCATTTCCTTGAGCTTAGCATTTGTTCATTTTAAGTGTGAATTTTAGGTTTTTCTATATGCTTTATTGTTATTGTATAGGTTTGAAGTCAAAGAAACTATTTGGAATGAAAATTCAAGGAAAGCAAGCAAAATTATCAAATTTGGGCAAAAACTTAGCGCCATAGCGCTAGGAATTAGCATCGCAGCACTAGATCAGTACCTGCTACAGTGCTTAGTGCCATAGGATCAGGGTTGGTAAAAAGTGAGCACCATAGTGGTAATGCGACTATCGAGTCAGTGGTATAGTATCAGAAAGCCAAGGCTATGACGTTAGATGCTAGGTGCTAAATTTTAAATTTTAAGTCTAACTTATATTTAAAATTTTATCTTAATTTGAAGACAAAAGCATATAAATAGAAGACCAAAAAGCCAATTTTAAATGAGAGAAAAAGAGAGAGAGTAGATTTTTAAGAGTTTTAAGCAAACTTTTAGAGATCATCAAGGATAATCAAGAGAAGAAGAAGAACAAATTTAGGCACAGAAGCAACATAATTATTTCTTTCTCTTATTCTCGTCTTAATTTTATATTTTCTTCATGATGTTGAACTTGAATTGCTTTGAACCTCATAATTTCATTATAAACTAATCTTCTTTTCTAGGGGTTTCAATTAAGTCTCTACATGTAGTTTGAATTATTTTTACCATTTTATTTATATTATTCTATAATTGAATTATTTGTTCTATCTTGTATTTAATACTTTTTAAATATTGTATCACCATCTAGATTGATTAAGTAACATTTATGAACTTGAAAAATGGATTTTTGGATTAGCCATCAATAGAATAACATATGATCATTTATTATAATAAGCTTATGTAAGACAAGATTATACTTACATGACATATACAATCATTAAAGAGACCCTAGGCTTAATCAATTCTTTCTTAATTTAATTCAAATAGGAATATAGTGAGTTAATTAAAAATAATATTCTTACTTGACTATCAGAAGAGGCTTATAGGTAATTTAGGATTCTTGGTTGACAATTGTAGTTGAATAATTGATTCAAAGAGGAGAATTAGTAATTTAGGTAAAGGGTAGACTAAAAATTGGAACCCTAGGCTTATCTTTACTAGTGAAGTCATAAAATTTGCTGCATAACTCTGTTATATTTTATCTCTACTAGTTTTGTTTTTAATTTTTTAATTATTACATATTTTTATTAATATTTTGGATAAATTGAAAACTGATATAGTTTAGTACTTAGCAAAAATATAATAAAATTTTTTCGTGGAAATGATACTTTACTTATCATTATATTACTTGTTGCAATAATGTGCACTTGTGTTTCTAAATTCAACATAATAAGTTTTTATGATGACATTGTTGGGGACTTGATTTCGTTTTTTGCTAATATTACCATCAATCAGTTTAGATTTAATTCAAACTTTTAATTTAGTTTTGTTTATCTTTGCTACTCATCCATCATGCATGAGACACACTAGAAGCGTTGAGGCTATTATATTTGATCTTGAAATCGAGAAGAACTTGTTGATAGAAGTCCCCAATATAATATTGGTGATGGAAATTATAGTTTTTAGTTTTTCCTTTTAAATAAAATTATTCACGTGGTGGGTGCTTCATAATATTCTTCCAACTAGTTATAATTTACATCAACAACATCCCAATGCTCAATTAGTTTGTTTTTAGTGTGGGACAGAAATAAAATAGTTTTATATGCTTTGTTTGCATGTTCATCAGTGGTAGAAGTTTGGCAGACAAGTGTCTTTGGTGTGGAAGTTTCAAATTTAGTGGTTCTAACTTGGGGCTTTTTTATTATATATTTTTATGCTCTTTTCAATTAATGAGTTGGAAATATTTTATAGTGATGTAGAGTTGCTAGAGTTTTTATATTGTAAAACGCTGCTCTCTTGTTATATAAATTCCAAAAATTACAAGAAGCTATTAGGTCAGGGAATGGAATACCAATAGCTATTAGTGGAGCTGACAGTGTTCTACAAATCATGTTTGGAGGCCTTTTAATACTAAAGCTTTTAAGCTAAATGTGGATGCTACTATAAATGTTGTGTGAAATATGATTCGTTTAGGTTGGGTGAAGCTTTATGATTCTTTGGGTGCGGTGCTTATGGCTTTAGGTAAGTCATTCACAGCTTTTTCCGATAGAATCTTTTAGGCTGTTAGTTGCTCTCCAAGCTGTTTAGGATTTGCATGGGATGTTATACATGATTTGAATGAGATTGCTTTGTCTTGGCATGTTCTTATGGTGGAGACGAAATATTAGCAATTAGTCGATGCTCTTAATCCGTGCAGTTACTCTCACCTATGGATGGTAATTTTCTCGAGTCTATTTTTAGGCTATTAGCTAACTTTGAGAATGCCTCTTATGCTTTTAATCTTAGTGTGAAGAAAATACAATCGCTTATTTTCTAGTTAAATGAGCATTCTCTATCTTTTTTTTGTTTTAATCTCTCTTCCTCTTGCACATATTGAGCAATAAGCTCATTAAGAGTTTATTTCTCTTTTTAAGTGTTATAACTAATCTTAAAAGGACAGTATTGTGCAGGAAGAGAGATCAAGATCAGGTGCACGAGAATATCATTAGACGACTCTAACTTTAGTTCTCTTAATCTTGTAACAAGATTAGACATTTCCATAATGTACTTTCTTATGTTTCCTTTGCCTTTATACCGCATTGAAACAAGCTTAGATAAAATGGTGCTTGTTTCGACCTTTTCATTACTAGCGAATTGGTCTGCTATTTGGCTCTGAAACTTTTTAGCATTTTCTTCCTCAAGCACTGTGCCTCTGATGGTATCTGGAATATGAGTGCTTCGTGATCATACTCATGCGGTTAGAATGCTCCTATTTTTCATAAAGTGTCATTTGTTCAGCAGTACGGCTATCAGAAGGGGCAAGAGATTCTTTTATTCTGATTGCAAAGTCTAGATCCATACACTAAGCACAATGGTAATGTGCTCATTCCATTTCCTGAAGTTAATACCGTTAAGCACTGAAATGTTGTTCAAGTTGGTAGATATATAAGAAGCATTTACTATATAGAACAAACAAAAAACTCACAATTAATAGCCATTTAATCATGCATACATATACACATATGACATAAGATATAATTGTTGGGTGTGTTGTACAAATTAACTAGGGTGCTTGCATGTGGGTTGTGTTCATCATACAAATAATATACATATCTCATACATACATGTGCACAGCGGAAGATTAAATACAATGAACACAGAAAATACATATTTGATTAAATTGAAATTCGAGATTGAGAAATATCACCAATGAAGCCTTTGGATTAATTTTCTTTGAAGTCCACCATGAAATGAATCTTTGATCAATCCTAGCAATCAACAAGGGTGGGTTTGATTGTCTAGAATGGCAGCATCTTAATCCAACATATATGTTTAACTCTTAAACATGATTCTAAGTTAAACTATTTAACTTAATCAATTTTGTTTTTCCTTTTATTCAACTCTTGAATAATTAAAACAAATATCCTTTTTAGTTATTACATTTAGTAACCATTAATTCAATTTGTTTTGTTGTTTTAACACTTAAAACACAAAACAAAGAATTCCAATTTCTCAAATTGAAATGGTTCCCTAAATGCAAAACCTAAAATCTATAACAATTTCAAAACTTAATCCTTTTCAATTTCATTTCACTTTATATATATTAATGCATAAATTTTAAACTAATTTGAATTTCATTTGCATTTTATTTGGCTTAATCTAACCTTAGTTAACATTTAACTATAGTTAGATTATTTTAACTTAACCTTTAAGTTAATAAATATTTAATTACTTTAACCATAGTTAACTAACTTAACCATAGTTAGGTTAACCTTTACTTAACCTTTAAGTAAGGTTAACTTAACTTAACCATTTAGTTAACTTTTAACCTTAGTTAAGTTAAATCATTTATTTAACAATTAAATAAATAAATATTTATTTTAATTATTTAACAATTAAATAATCATAAGGTGAAATTACTTTTATATCCTTACTAAGTTACCAAGTTAACCTAAAGTGGGTCCCACCATTTAACCATATACTTTAGTTAACGTAACCTTAGTAATTGCTGAATTATACTGTATTGAACAATTCAATACGGTACACTGCCCAAGTGCTCAAAGAGTACATTTCATATTGGGACTCTCTAAGTCTACACCCGATTTGTCAAATGGAACTATTCCATTAATCCGTAATCGATGCCCCACGCACACGTTACGAATATTACAAATCAGCGTGTCAGACCATACAAGTTGAGGTCATAACGTATACATATAATCCTTCCATCATTTATATCCTGGATGTGCGGGGATATAAATCAGCACCGTCAAATCCCCATTTGCTCATCCATAAACTTATCTCCAGATTCGCATCTCAATAAACATATAAGTAAACACTTTTGCTATATTGTTTAACCCTGTGGGAAACTCTTTTCTCGGGTTTATGCTTGTGGCCATAAGACTTTATAAAATACAATCTCGGAGCATCGGATATACAACTTATCTACGTAAGCTGATGGATCCCTTATCTACGCACACCGGACTCCATGAGCATCGGACCATACCCAGCGACACATAGCGGTCAGACCATGAAAGGTCTCTGACATATGTAGAACCAAAGCATGATGGATCACTCATAAGACCACCGTGGCGCTCAGGTCAAAGGACCACTATTACTACTCAACTCGAGAGGATCTTCCTTTGACGGTTTCATAGGATATCTATTGAGGTCCTCATGAGTCTGTACAGTATGTAGTCCTGACTGGATACCCGCATGCCTATACAAGCTCTAAGCTCATGGTCAGCTAAGAACAACCATCTGAACTAGTCAGATATAGACATACACTAATTTATATATTGAGAATTCACCGATAGACCCGCATTGGTGATCATAGATCAAGAACATTATATTTGAGACATACTTACATAATGATATTTCTTAGCTCCTATTGCAACTCTTTGCAACTATATCATTACAAGTATACTCTCAGGTCTTTGTCCCATTATAGACAAGGTTCTAACTCTTTAGACCTCGCTGACTCTTATAAACTGATAACTATTAACAGTGTTAAGTCTTAGCATTTATAACTCTCAGCTTTGATAACTATTAGTTCTGATCTAAACTCCTTTAGATCAGATCTGAACTCTTTCAGATCAAACAATATCTGTAATGTTACAAGCATTATACCATATTAATATGATATTAACAATCTTTATTCGAAATGTTTATTGTATAAATATTAACATTTAATATTCATACAATATTGGAATGGCACGTGAGCACTAACTCCAATAATAATAAATTGGGCCATTATAAGATACCAAGCATAACATTGTTATTTAGTCTTTGAAAAAAATAATAATTTATAAACGGTACTCTAAAAAGAATTATTCAAAAAATATTGATAATAAATCATTCTAATAATATGCCTTTCTTTGGACTGACATATTATACGCATGAAAAATATCAAAGTTTATCACATATTTACTGTCACATGTGTCTATTATCTGGTCAAAAAATAATCTTCCTTTGGGCCGATTATTTTTCGCATAAATTTAAACATAATTATTTTATTCTTCAATAATATTCACATATTTCAAAATAAATAGATCTGCATAAAATAAGTCACATTGGTGGCATTTTATTTCAATTTAATTTATTTTAAATTATTGGATATTAATTTGCAAAACAATAGAAGAAAAATAAAATGGTCAAAGTTAAAGTCAAATCAAGTCAAAGTTGGAATGGGATTGGAGTGGGTCGGGACTGAAGTGATTGGGTCAAGTCAAGTTTAACCTTTTTAAATTACTCAAATTCTAAATTTTATCCAATAACCTAAACTTAAAAAAAAAGAACGGTTTAGGTCTATCCTAACTTGATTTGGTTCATATGTTAAGTATAAAAATTTAGGCTTAATAAAATCTTTATGAACCTTATAAAATTGACTTGATAAGAGCACTTACTACTTAATGTGTACCGCAATTTAAAAAAAATTCTATTAAATTTGATATTATCATTTTAAATTTGAACAAATTTCAACTTTTATTTCCTTTTCCCCAAATTTTTTATCTACTTATTTGTTTAATCAAAAATAAATTAATTTAAAAGGACGCATATGATATGGCATTTTGTATGCTTAATATTGCATGAATTGAATTCGTAATACGAAAGATTCTGAATCAATGAAATAAAAAATAATTTATAAAATACAATCATTACATGTCCGAATTCAAATAAATGCAATTGACATATTAATACATTATATATTCAATCAATGCAATATTATAAAATTTAGCATATTAATAATCAACGCATGCTTTATTCAATTTGGCACATTCATATTTATGCAGCTTACAGAAGTCAATTGCGTATGTTGATATTTGGCAAATTCAAAGCACTGAAACAATTCATTAATTGAACAACTTAATTGAATGCGTAAGTAAAGATATATATTAGGATGTAATCAATTCAGCTCATATATTTATATACAAAGACAAAATCAATTACACATATACGTTGAGGTATATATATGTATAATATATTAATGCAAACAACAACATTGTGTATTTAGATTAAGTTGAACTTGTCTTATTTTTAATGGAGAATTAATAATGCATGCTGCATATAGCACTTTTTTTTAATAATAATTATGCCTGAAATTATAATTCTCAATATAATTCAATTAACTCACATTTTAAATTCCCCTAATTTAGTATTAAAATTTTTATCTCTTAATAATTCAACACGAGGTGACTTTGATACTATTTATAAGATAAAAACGTTAATTAATGAAATAATCACCATAGTCAAGATCTCATATTAAATCATTAAGAAAAATACAATTGAAAGCGTACCTAAATTTATTAAGATACAAAAAAATTAGGGTTGATATCTTTCACGTCTAAATCTTTTCTTTATAAAACAAAAATTATCGTCACTCACTGATGGGATGTGATTGAATAATATGTTAAGTTTTAGACTGTGGATCTTAACCTATTATTTATAATATTTTAATTTATTTTAACTCATTATAAAAATAAAATTAAATAATTAAGTCTCTACATATTAAAGTTCATCCATATGTAATGTCTTAAAAGTTCAATAATAAATAAATTTATTTAATCACTTTAATAGACGATAAAATAAATAATCAATAATATAAAATTAATTGATATATATAAACTCACTTTAATCAAATACCTAACATTGTTTTCTCAACGGAAATGAAATCCAATAGTTCATTTCCTAGTTAAATGGGCCGTGACAATTTTGTCTAATATTTAGATTGGTTATTTGCCCATTATTCTTGGCGCTTATATTCATACTGATATTTTTAATTAAATAAATAGGAATTATTAGTATTTTTTTTTAAAAGTTTGATAGGCAGAAACCGAGTTAGGTACATTATTGAGATTAATAGATGTTGAATATGTAAATAATGAGTAGTTTCGTTTCGTATGGTCATTGTCTCACCTCGTATATATGTACATATGATATTATTTATTGCATGAAGAATTATCCACGTAGCTCTTTTATGTTATGGTCATTTTCGTGTTAGGTTTATATATATGCAGCGGCCATAAATTTGTACACGTGAGCCTCTTTCATTTCTACAATTTCTACTCTCTTTTTTATTAATAAACATGTATCAAAACACAAATGAATCTTTGATAAGATGGAAGAACTTAAGTGCCCGTTTAAATCTGATATATAATTCTTCACTTTTTCCATATATTTAATTTAATGATCTAGCTGAGTAAATGTAAGATTTTGATTGTATTGGTTAGAAGATACAACCATACAGGAGCAAATTGGATGTTTTCTTGACTAACCAAAAAATCCTGATTCACATGCTGAACAGTGTTTCTTAGTCAAAAATACTTATGCTTCTTTTCTACAAGGTTTTCCTCAATTATATAAAGCAATTTTAACAATTGAAAGATACCTCGAAAATTTGTCAGAAAATACTTAATAAATATCTAATAAAAGGTATATTTTAAAAATATTTTTGTTTTTATTTTTTTTTTTAAAAAAAAGATATTGTTAGCTACTCCTTTGTAGAATCTTAAAATTATTTATTTGTTTCGTATTATATTACTACTTGATAAGCATAACAATTCACTTTTTAAAGCAAAAATAATATTTAACAGAAGGTAATAAGTATTATAAAAATTATTATTTTAGTTCTTACGTATTTGTTAAATTACTTATTAGGTTGCCATTAAAGATAAAATGGTAATGTAAGATTGCCATTATCCTTGTCAGTCTAGAAGGAGATGAACTCAATTCCTTAGTTAGATTCAACTTCCAAGCTTCAAATAACAAAGCCAAATATGAGGCCCTCCTAGTTGAATTAATAGTTTCTTGATAACTTCAAGAGAGTCATTGTCAAAAGTGATTCACAACCTATTGTTAACAAAGTCAATAAAGATTTTGAGAATAAAAAAGATCACATGGTCGCCTATTTATTTAAAAGGTCAACGAGTTAATTAAACAATTCTAGGAGGTCGAAATCTAATAGATACTAAAGGTGAAAAATCACAAGGCAAGCATAATAGGATGAATAGCTTTAACTGAAGAAGATCAAATACCATGATTATATTCCTCGAGTTCATTCTCAATCCCAGCATTATAGAAACCACAACTAAATAAGTAATGTGTATCGAACCATACCCAAGTTGGATGGATCTCATTCGAGAATATATTAAAAATGGAAAGAGACCATAAGAAAATTCACTGTACAAACATATATTTGAACTAAAAGCAAATCAAAATAATACAACACAAAACAAAACAATTCCATACAATTAACAATATAGTGAAAAAATAAATAACAGTAAAATCATCACAATTCAATATAAACAGAAATAAACAAAAGCAATTAAAAACATAACAATAAAAATATAATAAATAAAATCAAATGAAATAAATAAGACAAAATACAATAGAAATTAAACAAAAATTAATTAAAACAAACAACAATAAAATAAAATAGAAATAGAAAATAAAATCTGAACTAAAACCAAGATAGATTGGTATTAGTATTAACAAGAATAAATCTAATTCCTCGACAATGACGCCAAAAACTTGTTGAATAATTTCTATGCTAAGCGCAAGTGCACGCTATCGGGAACAAATAATATATGATGAGTTGAGTGTCGATCCCACGAGAAATTATTATTATTCTTAACCAAGTACTAAAATTGTGTCCCATCACTTTTATTTAGACAAATGATAAATTTTATTTATTTATGTTAAAACTAATTACTAATTCTACAAGTCAATCTTAATTGTGCAAACTATGTAAGCGCAAATACTATGTGAAGCGTATCTAGGATTATAGCTATCTCTCAATATGAATTTATTATCCCATTTTTAATCCATCAGTTTAATAATTAGTCACAACACGTATTTCATCACAAGCCTCTTCTGATAGCCGAGTGATTATACCTTAATCTAACGAATTTCTATATTCATATGATAATTTGAATAAATCAAAATTCATTACGAACAAATTGTATTGACCATACATGCCATATAGGTATATTCTTATCCTATATCGAAACTTGTAAATATTACTCCCCAATCATGCATCAAATTGTCTAGATCTAAACAATAGAATTTCTTTTCCAACTTTATCGTAATGTGCCATAATCATTCAATCACAATGCCTAGTATATTGAAAGCATTAAGAATAACACAAATTGAATAATAAACTAAATTCATAACAATGGGAATCAAATATTACAATTAAGTTCACATATTGAGTTAAAGGCTACAATCTTAAATAATGAAAATAAATCAACATAACAAGAGTTTAATGGCTAAATAATAATAATTCAACATGATACAACAATCCTAAACCGAATTTGTGAAGACAACGGTGCCTCCAATCAATCCATGGCCTTTGGTTGAATCCTCCAAAAGTTAGCCAAAATGCTCTTGATTGTGTAATCTCTCTCCAAAATAGGTTTACATGTTGTTTTTGTACAATATGAGGATGATTTTTGGGTTATAAACGTGTTAGATTGAGAGAAAATGGGTTAAGGTTAGGTTAGGGGCCGAATTTTTGCATTTGGAGGCAAACGAATGTATTTATAGAATCGTTGGAACGTTGGAGCATTCACTATTTAACGCTGGGGCGTTCATCAGTGCATAAATGCAAGGGCCTTCATTTTTTAATGCCGGAGCTTTAGTCACTGTAGCAAAATACTATAGTAAATCACTGTTCACGATTACTGTTTACAATTACTGTAGTAATTTCCCTTATTTGCTCCAATTTCATCCTTTTTCCTATTCTCCTGATTTAACCCTATAACAACAATATTTAACGCATAAAAGCTCTTAAATTACTCAAAAACAAACAACTATTAAGATAAATGGGGTTGCGTTGTGGATCTAAAATATACCCATCAGTTGAATACGTGCTTAAAAACATTCACAAAAGAATTTATTATAATCACTGTAGAGCCGAAGCTTTGGCTCACAAGACTTTTGGGATAGGTTACTAGTGGCGTACCATACACCAAAATGTAAAGGAGCTGGTCAAGAAAGATGATGCATACTAGAAATATGCGAACAAAATTCATATTCCATCTAAAAACAATGACCAATCCATAGCCCTTTGCATAGTAGGGACTCGACCTATTTGACACCTTACATCTGAGAAAGGGCTCAGCAAAATATATCATCATTACTATCAATTACTTCGCCAAATATATAGAAATCGAGCCCCTAGCAAGCATCACCACTAGAAAAAGCAAGAGAATTTATGCGGAAAAACTTGATTTGCAGGTTTAAGATACCATATACCATTATTCTAGACCATAGCAAGCAATTCAACAACAAAAGCTTTAAATATTTCTGCAAGCAACTTGTAATACATCACTTATTCACTTTAGTTTCTCACCTAAAGACAAATAGGTAGGTAAAATCCTATAATAAACTCATCATAAAAGTGTTAAAGAAGAAACTAGCCAAAGATAAAAAGGATTTAGGTTAATGAAATACCCAAAGTACTATAAGCATTGAGGACTACTAGCAAAATTGCCACTAGTGAGACCTATTTTTCTTTATCCTTCGGATGAAAGCTATAATCCTAGTAGAGATAGGAATGCCTACCCATCATATGCAACATTTTTATGTAAACAAGAATGATGAGCTTATAAGGGAAAATCTGGACTTGATCGAGTAAAAAAAAGGAATTAGCCAAGATACGAACCATAGCTTATTAACAAAAGATTGCTTAATATTACAGTAAGAGAGTCTGAACCTGAGATTTCCAATAAGGATCTGGTCTAAGAAAAGTACTGCCAAACACTTAAGACCCCAATTGAAGAAGTTCTCGAACTCTATTGGAAAGGCTCTAGCAAGGTGCTCAAAAGGATCGACCTAGGTTCCTACGAGCTCGGACAAGTAGATGGAAGGATTATGAGAAAACCCTAAAGCGTTGAGCTTCTGAAGAGATACCCCTTAAACTTATAGAAGTTAGAAAAGTCATTAATAAAATCCCCTTTATTTTTTCTAAAACAACTAATTCTAGACTATAAGAAACATTGGAAGGCATCCTCGATACCCGAATCAGGTGAAAGCCAAAGACCTCTTTATAATACATTTTGGTGAAATAAACCTCCCCCTTCCGTCCCTCTCTAAAAGAAAAACTTGACTAGGCACATATAAGATTTTGAAACATAAAGGCTTGGTCAATTTTGTATTTAGCCGATTAAAGGATTATTATAACATGAGAAGTCATGGGAAAATTGAAGATTTCCATTCATAGGCAGGGAATTTGCAAAAAGTATTCATAAGAAAAATCAGAAATAAAAATACAAAATCTCAAGTAAGAAGGTCAGGTTAATCGTTAGTCGAAGATTAAGTGATCGCGGCAATAGATGTAGTCAAGGAAACCTCAACCAAAAAGTCATCATCCTCCTTTTCATTACTTAAGGCATCGAGAGCATAATCCAACCATTTAAAGTCAATATTTGGATAACACTCTCAGAATAACACTGTTTACGCTTAAAATATATCGCGGCTATCACAGTATAGATTGAGGTATCGATCCCACGAGGAAGCTCTTGGAAAAATAGGTTGGTGAAGTAAAATATTAAAGAGGTAGCAAAGGATAAAATTAATTGATGAGATAGAATTGTCAATGAATTGAGAAAAATATCTTATGATGATTTAAGCAAGGTTTTGAGAATCACAATTATGCTTTATAAATCTACTCTACACTTTGATTCAATGTTTATAACTCAATTGAAAGTTTTACATCCTAAACAATAAATCAGAAGATATGTAAAATATAGCACATTTGATAACACATGTATTTGGTGTGACTAAACTCTTTTACAAATATTAACAGAAATCATGTTCATATATACAAGTTATCTAAGATCGATAATATATCATTTTGATAATATTGCAGTAAAAGATCAACTTGAATATCAAATATTTATTGTCTTTACATGCTATCTAAGATCGACAATAAATTAATTGACAATATTGCAGTAAAAGATTAACATATAAAATAATTTAACCAATAATAATTATAATTCAACAAGAATCACATAAGAAAAGCATGATTGAAAATATATGAGACATAAGAATTATAACCTCTGGATTATAGAAAATAAAATAGATAAGAGTTTAAGCACAACCAAACTTACAAACATTTGTAGCTCTTGACAACGAATCAAAGCATAGAGGTAAATTTATTACACATAAGAGTTCATCTCTTACCCTTACCAAGAACTCTAGCCTAGATTACAATGCATGTTAATGAGAAGAAAATAAGAGAGAATTATCTAATGTTAAAAACATCCTAAGAGTGTCCTTATATAGGCAATGAATGGAAATATGTCATGTGTGACATCAATCTTCAATAATTTTAGGCCAACAACTCATTCACCCACTTGCAGCATATTTTTGATAATGTAAATGATCGATATAGCCTCTATGCCCGACTTAAAAGTTATAAAATTTTGTCTCTTATTTCCATAAGCACTAGATTCATGCAAATTAGATGAGTATCCAATGAGATATAAACAAAATTCCAAAGATATATCAGATTTTGGCTAACAACCCTTTTACCCATTTGGAAGACAATTTGGTCCATGATAACGGCTGATTTGGACTTTACCATCAACATAAGAGTTGTTGATAATTAAGTCATTATTTTATATCTTTAAGAATTATACCAATTGATACGTATTTTGTGAGATACGGTCCAAATACGTGAGTTGGGTCAAGCTGAGCGAAAGTTGTAGCCCAATTCTATTGTATCTCAATTTTTGGCCCATAACATGTTAGATTTGGCTTTTCAACTATTCTTCAAGTTTGTGTAAGATTGAATCATGTTACACCAGGTTCAAGAATTTCTTCATTTCGATTTCTACATTAAGAGTTATGTCCATTTTATCTAAACTTGTGCAAATAACATTCATTAATCACAATTTAAGTCATTATTTCACAGCTTTAAGAATTATACCAATTGAGTACGTATTGTGGGAGATACAGTCCAAATACGTGAGTTGGGTCAAGCTGAGCAGAAGTTGTAGCCCGATTCTATTGTATCTCAATTTTTGGCCCATAACATGTTGGATTTGGCTTTTCAACTATTCTTCAAGTTTGTGTAAGATTGAATCATGTAGCACCAGGTTCAAGAATTTCTTCATTTCAATTTCTACATTGAGAGTTATATCTATTTTATCTAAACTTGTGCAAATAACTTTCATTAATCACAATTTAAAGAGAACACTTTATTTCAAGCTAAAAATACAAGAAAATGCTAAAATTAGTGACATTAAATGGTAACTGAATCTCTTAACAAATATGCATTTTTATGTGCTCATCAAACACTTCTTTTAAATCCCTTTATAACCCCCAAAGAAACACTTCATTTTTAACCATAACAACTTTATCTATTTGCTCTTCGACCTTTTATACATCATCACATATATAGTCAGATTCTTTATTTAGAACATTGACCAGTGCCTTCATATTGTTCATTTATTCCTCTAGGCATGCATTTTTCCTTGTTAGCTTTGAGATCTTACTTTCAATAGAGACTATACCTCTAGCAGCCTTATGTGGGCTAACTTTACTTGTCCTTCAAGCTCAAAAAATTAACTCTCTGTTATAGTTATCTTGGTGCCTATCTCCTATAGTTTCCCTTATAAGATTCTCACCTCTCTATCTATTATGATTGCATCTAAGGGTGCATGTATGTGAGTGTGTTCATTAAATTTTAAATTGTATGTCATACATACAATAAACACACACTAAATTTAAGTCTTGTTTCACTCACAAGTTCAAAACATTATCCTTGAAGACAATTCAGTGTAGAAATCAATTTTGAAGGTCACATCAATGGGTAATCATTGAAAATTCTACTTTGCAACTACTGATAGAATTATGAATCTAGAATGACAAGTTATCTTTAATTTCCAGGAGGTTTAGATTGCTTAACACTTGAGCTTTCTCTCAAAATGGCCAAGAGTAGCTTTAGGTACTAAATTATAAGATTTTCAAAAGTTCTATTTTCCCTTGGCCGAATCACACACACATATACATAAAAAAGAATCAATTTAATTTTGTTTAATTCCTTTTTTGTTGCATGTTGACACTTGTTATTTTAAGCCATGCAAACAATTTATATGGGTGACATTTTTCACATGTTTTTTCACGCATTATGCCATGTATCAAATTTCCATTAGTTAATCACTTTAACTAATAAAATACAGGCTTAACACTTAAACTTTGTCATGTCTATTTATTGAGAGATCCTGAAACAAATCATACTTTTCAAAAACAAATTGGATTGAATTGTTTGACCCGGTCTGCTACCCTAATGCTTAACAAATACACTTTATATTATGAGACTCTCTAAGTTAACACCAATTTATCTTACGAAACTCTTCTATAAGTCTATAAACAATGTCTAACATACACGTTATGGATATTATAGAATGGGACGTTGAACCATACAATTAGAGGTCAACCATATACATATAATTCTTTCGTCACTTATATCTTAGAAGTGTAGAGATATATATCATTACCATCAAATCTCTATGTGATCGATCGTGAATTTATCTCCAGATTTATATTTTCGTAAACAGTATTATAAACTCCTTTGCGATATTATTTAATCTCATAAAAAATTCTTTTTAGGGGTTTTCGCTTATGGCTATAAGACTTTCTAAATACAATCTCGGAGCATCAAGATATACAACTCACCTATATGAGCTGATGGATCTTATATCTACGCACATCAGACTTTATAAGCATTAAGCCATATTCAACAATATTTAGAGGTCAAACCATGAAATGTCTCAGGCATATATGAAATTAAAGTATGATGGATCACTCATAAGCTCACCATGAAAATTAGGTCAAATGACCATGGATATTGGTATGACAAGGATCAATTTTATCCTTGTCATGCTTAGTAAAAGTTGGTGAATCACTATAAAGAGGTGCTGGAAAAATTGCGGCTTCAATTGGTGGCCTAACTCCTTGAATAAACTACCACTTCAAGTTTAACTTCAAGCATAATAATGCCATCTTTAAGTTTTATTTTCACTTTTGACGAAAATAGATTTTAGCTTTATCCTTTATAAGCAAAATATCATTAACAACTCTTTAGCCAATTAAATGTTAGCACTTAACAATAAATTGGACCAATAAAATTATGTCGTGTTTCATGCCCTAACAAATCAATGGCATAAAATATGGCATTCAATAGAAAGATTAAAGTAGTAACTCTCACTTGTCGAGATCCCGAGATTAACATTTAAACCCTATGATCTCCCCAAGAGACCATGAAATAATTTTAATTTTCACAAAACTTTCCAAATTAAACTACTCAATCCGATATGTTACCCAGAGCACAACGATTACACTTCATATAGTAAGATTCCCTAGGTTCACACTTGTTTCGTCTTACAAAACTATTCTGTAAGTTTATAATGATGTGCCACATACATTTTATGTAATTAACAAAACAACGTGTTAAACCATACAAGTTGAGGTTAATATATATTCGTATAATCTCTCCGTCATTTATATACTGGAAGAGCGGAGACATAGATCATCCCTGTTAAATCTCCATATATTTAACCCTGAACTTATCTCCAGATTTGTATTTTCATAAACAATATCCGCAAACACTTTTATGATATTATTTATCCTACAAGAAAATCTTTTCTTGAGTTAATTGTTTATGGCCATAAGACTTTCTGAAATACAACCTTGGAGCATTAGGATATACAATTCAGTTATATGAGCTGACAGAACCCATATCTATACACACCAGACTCTATGAGCATTAGATGTGTGGAACCTAAGTATAGTGGATCACTTACAAGCCCACCGTGCTAGTTAGGTCAAGGGACCACGAATACTATTTAGCTCAAAAGGACCCTCAATTGACAGATTTATAGAATGTCTATTGGAGATTTTCATTGAGCCAGTTCAGTACCCAGTCCTCAATGATTACCCGTATGCCTATACGAAATTCCATTAAACTCATAGTCAGCTAAGAACAACTATATATGCCATATAGATATAGACATACACTGATCTAAAGGGATTCATCTATAGATCCACATCAATAAAAATAGATTATGAATATAGGGCTTAACAACATACTTGTATAATAATATTTTCTAGCACCTATTATAAGCCTTTGCAATTATGTCATTACTAGTATACCCTCAGGTATTTTTTTCATTTCAGACAAGGATCCAACTCCTTATATCTGGCTGACTCTTATAACCTATTAACTCTTAGCAGTTCTAACTTTTAGCATTATTAAATCTCAGTACTGTTAACTCTTAGTCCTGGTCTAAACTCTTTTAGACTAGATCTAAATTCCTTCAAATCGTATAATATTTGAAATGTTATAAGCATCTTACCATATATTTAATATTAACGATTTTATTCAAAATATTTATTGTATAAATATTAAATAATTAATATTTATATAATATTAGAATGACATATAAGCACTAGTTCTAATAGAAATTCACTATGCAATTTATTATAGCATATTTGATATCTTTTCCTTGTTTTTATTTGAATTTTTATCTCAAATATTTTCATTAACTTGAAACCTACAAAATGATGTTAAATTAAGTGCTTCTTTGGAGGCAATCAAAGTATTTCATTATTTTTATTATTATTTTATTAGTTAATAGTAAAAACTAAAACACAATAAGATAGCACCCGTGATGCCAAGATGCAAGGCCATGATGCCCACAAAATCGAAACCTCAACACTACAACACCAAGAAGCTAGTACCACAACGCTAAAAAGCTAGAGAAGGACCCTCAATTTCCAAATCTCAGTGCCACAATGTTGAGATCCTAAAGCCCTAGTGTTAAGTTATAAGGACAATCAAAGAACAAGAAAGTAAGGACGGCAACCAAACTGGCATAGAGGATGATTAAGCTCACCCGTCTATTATCAAGGTAGTATTATATTATTTCCTTTCCATTTACATTTGCAAAAATGTCTTTCTTAAGTGTGAGGGAAGGAAACACTTCTTTGTGTTAATTTACTATTTTCTATCCTTTTTTATTGACCTTGGCTGTTGTTTTTCTATTTATTATTTTGTATGTTGGTTTTTTATATTTTCCTAGTTCCATAGTTATTTTCGGTTTGGTACGATGTTTAATAGTTAATGATAAGAACTTGATAATATTTGGGAAATTCTAGATGTAGTATTTATTTTTATATTTCTTATATCAAGTTTTTGCCTTAACTTTGATTATTTGAACACATTGAGCACATAAGTTGTGATCATTTAGTTTATTTTCTACTTAGAGAATGTTTATGTATAACAAAGACATATAAAGTCTCATATATTCTAACACTTATTTGATTACTACTCGAGGCAAAATTTTAGGTTGCACCCAATTAAGGAAATAATTTTAGACCATGTTTGGATCGTCTAAGCCTTTTGAACTTACTAGATATATTTTTATCTCTAGTCACCCACTTTAAGCTTAATGACTATTTTTATTTGTCAGCCACATCTATACCTTAGCCTTTAAATATATTTGCCTTCATAACACTCTTTACATTATAAAGCAAATGGTCTTGCTAGAAAGTTATAGAGAGTATTTATCATATGGAAGAAGGTATGAAATAAAGAGTGGTTGTGAGGTTTTGATTGTTCTAAAGAGGCTTGAAAAAGAACTTAACTTTGGAGGTATAGTGACTTATTAAAAAAATATGAATAAAAAAAAGAAAAAAAAATGGCCAAAAGTTTACTATACTTCTAACTTAGAAAACAAAATGAATGAGCAACAAAGTGAACAAAGAAAGTTAGAAATTAAGACTAAGGGAATCTTTGGAAATATTGATGAAAGGTAGGGATGATCCGAGAATAAAAATGCATGTTTATATTGTGTATTAAGTACAATTTTATCCACTTTATCCTACCTTCAGCCTAAGCCATGCATTACAACCTTAATACAGATCTATTTGATCATTGATTAGGTGTGCATCTACATTAATGGAGAGTGATATAAAAAGTAAGCATATGAAATATGAATAAACATTCTTTTAAAGAAAATATTTTTGAATTCTTGTCTCTATAAACTGATCTGAGTGCAATTGACTAATGAACTGACTTATACATATAACCAAGTGAATCATATCTGGAGTAAGGCTAATGCATGGTTGACATTTTAAATTTTTTGATGCTTAGAGTTCCCTAGGAATTGTAACTTATATACAACCTTTGAGACATACTGGTAAGCATCAACCAACCCATTGTTTGTTTGTTTATTTATTTTTCTAGAATTTAAATTTCTATTTTCTTAAGGATATGCAAATTATTAAATTAGAGGTGTTTGATAGGTGTATTTTATACTTATTACTTTCGCTTCCTTAAGCTTGGCATTTGTTCATTTTTAAGTACGAATTTTAGATTTTTTATGTTCTTTATTGTTATTTTATACGTTTTAAGTCAATGAAACTATTTGGGATGAAAATTCAAAGAAAACAAGCAAAATCATTAAATTTGGGTAAAAACTTAGCGCTGTAGAGTTAGGAATTAGCGTCACAGCACTAGATCAGTATCTACTATAGTGCTTAGTGCCACCGCGTTAGGGTTGGTAGATAGTTAGCATTGTAGTGGTAATGCAACCATTGAGATAGCAGCATAGCATTAGAAAGCCAAGGTTGTGATGCTGGACGCTAGGTGCTAAATTTTAAATTTTGAGTCTGACTTATATCTAAAGTTTATCTTAATTTAAAGGCAAAAACGTATAAATAGAAGACTAAAAAGCCTATTTTAAATGAGAGAAAAAAGAGAAAGCAAATTTTGAAATGTTTTAAGCAAACTTTTGGACATCATCAAGGAGAATCAAGAGAAGAAGAAGAAAAAATTTAGGCACGGAAGCAACATAATTATTACTTTCTGTTTTTCTCCTTTTAATTTTGTATTTTTTTTGTGATGTTGAATTTGAATTGATCTGAAATTCATAATTTCATCATGAACTAATCTTCTTTTCTAGGGTTTCAATTAGATCTCTACATGTAGTTTGAATTCTATTTACCCTTTTATTTATATTATTTGATAATTAAATTATTTGTTCTATATTTTGTTTAATGCTTTTTAAATGATTTATCACCATCTAGATTGATTAAGTAACATTTATGAACTTGGAAATGGGATTTTTGGATTAGCCATCAATAGAATAGCATATGATCATTGATTCTAATAAGTTCATGTAAGACAAAAATATGCTTACATGACATACACAATCATTAAAGATAACCTATACTTAATGAATTCTTTCTTAATTTAATTCAAATAGGAATACAGTGAGTTAATAAAAAATAATATTCTTACTTGACCATCGGAAGAGGCTTATAGGTAATTTAGGATTCTTAGTTGACAATTGTAGTTGAATAATTAATTCAAATAGGAGAATTAGTAATTTAGGCGAAGGGTAGACTGAAAATTGGAACCCTAGGCTTATCTTTACTAGTGAAGTCATAAAATTTGCTGCATAACTCTGTTATATTTTATCTCTACTAGTTTTGTTTTTAATTTTTTAATTATTACATATTTTTATTAATATTTTGGATAAATTGAAAACTGATATAGTTTAGTACTTAGCAAAAATATAATAACAAAGTTTCGTGGAAATGATACTTTACTTATCATTATATTACTTGTTGCAATAATGTGCACTTGTGTTTCTAAATTCAACATAATAAGTTTTTATGGTGACATTGTTGGGGACTTGATTTCGTTTTTTGCTAATATTACCATCAATCAGTTTAGATTTAATTCAAACTTTTAATTTAGTTTTGTTTATCTTTGCTACTCATCCATCGTGCATGAGACACACTAGAAGCGTTGAGGCTATTATATTTGATCTTGAAATCGAGAAGAACTTGTTGATAGAAGTCCCCAATATAATATTGGTGATGGAAATTATAGTTTTTAGTTTTTCCTTTTAAATTAAATTATTCACGTGGTGGGTGCTTCATAATATTCTTCCAACTAGTTATAATTTACATCAACAACATCCCAATGCTTAATTAGTTTGTTTTTAATGTGGGACAGAAATAAAATAGTTTTATATGCTTTGTTCGCATGTTCATCAGTGGTAGAAGTTTGGCAGACAAGTGTCTTTGGTGTGGAAGTGATGCGATATTTCTATATCATAAATTAAGTGCAAGTATACACTATTGTATGCAAGTAATAAAGAGACTAATTAGTCGGATGTCGAACCCACAGGGATAATGTTTTCTTTTTAACCAATTACTAAAATTATATCTTCCTAATAATTATTCAGAAAAATAAAAATCTAAGACTGAATGTAGAAAATATAAAAGTAAAAACACAATGCAAAGAGAATAAGAAGATAGCAATGTAGAGAAAACCTAGGATTAATATTATCCCTCAATATGCTTTTCTAATGATTAACCTTATAATATTTAACTCCTTTAGTCTTTATTATTGATCAAGATACTAATGTATTCAAAAGCCTCTTCCAATGTCATGCAAGTATACCCTAATTTACCAAATACCTATATTCCTATGGTACTTGTAATAAATTAAGATTCATTAAGATTCATTAAGATTAGGTCTTATTGATCATACATGCCAATTAGGTATATTCCTATCCTAAGTTGAAACTTGCATATGCAACATTGAATGTTACTCTACAATCATGCATCAAATTACCTAGGTCTAAATATATTGATTCCTCTTCCAAGTTTATCAAAATATTACCAATTCATTCACCATATATTAGCCAAATATATTGAAGCATTAAACACAAGTAATTTAAATAATAAATGACTAAGTTTATTAAATACTAAAAAGATATGGCAAGTTAAGCGCACATATTGAGTTCAAATATTAACCCTAGAAAACAAGTTTAGCTCATGGATACAAGAGAACAGCAGTAAAAATAATTATAAATCATGATACAATTATTAGCAAACCGATATAGACGTCGAATTGCTCTTAATTGCGCTGCCTAGGAACACTTGATGCAGAAGAACGTCTTGTATCTCTCTCTAAAGTTGCTTCAATTAAGCTCCTATTGCTCTCCAAGACTCGTGCTCTGTATTCTTGGTGCTCTTGGGTCGTCTTGGATTCATTCTTGAAGGCTGGGAACGAGTGGCTTTATATAGGGATTGATATGAGCTTGAAAATCTCAATTCTCGTCGGACTAGGACTCACACTACCGCTGGCGCGCTATGCATCTGTCGCTGGGGCGACGCGTGAAAAAGCTATCACCGCTGGAGCGGTGGGATCTTGGCGCTAGGGCGCTGCATGAAAACGGCTTTACCGCTGGCGCGGTAACTCTTCAGCGCTGGAGCGCCAGACGCGACTTAAACAGGTCGTTTTTCTAATTTTGATCACTATTCCAACGCTGGGGCGAAAATACTTGTGGCGCTGGGGCGATGTACACATACTTTGAAAACTTTACATTTTAGTCCCTGTTTTCGCTCCTTTTGCGTTCTTTCTTTAAATTTTGTTCAAGTCCCTATAAATAACAATAATGCACATAAATAGTCATCTATTCTCATAAAATCATAAAATATCAATAATAAAAACATGAGAAAATATATGACAAATTTGCCCTTATCAGGAAGTTTCAAATTTAGTGGTTCTAACTTGGGGCTTTTTTATTATATATTTTTATGCTCTTTTCAATTAATGAGTTGGAAATATTTTATAGTGACGTGGAGTTGCTAGAGTTTTTGTATTGCAAAAAGTTGCTCTCTTGTTATATAAATTCCAAAAATTACAGAAAGCTATTAGGTTAGGGAGTGGAATACCAACAGTTATTAGTGGAGCTGATAGTGTTCTACAAATCATGTTTGGAGGCCTTTTAATACTAGAGCTTTTAAACTAAATGTTGATGTTGCTATAAATATGGTAGGAAGTATGATTGGTTTAGTTTGGGGTGAAGCTGTGTGATTCTTTGGGTGCGGTGCTTATGGCTTTAGGTAAGTCATTCACAGCTTTTTTCTATAGAATGTTTTAGGCTGCTAGTTGCTCTCCAAGCTGTTTGGGATTTGCATAGGATGTTATGCATGATTTGAATGAGATTGCTTTGTCTCGGCATGTTCTTATGGTAGAGACGAATTATCAACAATTGGTCGATGCTCTTAATCGGTCGATGCTCTTAATCCATGCAGTTACTCTTACCTATAGAGGGTAATTTTCATGAGTCTATTTTTAGGCTATTAGCTAACTTTGAGAATGCCTCTTATGCTTTTTTCTTAGTGTGAAGGAAATACAGTCGCTCATTTTCTAGTTAAACTCTATCTTTTCTTATTTTAATCTCTCTTCCTCTTAAACACATTGACCAATGAGCTCATTAAGAGTTCATTTCTCATTTTAAGTGTTATAATTAATCTTAAAAGGATTGTATTGTGTAGGAAGAGAGATCAAGATTAGGTGCATGAGAATATCATCAGACAACTCTAATTTTAGTGCTCTTAATCTTGTAACAAGATTGGACATTTTTATAATGTATTCTATTATGTTTCCTTTGCCTTTTATATTGCATTGAAATAAGTTTAGACAAAATGGTGCTTGTTTCAACCTTTTAATTACCAGTGAATTGGTCTACTATTTGGCTCAGGAACATTTTAACATTTTCTTTCTTAGGCACTACGCCTCTGATGGTATGTAGAATAGAGTGCTTGATGATCATTAGACTCATGCAGTTAGAATACTCTCAGTTTTCATAATGTGTCATTTGTTTAGCAGTACGACTATTAGAAGGGGAGGGAGGTTCTTCCATCCTGATTGCAAAGTCTAGATCCTTACACCTAAGCAAAATGGTAATGTGCTCATCTCATTTCCTAAAGTTGATGACGTTAAGCACTGAAATGTTGTTCAAGTTGGCATATATAAAAGAAACATTTACTGTATAGAACAAACAAAAAATTTAAAATTAATAGCCATTTAATCATGCATACATATACACATATGGCATAAGATATAATAAATTGGGCCATTATAAAATACCAAGAAAAACATTGTTATTTAGTCTTTGGACAAAATAACAATTTGTAAACGGTACTCTAAAACAAATTATTCACTAAATATTGATAATAAATCATTCTGATAATATGTTTTTCTTTGGATCGACATATTATACTCACGGAAAATGCCAAATTTTATCACGTATTTACTGCCACATATGTCTATTATCGGGCCAAAATCTAATCTTCCTTTGGGCGGATTATTTTTCGCATAGATTTAAATATAATTCTTTAATTCTTTAATAATATCCACATATTTCAAAATAAATAGATATGCATAAAAGATGTCACTTTGGTGGCATTTTATTTCAATTTAATTTATTTTAAACTACTGGATATTAGTTTGCAAGAGAAGAGAAGAAAAATAAAATGATCAAAGTCAAAGTCAAATCAAGTCAAAGTTAGGATAGGACCGAAGTGAATCGGGACTGAAGTGATTGGGTTAGGTCAAGCTTAACCTTTTGAAATTATCCAAACTCTAAATTTTATCCAATAACTTAAACCCCAAAAAAAAATGCTTACGTTCATTCTAATTTGATTTAGTCCATATGTTGAGTATAAAACTTTAAGCCCAGTAAAATCTTTATATGCCTTGTAAAATTGACCTAATAAAGACACTTACTACTTAATGTGCACCACAATTTAAAAAGAAACCCTATTAAATTTGACATTATCACTTTAAATTTAAACAAATTGCTTTATTCAATTTTGCACACATCAATTGTGTATGTTGATATTCGACAAATTCAAAGCACTAGAATAATTCATTAATTGAACAACTTAATTGAATGCGTAATTAAAGATATATATTAGGATGTAATCAATTCAGCTCATATATTTATACACAAAGACAAAATCAATTGCACATATACGTTGAGGCATATATATGTATAACATATTAATGCAAACAACTACGTTGTGTATTTAGATTAAGTTGAACTTGTCTTATTTTTAATGGAGAATTAATAATGCATGCTGCATATAGCCCTTTTTTTTTTAATAATAATTATGCCTGAAATTATAATTCTCAATATAATTCAATCAACTCACATTTTAAATCTCCTAATTCAGTGTTAAAATTTTTATCTCTTAATGATTCAATACGAGGTGGCTCTGATATTATTTATAGGATAAAAATGTTAATTAGTAAAAGAATCACCATAGTTAAGATTTCATGTTAAATCATTAAGAAAAATAAAATCAAAAGCGTACCTGAATCTATGGAGACGCAAAAACATTGAGGTTGATACCTTTTACGTCTAAATATTTTCTTTATAAAACAAAAACTATCGTCACTCACTAATGAGATGTGACTGAATAATGTCTTAGAGTTTAGACTAGGGACCTTAACCTATTATTTATAATATTTTAATTTATTTTAATCTATTATAAAAATAAAATAAAATAATTGACTCTCTACATATTAAAATTCATGTCATACGTGATGTCCTAAAAGTTCAATAACAAATAAATTTTATTTGATCACTTTAATTTAATGAATAATAAAATAAATAATTAATAATATAAAATTAATTAATATATGTAAGCTCACTTTAATCAAATACCCAACATTTGTTTCTTAATGCGAACGAAATACAATCACTCATTTCCTAGTTAAATGGGCCGTGACATTTTTGTCTAATATTTAGATTGGTTATTTGCCCATTATTCTTGGCGCTTATATTCATACTGATTTTTTTAATTAAATAAATGGGAATTATTAGTATTTTTTTTAAAAAGTTTGATAGGCAGAAACCGAGTTAGGTACATTATTGAGATTAATAGATGTTGAATATGTAAATAATGAGTAGTTTCGTTTCGTATGGTCATTGTCTCACCTCGTATATATGTACATATGATATTATTTATTGCATGAAGAATTATCCACGTAGCTCTTTTATGTTATGGTCATTTTCGTGTTAGGTTTATATATATGCAGCGGCCATAAATTTGTACACGTGAGCCTCTTTCATTTCTACACTTTCTACTCTCTTTCTCGTCTACCCTTCCCACGACTATATATTTATGGATGTTCTTTTTTCATGTTTACGCAGACAGCATATTTATGGATGGGCTAATAAAGTAGGTCTATTTTTTTTTATTAATAAACATGTATCAAAACACAAATGAATCTTTGATAAGATGGAAGAACTTAAGTGCCCGTTTAAATCTATATATAATTCTTCACTTTTTCCATATATTTAATCTAATGATCTGGCTGAGTAAATGTAAGATTTTGATTGTATTGGTTAAAAGATACAACCATATAGGAGCAAATTGGATGTTTTCTTACCTAACCAAAAAATCCTGAATCACATGCTGAACAGTTTGTTTCTTAGTCAAAAGTACTTTTGCTTCTTTTCTACAAGGTTTTCCTCAATTATATAAAGCAATTTTAACAATTGAAAGATACCTCGAAAATTTGTCAGAAAATACTTAATAAATATCTAATAAAAGGTATTTTTTTAAAACTATTTTTGTTTTTTTTTTTTAAAAAAAAAGATATTGTTAGTTACTCCTTTGTAGAATCTTAAAATTATTTATTTATTTCGTATTATATTACTACTTGATAAGGATAACAATTCACTTTTTAAAACAAAAATGATATTTAACAGAAGGTAATAAGTATTATAAAAATTATTATTTTAATTCTTATGTTTTTGTTGAATTACTAATTAGATTCTTAACATTTAAAAAATTACTAACTACATCTTATAAAGATAAAAATAGCAATGTAAGGTTGCCATTATCCTTGTCAATCTAGAAGAAGATGAACTCAATTCCTTGGTTTGATTCGACTTCCAAGCTTCAAATAACAAAGCCAAATATGAGGCCCTCCTAGCTGAATTAATAGTTTCATGATAACTCTTTACTACGAGAGTCATTGTCAAAAGTGATTCACAACTTGTTAACCAAGCCAATAAAGGTTTCGAGGATCAAAATGATCATATGGTTGCCTATTTATTTAGAAGCTCAACGAGTAGATTAAACAATTTGAGAAGGTCGAAATCCAATAGATACTAAAGGTAAAAAATCACAAGGCAAGCATAATATGATGAATAGCTTTAACTGAAGTAGATCAAATACCATGATTGTTCTTCTCGAGTTCATTATCAATCCCAGTATTATAAAAACTACAACTAAATATGTAATATATATTGAACATACTCAAGTTGGATGGATCCCATTCGAGAATATATTAGAAATGGAAAGCAACCATAAGATAAGCTTAAAGCATGCCAGTTGAGGTATAGATTTGCTCGATACACCCTTATCGACGATGTCCTCTACTAATGCGGACATTATCTTACATACCTACAATTGTCTAATGTCCGAGCAGGCTGAATACATGCTTCACAAAATTCACAAAAGAATTTATGATAATGACTCTAGAGCTGAAGCTTTGGCTCATAAGACTTTCGGGGATAGGTTACTAGTGGTGTACCATACTCTAGAATGTAAAGGAGCTAGTCAAGAAAGATGATGCATAATACTAATATGCGAACAAAATTCATATTCCACTTGAAAATAATGACCCATCTATAGCCTTTTGTATAGTAGGAGCTCGACCTAATTAACACCTTACCTCTGAGAATGGGCTCAACAAAATATGTCATTATTGCTATTAATTACTTCACCAAATATATAGAAACTGAGCTCCTGGGAAGCATTACCACTAGAAATGGCAAGAGCATTTATGCGAAAAAACTTGATTTGCAGGTTTAGGATATCATATACCATTATTAAAGACCATGGCAAGCAGTTCAACAATAATAGCTTTAAATATTTCTGTAAGCAACTTGTAATACATCCTTATTCGCTTCCCTTTCTCACCTAAAGACCAATGGGTTTGTAAAATCCTTTAATAAGCTCATTATAAAGTTGTTAAAGAAGAAACTAGTCAAAGATAAAAGGGATTTAGGTTGATGAAATACCTAACATACTATGGGCACTAAGGACTACTAGCAAAATTGCTACTAGTGAAACCTATTTTTCCCTATCCTTCAGATGAAAGCTATAATCTTAATAGAGATAGGAATGCCTAGCCATCATGTGCAACAATTTTATGAGAACAAGAATAATGAGCTTATAAAAGAAAATCTAGACTTGATCGAGCAAAAAAAGGAATTAGCTAAGATACGAACCACAGCTTATTAACAAAAGATTGCTTGATATTACAATAAGAGAGTTTGAGCCTGAGATTTCCAATAAGGATCTCGTTTAAGGAAAGTACTGCCAAACACTCAGAACCCTAATTGAAGAAGTTCTTAGACCATATTGGAAAGGCTCTAGTAAGGTGCTCAAAATGGTCGGACTAGGTTCTTACGAGCTCGAACAAGTGGATGAAAAGATTATAAGAAAACCGTGGAACGGTGAGCTATTAAAGAATTACTCCTTAAACTTGCAAAATTTAGAAAAATCATTAATAAAATCCTTTTTTTTTCTAAAACAATGAATTTTGGACTATAAGAAATGTTGAAGGGCATCCTCGATACCCAAATAAGGTGAAAGCCAAAGACCTCTTCATAATACATTTTGGTGAAATAAACCTCCCCCTTCCCCCCCAAAATACAAACTTGACTAGGCACACATAAGATTTTGAAACACGAAGGCTTGGTCAATTTTATATTTAGCCTATAAAAGGATTATTATAGCATGCGAAATTATAGGGAAAATTAAAGATATCCACTGATATGTAAGGAATTTACAAAGAGTATTCATAAGAAAAATCAGAAATAAAAATACAAAATCTCAAGTAAGAGGGTCAGGTCAGTCGTTAGTTAGAGGTTAAGTGATCGCAACGATAGGTGTAGTCGAGGAAACCTCAACCAAAGAGTCATTGTCCTCTTCTTCATTACTTTAAGGCATCGAAAGCATAATCCAGCAATTTAAAGTCAATATTTGGATAACACTCTCAGAATAACAATTCTTTTAAATTCCTTTACGACCCCTAGGGAAGCACCTCACTTTCAGCCATAACAACTTTATCTGCTTGCTCTTCGACCGTTTATACCTAATCACATACATAGTCAGGTTCTTCATTCAATGGGAAAGTCATTTAAAGAGAAAGCAAGAGGACTTCGAGCTACTAACCTATAAACAACCTCCAAATAAATTGAATCCTCTCTTATGAGAGTAGTGCCAGACTTCATTAGAGTCGAGAACCCCTTAGAGTGACCCCTACAAAAGGGCATGGCATTGTAAATTGAGGTAAAATACCTCAATATGGAACCAAAAAACTTGACTCTTGTTCCCATTCTCAGTCGTCAAAGGAAACCTTTGAACAGATGTCCTTAAAGCCTTTGCACCTTTCCCAATAATGGTACTGTCGTTTCCTTTACTATGTACGAGTGAGTTTCTAGCATCTCCTTAAATAGTAAGATTTAAAGAGTTCTCCTCATGTTAACCATACTTCTTACTATTGTCCTCACTTTGTATAACTACAAAAGTGTAAACATAGGTTAGGTCAGTATAAAAAAATCATTACAGAAAATTGTAAAAGATGGAAATAAACAATCATTCATTTCCTTAAGTTCTATATAAGGTTGACCACCTCAATTCTTCTTTCTAACAAGAGGAACCTCTTCTTGTTCATAATCACTTGGGTTAGTCTTGATTATTAACCTTGTATGAAGACTCGATATGAAGCCTAAATTGACTTGGGGCTAACATGATTCCTAACAAAGGAATAAAATAATTCTACTATGATTTCAAAAACAAGATCAATCACCATAACTCAAAAATAAGGAATAATCAACAAACCATCATCATTAGGCTAGAAACCACGATTCAAAAGACATGTGAAACATATGCACATATTTATAGAAACCTAAAAGTCGAGAACAACCCCAAGACTAAGCTAAGAAAGAAAGGAATGAAAATCAAAACAAATCGAGAACAATGACTTATCGGTATCAGATGAACAAGCAAAGAAAAAGGTTGCTTGTGAAAATAATGAGTTTGACTGCCAAATGATCAAAGGGGTAAAAAGGCCTCCATGTCCCTAAAAGTATCCATAGGCCCTAGCTTATGGACTCCTCGAACTAAAAAGATCCTCAAACATACCCAAGTAATAACGTGTCAACGAGGGTAATAAATAAGCTACCTCAACCCCCTATGTTGAGTTTGGCATAATACATGTTAATGATTCAGGTAAGAAAATGAGCCCACCAATTACATATCCTTTTTTTTTTTAAGAAACTCAATGTCGCCCAAACCTTGTGCCATCAACATTTATTAATGAAAATGTTCGGCATGATCCAATAGACATCAATATATTATTTGTGATGTATCATCAATAATTATTGTACTAAAAAATTAAATAATCTTTTTTGTAATAGTTGTCCACTACGTTCTACAAAGAGTAACTCTCATGTATGGATGTAGTTGTACTTTGTAAACTTTGTCAATATTCTTTTTATAATTTATGTTCTCCGCACTATTCCAATTATGCATGGGTCTATGCATTATGCAGAAATTATTTTTTTTGTTGGCTCGTATAAGGAATGTGGATGTGTGAATGCTTCAAGGGTTTCTCCTCAACTAGAAAAATGTTGATAAGTGTATTTTATACTTATTATTTTTGGTTTGTTAGGCTCAACTATTGTTCATTTTAAGTGTGAATTTTAGGCTTTTTATGTGCTTTATTGTTATTTTGTAGGTTTGAAGTCAATGGAGCTATTTGTGATCATAATCAAAAGAAAACAAGGAAAACTATCAAATTTGGGCATAAACTTAGCTCTACAGTGCTCAAATAATATATGCTACAGTTCTCAATACCATGATGCCAGGGTTGGCAAAAAGTGAGTACCTCAATGCTCAAGGTTAGACTATAGCGGTAACACGACTATCAAGCTAATGCTGTAGAGCTAGAAAGCCAAGGTTGTGGCACTAGATGCTCGGTGATTAATTCAAAATTTTGAGTATAACTTATATTTGAAATTTTACCCTAATTTGAAGATAAAAGCCTATAAATAGAAGACTAAGAAATCTATTTCAAATGGAGAAAAAAGACATCTTTAGAGAAAAAGAAAAAGAGAAAGAGAGATAAAGAGAGCAGATGTTGAATAGTTTAAGCAAACTTTTAGAGTTCAACAAGGAGAATTAAGAGAAGAAGAATAGAAGAATTAAGCGCGAAAGCGACTTCACTATTTCTTTCTCTTACTCTCTTCTTAATTCTAAATTTTCTTTATAATGTTGAACTTGAATTACTTTGAATCTCATAACTTCACCGTGAACTACTTTTTTTTAGGGCTTTAATTGGTTCTCTACATATAGTGTAAATTATAGTTACCCTTTTGTTTAATACTATTCAATAATTAAATTATTTGTTCTATCTTATGTTTAATACTTTTTAGTTGCTTAATCACCATCTAGATTGATTAAGTAACCTTTATGAACTTGAAAAGAGAATTTTGGGTTTAGCCATTGATAGAATAACATATGATCATTGATTATAATAAGTTCATGTAAGATAGGAATATATTTATATAACATATTCAATCATTAAACAGAAACTAGGCTTAATAAATTCTTACTTAATTTACTTCACATAGGAATACAGTGAGTTGATTAAAAGAAATATTCTTACTTGACTCTCGGAAGAGACTTGTAGGTAATTTAAGATTCTTGGATGACAATTCTGATTGAATAACTAATTCAATGAGGAAAGTTAGTAATTTAGATAAAGTGTAGAGTAAAGATCGAAACTATATGCTTATTTGTACTAGAGAAATCATACATTTTGCTATGTAACTCTATTATCTTTTATTTCTTCTAGTTTTATTTTTATTTATTTATTTTTTTAATTCTTGCATCTTACTATCGATTGTTTGGATAAATTGAACGCTGAAATATGTTAGTATTTAGAGAAAATATAATAACAAGTCCTTATGGGAATAATACTCTACTATCATTAGTTACTTGTTACGATAATGTGCAACTGCGTTTCTAAATTCAGCACAACAAGTGTACCAAAAGAAATTAAAAAATAATAGAATATATGGCAAATGACACCAATTATAAATGTTTATGGTACTTTTCTTCATCTGGTGAATACAATATTAAATCATGTTATAAGGTGACTGGGTCATTAATGCTATTAAGAATTCTTATAGGTAGGAGTCCTTATTATGATATTGGTGATGGAAATTATGGTCTTTAATTTTTCCTTTGAAAATCAAATTGTTCATGTGGCGAATGTTTCACAATAGTCTTCTGACTAGTTAAAATCTGCATCGACAATAACTCAATGTGCACCAACAGCTAAGTGTGGGAAAAAAAAAATTAAGAATCGAAAATTAGTTCAAACCGGTGGTTAGGTTTAATTTTTATGAAGGAACAAAAAAAATCGATCGGTTTTAAAAGATAAAAAATTGAAAAAAAAAACAGTCGATTTTCGGTTCGATTTCAGTGAAAATTGAAATTGAACCGAATTGAAAACCAATTTTTTTTAATTATTTCAATATTTTATAGTTAAAGCATAAAATAAAATAAAAATGTGCTTTGAGGTTAAATTAGCTGGAGTTCAACTGGTAGGACGTGTATATTTCTTTGTGCGTGTCCTTGGTTTGATTCCAAACGTAGCTTTTCTTTTTCAATTATTAATATGTTAAATATTATATATAATAAAATTAATGTACCTTTGTTCAAAATCTGTGCCTCAAATGGTAAGATGCTAATATTTATTCCCTTAGGTTGTGGGTTCGATTCCCCTGTTTGTGTGTTTTTTATTTTAGTTATTAATATTTTGAAGTTAAATAAAATAAAGGGCTTTCTAAATCAAATCCATGTTTGACTCAACTTGTTTGACTTGTCAAAGGTCTCAATTTAAGTCACAAGTTCGATTCCTTGTGTTGGGATTTTAGTAATTATAATATATGAAAGTTGTAAATATAAATACATTGATTGCATTTAAGATTAAAACCCAATCTTGGCTCAACTGGTAAAGCATGGGAAATGGTTATTAGAGAGCATGGGTTCAATTCTCAACTTTGGCATTTTATTTTGTTTTCAAATCAACTCAAAAATTTGAAAAAATAAAACTGAAAAAAACCTATTCGTTCGGTTTTACTCTTTGAAAAAATTGAATATTACCAGTTCGGTTTGGTTCCGGCGAAAACCAAACCAAACCGAACCATGCTCACTATTACCGACAGCATCTCGATGATTAGTCAATTTGTTTTCAATGTGGTGATGGGGATGAATTAGCTTTACATGCTTTGTTCTCATGTTCTCAATGGTAGAAGTTTAGCAACCTATTGCCTTTGGTATGGAAGTTTCGAGTTTAGAGGTTTTGACCTAGGTTTTCCTGTTATATATTTTTTAGTTTTTTCTAGTTCAGGAGTTGAAAATGTTTTCAGTAGTAATATAGAGTAGCTAGAATTTTTTAAATAGTCTGCTTCATAGTACTCTAAGCATATTGGCAACAAATATATTGCAAAAAAGATGGCCTTTTATAATACGAAATTTAAAAATTACATGAAGCTATCAAATACTGTAGCTATTAGATGTTGTTGTAGATTGAGTTTGGAGGCCTCCTAATGATGGAAATTTTATGATAAATATAGATAGTGCGTTAAATGTTGAGGGAAATATGACTTGTGTGGGTTGGGTGTTTCGTGTGTGAGAAAAAATTAAAAGAAAAGAAAAATATAACATAAACAATAAAGAAAAATTGAGAAACTTTAAGGACTACATTTTTGCTGTAATTCTGTGTATTATAATAAATGCTACATAGATGGCCTTTATATAGGCTTTAGGTTAACATAAATAAATAAATTAAATATAACCTATTAATTATAAAATATATATGGTAAGAATCAAATGTCTTGATTTCTTTATATCTTTAACATCCACCCTCAAACTCAAGATGGTAGAAACTTGAGTTTGAAAAAGAACATTCTTGATTGTAATGGTGCACGTTGAGATACAACCACTGTTGACGAATGATAATACTTGTAGAGAGAGATAACCTTTGTGGAAGAAGGTAATGTTGTCATAGAGTGACAATGTTATCAAAGTGACAAGCACGTCGAGAAAATCAACCACTGTGATTATAACGCGTTGATAGAGAAAATAAGAAATCAACTGTTGCGAGTGTAAGTGCGTTGAGAAAATCAACCACTGCGATTGCAAACGCGTTGATAGGGGGATAGGAAATCAACTGTTGCAAGTATAAGTGTGTTGTGAAATTCTATATTAGAAAAGATAAATAAAGCAATGGAAATAGCTCTTATAAATGATCAAAAGGCATTGAGAATTATAATAACCTAGCTCTAATACCAGGTGAGAAATAATTAAAAGAAAAGAAAAAGACAACAGAAATAATAAAGAGAAACTGAGAAATTTTAAGGACTACATTGTTGCTGTAATTCTGTGTATTACAAATGCTACATAGATAGTCTTTATATAAGTTTTAGGTTAACATAAATAAGGAACATAAATACATATAAGGAAACTAAATATAACCTATTAATTATAAAATATATATGGTAAGAATCAATTGGCTTAATTTCTTTATATCTTTAACATCATGATTCTTTAGGTGTGGTGTTTATGGCTTCAACTAAGTTATTCACAGCTTCATTTGCGACTTTCTATGCAGAATGTTTGGAGTTGTTGGTTGCTCTCCAAGTTGTTTGGGATTTGCATATGGATGACGTATTTGAAACAGATACCAAATTTATTATAATTAGAAAATGACTAAATACAGTATGCCATCTATTCAAGAATATCAAAGTAGATAATATTAAATAAGAAATAACATATATTAAAGATTGAATAAATCTTAAATAGTAAAATAAATTCAATTGATGAGAGAATCTTTTGGCGAAATATTAGTTAGTTTCCTCTACATTTTTTCACTAATAAAAATGTTGAAAAGAGACTTTAAAACGAATTTGTGCTCTTCTTAAATTTAATTTATACATGTATATTTTGAGAAGCAGTTATACTTGTGCCTTATAATAAAAGATGATTAATCATCATTATTTATTATTGAGAACCATTCATGAATTCAATAAAAAAAATATAACTCTATTTATTTGTACATACATTCTCTTCTTTTTTTTTTTTTTTTTACAAATATGTGTTAGAATTTTTTTTTTTTTACAAGAGAATAAAGGATAAATTTATCATCCAAAAGAATAACAAAGGGCAAAAGGATAATTAATTTATTTTTTTCTTACAGAAGAATGGTGCTTGAATTTGTCATCAAAGATTAAAAAAGATAATTGATCGCGGGAATTCTAAAAGAACTTCACTCTTTGATATAAATACAAAGGTGGTACATATTAAATGAAATATGTAGCATATTCTGGAATCTTGAACAATCGCCTACATCACTTAAAAATCTGTCTTTAATTTAAAGAATAATGAAAATGATAGCATAGCGATACCATTCGCTACCTACCCAGAAATCATGCACTAATTTAATTTGGTAGGTTACTTAATAATTAGATTCCCGTCTTTAGGAATGGCTGCTGAGCCTCTGTATATTGTATTCCGCATAACCTTAATCGATTTTCTACAACTTATTTCTTACTCTCATGTCAAGAAAATTTTCTTATTTCAGAAAAAGAGAAAGAAAAGAAAACATTTGGCATCTATTAATCATTCTCTTGAATGAAGTTTTCAACTTCTTCAATTACTTTTTTTTTTTTAAAAATGGCCTGTTACTTTCTTTTTTTATTTTAAAAAGGAATTTGCTGATACTTTTATTTTATAAATTTTTATAATAGTAATTTAACTCTTCATTTTTTTATAATACTTAGAGAAATAAAAAGTTTAGTCTTTATATTTTTGTTAAATTACTCATTAGATCCTTAACATATAAAAAATTACGTAGGAATTAAAATGATACTTTTTCTAATACTTATTACATTCTTTTAAAAATCATTTTTGCTTTTAAAAAGTGAGTTATTATCCTTTTTAAGTAATAATAGTATATGAAAAATAATTAAATAATTTTAAGATCCTACAAAGTGTGACTAACAAAATTATTTTTTAAAAAGAAAATATATAAACATAGACCTAATTTATTAGCCCATCCAATAAATATGCTGTCTGCATAAACATGCAAAAAGAAGTTCTTGTACTTGACATATATAATCGTGGGAAGGGTAGACGAGAAAGAGACTAGAAAGTGTAGAAATGAAAGAGGCTTATGTGTACAAATTTATGGCCGCTGCATATATGTAAACCTAACTCGAAAATGACCATAACATAAAAGAGCTACGTTGACAATTCTTCATGCAATAAATAATTATCATATAATGGGTTAAGTTTTCATATGTATGTATATATATATATATATATATATACGAGTTGAGACAATGATCATACGAAACGAAGCTACTCAATATTTACACATTCAATGTTTATTAATCTCAATAATGTACCTAACTCGGTTTCTGCCTATCAAATTTTTTTTAATAAAAAAATACTAATTTATTTAATTAAGAAAATAAAGTCATTGTGAATATAAACGCTAAGATTAATGGGCATATAATTGTTGGAATTATGTCATTCTTAATCCAGGAAAATAAAAAATAAAAATGTTTTAAAAATTCTTTTTATTTTAAATTTTTATGAATATATGAATTTAATATTTTTAAAATAAATAATAAGGAACATAAATTGAATCCTTGCTTATTTTATTTCATGGAAGAATTCTAAACTAAACCTTTTATATCATAGTGAAAGAAAGAGTAGATTTTCAAAAAATATTTCTTAAAGAAAAATATGTATTTACTTTTTGTGTGCTTTTATGAAAGTTTTGACAATTTATAGATTAGTTGTAGCATTAGCGCTTTTATTTGCGAATCCTTTTGTTTAATCTTAGAAATAGATAAATTATTAAAAATAAATTCAATTAAAAATAAATTAAATAATTAAATATATATTAATAAATTAAATAAATATTAAGTATGCATATACTTATTCTTAATGTTCTGTTATCCTTTTTTTTAGAATGTCTTTAAAATAATAAATATGTATTATTTTAATTGAATAAATTTAATTGATAAAATTTACTAATTAAACTATTACATCTTTAAAAAAAGACCTAATACACGTGAACTATAAAGAATCTCACTCTTTGTGGTTAACGTGTAACACTCAATGATTGAGCGTTATAATACTTCTAAAATAAATGGGCTAATAATTGTTTTAATAAAAAATAACACTAAAAATAACATAAAATCTTTTTAATAATTTTAAAAATTATCCTTTAGATTTTATTCATTTAATTTCTTAAATTAAATATTTAATTTATATTTAGAAAAGATATTATTTCTAAAATTAATTAATTTTATCCAAATATAAAACATACATATTTTGAAAATTATTTTCTGAACACAAACAATTTGTGTAATAATACAATCCTTTTAATTGTTCACTGTAATACTAAAGATATGGTATTGGAGACGTATAGACCTATAATTCAAGCTCCAATCAATTTTAGATAATTAATTAAACTCTTTAATTAATTAATCTAATTTATTAATTTCAGTATTATTTTACTAAAAACTTAGAATTGCACTCTGAATTTACAGATTTAATTTACTTAGAAAACTTCAAGCAGTCGGTTGATTTAATTACTACATCCAATTTAACTGTCCACATATGATTCATAATTAGAGCTAAATAAATTATCGTTTTACCCCTTTAATTAATTTTTTATCCTTAAATACCATTAATTCACCAGTGAATAGTTAATTTGTAAACTTGTTACAAATTTAGTGCTTTAACCGTTCAGTTCTAAAATTAACACTTAACAGAACCTTCTTTCTAACTTCCGTTAAAAAAGAATAGATTCTATATTTGTAAATCACATTCTCAGCCGCTTATCTCAACGTGCCATTAAAGTATAATTTTTTAAACAAACAATAATGAGCATTTCAAATAATATAGTGACACAAACAAGAGTTTATGATCACTCGGGATTAAAGTTAATCTGCATATGATCATCAGTTGATGTTATTTGAATTCTTAATTAACAACGACATTTCACATAAATTCAAACAACGTCTAGTTTAGTCTTATATAATTACATTATATAAAGTGCCTCCACTATAATGTTAGTATATTAGTGATTCGGGTAAAATCACCACATTCTCAATATTTATAGACTACACTAGTAATATTTAATTAAATATCTCAAACTTAAATTAATTTGTTACAGATTTTTTTTTGTTTATTATCTATAACCTTAATCCTCTTGTATATAACAATTATATACTAAAGTTATGGCCACATAAATAAACTTAAAATTTTTTAATATTTATATCATATTATTATAATACAACTTCATTTATTTCATAAAATAGTATAAGTATATACTTTTAAGGCACTACCCCTAACAATAATCAATCCAAACATTAGACATAAATGTCACGCAACTCATTTAGCCAGGAAATAAGTGATTGTATTTCCTTCAAGCTGAATAAAAACATAATAACCATTCTCAAAATTAGCTAATAGCAATAAAAAATGGACTCCAGCAAATTGCCCTCCACACCCGAGAATAACTACAAATTAAGAGCATCGACTAATTGCTAAAAATTCATCTCTACCACAAGAACATGTCAAGACAAAGCAATCCCATACAAATCATGCATAACATCCTATGCAAATCCCAAACAGCTTGGAAAGAAACCAATAACTCGAAATATTCTATAAAAGAAGTCGCAAATGAAACAATGAATGACTTATCTAAAGCTATAAGCACCATACCCAAAGAATCATAGAGCACCCAACCCAAACCAATCATATTTCCCTCTACATTTATAGCAACATTGACATTTAGTTTAAAAACTCCAACATTAAAAGGCCTCCAAACTCGATTTATAGTAACATTCTTAGCTCCACTAATAGTTGTTGGTGTTCCACTCCTTAACATGGTAGCTTTCTATAATTTTTAGTATTCACATAGCAGGAGGTCAACTTTTTGCAATATATTTGTTGTTGATTTGCTCAGAGTAACTATGAAGCATGCCCTTTCGAAAATTTTAGCAACTCTATATCACTGCCAAAAATATTTTCAACTTGTGAGAAAGCCAAGTGCGTTGAGTATGCGAGGATCAAAGATGAATGCGAAAGGAGGATAAAATATACATAGTGGGCACTGCGGCACTAAGTTGTGGGCGTCGCAGTGCCCCAAATAGTAAGTGGGCACTGCAGTGCTAGGAGTCTAACTCCGCGGCACTGGGCATGATCAACTAGTGCCATGGCGCTAGGGAGCGAGCATTGTGGTGCCGGTGCAAAAAATAGTTTCCTGTTTTGGTTTGTTTTGTTTCGACTCCCACTTGTTTCAAGACTTCTTAAAATTATTCCTACACGTTTAAAGTTAACCCAGGTCATCCTAAAGCCTATACAAAGGTTCTCTATTGGCTTGTAAATATATCTTAGTAATCAATATAAGTCTTCAAACTCATCAGAAGACGGGTCATCACTGGTCAGGTAGTTGCTACCGTAGAAAGAAGGTTACCTGAGACTGCAAGTAAAGCAATTAGCCAAGTATTTATGGGCCTTGGCTTAGCAGGAGGAAGAGGATCAAGCCGAGTCTATCTTTGTGATATTTTTGTGATCATAGCATTCTTTATAATTCTTAGTGAAAGAAACCCTTTTTTTTATAAGAGAAAGTGAGTTTTTTGTAAGTCATCCTTATAAAAGACATACTTTTGTAAGTGCCTTATGATTCATTAATAAGATAGTGTGATCTGGATCCGTCATGGACGTAGGCAAGTTATCGAACCGTGTAAATTCTGTGTGTTTTCTCTTACCTTTCTCTCTTTGGATTTCTTAATTTCTTGTTTCTACATTATATTACTTAGGATATTTACTTATTTGATTGCTTTCGCTTCAAAAAACTGGTATCAAAGCTTAGTTTTAAGCAGACATTACCATACATAAGTATGAGGTAGATAAATTCAACAGTACAAATGACTTTAATCTATGAAAGACAAAAGTTAAGGAATTGTTAGGTATAGCATTAGAGGAGATTGCAACTCCGTCTAGTGAAGAAGAGAAAATGTTAGAGTCATTTAAGGCTAAAGCAGAAAGAAGGGATATTCAATAAAGAGATCACAACAAAATCATTTTGTCATTAAATGATGAAGTACTGAGGGAAGTAACAGGTGAGAGACGATGATTGGTCTTTGGAAGAAACTTGACTTTATTATATGTGAAAGTCATTGGCCAACAAATTGCATATAAAAAAGAAGTTATATCAGTTGTCCATATCAAATGGGACACCGATGAAAGATCATATAAATGCCCTCAACAAGATCATTCTTGATTGTAGTGTATCAACATCAAGATAGAAGATGAAGATAAGGCAATTATCATACTAAGTTCACTTTTCAAAAGTTTTGAGAGATTTGTTGATTCACTTTTCTATGAGAGTTTAACGATGAACAATATGAAGTCATCATTAGACTCAAAGCTATTAAAAAAATAGATTGAGGGTAATGTAAAAAGTTTATCTATAAGAGAAAGGTTCACATATAGAGATAGAAAGAAAAATGGCTCAAGATCAAAGTCCATAACTCCTAGAAAGTGTTATTGCTATAAGAAAGATGGGCACTTTTATAAATGACTGTCTAGAAAAGAAAGCACAAGACAAAAAGAAAGTGAATGCTGCGCTTGCCTATGATGATAGCTACGACAGTGTAAAAACTCTACTCGCTACTAATGGTAAGAGTACTAAATAATGGATTCTTCATTCTGGTTGTACATTTCACATGTGCATGCACAAGTCTTAGTTTGTAAATTTTCAGCTCATTATTAGTGATAAGGTATTAATAGGTAATGACATTGCTTGTCAGATAATGGGAATTAGTAGTATTAAACTTAGGCTACATGATGGGCAAGTGAGAAAGTTGACAGAAGTTAGGTATTTTTCTGACTTCAAGAGGAACTTGATCTCATTAGGGACTTTAGACTAGAATGTGTGTTCCATCAAGATCGAAGAAAGAGTTTTGAGAGTATTATAGGGTTCTATGGTGGCAATAAGAGGAGAGAAGCACAAAGGTGTTTATGTGATAAAGGGAGAAGTTGTAAGGGGTTCTACATTATTCTCTGTAAATGATAAAAATATGCAAACTAAGTTGTAGCATCTTATAGCACACCTAGGTAAGAGAAACCTGAAGAAGTTATTTAGGCAAAAGACGTTTGGTGAGGATAGATTCCAGCTATTAGAGTTTTGTGAACTTTGTGTGCTTGGAAAAGCACATAGGTGAGGTTTAGTACCGGTGAGCACAAGACTAAAAGGACTCTTAACTACATACACTTGAATCTTTAGGGTCCAACTCAAACAGTTCACAAGAGATCAAATCTCTTCATTTTTTCCTTCACCTATTGCCTGACCATCCTTTGAAATCATTTATTTCCATTTGATTTCAAAATAACCGAAATAAGAAAATGAAGCAATTCTCTTCAAAATGCTTCTCATAGCACACATACATATATATATATCTATCTCATAAATAATAAAATAATAATATTATATATTATAATATTAAACATAGCCACCTTGCTAATAAAATAATATTATTATATAAAATAATAGTATAAAAAAAGAAATAGATGACAACCAAATGTCATCATCTAGTATAATAATATTATATAATAAAATAATATATTATTATATATAATAATGAGATATTTTTGATTATTTAACAATTAAATAATCATTATGTGAAATGATCATTTTATCCTTCATGAATAGTTATCAAGTATGACCCTTAGTGGGTCCTATCATACCCACACTTAGGTAAACTCAACCGAGGGTCCATAATGCACCATGTGTCATTATACAATTAGTAAATAACAATTATTGACTAATTATTATATTTAATGCTTAAATACAGACACGTACGCATTCCCGTGGTAGTACTGAATATTATTGGATTAAATAATTTATTCTAGTACACTGCTATAGTACTTAACAAGTATACTCCTTATCATGGGACTCCCTAGGTCTACGCCCGATTTGTCAAAAGAAACTATTCCATAAGTTCATAAGCAATGCCCCACGCACACGTCATGGATATACAAATCAGCGCGTCGACCATCCAAGCTGAGGTTACAACGTATATGTATAGTTCTTCCATCATAATATCGTGGATGTGCGGGGATATAGATTATCACCGTCAAATTCTCATTTTCTCATTCATATCATATCCCTAGACTTGTATCTTACTAAACAACATGTTCAAACTCATTTGTTGTATTGTTACACCCTCACGAAAACTCTTTTTCCATTATTAATGCTTGTGGCCACAAGACTCTCTGAGTCCTTATACGAGCTGACGAATCACATATCTATACACACTGGACTCCATAAGCATCAGACCATACCCAGCGACACCCAGCGGTCACATCATGAAAGGCCAGTGACATGCGTGGAACCAAAGTATAATGAATCACTTACAAGCCCACCGTGGCACTCAGGTCAAAGGACTATGTATACTACTCAACTCAAGAGGACCCTCCATTGATGGCTTCCATGGGATGTTTATTAAAGGCCCTCGTGAGTCCGTCTTATTTTCAGTTATAACTGGATGCCCGTATGTCAATACGAGCTCTAAGCTCACATTCGGCTAGGAACGACCATCTATACCCTATAAGTACGACATATGCTGATATATATAAAGATATCCACCAATAGACCCGTATCAACAGAAATAAATCAGGGACAATATTCGAGAACATACTTGCGCAACTAACATTTCTTGGCACCTGATTGCAACTCTTGCAACTATACAGTTACTAGTATATTCCTAAGTCTATGTCCCAATACAGACAAGACTCCAACTCTTGGATCTTCGCTAAGTATTATAACCAGCTAACAATACGCTATGCTAATATTTAGCATTTATATCTCTCAGTGTGGCCAACTGTGGGCCCTTATCTAAACTCATTAGATCAGATCTGAACTCTTTCAGATTATACAATGTCTATAATGTTACATTATATAATACCATTTAAATAGGCATTACTGATTTAATAGAAATGTACACATGTATAAATAATAAGTATATGTACATTCAAGGATGGCACGTAAGCACTAACCCTAACAATAGGATATCCCGAATGACTGAAAGGATATAAGGTGTAGTGTAGAGAGTTGATACCACCAAAGAGTATCATAAGCCGTGACGTGACGTTCGATGAGATGACAATGTTGAAAGCCTCCCAAGAAAATAAGAAAGAAGAACCTGTGTCTAAGGAAGACTTAGTACCCAAGTCAATAGAAGTTGAAGTGGAACTTGATAGTATATCTGATATACCCCCAGATTAGTACTTCAACAATGAAATCCTTGAAGATAAACCAAGAACACTGGCGAGTTCCTCCAAGTTCACCAAAAGAAAAACTAAGACTCTTAAGATATAACTTGAAGAGTACCATCTAGCTAAAGATAAGTTAAGGAGAACAATTAACCCACAAATTAGGTATGCAAAAGCAGATTTAGTTGTTCGTGCCTTTAATTCTATTTACACTCTTGAATTTGATAAGCCTAAAACATAGTGAAGCTATGAAGAATAAAAATAAGAAAGAATGACAGCAAGTCATGGAATAAGAGATTAGTTCTCTTAGGAAAAATAATACCTGAAAGTTGGTGGAGAGACCTCAAAAGAAACTAGTGGGTGTACAAGATGAATGAGAGGATATCGGGATAGAGCTAATGAGATTTAATGCTAGGTTAGTTGCATAATATTTTACTCAGGTTTCATGAGTATTCTCTCCAGTCGTCAAGCATACATCTATTAAAATTTTGTTAGTCATATGTACAAACCTTGATTTATATATAGAGCATATAGATGTAAAGACAGTTTTTCTGTATGGAGAGCTTGAACAGATAATTTACATAGTACAACTACAAAGGTTTATAGAGTGCAGAAAAGAAGATAATGCTTGTCTACTGAATAAGTCTTTATATGGTTGAAAGTAATCACCTAGATAATGGTATAGGAGACTTGATGAGTTTATGATCACTTTTGAATTTAGTAGGAGTAAGTATGACGGATGCTTGTACTTTAAAAGCTTGAGTTATAGGATGATGTATTTACTTCTATATATTGATGATTGATCGTATATAAGAACATGGAAGAAATACAGTAAATAAAGAAGCAATTAAGTGGCGAGTTTGAGATGAAGGATTTAGGAGCAGCAAAGAGGATATTAGGTATAGATATTGTGAGAAAGAGAAAATATGTTATCTTCTTGTCTCAACAGCGATATATACTCAAGATCTTAGAGAAGTTTGGTATGTCCAATTTAAAGGCTGTCTCCACTCATTTGGCTATGCATTTTAAACATTTAGCATCACAGTCGCCGACATCCGAAGAAGAGAAACTGTAGATAAGTAAAGTACCGTATGCAAGCGCTGTAGGGAGCATTATATATGCAATGATTTGCACAAAACTAAACGTAGCACAGTCTATGAGCATGGTGAGTAGATACATGGCAAATTCGGGTAAGGATCACTGACTTACAGTGAAATAGATTTTAAGATATCTCAAAGGGATATCGAATCACAAAATAATGTATAAAAGGGATGAGGACAAGAGTGTAATTATAAGAGGATACGTAGACTCAAATTATGCAAATGATCTAGATAAGAGAAGATCGTTGACGGGTCATATATTTACAGTGTTTGTGTACAGTGTATGTTGGAGATCAGTTCTACAACATGTGGTTACACTATCTACCATAGAGGGGGAGTACATAGCTATTGGAGAAGCTATTAAGGAGACTGTGTGGTTAAAAGGCATATGCGCAAAGATAATGGTTATTGAAGATGTGAACACCAATGTGTATTGTGATAGTCAGAGTGTCATACACCTAAGAAAGTATCAGTATTTTACGAAAGGTCTAAACACATTGATGTGGAACTCCATTACATTCGAGAGGTTGTCTAAAGTAGTGAAGTTAGTCTAACAAAGATAGAATCGTCTAAAAATCTTGCTGATATGTTGACTAAGCCACTGCCCTTGATTAAGTTCATCCTCTGCAAGGACTTAACTAGAGTCACTACTATGTGAGGGTGACCGAAGATGCGGATATGAATGATCGAGATACTTTGTGAATAATTTTGAATCATATAGGAAATTTGTGAGAAAGTTGATTAAAAATCATCGGAATATGATTTAAAGAGCAAGCCAAGTGTGTTGGGTACGTGAGAATCGAAGACAAACACAAAAAGAGAATGAAAGACACATGGCGGTGCCCAAGCATGTGCACCGCAGCAATATGTCATGCGCGGCACCCCAAACAGTGAGTGGGCGCCAATGTACCAGAAGCCTAGTGCCACGGCGCCGAGCACGATCAACCAACGCTGCGGTACCAGGGAGTGAAGCCGCAGCGCCGGTGTAGGAAATAGTTTCTCATTTTGGTTTCTTTTATTTCGACTCTCACTTGTTCTAAAACTCCCTAAAATGACTCCTGCATGCTTAGAGTTAACTTAGGTCGTCTTAAAGCCTATATAAAGATTCTCTATTAGTTTGTAAACATATCTTAGTGATCAACACAAGTATTTGTAATATCTTTGTGATTATGGCATTCTTTGTGATTCATAGTGAGAGAAATCCCTTATTTACAATAGTGAGTGAGTTCTTTATGAGTCTTTCTAATAAAATACATACTTTATGAGTGCTTTGTGATTGATTAATAAAAGAGTGTGATCTAAATCTGTCATAAATATAGGCAAGTTACCAAATCACGTAAATTTTATATATTTTCTCTTACCTTTTTGTCTCTAAATTTCTTAATTGCTTATTTCTATATTATATTACTTTACATATTTGCCTGTTTAATTGCTTTCGCTTCGACACAACTCATGAATTGAAAAAAGGGAAAACATATATAATAAAAAAGCCCCTCAAATTAGAACTTTTAAAATTTAAAACTTCCACACCAAAGACACTAGATGAACAAGAGAACAAAGCATCGAGTAGTTATTGTAGATTATAACAAGTTGAAAGAATATTATGAAACACCTACCACACGAAGAATTTGATTTTTGGAGGAATAATTAAATACCATAATTTTTGCTATCAATGTCATGATGAGGACTCCCACCTGCAATAATTCTCATTAGCATCCATTCTAGTCATCTTAACCACCTTGTAACTTGATTTAACATTGTTAGAAGGTTATCACTTGCTAGGAGGTTACCAACAGAAATTGAATCAACCAATGCCACATCCACAGGCCATAAAAGAAATAAACAAAGAGATAAAGTATACCTTTGCCACAAACCTCTCGTAGGTTATACCCACCATGTAACCTCCCTATTCACTAGGAAGCTAAAATAGACTGTTGACAAAAAATTATAAATAAACTGACACTATCGATTATTAAGCCTCATTTTTTCATCAACATTAGCACAAATCGGCACTCTACTCAATCATAAGCTTTGCTCATATCTAGTTTTAATGCCGAAAAACTTAATTTTTCTGACCTTTTGCACTTTAGAGAATGAAATAACTCAAAAGCTAAAATGACATTATCAAGTTATCCATCTGTTGTGCATAAGGGCACTCTGGTGTTGGAAAAATAATATCATGGAGCACAATTTGCAACCTATTAGTAACAAATTTAGTAATAATTTTATACAAAACATTATAAAGTAGCATAGGTCTAAAATCTGGAAACTTAATTGGCGAAAAGATTTTCATAATCAGCACTGCAGTAGTCTTATTATAGTCACTTAAAGAATGGCCTTCATTAAGAAACCCCTAAAAAACCTAAGCACATCCACTTTAATGATCTCCTAAAAATTCTAGAAAAAAAATAGCATGAAAATCGTTATGTCCTAGGGCCTTAAAATGGCTCCATAGAATAAAAAATAATACAAATCTCCTCTTCAGTAAAAATAGCATCAAGCAACAAACCTTTTTCTTCAGAAATACGTAGCTCAATACCATCAAACACATCAAGGATCATACTATCGGTAGGTTGGGAGGACCGAAAGAGCACAGGAAAATGATCGGGGATAATTTTTGAAATTACGAGACCATCCCACACCAAACCCCATTTTTCAAAAATAGCCGAGATATAATATTTTTTGCTTGTCAAGCTAAAGCCTTCTGATGAAAAAAAAAAGCTTAGAATTTTGATCACCCCAGAAAAAGGCAATCAGCTCTTGCGAATTGGAACCAAAATGCTCCTCCCTCATAATCAATTTCTGAAGCTTGATCTCCAGTTGTTTAAGCTTATTGGAATCTACCCTAGTAGAACCCGACTCAAGAATCCCATTTATCTCCTTTCTAACTCTCTGAATCCTTGTACGAATTGCCCCGTTGTTTGTTTTACGCCAATCCATCAAGGATGTTGCACATACATTCAGTTTCTTAGATAAAGGCAGCAAAGTATCATCTTGGCACTAAACATACTCAATGATCCCATGTCAATCATTATCCCGAAACCATAAAGGCTTAAACTAAAAACGAGTCTTCCTTATTAACCTATGCTAGAAAATAACCTTAGGTGTCAAAAGAACTGGTATGGCTCGGTGATCGGAGAGAAGAAATCCCAATTGAAAACTTTAACTTTTGGAAACATAGAAAACCAATCCCAATTAGGAAAAGCTTTATCCAATCATTCCAAGATTACTCCATCATCCATTTTTTACCTTTTCCAAGTGAAACAAGGTCCCACAATTCCCATGTCCACGAGCTCTAACTCATTTAGACCGACCAAAAATATTACCTCCTTCTTTATCTTGCAATGAAACAATCTCATTAAAATCTCTCAAACCAAGGAAAGATAAAGAAGAACACTATTGTAATCAATGGTGTTAGACTTTTTATGTTATTTTATATCCTTAAAGTATGTATAATAACATTAGATTAAATTAATAAATTTTATTTATATATATAATTTGAGCATACATTGATGAGCCCATTTTTATAAAGTATGTAATATATGTATTAGGCATATGATTCTAATATAGAGGGTATAGATTACAAATATTTTATAAATCAAATCTAGTTCGCAATCATTAATGAAAAAGGGCATTTCATTATGTAATGTTGTAGTTTTTTTACTTCTTATAGTGAATGATTTACCTTGATCATTGAAATAGAGACTTCGAGTAGAAAAACTAGTGTATATGGTACATTGAACAGGACTATTATGAATTTCGATCTGATTAACTAAATGTCATAAATCTTAATTCACAAAAACTTTAATAAGCTTGATTGATTTTAATCTTGAGTAGATAATAAACTTACATTCATACATTATATATTTTGAATTATCAAGGAGTGAGATCCAAATAAACAGTTAAAACCTCGATAGCTTGGAAATATAATTTCATGAGTCGTAGGAACATATATCTGCAAGAAAGAATTTAATAATTAATGTCCACTTAAGCTGTTTGCAGTACTTGATCATTAGAATCTGTGGCTATAGTTTATTCAATAAATTATTTATTAAATAATAATATTTATTTGTAAATTTATTTACAAATATAGACATATTAAAAGTGATCATTAGAGCATTCAGTGACTTAGGGACAAATAAATAATTAAAGAGGTAAGATATTTTTTTTCATGGCCTAGCTTTAATTAAGACATCAATTAGAGGGTCAATTAAGTGGTTATTATTGGTCTAAAGACCAAGGCCAATTTAATTAAAATGAGTTTTAATTAAATAGGCTTTTACTTTATAACATGGGTTACTAAAGTACAGCCCTTAACTTTTATTGGAATAGCCTAGGATTAACTTGGAAGAATTGGTGTATTATAAGATAATAAAAACTAAGCCTTTTAAGTTGGAGTTAAGAAGCCCATAAATCTTGCAGTCCCTCTGCTATCTCAAATCCTAATCAAACTTTAATTTTCTAATTCTAATCAAATTCTAAATACCTAATGGAGATCCCTATATATATGTAAGGTATGGAGTAATAAACTAGAACAACAACATAAAGAAAAAATTCTTTTACATATTCTTACGTGGGAAAAGAATTTAATTAATACAATTCTCTCAGATTTGGGTATTAGTATTTTTAAAGATTAAGAAAGATCCACGTGCCCACACACGTTGGGTTTGAAAATTAAGGATAGTAAAGAAGATTGCAGTCAGTCAATTCCAGATATACCATAGCGAGAAATTGAGGTAATCTTCTATCCCTATACATATAATTATGAACAAGACGATGTGACTTCCATTGCGTTTATTTTTATAAACAAAAATTATTTTTATTTACCATACCAACAAATGAAAAAGCTCCAAACTAAGATTTCTCACTCTGTACAAGGTTCCATAAAAACCAACAACCCACCCAACATTTTTAGAAGGATCACTAACGTAGACGTCAAATATGATAACTTGAAAAAACTGAAAATTGAGATATCCCAAACATCATTTCAAAGAGTGAAAAAAAACCCTTATTCTACCCATACCATCCACATAAAAGAGAATTAAAAACCTAAATTCTATCATATCCTCTTTGCTCTTTTACCAAATAGTTTAGTTTTGAGGATTAAAACCAAAATAGAGGAATATTCAGTAAGAAGTTTATGCAACCTCTTCAATGCATGAGGATTCTCTCGTGTATTCCAACAAAGGACACTTATGTTGCATTCCAATATTTTTTAGAAGAGGAACAATCCTCTAGACAATCTATCTCACCCATTTCTTTTATTCTTCTGGCTATAATTAAATCTATACCTACTAAAGAACTATGAATGAAGATCCTCACTCATTCGCATAAGTTGTTCATGTTTAAAATATTTTGTGTTGTTGTCCAAAAAGGATTGTTTCTAAAAGTTATTGATTTTGAGGAATAACCCTAGCAATCAAAGTGGTCTTCAATGACTCAAATGCCCCTAGAACCATGACTGAATTTGAAATCGTTGATGAAATTGAATTGTCCACCTTATCTGACATTCCCTCAGAAATAGAACCTACCACCCTAAATCTCAATACAATTGAATTTTTGAATTTGAGTCTCATCCAAACAAGAAAATTCCTTTACTAAAAAATTTATTGTCTATTTTTTTTGCAACGTCCATTGATGGTTCAGCCACAGCAGTCGGCATACCGAAAGTATGAATTTTCATCTGACTATCACTAATGGAATTCTTGGTGTGCTTCACCTTCCCCTCAGCCATATATTTGTTTTAGATAACTTCTGAACCCGAAAGCTAGCTATAACCCTAATGTCATCTAAATATCAGTGATTTCTAATTTTCTTTTTTAAGATGGCCGAAAAATCTTTAAACATTCTATGTATGTAATCCCTGAATGTACATATATTTATGTATTTATACAAATATACATTCTCATTAAATCACTAATACCCATTTATATGGTACTATGCAATGTAACGTTACAGATATTGTACCATCTGAAGAAGTTTAGATTAGATATAAATGAGTTTAGATAAGGGCCTACAATTAGCCATGCTGAGAAATACAAACGTTAAATGTTAGCACAACTAAGTATTAGCTGGTTATAATACTCAGTAGATCTAAAAGTTGAAATCTTGTCTATAATTGGACATAGACCTGGGAATATACTAGTAACTGCATAGTTGCAAGAGTTGCAATCGGGGTCCAGAAAATGCTAGTTACGCAAGTTTGTTCTCTAATTATTCCTGATCTATTTCTGTCGATGCGGGTTTGTCAGTGGATACCTTTATATATATATATATATATATATATATATATATCAGTACATGTCATACCTATAGGGTATAGATGGCCATTCCTAGCCGACCGTGAGCTTAGAGCTCATATTAATATATAGGTATCCAGTTAAGATTGAATATGGGACAGACTCACGAGAGTCTCTGATAGACATCTTATATAAGCCATCGACGGAGGGTCCTCCCGAGTTGAGTAGTATACGTAGTCCTTTGACCTGAGTACCACGGTAGGCTTATAAGTGATACACTATGCTTTAGTTTCACGCATGTCACAGACCTTTCATGGTGTGACCGTTAGGTGTCGCTGGGTATGGTCTGATGCTTATGGAGTCTGGTGTGTACAGATATGAGATCCGGAAGCTCGTATAAAGAGTTCAATATCTAGATGCTTTAAGATTGTATCTCGAAAAGTCTTGTAGCCACAAGTATAAATCCTGAAAAAGAGTTCGACCAGCGTAGAACAATATAGCAAAGGAGTTTGTACATATTATTCAATGAGATACAAGTCTGAAGATAGGACATAGATGAGCACTAAGGGATTTGAAGGTGATAATCTATATCCCCACACATTTAGGATATCATGACGGAAAGACTATATGTATGTGTTGTAACCTCAACTTGCATGGTTCAACATGCTGATTTGTATATCCGCAACATGTGCGTAGAGCATTCATTACTCACGGACTCATAGAATTGTTTCATTTGTCGAATCGGCGTAGGACCTAGGGAGTCCCGCAATATAGAGTGTATTCGTTGTACACTGGGTGATGTGTCAAATTAAAGTGTTTAATCTAGCAATATTTAGCACTACCACGAGAATGCATGTGTGTCTGAATTAAAGTGTTAAATACAATAATTAGTTAATATTATTATTTACTAATTGTATTATGATATGAGGTGTATTGTGGACCCTCAGTTTTTTATTATCCAAGTGTGAAATTTGGTGGGATGCACTAGGGATTTGCTATTCATGAAGGGCAAAATGGTCATTATATACTTTGATTATTTAATGGTTAAATAATCAAAATATCTCTCTTATTATATTATTATTATTATTTATATTATATAATATATTATATTATTATTTTATTATGTATATATATAAAGAAAGAGAGAAAGAGAGAGGGAATGTGTGTTGTGCCGAGAGAAAGAGAAAAGAAATGGAAAAGAAGAATAAAGAAGAAGAAAGAAAAAGAAGAAGGAAAAAATGAAATTATTTCATTTTTCTCTGTGGTTTCATTTGAAGCAATGGTGGATTACTTCAAATTCTCTATTTCTTATCCTTTTGAAGAAAATGATGTTAAACACACACCCGGTCATTTTGGAGATTAAGAGTTAATCTCGTGTTGAATATAGGCTGCTATTCTAGCTCACCAAGCCCACTGTGTTGGTGACTAAAACTGCCTGCGAATTGATCTCCATGCTGACTCCGAGAAAATACGTGTATAACGTTATACGTTGAAGTGAGTTCTCAATCTTACTAATATATTAATGTGATTAATATATGAATTTATTATATTTATTATATAATTTACGCTTCCACCGCATAAAAATTCGTATATAATACGTGTTTTAGGCAATAGACACATTTGCACATACATACACCCACATGTATGAGATCTCTCGACAACACGTATGTGTTAAAAGGCCTCACAACATACAAAAGTTTGGAAGTTTCTCGTATTTAAAATTGTTAAGAAAACAAATAAAATCTCACATTGAAAAAAAATAGGGAAAATCATGGGTATATAAAAAGTGAATCATATCTTCATTAGTATGATGTCTTTTGGGTAAAACCCAAAAGCAAAACTATGAGGGCTTAGGCTCAAAGTGAACAAACATCATATAAATGTGAAGATATGTGTAGTTTGTTGGACTCCTTACAAGTGGTATCAAAGACATGTGGGAGAAATCCTTGGTGCCAAATGAGAAGTTGGTGAGCCTAGTAAGCCTCGGTTTACGATGGGATCCGTAGTTAAGCTCTATAGACAGGCGGTGGTATGCTCTCTGGCATCACGTAAGGCATGTCCTCTCAACGCAGTGATAAGGAGTTGACCTGATAGAGCAAGCTCTCGAGGTAGGGGGTACTCTGGGCTTCACGTAAGACATGCTCCCACAACGCAGTGAAGATAAATAGAAGATGAGTACCTAAAATGAGAGCAAAATCTTCCTATATGAAATATAGACGGATGGAATATCATTTGAGGAGAGACTTCGTAGTCCTTTGTTCAAGGGGAGGATTGTTAAGAAAGTAAATAAAGTCCCACATTGAAAAGAAATGGGAAAGATCATAGGTATATAAGGAGTGAACCATATCTTCATTGGTATGAAGCCTTTTGGATAAACCCCAAGAGTAAAACCATGAGAGCTTAGGCTCAAAGTGGACATTATCATACCAATGTGAAGATATGTGTGATTTTTTGGACTCATTACAAAAATTCATCCAAAATAGTCGGTCTTGATCACTTAATTAAAGAAATAAACTTTTACATATTAGTTGATCAATATTTGTTCGAAGGGAGGATTGTTAAAGAAGTAAACAAAGTCCTACAAAATAGTCGATCTTGATCACTTAACTGAAGAAATAAACATTTACATATTGGTTGATCAATATTTGTTCAAGGGAGAATTGTTAAGGAAGTAAACAAAGTCTCACATTAGAAAGAAATAGGAAAGATTATGAGTATATAAAGAGTAAACCATATCTCTATTGATATAAGGTCTTTTGGATAAAACTTAAAAATAAAATCATGAGACTTAGATTTAAAGTGGACAATATCATATCAATATAAAGATAAATATTGTTTATTGAACTCCTTATAAAAATTCATCCAAAATAATCGATCTTGATCGCTTAACTAAAAAAATAAACCTTTACATATTAGTCGATCAATAATTAAACGAACCCAAATACACATGTATTTTTCAAAGGAAGACACCACTATCAGCATTCACATCAAGAAACTCCTCAATCTTAGTACTCATTAGTTACATGATTTCAACATTCATATGGATTAAAGGCACATTATGTACCTATATCCAAAATGGAACCTATCGAAACATAGGATCCTCTGCCCAAGCTATGTCCATATGATCCTCTGCCCAAGCTATGTCAGAAATAATCTCAAGAACAAGTAAGAATTTACTGAAACTCCAAGGCTCGAGAAGCAACACTCGCCTGCGATCCTCTTTCTCTTGAAATTCAGCCAAAAAGTCATCATTTCCCAGCCATCTAAACCATAAATCTCCCTTTGGTTTCCAAAGAAATCTCATTGTGTTAAAAAAAAATCGTTTCTTTGATAGTTACGCCTAGTGAGCACTTTAACAAATAAACCAAATTTAGTTTGTTCACAATGTCTTTGAATAACGCCCTCATCCATACCCAGAAGCTCTTCATTATGTGAATTATCAATACAAAATGATTGACATAATGATTCCACCTCATCCATGGCAATGAAAAGAGAGAAAACTGGACAAAAGAACTCAAAAATGATCAGAAAGATGATCTCTAGAGAACCTAAAGAGAGAGGGAAAAAAAAGCCTACCTTTTTTACTATTCTTAATCTTAATGCATTACTAATTTTTTTGCCTATCAAACTTGTTTTAGGTCATTGAGTTTAATAATAATTTTTATATATATATATATATATATATTACTTGCGATTTGAGCCACTCGCAAAATTTAGTAAATTAGAATAAAAAAGTAACATACATAAAAAAAATTGTGTTAATTTGTTTATGTGCTTTTTGTGGCAATACTGCCTTCAAAATTGTGAGACAAAGTAATTAATTTCTTTTGTTTCTTTGAAACAAACACTGTATATAGAAATTAGGAAATTCTTTATTATGAACAATTTATTACTAAAGAAATACAGAGAATGAATAGAATCTTCTAATTTGCTTTAGAAATGAATTTCAGGCATTAAGCCAAAACATTTTCATTAGTAAGACAAACGCATTTTTCCCATAAGTGATTCTCTTTTTTTTTTTTTGGGAAGTTTTCGTTGGCAGGAAACGTATAAATCAATCAGCATATTCGTTCAAGCATGTATTGCTTACTCAACAAGGTAATTAGTTTATCTTTTATATATAAGATATAATTAGCAATATCCGAGGCCTATAAAATGAACATTAAATATTATATTGTAATTGATGTGACAGTAATCAAAATAATCGTACATGTTACGTTAATCGAGATATAATTATTTTGGTTAATTTTTGTTTTAAAGTTTTATTTTAGTTCATAAATATAATTTTAAAATAAAGAAAAATATTAGTATGAATTATGATGATTATGTCAGTCGCTGCATTAAAATCAGTTTTTTTTTAATGATATTAAGAAAATAGTAATAAAAATAAAAATAAAAATAACAAGTGAGAAAAAAAAAATCCTTCAAAGCGTTGAGAGAGATCGACATTATTAACAGTAGCAGGTTGTAATGAAAAATAAACAGTGATGCATGTGGCATCACAACCACCACCGTTTAAAGAACCTAACATCTTGCCCACGTGGTCGTCATCTGCCCGTTGATTCAACCTAACACCAGTGCCCTTATGTCTATTTTTATATATAACCATGCAGATGAATGCATGTATTGTCACCCTCATCGAACATTACAAAAGCACGAACTTTACCAACGAATATCTAGCACTTTTGGGTTAAAAGTGTCTGCTGATAATTTGGTAGCGTTTAGCAGCAGAAATGGCATCAATTGAAGAGATCAGAAAGGCTCAACGCGCTCAGGGCCCGGCCACTGTTCTGGCTATTGGCACCGCCACTCCGTCCAACTGCGTCATCCAAGCTGATTATCCTGACTACTACTTCAGGATCACCAAGAGCGAACACATGACTGAGCTCAAAGAGAAATTCAAGCGCATGTGTACGTTTGATCTTCTTCTGTTTCTTTCTTTCTTTTGCTTAAATCATATGCACCCGCTAATACTAATCGAATCATGGCATATATACAAAGACGCAGAAATATCATGAACCGATTGAAATAGCCAAGATTTTTCCGAAGATTTTTTCTATTATTATTACATGTGCCACTGACATATTCAATTACTTGCTTGGGAAATATGAAGCTATATCAAGAAAGTAAAAGTTACAGCTTGATGAATATGATTTGATTTTTAATTACAGGCGACAAATCGATGATAAAGAAGCGTTACATGTACCTAACAGAGGAGTTTTTAAAGGAAAACCCTAACATGTGCGCGTACATGGCCCCATCACTCGACGCTCGCCAAGACATTGTGGTCGTCGAAGTACCAAAGCTCGGCAAAGAAGCCGCCACAAAAGCCATCAAAGAATGGGGCCAGCCCAAATCCAAGATCACGCATCTCGTCTTCTGCACAACTTCCGGCGTAGACATGCCCGGCGCGGACTATCAACTCACCAAACTCCTTGGCCTACGACCGTCTGTTAAGCGTTTGATGATGTATCAACAAGGTTGCTTTGCCGGCGGCACCGTGCTTCGTCTTGCCAAAGACTTGGCTGAGAATAACAAGGGGGCCCGTGTTCTTGTTGTTTGTTCCGAGATCACAGCTGTTACATTCCGTGGACCGACCGATACCCACTTGGATTCTCTTGTGGGTCAGGCACTTTTCGGTGATGGAGCAGCTGCGGTGATCATTGGGGCTGATCCCGATACGTCAATTGAGCGTCCATTGTTTCAGCTTGTGTCAGCAGCGCAGACTATTCTCCCTGATTCTGATGGTGCAATTGATGGACACTTGCGTGAAGTTGGTCTCACATTCCATTTGCTCAAAGATGTTCCTGGTTTGATTTCCAAGAACATAGAGAAAAGCTTGGTCCAAGCGTTTACTCCAATCGGGATTAACGACTGGAACTCGATATTCTGGATTGCTCACCCCGGTGGCCCCGCAATTCTCGACCAGGTCGAGGAAAAACTCGGCCTAAAAGAGGAGAAACTCAGGGCTACACGACATGTTTTGAGTGAATATGGCAACATGTCAAGTGCTTGCGTTTTGTTTATTCTGGATGAAATGAGAAAGAAGTGTCTTGAAGAAGGAAAGGCCACCACCGGTGAAGGGTTGGACTGGGGTGTCCTTTTCGGGTTTGGGCCGGGGCTCACCGTCGAGACCGTCGTGTTGCACAGCGTCCCTATCGATGCGGCGGCGTCGGCCACCCACTGAGTCATCAGAAAAAAGGTAGCTGGTACGAATGTTTGTGATGAATTGCAAAAGGACTAGTACAAGGACGGAGCATTTGTTTAATTTGGTACTTGTGATTGAAGTAATGAGCTAGTGGCCTCGTGAAATTGGTAGTAGCTGTGTTTTGTCATTTGTGTTTCCATGCATTTATAGTCTGTTTGGTGATCATGTGAAGGGTTGGTTTACATTTGTGCCGTGCCTTTCTCATGGATTCATTTTATTTTAATTTGCATCTTTGTGGGAAAAATTACCAACAACCCAAAAGGCAATAAATTATGAGATAGTTTCCTATATGTAGTTTGCCATCAGAATGTGAAAGTTAATGATATTGCTGTTTGGTGGTTTTTATCAAGAAAGAATCATCTTATGAAATCGCTTTTAGATGAGATTAAAATTGATATTGTTGAAGGAAAATACCAAACAATTAAGAATTATACAAAAGAAGAAAAGTAAAAGAAAGTATATTAAAATTTATGTATTTCAATAATTTACCTATATCTAAGATTGGTCAAAATTTTATTTTTTTTATTAATAAATTATAATACACTCATAAATATGTATTTTATAAAAAAAGACTCAATTATCACAAAAACAATACTCACTCAATTGCACTCACAAAATCACACAATTGATCTCTCTTGCAAATTAAAATTTTTTTTTTTTATGTTTACATTGTGATTACTAAAATGTGTTTATAAACTAATAAATAATTGTTTTATAAACTTTTGATGGTCTAAGAAAAATTAAACCAAGTGAGAATTAGTTTGAAAAATTCTAACATACTTAGGACGGGTTTTCTAAATAAAGAGACATTTTCTCTACATCAGCACCGCAATGCTAGGTCATGAGTGTCGCGGTGCTGTATATTCTACCTAGAGTGTCATAGCGCCTAGACCTGGACAGTGCTATTTTTTTCTTCTCACCTCCTTTCACATTCGTTTCACTTCTTTACGTATCTTATAAATTTGACTAAATTCTAAAATTATATTCTGATAATTTTTAATCAACATTCTCGCACATCATTATTGGCAATGCAAACACCTAAGTTATATTTATATGTTAACTCTTTACAAGTTCTCAAAGCCCGTTTTAAACTTTTATGCAATATATTTCAATTTTTTTTAAAAAAAAATTAATTTGTATTTGATTTATGATAGGACAAATCTGTAACCTAGGCAAATAATTGATTTTTTAGTTACATATTAGATAATATGTTATATTATGTTACAATACAGCTGGTTGTACTGTGCAATACAAAATTCCGCCGTTGGATTTAGATTTAATTACACTTTAGACCGGTAACTAGATGGTTGAAAAGTGGCTGACGAAAAATATCAAAAGCCGCTAAGTTTTAGTTAAATATAAAATACACTTTCTAAGGTCAAACAATTAAAAGAACCTCCTCTATGAATTTATAAATTAAAGATAATATATTAATTATGAAAAAAATTATTAGCATATATTATATTATTATTGTTATATTTACTATAAAATTTAATGTGACATTAATTTTTATTTTAAACACATTTTGCTAATAAATATTAATCTAATCATTGTTTCATATATAATTTAATATTTATATTGAATATATTAGCTAATTTATATTTTTATATTTTATTTACATATTTGTACAACTAATTTTAATATTTATATTATTAAATAAATAACATAATATTTTGATGCATTCAAAAAGAATTAAATATTTATGTTATTAGATAAACAAAATACTATAATGAATTTACATTAAAACATTATTAATTTATTATCGTTATATAAGCATAAGTAAAATATTTTTATAAATACTACATTTTAAAATAATCAATTAATTATTATATTTATTATGTTTTGAATTCTTAAAGTTTAAATAAATTATCAAAGAATATTCAGTATATAAATTGTTTTTTAAAAATATTTAAATCTCAAAAAGCCATGTGTCCTATTAAATATTGGGCAGTAGAAAATCTTGTCGTAAAACTGTCAGCACCGTATATAAAAGATATATATAAGTTAAAATCTTAAATTTGAAAAAATTAAATTTACTTGCAAAAGAAAATCTATGTGTCTTATTGATGTTTAAGAATTTTCATTCAAAATAACTTTTAAAAAAAATTGAATTTACTTCAAGCTCTTTTTTTTTAAGAAGTGTTCCTAATGTTTTATTAAACATCATGAATAGAAATATCACAAAATATATAAAGCTATCATAAATATCAGTTTGACTTATAAGATTACCAAATTTGACTATGCCCACAAATAAAAGTTGTCTATTAAAATATTTTTAGATATTACTTTCTCATTTCATATTTCAAATGTGAATGAATATTGTATTATTCTTTTCATTATTTTTTAATTATATTAACACATTTTTTACTCAATTAAACCAAGCTCCATAAAGAAAAGTCTAAGTAAAAACTAGCTTGTCGCTTTCTAACACCAACCAGTCAGTTTCACAATAAAACCTTATTATCACAAGGCGGTTACAAACCAGTTGACAACTAATCAGCTGGTTTGTGTCAAATGTAAGGTGGTTTTAAACCGATTAGCCAGTTTTACAGTAAAACTTTACTATTGCAAGATAGTTACAAGCCAGCTAATAAGCAATCAACTAGTTTAGGCTGGTTGTAAAGTAGTTTAAAACTAGTTAATCGGTTTAATAAGTTGTTTATTATGTTAGTCCCTTCACAAATTATTATATTTTAAATTAAAAAAATTCTTTCACTAGATTAAAAAATAATATAATATAAATAATAAATAATATCAAATTTGAGTAAAGTTGTGTTAAGATTGCCATTGATAGAAAAAAATTAACCGTTCATGAATTTATTTATTATATATTGAGTAAAATAGTTAAAATATAGTTATATCATGCGAATGTCAATAGGAAGTACAGATACTTTATTTAAAACTTGAAGAGATTATTGTAAATAGTGTATGCCATAAAAATATCAATACAATGTTGTAATAATTGAATTACAATTAAGTTTTACATTATTTGTAATGCAATATTTAATATTATATGTACCTAAATTACACTTGGAATTCATTTTTAAGAGAGTTGAAAAAATTAATGGAAGAATTAAAACTTTTGTGATCTAGACTTAGTCAAATGATATTTTAGATTCTTAAAGCACAATTTAATTAATTTATATAAAGATTTAGATATTTGTATTTATAAGTTGGTAACTTTGATAAAAATATATGACTAAATTACATTTGAAATTCAATTTAAAACAATAAAAATGTTTAATAGAAGAGTGGGTACTTTGTGTTCTAGACTTGGTGAGTTGATATTTTGAATTCCTAAAACACAACTTAGATTATTTCATATCAAGACTTGGACACTTGTATTCATAAGTTTGTGACTTGGAGTGAAATATGTGGCTAGATTACACTTGAAACTCAATTTAACAAAGTATGAAGTTTTAATATAAGAGTGAAAACTTTGTATTTTAGACTTGATGAGTTAATATTTAAAATTTTTAAAATACAACTTGATTACATTATATCAAAACTTGGAAATTTGTGTTCATAATTTGATGACCTGGGGGAAAATATGTGACCAAATTACACTTAGAACTCTATTTGACAAAGTAAAATTTTTAATGCAAGAGTTTGAACTTTGTGTTCTAGATTAGGTGAGTTGAAAATTTTGAATTCCTAAAACATAACTTGTTTACTCTATATCAAGACTTAGGGACTTATATTTATAAGTTGGTGACTTGGGGGAAAACTATGTCATTAAATTGCATTTAGAACTCAATTTGACAAAGTGGAAACTTTTAATTCAAGAATTGAAACTTTGTGCTCTAAACTTGATGTGTTGATATTTTGAATTTCTAAAGTACAAATTGGTATTTCATATTAAAATTTGGAGACTCAAGTTCATGCATTGGTGAATTTGGGAGGAAATATGTGGTTAGAATACACTTGAAACTCTATTTGACAAAGTAAAAGCTTTTACGAGACTAAATTATAAATTTGTATAATATATATTTGTTATTTTCATTTCTTCAATTTATAATATAATTATATTTCATAACAAAAGTTCTTATTTTATAATAATTATTTCATGTTTTATATATAGGTATATATATTGTTATTACAATTTGATTTCAACATTACTGAATTTTATCGTTAGCTGCCTCAATCATTATAAACTTTGTGTTATTTTTTACTTCATTTATTTAAATTAACCATATAATTTTTAAAATAATAACAACATTTATCGCAATAAACTTACAAATTATTTAAATCATTTCGCATACGTAAATATGAAACTTTTATTTTTTTTTATTACTTGTGATACTACAATATTTTTTTACGACAAATTTAAATTTATTTTCCTATATATTACTTTTTTACCCAATTATCAATATGTAAATTTATATTATTATCGTATTTCTCGTATAATATACTTGATCTAGGCTTTAGGTTTTGTTTTCTTTATTTTTTACTTTTTAATATATATTAATTACATTCGCATATTAACCTATACATATTTATTAAAGCAATTGAAATGTATTTATCATAAATTAAGTAATGTTGAAATAATGGATTATGATAAGCATGTGTCAACTAATTTAATAGAATTAATTTTAAAAAGCGTTCTAATTTTTTTTTTAAAAGTACATATTTATACAATGTGTAATAATAATAAAAAAATTAACATAAATATAATGTTATTATTAGGACCTTTGCTATCTTGTTGCAATAATATATTTTTAAAATGTAATAATAATTCCTTTAGTATTTTGATTACTGATAATAACTGCATTTATATTAAAATAAATGAAATATCTTTACCATACATTATGTAATCCTGTAACGGATATTATCATAAATACCATCGAGGTAAGGGTCAATTTTAGTAATATCCACTGATTTGAAAAATGTGCAACAATGCTCAATTGTTCGACAATCTTCCATGAAAAATAACTTATGTAAAATGACTTTGTTGCACTTATAGACATTAAAAAATGATAATATGATAATTTTACCCCTTACAACATACTAGGGGCGTCATTTTTTAGAAAAAAAATTGAACTTTTCAATGATACTTTGATTTGACTTTTTATAATTTTTTAAAAATTTAATAATGGTAGAAATATTACAAAAAGGTCCCTACATATAATATTTTAATTTTTAATTTGTTTGCTTTTGAATTCTGCAAGTGACCATTACAATGCAACGATCAAATAATGTCTTACGAAAGGTAGTATAAGTGGCAATTTTTCTTGCACATTTTATCTTTCAAAATCATCTTTTTATCTTACAACTACCTCACTTCTTCACTTCATCAACAGCCTCACAAATTCATTGCAACTACCTCACTTCTTCACTTCATCAATAGCCTCACAAATTCACCTATACATAATATCAACCCTAAAAATCTAAGTGAAATTAATGATAGAATTATTAAATTTAGAAATAAAAGTTATTTTTGTGAAAGAAAGTCAGTTGTAAATATATAAGAGTCAGAGAACAATCCTTATAAGTTATACTTCTACTGTGAGGGAAAAAATATAATTACAATAAATTCTGAGAGCCAAAGGAAGATAACTTGAACTACTGAACTTTTAAAGTTCCTGAAGTGAGTTCATTGGTGAAAGTAGTGCATAATCTAGATAGGGAAGTTTGTATGGTGATTACTGGCCAAGCAGAAATGACAAAATTATTTAAAGAAGTGAAGAAGGTGATACGTATTTTTTTAGTTGTCTTAGTAGGTGTACTATTGGCATATGCTTGAAAAAAATGAGATGCACCCTAAAGTTTATATTGTACACATGAAAAATATAATAGGAATGAATGAAAGTATATAAATTCAGAATATTCAAAACATTGAAACAAGTCTAAATATTCAAAATATCTCATTGTATAAATTACATAATTATCAAAGTATTGAAACAATTCAAAATAACCTTCAATATCCAAGATCCATAATAAGAACTTAATTTATCAAAATGTAGTTAATAAAATGTATCAATTAGTATCTAAATGTAGCTAACCTTCATCACAAAATAATTCAAAATAGAACATAACATCCATGACAAAAACCTTCAATCATATAACTATTGTCTACAAACCAAAAATGCATCCCTGTCATTGATGTTTCCTATGTCTGCCAGGACTTCATCTTCCTCTATTCCCTAAAATGATGTGTAAGTATAAATTACAAATGTTTAATAAGATTAAAAAAAAAATTGTTTACTTAGAAAAAGTGAATTACCTACCATTGTACTTCCACCTATAGATGACGTGGATTCAACTTTACTAACCAATCCTTTCCTCTTCAAGTTAAGTTAAAAATAAATTATGTAACTTAAAGCACCAACTTCACCAATTGTGAAACTAATATACTTATGTTACTTACTAAAGCTCAAATGTAGCCAACTGATAAGACGTAATTGTATAAACTATTTTATCTTCCTAACTTGATATTTATTCAATTTAGCCCAATAATTTGGCTATTTATGCATATTAATGTTGTTTTATAGGTTTAAGCACTATCGAAGCAAAAATACCGAAAATCGGATGCAAATGAAGCTATTTGAGATGAAAATCCGAGAAGGAACTAAAATGCTCAAAACGTGAACAGTACGAGTGAACAGTGAAATTTCTATAGTGCATGAACAGTTCAATGCCGGGGCATTAGATTTGAGCGCCGGGGTGCCAATTCCAGAGAGTGAACACTGCGGCATTGAGTCCTAATGCGTTCTAATACCAGGGCATTGAACCTGAATGTCGCGGCACTGAATTCTGGGTACTCTTTAAAGGTATTTTTGTCTTCTTTTTGCAACCCTACCTATATAAACACCCATTGTTGAGCCAAGACAAATATAGAGAAAATGGGGGAGAAGAAGCACGAAATTGGAAAGAGGAGAAGGCTTGAGCTCGAATTGAAGGAGAAGAAATGATGTCTCCAAGGTTTCATGTGCATCATTGAAGACAATTGAAGGATTGAAACCTTAGAGACATCTCAAATTCGATTTTCCCTTTCCTTTTCTTTATTTTTATCCTTTATTGTCATTTCAATTATGAATATTAGTTTTAATGAGTTGTATATATGGATGGTTGGATAATTTTATTTATGGTTGGATTTTTATATGATTAAACTTTATTCTAAGGCTAGATGTAGTTTTATTTATATTATGTTTGGATGATTTAGTATAAATTCGTGTAATTCATTTATGTTTCTTTATGCTTAATGCCTTCAATTGATTGAAAAATGAATTGGTTGTTGTGAATTAATGGATTGATGCTTGAAAGAGATTGATCCATTTATAGGATTTCGGAGAAACATACCTTTAGGTTGTTATTGAGTTGAAAGGCCAATAACACTTAGGTAATCTTCTTGGTTTTCCTTAGGATTTGCATAAGGTGCACTCCAAGTGTTTGATTAAATGCGTGACAGGTGCAAACTCTTTGGGGTGTGCTATTATGCCTAGGGTTACATGTGGTGCTCTCCTTTTTAAAGTGTTTTATAAAATGCGTGACAGGCGCAAACACTTTGAGTGTATCATTATGTCTAGAATTTCATTTAATGCTCGAGAGAGGTAATGAAATTAGTCCTTAGGTAATCAATTTAAGGGTTGCATAGTGCATGTCTATGTAAATAAGTTAGATAGACGTATCGACTTGAATATGTATGCATAGTATCTCATTCAAACTCGAAAGATGGAATGAGATTAGTCTTAAGCCCTTGATTAATAAATTGAACGAATTTGCTAAATAGGAAGAACATAGGAAGAGTAGAATGAAATCAATACTTTAGGATCTCATTTGTATAGAATTCACCATATCGCAAGATTATCATTTTGTTGTAGATTGTATGTTCTAGGCCTTAATGGAACTTTATTGAACAATATGTGTTGAAGTTACTTTGTGATTAATGGTTATCTTGTGTTATTCGTTTATGCTTTTTATGTGCTTCATGCTTCTAATTGCATTGAAAAATGGATTGGATGAATTAAACGTTTGGGTTATGTGCTTGACAAAGTTTAATCTATATATCGATATTAAAAAGCATAGCTTTGAGTTTGTTAAGTTGAGAGACTAATGAACTTAGGTAATCATCATGGTGTTTCTTAGGATTTGGATGAGGTGCACTCCAAGTGTTTGATTAAATGCGTGACAGGCGCAAACTCTTTGGGTGTGCTATTATGCCTAGGGTTACATATGGTGCTCTGCTTTTTAAAGTGTTTGATAAAATGCGTAACAGGTGCAAACACTTTGGGTGTATCATTATGTCTAAAATTTTATTTGACGTTCGAGAGAGGTAATGAAATTAATCCTTAGGTAATCAATTTAAGGGTTGCGTAATGCATGTCTATGTAAACAAGTTATATAGACATATCAACTTGAATATGTATGCATAGTATCTCATTTGAACTCAAAAAAATAGAATGAGATTAATCATACACCTTGGATTAATGAATGCATAAATTGGTTGTTGGTTACTAATGACAAAGACCATAGGAATAATAGAGGAAAATCAAGTCCCTAGAACACCGTTGCCATAGATCTCTCTTTTCCTTAATTTATCTAGTTAATTAGTTTTATGTTGCTTTGAATTCAATAATTCATCCTATCCTTTAGATTAGCCTAGATAAAGTTAGGTTGCCAATATCGTAGTACTTAGCATTAATTTAGGACACAATCCTTGTGACAACGATACTCACTCATCACTTTATTATTTGTTGTGATAACGTATACTTGCGTTAGTTTGTGTTATAGAAATTACACAACAAGTTTTTGGCGTCATTGCCGGGGATTATTAATTTTGAATTTTTGCTAATATTATGGTGAAGTAACTTGATTTAATTTAGGCATTTTTTTCTTTTAAATTTTGTTATGTTTGGGTTGTTGTGGTTGTTTTGAAGGTACATTCAAAGAGGTTATTATGTTGAAGATCAACAAGGTTCACACTTCCGAACAAGATTTTGGTTATTGCCAAGCAAGTTCAATGAAAGAAAATCAAGGAAAGGAATTGGCTAGACCATTGAGTGAACATTGAAGAACAATAAAAGAAGAGTGTTTCTTGGCATAATGCTTCCAAAATGAAATTTTTCTACCACAACCTCAGAAAAAGTCTAGCTAGTGACAATAAATCCAGCGCTTCTTGGGAGGCAATTCAAGTGCATTCCAATTTTTTATTTTAAACTTTTTGTTTAATGTTTGTTTTTCTTTCTTACAGTGTACTAAAACAACAATTAGGAAATCATAAATGCATGGAAAAGAATCAAAACTAAGAGCCAACAGAGTGTAACCCAATGGAGCTCAAAATAAAAGTCAAGAAAATTGAGGGTTTTGAGCACTAACTCTAGCAACAACTTCCACCTTGAATCGAGCATCAAGCTATTGTCTACAAAGGGAGTTTTTCTTACTCACTTTTAGTTTATCCATTGTGGACAATGTCAACTTTAAGTTTAGGGGAGGAAAAATATTCATTTTCCATGTTGATCATGCTTACTTTATTACGATTGTTGCTTTTAGTTGTTTGTTTTGCAAATATTTTTTTTCTTTCATTTTAGTGTTTAGTTGTGGGTTGGTTGAATGATTAGTAGTCAATGATATGAAATAGAAACATGATTTCAAATGCTATGTTCTTTTGGAAACAATAAATGTTGTGATTGTTTGCTTGGTAATCTAGGATAAGTTCAGCTTCACTTTGTGACCACTTGATATTTCGAGCACATAGTTAGAATTATTTTGTTTTATGCTTACTTAGAAGACTTTTATGCACATCAAGATTAATTATGGTCAAAAACACGCTAGAACTTGTTTGAGCATCACTCACAGTGAAATCCTAGGGCATACATAATTAGAGATATGATTATAGGCCATTTTTGGACCTATTGAGCCTTTCAAGCCAACCTGTGTATATTTTTCCCCTAGTTACCCCCGTTGAGCCTAATTAATCATTTTTCCTTGCTAACTTATTACCGTTGCCTTTATGTTTTTTATCCTTCATAGTACCTATTGAGCCATTGGCATAACACTACTTTTAATGAGTTGTGTGAACTTTTGAAGATGAAGGGATGGATTAAAAGAAGGGTTATAGGTTTGGTTATAAATGTTAGTTGATTAATTATGAAATGCTTAAGTTTGGGGGTATAGTGACTTATACATAAATAAATAATAATAAAAATTCCGAAAAAAAAAATTGAGTTTGCTATACCCCTAGGGAATTAAAAAAATAAATTTGGGGGAAATCGGGTGGAAAATAATGGCTGGGTTTGTGTAACCTCAAGAGGAATGTGTATTTATGGTGTAAGTTGAGCCGAAATTAATCTATTTTATCCTACCCTCACCCTAGCCATACATTACAAACTAACTAAAGTCCTTTTTGATCCTTGATTATGTGTGTGCCTACATTAGTGGAGAGTGATACGAAAAACAAGCATATGGAGTATTAAATAAAAGAAAAAATCTCATAGAGACCATTTCATTGTTTTATATGCATAAACTAATCTGAGTGCATGTAACTAATTATTTTAGCTATTCACACACACACATCAAGTAGGTCACTTGTGGGTATGAATAAGTGTTGGATTAACACATTGAACGGTTATGATATTTAGAATTTCCTTTAGGATAATAGTCATGAGAAATTTTTGAGACAAATTACTAATTGTCTGCCGACCCAATGTTTTATATCTTTTTATTGTTTGTTTTCATTTTTAGTGTTGTGCGTGTGCCTTCTTACTCAAAGACGAGCAAGTATTTAAGTTTGGGGATATTTGATGGGCGTAATTGTATAAACTATTTTATCTTCCTAACTTGATATTTGTTCAATTTATCCCAATAATTTAGCAATTTATGCTTATTAATGTTGTTTTATAGGTTTAAGCACTATCGAAGCAAAAATACCGGATGCAAATGAAGCTATTTGAGATGAAAATCCAAGAAGGGACTAAAGTGCTCAAAACGTGAACAGTACGAGTGAACAGTGAAATTTATATAGTGCATGAACAGGCAATGCCATGGCATTCGATTTGAGTGCCAAGGTGCCAATTCTAGAGAGTGAGCGCCGCAGCATTGAATCCCAATGCCGCGACATGGAGTCCTAATGCATCCTAATGCCGGGGCATTGAACCCGAATGCTGCGGCACTAAATTCTGGGCACTCTTTAAGGGCATTTTTGTCCTCTGTTTGCAACCCTACCTATATAAACACTCATTGTTGAACCAAGAAAAATATAGAGAAAATGGGGGAGATGAGGCACGAAATTGGAAGGAAGAGAAGGCTTGAGCTCGAATTGAAGGAGAAGAAATGATGTCTCCAAGGTTTCATGTGCATATTTGAAGACAATTGAAGGATTGAAACCTTAGAGACATCCCAAATTCGGTTTTCCCTTTCCTTTTCATTATTTTTATCCTTTGTTGTCATTTCAATTATGAATATTAGTTTTAATGAGTTGTATATATGGATGGTTGGATAATTTTAGTCATGGTTAGATTTTTATGTGATTAAACATTATTCTAAGACTTGATGTAGTTTTATTTGTATTATGTTTGGATGATTTAGTATAAATTCGTGTAATTCATTTATGTTTCTTTATGCTTAATGCCCTCAATTGATTGGAAAATGAATTGGTTGTTGTGAATTAATGGATTGATGCTTGAAAGAGATTGATCCATTTATAGGATTTCGGAGAAACATACCTTTAGGTTGTTATTGAATTGAAAAGCCAATAACACTTAGGTAATCTTCTTGATTTTCTTTAGGATTTGCATGAGGTGCACTCTAAGTGTTTGATTAAATGCGTGACAGGTGCAAACTCTTTGGGGTGTGCTATTATGCCTAGGGTTACATGTGGTGCTCTCCTTTTTAAAGTGTTTGATAAAATGCGTGACATGCGCAAATACTTTGGGTGTATCATTATGTCTAGAATTTCATTTGACGCTCGAGAGAGGTAATGAAATTAATCTTTAGGTAATCAATTTAAGGGTTGCATAATGCATGTCTATGTAAACAAGTTAGATAGACGTATCGACTTGAATATGTATGCATAGTATCTCATTCGAACTCGAAAGATGGAATGAGATTAGTCTTAAGCCCTTGATTAATGAATTGAACGCATTTGCTAAATAGGAATAATAGAATGAAATCAATACTTTAAGATCCCATTTGTATAAAATTCACCATATTGCAGGATTATCATTTTGTTGTAGATTGTATATTCGAGGCCTTAATAGAACTTTATTGAACAATATGTGTTGAAGTTACTTTGTGATTAATGGCTATCTTGTGTTATTCGTTTATGCTTTTTATATGCTTCATGCTTCTAATTGCATTAAAAAATGGATGGATGAATTAAACATTTGGGTTATGTGCTTGACAAAGTTTAATCCATATGTCGGTCTTGAAAAGTATAGCTTTGAGTTTGTTAAGTTGAGAGACTAATGAATTTAGGTAATCATCATGGTGTTACTTAGGATTTTCATGAGGTGCACTCTAAGTGTTTTCTACAACATAAAATAACGCAAGGGCACTTTGTCGCAACAAGTAATATATGATGAGAAAAATGTTGATCCCACAGAGAATGATTTGTCTTTTTAGTTTAAGTACTAAAATGATGTCTTTCTACTCTTATCCAGAAAATGATTTAATGTATGAGATTAAGCTATTTAAGTAAAAGAACAACTTAATTATAATAAGTAATAAACTAAATTACCACAAGGTAAATTCAATATGAGACATTCTAGGATTACAAACTATCCCTCATTATGCAAATTAACTCAGCAGAAGCTCTTTTAGGTTTTATTATGCTCAACTTGATATATTGACCAAAACACTCATTACATCACAAGTCTCTTTCAATGGTCAAGTGAATATATTCTATCCAATCAAATATCTATATGTCTATGATAAATAAATTGAACAAAATTCATTAAGCACAAGTTTTATGAGTCATACATGCCATATGAGTATATGTCTATCTCATATGAAACTCATATGTGTTACATTATGATCATGCATCAATATGCTTATGACTTAATACGAAAATGCCTTTTTCAAGTTTATTTAAGTATTTCTAGATCAATTTAACTACTGGCCAATTAATAAAATAGCATTAAACACAAGCATAATGAATATATCGAAAGCTAAATTAATATCATAAAAGAGATAGCTATAGTCAATCACATAATGAGTTCAAGGATTCCTAGATTAATGAAATTAGCTCATCATTAAACTACACGTTCTTGAAGCTAGTTCCATCAATTCATGCAAAATAAACATCTTACAACAAGTAGAAGATTAAAGTAAAGAAGAAGTCCCTGTCAAATGCCTTTGATGTTGAATCTTCCTCTCCTCCTCTTTGATTTCTTCAAACTTGAAAGTTAGGTGTTTTCTTTCTTATCTCTAGCTGCCTCCCTCTAAATGTAAGTTTGTGGCAAATATATAGGTAAGAGCACGAAATTAGGGCGGACTTAGGGTTTCTTTTTGGACTTCATAATTTTAAGCATCCTGTCAACTTTTGCTGCCCGGGTCTCAATGCCCCGGCATTGAGATTCAATGCTGCGGCATTGAGATGTTTGGTAGCTACTGCATGTGGTGCTCCACCTAATACCCCGGTGCCGAATGCCCGGCACTCAACTAAATGGCCCGGTATTATACTGTAGCAAACAGTAACATCCCTTTGTATTTTTATCTTTAATGCTCCCATTTGTGTCCGGTTTCTCTCATGATGTTCCAATTGTGTTTGAACCTAAAATTCATGCACAAATACAAATTAATTGAGGTTAAATGAGCAAATATTAACCTTCTCTTCAATTTCGTATTTGTTGTTGATTCCAGCATGTATAATGATGTTGTTAAATGCTCTAAACTTATGTTTTCAATTATGAACTAAGTTTTATTGCTAGGATTACAATGTGAACTCATATATAGCTTGGATTGATTATTTTCCCTTATTTCTCATATTGGTATTGAATTGTTCAATTTATTCTATGCTTAATGCTTCTAATTACATGATAATGTATTAGATTGATTAGGAAACCTTAATGAACTTAAAAAATAGAATTTTGTGTTGGCTATAGATAAATTGATGTATGATCATTGTGTAAAAGCGTGAGCTCCATATGAGATAGACATATACTCATATGGCATATATGACCAATTAGAGAATTTGAACTTAATGAATCTTATTTCAATTTGATTATCATAGACATATAGATAGTTGATTGAATGAGATATATGTCTAGGGTTACATGTGGTGCTATCCTTTTTAAAGTGTTTGATAAAATGAGTGACAAACGCAAACACTTTGGGTGTATCATTATATCTAGAATTCATTTTACGCTCGAGAGAGGTAATGAAATTAATCCTTGGGTAATCAATTTATGGGTTGCATAATGCATGTCTATGTAAACAAGTTAAATAGACGTATCAACTTAGTTATATATGCATAGTATCTCATTTGAACTCGAAAGGTGGAATGAGATTAATCATACATCCTGGATTAATGAATGCATAAATTGGTTGTTGCTTACTAATGACAAAGACTATAGGAACAATAGAGGGAAAACCAAGTCCCTAGAACTCCATTGTCATAGATATAACATATCTTTAATTTACTGGTTTATTTAGTTTTAAGCATTTTTAGTTCAATAATTTATCTACCCTTTTGATTAGCCTAGATAAAGTTAGGTTGCCAATATCGTAGTACTTAGCATTAATTTAGGACACAATTCAAGTGACTAACATGGAAGAGCAAAACTAAAATGTTTGTGCAGAACCAAGAACCTTAAGAGATTATACAGTTCTTTGGGTGAATGGCATACACTCAAGCATTCGTAGGCTAAATATCAATGCTAATAATTTTGAAATCAAGCCTGGAACTATTCAAATGCTTAAAGAATCAGTGTAGTTCAGCTGCTTCCCAAATGATGATCCTAACGAGCATATCACAACTTTCTTAGAAATTTATAACACATTCAAATACAATGGCGTGTCAGATGATGCCATAAAACTCTGGTTGTTTCCATTCTCCTTGAGGGACAAAGCAAAAGGTTGGTTAATATCATCACCATGGGATGATTTAGCACAAAAGTTCTTAGCCAAGTTCTTTCCACCGGCCAAAACTGCAAAGATGCGTAATGATATTACCTCTTTTGTATAGCATGAGTCAGAATCATTGTATGAATCATAAGAGAGATTTAAGGATATATTGAGAAAGTGTCCACATCATGGAGTTTTTAAATGGTTGTTGGTGCAAACATTTTATAATGGATTGGTATGACATTTAAGAACGATTGTAGATACAGCAGCTGGAGGGGCGTTAATGAGCAAGTCCACAAATAAGGCATATGACTTGTTGGAAGAAATGGCCTCTAACAGCTACCAATGGCCATCAGAAAGAGTGAATCTTAGAAAATTTGCTGGTGTGCATGAAATTGATGCACTCACTTCTTTGACAGCACAAGTTAATTTGTTAGCTAAGAAGATGGATACACTTGGAGTCAATGCAGTAAAAACCCAACCACCAACTTGTGATTTTTGTAGAGATAATCACCAAAATGGTCTATGCATGGAGACAACATAATATGTGGGGAGTTACAATCGGCAGCAGCATAATCCCAACTCAAATATTTACAATCCAGAGTGGAGGAATCATCCAATTTTTTCTTGGAATAATAATAACCAAGGGCAAGCCTCAAAATTCATGAATCCACCCGGATTTCAAATGCAGCAACAGCAGCAACAATTTCAGCAAGAAAAGAAACCTGGTGTTGAGGAATTGTTAATTCAATACATAAAGTAAACTGACTAACTTTTGCAAAGCCAATCAGCATCTCTTCGTACCTTAGAAAACCAAGTTGGACAATTAGCTTCTGCTATGAACAACCGTCCTCAAGGCTCTCTACCGAGTAACACGGAAGTTAATCCAAAAGGTGATAGAGAGCAATGCAAAATAGTAACGTTGAGAAACGGTAAAGAAATGAAAAATATTGTGGGAAGGCCTAAACCATCAGCAAATGTAGAAAATGCAGAAAGTGCAAAAAATTCTAAAAATGGGAATGAAAAACAAGAAGATAGTATAGCAAAAGAAAAGGCTATATAGAAGGAGAAGGTACAGCCCTACAGACCGCCACCATTTCCTCAGTGACTACAAAAGCAAAAGCAAGAGGAGCAGTTTATAAAGTTTCTAGAAATTTTTAAGAAACTGCACATTAACATACCCTTTGCAAATGCATTAGAGCAAATGTCTAGCTATGTTAAATTCATGAAGGACATTCTTTAAAGGAAAAAAAACTGGACAAGTATGAAACTGTAGCGTTGACAGAGGAATGCAGTGCAATATTGTAGAAAAAATTACCTTCAAAGCTCAAGTCAAGAAAGTTTTACCATTCCATGCACAATCAAAAATTGGTATTTTGGTAAAGCTTTATGTGATCTAGGGGCCAGCATAAATTTGATGCCTTTGTCTATCTACAACCAGCTAGGATTGGGGGAAGCCAAGCCTACGAATGTTACTTTACAACTTGCAGATCGTTCACTCATATATCCTAAAGGTGTGATTGAAGATGTGTTAGTTAGGTAAATAAATTTATATTCCTAGCCGACTTTATTGTGTTGGACATGGAAGAGGATCTTGAAATTTCAATCATTTTAGGAAGACCTTTCTTAGCTACCGGTAGAACCTTGATTGATGTCCAAAAGGGAGAACTTACGATGAGAGTGCAAGATGAAGAGGTGACGTTTAATGTGTTCAAAGCTATGAAATTTCCCAAAGAAGCAGATGAATGTTACTGCATCAGCATTATTGACAGAGAAATTCAAAGAATATTCAACAACCACTCCAGCCAAGACTCTCTAGAAAATGCAGTCATGAATGAAAATGAAGTAGAAGATAGGGAGCACTAGAGTATCTCAAGGCTTTGAATTCTATACCCTACCAAGAGTACAAAAGTTTCAGATTTGAAGTGCTTGAATAATAAGAAATTATGGAGGCAAGAACCAAACCCTCAACAGAAAAACCGCCAACACTAGAACTCAAACCCTTGCTTAACCATTTAGGGTATGCATTCCTCGGTCCATCCTCAACACTTTCTGTAATAATATCCTCCACATTGAATGAAACACAAGAAGAGAAGTTGCTTAGAATACTGCAAAAGTACAAGAAGGCATTTGGATGGACAATCGTAGACATCAAAGGAATTAGTCCTTCATTTTGCATGCATAAGATATTATTAAAAGATGAACAAAGGTCTTCGATTGAGCACCAAAGAAGGCTGAACCCAATGATGAAGGAAGTAGTCAATAAGGAGATTATTAAGTGGCTTGATGCAGGAATTATTTACCCAATTTCTAACAGCTCATAAGTAAGTCCAGTTTAATATGTACCAAAGAAGGGTGGAGTCACTGTCATAGCTAATGCAAGCAATGAACTACTTCCAACACGTACAGTAACTGGATGAAGAGTGTGTATGGATTACAAAAAGTTGAACAAGGCCACAAGAAATGATCATTTTTCATTGTCCTTCATCGATCAAATGCTGGATAGACTTTTAAGGCATGAATTTTATTGCTTCTTGGATGGATATTCTGGCTACAATCAGATAGCCATAGCTCTAGAAGATCAAGAGAAGACTACCGTTACTTGTCCATAGAGTACATTTGCATTTCAAAGAATGCCTTTCGGATTATGCAATGCACCCGCAACATTCTAACGATGCATGATAGCAATCTTTTCTCAATTTTTGGGGATTCGTTTGATGTATGTTTAAAGAACTTAGCATTTGTACTATAGAGATGTGAAGAAACCAACTTGGTATTGAATTAGAAAAAGTACCACTTCATGGTAAAAGAGAGGGTTGTCTTAGGACATAAGACCTCTTCAAGAGGAATAAAAGTTGACAGAGCAAAAATTGAAGCCATTGAGAAGTTTCCATCACCAGCAAATGTTAAGGGAGTAAGACGTTTCCTTGGTCATGCAGGCTTTTATAGAAGATTCATAAAAGACTTCTCAAAAATTTCTAAGCCTTTGTGTAACTTGTTGAAAAATGATGTAAAATTCATCTTTGATCAAGCATGTAATGATGCATTTGAGGTGTTGAAACAGAAGCTTATTTCAGCCCCAGTCATTGTCGCACCAGATTGGACCATGCCCTTTAAAGTAATGTGTGACGCCAGTGATATTGCAGTAGGTGTAGTATTGGAACAACGCAAAAGCAAGGTTTTTCACACCATTTATTATGCAAGCAAAACTTTAAATGATGCTCAGAACAATTATACCACTACTGAGAAAGAGTTGTTGGCTGTTGTATTTGCCTTTGACAAGTTCAGAGCAAATCTAATTGGTGTTAAGGTGACAATCTTTACAGATCATTCTACTATCAAGTATATGATTAGCAAGAAAGAGGCAAAACCAAGACTGATCAGATGGGTGTTATTGCTTCAAGAATTTGATTTGGAAATCAAGGACAAGAAAGGTTCAGAAAATCAGGTTGTAGATCATTTATCTCGCTTGGAGGGTGGACAACAAATTAATGATAAAACATTGATTAATGATTTCTTTCCTGATGAGCAACTCTTGTTAGTAGAAAACCTCAATCTATCATGGTATGCAAATTATGTCAACTACTTAGCCAGCAGAATCCTTCCTCCGGACTTGAGTTACCAGCAGAAGAAGAAGTTCCTACATGATGTCAAATCATATTTCTGGGATGAACCCTTTTTATTTATGCAATGTGCCAACCAAATAATTCGAAGATATGTACTAGAGGAAGAAACTAAAGACATACTGATGCATTGTCATTCATCCGATTATGCTGGACATTTTCGAGGAGACAAAACAGCTTCAAAGGTATTACAATCTAGTTTTTATTGGCCTTCTTTTATTTAAATATGCACATTTTTTTGTTTTAAGATGTGACAGGTGCCAAAGAGCAGGAAACATATAAAAAAAGCAGGAAATGCCTCTACAAAGCATTTTAGAAGTTGAAATTTTTTATGTTTGGGGGATTGACTTCATGGGACCATTCATTCCATCAAATGGTTAGAAATACATTCTATTGGCTGTAGATTATGTGTCCAAATGGGTCAAAGCAGTTGCCTTGCAGACTAATTATGCAAGGGTGGTGTTACAATTTCTGATAAAGAATATACTCACCCATTTCAGTATACCACGTGCAATTGTCAGTGATGAAGGATCGCATTTTTGTAACAAATCATTCTCTGCACTGCTTTAGAAATATGGAGTTAAACACAAGATCGCCACTGCCTATCATCTATAAATTAATGGACAAGCTGAGGTATCCAATTGAGAAGTGAAGAGAATCCTAGAGAAGATAGTCAAGCCAAATCGCAAAGATTGGGCAATAAGGCTTGATGACGCAATCTGGGCATATCGTACAGCATACAAAACATCATATCGTAAGTAACTCAGTGCTCCATACGGGAGAAATGAAAGCAGAATTCGTCCGGATCCTCCCACATGTTCAATCTTTTTTTAGCGGTTTATTGGTACTTCACCATATCAGCTGATATTTGGCAAATCATGTCATTTGCCTGTGGAGTTAGAACACAAGGCCTATTGGGCAATCAAGTCATTAAATTTTGACTTGCCAGCAATTAGAGAGAAAAGAATGCTGCAACTGAATGAATTAGATGAATTTCGACTACAAGTATATGAGAACGCCAAGCTTTACAAAGAAAAGGTGAAAAGATGGTATGACAAAAGAATAACACAACGTTAATTTGAAACCAATCAATAGGTACTATTATTTAATTCCCGACTCAAGCTATTTCCTGAGAAACTCAAATCTAGATAGTCTGGTCCATTTAGAGTAGCCAAAGTATACCCACATGGAGCTGTTGATATTGAAGATGAAGAAAAATGAGGAACGTTGAAGGTGAATGGCCAACGGCTCAAACATTACTATGGAGGAGATTTCAACCGTCAAAAGACCTCCATTACGTTGGTGGAATCGGAATGATTTACAAGTATAACGTCTAGCCAGAGATGAAAAAGCAGGCGATGTTTGGGAGGCAACCCAAGGTAAATATGTGTTGCATTAGTTTTGGTATTTATTACTTTCAGTTCTAAGAAAAAAAATTTGGCAAGGAACGAGCGCCGCGGCAATCAATTTGAGCGCCAGGGCACTATTTCCAGAGAGTGAGTGTTGCAGCACTAGAATCCAGTGCTGTAGTACTGGCACTTAGGAAATTCCCAGGCACTAGTGCTACGGCGCTCCATCGGAGACAGCAACAAAAGGGCATTTGCCCCTATTTTTTTCCCTTTTCTCATGCTCCCTCTCTTTTGCTAACCCTAGCCTCTGTCAACCTACCCCAATTCATACTCTCAAATCCCACCTTACCCATTCAATTTTTAGCTTAAAAACAACATTAAAACACACTCTAAACATTATTTCACACACTTCATCATCACAAATTCCTTCAAATTGCATCTTCCACACAAACTGACAAAGTCACCCCAATCTCAAATTTTGGTGGATTTATCTTACAAGGTAAGCAATCTTGTCTCTAATCTTTTATTTCACATAGATTCTTTCATTTTTCTACTTCCATTATGCAATTGTTGAATCAATATGTAAATAGTAAAATGAAAGCTTTGTGTTTAACCTTGAATGCTTTAATTGAATTGTGTTGGAATTGTGAAAACTTAATTCGTGATTCTATGAATGTAGAAATTTTTAGCCAAATTCGTAGAAGTATGGACTTATGCAAATTAAGAAGATTGGTGGAGAGGTTTTAGTTGGCAAATTGGTGTTCTTAGCAAGATGGCTCCTAAGAAAATGAAAAGAACCAAAATGGTCTCACCTAGTTTTGACAGCAGCAAGTTTGTCTTCTTAGAAGCATCTGAACGTTATGCTCAATCAATTGTGAAGCGATCGGCTATTCCTAAGCGAGGCTTTAACCTTTCAGAAGAAAGTTATCCTAGTGTAGCAAGAGTCATTGAATCTAGAGGATGGCAGAAATTGTGCACATAGCCGGGAGAGGCTATACTGCCAATTGTGCGAGAATTCTATGCGAACATTCGGGAACATTCAAATTTGTTGGTATATGTGAGAGGTAAGCAGGTGGCTATAGACAATGAAAGTATCAACAAATTCCTTAAAACGCCATCAATCAGGGATGATGATTTTCACAAGATGTTACGGGAGTCGAATTATGAGGAAATCATTAGACAGTTATGCTCCGCCGAGGCAGAGTGGAAAATGGGTGGTCCTCTTCCGATATCTTTCTCAATGAAATACATGGGCAAGGATGAGAAAACATGGCATTATTTTATTGGGGCACGACTAATGCCTGTCACACATTTCAGCAGTGTAAACAAGCAGTGTGCAGTCTTGTTATATGCCATAATGACAGGACAACCCATTGATGTTGGACGAGTTATCAAGAATAGTATTCTTCATTGCAGCGAAAGTAGTAAGCTCGGATTATACTGTCCTTCTCTAATCACAGCTTTATGTGCTCATGCTGGAGTCGAGTGGAGTCCTTCAGAGGAGATATTACATCCTAGCCAAGCTATAACCTCCAGCACGATTACCACCGTGCACATTCATTTTAGCCAAGGTGGACATAGGTCCAGGGCACCTACGCGACCATCATCGTAAGCATCTTCCTCTTTCAATCCAGAGGTAGTACAATCTCAGTTGGATGAAATTGAGCGGCAGATAGAGGCACATCAGCAGCAGTTCATTGCTCATCAATAATGGTGTACTCAGTGGGTTGCTATACAGGTAGCCCATTTTGAAATAGATATTTCCTCACTCTCACAGCATCCAGTTTACACTGCACCACCACCAGCTGAGTTGAATGATGATGCTAATGAAGGCATTGACCCTGAGGATGCAGATGCTGACAGAAATAGCTAAGATGAGGATGCGGCAGCAACAGATGATGACTAAAGCCCGGACTCTATTTCAGGGGAGTATTTCTATGCTTTTTGTTTTATGTTTCTTTTTTCTATGAGGACATGTCTGATAGTAAGTTTGGGGGACAGAAACACTTTCCCATTTATTCTGTTTTTAGTTCTGTTTTGAGTTGTATGTTTATGTTGATAAAAAAATGTGCATATGGGTATGGGTCAATGATAAAACTGTTACATAAACTATAAAACCCTAGAAATCAATAAATATCATCATTAGCAATTGTATAATCTGATGTGATAGTCTTATTTTACTTGTGATTACATGAAACACATTGAGCACATAGTTGGATTGTTAAGTTAGTTGCTAACCTAGAGAAAGTTTATGCACAACAAGAACACAAAAGGTCTCAAACACACTCTAGAACTTGTTTGATTATCACTTGAGGCGAAATTCTAGGACATACATTATTAAGGAAGTGATTTTAGGCCATGTTTGGATCGTTTGAGCCTTTCGAGCCTACCGATATATATTTATCCATAGTTACCTATTTTGAGCCTATTGACCATCTTTCGTTGTTAACTATAATAATACTTTAAATCAAATACATATTCCATCACTATCATCCATCACACCATAGGCATAGAAGTTATGTTTGTGTTTGTTCCAAAAGGTTGAAAATTTCTAAGTTTGGGAGCATACTGATTTGGCATGCTTTCTAAAAAAGAAATCAAAAAAATCAAAAAATAAAAAATAAAAGAAAATTTGTTAATAAGAAGCAACAAACAAAGTTTCTAATTAAGTTTGGGGATGTCCTTTGGAATGAGATGAAGGCTTTGATGATTCAATGGCAATGTATGTTTATGGTGTGATTTGAGCCAAAAATGAACCCACATTATCCTATCTTTACCCTAACCATACATTACAAGCTTAATAAAGTCCTATTTTATTTTTAATCATGTTTGTTCCTACATTAGTGGACAGTGATATGAAAGGCATGCCTATGGAGTGTATAAAAAAAAAAGAAAAAAAATTTGAGACCACATCTTGTCTTGTAGGCATAAACCATTCCGGGTGCATTTAACTGACAACAGCAACTACACACACACACACACACACCAAGTTATCACTTGTAGGATAAGAAAGGCATGACGATTAAAAGTTGTTTAATCATGGTATTTAAAGATTTTGGGATTTATAGAATTATTGCAAACTCTGAAACCAAGTGATGATCATTATTAAATCCATAATGTACTCTCATTTTTCATGTAATGCTTTTGAATTGTCTTTGCTTAAGGGCAAGCAAAGCTTTTAAGTTTGGGGGTGTTTGATAATACATATTTTAATATAATATTTTGGTACTCCTAAGATTAATATTTGCTCATTTAACCTCAATTAATTTGTATTTATGCATGAATTTTAGGTTCAAAGACAATTGGAACATCACGGGAGAAATTGGACACAAATGGGAGCATTAAAGATAAAAATACAAAGGGATGTTACTATTTGCTACAGTATAATACTAGGCCATTTAGTTAAGCGCTGGAGCATTCGGCACCAGGGCATTAGGTGGAGCGCCACATGCAGTAGCTACCAAACATCTCAATGTCGCGGCATTGAATCCCAATGCCGGGGCATTGAGACCTGGGCAACAAAGGTTGACAGGATGCTTAAAATCAGAAAGTCCAAAAAGCAACCCTAAGTCTGTCCTAATTTCATGCTCTTACCTATATATTTGCCACAAACTTACATTTAGAGGGAGGCAGCTAGAGATAAGAAAGAAAAACACTTAACTTTCAAGTTGGGAGATATCAAAGAGGAAGAGAGGAAGATTCAACATCAAAGGCATTTGACAGGGACTTCTTCTTTACTTTGATCTTTTACTTGTTGTAAGATGTTTATTTTGCATGAATTGATGGAACTAGCTTCAAGAACGTGTAGTTTAATGATAAGCTAATTTCATTAATCTATGATTACATCCTTAAACTCATTATGTGATTGACTATAGCTATCTCTTTTATGATATTAATTCAGCTTTTGATATATTCATTATGCTTGTGTTTAATGCTATTTTATTACTTGGCCAGTAGTTAAATTGATCTAGAAATACTTAAATAAACTTAAAAAAGGCATTTTCGTATTAAGTCCTAAGCATATTGATGCATGATCATAGTGTAACACACATAAGATTCATATGAGATAGACATATACTCATATGGCATGTATGACTCATAACACTTGTGCTTAATGAATTTTGTTCAATTTATTTATCATAGACATATAGATATTTGATTGGATAGAATATATTCACTTGACCATAGAAAGAGACTTGTGATGTGTTGAGTGTTTTGGTTAATATATCAAGTTGAACATAATAAAACCTAAAAGAGATTCTGCTGAGTTGATTTGCATAATGAAGGGTAGTTTGTAATCCTAAAATGTCTCATATTGAATTTAACTTGTGGTAATTTAGTTTATTACTTATCATAATTAAGTTGTTCTTTTACTTAAATAGTTTAATCTCATACATTAAATCATTTTCTGGATAGGAGTAGAAAGACACCATTTCAGTATTTAAACTAAAAAGACAAATCATTCTCTATGGGATCGACACTTTTCTCATCATATATTACTTCTTGCAACAACGTGCACTTGTGTTATTTTATGTTATAGAAAACACACAACACTAACCTTTATCTATAAAAAAATTAAAATAGAATATAACATCCATATTAAAAACCTTTAATTACATAATTTATTGTCTACAAGCCTAAAATCCATAACCGTCATTGTGTTTCCTAAATCTGCCAGGCCTCTTTTTTCCTCTATTTCCTAAAATAATGCATAAGTATAAAATTGAGAAGATTAAGAAAAAAATTGTTTACTGAGGCAAAGTTTATTACCTGTCACTGCACTTCCACCTGTAGATGATGTGGATCCAACTTCATTAACTGATCATCTCCTCTGCAAGTTAAGGTAAAGATAAATTATGCAGCTTAAAATACCAACTTCACCAACTGTGCAACTAATATACTCGGGTTACTTACTAAAGCTTCAAATGCTTTATTTCTTACTCCTAAATTTAATCACCTTGCTCCAGTTGAACTTATCCCTTGCATTAAAAATAAAAGAAAAAAATAGTTAATTAAATCAGACCAGCAATCAATCAATTACAGTTGACACCACTTACAGAAGTAGTCTTCTTGTTCAGTCCATATATTATGGAATTATGACATAATCTCCCACAATTTTATATATGACAACAAATGATCTTTATGCTTTAGGTGGTTTATTTAGCTCTCTCATTCTTTGCAATTTATATCTGCCAATAGACCTTTTTACTTATAGGGGATTCAAACATGACCAAGTTTATATCATCCCAAACACTTTTATCTAGTATGGGCAATCATATATTCATAAATAGTCAAAAAAGCACTTTTACATAGGCTTTTTGTCCATATATTTTTTTGGGTTAACCCTTGATTCAATAATTACTCCCATTATATATTTTCAAGGCACACCACTTAATTTTCATGTATAGCCCTCACAAGTTCTTACGTTCATATTAAACAAATAAGCCTTCTTAGGATCCAATATCTTGAATAACCTATTTTTGGCATTCAGTATTCTTAATTGTCTGCCATGTTCATTCAATTTTTCAACTTTTCTTCTCACAAATAGGGTCATGTCTCCTTTCTATGATTGTTCATACTTAAACATCTCCTGTATTATAACTATAACCTTTCTCTTATAATACTAAAGTAGAGTCAAAATAGGCATTGCCTTCTCCTTCAGCAACCAGCCATTAAATGCTTTAGTGAGGTTATTTATCACATTTGACATTAGGATTAAACTCATGTCTCAGCCACTTATCAAATGTCATTTTAAAGAGTCAATCATATGCTTACAAATTAATGTTTTAAATTTTTTTAAGATGATTTTTGAACTAATGTTTGTCTGTCTCTCTTGCTACATACCAAAATAGATTCTTCAACTATAAACTAGGTCACTAACTTCTAAAATTGGCATACAAATGTCTGGTACACCACTTTGTATTATAATTTGGTTAATATGCTTGTAAAGCATTTAACAGCTCTTTTTGTCTATCACTCATAAATGTCAATGTTCTCTTTTTCTTATATCCAATCAAATAAAATAACTTTCTAGGAAAAAAACTAAAACACCAACTTTTAGTTTACTTAGCTTCACAATAGACACTACTAATGGAAATATGTCATTATTAGCATCTAGAGCCACAACAGACAACAAATACCACCAAATTTTCCTCTCAAGAGACTTTCATTTAACCCTATAAAATAGTCTACAACTAATTAAGAAACTTATTTTCTATGCAGGAAAGGCTATAAAAATTCTCTTGAATGATAGATTTGTAGGAATATATTATAAATTGGTTCTAGTATGTGTTACTAAAATGGGTACCATTTCTTATTGAATAGTTGTTATTGCACCAGGGTTATTTTTCATAACCATGTGTGCATTTTTTTATAATTCAGCATATAAGACAGGTTATGATCCTAACCAAGCATGTTTAAGGCCTTTCTCTTAGCTCTATATATTCTAAGCCTATTAATAGTTACTCCATATCTTTGTAATAGTTTTTGCTCAATAACTTTGGCTTTCACATCAAGCATTGTTCTAACTAAACTCCCAAACTCTATTGTAATCTATTATGACTTAGCCTCTACAATTTTGGAGTATTTCAAATATGTATGCCTAGGTTAACCATGAAAAAAAGTTCACTTGGCAACCTATTAACATGTATCTTCTAAGGACAACCTTTTGAAGTACACTTCACAATGACTTTTAATTGTTCACTTTTCACTCTCTTTGATGTGAACTCTTGTTGGATAATATACTTTAAAAGCACCTTTCTGAACTTTTCTATACTAACAAATAAGTGACCAACTTCAAAGAAAATTAGCTCTTGTGGTTTTTCTACCCATACTTTTCTCTTAATCATCCTAGACATCTTACAAATTAGGTCATCTTCCTCAAATGAGCTAATCACAAAATCCTCATCACCCAATTAATACTCTATCACATTGTCATTAACTAAACCCTCATATGAACCCTCTATATAACCCTTTACAGAATCCTCTCTATTTTCTTCTATATCAGAGAAATAGAACAACTTATATGCATTCCCATCTATGTGAAAAACTCCTTATGTACATGAATATTTTGGGTTGGTAGGTGTGTTTCAAGATAAGGTGATTATGTTTTAAATTAATGTAGGTGTGTTTCAGGCCAAGGTGATTATGTTTCAAGATGAGATAGCTATGTTTCAAGCTGAGGTGGCTATATGAGGTGGTTGTGTTTCAAGATTAGGTGGGTGTGTTTTAGGCTCACGTGGAGTAATGCAGAACAACTGACTCAATATATTGTCAACCTCCTCCTTAATATTTTGGATTCCTAAGCTTTGGACCTTCTAGTAATGGAATAAGGATTACATCTAATGGCACTGCATCTATGATTATATGTATGTTGTCAACCCTTGTAAACTTAAATAACTTAAACATCAAATCTACATTTGTTGTTGTTTTGTAGTTGTAGCGTACCCATACTAAGGTAAGAAAGCTTATACTTTGTATTTCACTAGGATGGACTGTCATCTTACTAACACTCTTCATAATATAATTTAACACACTTTACTAAACTCATTTAAATCTACATTTTTAAAAATCAAAGTCTCACCAAACAAACTTCAAAGTAAACCGTGACATCTTAAAATCAAATTAAATATAACATCTTCAAATTCAATCATAAATATAAATAAAATATGCACAATAAGAATCACCACATACATCAGAATACCTTTCAAATATTATGTAAACTTTTTAGTTTTTTATTATTAATATCTTAACATGAAGATTAATAAAAATGCACCCATTTACATACAATCATCAAATCAATCACCAGCCATGCAACTGAGTGAAAATAAACTTTTTTTCTTAGTTATGGATTACCATTTAGTGGACTCACATATGCAAACTGAATAAAATCATATCCATTATCAAACTTAGCACAGTATGAAAAAAAAAAGTATACCTTTTTTTCTCATTTGTTAAAGCACACATTAACAAACATTAAAGCACAATATGAAAAAAAAAATATCATTATCTTTCTCAATCATGTAAGTTTTTTGTTAACATGCAACCATTCAAATCAATCCCCAACAATGAAAGAAACACATCCACATTTTCCCGATGACAAAAATTGCAAAACTTCATAACAACTACAAACCCTAGTGAAAATTAACCAACCCCTTAAAAAAATTAAACCATTGTTTGTGTGGAAAAAAAAAACTTTCACCTAATTTTGTTTTCGCAGCATTCAGCATCTATTTCAAGGTGACTTTTAAATAATCCCCAGCATCTCCTTTACCATGACAGTCCAAATGTCAAGCATCATTTCAATTCAAGTAAGTGAGCAATATGATTTGTATAAGCTTAATGTGTAAGCAAACAATTACAAACCGAGGGTAGTTGGCCAAAAAGGGCATTTGGACATTGGGTTCAATATATCTCTAATAGGGATAAGTAGGTATGGCCAACTTTTGTGCCATATGTGCATTAAAAGTTGTTAGAAGTTAGACACATATTAGAAAAGATATTACTACCCATTTCTTCATTATCTGTCACACAAGATTTCTTAATGGGTGAGTATTATTGTGCATTTTTTAAATTAATAGGTATTATTGAAATTAACCTTACCTCAAAAATATTTGTGATAATATCCCTTCCTATAATATGTACTATCAACAAGACGTCGTGATTGGTTAGGCTTAATTGATTTTGTCAAAAAACGAAAGTATATTTTAGGGATTCATTGATTCATACACCTTTAGTGCTGGTAAGATTGAGATTGTGGTCGTCATCTTCGATTTGTCAACCGATAAAATCTTTGAGATTGACCAGCCAGCTGAGTTGGTTTGGCTATTCCTTTCAATTGAAGTCAGTTATCTACGTGAGTTGCCTTCATTAGGCTTCATTAAACAACACGACATTCTCGTTCATATATAAATTGATTGTACTTGTTATGGTTCCTAAGGATCTAATATAAGGATAATTAATTTATTTTAATGAGATTAATTGGAAGTGTTTAAATAAATAATTTAAATGACAAATTCAAATTTAAATAAAATAAAAGGACAAACAAATGATTTTTTTAATAATTTTTATAAATTTTGTTAATATTTTGAATAATTAAAATCATTATGGGCTTGTTTATTATTTACGCTCAACCCGTTGTATTGAGAATAGAGGGTCAAAATGGCTGGTTAGCACAACCAGCTACACATTTACCCTGTCCATACTATTAAGAAAAATATTTGTAATTTACCAATTATTTAGGATAAAAATTTTATTTGAGCAAAGTTAAATTTTTTAAATTTTATTAACCAGATATATGTCTGACCATTTTACCTTTATTTTAATTTTAATAATTTTTCTTTTTTTTCATATTTTTTTCTTTTTTTATAAATTATTTAATTAATTAAATTTTTAATTTATAAATTAATAAAAAATAAATTAAAAGGTAAAATTTTAAAAAAATTTAAAATAAAAAGAATAAAAAAAAGGTAAAACCTTGGGCGCATGGGTGAGACGGGCGCCCCACGCGCAGTGAAGTCAAATTTGAGTGCATGCCTGCGACCCAAGTTTTAGTTTTTTTTTTTAAATAAATTTTAAAACAATAAAATAATTAGTAAAAAATAAATTTAAAATAAAATTTATAACTTTTTTATTAAATTAATGAAAAAATTATATTTAAATTAAATAATATAAATTATTTAATTATATAACTTTTTATTTTTTATAAATTAATTAAAATAAATAAATTATTTCAATTAATTTTTTAATATATTAATTAAAATATAATTAATTGAAATACAAATTAAAACAATAAAATAAATTTAAATTTAAAAACAAATAAAAGTAAAGCTTGGCAAAGGGCGTTGGATACTGCTCAGTGCTTAGGGAGTGGCTGGGCGCATACGTGGGGCGTGCGCCTTACGCATGTGCCCAAAGTTTTTTTTATTTAATAAAACAAAATAAATATTTTAATTATTTATTTATTTTTATAATACATTAATTAAAAATTATTAATTTAAATATAAATTAAAAATAAATTTTTTTAAATAAATTTAAAATAAAATACCAAACTTTATTTGGCAGATGCGTGGGGCGCGTGCCTAATGCATGCGTGCAATGCTTTTTTTTAATTTAATAAAATAAATTAAATATTTTAATTAATTAACTATTTTTTTTAATACATTAATTAAAAAATAATAATTTAAATATAAATTAAAAATAAAAATTTCAAATAAATTTAAAATGTCAAACTTTGCTTGGCACATGCGTGCAGTGCGCGCCTAATGTATGTGCCAAGAAAAGTTTGGCGTTTTATTTTAAATTTATTTTAAAATTTTTATTTAAATTAATTATTTTTAATTAATGTATTATAAAAAATATTTTATTTATTTTATTAAATAAAAAAAATTGGACGTATACGTGAAGCACGCGCCCCATGCATGTGCCTAACCACTACCCAAGTGCTGGGCGCATGCCTCCCCAAAGAAATTTACTTGGGGAGGCACCGGGTGAATGCAGCATGCGCCCAAGCAAAGCTTTCCTTTTATTTTTTTTTAAAATTTAAATTTTTTTAATTTTTATTTAAATTAATTATATTTTAATTAATGTATAAAAAAAATTAATTGAAATAATTTATTTAGTTTAATTAATTTATAAAAAATAAAAAGTTATTCAATTAAATAATTTATATTATTTAATTTTTCATTAATTTAATAAAAAAACATACAAATTTTATTTCAATTATTTTTTTTTTAATACATTAATTAAAAAATAATTAATGTAAAAATAAAATTTTTAAAATAAATTTAAAATAAATAAATAAAAAAAGCAAAACTTAGTCCCCCAAACAGCTTCGCTGCGTTGGGCGCATGTGTGGGGTACGCGCCTCACGCATGCGCCCAACACTTTACTTTTTTTAATTATTTTTATTTTTAAGTTATTTTTAAAATTTTACTTTCTAACTTATTTTTAATTAATTTATAAAAAATAAAAATTTATTTAATTAAATAATTTATAAAAAAAATTATTAAAATTAAAATAAAAGTAAAATAATCAATATAACATATATATAATTAATAAAACTTAAAAATTTTAATTTCGGTCAAATAAAATTTTATACTAAATAATTGATCAATTGCAAACATTTTCCTACTATTAAACTACTATTGATGTGACATTATACAGCATTATCATTACCCATTGTTCTTCTGTTTTCTGTTTTTTTTTTATTATTGTTTTTGGGCAGGGACAGTCACTTGGACTTGAAGATGATATGATCGCCTAGTAAGTGTGTTCATCATCTTAGCACAAGTCTTGTTTTTTGTGTAATGGATACAGATTTCTCAAAACAATGGCAAATTCGTTGTTGACTAAAAATAATAAGATTTAGAAAATTTTGTTAACTAAGTTATACATTGATAATTCTATTGAAACAAAAACTAGTGTTAGATTTTCATAATTAAGATATAAAGATTTATATAATTAAGATATAAAGTTTGTATTTTGATATTTCAATTGATGTGTTATTAATCATTTCATTTATTAAATAATTATTGATATTTTAATTTTTATTAATGTGGTAGTTATATAGTACCAATTAATAATAAACACATCAAATATCATATTAGTTGCAATATAATATTTATATTCTAATTATGGGTAAATGATATTTTTACTTTAATATTATGGCCTAAATAACACTTTTATCCTAATAAAATTTTTAATACCTAATCTTACCCCGATCCATTAATTAACAGTTGAAGGGTAAAAAAGTAATTTAATTATAAAAATAAATTACACTTTAGACACGTGGCATAATGTTATCTATTCACTGTCTTTTTGAACGCGTGGAACAATCTCATCCATTAATTTAATATAATTTTAAGAAATAAACTTTAATAAAGGACACATGTCGTAATTTGATTACTTTGAACACGTGTCAATATGTTATTAGTTTATATTTTTATTAAATATTTTTTTAATTTTTTAAATTAATAAAAAAATAGTCGAAGAGTCGCCCAAAAATAGTCCATCTCTTCCTAGTTTGTCCATTTTATGGGTTTTTTTTTTTAGTAAAAAATAATCACACCATTTTGTAGATTAGAAAAAAATTGAATTCAATGATATAAAATTTAAATTTTTTTCTACCTTAACATTGCAAAAAAAATGACGGATGGCCGCCTTTGTTGGCATTTCAGCAATAGTGGTAAATTTTTTAAATATTAATTATTTTATTTATTAATAATTAACTAATTAAATAATGACACATATCCAAATTATATGGTAACATGTGTCCAAATTTTTATAGTGACATGTGTACATTTTTATATTTTTTCAAAATATGTTAATAATTGGGATAAAATAGTAAATGATTATTAAAAATATAATTTCCATCTAAATAAACGATATAAATGATAAATTATAGTAAAATTGAATATTAAATTTTATTAGGGTAAAAATATTATTTATACTATAATATTAGGGTATGTATGACATTGCCCTTCTAATTATGTAAGCATTACTAATAGGAGTTTTTAACAATCTTTCAAGTTTTTATATAATTAAACTTTTTTCTCTACTAAATTAATGACAAATGTATTTTACTAGTTATTCAATTAATACAATAATTAGAACAAAAGAGAGAGACAGAGAAGACAGTGAGAAAACCATTGTAAGCGAAAACCCACAAAAATTTAAGGAAAAAAAGATGTGACATAGCTATTTATAAATAGAAATTATATTACAAAATTCACATCTCACGTCTTAAATAGTATGATTTTATTATTATCTTTTATATGGGAGAGAAGAAATTAAAATCTAGGACCACTAGAATGGACTACAGGCTCTTTTATTATTGGACCATTTCCAAGTGCTTAAATAGTATGATATTTATTAAGTGAATAATATAATTTTACAATTTTAAAAATTATTTATTACACTTTTACTGTATATTTCATAAATGCTATATTTCATATCATTTTACATTTACAAGATAATTTCAACAATACCTTAAAGTAAGGCCTATTATATTTTTAAGATAATTTTCTATTAAAATTAACAAAAAAAAAAGTAATAAAGTAAAATTAATATTTAAAATTTAAATAAATATTTTAAAATTTTAAATTTTAAATTTTAAAAACCTAAACTTGTTTTCCTTTTTTCTCTCTCTTACACTAAACTTAAAAAAAAAAAAAAACCCTAAAATTACTCATCCATGGTCACTCCTATGCCATCACAATCGCGCGCTTAGCAACCTCGCTTAATTGCCATTGCAGCAGCATTTCTGCCCATCACTAAAATCTAACTTTTATTTTTTTAATTTGAAATCTGAACTTTGTTTTGGATGTTGGATTAATTGGAGGCTGATTTTATTGTTAATATTATTTTTGTAATTTGAACTAATTTTTTTATGATGGATAAATTTTGGAGACTAGTTTTGTTGTTGATTTTGTTGAATTATTCAATGATTGATTTTGTGATCATATGATGAAAAATTATTGATATTATTAATTTAAAGTGAGAATAAATTGAAGAAAATAAAAAAATTATTATATAAAGGGTATGATTATCAAGTCAACTTTATTATTAAGGTAGTTTTAATTTTTTTTATAGGTTCTTACGTGTTTGTAATTAATTTTAATAAAATATTTTCTAATGAATGAACTTTAGTGTTTATTTTTAAAATTAGTAAATATTCTTAATGTTAGGCCTTACATCAAGGATATTGTTGAAATTATCCCTACATTTTTTTTCTTTTTTTTTTAATATATAAAATATAAACCAAACTCCTCCTGAGTCAGGGATTTAAACTTCAAAGCTCTTGTTCCAACCAAATAGGTTTTATCACTTAAACCAAGTGACACGTACCATATATCAAAGTTTTAATTCATAACAATTAAAAATAACATGGGGGTTTTAGTTATTTAAGTCAAACGACAACAACCATCTCTTGGTTCTCATTTTTTTTTACCCAAAAAGGAGATTGCAAGAGCAAAAATATTTTTATAATTGATGAGTATTTTATACTTATTATTTACATTTTTATAGATTTAGTATTTATTTATTATAAAAGTGAATTTAAATTTTTTTATACATTTTATTATTATTTTATAAGTTTGAGGTTAATAGAATAAATAAAGATAAAAATTCAAATAAAATAAGATAAAAATATCAGTTCTACTACAATAGATTACTACAATACATTATTATTATAATCATATACAATTGTTGTAAACAATAAATTTTACTACAATGCTTTGTTACAATTCCAATGCCCAATGGCAAAGTCAGTGTTCCTAGTGCCACGGACCCCCAAAAACCAAGGCCATGGCTTGTGAACAGTACCTTAAAACAGTGATGTATGAATAATATTTTGTTAAACAGTGTTGACTCTAAACATATGAAAAAGAAAAATTAATCTGATTTATATTTAATATTTTGCCCTAATTTAAATACATAAGCTTATAAATAAAAAATTAAAAAGTCTAATTTAAGTACCAAAAAATGAAAAGAAGAGGAGAGAGAAGATCAAGGAGAAAAAATGGAGGAGAAGAAGGAGCACAAGAAAGAAACAATTATTTAGAAAGTTTAAGCAACTTTTGAAGAATTTAGAAGCCTAAAAGATTGAAGATTGCAACAAATTGGTTTTGTTTTTTTAACTCTTTATTTTTTTTAGTTTCTATAATTTTCATAATAATTTTTTTTAATAAGTTCTAAAACTCTTTATTTCATTATAAGCTAATTTTTTTATTTAAGATTACAATTTGAACTTAATATATAATTTGAATCATTTTATTTTTTTAATATTAATTTAATATAGAATTGTTCAGTTTATTTTGTGCTTAATACTTTATAAATAATTGATCAATAATTAAATTATTGTGGGAACTCTAATAAACTTGGAAATAAATTTAAATATTAGCCTCGAGTATATATATGGCAATATAACTAATAAAGAACTAATTCTTAATAAGTTTTATTTTAATCTGATTACCATAGAAATATAGATAATTGATTAGGTAAAATATTTTAACTCAACCATCAAAAGAGGCTTATAAATATATTAGATTTTTTTTGTTAACAATTCATATTGATAAATTAACTTGAGAGGAATTAGTTAAGATTAAAGTGAAGTATTGAGGGATAACTATAGTCTTAGTCTCTTTACAATTGGTGAATTAATATTTATTTTGTCTCTGCTTTGTTTTATTTTATTTATTTATTTGATTTAGGTTTTACTAGTTTAATTTACTTATCAATTGTTTGGATAAGAATAGATGGACACAATTTTAATACTTAGCAAATAACAATAAAAATTATTCGTGAAAACGATACTCTACTATTATTATATTATTTATTTATGATCATTATAAGAAATTTAATTTTTAACCACAATAATTTTTGTGACTAATGCTATTATTTTCGTGGCTAAACTTTTTAGCCACTAAATATTTTGTGACAATTTTCGTCTCTTATAGTACGTGACGGATTGTATTTAGCCACCAAAATTTATATTTTGTGGCTAAATATTATTTTATACTTAACTCCTAACTTTATTAGAGATAAAATATTTATTGCAAAAATCGTGGTTAAATCAATTTCTAGATAAAAATACTCCTTTAGCCATGAAGTATGTGTGGCTAAAGATAACAAAGTTTAGCCACAAAATATTTAAAGGCTAAAAAAGTATGTTTTAGTCACAAATATTTTGTGTTAAATGTATTATTTAGCCATTAATATGTCATTGCTAAATTTATTATTCAGCCACAAAATTTTGGGTCGTGGTTAAATTAATTGCTAAATATTCTGTTATTTAACCACGACATATTTTGTGACTAAATTTTTTATTTAGCCATAATATTTTGTGGCTAAATGTTCTATTTAGCATCGATGTATGTTGTGTCTAAATATTTTATATAACCACAAACATTTTTGTGGCTAAATATTGTATTTAGCCACGAAATATTTCGTGGCTAAATTGTATTTTAATCTTTTATATTTATATATTTTTAATTCATTATGAATATATATATAATATATATGTATTTATAATGCTTTTTTATAAATAATTTAATTTTAAATAATTATTATAATTATTTAAGACTACATGTGAAATTGTTTTTTTAATTATGTTAATTAGTTCAACAAAATATAATAAAGAGTAATTCAAGTAAAAAATAAAAATAAAGATTGACAATCATGGCTAAGGTGGCTATGAAAATTGCTCCAATGATAAAAGTATATCACTTTGAAGAATTTTATTGATAACAGTCTCGAATTATTTAAGTCGGGTAGATAAATTATCATTTGTACTTTGTTACAAGTGCACAATAGTCTTAGTCTCTTACAGCTCTATCTTTGTTGTTTCTAAGTCATTATGTATTGCTAACTTATTTTAATTAAAGGTTCTTTGCATATGTGATTGCCTCCTAACTCTAAGTTTTGAGTAAGAAACATTTTTCTTTTCAAACACCTCTTGAAATAAATGTTCATCATTGAATTGTTCACTTTCCTCAATATTTTCCTACTCCTAAAGTTATTGCATCCGCTTCAGTAAATAATAAAGGTCGAATATTAACAAAAATAATAATTTGATTACATTAACAAATCAATTAATTAAGAAAATAATGTCAACCATCTAAAAATAATGTCAACCACGTAAAAATAATAACAAAAATACTTACATACCGCGATTGTGCCTCAAAATTCACCTATCCTCTATTAACATTATAATTACAATTCCAATAACATTTATAAAATTATTACATTTTAATTCTAATTATATTTATAATTATTATATTTTCAATTACAATTATGTTCTAATTGAAATTACGTGCAATTACATTTACAATATCAATTTCAACACACTTATAATTATTATAATTTATATTAAAATTTCAATTCTTATAATTACATTTCTAATTACAGTGACGAATTTAATAATAACTCCAATTATATTTAATTATAATTCCAAAAATATTTATAAAATTATTATATTTTCAATTGCAATTATAATTATGACTTCTAGTTTAATTGCATATAGCTACAATTACAATAAATTTATAGTTATTATATTTTATATTCAAATTTTAATTCTTATGATTACATTTTCAATTACAATGACAATTTTAATTCTAACTCTAATTACATATAATTCCAATAATATTTATAATTATTATATTTTTAATTTAATTTATATTATAATTATTATATTTTTTATTGCAATTACAATTATGCTTTTTTTTTCTAATTTCAATTAAATACAATTACAATTACAATATCAATTTCAATAAATTTATAGTTATTATATTTTATATTTAGTTTCAATTCTTACAACTATATTTCTAATAACAATTACGATTTTAATTCTAAATTCAATTATATACAATTACAATTATCTTTATAATTATTATATTTTTATTTTTAATTATATTTTTAATTACAATTACAAACTATTTACAATCACAACTTCTATTCTAATTGCAATTACGACAACTATAATTATAATATCAATTTCAACACATTTATAGTTTATATATGTATTCAAATTTCAATTCTGATGATTACTTTTTCAACTGCAATTTTGATTTCAATCCTAAGTCTAAAAGCATGCAATTACATAAAATTATAATTTCAATTCGAATTGTAATTATAATTACATTTATAAATTTTACATTTTAAATCAAATTTCAATTTTCATTATTACATTTTTAATTATAACTATGACTTCATTTCTAATACTAATTACATGCAATTACATATAATTTCAATTTAAATTACAATTACTATTATAATTGCTGTATTTTTAATTCTAATTATTATATTTTCAATTACAATTAAAATTTTAATTTTAATTTCAATTGTAATTTATAATTATTAAATTTTCAATTAAAATTTTAAATTCAATTATTATAAAATATTATAATTCTTATTGAAATTATATACAATTAAAAAAAACTACCAATTTTAAGTCTAATTGCATATATGATTCTTAAATTTTTAATTTGAAAAACTTTTGCATTCAAAGTATTAACTACGACATTTTCGTGGCTAACGGTTACATTTAGCCATGAAACTTTCATGGCTAATAGTTGGGCAAGAAATAAAAAATTTTAACAAGAAGTCAAAAGAATTTGACAAGAAATTTATTAGGCCACGAACGAAGATTTTGTGAGAAAAAGATACTATATTTAGCCACAAAAAGTAACATTCACGGCTAAATGTCACTATTTTTAGCCATGAATGAAAAATTCATGGTTAAAAGTAGACTACATTTAGCTATGAACTAACGCTTTATGGCTAAATACCAATATTTTTGGTCACAAGTTAAAATTTTGTGACTAAATGTCACTACTTTTAGTCACGAATTGAAACTTCGTGACTAAATGTCACTACTTTTAGTAACAAACACTTGCGGTAAAAGGTTACTTTCTTTTAGCCACAAAACATTTGTGGTAAAATTTATGGCCAATACTCATACATACATCCAAATATTTTGGTAGCTAAATAATTAGCCATGAATAAAAATGTTGTGGCTAAAAGATACTTTTACCACCAAAGAGTTGTGGCTAAATTTTTTTTCAATATTTGTTTTAATATCTTAAGTTCTTTAGTCACGAAACTTAATTTTCATGGCTAAATATCACTATAGGCCACAAAATATATTTCATGGTTAAAATTTTTGTGGTTAAAACTCAAATTTCTTGTAATAGATAGCGTGCACTTATACTTAAGTAAAATCAACAACAATAACCCTAACAACTTCATTTATAACATGCAAATTTTACTGATCCATATAACAAACTAGCTCTAAAATAAAGCGAACAAACCAAACAAATTTTTATTTGTATTTAAAATTTTATAAAAAAAAATTTTAACATAAAGTTGAACTATAATAAGGTAAGTTTTTCAAAATTTATTTATTTCACTTTAAATTTCATAACTTATTATTTATTGATAAATCTTTTTTATGGGGTTTATTTGAATAATATATGATGCCAAATATCATTTAGATGTAATGTAATATATAAGGTTTGATTGAGTTACAATTTACAAGTTTGTTGCTGAATAAGATTAAAAAAAATCAGTTTCGTGCAAGTGTTGATTGTGCTCAATGATGCTTGACAAAACTTGTTGAACGACTTCAAGCATAAGAAATTAGCTCAACAAAGGCTTTGCTCGATAATGCTTTATAAATTTTTACAAGCATCATCAGGCAAAGTTTTAGGTGCTTGACAAGCTTTCGTCAATTGTCAAGCACCTATAGTCTTACTTAATGATGCTCAACAAAATAAGCTTATTGACCCAATTTTTTTTGTGCTTAATAGTGCTTGGCAAATTTTATTGAGTGTCTTCAAGTACAACAAGTACTTTTTAAAACTGATATATATCTTTTTATCATTTAAAGAAATTTAAACATCATAAAAAAAATTTTAATTTCTTATAAATATCAAATTACATATATTTATTTTTATTTTAGGTAAAATGAAACAAATATCGTTTATGGTTTGTTTTGATAGAAAATGGAAGGCACAAAGGATTATAGAGGATGAAAACTTTTGTATTATAATTCAATCAAATATTACTTGTGAAGAACTTTTTGATAGGGTATACGATATTCTTTGGGTTAGTTCGACTGATTATACTTTGAAGATAAAAATATTTTTAGTTCAGCTGAGTATACTTTAGAGAAGAAAATATCTTTATTATCAACAATAACACGTGTAAAGCTAATGCAAATAAGAAATTATAGAGACGTGAAGTTTTTCTTGGGCGTGAATGAAGAACATATAACCAAGGTGTCGGAGATCTAATACATGTGGATGTATACATGTGTAATTGTGTCTATTGTCTAAAATACGTATTATATACATACTAAACACTGTGGAAGCATTTAAACATGCAATAAACACAATAAATTAAATATATTAATCACATTAATATATCAATAGTGTTGAAAACTCACCTGAACATGTAATATTATAAACATATTACCTTAGAGTCCGCATGGAGAACAACTCGTGGGCAGTTCTAGTCACCAATAGGGTGGCTTGGTAAGCTAAAACAGTAGCCCCATATCTAGCATGAAATTAACTCTTAACCCTAAAAATGATCGGTGGTATGTATTCTTCCTTTTCTCTAAAAAAATAAAAAATGAAGAATGAAGCAATTCACAATTACTTCATTTTGTACCAAAGAAAAAAATGAAACAATTTCATTTTTTCTTTTTTTTTTCTTCTTTCTTTTCTTCTCGGCACCATTTTCATTTCTTTCTCTCATTCTCCATCTCTCTTTCTCGGCCAAAATGCTCACACACTAGCAAAATACACACATTTCACACTTAATTATATCTCACAATAATAAAATAATAATATTATATATTATAATATTAAACAAAACACTTTTATGAAAAAAAATAATATTATTATATTAAATAATAATAAAATATATAAAATTGATGCCAACTAAATAACATTATTTAATATAATAAAATAATATATAATATAATATTTTATTTGAGTTATTTTGATTATTTAACAATTAAATAATCAATGTGTGAAATGACTATTTTACCCCTCATAAATAGTTACCAAGTCTACCCCCTAGTAAGTCCTATCAAATTCCACACTTGAAAAAACTCAACCGGTGGTCCACAATGCGTCATATGCATTATACAATTAGTAAACAATAATTATCGACTAAATATTGTATTTAACACTTACATACAGACACGCACGCATTCTTGTGGTAGTGCTAAATATTATTGGATTAAACAATTTAATTCGGCATACTGCCTTAGTGCACAACGAGTACACTTCATATCGCAGGACTCCCTAAGTCCTATGCCCGATTCGTCAAATGGAGTTATTCCATGAGTCCGTGAGCAATGCCCTACGCATATGTCACAGATATACAAATCAGTGCATTGAACCATGCAAACTAAGGTTACAACGCATATATATAGTCCTACCGTCATGATATCCTAGATGTGCAGGGATATAGATTATCACCGTCAAATCTCCATAGATGTGCAGGGATATAGATTATCACAGTCAAATCCCTATGTGCTCATCTATGTCATATCTCCAAACTTGTATCTCACTGAACAAGATATGCAAACTCATTTGTCATTTTGTTCCACCCTGGCAAAACTCTTTCTCGGGATGAATGCTTATGGCCACAAGAATTTCTGAGATACAGTCTCGAAGTATCTGGTTATCAAACTCCCTATGAGAGCTGACGGATCCCATATCTATACACACCGAACTCTATAAGCATCAGACCATACCCAGTGACACCATGCAGTCACATCATGAAAGGTCTGTGACATGCATGAAATCAAAGTATGGTGGATCACTTACAAGCCCACCGTGGCACTCAGGTCAAAGGACCACATATACTACTTAACTCAAGAGGACCCTCCGTTGACGCTTACATAGGGTGTCTATCGAAGGCCCTCGTGGGTCTGTCCTAGGAACAACCATCTATACTCTATAGGTACGACATATGCTGATCTATATATAAAGGTATGCACCAACAAACCTGTATCAGTATAAATAGATCAAGGACAATTATTTAAGAACATACTTGTGCAACTGACATTTTCTGACACCCAATTACAACTCTTACAACTATGCAGTTACTAGTATATTCTCAGGTCTATGTCTTATTACAGACAAGGCTCCAACTCTTGGATGTTCGCTGAGTATTATAACCAGTTAACACTTAGTTGTACTAATATTTAGCATTTATATCTTTCAGTGTGGCCAACTGTGAGCCCTTATCTAAACTCTTTTAGATCTGATCTGAACTCCTTCAGATCATACAAAGTCTGTAATGTTACATTACATAATATCATATTAATAAATATTAGCGATTTAATGGGAATGTACACTTGTATAAATATACAAGTATATGTACATTCAGGGATGACACGTAAGCACCAACCCTAACAATGTTTCACTTGCTCTAATCTCATTCCCGATGGTATCTCATACACATCGACTCGACATGGTTCATAAACACTTTTAGAGTCATAGCCTTAGAAAGTAACTCCGTTAAATTATTTATAAAACACTTCCATAAATAATCACATCTCTCTAATCCAAGATCTATTTAGTTATATGAGACTCCTTTCAACATAATTAGAGTACTGGTGTCCTCTTAGGATCTCAGCCTATTCAATAGCCTAATTTTGTCGCCAAACTATGGGATATGATCTATCTGTCTTGGAACTCTTCCAAGCCCAGCGATAAAGCTATGAATCTACACTGCCTCTTCCGCTACGCTTTAAATAAATCAGCAGTGAATCTCAGTTTGATGCTATTCCAACTCATTTGGTATTAATAAGAATGAGCACATTTTCAAATGTAGACTCTCTATATTTAGGTCAAACTAGAAGTCTGATTCTGTGCATCTTCTCAATTTTAAGCCATTTTCTCCATATTTGAGAAACTTATCATTTGTATTCTCAAGGTACCTTAGGATATATTTGACTTCCATCAAATGGCAGTCACTTAAATCAGACTAGAATTAGCTCATACCTCTTACAATCAAACTGATATTAAGTCTCAAATACATTATAGTATACATAAATCTCTTAAGAGCTGATGTGTCAGACACTCTAATTTTCTCATCTTCCATCTGAAGAGACAATCTCTTTGAAAGATAAACACTAGGTTCGAGAGATACGTTAACTATCTCATAGTTAACAAAACTATACCTTTTTAAACGCTATTGATGTGAAATAATTTGCGAGAGTCCTATCAGCTTCTTAACTCTTTCTTTATAAAGCTTTATACCTAGTATAAATAAAGCATCTCCTAAATTTCTCATAGAGAAATACTTACGAGTTACTATTGATTGATTATAACATACTGACATCATTCCTAATGTCCAGTATGTCATCAACAAAGAGCATCAAGTAGACTATTATGCTCTCACTGACCTTTCATGCATACAAGATTCCTTCTTGCTTTTGATAAAACCAGACAATCTGATTATCTCATTAAAATAATGATTACAGCTTCGGAAAGCTTATTTAAGCCCATAAATGGACTTGTTGAGCCTGCACACTAGACTAGAAGTCTGATTGGACGTAAAACCTTCAACTGTTCCATGAATATCTCTTACTTAAGGTATTCATTCAAGAACACCGTCTTTACATTCATCTACCAAACCTCAAAATCATAATATGTTGCAAGAGCCAATAACATTCTAATCGACTTTAGCATCAATACTAGTCCATAGGATTCTTTTTAATTGATCCCAGATCATTGAGGATTACCTTTCTAGAACCAATATAGGGCTTAAAAGGTCTCTATCTTCCATCTAGCTCCCAGTAACTCTTTGTAAATCTTTTACAACTAATGGGAATAATTTTCATAAGTAGCTTAACCAAGTCCCAAACTTGATTGTGATGCATAGAGTCAATTTTGTTTACTTAACATCTTGCCATTACCTAAATCAATGTTTAACATCATCTCCTTATAGGTCAAAAGATGATTTTCTTCTACCAAGAAAACTCTAAATTCATCTTCAGGGATCAAACATGCCTAATATGTGATCTAAACATCATTTCTGACCCACTGAGAAGTGTGCTAAAAGGTCATTGCTTAAATAAGCCTGAGTTCCTATCCTCAATTCATTGATTTTTAGATTGACTTCATCAAGTTCAATCTTTCTATGATTCTCACGAATGAGAAACTCTTTCTCTAAAATAGTGATATATCGAGAAATGAACACACTTTACTTTTCTAAATCATAGAACTAGTATCCTATTGTATTCACAGGATACTCAATGAACCTTTACATATACCTTTTGGGTGCTAGTTTATCCTATTGAGTAACTATTACAAAACAAGATACTCTACTGCGTAACTCTTATGTAAGCATAACAGTCTTAAGTTCTAACATATTTAAGATTCACATTTCTTCCTTTCTATATCTCATACAGAATGGAAGGAACATCTTCTGATGGAACTCTGCTTAATAAGCAGCTGTATTTGAAACATATTCTCACAAGTCTAGATCGATAACACTCATTATCAATTAGACCATATCTAATAAGTTCAATTCCTCCTCTCTGAAACATCGTTATATTATGGAGTACTCGAAGGACTATAGTGAGTGAGAATCTTATTCTTCCTTAAACAAATAGAAAACTTACTGTTAAGTTACTCACTTCCTTAATCTAATCGAAGGGATGTGATGTACATTCTGAAATGTTTTGTTATCTCTATGAATATATTATTCATAAACTGGTTAAATCTTTATAGTCGGAGTAGGAATCCAACTATACTTAACCAGAGGGATAAGCGTCTCTCACCTAAATGACAAAAGTTTATATACCACAGCTCCGTATTATTTAAAAATTTTCATCTATAGACATTTTTAATTGTATATCATATCCATTTATTAATTGACATTCAGCTAATAAAACATCATACTATTTATGTAATACAATTATTGTATTACATATAAGAAGTAAGTCAAGTTGCCCAACAACTTGGACCTGCAAGAAATCACCATTTTTTACTCTCAACTTTACTTCTATAAGCTGTTGCATTATAGTATCTCTCAATCCCTGCAATATATTGCAGATATGAGAGGGACATGCGGTATCTCATACCTAGCTTGAACTGGCATCATATGCCCTAGAAATATCTATGTGTGTCAAAGACAAATCTGTGAGAGTCTTCCTGACAATGATAAGACTTTTAGAGATTTTAATACCCAACCTTACTGTAGTGGAAACACTTTTCATCTACATTGCTCTCTTATTGATCTTTGAATAAATGTTGTCTCAGAGGATTTATCCTGAGTATCTGTCTCATCTTCTTTTCCTCACACATCTGATCACACCAGATACACTTGGAGTAAAAATGAAGCACCCTGAACAAAGAGGGTCACACCCCCTCTATTCATATCTCTTAGAGAGGTATTATCAGAAGTACCTTACGCCAAACTCTAATCAACAATAAATCTAAAATTTTCAGAATCCAGAATATTTTTTAGATTCATCTGTCAGTCGTAGTAATTTCTAGTACCCCTTAGTTGAACTACATCAACTATACACACCAACTGGTTCATAGTGGCCATTATATATGATAGACTGAGATAACGGGAGATGTAAGCGGAATGATCATTAAATCGCTAATAGAACGTTTTAAATCATAAGTATACTAATTATACATTTTTTATTTAAAACATCCTCTTACTGCTTTATATAATTCTGGTAATCTCTCGAACGGGAAGATGATAGTTATACTCTTTTAAACTATATAGCGGGAAGTATATCCCATTGAAATTTACTCAGGCCTCACGCTGTAGTAATACTGGCCTTTGTAAACCCAACAGGTAGACAACATTTGTCAATTGCATCTCATGCAACTCTTATCACTCGACCCTGAATACACTTTATCCTCACGTTGTAGTAATATTGGGTAGATGTATTCCGGATTAACTTGTTAATGATCAAATATATGCTACCAATACTACCCTCACATTGTAGCAATATTGAAAAATACTTTCGCATATATTTGTCTCATTTTATGTTTAACCGTTATAGTCCAAGCCCAACCAACCAAGTCCCTCACGCTGTAGCAATATTGAAAAAATACTGACGTGACTCGTCTAACACCGTATTGATAAGACGGATTAGAATAAAAATATTATCTTATAATGTAATATTCTTCAATCTGATTAAAAGAGATTTTTGTTTATGTTTCAGGTCTCCATCTCATAAGGAGGGTGATTCTCAATTAATTAATTTTTCTATGTAAGCACAACTAATCCCCACCAGTAGGGATCCCATTGTGGTTACCAACAGAGAAACATTAATCCTGATTTATAATGCAGACCGATAACCTGTATCACTGCATCTCATAAACTTCAGTTAATAATGTAGAATGATAACTTTTATCACTACATTTCATAAACCTACATATGCAAAATTAATTTTGAAACATTGTTTAAAATTATTGTAGCTGTGAACAGTAAAACTTACTGTTCATTTTCTACTGTTCAAGTGAATAGTGCATTGCCGCCGGCGTCGAATGGCATCACTGCAGTGCTGGAAAGTCGAACCTTCAGCACTGCAGCACTAACTCACCTCGCTGTAGCACTGGGATGTCGAACCTCTTGCACTGCAGTGCTCGTGCTTCATCGCTGATGCGCAAATTCCTAAACCTCAGTGCCCCAGTGCCTCAGCCCTATGAGAAAGAACTCCCAGCGCCGCAGCGCTAGATCTTCAGTACTGCAGCACTGGGAGGTCGAACCCCCAGCCGGCGCTACAACGTCCAGTGCACCCCCTTTGACATATCCGTTTCAACACTTGAAACTCGCCATTTACACTGGGCCTTTTGCATCAATTCACTCAAACAACACCCAAATATGTCCTAAATGGCTCTGATACCATTCTTTTCAAGGATCTAATACACGTGGGTGTATGCATCTGTAATTGTATATATTGTCTAAAATACGTATCATATACATATTAAATGCTGCGGAAGCATTTAAACATGCAATAAACACAATAAATAAAATATATTAATTATATTAATATATTAATAGTGTTGAGAACTCACCTGAACGTGTAACGTTATACACGTATTTTATCAGAGTCTGCATGAAGTTCAACTCGTGGGCAGTTCTAGTCACCAATACGGTGACTTGGTGAGCTAAAACAGTAGCCCCATATCCAGCATGGGATTAACTCTTAACCTCAAAAATGGTCGGTGGTGTGTATTCTTCCTTTTCCCTAAAAGAATAAAAAAATGAAGAATGAAGCAATTCACAATTACTTCATTTTGTACCAAAGAAAAAAATGAAACAATTTCATTTTTTCTTTTTTTTTTCTTCTTTCTTTTCTTCTCGGCACCATTTTCATTTCTTTCTCTTATTCTCCATCTCTCTTTCTCGGCCAAAATGCGCACACACTAGCAAAATACACACATTTCACACTTAATTATATCTCACAATAATAAAATAATAATATTATATATTATAATATTAAACAAAACACTTTTATGAAAAAAATAATATTATTATATTAAATAATAATAAAATATATAAAATTGATGCCAACTAAATAACATTATTTAATATAATAAAATAATATATAATATAATATTTTATTTGAGTTATTTTGATTATTTAACAATTAAATAATCAATGTGTGAAATGACTATTTTACCCCTCATAAATAGTTACCAAGTCTACCCCCTAGTAAGTCCTATCAAATTCCACACTTGACAAAACTCAACCGGTGGTCCACAATGCGTCATATGCATTATACAATTAGTAAACAATAATTATCGACTAAATATTGTATTTAACACTTACATACAGACACGCACGCATTCTTGTGGTAGTGCTAAATATTATTGGATTAAACAATTTAATTCGGCATACTGCCTTAGTGCACAACGAGTACACTTCATATCGCAGGACTCCCTAAGTCCTATGTCCGATTCGTCAAATGGAGCTATTCCATGAGTCCGTGAGCAATGCCCTACGCATATGTCACAGATATACAAATCAGTGCATTGAACCATGTAAACTAAGGTTACAACGCATACATATAGTCCTACCGTCATGATATCCTGGATGTGCAGGGATATAGATTATCACCGTCAAATCCCCATGTGCTCATCTATGTCCTATCTTCAAACTCGTATCTCACTGAACAATATATGCAAACTCATTTGCCATATTGTTCCACCTTGGCGAAACTCTTTCCCAGGATGAATGCTTGTAGCCACAAGATTTTTTAAGATACAGTCTCGAAGCATCTAGATATCAAACTCCCTATGAGAGCTGATGGATCCCATATCTGTACACACTAGACTCCATAAGCATTGGACCATACCCAGTAACACTCAGTGATCACACCATGAAAGGTCTGTGACATGCGTGGAACTAAAGTATAGTGGATCACTTACAAGCCCACCGTGGCACTCAGGTCAAAGGACCACGTATACTACTCAACTCGAGAGGACCCTTTGTTGACGGCTTACATAGTGTGTCTATCAGAGGCCCTCATGAGTCTGTCCTATATCCAATCCTAACTGGATATCCATATATCAATACGAGATCCAAGCTCACGGTCGGCTAGGAACGACCATCTATACCTTATAGGTACGACATATGCTGATCTATATATAAAGGTATCCACCGACAAACCCGCATCGGCAGAAACAGATCAAGGACAATTATTTGAGAACATACTTGTGCAATTGACATTTTCTGGCACCCGATTGCAACTCTTGCAACTATGCTGTTACTAGGTCTATGTCCCATTACAGACAAGGCTCAAACTTTTAGGTGTTCACTGAGTATTATAACCAGCTAACACTTAACTATGCCAACATTTAACATTTATATCTCTTAACGTTGCTAACTGTGGGCCCTTATCTAAACTCTTTTAGATCTGATATAAAATCCTTCAGATCGTACAATGTCTGTAATGTTATATTGCATAATACCATATTAATAAGTATTATCAATTTAATGAGAATGTACACTTGTATAAATACACAAATATATGTACATTCAAGGATGGTATGTAAGCACCGACCCTAACACAAGGACATAACTTTTACTCCTCTATACATTACAATATATTGCAAAGTTCCTACACATCATCTAATAGAGGTAGAAGAAACTAGTTTTTTTAACCATGTCATCATTTTAATAACAATACTTTCCAGCATATTACATTGAAACCCAAGTTGTAACTACTATAACAGTGAACCCGATTTTGATAATCTTTACAAAAATGAAGGTGACATTAATGCCAATAGTAATGTGGTGAATGGTTAGATGATATAATGAAAAAGGAATAAAATGTCAACAACAATGATGATTTGCTTAAAAGATAATATCAGTGATATTATTATCCAAGTGCCACTTATTTGACTTGTCATAACAATAATCACTTGAGTTTTTACCTCTAATTCTAACATTGGATTCTACGCCTTCACTAGCATTATCGAAAATTAGTTCTACGAAAATATTTGTTGAGAAATTGTATGATTTTAAAGAAAACTTACACCTTAAATTGAGAGTCTTGCACTTAAATAAAATTGAAAATTTAAGGTGTCAAAGTTGATGAAGGATTATTTTGAGACAATATGCACTGAAGAAATATGCAAATAGCATATTTTTACAACAGCAATAAAACAATGAACACACTTTATAGTCAAAAGAATTAAGACAATATCCATTGATTAGAGATGCAAATAGTGCATCCATGCAATATCTATAAAGCAACGAACACTTTTTATAGTCAAAAGTTGCATTCAAATTATTGGTAAGGTCTTTTAAGGATTCTTTTTAGTTACTTCCTTCATATTATTATATATTGTAGAGTAAAAATTTTGGCATGGTGACTCATAATGGATTAATGTAAATAATCATTTTTTGTATTTCTTTATGGCACTTAGAGTGTATGTTTGCAGTTTTCAATCATTTATAAGACTTGCGATAGATTTGATGGCACATTTTTAAAAAGTCATAGATGGGTATATATTTTATTATTGTTTGCCAAGATAGACATAATTAAATATTTTGACTAGCATTAGGATTGTTGGTTCCAAAAGTTATGCATTATGAAAGTGATTTTTCTATTAATTTCATAGAGTTATTTAAGAGATTAATAATTTAGTTGTCATATCAAATCAACATACGAGTATTGAAAAAGCTCTCCATATAGTAGTTTTGGATTTAAAACACAAGATATGTGCACAATATATTATAGAGAACCTGAACTCTAGATTTAAGATGTTTGTGAAGAAAAAGAAAGATTTCATGATTGCATATTAAGTTGCAACAAAGGCATAATATCTTGGTATGGATGGCAACAGACTAGGTATGGGACAGATACCCCTAAACCCACATCCTCATTCACTTTGAAAATACAATACCAAATCCTTCTTACATTTGTCAGGTTTGGAGTTTTAATACCAAATTTGCTCTAGTGGGTAGTACTCTTCACCAAACTCACAACTGATTATTTATGAATTTTAAGTAGGTTTGGTAATGATACATAACGCTTAGCATGAATGCTAAGAAAAAGTGCTAAAAATGTGCAACATTATGCGCCTAACACGCTTAGCACGAGTGCTAAAAGCGCACCCTAAACACACAACACTTAACACACGAACTAGAAGTGAATGCTAAAAGCGCACAATATTGTGCACCTAGCACGCTTAGCACATGATAAGCACGCAATGTTCCGCGCCTAGCGCTTAACACATGTGCTAGGTACAAACACTAAAAGTGTACAACATTGTACATCTAGCGTGCTTAGCACATGTGCTAGGAGTGCACAATAAACACATTGAAAATTCAAGAGAGACAACTCAAGAAGAGGGATGTTAATTGGGTTTCAAAAAAATTAATGCTCTATATAAATAATATATGCGATTATTAATAATATATAAAATAAATTGAAGCACAAGTAATTGCAATAATTAAGAGAGAAAAGAAAGAGAAAATAACACATGAATTTTTATGTGGTTCAACCATCCACACGGGTTATATCCACGCCTTGAAGTGAACCATGCTTGAGGATTTCACTAGATCGGTCTATCTCTCAAGACCTTTACAAATTGACTTTCTCATGTACCAATCAAACCCTTATTAGTTTTTTAAGTACTAATCAAACTCTGATTAGTTTCTTAGGTCCTAATCAAACCCTTATAAAAAGTTAGCTTTACCAGGTACCAACACGATCCTTACAAAGATTGATTTAGGGTTCAACCAAACATTTATATTTGAACCCTTTTATAGAGTTGATACAACATTTTTAGCTTACACTGAGTATTACAAGTGATATGAAGATTATATAGTACTCTCATAGCTTCTAATATTCAATGGAGCTTTTATTTATAGTTGAAAAAGTAAAATAGTTTTTGCTATAGTTCTTTGTCTGTTGCTATAGTATTTTGCTACAGTAATGTAACCGTTACTAGCTGTTGCTATAATGCTTCAACAATATTCTAACCATTTTAAAGTATTTAACTGTTATAGAACAGTGGCTGTTGCTACAGTCATAAAGAGTGCGCTATAATGTGATACAAAGTTTTGAACTTTTTACATTTTAGTCCATCTTTAAAAACTTTCAAAATTTTACACTTGGTCTAAAACATTATTTTTCTTTAATGCTTTCTAAGCTAACACACATAATGTTGTGCACTTAGCGCTTAATACGCTTGCTAGAAGCGTACGCTAAGTGTGTAATGTTGTACCTCTAGCGCTAACATTTGTGCTAGAAATAGAAGCTAAAAGTGTGCAATGTTTTGCACCTAGCTCGCTTAACACGTGTACTAAGAGCACATGTTAATCGCCCAATGTTGTGCGCCTAGAGCTTAACATGCGTTCAAGGAGTGCACACTAAATGCACAACACTTAGCACTCATGCTAAGAGTGAACGCTAAAAGTGCACAATATTGTATGCTTAGTGTGCTTAACACGTGTGCTAAGAGTGCATGCTAAGTACACAATGTTGCTTGTCTAGGGTTTAACACGCATGCTAGGAGTGTATACTAAGTGAATAATATTGCACGTCTAGTGCTTAGCACGCGTGCTAAAAGCCTATACTAAGCGTGTTGTGTGTGCTTTTGGCACAGATGTTAAGCATGCTAGGCATGCAATACGCAACATATTTCTTTTTCTTCTTTATAAAATTAAGAAAAAAATATAATAAACGTGAATATCCATTGTGAATATCCGTGAATTTTTTATCGAACATGTTCCCTATCCTAAATTCACTGTGGGTTTTAATTACGTATACCAAATCTACTTTAAAACCTACAACAAATTTAGGATAGGAATGGTTTTGAAACTTTATCAAATCTTTTTTAATATAGACAAATTTAAAGAAATTTGTAAATTTATCGATAATTTTACCACCCTTATGTCCAAATGACTTCAATGATCAACTTAAAAAATTATAGAGGCTAAACCATGAGGCTATAAAATATTTAAAGAGAAGGTTGGCTGAAGGTAGGCCCAATCCTAGTTTAGTATCCAAAGATATAATATCATGACAATTAACACTGCAGAATGAATTATATCATCGCTAGTGAAGTATGCACGCTGTTGGTAGAGTATTTTTAAATGTTTGTTACTAATAATAAGTTTGTTATAGAAGAAATATTATTGCTCGGTTAATAATCTTCTTAACACCATGGGAACATAAATGAGTCTTGTTAGTTAAATCTTCTTTCAACATGAATATCTTGTCAATGGAACTTTACAAACAAACCAAACTTAAAAGATTCAAATTATTTTATTATCTCATCTTGTATTGTATTTGCATGTTTTTCAAAAGCCTCTGATCACTTTGCAATTTATCTCATCTAGACATAAAACAAAATATGCTGATTTTAGTGAACAAAAAATATTTTAATTATTTATGTGTGAATGACTTTAACAATGGATTACCTTGTATGTACACGGAGTCTAACATCCATTTGTAACAGAGGAGGAGGTCTGTTTATCATGCATGTTGTCTGGTATCTAAGTAGAATCCTGTAGGTAAGAGAATAAGTTGAAGCTACTACACAAACGTCTCCTCCTTTTTCTATCGTAGTAAGAGTCAATACTTTAGATAAATATAATTGCGCCAAATTAGCAATGTTTTTCCACACAAAAATAGAAAAATTATATAAATAAATATGGTTGCTTAATTAAGTAAAAACAAGTAATTATAAACTCACGCCAGTCTATTGAAACAGGTTATTACAAGCTATGACACTTGGGAATTAAGTTAAGAAATACTTGTCTGAACTATTCATCAAAAATAAGAATTGCCTCTAAGATCCAAATCTTACAAAGTAAAATAAAATTAAAGTCAACTGTTCACTTTTAACAAAGTAAGTATTAAATAATTAATAATGGCAAAATTTTGTATAAATTTAGTACTTAAAATGCATAAATGAACCTATTTAAATTATATTTCTCCTTCATTCGATTGGAGTTTTTCATTTTTTTTTTTTCATGAAGTTTGTCTGGTTGGTTATTTTATATTTTTTTAAAGAGATTACAACAGAAATTTGTTGGCCACATTACCCCAAGGGTAATTATTAAAATCATCTAAATGGTCAATTAATTGAAATATAAATAGGTTCATGAAGTTACATGGAACCTTCCCCAACAATACTTGTTTCATGAAGTAGTACAACACCAACTTAATTGCATTCTCATTATTAATCTAGTTAAAATCTAATTCTAGGAAATGACAATCCAATCAATGCATGTTCTTGTCTACTTTTTTGCTACAATATTTCTCTGAGGTGTAACCATAATTTTTTTAACATGATTTTATTTGGATACTCTCCAAAATTCAAACTCGTCACTTGACCAAACTTTGAAAGAATCAAATTCGCTTCTTAGATGTAAGAAACCACATCTCATCGAAAAGCTCTCGGTATGTACTTGTTGAATAAGAATGTTGTATGTAATTACACAATAAAAGCTAAATGTTCTACATCCAAGAATTTAGTTGTGCAAGTTCTCTAAACATTGTTATCTGATTATTTATTAACTTCTCTCTTGTTTTATCGAATCTTCATAACTTATAGTATGACGCTATTCGACCATGAAAATGACCTTCCACCTTAATTTTAAATTTTTTAGAGACTTTATTTGTCATGGGATACCATGATACCAAAAAAAACTTAATACACTTCTAAAATTAAAAATTAAAAATTAAAAAATGAATAAATAAAAATAATTAAAAAAAAATTATTTCAAAAATAAAATAAAATCGACTCTCACTATTGCCCATGTGTGACACTCAACCAAAAATGTTGAGTGCTTTCACCTCGATATTTCATCAACTAATTTTTGTGCTCAATATTTTTTTAGTTAGAGGTGGGTAACGATTAGGTTTAATCGAACCGAATTTTTTGATTCGGTTTAAAATTCAGTTTAGAGTTTGGTTTGATTTTTTAAAAATCAATCGGTTCGATTTCAATTTGGTTTTGTTTGGTTCAAACAAAAAAAAAATATACTATAAATCAGAACCGAACTAGTCCAATTTTTAAAGAGTAAAATTGATCGGTTCAGTTTTGGTTCGATTCCTACCCAAACCAAACCAAATTCAAAAATACCCAGCACTATTTTTAATATTTTCTTCCCAATTTTGTTAACACTTTACCATGTTTTCAATTTCATATCTCAAACATATAATAAAATTATTTTCAATAATAATTATTGTATATAATGACTTTATATTTAGATATAAAAAATACAAAAGAAAAATAATGAAGTAATTTTTAAGTATCTCGGTCTTACCTCAACACTATTTCACCAATACCCTATGTTCCCAATTCCTCCAACTTTTAACTTTGTGCAATGAGAGATTATTTTTGTATTTTTGCAGTTTGAGTTTAATGAAATTTCAGTTTATCACTGATTTTTAATTGATTAGAGAATATGTTGAGAGAGTTGAGAGAGAGTTGTTTTGTTTGATATTAATGAAGTTGATAGGGTTGTGGAGATATTTTTATCCTCACAACCCCTTTTATAATTAAAATAAAGAGGTAAAAGAGAGTTAATTAAAATAATTAATTCTTATCGATTTTCACTATTACGGATTAAAATTCTTTCAATATAAATAGAGATGCCAAATGTTATTTATTTATGATATGCATTTTTGTAAATTATGATATTCGATGTCTTAATGGTTAAACTTTACTTTTTTCTTCTTATTTTACCAGCAATAGCATTATTAATTTAGACGGACCCCCTCCAATGGAGACAAAAATTGACATTTAAATATATTGCTGACCTACTTCAGTATCTGGGTATTAATTTCTCTTTCGTTTTCGTACATAAACAACCCAAAAGCAAAGGAAAACAATAGTAAAAATAAAAATAAAAACAATGGCAACACCGACAAAAGCCATGGCAAAGTGACCAAATGCAAGCCCGTCCAAAAGAGTCGCGCTATTAACATTCTTCAAGACCTTTCAGCATCATAAAATAAGAAGTGCTGCCCCAAGATTTGTTAAGCCCAGCTATTGAGGCTTTTACAAGTCTACAACGCAGTCGGCTCATGACTGTCGAGCCCAACCCACTATTAGGCCATGTTTGACCTCAGCCCCCGGCCAATACCGAGCTTAATTAAGCGTTAGGCCCTCCGAGACAATGATGAAGGAGAGCACTCCTACTTTCTCAATGTCCTCCTTCTCAGTTGTTTCACAAAGAAATGTTTAACTTAAAATCGAATTAAAATAAGGTAAGTTTCTCGTAATTTATTTATTTCACTTTAAAATTTATTACTTATTATTCATTAATAACTCTTTTTAATGGTGATTATTTAAATGATATATGATACAAAATATTATTTACATTTAATGTAATGTATAAGGTTTTATTGAGTTACGATTTGCAAGTTTTGTTGTTGAATGAGATAAAAAAAAATACGTATCAATTTCGTGCAAGGGGTGATTGTGCTCGATGATGCTTGGCAAAGGCTTTGCTCGATGGTGTTTGACAAATTTTTATCAAGCACCATCGAGCAAAGCTTTAGGTGCTTGACAAGCTTTTGTTTATTGTTGAGCACCTAAAGCCTTGCTTAACAAAGCTCAATAAAAGAAGCTTGTTGACGCAATTTCTTGTGCTTGATACTGCTCGACAAATTTTATCGAGTGTTGTCAAGCACAACATGTACTTGCTAAAACTTATATATATCTTTTTATCATTTTAAAAATTTTAAACATCATAAAATAATTTTTAAATTTTTATAATTATCAAACTAACATATTTTTATTTTTATTTTTAGTAAAATGAAACAAATACCGTTTATGCTTTGTTTTGATGGAAAATAGGAGGCATCAATGATTACCAAGGATGAAAGCTTTGGTATTATGGTTCAATAAAATATTAAGAACTTTTTAATGTGATGTGCGATATTCTTTAGGTTAGTTCAACTTAGTATAATTCAAAGATAAAGATATCTTTAGTTCAACTGAGTATACTTTAGAGATAAAAATATCTTTATTTTCAACAATGACACGTGTTAAACCAATGCACATAAGAAACGACAGAGACGTGAATTTTTTTTTTTTTGGACTTGAATGAAGAACATATGACCAAGGACATGACTTTTACACCTCTATGAATTACAATATATTACAAAGTTCCTACACATCATTCAATAATTGTAGAAGAAACTAGATTTTCAACCATGCTATTATTTGAATAACATTACTTCCCACCACATTGCAATGAAGACCCAAGTTGTAACTACTATAACAGTGAACTCATTTTGATAATTTTTACATAAATGAAGGTGATGCTAATACCAAACGTAATGTGGTGAATAGTTAGATGATATAATGAAAGGGAAAAAGAATGTCAACAACAATAATGATTTGCTTAAAAGACAATATCAAAGATATTGTTATCTAAGTGTCACTTCTTTGACTTGTCATAACAATAACGCACTTGAGATTTTGCCTCTAATTCCAACATTGGATTCTATACCTTCACTAGCATTATCGAAAACTAGTTCTAGGAAAAATTTTGTTGAGAAATTATACGATTTTAAAAAAGACTTACACCTTAAATTAAGAGTCCTTGCACTTAAGAAAAATTAGAGATTTAAGGTATCGAGGTTAATGAAGGATTGTTTTGAGACAATATGCACTAAAGAGAGATGCAAATAGCATATTTATACAATAACAATAAAACAATGAGCACACTTTATAGTCAAAAGATTTAAGACAATATCTACTAATTAGAGTCCCTTGAGGATTCTTTTCAGTTACTTCTTTCATATTATTATATGTTAGAGAGTAGAAATCTTGGCATATTGACTCATATATGAACTAATACAAATAATCATTTTATATATTTCTTGTAGCACCTAGAATGTATGTTCGTAATTTTCAATCATTTATAAGACTTGTGATAGATTTTATGACCCATTTATAAAAAGACATATATGGGTACATTGTTTATTATTATTTTCCAAGATGGAAATAATCAAATATTTTCACTAGCATTTAGGATTGTTGGTTCCAAAAATTATGCATTGTGAGAGTGATTTTTCCATTAGTTTTGTACAGCTATTTAACAGGCTAATAATTTATTTATTATATCAAATCAATATGCAAGTATTGAGAATACTTTCTATGCAATAACCACTTATCCACAACCGATAAGAATAAGTATTTACATATATATATAATATTCATATTTTATTTGTATGTGGATGATGCTTAATTTATACATTGTTATTAATATTGTTTGTATAGATTAAGGACCTACTATTAGTATTGGGATTATTTGCAAGACTTTAGATTTATTTTAGGGATCAAATTATAATACTTTAAAAGTTTTGGGAGTTAATTCGTAAATACTAAACGTTAGCCTCTTAATATAAAAATACACATTTCAAATCCTAATTCACTGATTTTTAATCTAGCTACCCATTTTATAGAGAGAAAAGAGAGAAATAGAAGGGAGAGAAAGAGAAGAAGAATAAGAAAAGGAATAAAAAATTAGAATTTTAAGCTTTAAGAGGTAAATCGTAACTCTTTCTCAATTTATTGGTGTTAATCAAGTTAATTTATTTACGTTTTGATTTATGAAAATATGTAAAATTGAGGACTTAATGTGAATTTTGTAAGATATATTGAGAATTCATGATGATTATGTAGATAACTTGATAAATCATGATGAATTTGCAGAATTTCTATTTGATAGTCTCATGATCTGAAACTTTTATAAATTGTTGTACTTTAATTTTGATTTTGGCTTTTGAGAATATAAAACTAGACATGTCTAGAATCATTTGAGAGTTTGAATTGATTGAAAATTTCAAAAATTGAAATTTTAGTAAATTTATAAAAATGACCCCACAATTCTAGAAATTTCCTGTGTTAACAGTATACTACAGTGACAAATAATTTTTTATTTGCTGAATGATGTTCAAAAATTACTAATTTCTGAAATATGATAAATTTATATGTCTAATATGATATACTCAGAATTGAGAATTTATATCAATATGGTTAAATTGTTATAATTTTTTAAAATATATCAGCTCATTGTAGTATTTGATTAACAGATTTTTAAAGCTATGGAATAAAATAGTTTTAAAATACTTTTAGCAGAGATTTTAAAATAAAAAATTTATCATGGATTGCGATATGTGTCAAGAGTAATTCTGTGATATTTTTATAATTTTTGAGTTAGTATATGATTTTATAAAATTGAGAGACTGAATACTGTTCAGTAAATATCTTGATCCTGTTAGGATAATAGTTTGAATTTGATGGTGTTTATGAAATAGATTGTGTAGGAATTATAATATAATATTCATATACAAAAAATATATATGAGTCAAAAAAGATATATTCTGATTTTGAAATAATTTGACATCATTTGATGTATAAAAAAATTTTGTTAAGTGTAAGTGGTCAGAATGACATATTTTGAGACCAATTCAATGTGATAAGTGCAATATGTGTAATTTTGTAAGCTATTTAAAGTGTTTTGTGTGAATGGTGAGGCTTATAAAAGGATTAATCTCTATTGATAGGTTAAGGAGAATTAAGCCTTATACTCGAAAGTGTTAAGAGGTAAGTATACTAAACTTTTACTGAAATCACAATAAACATAGTAATTATTTATATATGATTTTGTAAATGTACTTAGAAATATGTTTATATTATGTCAAAGTATATTTGATATGAAATATAAAAGACATGTTTATAAATGTGAGTATTGACATTGAGCATGGACATACATGTGTTTATGAAAGTGAGCTTTTAAAATGAAATGTGTTTAACAAAGAAAGCTTTTAAAGTGAAAAATGTCCATGAGATACGTTTTGTATTTTAAAGATGCTTGAACTCACTATTTACTTAGTATGCACCTTATGTGATTGGAACCTTTTTGTGTGGCCTTTCTTTCAGGAATGGTATAGTAATTATTTATATATAATTTTGTAAATATGCTTAAAAATATGTTTATGTTATGCCAAAGTATATTTGATATAAAATGTGAAAGACATGTTTATGAATGTAAGCATTGACATTGAGCATGGACATACATGTGTTTATGAAAGTAAACTTTCAAAATGAAATGTGTTTAACAAAGAAAGCTTTTGAAGTGAAAAATATCAATAAGATACGTTTTGTATTTTAAGGATGCTTGTACTTACCATTTACTTAGTAGTCACCTTATGTAATTTGTGAAGCTTTTATATGTGGCCTTTCCTTCGGGATTGGTATATGTTATGTATTCCGTATGTAGGGAGGATCCTATTGGTACCTAAGGAAAAAGTGAGTCATCACATTGGTGTAGTGGCGTATCGGTGCATGTGACAGGACTCACTGATGATCAGGGTGAGGGTTTGGCTCTTACTTTCAAGCATGAGCGTTATATATGTGTAATTTAAACCTCACTTGTTCTATTTCTATCATACAGTATGTCATCGACGGGTGACATTTGACTTATTATGTGATATATGATATGAAAGTCCTACTAAGTTGTAGTTGAATGATGGTATTCCTACTATATGTTTTAAAAGAATGTGTAAGCGCTTACTTGACATGTGATTTGATAAGATTATAATTTTGATTTATCACAGCATATCATACATATGCATTATATATATATGTATGTATTTGTATTTTTATATATGAAAAATTAGTATGCTTACTGAGTTTTATACTTATTATAGTTTATGGTGATTTTAGGTAAACAAGGTACATGTGTGTTTAGCTAATTTAGCAAGGCTTCTGTTGTCCCTTGGGTTCTCTAAGTTGTTAGGTTGCTAAGTATTTCATTTGTGGACACGTAGTTTAAAATATTTGATTTGTCCGTATTGAATAAATACTTATGTATTATTTTATTAAGTGTGATTGTATTTGATTTATGTTTCACCGAGTATGGTCATGGGTTGATTTTTGTGATGAACCTACTAGCAACTTACTAATGATTCTTATGTAGAATTCAAGTTTAAAATTTTATACAATATTAATTATGAATGCACATTATTGATTGTGTGTAAGTTATATCGTGTATCAAATCTTTTGAATCTAGGGCGTGACGCTCCGTATAATGGTTTTAGATTTAAAACACAAGATATGTGCACAATACATTATAGAGAACATGAACTCTAGATTTAAGATGTCTATGAAGAAAAAAAAAAGATTTCATAATTACATATTGGGTGACAACAAATGTATAATGTCTAGGTGACTTCAATGATCAACTTAAAAATTGTAGACTCTAAACCATGAGCCTGCAAAGTATTTAAGAAGGAGGTTGATTGTTAAAAACAAGTCCAATCCTAATTTAATATTCGAAGATATAATATCATGACAATTAACATTGCGAAAAGCATTATATCATCATTAATGAAGCAAGCACCCTGTCAATTACAACATTGATAGAGTATTTTAAAATTTTGTTACTAACAATAATTCTAATATAAAAGAAATTTTATTGCTCAACTAATAACCTTCTTAACAACATGGGGACATAAATGACTTTTTATAGTTAAATCTTCTTTAAATATGAACATCTTGTCAATGAACTCCACAAACAACCGAGCTTCAAAGATTCAAATTATTTTATCATCTCATATTGTATTGCATTTACATGTTTTCCAAAAGCCTCTAATCAATTTGCAGTTTATCTCATCTAGACATAAAAAAAATAATGTTGATGTTAGTGAACAAAAAATGTTTAATTATTTATATGTCAATGACTTTAACTATGGATTACATTGTCTGTGTATAGAGTCTAAATTCCATTTGTAATAGAGGAGGAGGTCTGTTTATCATGCATATTGTCTGGTATCTAAGTAGAATCTTGTAGGTAAGAGAATATGTTGAAGCTACTACATAAACGTCTCCTCCTCTCTATCGTGGTAAGGGACAATACTTTAGATAAATGCAATTGTGCAAATAATCAATGTTTTTCCAAAAACAAAAAAAAAAAAATTATACAAATTAATATGGTTGTTTAAATAAGTAAAAACAAGTAATTATAAATTCACGCCAGTCCGTTGAAAGAGGTTATGACTAGCTATGGCACTTGGTAGTCTTTTTCTTCTACCATTTAAGAATGCGTGAAATTAAGTTAAAAAATATTTGTCCGAACTGCTCATCAAACCCAAGAAGAATTGCCTCTAAGATCCAAATCTTACAAAGTAAAATAAAATTAAAGTCAACACGCTTTTAACAAAGTAAATATTAAATAATTAATAATGGCAAAATTTTGTAGAAATTTAATATTTGAAATGCGTAAGTGAACTTATTTAAATTATATTTCCCCTTCGTTCGATTAAAGTTTTTCATTTTTTTTTTCTGTTTGGTTAGTTATATAATGTCTTTTAAATAGAATGCAACAGAAATTTGTAGGCTACGTTACCCCAAGGGTAATTATTAAAATCATTTAAATGGTCAACTAATTAAAGTATAAATTGGTTCATGTACCTATACGTAGCCTTTCCCAACAATACTTGTTTTGTAAAATAGTACAATGCTAACTTAATAGCATCCTCATTATTAATCTAGTTAGAATCTAATTCCAAAAAATGACAATTCAATCAATGTTTGTTCTTGTCCACTTTTTCACTAAAATATTTCTATTAGGCATGACCCTATTTTTTTTAACATGATTTTATTTGAATATTCTCCAAAATTCAAACTCGTCATTCGGCTGAACTTTAAAAGAATCGAATTTGCTTCTCAGACATTACTAGAACCACATCTCGTCAAAAAAAACTCTTTGATATGTACCTATTGAACAAGAATGTTATGTTAGATATTATTAGAACCACATCTCGTCGAAAAAGCTTTTCGATATGTACCGGCGGAATAAGAATGTTGTGTTGGATATTATTAGAATCACTTGTTGAATAAAAATGTTGTGTATAATTGCACAATAAAAGTTAAATGTTCCACATCCAAGAATTTACCTTTCCAAGTTCAATAAATATTGCTATTTGATTATTATTAACTTCTCTCTTGTTTAATCAAGTAAACAAGTGCTCATAACTTGTAGTATATAGGGATGGTAAAAAAGTTTGAATTTGAATCTCAAAAACTTTGGAACCTGTTTGACTCGAATTTGAAATTTAATGTGAAAAAATTCAAATTTTTTTAAATTTAAATCTTAGATTTTTTTAGAAATTTAACTTTTGGGCTAGATTAGGCTTTTTTCTAATTTTTTTTTAATTTTTTTTAAAAGTTTAAAAGTAGGCGATATTTTATTTTAAAAAATTTAAAAGTGATTTTTAATCTTTGATATATATAAATTTAATAATTGTTTTACAAAATAAATGTTCCAAAAATTTAAATTTAATCTAAAAATTTATAAAAAAATTTTTAATGAAAATAAAAAAATACATTTTAAACTATAAATATAAATTATACGTGTCACTTATACAAATTATACATAATAAATTATAAATATAAATTATATAATATAAATTATAAATATAAATCTAACAACGTATGTCATGGATGCCATGATTAAAAAAAAGAAGTTAAATTAATAAACATTTTTTTAAAAATAAAAATTTAATAACTAAAACTGAATAAATAAAAATAATTAACAAACAAATATTTTAAAAAATAAAATAAAATTGGCGCTTGATAGTGGCCGTGTGTGACACTAGACAACAATTGTCGAGTGATTTCACCTCGATATTTCATCAACTAGTTTTGTGCTCAATATTTTTCTAACATTTTCTTCCCAATTTTGTTAAAACTTTACCACGCATGTTTTCAATTTCATATCTGAAACATATAATAAAATTAATTTCAACAACAATTATTGTATATTATAACTTTATATTTAGTTTTTTTTTTTAAATCCTAAAGCAATTTGTAAGTATTTCGGTCTAACCTCAACACAAATTCACCAATATACTATGCTCCCAATTCCTCCAGCTTCTAACTTTGTGCAATGTGAGATTATTTTTGTATTTTTGCAGGTTGAGTTTATTAAATTTCAATTTATTACTGATTTTTAATTGATTAAAGAATATGTTGAAAGAGTTGAGTAAGAGTCGTTATATTTGATATTAATGAAGTTGTTAAGGTTGTTGCGAATATTTTTATCCTCACAACTCCTTTTATAACCAAAATAATGATATGAGAGAGAGACTTGGCTAAAATAATTAAATCTCATGGATTTTTACTATTGTTGATTAAAATTCTTTCAAATACAAATTTAGATGCCAAATATTATTTATTTATGATATGCCTTTTGTACATTATGATATTCGATGTCATAATGGTTAAACGTTATTTTTTTTTTCTTCTTATTTTACCAGCAATAGCATTATTAATTTAGACGGACCCCCTCCAATGGAGACAAGAATTGACATTCAAATTTATTGCTGACCTACTTCAGTATTCGTTTTCGTACATAAACAACTCGAAAGCAAAGGAAAACAACAGGAAAAAAGTTTTGAAAAAACAAAAACAAAACATATGCTTTCATCAAACGAAACAATGGCAACACCGACGAAAGCCATGACAAAGTGACCAAATGCAATCCCGTCCAAAAGAGTCGTGCTACTAACTGAAACCATTCGCCCCAATCCAACTTTTATGTTAGAGAGAATTTGTGATTTTAAACCATGCTTGATTTTTTAAAATAAAAAATATAAAAAAATAAAAATAAATTGTTATACTTTTATATAATTTTATTAGATGCCTCGTAAATATATTAATTTTTATATATGCATCTCACAAGCGTTATGCAGCTCAACGGGACTCTATAAATTTTATAATACTTTGAAAGAAATGTTTTTTAAAAAAATGAGTGAGTCAAATGACTTAATGAATGTTAAAAAGATAATTACATATATACTCTTTTTTTTTAATTGATAAAACTATTCATTTATAAAAAAGCGTATCTCAGAAATAATATTTAAAAAAATTTACGCGATAAATAAAACATAAATATATACAAATATCATAAATTATCTTAAAATTTATAATATAAAATAATCGTAAAACTGTATATTTAATAATCATAAAATTTTTACTAAAGTATCAATATCTTTTTTTTAATTGAGCATGGTAAAACATATAAATGATATAAAAATATCACGTATTATATTTACACTAAAAATTACACTAAATTAGTACCTAGAGGGAAACCTCGTCATATCCAGAATATTTCTTGGGTGGAATATTGGACGTACTCTTTTCTATCTCATCTCATATCCTTGTCTTACGCATGCGCAGAGCAAACTAACATTCTCATCTTACGCATGCGCAGAGCAAAGCGCCTATACACACGACCCAAAGCCTCTGTATGTGTATAAATGGGCCCCAAAGGTCTGAATCTCATATATCTATCTGAATGAGAATGGTACAATCTAATAGTTTCAAAATCATTTCTTTTATACATACGTAAACTTATAGCATTTTTTTATATCATATCTCATACTTTATACTTTACACTTTAATCACATAAATTATTTAAACATATTTGTAATACTATATACTACCATGAATCATAAATTTCTTAATTATAAAATCTCTATATTTAACATAATTATAAAATAATTTATAATAAATTATAAACAAAATTTATGTAATACATTATACTGATCATAGAAATGTTTCAATTTACATAATCATAAACATGCCATAACATATTCTAAAAGCATAATTAGTTAATCACAACATCTATTTATTTATATTAAATTATAAAATAAGTAAAAACAATATTTATAAAATTAAACAATGAAACTATTGTACTAAAAATATAACATGTATATTTATATGGTATTTACTCACCATTTACACTCTTGATTCTTATTTTCTTTAATCGTATGTATACATACACACTAATCAATTCCATAAACTTTTTCTTAATTATTAACTACATATAAATACTCATAAATACTATCTAATGTCAATAAATAAAATAGACACATAATAACAAATTAATTTTATTAGATATTCATCATAAATATTATTAAGTCTCCTATATCCCTAATTTAATATTTCTATTTAGAATTTTATTCCAACAAATTACAATTACCCAAAAGCTAAAACTATTACAAATAATTGTAAAGAGAAAACCTCCGATAAAATTTCATACATCCATATATACATACATATTAGCTCTATGGCCAATATAAGAAATATACATACACACATATCAATTTTATGGCTAATATACATACATACATACATACATATATATATGCACATATAATCAACCATACATACATATCAATTTCATGGCAAATAAAAATAATATACATATATACATACATACACATACATACATACACATATATCAATTTCATTACAAATCAAATATAATATACATATATACATACCCATCAAATCCATGGCTAATACAACATAATATACATACTACATACACATACATACATATATTCATATATACTACATACACACATACATATATGCATACATACATTCATATATATATATATATATATCAATTCTATTTCTAATAAAATATGATATACATATACACATATACATATATAGAGATATACATATGTATATAATATCAATTCTATGACTAATAAAAATATAATATATATATAGAGAGAGAGAGAGATATATATACATACATACATATCTATTTCATGACTTACACACATACACATCATGAAAATAAATATAGTATAAATACATATACACATATATATACATATATACATACCCATAAATATATACATAGAAATATTTACATACCCAAATATACATACATACATGCATACTAATACATACATATTTATCACATTAATCAAATATAAAAATTAAAAATAAATATATTAATCAAATTTAAAAATAAAAGAAATCACTCACCTAATTATTTAACATCTTCTTCTCCTTCCTCTATTTTTTATTCTTTTTCTTTCTTCTTCTCATTTTTCTCATTTTCTCTCTTTTTTCCTTCATGCTTTTTCTTCTCTTTCTTTCTTTTCCTCGATTTCTTTCTCTCCATCTTTTTTTTCCTTCTTTCTTCTTCTTCTTCTCTCTTTCTTTTCTTTTTCTTTTCTTTCTTTTCTTTTCTCCCCCTCTTCCCTTTCTCCCATTCAATGAAACACCCCCCAAAAATCAAGACCAAAAAATAAATATAAAAAAACATAAAGAAATAATTTTTTATTTCATCCACTCCTTTTTAAAATATAGGTCCCACATGTTTAAATAAAATATATAAGTAATAATATAACATATATATAATAATTTTCTTTGAAAAAAAATATTTATAAAAAATGATACTATAGACTCCATTTATTAAAGGCCCACTTGTTTGAAATAAATTAAAACAAAATTTAACATAATTAATAAAAAAATAAAGGTCTTACATTAACACTCTTCAAAACCTTTTACAAAATTCCTCTTCTAAAATTCACTACCTAATACCCTTTCAGCATCCTAAAATAAGAAATGTTGCCCCAAGATTTGTTAAGACCAGCTATTGAGGCTATTACAAGTCTACAACGTACTCGGCTCATGACCGTTGAGCTCGGACCACTGTTAGGCCGTGTTTGACCTCAGCCTCTGGTCAATACCGAGATTAATTAAGCATTGGGCCCTTCGAGACCTTGATGAAGGAGAGCACTCCTACTTTCTCAATGTCCACCTTCCCAATAACTAAGAACTTACTCATCCTTTAAGAAATGTATTGACTCAAGAAGTACTTAAGATACCGACAAGTTATATAGTCTATAACACCAAAGAATTTGGGCCAAGCAGGGCACGCCACCTAAATACCTCATAAAACACGGGTACATGGCAACTGACTAACAACTTTTATAATTATGAGCTATGTACATAACCCTCGAACAAAGAGGAACGATGTGAGATAACCACCCAAGAAATTTATTTAATAAAGAGCCATGCCTGGTGTGTGAGATGTTTTTTTTACACAGAAAAAAGCTAAATAATTATATTTTTCAGTTAAACAAAAAAATTTGACTTAAGCATCAGATGGTTATTACTAAAAACAATCATTGACACAGACTTAATTATTTCTATGATTGCAACACTAAGGTTTAGATTACCAAGAGAGCTTGAAAAAAAAAGTAGTCTTAGCTCGGCTTTGGACAAAACAACCATTTATAGAATATAAATTCATCTCTTGATCGAGGACTCAACATTTGAGCCAATGACCAAAAACCATTATCAATAGGTTAGCAATTGTCAGTGGAAAACAATGTAAAAAGTCTTGCATACCTTAAATCCTAGGCTGGGTAAAAAGGTTGCTCGGGAGAAAATAGTACAAGATTAGGAGTTGAATTAGAGTATAACACAAAACTATAATTTTGAGTATTAACATTAAAGAATGAGAGTAGTTGAAGAAAGACTCTGGCCTTAATAGAGATCCTAAGATAGTTTGAACTAGAGATAAGGCTTAAGGAGAGAACTAGAATTAACCAAGTAAGAGAGGGAAAAGATGAAGAAGATATAATAGGAGGTTTTAGACTCCTATCAAAGATCAGATGAGGGTCGAGAACCTTATAGGCGAATAGATTGATCAAGAGAGGTATCTAATGAACACGATAGTCCTCTACCAATCGGACTAATTAAAACTTGCCAATGATTCACCTGAAACGAGAAATATAATTAGGTGCAAAGAGAAAACACCTACGAATTCAGGAGAAGCAACCTTGGAGTGAGAGGGTCCGAGGTAGGAAAGAGGAACCTAGCTCAAGCTAAATTTTAGATGGGTGATTCAAACTGAAAAAAGAGATGAAAACAATGAACTAGACGAGCACGAATGACCACTTGTCCAAGAATGACAAGGTCATCTATTTGCTTAGTAGCTGCTTGCTACTTCTCGTGGCTACGTTAAAAGAAAATTAGTGGCATTTGAAAAGGAAATGAATTGATATTAAGCCACCTCCTGTTCATGAATTAAATCAAATTCAAATTCAATTCATCAAAGCTTTGGCCAATAGAAATTAAACAAGTAGCCATTAACATTAATAATTATTTAAATTTGTGTAATGGCCGAAAATGCTTTTGCTTACTTCTTTCTTTTTTTTTAATAAAAATAATATTAATTGTATTGCTATGAATTGTGCCATTTACACATTAATTATATTAAATGGCATATATTTAGTAAATTAATGTGTCAAGTCTCACTTGGTACAATCTTGTGTTTAACAATTAAATCCTAACTACTCCTAGAGAGACCCTAAAATAAATGAATGACCAAATTCTTTTTTTTTAAATGAAACAACTATTATTTTATTTAAATGGTAGCTATATCTACCAATACCACGCATTGTGCCATTAAAACTTAATGGCAAAATATGTGGTATGAACTTGATAAATTAATGTGTCAAGTTTTACTTGGCACAATCTTGAGTTTAACACTTAAACATTAACTATTCTCCAAAAGACCTTGAAATAAATTCATATTTTCTAAGAACTTTCCAAATCGAACAATTCCATTCGGTGCGCTACCCCTAGTGCTCAACAAGTACACTTCATATAGTGAGACTCCTTAGGTTCATACCTATTTTATCTTACAGAACTCTTCCGTAAGTCTATAATCGATGCCCCATACACACATTATAGATAAAACAAGATGGTGCGTTAAACTATACAAGTTGAGGTTAATCCATATTCATATAATCCCTCTATCATTTATCTCTTGAAAGAGCGGAGGCATAGATCAACACCGTCAAGTCTTCTATTGCTTAACCATAAACTTATCTCCTAGATTCATATTCCATAAACAATATCCGCAAACAAGTTTGCGATATTATTTATCCCTTGAAAAATCCTTTCCCTGATTTTTATGCTTATAGCCACAAGACTTCCTGAAATACAATCTTAGAGTATCGAGATATTCAACTCACCCATATAAGTCGATGAATCCCATATCTACACATGCCGAACTCCATAAGCATCGGACTATATCCAGCGACACCCAATGGTCAGACCATGAAAGGTCTCTAACATGCCTGGAACCTAAGTATAGTGGGTCACTCACAAGCCCACCGTGGTGCTCAGGTCAAAGGATTACAAATACTACTCAACTCAATAGGACCCTCCACTAAAGAATTTATGGGATATCTATTGGAGGTCTTTGTTGAATCAGTTCAATATCCCATCCTAACTAAATACCTCTATATCTATACGAGCTTCCTTTAAGCTCATAGTCTACTAATATTAACCATCTGGACCATCTAGATATTGACATACACTTATCTATATCTAATAAAGTTCCTCCCGATAGATCTTATATTGGTTGGAAATAGATCAGGAATATATAATTCGAGAACATATTTGCACAATGTCATTTCCTAGCAATACTTGCAACTCTGTCATTATTAGTGTATTCTCTGGTCTTTGTATCATTTCAGATAAGGTTCTAACTCTTTAGATATTGATTACTTTTATAACCTGTTAACTCTTAGTAATTATAACTTTTAACGTTACTAATTTTTAACATTGGTCTAAACTCTTTTAGACCTGATCTGAACTCTTTCAAATCAATACAATGTCTGAAATGTCACAAACATCTTATCATATATATTTAATATTAACAATAGTATTCAAAATATTTATTATATAAATATTAAATAATTAATATTCATATAATATTGGAATGGTACATAAGCATCATCACCAACAAACTTCTACTTGCTTTAGTGCCATTAATGATGATATCTCAAATCTATCAACTCTAGGTGTTTCTCAAACATCCTAGGAGTAAGGTGCTAAATGGGATTGCTACGTTATTCATGAATTATATCATAGGTACTGTTACATCCTCATTAGCTAAGAACTTTCTAATTATGTAGTATTTAGAGTCTACATGATTAGATATCTAGTGCGTCAGATGGCTTCTTAGCTTGAGCAATTACTTTGTTATTGTTTAATTAGTAGGATATGATTTATTAAGCTAGGAATTATTTTTAGCTCTACAACTTACTTGTATGTCCACAGATCTTCCTATACAGGCTTCTTAAGCCATAACATATTTTAGCTCTAAAGTAGAATCAACTATAGATTGCACTTTCAACTAACTAAGGTACCAATAAGAAGATATATAAAACCAAATGTAAACTTTCTATTATCCGAACTAAACTTAAAGTCAAAGTCTATATATCTTATCAATTGAAAGTACATTCTTCATGATTCAGAAAGTCATCTTCTATTATACTCAAGTATTTAATATGTGTTTCATGACTAATTAATGTTTGTTACCCTGATCAGACTAATACCAGCTCGTAATACTTATAGCTATCTAGATCTAAGTCTCATACATCACATGGTGTACATCAAGCTACTTCTAGTTGATGCATCTAATGAGTTAGACACTCTAACTTTTTCATCTTCTTACCTAAGACACTTCCTCCTAGAAAGATGAATGTCATATTTGAAAGATAGGTTAATTGTCTCACAATTATTCAAGTTATACATTTCAAGAACTTAGTATATGTAAGAAGATTATGATAGTCTTATTAGCCTTTTAACTTTATCTCTATAACGATTTATAGTTAATATAGGAAGCATATCCCAAATAATTCATAAAGAAATTTTTACTAAGATAACTCTTAACTGAATGACTTGCAATATACCAATGTTGTTTTCGATATTGTATGTCATCTATATAGAGAATTAGTAAGACAATTATATTGTTACTGTATTTTCTAAAACACATGATTTCTCTTCATTCTTAATGAAATCAGACTTTCTAATTTCTTTATCAAAACAAAGATACTAGCTTCAGGAAAAACTGCTTAAGTCCATAAATAGACTTCTTCAGTTTGCATACAAGACCAAAGGTAAGGCTAGATGCAAAACTTTTAAGTTGTTCTATGAATATCTCTTCACTGAGATATCCATTTAGGAACGTCGTCTTTACATCCATCTGCCAAATCTCAAAGTCATAGTACGCTGCAATAGCCAATAATATTTGAATTGACTTAAGCATCGCTACTGGTGCAAATGTGTCCTCATAATCGATCTCAAATTGTTGAGTATAACCTTTTGCTATGAAACGGACCTTGAAAGTCCCTACCTTTATATTGTGTAAACCTATTTACAACAAATAGGAATTATTCCTTCGGGAAGCTCAACCAAGTCCTAGACTTGATTCCGATATATAAAGTCAATTTTGAATTTCATGACATCTTGCTATTTTCCTGAATTAATATCTAATATTTCCTCTCTGTGGGTTGAAAGATCATTTTCTTTAATTAAGAAAACCTCAGATGTATCTTCAAGTATCATACCATACCTTTTAGGTTTCTTTAACACCCTTTGTAACCTACGTAGAGGGTGTGTAAAAGGTAATTTGCTCGATTGGGCCTGTGATTCCATCTGTGGTTCATTTGCATTCTGATTAATTTCATCAAGATCAATCTTTTTACAATCCCCACAATTCATGAGAAACCATTTCTCTAGGAAAGTGACGTTCCTGAGCAACGAACACATTTCGTTTCGCTGGATCATAGAACGGGTATCTTATTGAGTTCATAGGATAAATAATGAACAGATACTTGTACTTCTTGGATGGAATCTTATCATGTTGTGTAACTTTTACATAAGTAAGATAGCCTTAAATCTTAATATATTTAAGATTCGAATTTCTTCTAGTTCATATCTCATAGGGAGTGAAAGGAACAGTTTTAGACGAAACTCTATTCAATATATGAGCAGCAGTTTCTGAAGCATAGCTCCAAAGATATTCAAGGAGATCAGTGAAGCTCATTATCAATCAGACCATATCTAATAGAATCCAATTTCTCATCTCTAAAACACCATTGTGTTGTAGAGTAGCTAAATGATTATGTTGAGCTAGAATCTCATTCTCCTTTAAATAATTCAGAAATTCACTTCCTAAGTACTCACTGCCTTGATATGATCGAAGGTATTTGACATACATACCAATCTATTTCTCTACTTCAAGTCAAAATTCCATGCACTTTTCAAAAGTTTCAAACTTGTGTTTCATAAGAAACACATAACCAAATCGTGACATATCATTGATAAAGGTTACTATGTATTAGAGCATATATTTCACTATGTATTAGTTTTAATAAATCAATGGATTGTGTCCAACACCTACACAAAGATTTGGTCATTTTTTCTTGAATATTTGATTCACAACTAGATAAGACTCTATAGTCAAATCAGGTATTTGATGATTATTTACCATATGGGATAAACGTTTAATGCCTATATAACCCAATCTCATATGCTATAATTGTGGATCGTGATTCATTAGAGCATATACATCACTATGTATTAGTTCTAATAAATCAGTGAACCGTGTCCAACACCTACACAAAGATTTAGTCATTTTTTTCTTGAATATATGATTCACAACTAGATAAGACTCTATGGTCAAATCAGGTATTTGACCATCATTTACTAGATGGGATAAGCGTATAATGCTATATAACCCAATCTCATATGCTATGATTCTGTTTCATTTAAAGTTCCCAAACTTCTAGATATTCTGTTCACCTAAATATTTTCTATTGTATTTAAGATATAATGGTCATTTATTAACTGACATATAATTAGCAAAACATTATCTTTATCATATAGATGATGAATTATTCCTAATATATTTATGATAACCCTCTCTATCTACTATAGAGAATGATATGATTCGCCTAATTATCTGGCACAAATAGCAACTATACAATGGTACACTTTTGCCAGAATAGATGAGTGACTTAAAAGTCCAAACACTTACCACGTGTAGGAAATCTCTATTTTTTATGCAAAACTGTACTTTTTCTTTTATGGCTTCTTAGCATTACTTAAATTATGCAATACTTTACAAATATGAAAATGACATGTGATATCTTATACCCCTGCATTTTTTAGCATCAAATGCTATAATTGGTAAACAAATATCTTAGGAGTCTATCTCTCTTAAGGTAAGGTACATTGAATAGTAACACTTATTATTTCAAACCTTACTACAATGGAAACACTTTTCATTGTTTCTATTCTCGATTTGTGGTTTGGATATATCAAATAAATTTTACACAGAGTATAGTACTACTTGCACATCTCATGTGCACATGCTCTTGTTAAAGATCATTAGATATTGAGGCCATGATATATGATTCAACTCTCAAATCATTCTTAATCTTATTTACGATAATTTTTATTTCTTTCAAAGAAATATTATTAGAAACACTTCTCCTTATCCATTGATCATTGATGTATCCATATTTTTCTAAATTTAGAACCATTCTCAAATTCATTGGCAAGTTAAAATGTTTTTTTCGGTACCTATAGTTGGTATGCCTAGATCAAGTATGCTAACGAATTGCTCATAGTCCTCTTATCTAAGATACTCTTTTTTATCTCTATAAGATTTAATAGAAGATATGTAGCATAACATTTCTAATCAATAATTAATAACGCTTTAGATTATGAGTATAAAAAAATTATACATTTTTAAATTTAAAGACGTCCTCCCACTGCTTTACATAATCCTCTAAATCTCTCAAAAGGAAAATTGACAGTTTAAACTTTTTAAAACTGTACAACAGAAAGTGAACCTTATTAGTATTTTACTCTAGCCTTACATTTTAGTAATATTGACCTTTATAAACCTAAAAGGTAGATAACTCTCAAATCATTCTTAATATTATTTCTGATAATTTTTACTTCTTCCAAAGAAATATTATCAGAAACACTTCTCCTTATCCGTTGATCATTGATGTATCCATATTTTTCTGAATTTAGAACTATTCTTAAATTCATTAACAAGTCAAAATATTTTTTTTCGGTACCTATAGTTGGTGTGCCTAGATCAAGTATGCTAACGAATTGCTCATAGTCATCTTATCTAAGATACTCTTTTATCTCTATAAGATTCAATATAAGATACGTAGCATAACATTTCTAATCAATAATTAATAACGCTTTAGATTATAGGTATAAAAAAATTATACATTTTTAAATTTAAAGACGTCATCTCACTGCTTTACATAATTCTCTAAATCTCTCACAAGGGAAAATGACAGTTTAAATTTTTTAAAATTGTACAGCAGAAAGTGGACCCCATTGGTATTTTAATCTAGCCTCACACTTTTGTTTGAGCTGGTGCTTACATGTCATTCCAATATTGTGTGAATATTAATAGTTTAGTATTTATACAATAAACATTTCGAATAAAAATTGTTAATATCAAATTTATATGGTATAATGCTTGTAACATTACGAACATTGTTTGATCTGAAAAAATTCAAATCTGGTCTAAAGGAGTTTAGACCATAACTAATAGTTAGCAAAACTGAGAGTTTATAAGAGTCAACATGTTATAAGAGTCAGTAAGATCTAAAGAGTTAGAACCTTGTCTATAATAGGACAAAGACCTGAGAATATACTTGTAATGACATAGTTGTAAAGAGTTGCAATAGGGGTTAAGAAATATCATTATGTAAGTATGTCTCAAACATAATGTTCCTGATCTAGGATCACCAATGCGGGTCTATCGGTGAATTCACATTATATAAATTAATATATGTCTATATTTGAATAGTTCAGATGGTTGTTCTTAGCTGACCATGAGCTTAGAGCTTGTATAGGCATACGGGTATCCAGTCAGGACTAGATACTGAATAGACTCACGAGGACCCCAATAGATATCTTATGAAGCCGTCAAAGAAAAGTCCTCTTGAGTTGAGTAGTATTCGTGGTCCTTTGACCTGAGCGCCACGACGGTCTTGTGAGTGATCAACCATGCTTTTGTTCCACATATGTCAGAGACCTTTCATGGTCTGACTGCTAAGTGTCGCTAGGTATGGTTCGATGCTTATGGAGTCCGGTGTACGTAAATACGGGATCCGTCAACTTACATAGGTATTTCATGAAGTCTTGTGGCCACAAGCATAAACTTGAAAAAAGAGTTTTCCACAGGGTTAAACAATATAGCAAAAATATTTGCGTATATTATAAAATTGAGATACGGATCTAGAGATAAGTTTAAGGATGTGCTTATGAGGATTTGTCGGTGCTGATCTATATCCCCGCACATCCAGGGTATAAATAATGGAATGATCATACGTATACGTTATGACCTCAACTTGTATGGTCTAACATGCTCATTTGTAATATTCTTAACGTGTGCGTGGGGCATCGATTACGGATTCATGGAATAGTTTCATTTAATAAATCGGGTGTAGACCTAGAAAGTCTCAATATGAAATGTACTCTTTGAGCACTTGGACAGTTTACCGTATTAAATGGTTCAATACAGTATAATTCAGTAATTTATTAAGGTTAAGTTAACTAAAGTATATGGTTAAATGGTAGGACCCACTTTAGGTTAACTTGGTAACCTAGTAAAGATATAAATGTAATTTTACTTTATGATTATTTAATTGTTAAATAATTAAAATAAATATTTATTTATTTATTTATTTGTTAAATAAATGATTTAACTTAACTATGGTTAAAGGTTAACCATATGGTTAAGTTAAGTTAACCTTATATAATAGTTAAGTAAAGGTTAACCTAACTATGATTAAGTTAGTTAACTATGATTAGAATATTTAAATATTTATTAACTTAAGGGTTAAGTTAAACTAACCTAACTAAGGTTAAATGTTAATTATGGTTAGGTTAAATTAAATTAAATGCAAATAAAATTCAAATTAGTTTAAAATTCATGCATTAGTATATAAAAGGAAATAAAATTCAAAATTCATAAGTTTTTAGATTTTGCAACTTTGGTGGCCATTTCAATTTGAAAAATTAAAATTATTTGTTTTGTGTTTTAAGTGTTAGAACAACAAAACAAATATATAATTGGTTACTAAATGTAATAACTAAAATAGATTTGTTTTAATTGTTCAAGAGTTGAACAAAAAATAAAACAAATTAATTTAATTAGATTAAGAGTTAATCTAATAAGGTTAAATTATTTTTAGTTGGCTAGAAAATTAAGAGAGAAATGGAGAACAAAAATTGAAGTGTTTCAAGAGTTGAAAATATTTTCTATTCATCATCTTCTCCAATTAATTTAGCCATTAAAACATAAATTAAATTTGTTTTTATTCAAGAGTTGAATAAAAGAAAAAATAAATTTAACTAAGTTAAAGAGTTTAACTTTGAATCAAGTTTAAGAGTTAAACTAAATGCTGGATTAATATACTGCTATTCTAGACAATTAAACCTACTCTTATTGATTGTTAGGATTAATCAAAGTTTTATTTCATGGTGGACTTCAAGCAAATTGATCCAAAGGCTTCGTGGGTTAAATTTCTCAATCTCATTTTTCATTTGATAAATATGTATAACATGTGGTCATTATATTAATTTTAATCTTCCGCTGTGCACATATATGTATGAGATATGTATATTTTTTGTATGATGAACATATCCCACATGCAAGCACCCTAAAATAATCAACACCCAACAATTTTAACAATATTGGCCTTTATAAACCCAAAAGGCAAATAACTCTTGTCAATTGCATCTTATGCAACTCTTAGCACTGATCCTAAATACACCTTATCCTCGCGCTTTAGCAATATTGGATAAGTGTATTTCAGATTAACTTGTCAATGATCAAATATATGTTATTGATATTACCCTCACGCTTTAGCAATATTGGGTAATACGTTCGCATATATTTATCTCATCTCATGTTTAACCTAAATAGTTCAAATCATACCGACCAAATTCCTCACGCTCTAGCAATATTGAGAAAGACCAATGACCTAACTAATACCGTATTGACAAGACGGATCAACATGTAACATTATCACATAATGGATCACAATTTAATCTGATTAAGAACCTCATCTCATGAGGCCGTGATTATAAATCACATATTTTTTTTGTGCAAATACAACTAACCCCCACCAGTAGGGCTCCTATAGTGGTTATCGGCACAAACAAATAGCCCACAATTTTATTGCATTTATAACAATTATAAATAGCAAAAAACCTTATTTATTTTTAAATTCCTTAAAAATAAATATTTAGAATAACCGGTGTAATTATGATTTTCTTAGATTTCTAGAACTATGACATAGAAGGCCCAGCCTCTTGTGTCATGGAACTAACCTAAAAATGCTATGGTAATAGGGTCTCTACCTTAGCGTCGCGGCACTCAGCTTCTAGCACTATGGCATTCCTTTTAGCTACGTCTTGACTATAAATTTTTTAATACTTGAAACACATAATCGATAGCATCGAGATATTCAATTACACCACATAAACTATAATTTAAGCACAAACAACACACAGCACACGTTCTGATACCATTATTATGTTAATGTGTTGTGCATCAGGTGAATATGTGCATTTTTAAAATTTTATTTTATTACATGTCTCATATACAATATCGTACAGCGAAATAAATATACACACATCACAACCTCATTACTCTAATGAGATTAGGAGACTCACCCTTGAAGCGTGATTTAACAATTCTAATTGGAGACATGATCAGTTTTCTCAAGCTAAAATAGTAGCTTTCTCTTTCAAGGATAGGAATTAATTGAAGCAATATTTGCTTCACTAGATCCTCTTGAGAAGAAATTATTTAATTGCTTCTGTATTATGTTAACTGTTTAACACATTCAAAAGCTCTCAAAAATTTAATTCGGCTCAATTGAATTCAACACAAATTGAAGCAACATTCGGCCATATAAATAGCCAAATTGTCGCCCTATTCATCCAATTAAAAACAAATGAATGGCCACTTGTCCAAGGATGACAAGGCCATCCATTTTCTTAGTAACTATTTGCTACTTCTCGTGGTTACATTAAAAGGAAATTTGTGGCATTTGAAGTGGCAATGAATTGATATTAAGCCACCTCATGCTTCTTGAATTGAATCAAATTCAAATTCAATTCATCAAATGCTTTGGCCAATAGAAATTAAACAAGTAGCCATTAACCTTTTAATAAGCCAATCAAAAAAGAATAAGTAGCATTAATAATGAAATTCATTTAGATTTGTGTAATGGTCGAAAAAACTTTTGCTAGCTTCTTTCACTTTTTTTAATAAAAATAATATTAATTATATTGTCACATGTTGTGCCATTTACAAATTAATAGCATAATTTGTAGCATACATTTAGTATATTGATGTGTCAAGTCTCACTTAGCACAATCCTAGGTTTAACACTTAAATCCTAACTACTCTCCGAGAGAACTTGAAATAAATGAATGACTGAATTTTTTTCTTTTAAATGAAACAACTATTATTTCATTTAAATGGTAGATATATCTACCAGTGCCACGCGTTGTGCCATTACAAATTAATGGCATAATAAATGACATGCACGTGGTAAATTAATGTGTTAAGTCTCACTTGGCACAATCTTGAGTTTAACACTTAAACCCTAACTACTCCCCGAGAGACCTTGAAATAAATTCATATTTTTTAAGAACTTCTTAGATCAAACAATTCAATCCGTACGCCATCCCAGTACTTAATGAGTACACTTCATATAGTAGGACTCCCTAGGTTCATATCCATTTTGTCTTATGAAACTCTTCCGTAAGTCCATAATTGATGCCCCACACACATGTTATAGATAAAATAAGATGATGCGTTGAACCATACAAGTTGAGGTTAATCTATATTTGTACATTCCCTCTGTCATTTATATCCTAGAAGAGCGGAGACATAGATCAACACTATCAAGTCTCTTATTGCTCAATCGTATACTTATCTCCTAGATTCGTATTCTATAAACAATATCTGTAAATACTTTTACAATATTATTTATCCCTTGGAAAACTCTTTCCCGAGTTTTTATGTTAGTGGCCATAAGACTTCTTAAAATACAATCTTGGAGCATCAAGATATTCAACTCACCCATATGAGCCGACGGATCCCATATCTACACACATCGGACTCTATTAGCATCAAACCATACCCAGTGACATCTAACAGTCAGACCATGAAAGGTCTCTAACATGCCTGGAACCTAGATATAGTGAACCACTTACAAGTCCCCATGGTGCTCAGGTTAAATGACCAAGAATATTACTCAACTCGTGAATACCCTCTACTAATGGATTTATGGGATATCTATTGGAGGTCTTTGTTGAGTTATTTCAGTACCCAGTCCTAACTAAATACTTGTATATCTATACGAGCTTCCTTTTTTAGCTCATGGTCTGCTAAGATTAACCATCTGGACCATCCAGATATTGACATACACTGATCTGTATCTAATAAAGTTCCTCCCGACAAACTTTGCATTAGTGGAAATAGTCCAGAACATATAATTTGAGAACATACTTACATAATGACATTTCCTAACAACGCTTGCAACTCTTTACAATTATATCATTGTTAGTATATTCTTTGCTCTTTGTCCCATTTCAGACAAGGCTTTAACTCTTTAGATATTGATTACTCTTATAACCTGCTAACTCTTAGTAGTGCTAACTCTTAGCAATTATAACTTCCAGCGTTGCTAACTCTTAGACATAGTTTAAATTCTTTTAGACCTGGTCTGAACTCTTTCAGATCAATACAATATCCAAAATGTTCCATACATCTTACCATATATAATTAATATTAATGATACTATTCAAAATATTTATTGTATAAATATTAAACAATTAATATTCATACAATATTATAATGGCATATAAGCATCATCTCCAACAGTTAGCTATCCATATGACGTTGCACTCATGATCGCTCTACAAGTGACAAAGACTAACATAAACTGATTTTTCATTAATCCAAAAAGCTCAATAGATATTATCTTTAAAAAAAACCTAAATAATTCAGGAACAAGGACTTGAAAGTTGAGAGGATGTAAACTCTACTCTATAGTTTCAGGGAAGGTTGAGTGATGTCATTGGGAGGGATCACTCTCCTTATATCTATGGGAGATAGACCTTATGTGAAAACCATAATAATGAGCTTTGTGGTGGTAGAGCTGCCTTTCCCCTACAAGATCCTAATGGAACGATTATTCATAAAGAATTCCAACGTGACCACATCTATACATAATGTGAAGCTTAAGTTCCCAGTTGGTGAGGCAGTAGAAGTTATCTTGGGATATTAGAAGATGATGACTTTTACAAAACGACTTATTGCATCAGCTCAGTAGCCTCGAAAGAAGAAAAAATGTTGAAGTCCTAAAAGCTAGTAGGGAAGCTGGTTAGTATTCAACTGAGAAAAAACTCCCTTAAAAAGATAGTGAATATTGGCTCAAATCTAAAGGATAAATTAAAAGAGAACTTAAGCTCTGTTAAGGGCATATTTATTATATATTTTCTCATATTTTTATCTTGATATTTTATTATAATAAATGGCTATCATGTGCATTATTATTTATTTATAGGGATTAAAGTGTAAAATTTTCAAAATATATATTTGTTGCCCCATCGCTACTAGAGTTTTTGCCCCAGCGATGAAATAGTGATCAAAATAAGAAAATCAGGAAAAAAAATGACATGTTTAAGTTGCAATTCATCGCCCCAACGCTAGTTAGTTACTGTGCCAGCGACTATAGCGCCCTAATGCTACATCCTCACCGCTCCAGTGATACAGCCTTTTGAACGCAGTGCTCCAGCAACAACATGATAATGCCCCAGTGATAGCACGATTCCTGACTCGACAAAAATTGGAGATTTATTCTCAAATTAATTCCTATAAAAGGCTACTTATCCCCAACCTTCAAAGAGTATCCAATAAGACACAAGACACACAAACATAATTCTTAGAGAGTAATTGGAGCATAAGTGAAGCATCCATAGAGAGAAATTCAAGGTGTTCTTAAGCAGCAAGAGTTTTAGGCTATTTAATCAAGAGCAATTTGGCGTCTGTATCGATTTGCTATTGATTGTATCATATTTTTTTATTATTTTTGTCGTTGTTCTCTTGTAGCAATGAACTAAATTTTATTTCTAGGGTTAATATTTGAACTCACTATGTGCGCTTAATTGTCATATCTTTTTAATATTTAATAAACTCGGTTCTTTCTTATTCAAATTACTTGTTCTTAATGTTTCAATATATTTGGCCAATATATAGTGAATGAATTGGTAATATTTTGATAAACTCAGAATAGAAATCATTGTACTTAGACCTAGGTAATTTGATGCATGATTGTACAGTAACATTCAATGTTGCATATGCAAGTTTCAAATTAGGATAGGAATGTACCTAATTGATATGTATGATCAATAAGACTTGTTCTTAATAAATCTTGATTTATTATAAGTACCATGAGAATATAGGTATTTTGGTAAATTAGGATATACTTGCATGACCTTGAGAGAGACTTGTGAATACAATAGTGTCTTGATCAATAACAAAGACTAAAAGAATTAAATATTAGAGGATTAATGATTGAAAAAACATATTGAAGGATAATATTAACCCTAAGTTTTCTTTATATTTCTATTTTCCATAACTTTTTACATTGTGTTCTTACCTTTATATTTTTCAAAATCATTCTTAGATTTTGATTTTTCTAAATAATTACTAGAAATATATAATTTTAGTACTTGGTAAAAAGAAAAAATTATCCCTGCGAGTTTGACATCTGACTTTTTTGTCCCTTTATTATGTACATATGATAGTATGTACTTGCACTTCATTTTAAGATATATAGCTATCGCATCAAGCTCAATATTGAGGGAATACTTAGACATTTTCATCTAGTCTTAAGGATATGCCAAGCATCAACTGAGCGCTTATCTCTCATAGTTTAGTGACCAACTTGACTTTCAAACATGTCAAACAAAATAGGTATATTTTTAACCAAAAGAGGAATGAAGTTGTAGTCACTGAGATTGAGAAGTTATTGGCAACTGGGTTAATCCAAAAGTCCACTACCCTAAGTGACTTGCTAAGGTAGTGATGGTGAGGAAAATCAATAGGAAGTAAAGAATGTGCATACACTTCACGAACCTAAACAAGGCTTGCCCAAAAGATAACTTTCCTTTGCCAAAGATTAACTAACTAGTTGATTCCACAACCGACCACCCCTCCTCAACTTTATGGATACGTTCTCGAGATACAATTAAATCCAGATGTTCTCCACTAATTAGGAGAAAAAGTTGTTCATCACTCACCAAGGAGCATACTACCATAAGGTCATATCATTCAAATTGAAGAATACTAGACCCGTATATCAAAGGCTTTTTAATTGACTATTCAAGCCACTAATTGGTAAGAGAATGGAATTCTATGTAAATAACATGATCATCAAATCCATTTCTCCTAAAGACCACATAAAGGATCTCAGGAAAACCTATGAAATTAAGAGAGATAATATAATATGAAGCTAAACATCAAGAAGTATGCATTCGGGGTGGAATCTAAAAAGTGCCTCGAATTATGGTTATCCAAAGAGGTGTTATTTAATTACCAAGCATAAGTGCACGCTATCGTTGAAAAGTAATATAATGATGAAAAGGTTGTCAATCCCACAAGGAATTAATGAATATTTCTAAACTAATTACTAAAATGGATCTTCTTGTCTTTTCCCAGACAATTGGATCTTGAATTGAAAACTAAAACTAATACTAACAGTAATGATCAACCTTAAATGCACAGACAAAAATACTATGAGATTAATGGAAGGAAAATATTTAGAACTATAGCTATCTCTCAATATATTTGTCTAAAGACTACGACTATTTAATAACTTAATCCCACAGTTTCATTATTGGTCAAAACCTAACCTCTTCACTAGCCTCTTCTAATGGTCAAGTAAATATATCTTAAATTTTCAATTACCAATATTCTTATGGTAACCAAAAGAAAAATTAAAACTCATTAAATTCAAGTCCTTTTAACCATACATGCCATATAGGTATTGATAATAGCATAATGGCAATAATATATTTAGCACCTTAACTTGGGTATTTTACTTTAAACTATGAATATTTGGCTATTTATTTCTGTTTTTTTAATCTTAAATATGTGCATGAGAGAAAATGTGACGCATAGGATCAAACGGGAGGTGATTCAGACGAGAAACGAGCAAGATGCGCTCAAAAGTTAAAAGTGATGCAGCACATAGCTGAGCACTGCAGCGCCTGTGCGATGTATAAATACCCCTCTCAACTCTCCTATTTCAACTTGGATTTGAAGCTCTTCATACATAGGGTTTCTTATACTAACAAAAACACTCTTTTGAGGTAAAAATAGAGAGACTTGGAAAGGAGAAAAAATGCAAGCAACGTATACACATCCAATTCAAGAGATCAAAGCAAATTTATTGAAGATTGAATATTGAAGTACCAATTCTTGGGCATTCAAGTTAAGAGGAAGGAGAATAACTCAGGACATCACTTGTGTTATTTTCTTTCTTAACTTTAAGAGATGATCTTGTTTATGATATTTTCGTATTCTTGCTTTGATACTCTTGTTGTAAGTATGAGCTAAATACTTTTGATCTAAGGTTAGACGTTTTTGAACCTAGTTAAATATTTTAAACTCTTAGTTATGAACTTAATATCCCATAAGTGATTCAATACATTTATACTTAATGCTTTTATTATATCTTATCACTATTTTGAATGTGTAGGAACCATAAAAATTTTGACAAAATGAATTCATATGTTTAGCCTATGGTAGATTGATACATGATCATAAGGTAACATCTATGAGTTCTATTTAGGATAGATATATACATATATGGCATGTATGTTTTGATTTAGATTTGTTCTTAATGAGTTATATCTTATTCGAATTACCATAGACATATAGGTAATTGTTAGAGTGTGATATTATCATTCAACTTTCGACAAAAACTTATGATGAAATTAATGTCTAGCCAATCAATTGTAGTAAGAGAATAACTAAAGGATTAAATAATTCAGTGAAATACTAGGGGATACATCAAAACTCTAGATTACTTTTCAAACTAGTAAATTTTATCTTTGAGAGCTTGTAATATTTAATTAAGTTTAATTTGATAGTAGTAGGATAGTTAGTTAAACTATATGTCAGAAATTTTTATGGATAAAGGTAAAATAGAGTAATTTTAGTAATTGATTCAAGAAATAGATATAATAGTCTCTGTAAGATCGATAATCTGGACTTACTCTTATATTACTTGATACGAAAGACTATACTTGCGCTAGGCTATTAAAGCATACATCAGGTATATTCTTATCCTATACCGAAAAATTCAGATACTATTCTACAATCATGTATCAAATTATCATAGGCTAAATACAATGATGCCTTTTTCATGTTTATCGATGTGTTTCTCAATCAATCAATAACTGATCCATATATTAAAAGTATTAAGATCAAATAATTTGAATAATAAAAACTAAGTTCATAAAATATTAAAGAGTATGACAATTAAACACGCATATTGAATTCAAGCTATAACCCTAGAAAAGAAAATTAGTTCAACATTATGAAAGAGTAATGACTAAATTTAATAAAAATTATGATACAATCAATCCTAAATCAAATTAAATAAAGTCGGTAAAAATTCCCATCGATTCTTGGTCTTAGTTAAATCTTCTTCTTTTTAGTCAATCACTATTGATTGTGTTGTCCATGTGTAAATCTTTTCTCCAAGTTAATCTCATGTATTGTTTGCTTTGTTTTGCACAAGAAAATGATGCTTTTATGTTTAAGATGACTAAATATTAAAGGGAAACAAGTTGGGGTCATTAAAAACTGCTAGAATAATCCAAAAAGCAAACTTTTATAATATTAGTAGAAGTCGCAACACTGCGACGTTATCTCTTGAACATAAAAGCATTTTCTATCTTTTTTCGCCCCTAACGTCGTAGAGTTTAGTCTTTCAACGCATAGAGTTTTCAGTGCTACCGTGGTGCTATAGATCGTGTAAACATTACTTGCTCTGGATTTTGTGTTGCAGTGTTCACAAGGCTTATGTTATAATGTTCATCTCTTGCATAAACGTTTGGGCATTAAAGTATGAAATGTTAGAGATGAATAATGCAACGTGAGCCTTTTTGTACAACATGAGCCTTGTTCATCTGGATTTTACGCTGCAGCGTTCACAAGGCTCACATTGCAGTCTTCACTTTTTGGCTCCAGTTTTGGATGTTCTTGCTTCCATTTCTTTAGCTTTACCAATAATTGAATGCATAAATAGTCTGAAATTACTTGAAAATAGACAATTCCTAAGATAGAATAGGGCTTAAATATACATCTAAATGACACTCATCAAGAGGCATCGAGACCAATCTATACAAGGTCAAAGTTATTCTCACGATGAAGTCACTGAACACAATTAAAGATATTTAGAGATTGCTTGGAAAAGTCTTTGCCATTAGTAGGTTTATTTCTAAACTCACTGACAAGTGCTTTGAGTTTTTTTATAGAATTAAGATGCTGCAGAAGACATGGTAGACTTCCTAGTGTGACGAGGCTTTTCAACTGCTAAAAACCTATTTGACACAACCCATCAACCTTGTTGTACCTAGGATTGGAGATTAATTATTTTTGTACATGGGCATCTCAACTCATGTTGTAAGCTCAGTACTGGTAAAAAAAAACAATGGGCTCAAAGTCTAATCTACCTTGCTAACAAGACATTCACCGACCTGAAAAGTTAATACCAGCTAGTAGAAAAGTTAACATAAGTTAAGGATAGCTATTAAAGGCCTTATTTCTAGGGAGAAAGCTAAGGCCTTATTTCTAGGCTCATACAGTAATAGTCCTACTAAATCAACCCTTTAGGTAAATCGTACACAACCTCGATCTATTATAGTAAATAATTAGATGGGCCATCAAGCTTAGTGAGTTCAACATATAATACAAGTCAATGACAACTATCAAAATGTAATCACTAGCATATTTTGTACTCGAATGCACACAAGAAAAAGTCACAACTGAGGAGGAAGACCACCTGAGGAATCCCAAACAACTGAGAACTTCAAGTCATTGGCATAGATCCTTTATATTGATGAAGCATTAAACTCTCATGGATGCGGTGCAGAAGCATCTTAATTAGTCTGAAAAGAGATAAATTTAGCTATGCAGTCAAGCTCGAGTTTCCAACACCCAACAATAATGCTGACTACAAAGCCTTCCTCATTGAGCCTATAGTTGCCTGACCACTCTTAGTAAAAAGAGTCCGTATCTAAAACAACTCCCAATTGGTGGTCAACCAAGTCAGGAAAGACTTTGAAGCTAGAGAATATAACATGTTGGCCTACCTTTAGTAATCCAACAAATTCCCTAAAGCGAAAACATATAGTAAATATGTTAGCACGGCTCACTTTATCAAATAATGTCAAGATTCCTTGGTCAGTGTCTCTAGAGCTCATCTTAGAGCATTAACAAGGAGAAATTAGATGAGCTTCTCCAGGTTGAGTTCAGCCCAACCTAAATTGATCCAATCAGGAAGTTAATTGAGAAGTTCCTAAAAATAAACTTGAGGCTCACTAACTCAGGTACACTTCAGCACTATATATTGTGATTGATGAAATTTTCTATCATTAAGGTCATTCTCACTCTTACTTAAGATGTTACAGTCTTGAAAATGTTGATTATATTATGAAAGAGATACATGAAGGTGTTTGTGGTAACTATTCAAATGTTAAGTCCTTAGCATACAAAGTTCTCAGAATGAGATATTATTATCCAATAGCTCTCTAAGATGCTAAAGAGCTCATCTAGAAGTGTGACATTTGCCAAAGGCATACTGTTACATACAATCCCCACCCGTGAACATAATGACGATGTTGAGCTTATGGCCCTTTGCATAATAAGGATTCAACCCGATTGGCCTTTATATTGAGGAAAGGGTTCAGCAAAAGGTGCAATGGTTGTGTTGATTATGTCACCAAATAGGTTAAGGTAGAACCCCTAATAAAGATCATTGAGAAGAAGGTTAAGGACTTTAACTAAAGGAATCATGTATGCCATTTAGGGTTTCACATGTTATTGTAATTGACCAAAGCAAATATTTCAATAATAAGAACTTCAAGGGTTTCTATCAAGGACTCTCTATACAGCTTTAGTTTGCCTCCTCAACTTACCCCAAATCTAATAGGTAGATAAAGTCCTTAAACAAGCTCATTAAGAAGATGTTAAAGAAGAATTTGGCTAAAAGAAAATTAGCATAGATAGAAGACTTACTCGAGGTATTGTGGGCTCTTAGAACCATAAGTAAAATGATGACCTAGGAGACCCCGTTCTATTAGCTTTTGGGTAAGAAGTTGTCATCCCTGCTGAGATAAGGATGCTAACCCATTAGGTACTTTACTTTGAAGAAAATGAAAAATGAGAAGCTATTACAAGAACACTTAGACCTCGTGTAGCAAAAGAGAGAGTAGCCCAGAGTCAGAACAATAACTTATCAATAAAAAGTCAGTTGGAACTACAAAAAATTATATTTTAGTTAAACAAGAAATTATGATTTAAATATTGAAGGGTCATTGTCGAAAATAATTACTGGCGCAAATTTAACCATTTTTGTGATTGCAGCACTACGGATCAAATCACCAGGAGCTCGAGAAGAGCAGTCTCAGATCAACTTTGTACCAAACAATCGTTTTAAGAGCTTAAATTCATCTCTTGACTGAGGACTCAGCATTTAAGCCAAAACTAAAAACCACGATCAACAAGAAATAGTTATTTAATATAGATGACAATTTTTTATAAACAAATTTATCTTTCTTTTTAAGGGGGCTATTGAAATTCGAGATCTCAACGTGAGTGGAAGAGTATAATTTACCAATGGCAAACTCAAAATCTAAAGGATGGGGGGTTAAGATAGTAAAGTCATATTATGAAATTAAACTTTAATTATATAAAAGTTTTAATTACAAGAATAAAATTTTATATATAATACAAACCTTTTTGTTAAAAATAAGATTAATATACATATAATTGTTGAGATTGAATTTCAATTGTACATTAATTATAAATATTAGATGTAATCTCTACTGCTAAAAGTATATAGATCTAATGATCAATGAATAATTCACAAATGTTTTAACCTATGTCATTATTAAATATGTGATTAATGTAAAGATGATAAATACATCTAATTTAGCGTGTAATAGTCTCTCATTATTCTATAGTTATGGTACTATTTACATAAAAGATAAGGTGAATATTATTTTTCAATGAGATTGAGATGAACATATATTAATTCTTTTGTTAAAAGAGAGAGAGAGAGAAAGAGAGAGAGAGTTTGATAAGTGTTTGTGAGGGGTTTCAATGGCACACCACTCCATCCAAAAGATGAACAATTGGGCCCAATTTTACGACCCTCGAGCAGCCCACGGCCATTACGGATGCTTCAATCATTATTCAATGGGCAGAGAATCGGCTACACTCCACATCGCCATTGGCCAGCAGACAAACTCCATGAAGAAGGCAGTATAAAGTCAAATTTGAAGTTAGTAAGCAAACTCCAACATAATGAATTCCCAAACTTCTCAAACAATATTTCCTTTCGTATTCTTAATATTGCTTTTAAATTATTAAAGAAGTTATTCATACTGTGCTTTTTATCATTTTCGTACTAAATGAAAATAAAATTAATGGTGAAAGTGATTCTCTATTGACTAAGTTGAGTCTAAGTTTTGATGCAATAAATTTAAGCTTCATTTAGTATAAAAGTATTTCAACTTTAAACCCACAACTTCTTAAGGTGCAAACACCAACGGTTATTTAAAAATTTACCAAATATTTATTTATTGTGCTTCTAAAGTTTAACAAGTAAAATGGTTGACAAAGATGAAACAAATACACTTTAAAATAATAACTCAATGCATGTAACACAATATAGTTCTGTGGAAAAATAGAATGTTAGAGCGAACTTACTGCAAAATTTATTTTAGTCCATCACAAAAAGAAAAAGCCCTAGTTTAAGATTTTTAAATTAAGAAATTAAGTAAAACAAGAATCATAGATTGAAGAATAAAAACAACATTACAATGTAGGTAAAAAGCAATAGAAGCGACAAAATAGATAAATTCTTTTGCTGAAGTAAAAAATCCCAACGAGGTTGACGTGAGTAAAGGATTTTAATAGATAAGTGCATTGAGTTCTTTTTAAGGTAATTCAAATTAAGGTTAAAAGCATTAAATTAAAAAAAAGGATTTTATTAAATTTTTTAGAGGGTGTTAATGGCTCATCTCTAAGAAGTTACTATACTGTCGCGAACGAATTGGACACTTGTTATTAATTTAAAATATTATTAATTTATTTAATAATATTACTTATTCATTTATATATTTTTTAAGATTTATTTAATTTTTATTCAATATAAGACATGATAATCTCCTTTTACTTAATTATGTAACGCTCTCATCACAATTTGTTCTAAATTCAGAAGTCAATCTGATTTATATTGCCTATCCTCGTTATTTATGAGAGACTCATTACCCACGTAGTATTTTTTATTAAATCTCAAGATACAATTTTTAAGGCTCAATTGACCTGTAATATTCATTTTTATTACTTTTGGACAGCTCATGTAACAATCTCTATTGGGATGATTTTGAGGACTCAAATGGAAATGAGAACTTAGATTCACTCTAATAACATTTGTCACGGGTCAAACACTTTCCATTAACTTAAAAGATTGGTCTGTTTTATCTATGTGGAACGTGATATTATCTCCCATCTAAGACCCCATCCCACGTGACAATCTCTACTATAGTGATTTTGGGGACTTATATGCGAATGAGAATTCGAGTTTACTCTAATACTACTTGTCACGGGCCAAACACTTTCTATTGATCTAAAAGATTAATCTGTTAGATAATGTTATATATCTGTTTATATATACCTAAGATCCACCTAATTTTTATCTTATGTGGGACGTGACATTCTTCTCAACCTAATCATATGATGCTCTCGTCACAATCTAGCTAGTATTGCCTATCCTCGCTATTCATAAGGGACTCACTACCCACGTGGTAATATCTATTGATGCAATTTTGGGAGTCACATGGGAATGAGAATTCGAATTTGCTCTGATACCACTTATTACAGGTCGAGCACTTGCCATGGATTTAAAATATTAGCCTGTTAGGTAATGCTACATATCTGCTTATATATACCTAAAATCCATCTAATTTCTATTCGATGTGGGATAAAGATATTCTTCCTCCACCTAATTACGTGATGCTCTTATCATGATCTAGTATGTATTGTCCAACCTCGCTACTCATAAATACTCACTACCTATGTGACAATTTCTATTTGAACTTAAAATACAAAATTTTTAGGGTTCACTTAACTTGTTATGCTCATCCTCTCTATTCTCGAGGGATCCAATACTCAGATGACAATATTTATTGGGTGATTTTGGGGGCTTACATGTAAATGAGAAATCATGTTTGCTCTGATACCACTTGTCACGGATTAAGCACTTGTCATTGACTTAAAAGACGAAATTATTAGGTGATATTACCTACTTATTCATATACTCTTAAAATCTACCAAATTTTTATTTGATGTAAGACATGATGTCACGTCTCAGACACAAAAGATCTTACACATGACATAACTTATACTCATTCAATAATGTGCACTCATAATTAATATTGTATAAAATTTTTAATTTGAATTCTACATAAGAATCCTTAGTAGATTGCTAGTAAGCTCAATACAAAGGTCAACCTATAACCACACTTGGTGAAACATAAACTAAATACAACAACACCTAATAAAATAATATATATGTATTTATTCAATAGGGGCAAATTAAATATCTTAAACTACGTGTTTACATATAAAACACTCAGTAACCTAACAACTTAGGGAACCCAAGGGACAGCAGAAATCTTACCAAATCCACTCGGCACACATGTACTTTATTTACCTGAAATCACCATAAACTATAATGAGTATAAAACTCAGTAAGCATACTAGTTTTCATATATCAAAATACAAATACATATATATACACAATCCATATGTATGATATGCAGTGATAAATCAAAATCATAATCTTATCAAATTACATGTCAAGTAAGCGCTTACATATTCTTTCAAAATATATAATAAGATTACCATCACTCAACTACTACTTAATAGGACTTTTATATCACATATCACATAATGAGCCAAATGTTATCCGTCGATGACATACCGTATGAGAGGAATAGCATAAGTGAGGTTTAAATTACACATATATAACACTCATGTCCGAAGGTAAGAGCCAAACCCTCACCCTGATTATCAATGAGTCCTCTCACATGCACTAATACACCACCACACGAATGTGATAACTCACTTTTTTATTAGGTACCAATAGGATCCTCCCTACATACGGAACACATAACATATACCAATCCCAAAGAAAATGCCACACATAAAGGCTCTACAAATCACATAAGGTGCCTACTAAGTAAATAGTGAGTTTAAGCATCCTTAAAACACAAAACGTATCTCATGAACATTTTCCACTTCAAAAGCTTTTTTTGTTAAATAAGTTTCATTTTAGAATCTTACTTTCATAAACACAGGTATGTCCATGCTCAATGTTAATACTCACATTCATAAACATATGTCTTTCACATTTCATGTCAAATATACTTTGCCATAATATAAATATATTTCTAAGCACATTTACAAAATCATAAATAAATAATTACTATGTTTATTGTGATTTCAGTAAAAGTCTAGTATACTTACCTTTTAGCACTTTTGGGTACAATACTTAATTCTCCTTAACCTATCAATAGAAATTAATCCTTTCATAAGCCTTAACATTCACACAAAACACTTTAAATAGCTTACAAAATTACACATATTGCACTTATTACATCGAATTGGTCTAATTACTTGCTTTCTCAAAACCTATCATTTTGATCACTACACTTAACAAAAAAAAATTATACATCAAATGATGTCAAATTGCTCCAAAATCAGAATATATCTTTCTTAACTCATATATCCTCCTTATGTATGAATATTATATCATTCCTACATAATCTATTTCATAAATACCATCAAATCCAAACTATTATCTTAGCAGGATCAAGATATTTACTAAACAGTATTCAGTCTCCCAATTTTATAAAATCATATACTAACTCAAAAATTATAAAACTATCACAGGATTACTCTTTACACATATCTCAATTCATGATAAATATTTTACTTCAAAATCCTTATCAAAAGTATTTTAAAACTATTTTATTTCATAACTTTAAAAATCTGTTAATCAAATACTGTAATGAACTGATACACTTTAAAAAATCATAGCAATTAATTACACTGATTTAAATTTTTAATTCTGAATATATCATATTAGACATAAATATTTATCATATTCCATAAAATTACAATTTTTGAAGATCATTTAGCAGATCAAAAATTATTTGTCAATGTAGTATACTGTTAACACATAAAATTTCTAAAATTTTAGGGTTATTTTTATAAATTTACTAAAAATTCGATTTCTAAAATTTTTACTAAAAATTCGATTTCTGGAATTTTTAATTGATTCAAAGTCTCAAATGATTCTAGATATGTCTAGTTTCATATTTCCAAAATCCAAAACCAGAATCGAAATTTAAGAATTTATAAAATTCTCAGATAATCATCATGATTTATCAAGTTATCTACATAATCATCATCAATTCTCAATATTTCTTACAAAATTCACATCAAGTCCTCAATTGTACATATTTTCAGAAATCAAAACTTAAAAAAATTAACTTAATTAACACTAATAAATTGATAAATAGTTATAATATACCTCTTAAAACTCAAAATTTCTTTTTTTTTTCTCTCCCCTCTTTTCTCTCTCTAAAGGGGTGGCTCGACCCAAAAATGAGTAAATTAGAGTTTAAAATGTGTACTTTTATACTACGAGGCTAACTTTTAGTTTATACAAATTAACCCCCAAAACTTTTAAAGTATTACATTTGGTCCCTAAAATAAATTTAAAGTCTTGCAAATAAACCCAATACTAATAATATGTTCTTAATCTATACAAATAATATTAATAACAATACATAAATTAAGTATCATCTACATACAAATAAAATATAAATATTATACATATATATAAATATTTATTTTTTTCGGTATTAAATAAGTGGTTAGTACACTTGACACTCATCAACAATAAAAACAATTGCCTTGATATAAAAATTAAATTAAATTAAAAAAAATTGTAGAAAGAAAATCTCTAAAAATTAATACTCGTTATAAATTTTTTCCTTTTACTGCATAAAAATAGGTTTTTTTAGGAATAGACAGAAAGAATGTATATATCATCAATATTTTAGTAGCGATAATATATTATGTATAATGTATATATCATCAATATTTTAGTGGCGATAATGTATTACGTATAGATGTATTTAATTTTACTTTCAAGATTATTTAATCTTTAATAAAATATGAGATAGATGGGTTCATAACTTAATGTGTACAAAATTAATCAATTCCCTCAATGATTGACTTAGTTGGATAGTCATGGTGGTGCCATGATTTTGAGATATATATATATATATATAGATGAAACTACATATAATATTTGTACAATTTTTATTCAATATCATAACGATTTGACAACTTAATAAACCAATTATTCTAATTCATTGAGGAGCAATATTGGGGTTTTAAACAAATAAATCCATTTGCAATGCCTAAAATATGTACTTAAACAATAACAATTAGAAATAAAAAAAAAACACATTAAGTTATCATACTTAATGCATAACCTCAAAAGTGTTTTTTTTTTAAATAAAAAATTATATTTTGAATGAAAGTATTTTTTTATGACAACATATACTCATCATGTGGCTTTTTGCACATTGTTTTAAATGTATTAAGTATGGTGTGTTTATTATGATGATATAACATGTTAAAATTCAAAATCATCGATAATCAGTTGCTTCAATCATCATTTCATTTGATATGTTTGTATTGCTCAGATTGACAATGAAGAATCCGAAGTGATTTTCATGAACTATTTTATTCTTTCATTAAAATAATAACTTTAAAAAAAGAAAAAAGAAGAAGAGAGCCGTTATATGATCCTCTTTGTTTGCTTTTTTACGTTTTATGTAACCTTTTAATAAATAAATACATTATAAAAGTGTTTTTGTTGTTGATTAGCATAAATTAATATTATTATAATGCAATTCTGGGTAGCCAGTACTCACTCAGTAGGAGCAATGTCAACATAGCTGGCTGGTGGGGATAACTACCCCACCCACGCATCTCCTTTCAATCTTTTTTTCTTTTGGTAATTTGTGCAACTCTTATAATACATTACATCATATGATTGTTGCGTGTTTGAATGAGTTTAGTTTAAAAAATTTAATCAAATTTGTAAACATAATCTTATTGTTTTTTTTTTAAAAAAAAAAATTATTTACTTCAATTAAATATTATAAATATGCCATATTTTAATTATTGAAATTGATCAGTTGCTTTGAGGATTAAAAAGCGGACTTGAGTTATATTGGTCTTTATGGTACAAGAATGACATTATTTTTTAGTTAAAATACATGTTATAACTTTAGTTTTAATTATGAAAAGTGAAAAAACGAGATAAGAACTTGTAAGAATAATATTATATATGTCAACGAGCATGGGGGCTCAGCCAAGTTGGTTGAGTTCTCCAAAATCTCACATCTCCACTTGAATTCGACTCTCCCTTCTCTTCAGGTGGTGCGAAAATGAATATATATATTGTAATCTTTCGTTTAAAAAAAATATATTATATATGTCAATTAATTATTAAATGTAAAATAATATAATTTTTAAAATTATATATTATTTTATTTTATAATAAAAAAATTTAAATAAAATTTAAAAAATATAATATTACTAGTACGTATCTATATATATTTATATGTATTTTTAGAAATTCTAAATTAAAATTGAGAAAGAAAAAAAAATGTGCACTGTGTAGTGTGTGGGCAGCTAAATATGATGTTAGTTGTAGTTGGGTTGGGTGTGAAATGAGAATCTGTTAACAGCCAAAATGGCCTGTACAGGAGACAGAAAATAAACCACCTTCTTCTCTCTCACTTAATCAACTTGCAGTACCAGACAAGTATATATATATTTGTATTGCTTTACAGCCCACACAAAATTATCATAGTTAAATTTTTCTTTTTTTTAAATATATATACACCCTTTTTCCATCTCTATCTCTTTGCTTTGCTTCTTCACGACCATCTTGAATTTATTTTTTTTCTTATTCTTGTACATGGTTCTTCTTTTTTTTCCCAATAGAATTAATGGATTTGATTCATTTATTGAAATTTCTTGCTAGGTTTGTGTTTGATAGTTGTAAAGTTTTTATAAAATTTGTTGTTGGTGAACGGTTTGGTAGAGATATGAGTAATAACTTATAGAACCCTGAGAGGGGAGAGAGAAAGAGAGAATAAGTGAATGAGTTGAGTGAGTGTGTTTGTGTTTGTTGTCGGCGCAAGGTCGCTTTCTGTCGGCATTGTCTGTATCCAACGACGATACACACTAGAGAGAGGTTTATTTATTTCTATTTTACTTTTAATAATTATTTCTAATATTTATTCAAAAGTATTGAGTGGGGGAGATAGATGCTTCTGGGGATTCTTAATTCATATGTAGTTGCTGTCTGAAGCTGTCTTTGTGTTGTGTTTTGTTCCATTTTTTAATTTTAATGGTTTGTACCTGGCATTAAGAATTGGTCGTGATCACTGCTGGGGTTTCGTCGCTTTCTATGCCAAAAGTGTCTCTTGTTTGATTTTTGCTGTATTTATATTGGGGTTATTTCTTGGGTTTGTTTGCTTGAGATAAGGGATTGTTCATTTACACTGTGGAAAGTGGGTAAATTTTTATTATGGTGATTGTTTTATTGGGAGATTGATCCTAGTTTTATTGGCAAATGAAGTTAAGGTTCCTGGAGATCTGGCTGCAATATTTCTCTGGGAATACAGGTTTGGACCTTTAAGATAATATATGTCTGCATTTTGATTCTTGATATAATAGTAATAGCCATATTGCTGAATTGGGCTTGCAGTAGTATTATCTTTTCAATGTGTTTGACATTTATGAATGATTAGTTTCGTAGCATTTTTCAGAATATAAGAATATTGAATATTTCTATGGCATGTCATGTTCTATTTGATACAATGGCTTGTGCATCCTGGTTATGATTTTTGCAGCTTTATGTCTACAAGGGTTGAGCTTTAAGGTGAAAATTGCTGGTTTGAATCAATTGCTTTTTGTAAGAATTAGGTACCTTTGGTGAGAAAGAGTCATCAGTTCTTGCATCAGTTTTCCCACTGAGTGACAACTTCCATATGATGTTAATCGCCATATGAAATATGAATTCCTATTTGTACAAGTGGCCCTTGATTTTTATGTTTGCATTCTGCTTTCCCCAATAGGTTAAGATCATCAACATCTGCTTTTCTTTGTATGCAGGTTCGATGTATAATACCTTGTGTCCTGGTTATACTTTACCTCATAGCTAAAGTGGTTCCCGTACCAAATGTCAGCGCCTCTTGCAGCAATATTAGGAGCTGCTGCAGGAGCTGTGGCATTGGTGGGGATAGTTATTTTTCTTATATGGTTCTGTCTATATCATAGTCAGAGTGCTTCAAGAACTTCTGAGACAGGGTCTTCAGATTCTGTTCAAGGTAATGCTTTTATCATCTATTATTGATGTTTCAAAGAGGTTTTTAAAAGCTACTGCCTACAATACAAGTTTAATGTAAAGAACTGTGGATTCATGACTTCTTTACATTTTATCATCTGGGATGACCTGCAGTGGAAAGAAATGTTGGGATTGAGTTGTCATTTCGAGAAGTTAGGCGTTTTCAGATGGAAGAGCTGTCTCTGGCCACGAAAAACTTTAGCGATAAGAACTTGATTGGGGAAGGGAAATTTGGAGAGGTATACAAGGGTTTGCTTCAAGATGGGATGCTTGTAGCAATCAAAAAGCGACCTGGAGCACCTACTCAGGAATTTATTGATGAGGTAATAACCACTCTCCTCACCTCCAGCTAAAGAAATATGTTTAAAGATACTTCACAGTGAATAGTTCAAGTGAAGTAAGAATCATTCTTTCTGTTCTAAATAATCATAAGCAATTTACTTGTAGAAAAACCATATATGGCCTTGCATTGGATGTATTTATGTGGACATTTTTCTTTGGATTCTTATATTTCCTCTGCAGTATTCCAAATTTACTTCAAGAAATTTTCACTTTCAAAACCAAAATTGCTTTAGTATGTGATAGAGATCAAATTGCTGGCTCAACAAATTTTGAGAATGACTATTAAATTTTAATAGTTGATGCAAATGTATATCACTTCTTTGTTTCCTTATTCTGTGGATTACCTTGCAGCATGATGAGCATAATATGCAACTGAGTTAAGTTTTATGATGGTCTTTTGTTAGCTTTAGATTGGTAATGTACAACTCAAGCACAAGAAGTGTCATCTCTATTTTGAGCAGTCAGAATGCTTTTTAATCCTTTGCTAATCAGATTTATGGTCATTTCTTCTATTGCATTCTAGGCTAGTATGTTGTTTACCCTTGCTATAAGTATGTTTAAGAAATCAGAATTGACTTACGAGTTAGGATTCTTACTAGCGTTTTTAACCACTATTGTACAATAGTTTTTGTTGCATTTATCATAATTTTATCTAATGGGACAGATTTTTTGCTATCAGGTACACTTTCTCTCATCTATTCACCATCGGAATCTCGTCACTCTTCTTGGTTACTGTCAGGAAAATAATTTACAGTTTCTTATATACGAGTATATACCTAATGGAAGCGTTTCCATTCACCTGTATGGTAACTCTCTATCCACTCACTACCTTTTCTTATGAGTTTACTGTAGCATATAGAAGTGAGTATCGTGTCAATCCCTTCCTCTCACATGCACACATATTTTTATATTCTTTCAATATTCAACAAGTCAATGTCCTTACCATGGAATTTAAGTGACAAATATATATAAAAACATGATATATGCAATAATTTTGCTTTAAACCAACATTTACTTAAATGTTGCCCCAATAATACTAATTCCAAGACCTTTAATGATATATTTCTCTTTCCTTCCTTCAGGACCTGGTCAAGTTTCCCGTCAGAAGCTAGAATTCAAGCATAGACTTTCAATAGCTCTTGGGGCAGCTAAAGGTGATCCTTTGCAAAATCAGTGAGCATTTGTGGCTTTCCTGGTATCAATTTTTCTTTTCTTTACATAAAATATCCAAAATATTGATATTGGCCCAACGAAATTCTGTTGTAAGATTCCTTGAAACTTTGAATTATTCAAGTAATTCCTCCTTTATATGTAGAAGTCTTGAAGCTGTATGTGAGGTATCTTGAAGCTTTGCTCTTTGATTCATGCAGCCTCATTTAACTTTGTCTTTGAGCAGGTCTGGCTCATCTTCACTCCCTAAGTCCACGTGTGATACATAAGGATTTTAAAACAGCCAATGTTCTTGTTGATGAAAATTTCATAGCCAAGGTTGCAGATGCAGGATTGCGTAATTTTCTTGGGAGAACTGATGTTGCAGGCCCATCATCACAAGTCACAGCAGATGAGATTTTCCTTGCCCCAGAGTATTACATTTTGACTCACCACATCCTGCGACCATTCATGTAATACATTGTCATTTGCCCTACTTATTTTCTGTTCAATTATGCAGGGTGATAGAGTTCAGAAGGTTTTCTGAAAAAAGTGATGTGTATAGTTTTGCGGTTTTCCTTTTGGAGCTAGTAAGCGGGCGGGAAGCATCAGCTTCGTTGTCTCCAGATTCTAGTGAAAATCTGGTTGAATTGGTATGTCATCAACTTCATACTTTTCACGCCGTACTATTTAGTTATGTAAAAACTATAGAACTTTAACATGCCATTATATGGTTCTAAATCATTTGCTTATGATTAGATTATAAAAATGCTATGGATATAGAGAGGTAATTGCTTTTTATTTTAAGCTACTGAGAAGTGATTGCAGCTCTGCTATGCAATCCAACATATTTTCAAGTGCCTCCCCAGAACTGAAAATTTGCTTTATTGTTTTTCCTTAAAAGGTGCAAAACAGTCGAGATTTTAGCAATCTTTCAAAAATCATCGATGAGAGATTGGGTAATAGCTTCACGACGGAAGGTATGGAAGAGTTCATACAGTTGATTGTTCGATGCCTAGACCCTTCAAGTGAGAAGCGACCTTCGGTGAGCTATGTAGTAATGGAACTCGATCGAACACTTGAGAAAGAGATGAACTTGACAACAATTATGGGGGAAGGAACCACAACCGTGACCCTTGGAAGCCAGTTATTTAAAGCTACAAAATAAAAAGGGAACTAGTGTTTGCCTTCTAAATATTGAGCGTGATTTTTGTGAAATACATTTTTTTTTTCTTTCTTTCATTTCCAATTCAGTAATTTTTAATTCTTTTTTTGGGGGAAAAAAATATGAGTAGAAGTTCAGCTGTTTGGTAAGTGTACAAAAAAACAGCTGTATTTTTTTTTATCATTTTTTTCATCATAAATGTGTGAAAATCTTGTTGTAAAGCCACAATTTGTTGTTAATATGGAAGTGAAGGTTGGAGTTGGTGTGACTTAATAGTTTCATAGTATTTTACTCTTTTTGAAGAAAGTAGTAAAATAGTAATGTCAAATATTTTAAATTAAATTTTAAAAATGATATGTTAAGTAATTATTGAATTATAAAATAATATAAAATTTAAATTATTTATTACATTTAATAATTATTTAACATATATACTTTTTGTGCAAATGGTTGTTTTATTTCAAAATCAGCAAGCATGTTTTATTATCCAATCCTATTGTCAGAAAATGATTGAGCCATTATGAAGGGTGAAGATTGATGCAACTCCCCCAATGTAAGTACACAGTATAACGATGTGAAGAAACAAATGAGGTGACTAATTGTAATCATTTTTTTTATCCTCTCTTCTATTTTTGTCCCATTACTACTGCAACCCAAGTAACATACTATATATTAGGTTATAATCTTGAAATATTAATCATTTCCTTGGAACCAAAACATTAAACTAGATATGTTAAAAAGCTCCTTTGATACATATTATGATTATGAAAGCATCAAATTACGGGTTGATACTCAATAGTAGCTATAATCTTGATTCTTGAAACAAGTTTAGGCTTTACATGAGTTAATCAGTATGACCCGATCCATTTGAGACTCTAAACTGAGCCAAACCCAATATAGAATAGCATGTAAATTCCAAAATCGGCCTTTTAGGACCCATTTAATCAGTTCAGAGCTCAGGCACCGCGTCCAATTAGCAATAATGGGCCTATTTTCCAGTTTCCAGCTTGAAGACCGACAACAAAAACACACTTTGCAGTGTGCTGACTGCAGAAGGAAAGAGTTAATAAAACCCGCCGGGAACAAACAAACCCCTCTATTCTTCCAAGTCTTCCGAGTTACGACTACAGATCTGTGTTAAAGTTAGTCTTCTAATGTAGCGATATTTACACAAGTAAATCCCAAATGAGTGATGGTGTCTAGAGAATTCTTGATCACTCATTTGACTCTTTTGACTTTGGAAAAATTTGTCCACAATTGACCAAGAGGGACGGAGACCTCCACTAACGATATCTTCGCAATGCTTCAGTGTCTCTCTGTTAAATCGCCGTCGGCAACTTCATCAGTACCGGCCTCGCCGCCAACAACCGACCTTCATGCTTACCCTCCGCCTTCCCATGGTAACCACAGCTCATCTCTCCCTCACTACTCGCTTAATTTTGCTTATTGCAGCAGCTTCTTTATGTTCGTCATGTAGTTCGTATAAATGTGTGAATGAATTTTCTGGAACTATTTAAATTATTGAAGTAATTAGAGATGGGCAATATTGAATGGGCTCTATTCTGAAGATGGGAAACAGAAATGGGCTGTAGAAGTAGCTCACTTTGTCTTTAGTGAAGAGAAATGAGTTAGGGATCACTTATGATCTGCTTTGATACTTGGCATTTAAAATATTGTTAAGTCTCATGATTGTCAGAAAATGGGTAGTGTTTGAATTAAGTGGAACAAAGTCGCAAAGAATAGGCCGAAGGGTAAATTCTTACGTGCTAGCAGAGAAATCGTGGATTACATTATAGCAATTATCATTATTTTGTGTTAGTATTGCTTTGTGCTTTTACCATAGATGTTAGACCTTAGCAACAAATGGGGCACTGGGTTGTCGCTAATATGTCACTGAAAAGCTTTCTGTATCATTGGGTTCCATGTGTTTTGTTAACAAATTTCAATTTCTTAGGTTAGTGACCTCTTCTTAGATTTGTTGCCGCTATTTTTTTTTCTTGGTTCCTCTGTTATGATTATTCTCTTTTGAGAAAGGTACACGTCTTTTTATTGTGTGGGGAATGAATGAAAATGATCTGATCTCTCTCTATTTTTTTTTTCTCCCGGGTTACAGGGAATTCGACAGAGGGTTCACCAGCAATGAGCATTGAGCCTTCTCCAAACCTTACTTGGGAATACTCTAACACTATCCATACTGATTCCTACAAAGAGATGTGGTCCAGGATTCAAGTTCTTGACCCCAACAAGGTCAGCCATCAGAACCATGACCAAGCTGAAGTCCAAATGCAGATTGAACACATAAATGGAGATGAGGAGCCACACCAACTGCCTTTGTCACAAGTTCTTCAACCAAACAGACAATTTGTGGAAGAGGCTCTTCGCGATGCTAAGCCTAGTACCCTCACCCGCCTTGTCTCTACATATTTTGATCATAGTGAGAACACCACCAATCTCTGCCTCCTCCTCCAACAAAGCATTTACCGTGCTCATGCACTCTATGCCCCTCTGCATGAGCTCCTTGACATTTTCCCCCCGGACAATCACTCCATCACTCAATCACTATGCAACAAGTCCTTTGAAGTCTTCCTCCAATTTGACAGTGTTGACAACCCGTTTCCCTGCTCTGACTTCCACAACTTCCATGAAATACGTCGTTGCTTTTCTGAGTTGAAACAACAACTTGACCGTAGACTCCGAAAATCTCACTCCAGAGTTCGTCTTTTTCGCCGTGCCACCACTGGCTCTTGCCTTTGTGTCATTGGCACAGCTGTGGCAGTTACTATTTCTGCTGTGGCTGTTGCTACACATGCTCTTGTTGCCATTGTTGCTGTTCCTTTCTGTACTGTGTGTCTTCCCCATAATCTTGCTAAAAAAGAACTTGCCCATGTGGGACAACTTGATGCTGCTAAGAAGGGTACCTACGTGTTAAACAATGATCTTGACACTATTGACCGACTTGTTGTTCGATTGTATACTGCTGTTGAGGGAGACAAGCAGCTTGTAAGGTTTGGATTAGAGAGAGGTCGAGACCAGCATTCCATTCAAGAGGTGGTGAAACAGCTAAGAAAGAACCAGCTCAATTTCACAAACCAGCTCAAGGATCTTGAGGAACATTTGTGCCTGTGCTTCAACACTGTGAATAGGGCAAGGTCTTTGCTCCTCCGAGAAATATATCCTCACCAGATGCATAGTTCCTAACCAATTTCACTGACTTTTTTTTCTAGTTCGCATTTATGGATACATTTTCCATTCTTAGTATGTAGGATTCCTTAACCCTAATTAACATGCTCCCCCACCTAGAAAGAAAAATGAAACCTGCGCCCCTTCTTTTAGCATGGAGCTTTGAGCACATTGTATATAGATCAGGTTGCGAATACCAGATTCTTCAAGCAAGAACACTTGGTTCATTCTTCTACCGTCCCTTTTTCTTTATCACAAAATATTGTCAAATGTTATTTATCTTTCAGAGCTGATCTTATAACATCTGAAAATTGTATGATGTTCATTTGCATTGTATGGTAGTGGCAACTTCTGTGCTACGGCAGGATCTTGTTGAGGATTACATGAAAGTCATGATATTATTGTACAAATTATAGGAGAATTTCTTGCCTCGCTCTTGGTACTTGATAAATGCCGCTGGTTCTTAGGCCTTGGCCCATTGAAGGTAACTGAAGAAAAAGGGAGGGTAACATTCTTATCAGTGGCCAAAAAAGCATGCATGATCCGGAGATTGGTAAATAGAGAAAGCATTCAATTGTAGTTTTCATCTCTCACATGATCATCATGGACAAAATAGTTTAAATCTTACTGGCATTCTTTAGTGTTCTCAAGCAGAAAGCTTGTTAGCTCCCAAAGGTTTTTTTTTGTGAAACACATTTTCTTTTACCTCTTTCTTTTTCAAATATTCTGTCCTTTTAGTAACATCTATGACTGTATTATTATTTCCTGTTTTATATTTTTGCATTGTGAATTTATGAATATCTTGTTGTACACCACTTTTGTTGTTACCTAAAACTAAAAGCGAAGGTTGGAGACATTGCTCGGGGGATCTTTTCCCGACCCATAAAGTGCTTGTTTGAGATTGCCATTACAACGGTTAATAGTGATTTAAAAAAATTAAAAAGTTAATTTAGGTGTTTGATAAAATAATTTTTATATTATTTTTTATAAATTACTGTGTCTTACAATAGTTTTCAAAAAGAGTGTTACTTGTCAAATTTTGATTTTAAAAATCAGTTTTGTACTTAAATATGATTTTAATTTTTTTTCATATACATAAGAAAAAATTCAAAATTATCTTGTACAATTTAATTAATTTTAATTCTACTTAAAAAATTAAATATATTAAAATGTAACATATATTAAATTTTATTTTACATCTCATCTCATTTCTTCTCTAATAATAATGACAATAATAATAAATCCTAAATTATTATTTTTGCATGTAATAATAATAATAATACTGTCATTATGATTATATATATATATATATTTGAGGTTCATTTTGGTCATATCAATTTCTACATTATTACAACAATATAATTTACCAAATATTTATAAACTGGTTAAATCTCACAATACTTTTAAAAGTATAATTTACCAAATAGCTAATTACTTCTCTCTGAAGTAGTTATTTTTAAAACTACAATAATCTCAAATTGATTTTAATTTTATTGGTTCTATTGCAATTTATTTGTTTAAAAATATACATACCCATATTTCATATTTAATTTCTTATTTAGTCGGTTCAGGATCAACAATATAATTATGATTGTTAGTAAGACTTTTTAGAATAATACTACATTTTTTTAAATGTTATTTCAAAAATTTTATTTTATCATGCAATTATTGATTGTTGAAATAGTGTAACGGTAATTTTAAAAGTTGTACAATTTTATCATTCAATAATTACTTGATATATCAATTTAGAATAAAAAATTTGAGATAACATTTAGAAAGTATTGCTTTGCTTAACTTTTTAAGATGTTATAATAAATCTTGTTCATACTTGTTTAAATTTATGTAAATAATTTTGAAAAAATTTCATTTTCCTCCTCTCAAGTTTGACCCTTTGGCAACCTCAATCAAATGATCCCTAAATAAGCAGATACTACCCATCCCCTATAATTATCATTTTTGAACTTGACAGAAGCAAGGGTAAATGTGTAATATAATTCATTGACAATTTAATTTAAATTGAAAATCAATCAAAACAAACTCAAATGTTAGCAGCACCTGTAGTCTCATTACCACTCTTACACTTGTCTTTGTAAGACAGAGAGATGAAAGCTCGAGGGATGGTAGTAAATTGTGTTTGTGATGGATATTTTTAAATTTGCATTTGTATCTGCTTTAAAAATTAAATATTAAATTCTTTTAAAATTCTTTGTGAGTTTGAAATTTTATTATCAAATCCGCTCTAATGAATATGTATTCTTTATTAAATCTGCAATGAGTTATCACATGAATTTTAAGCGGTGGTAATTTAATAATATAAAATCATAACATTAATTTTAAATAAAATTCATAAGATATAACAATCAAAATCATACTACAAATTTAAATTTAATAAAAGTCTTTTCATCTAAGTTGGACTCATTTTCAAGTTAGAACTAATAAAGACAACTCATAAATAGTTAACATAAATACTAGACAACATAATTACAAAGCAACTTAAATAAACAAAAATAGTTTTTTCTTAGTCTTGATTCAAAATTTAAGAACACGTCTTACAAATAAATTTATATTGACATATTATAATTTTAAGATAAGTTAATATGCCAACTAGTTAAGTCAATAACATATCAAAGTTTAAATCAATAAAAAACTAAAATATATGGTTATCAATATCCATCATTTGAAAAAATAAATTAATAAGTTATACAAAATGATTATCAATCTCTATCATATGAAGAAAATAAACAAAAAAATCAGCCAATCTCTATTAAAATACTTATACTATTTATTTAAGTAATATAATACAGTGAGATAAAAATTAATGAGAGATTGAAATATGTTATTTGAGAATTAAAGAAATGTTTGACGAGTGTGAGCTAATAGCTTTGTGAAAATAAAAAATTAGAGATGAAAAGGTTGCAAGATGATGTTTGTATGACAAATAAAAATAAGAATAATTGATGGATTAAAGAAGAGTAAAACTCGTTCTTTCAATTTTTCATTTAGGGCTATAGCCAAAGCAGTATCATTTGATCTTCTTTTTTATAAAAATAATATATATATATATATATATATGAATATTTACGAATACCCTAATGAGTCCACAAGATATTTTACCAAATTTGTACCCATTCCAAACCCATTGGAGTTTTAAATTTATATACCAAACTCATTCCATATCCACTTCAAGTCTTACTAAATTCTTCTTAATATAGTGAGTTTTAGCAAATTTATAAAATTGCGGGTCATTTTGCTATCTTTAGATGAAACGGTGCTTAGACTCGTTAACGATGACTACTGGGCATGAGATAGTGGTGAAAATTTACCAGATAAGACTCAAATCAACCCTATATAAATTGTTAGTTGCAATTCTCTCATATATGTGTGTTGAGAACTTCTGCTCTAAGAAGCACTCTATTTCATGAGTATTATCAAGCCATTAAGAAGGATTCAAGGATGACAGCAACATTTTGTTCTTGTATAATTACTTTTTCTTGTAAGATATTGTGCTGTTTTGCATAATATTATTGTTGTCACTTGTATTTGAAATTTATGTGCTACGAAAATGATTTTATGATGTTGCAGAATATGAGATTGGACTTGAATGGTTGGGTTGTGTGATTTTGTTTGTGTGATTATGTAATATAAAAATAGTTATGACTTTTGTAGCAGTTTGTAAATGTAAATAAAATATGATCTTGAATATCCTTGCTGTCAGTTTTAATGTTAAGATAACAAAAATATTCTCTTATGAATTTTGTAGCAGTTTATATATGTAAATGAAATATGATCTTGAATGGCCTTGTTGTCACTTTTTAATTTTAAAACAACAAAATCAATCTCTTAAGATTTTGTTTTGTATACTATATATGCACTATGATATGTAAAAGAATTTGATTTCATTTCTTATACTTGACATGTTATATTATGCATCCACTTAAACGTTATAGTTACTGTTCTAGGAGATGAGTTTGATGAAGGTTATGTTAATCCCAAAACCATTGAGTTAAATAAGTCAAAACAAAAACTGAAGGATCACTGTAGCAAGATTGAACTATATAGCTGCCATGCCTTCACATTATGTGTAATGTTGTTTGATGATTGCGGTAATAGAATTGCCAACAATGCTGAGTTACATGCTATATTTGAGTTGTTTGGTGAATTAGGTGAAACAGATATATTGTTTAAGGGTTATATTAATGAAGAAGAGTTCCAAAATGTTGATAAATTCTTGATTGACCCTAATGAAGACAATATGTATGACTTTAGTGAATATGTTATTGATCATGAAGAAGAAGACTTGGGTGTTAATAATAAGGTTGATGGTAATAGGTGCAATTGTTGAAACTGATGCTAATGGAGCAAGTACATTTACTGTAAATGCAAAAGAAGCAAAACCTGCCAATGTGGGTAGTGGGGACTTAACTTGGTGTAATGTGCTTAGTGAAGGGGTTGTTGAAAATGATGATGTATTGTATAGTGTTCAAGTTAATGCAACTGTGGAAGAAGAGATGCATGCACATCAAGTTTATATTGAAACTTTTAAGTGATGGTGATACTAACAGTGCTAGCTTATAGTTTGATATAAAAGACAACAATAAAAGTATTGAAGAATCCTAGTTAGATAAGTTAGATGATGAGGCTGTTAATAAGTACATAATTCTCTAAGAGGGAGTCTAGAACAAACAACTAATGAAGGCATGGTTACTCTAGTAAAAGGCCAAATGTTTGTGGATATTTGTCACTTCAGAGATCACCTTAAAGATTATGCAATCTAAAAAAGGATTTAAACTAAGAAGAGTGAAAAATAAGAAGAGGGAAATCACTTGTGTTTATGCTGAAAGTGAATGTCCATGGAAGATCCATGCTTCCCTAACATTTGATAAGGTCACCTAAAAGGTAAAAACCTATTCTTGCATCACATGTAAAAAAATTAGAGCATACACATGAGGCCAATTCATCTTGGATTGCAAGAAAATTGGAATCAATAGTAAAGGAAGCCTCTGATATACCAATTAGAATTATGGCCACTGAGTCAAAGAGAAAGTATGGAGTTCATTTTCTAAGGACAATGTTGTATAGGCTAGGTATAAAACTTTAAATGGGTTGAAGTTTGACTACAAACTGTGTTATGCCAAGCTCTATAACTATCGAGTTGTGCTGCTATAAGATAATAAATGAACTTTGGCTATAATTGAATATCACATGCCTAATCCTATTGGTCAAGTCCACTTCAAGAGATTTTTTTATTTTCTTTGATGCCACAAAGGTTAATTTTTTAAGTGGATGTAGGAGCTTCATTGGGCTTGATGGAACTCACTTAAAAAGTCATATAATGGTGTTTTACTAATTGCTATAAGAATGGATGAAAATAATTGAGCATGGCTTGTAGCATTTAGTGTTTGTGAGGGGTTATTCCTAAAGTTGGTTTTGATTCCTTGACCTATTCTATTAGCAAGTAGGTTTTGTGCATGGCTTAGGATGTGATTCATGTCAAACAAACAAAAATGGCTAATTCAGAGTGTTATTGAACACTTTCCTTAAACCATTCATAGATTTTATGCAAGGTATATATATGCCAACTTCAAGTCAGTGTATCCTAGTAAGTTATTGAGAATTTTGTTTTGAAGGGTTGCCAATAGCACAAATAAGGGAGATTTCATTATGGCAATGGATCAAATGAAGTTGTTAAATGTAGATGCTTATGCATGGCTACAAAAGATTGCACATCTTCACTGGTCTAAGTATGTCCTTGATGTATCCATCAAATATGATCATAACACTAACAATACAACACAGTCTTTCAATGGATAGATCAATAAATATAGATCAATGCCAGTGCTAACCATCTTAGAGGAAAAAAGATGAAAATTATGAAGAAAATAAAACAGAGATTTGATAAAGGCCTGAAATGGAATTATGCAATTTCTCTAACAGTGTTGAAGAAAATAAAACAAGGAAACACCAATAGCAGATATCTTGATATCATTGATGAGGCTAGTTATGAATTTGAGGTGTTAGATATACTAACACATTATGTTATAGATATTAATTAGAGGAAATATAGCTATGGTGCTTAGCAAATTTCTGGATACCTTTGCAAGGATGCACTAAAATATCTTACATATATGAGAGGTAATGTGACTGACTTTGTTGATTCTCAATTGAAGCAAGATGCTTACATAAAGACATATGCACTAAGGATTCATCCAATCCTCAATGAATCAGAATGGCCTGAAGTTGACAATATTGACATATTGGAGCCACCAATAATGCACAAGAAGTCTGGCAGGCCAAAACTGAAGAAAATAAAGGAACTTAAGAGACAACAGTAGCCAACAAAAGAAGTATGAGTTATAAGTACAATCTTTGCAACAAATTGGGACATAACAAAAGGACCCGCCCTCAAGGTACAAATAACAACAAGAACAAATTTATGGTAATGAAATTTCAATTTCTAAACAGAATAGGAATTCAGTTTTTTGTTCATAATGTGGTCTTCACTTTTACATACAACCATCCAAACAATGTAAGAACAACCTTTAAGGAAACATGATACTGAAGCAGGGACTTCTAACACTCATAGAGAAGTAGTAGAAACAGTATCCAATTCACAACAATGTTCCGTGCCTAACAGTAGTCAAGTCACACAATAAACCTCTCAGCAATCTTAGGATTAGCGTCAGATAATGATTGTAGCACAACTGTTTTTGGTTTCTGGTTGATAATACGTAGTTATCATCACAATAGATGGTAACAGCAGTAGATATCTTTAGTTTTTTTGTTGGTGTTACAAAGTAACCAACGATAGCAATAGATAGGTTTTTGTTTTTTACTAGTATTAGAAAATTGCAATCAAAGGTAACAATATGTTTTTGTTTTTTGCTGGTATTAAACTATAACTAAAGACAGCAGCAGATATGGTGGTGTTTTTGGCTGGTACTAGACTTTAACCAAACGCAACAGCATATTTGGTGGTGTTTTTTTTTGTTGGGAGTAGAATTTAATCAAAGACAGCAGTAGATTTTGTGGTTTTTTTTTGCTACTATTAGACTTTAACCAAAGGTAATAGCGGATATGGTGATGTTTTTGGCTGGTATTAAACTTTAACCATAGGTAGCAGCAGATTTGGAGATTGGTTTTGAAGAACCAGGGATTGTAGAAGGTGAATCAAGTGATATACCTTTGTCTTTGATTAACATTCTGCAATCTTTTTTGAATTGCAAATCTCTCTCTCTCTCTCTCTCTCTCTCTCTCTCTTTATATATATATATATATATATATTGAATATTTAGTATCTTCACTTGGATGCTTATAAATTGTAATGGTGATTATGTGCTATTATAAACTACAAACTATAAACTTTTGTACACAACAAGTTATGCAATGAAAATGTTTGAATTATAATCTTGCATATATGCACTTCGCAATTTTATTTAGTATCAAAGACTGCTAACAAATTGCAATGATAATGTTTGATCTCAATTCTTCAATTTCTACTTCTCTTGCCAGTTTAAATAATTATTGGTTCTCTTGATATCTAGAGAAGTTAATTATACATAGTTTAATTTCAAAGTACTAATAATATCTACTATTAAATGGTAATTCAAATTTCATTAACAGAGTCCTAATATTTACAATTCTAACTAGATCATTTCATGGAGGAGTTTGTTGCCAAGCCAATATTGATTGCAAAGTTGGATCATTACTTCAGAGCAAGATTGTAAATAAGTTGATTGGTTATAAGTTGGATCATTACTTTAGGGCATAAAGATTGTAACAAGTAGGATAATTACTTTATGGCATTTAGAGATTGTAAACAAACTACAATAAAAATTACAACATCGAGTGAATTACAAACCACACATAACTAATTTCATCAAACAAGCTACCATTACAACTAATTCGTTTACATATCATAACTATTAATATATTTTGCATATTGACAAACAAAATAAATTTTATTTGGATTTTTTTTACCCATCAATTGTGTCTGCTGCTTTATTACCACACAAGCACCTTCTGTCTTCAGCTTGATGATATAGCCATTAACATTGCTGCTTCCACTCGATGAAGCCATTAAGCCTAGCAATGGAACCAGAGTAAATAGCAATTTGAGGCAAAATTGACAACATTAGCACTTCAACTTCCCCAAGTTAATAAACACTAACAAACACACAATAAGTGACCATTGCTGCAATGGACAAATTTCACCTAGCCTGCTAAATGGTTTTAATTCCAAGGATGCAATCTGCTAAATGGTTGAAATTCTAAGGGTGCAAACTGCCTATTACCATATTTGGCCACTTTCACAAATGGGTTTGTTGCATAATATAAGTTGCAACAACAATGATGGTGTTTAAAGCTTTTTTTTCTGCCAAGTCAAGCAATGTCTTATATTATTCATCGAGGGCATATTGACACTTTTCAAAGATTCTGTCAAGTTCAAAAGTGACAGTTATGCAAGAGTAATTTTTGCCAATTTATGAATCATTTAACTTGAGACTGTCAATGGGCCATACTTGAGGAGAGGAAAATAAAATTTTCCCTTTTAAGAAAAATTAATGCTAAGCATCCCAAAAATTGATCTCAAATTGTATCTTAAAAGTGATGTATCAAGTAAATATTATGTGTAATAAATAATTTTAAAATTTATATTATTTCACCTTCTAAGGTCAACAATATGGTTATCGAATCGGATGTATTTATTGCATTGAATTGACTTATATTTTTTTCTTTTAAAAAAAAATAAAGATAAAATATTCATAATCAATTAGATACCACAAAAGTCAAGCCATATGGAATAAAGACGTTTTAAATATAAAATAAAAACGTTTTGATGTCGAAATTTGGCATAATGATGACAAAATACCCCACGAGGATGGGGCCCTGCCCCAACGGAATAATTTTTGTGAAAATAAGGTAGGGTATGAAAAAAATTATTCTCCAAATTATTATTGGGACAGGGATGAGATTAAATCTCCCCGCTCCATCCCTGCCCTGCGTCCCATTTTATACAAATATATTAAATATAATTTTTAGTATATAGTTATATAGTTTATTAATTTTTTATTTTCTAATGTGTATTTAACTAGGTTATCAAATAATATTTTAATAATATAATTTTAGTAATAAAAACTAAAAATATTTAACAAGAAAACCTAAAATCTAGTATAAGGCTTTTTACTTTTTAGTTAAGCCGTCAGTCATCATCAATTTTATTATTTTAGACTTTCATCAAACTTGCTCAATTGCTCTTTTTGTTCTCTTATCAAACTTACTCTCTCGTCTCTTGTAAAAATTTAATATTACAAAAAAAAATTGTTTTGATAGTATTTGAATCTGTAATTAGTACAAGTAGTAGATTTGTAAGTCTTTATTGTAGCAGATTATATCCAAATAAAGTAAAAGATTTGATGTGTTGCTCAAGATTAGTTATGGGATAAAATTAAAAAGTATACAAAATATAATTTTGTATTATTTGTAAAATTATATTATATTTTATTTAATTTAATTTTAACAAATTAGTTTTTATATGGTTTATTTTTATTATTAAAGTCAGATTCAAATTCTTTTACAAAAATTCAATGTTACATATTTATTGAAGATACTGATGAGATAAACTTTAGTATAATTTCTTATAAATTTAATTATGTTGAACTATTTATTACATTATCTCAATAAAATTAATAAAATGCTAAAAATAGTTTATTTATTTTTAAAAATTAAGTCTCAATTTTATGAATTTTAATAAGAGAAGATAAAGCAAATAAAAAAAAGACCAATGATATCAGGCACTAAAAATTATTTAAATTTTTTGTTTTATTTATTATTTACTTGAAAATTTATTTATTATTATTGAAGGATATTGTCATATTATTTTAATTTGTTAGTTTGTTTTCTTTTTATCATAATATAAATTAATTTTTTATTATTAAAATTTATGAATATAAATTCATATTTAATATTAATAAAAATAAAAAATAAGGTGAGGATGAAAATATTATTTCTCGTATGAAAATTCTTCGTTCCATAACCTTAAATTTTTATAAATAATAAGGTAAAGACTAAGCATAAAATAAAAAATAGGATTGAATATTAAAAAAAAAAAAAAAACCTCTCCCTGCCGCGGCCCAGTGCCATCCCCTTTCTGGCATGTCACATGTTTTGCGAGGTGACCTAACCATGGCTCATGGCCCATGGCTCATGGCCCATGGCCCATGGCCCATGGCCATGAACCTCTTTTATTCAAACACAGTTGAGCTCCGAGGAAGAGCCAAAAGCAAAGCAAAACCCCAGAACCAAAACAACTCGTACAAGTATCGTTCTTTGTATTAAAATTTTCCCACCTTACTAATAACTTGCGGCAAGTAAAGCTATACATTAGCTCATTATTTTCTTCTAATTTTTATCTCTTTATCTTCATTTAAAAGCAAAACAGCGGTATTATCCGGAGACTTCTTGATTAAGTCTTGACTTTGTTGTTGACTTCTTTCTTTCTTTTTCTTTTCTTTTTTTTTTCAAAACTATATTCCTAACAAAACAGAGATTTCAAGGACAAGAAGACGAAGTAGATTAACTAAAAAATGCTAGGTTGTCTGTCTATCAAATCCTCGTCAGCTGCTTCATCGGCAACGACCAGCCTCCATGCTCAGCAGCCGCTTTCCGGAGGTATTAACATCTTTTATCTGTTCGCATTAATGTGTGAATGAATTTTATTTGAGAGGTTTATTTAGATTTTCATCATGGGGGAGTTAAGTTATGAGATGGTTAGTTAAGAAATGGGCTGTTTAAACAATGATAGGCGACCGAAATGGGAAATTTTTTGTTGGCCAAACTGGTTTATATGCACCAGCAACTCAGTCATAGTTTGCTTTGATTTTTCCTTTCGTTTCTTTTTCCATTGTTACCTGATTATTGGCAAATCTGAATGTCAGGATATAACTTGGCACAGAAAGAGCTCATAGTATCTTTTACGATTAAATTAATAAGGCTTGTTTGTTCAATACAGTTTCTTATTTTTCGAAGGAGCGGAACTGTAGATTGCACCAAACATTTTTCTTTATGATTCTCAGTATTTAGTGCTATTATTGCTGTGTTTTAGATTAAGAAGAATTGAGGCATTCATTAGTCACTAATAAATCAAAATTCATCATTGGATAACATTTTTTTCATGAATGTTTTGTGTTTCTCTTTTGTTTTTGACAAATTTCATTTTCTTAGGTTAAAAAGAGAAAATTTCTCTTTGTATGCAGGCTTTGTCCTGCTTTTTTATTTTTCTTTTCATGTAGTAGAGAATGAACAAAATTTATGTGGACTAAAAACAAATGATGAATTTGTTTATGCAGCAACAGGGAATTCAACAGAGGGTTCTCCCAATATGAGCAGTCAGCAATCACCCACATTTAACCTTACTGAGGCATATCTCTCTATTCAGACCCCTTCCTACCATGAGATATTATCGCAGATTCACATTCTTGACCCCAACTACAGGAACCATCAGAATTTTGATCAAAGCCAAGTTCAAGTGCAGATTGAACATATAAATGAAGATGAGGATACACACCAACTGCTTTTATCAAAAATTCTCCAACCCGACAAAGAATGCGTGAAAGAGGCTCTTAGCCATGCTGGGTCTGATGCCCTGGCAAGCCTTTTCTCTACTTCCTTCAATCATAGCGAGAAGACCTCCAGCCTCTGCCTCCTCCTCCTTCAAAGCATTTACCATACACGTACTTTCTATCAACCTATCTATGAGCTCCTTGACAATTTGCCTCTGGACCATCACTCCATCACTCAATCACAATGTGATAAGGCATTTGAAGTCTTCCTCCAATTTAACAGTGTTGACAACCCATTTTGCAGCCCTCACTCTCCTAAACTTCATGAAATGCACTGTTGCTTTTCTGATTTGAAACAACAACTTGACAATAATATCAGAAAATCTTGCTCCAGAGTTCGTCTTCTTCAGTTTGTTACTCTTGGTTCCACTGTTTGTATCATTGGCACAGCTGTTGCAGTTATTATAGCTGCTGTGGTTATTGCTACTCATGCACTTGTTGCCATCGTTGCTGGCCCCTTGTGCACTGCACATTTTTCTCATAATTTTACTAAAAAGGATCTTGCCAAAGTTGCACAACTTGATGCTGCCAGGAAGGGGGCTTACGTGTTAAAACAATATCTGTACAATATTGACCGGCTTGTTGATGCAACATGTACTTCCATTGAGGGGGACAAGCAGCTTGTACAGCTGGGACTGCACGGAGGCAAAGACAAGCATTCAGTTCAAGAAGTGGTGAAACAGTTAAGAGATAATCAGCTTAATTTAACAAACCGGCTCAAGGATCTTGAGGAACATATATGCCTGTGCTTTAAGACCGTCAATTGGGCAAGGTCCTTGCTGCTTCAAGAGATCCAGCTTAACCAAACCCGTAATCCCTAACCAATTCAAGTTATTTATTTATTTTTTCCTCGTCATTTTTACAGATATATTATCCATTTTCAGTATGAATGATTCCTTAACTCATTTTAATGTGTTCCCCAACCCTTGACAAAGTAGTAACACCAATGCCCTTCTTTTGACATGGGGCTTTGTTAGTTCCTGCATAGATCAAGTTGCCAATGCAAAAATCATCAAGAAGAATACCTGGTTTATTCTTCAATGTTTCAACCATCCTTTTTCTCTGCTCCAAACTATAGTTAAATTTTATTTGTCTTAATAGCTGATTTTTTTCATATGCAAATTGGATGATATTCATTTACATTTGATGATAGTGGCACTCACCTTCCTGTGCTAATTTGATGATAGTGACATGTAACAATATTGTATCATCTTAGAAATACTATCTTTCTTCTTGCTTAATATTCTTAGAATTTTTTTAAGCAGCCACCAATTCGTTGCATTTTGAAGTTATTAGTAGAAAAGTAGTCTACCTTAGACCATGCAAGGGTGAAATTCTTATTATTAGAAAAGAAGCATAAATGCCTCCTATGACCACAAAACAGAAATTTTATTTTCTAATTTTCACCTCTTTGTTGATCATGATGGTCAAAGAAGTTCAAATCTCTGATATTATGGTTTTTGTTCTCAATCACAATGCTGGTTACATGAAAATATTTCTCATCTACAGTGCTTGGTTCCTTTGTCAAATGTCAATCAATTGGAAATGAGCATGCTAAATCTTCATGTTTCCTTAATGTGCATCAGGCATATACTTGCTTGATTCCTTACTAATTTATGGTTCTTTTTTTATATATATTTTTTTTCTTTCCCTTCCCTCTCCTTCATTCCCTTTTTCTAATTTTCTGAACATTGCATGTGCTTCTGTCTTTCTAAAAGAATGATTGGGAATCCAAGTCGAGAGTGGCATGTATTTCCACGGTGCTCGGCGGTCCCAGAAATAAGTCTTGGATACCTTGAATTCTTGAGAAAGGTTAAGCATATGGATTCACTGTCTGTGATGCAGCTAAGTGATACTATTCAATGGGGGGTGGATAGATTTTCATCAGAAATGACCAAAACCAATGGATTCAGTTCACCATGGAACATTTGCAAATTCTGAACTAGACATCTCCTTGCCATTTGCCATTAGATCCTAAATTTTTTACTCTTTTAAACCAAAAAATTAAAAGGGAATTTGAAATTATTCTGATAAATTAATGCTTAATGTTTTAATTTTTACTGTAAATCATCCGCGTACATGTTACAAGTAGAATGATTTCAGTATCAATACCTGTATTTTTACATTTAGTATTTCGGCATTTTCTCTCAACTGACTTGCCAATATACTTTTCCCCTTTCTAAAATATATAAACATTTGTTTCAACTCGTAATAGTTTAATGTATTTTTTATTTTATATTTTTGCATTTGTCATCACTTGTTGGACGATAGAATGGTATAATTAAATTATTTAAAAAATTATGAACATTTATTATTACCGGATAGATTATGGAGGATGAAAATTTTGAAATAATTGTTTGGGATGTGAGATATATTTTATTAAGAGTAATTTTTATTATTTTTTTAAATTACATCATATTATAATATTAATATTACATCATATACTATTGATATTATAATCAAGTTATATTATTAAATAATTTTTAAAAGAAACACATATAATTTTAAAAACACATTCTACTTAAATTATGTTGCTAAAATTATCAGAACCAATGCGTATAATTTTAAATACATTTTAATCAAATTAAAAAAACTTTTAATGAATCAATTGCTCTGATCAAAATTCAAACCCCTGTGCGCTTGTATGATGATGCAATAACCCGGGCGCATTTTAATCCTGCTTTTGTAACCACCCGAATCAAGCTTCAAAGTCTATAATATAACATAGAGAGATGAAAATACACGTGCTATAACAATTGGAATGTGCTTATTACTTCGAATTGAGGAATGGGATTCAGCTAAGGAATAATTTCTACATTTACTTGGCCAATTAAATTTGAGAATGGAAATTCAATATGTGAGCTTTATGTAGGATCCACACTTAAATGAGAGGGAGAACGGAAATTGGAATCCCTCATCCCCTTTTGATTGCAAATAAGGGAATGAGAATGTGTTTCAAGATTACTCATTTGTTTTTAAAATTTATTTAATTTAAGAGAATAAAAAAAGAAGAAAATAAATGTATATATATATTTAAAACTATTATCTTTATTAGAAAAAATATTATTTTCAGAGTTTGAGAATATATGTTTTAATAAATATCATATTAGTCCTTATCGTTAAAAGGATTTTTTTAAATGGTTGTTGTTCGAGGATAAAATAGTATTTTTAATCTTTCTCAATAAATTTGTCAAAATATCAATTCAAAAAATTAAAAGACAGATTCATTAATTACATAATGAATAAAATAAAATAATTTTTTTAAAAATATAATAAAATGATACATGTCATAATATGATAAGTTCATGATGACACGTGTCATCATGTAATTGTTTATTTTTTAATAAATATATTTTTAAGAAATAAATATTTTTAAAAATAAAGTGATAAATTATATATTTTTTAAATATTTTTAATAAAAAGACATGTATCATAATATGATTAATAAAAATGAAACGTATCTTTATGTAATTAATTTATATTTTTAATAAACATATTTTTTTGAAGAAATAAATATTTTTAAAAGTAAACTAATAAATATATATTTTTAATAAAAGAACATGTGTTATAATATAATTAGTTACAAATGACATATGTCATCATTTAATTAGTTTATATTTTAATAAATATTTTTAAAAATAAAATAAATAACAAATAATTTAAATATTTAAAGTCCAACATCGCCAAAAAATGGTACGATCAACCACCAATTTTAGGTAACAGTGGGACACTAATAAAAGTCAAATTTTATATTATTAAACTCTATTTTTTCTGATTTACATAATTGTAAGATTAAGTTTTTTACAAAAAAAAATAAATAGAAAATGGCTAAAAATGGTGGGGAGGGGCAGTGACTTGCACCTCCCCCACCTATGGATAAGTAGGTTGTCGATCTATTTATAGTTGGGGGTAATGCAAGTCCTTCCCCTCCCCCTCCTGTGTTTGACAGCGAGCTATGGCTGTTGCAGCCTCTTCCCACTATTTTTTACCACATTTCGATTTTTTTTAATAAAAAATATCCTACCATTATACAAATTAAAAAAAATAGAGTTTAATAATATAAAATTTGATAACTTTTATTGTTAGAGTGTTACCAGAAAATGGTGGCTGGTGGCCAGCTAGTTCGCCGTTTTAGACTACAGTGCTAGTTCTGTTTTAATTTTTTATTTTGTATTTAATTTATTTATTTTTAAAAATATTTAATAAAAATATAAACTAATTACATGATAACACGTGTTATGATAATTGGTAGACATTTGACTCAAGGGTATTACGATAGAAATAGCAAAAAAGTAACCATTTAACAAAATCTTTTTAACAGTAGTAAGGATGACAAAATCCATATCTGAATCTGTGTTTTGCTCAACTCAGATCCGAATCTAGATTTTTTTAGGTCTCAAGACCAAGGTTTAGCTCAATTATTTTTTAGTTGGGTTAGATCCAGGTTAAGCCCAATTTGTTTAAATTTTTTTTTTATTATTTTAGTAAATTTTAAACTTTTAGAGTATTTATTTTATAAAATAATTATTAGATTTGTATTTATAGTTTGTATTGTATAATTTATGTTTATAGTTTAATATGTATAATTTATTTAAGTGAGATGTATAATTTGCTTTATATTTTAAAATATATTTTTATCCTTATTACAATTTTTTTTTCAAGTTTTTAGGTTAAATTTAAACTTTTGGGACATTTATTTTGTAAAATAATTGTTAGATTCATATATATCAAAGATTAGAAATTAATTTAATTTTTTTAAAAATAAAAAAAGCCGGATCAATGCTAAATCCAGGCTGACCCCAGATCCTAATTTCTCAAAAAATTAGGATTCAAATCTTTTTGAGCCAGGCTGGGTTCCGAATTTTTTCAAATTTGAATCTCGATTCGAGCTTTTTTGTCATCCCTAAGCAGTAGAGACTAATGTGATATTTATTGAAATATGAGAGACTAAGTTGATATATACTCATAAATTCAGGGACTAAAATGTTATTTTTTATTTTTATTATTATGAGATTAATAATAAGACACTATTTAGAAGATAAATTAATGTCCCAATTTAATATATGAAAATAATATCAATATAATAATTAAATATATTATTATTGTTGTTGTTGTTGCTGTTGTTATTTTTTATTATTATAATAGTAAATTAATTTAATAACATTACTATTAGATATATAACTATTGCTATTATATTAAACCTCTATTTATTTTTAAAAATTATTTTTATATTATTTAATATTTTAAAAAATTCTTATGATTATTATATTATTATTTTTTAATAAAATTATTATTATGTATTAATTTAATTTTAAAACATACACTTCAACATTCAAAACAAGTAGTTTTAAAGTTGTAAATCATATACAAAGGTAAGATAAATTTCTATTATCGTGTTATCATATGTATAAATTGAAATGATGGATTTTTTTGAAGTTTTACTTATTTTGAAATGTATTAGTATTAAAATATAATCTTATAATGTAGTGAAGTTTTGGAGAAAAATGAGGCGTTGAGAGAGAAAATTTACAAAATCTGGGTTGGATCTAGAAAATCAAATCTATGAAAAATTCGCGCAACACATTCTCATGAGCAAGAATGGAGGCACGAAACGCCATTTTGGGAGCATTGAACATGCCTAATTGTCGCGCCTCTCACGCTTCATGTACTATGCAGCTTCTCGTGCTACTCTACAGTTTAGAGTCGCCTTTTTATACAATTTGAATGGTTTTTTTAATAATATTTTTGTTTTAAGTCCCATGGAGTATGAGTCAATCATTGTTTGTTTCAGAGAAATATGGCAGAGCTCTAGTGACGAATAAGATATGTTGAATATAATAACTTCACTATTTTAATTTTAAACGATATGAATTATAAAGATATTTTAAATAATGTATATTGTGCAATTAGAGTTGACAATATAGAGTATAATGAGACTTTAAAAATCTCAATTTATACAACAAAGATTAGGTTGGGACTAATTGAGATTAAAATAATAATGATGCTCGATTCTTTTTGGAGGCCAATAGAAAATAATTTTATTTTTTAGGTGTAACAGTGGATCTTATAGCTCACATGTATAAAGAAGATGCACAGGCTAGAAGTGTTAACAGGATGGAATTCTAATACATTTTATTTTGAAAATAGTTTCATAATATATCTATTATATGTATGCATAATGCAACGATTCAAATGCTTGAAAGCAAAGTTGGCATAATCCAAGAAATTGAGTTAGGTGTGTTGTCAGGGATGTAATATATGTGAATATATACATGTGCTATTGTGTCTATTGTCTATTATATGTATCATATATGAATTTAAATACTGCGGAAGCGTGAAATATATAATAAACACAATAAATTAATAAATTAATCATATTAATATATTAAAAAGGTTTGAGAACTCACGTCAACGTGTAATATTACACACGTATATCCCTGGAGTTTGCATAGAGATCAACTCGTGGACAGTTCTAGTCACCAACTTGGTAGGCTTGGTGAGCTAGGACAGCAGTTCTATATCCAGCACGGGATTAACTCTTAATTCCTAAAATGGTCGGGTGTGTGTTTATATCATTTTCTCTAAAAGAATAAAAAATGGAGAATTTGAAGTAATTTACCATTGCTTCAATTGAAAGCATAAAGTAAAATGAAACAATTTCATTTTTTTCCTAATTCTTTTTCTTTTTCTTTCTCTATTTCTCTTCTCTGTCTCTCGGCCACACACTTCTCCTTCTCTCTCTCTCTTTATATATATATATTTATATAATAAAATATTTATATAATAAAATATTAATATAATATAAATAATAATATAATGTAATGCGTGCCAACTATTTAGAAACCAAATATAATAATAGTATATAATCTAATATAATAATAAGCAAGAATAATTATTTAACAATTAAATAATCATAGTGTAAAATAATTATTTTGCCCCTTATAAATAGTTACAAAGTCTACCCCTTAGTGGGTCCCACTATATTCTACATTTGGGTAAACTCAATCGAGGGTTCACAATGTGCCACGTGTCATTATACAATTAAATAATAATAATTATTGACTAATTATTGTATTTAACACTTAAATACAGACGCGCACACATTTTCGTGATAGTACTGATTATTGCTGGATTAAATAATTTAATCTGGCATGCTGCCCCAGTGCACAATGAGTATACTCCATATCGTGGGACTCCTAAGTTCATGCCCAATTCGTCAAATAGAACTATTTCATAAGTCAGTGAGCAATGCCCCATACACACATTACGGATATTACAAATCAGTGCATTGAACCATGCAAGTTGATGTTACAACGCATACATATTGTCATTCTATTATGATATCCTGGATGTACGGGGATATAGATTATCACCATCAAATTTCCTTTTGCTCATTTATGTCTTATCTCCAGACTTGTATCTCACTGAACAATATATGCAAACTTATTTGCCATATTGTTCTACCCTGGCGAAACTCTTTCCCAAGATTAATGCTTGTGGCAACAAGACTTTCTGATATACAGCCTCGAAGCATCTGGATATCAAACTCCCTAAGCAAGTTGACGGATCCCATATCTGTACTCACCAGACTCCATAAGCATCGAACCACACCCAGCGGTTACACCATAAAAGGTCTGTGACATGCGTGGAACCAAAGCATGGTGGATAACTTACAAGCCCACTGTGATACTTGATGGTTATTTTTGTATATCACAAACTAATGCAAGTATACGTTATCGCAACAAGTAATATATGATACGTAAAGTATCGATCCCACGAGGAATTGTTATTACTGCTTGCTAAGTACTAAAATTATGTTCTCCTATTCTTATTCAAGCTATTAGCAATTCAATGATTTTTTTTATCCAAACTAACTAAACAAAAAGAATAATTACAAAAAATGAGCAAATAGAACAAACGTGATAGCACAAATACTCAAATGCCTAGGATTACAACAATCCTTCAATACCTCACTTGAATTCAATTACTCCCTTTAGAACTATTAATATGAATGTTAACCAAGAACTCTAATATCCTCACAAGCCTCTTTTGATGGTTAAGTGAGTATATCTCATTCAATCAATTATCTATATGTCTATGATAATCAGATTGAAATAAGATTCATTAAGTTCAAATCTCTAAATGGTCATATATGCCATATGAGTATATTTCTATCTCATATAGAACTAATGCTTTTACACAATGATCATACATCAATTTATCTATCCATGGCCAACACAAAATTCTCTTTTTCAAGTTCAATAAGGTTTCTAAATCAATCTAATACATTGTCATGTAATTAGAAACATTAAGTATAGAACAAATTGAACAATTCAATGCCAATATGACAATTAAGGGAAAATAATCAATCCAAGCTACATATAAGTTTACATTGTAATCCTAGCAATAAAATTTAGTTCATAATTGAAAACATAAGTTTAGAGCATCTAACAACATCATTATACATGTTGGAATCAACAACAAATACGAATTTGAAGAGAAGAAGAAATTTCCCTTGATGCAATGGTGATGTTTTTCCTCCAAAAATATAGAAATTCTTCTTCTTCCTCTTGATTTTTGCCTCTTGTTGTTGATTCTTGCTTCCAAATCCCAAATAAAATGTTTATTTTCGTGCTCTCTAATACCCAAAATAGTATTTTTTGTTGTTATCGGAAACCCTAGGCGTGATGAGCCTCCTCCCTCCTAAATAGGCGAGTTGAGAGAGGTATTTAAACATCCGCACGGGCACTGCGGCGCTGGGGGTTCAGCACCGCAGCGCTGGGCATGAGCATCAGGTATTCCCAAAGTTGCTGAGCGTCGCGGCGCTGGGTACTGAGCGCTGCGGTGCTCACTTGTTGATCTGAGCGCTGCGACGCTCAGCGCTGGGCGCTGCGGCGTCCAGCCACTTGCTGTGCTACTTTCGTATTTTGAGCGTAACTTCTTCGTTTGACATCCGATTTGCCTCTCGTTTGTTCCTATGCGTCATATTTTCTATCATGCACTTATTTATGATCAGAAAACACAATTAAATAGCCAAATATGTATGATTTAAAGCTGAAAACAAAAGTTTGGTACACATATTACTAGTGCTTTTACGACCCTATCAATACTCAGGTCAAAGGACCATGTATATTACTCAACTCGAGAGAACCCTTCATTGATGGCTTATATAGAATGTCTATCGGAGGTCCTCATGAGTCTATCTCATATCCAGTCTTAACTGGATACCCATATGTTAATACGAGCTCCAAACTTACCGTCGACTAGGAACGACCATCTATACCCTATAAGTATGACATATGCTGATCTATATTTACAGTATCCACCAACAGACCCGCATTGACAAAAATATATTAGGAACAATTATTCGAGAACATACTTGCGCAACTAGCATTTTCTGACACCTGATTGTAACTCTTACAGCTATGCAATTACTAGTATATTCTCAAGTCTATGTCCCATTACAGACAAGGTTCCAACTCTTGGATCTGCTGAGTATTATAACCAGCTAACACTTAACTGTTGACACATCCAGAATATAGAAGTTATTCCCAAGTGCAGGATTGTCGAAGTAATAAATAACCCGATGAGAACGAGGTCGATCCACAGGGAAGTAGAATTAAAATTACAAATTATAAACACTTTAAAGATAATTAATGTAATATAAGATGTTTGCAAATATTATTTCAATTAACCAATTCAAATAAAAAACTAAGGTTACGGGGATTCACTCTTGGCATAAGAAGTAAGAATATATTTAACTTTTAATTTTTTTATAACTCAATTGGAATCCTCACACAAAGGAGGTTCCAACCGGAAAATATAGCAATTAAAGTTCATCATCATTTATATATTGATTAGTATTTATTTCTTTCAATTATTATACACCAAATCTTATAAATGAGTTCAAGTATTTATTATGCCAATCTTTATATTTGTCTACAATAAATCAAGACTCACACTTTACAAGAAATGTTATATATACCAAATCTTGTAAATGGTTTCAAGAATTTATTGTGCCAAGTATTAAGTTTGTCAATAATAAATCAAGAATCACCACTTTAGAAGAAAGGGTATTAATTCTACAAACAAAATAAATACATCATATATAAGTTTGCATAACTTAAAAATGAAGCATTAAATTCATGAATAAATATTAAACATATCTTATAACTTTGCCAAGAGCTTCACCCTTTCACCTTAGCTTAAAGAAAATTATTTGAACATAATAATTAAAAGAAAAGAAATGGAAGAATAAATAATATGATTTAATAGTAAACAAGAGAAATAAATTTACAAAGAAATGGATACAAAGGATAAGTATTTTGAACTAAATTCTAACTTTCTAATTACATTCTTTAGGCATAAACAAGCCACCTATTTATAGAAAAACATGGATAAATCGAGACAAATTTGGAGGGAACCACTTGGTTGATGAAAGTCAAGAATGGTGGCAAAATAATTTGCATTCATTATCACTTGGGCACCCACATGATTATCCAATTTGGAATTGATGTGATCCGAATTAGCTGTCACTAAAAATATAACAGTTGTATATAAGTCTCTTATCTTTCCAAATTGAGTAATCGTATACATATTAGATACGTATTTCTATAGTTATGGGCCAAATACTGATAACTGTTCAAACTGGGCCTGTACTGCAGATCAATTCTGTTCTAGGCTATTTTTTACCCTCTAAACACTCGAATTTCCAATACTTTGTGAAATACAATATGTTAGCACATTAAGTCAGCTCTGCACAAGATCAAGAATCACCTCAATTGGATCTTTAAGTATAAAGTTATGCCCATTTTACCAAACCTGCCACAAAACAGTTAAAAGATAATTAAGTACAACAATTATCTTGTAATACACTAGTAATACAAAACAATCATGTAAAACTCTTATTAAATGTGTAATTTTAAGTGTTCATCACACCCCCCAACTGGCTTATTGCTAGTCCCTAGCAATTCGAGCATAAATAAAATTTGAACACTACCTAAGTATTTCAAACAAAACGTCAGTTTAAAATCACAATCGCTATAAAGGTTATTTCAATCATAACTTCTAAAAATATTTTTGTGTGTGTGTGAATTAAGCCAAAGCCTTCTTACCACAAACCACAACATATATAGCCTTAAAAATGTTCCAAGTAAAAGCCTTAACTCCATATCCTTACAGGTGAATAACTTGTTTAATGGCTTAGGATTTCACTCATGGAGTTGAAAAACAGATAATCGCTCAAGAAAAAGTTATATTTAAGGACAAACAGACATATTGAGGGATAATATTAATCCTAGATTTTCTCTACGTTGCTATCTTTAAATCTCATTACATTGTGTTTTTATTTTTATATTTTCTACATTCATTCTTAGATTTTTATTTATCTGAATAATTATTAGGAAGACATAATTTTAGTAATTGGTTTAAAAAGAAAAAATTATCCCTGTGAGTTCGACATCCGACTTATTTAGTCTCTTTATTATTTGCATACGATAGTGTATACTTGCACTTAATTTTATGATATAGAAATATCGCATCAGGAGGTAGTTTTGGATTAATGGGACGTGTGGCAACTGCTGCACAAAATAGTGGCAGTCGAGTTTTGGGTATCATACCAAAAGCTGTAGCTGTTGGAGACATTGTAGGAAAAACAATTGGGGATGAGTTACAGGTATCATCAATGCATGAACGATGTTTATTCTTTGGATCAATATTAGTTTATCTGTCTGTCCTTAAATATAACTTTTTCTTGAGCGATTATCTGTTTTCCAACTCCATGAGTGAAATCCTAAGCCATTAAACAAGTTATTCACCTGTAAGGATATGGAGTTGAGGCTTTTACTTAGAACATTTTTAAGGCTATATATGTTGTGGTTTATGGTAAGAAGGCTTTGGCTTAATTCACACACACACAAAAATATTTTTGGAAGTTATGATTGAAATAACCTTTATAGCGATTGTGATTTTAAACTGACGTTTTGTTTGAAATACTTAGGTAGTGTTCAAATTTTATTTATGCTCGAATTGCTAGGGACTAGCAATAAGCCAGTTGGGGGGTGTGATAAACACTTGAAATTACACATTTAATAAGAGTTTTACATGATTGTTTTGTATTACTAGTGTATTACAAGATAATTGTTGTACTTAATTATCTTTTAACTATTTTGTGGCAGGTTCGGTAAAATGGGCATAACTTTCTACTTAAAGATCCAATTGAGGTGATTCTTGATCTTGTGCAGAGCTGACTTAATGGGCTAACATATTGTATTTCACAAAGTATTGGAAATTCGAGTGTTTAGAGGGTAAAAAATAGCCTAGAACAGAATTGATCTGCAGTACAGGCCCAGTTTGAACAGTTATCAGTATTTGGCCCATAACTATAGAAATACATATCTAATATGTATGAGATTACTTAATTTGGAAAGATAAGAGACTTATATACAACTGTTATATTTTGAGTGACAGCTAATTCGGATCACATCAATTCCAAATTGGATAATCATGCGGGTGCCAAAGTGATAATGAATGCAAATTATTTTGCCACCATTCTTGACTTTCATCAACCAAGTGGTTCCCTCCAAATTTGTCTCGATTTATCCATGTTTTTCTATAAATAGGTGGCTTGTTTATGCCTAAAGAATGTAATTAGAAAGTTAGAATTTAGTTCAAAATACTTATCCTTTGTATCCATTTCTTTGTAAATTTATTTCTCTTGTTTACTATTAAATCATATTATTTATTCTTCCATTTCTTTTCTTTTTATTTAGTTTTATTATGTCCAAATAATTTTCTTTAAGCTAAGGTGAAAGGATGAAGCTCTTGGCAAGGTTATAAGATATGTTTAATATTTATTCATGAATTTAATGCTTCATTTTTAAGTTATGCAAATTTATATATGATGTATTTATTTTGTTTGTAGAATTAATACCATTTCTTCTAAAGTGGTGATTCTTGATTTATTATTGACAAACTTAATACTTGGCACAATAAATTCTTGAAATCATTTATAAGATTTGGTGTATATAACCTTTCTTGTAAAGTGGGAGTCTAGATTTATTGTAGACAAATATAAAGATTGGCATAATAAATACTCAATCCAACCAGTTGATATTATTGTTATCACCTTGTTTACTAAAGAAAAAAAAAATTTATCATGAAAGGCTTTAATTTTAGCTTTATGAATTTTTGAATTCTCATATGCATAATTTCTCAATTCTTCAAGTTCATTTATTTGTAATTTACGTATATGTCCAGCAGAATCAAGATTTTCATTGAAAGTTTTACTAGCCCAGTAGGCTTTATGCTCAAGTTCCACAGGTAAGTGACAAGATTTTCCATAAACTATCCTATAGGGAGACATACCCAATGAAGTTTTAAAAGCAGTTCTATAAGCCCACAGTGCATCATTTAGTCTTAAAGACCAATCTTTGGGATTTGGGTTTACAGTTTTTTCTAAAATTTGTTTTATCTCCCTATTTGCTAATTCAACTTGTCCACTTGTCTGAGGATGATAAGGGGTGGCAACTTTATGAGTAATACCATTTTTTTTTTACTAATGTTTCAAATGGTCTATTACAAAAATGCTTACCCCCATCACTTATAATGGCTCGAGGGATTCCAAATCGACTTAAGATATTTTCTTTCAAAAATTTCATAACTGTTTTATGGTCATTATTTCGACATGGAATAGCCTCAATCCATTTTGAGACATAATCTACTGCAACTAAGATATACGTAAATCCAAATGATAACGGAAATGGTCCCATAAAATCTATCCCCCAACAATCAAAGATTTCAATAACAAGAATGGGGTTTAAAAGCATCATGTTTCGTTTTGAAATTGATCCCAACTTTTGACAATTTTCACAAGTTATACAAAATGCATATGTATCTTTAAATAAAGTGGGCCAATAAAATCTACACTGCAAGATTTTTGCAGCTATTTTCTTTGATGAGAAATGTCCTCCACATGCTTCAGAATGACAAAATTCAATAACTTTATTTACCTCATTGTCGGGTATGCATCTTCGAAATATTTGATTATGACAATATTTGAAGAGATAAGGATCATCCCAATAAAACTTTCTCACCTCAGTAAAAAATTTTCTTTTATCTTGAGCATTCCATTGAGGTGGCATTTCTCATGTTACAAGAAAATTAATAATATTAGCATACCAAGGCATTGTAACAGTAGAAAATAAAAATTCGTATGGAAAAGAATCATTAATAGGTGTTATTTCTGTTGATGAATCTGGTGTGAGTCTTGATAAGTGATCTGCAACAACATTCTCAGCTCCCTTTTTATCCTTTATAATGATAATAAATTCTTGAAACAATAGAATCCATCAAATCAGCCTTGGTTTTGCATCATGTTTTGACATTAAGTACCTCACAGCAGCATGGTCAGTAAATACAACAGTTGAGGAATCAATTAAGTAAGAACGAAATTTGTCTAATGCAAATATTGCAGCAAGTAGTTCTTTTTCAGTTGTTGTGTAATTCATTTGTGCACTGTTTAAAGTTCTACTTGCGTAATAAATGACATAGGATTTACCTTCCTTTCTTTGTCCCAATACAGTACCAATAGCGTAGTCACTAACATCACACATGAGCTCAAAAGGTAAAGACCAGTCAGGAGATTGTATGATAGGAGCAGATGTTAAGAGGCCAATTAATTTTTCAAACGAATTTTGATACTCTTGAGTCCACTTAAATGATACATCTTTTGCTAAGAGGTTTAGATATAGCACTAAAGTTTTTTATGAACCTTCTATAAAATCCAGCATGTCCTAAAAAGGATCGAACTTCTCTGACTGTTTTTGGTGGAGGCAAATGTGTAATGAGTTCGACTTTTGCCTTATCCATATCAGTTCCTTTAGAAGATACTATATGTCCTAAAATAATTCCAGAAGTAACCATGTAATGACATTTTTCCCAATTCAATACAAGACTTTTTTCTTCACATCTTTTTAAAACATTTTCTAAGTTTTCAAGACAATTATCAAAAGAATTCCCAAACACAGTTAAATCATCCATGAAAACTTCTAAATAATGCTCAATCATGTCACTAAAAATGCTTAACATACATCTCTGAAATGTTGTTGGGGCATTACAAAGTTCAAAGGGCATTCTTCTAAAAGCAAAGGTTCCAAAAGGGCATGTGAATGTAGTCTTTTCTTGGTCCTCTAGTGCTATGGGAATTTGATAATAGCCAGAGTAACCATCTAGAAAGTAATAGTAGGGATGTCCTGCTACTTTTTCTATAATTTGATCAAGGAATGGTAAAGGAAAATAGTCTTTTCTAGTGGCCGAGTTCAACTTTCTATAATCTATGCACATCCTCCAACTAGATGAGACTCGAGTTGGTATTAACTCACCTTTTTCATTTTCAATGACTGTGATTCCAGATTTTTTTGGTACTACCTGAGTAGGACTTACCCACTTACTATCTGAGATAAGATAGATGATTCCTACTTCAAGTAATTTGAGAACTTCAGCTCTCACTACCTCTTTCATATGTGGATTTAATCTCATTTGAGGTTGTTGGGAAGTTTTGACATTATCCTCTAGGTGTATTCTATGTGTGCAAATCAAAGGATTGATACCATTTATATCTTTTAAAGTCCACCCAATTGCATTTTTATGCATTTTCAATAATTCAATCAACTTACCTTCTTGTTCATTTGTGAGTGTAGAAGAGATTACCACCGGGTAAGTTTGTTTCTCTCCAAGAAATGCATATTTCAGTCCTTCAGGCAAAGGTTTTAACTTTAACTTTGAAATTTCATTCTGTTTATCCTCATTTTCTCCCAATTCTTCAAACTTTAGTTTCCATCTTTTATTTTCAATCACCTGTGCACAATCAAGTAAAGAACATATATTAGAGATTTCAGGATCTAATTGTATATTTGACTCAAATAAATTTATTAAACACATTTCTAAGGGATCGGTAGAACTCCCTTTTTGAATATGATCCTCTACAATCGTTTCAATCATGTCGCCTTCTTCACTTTCATCCTCTCCTTCATATAGTTGCTTATACATATTGAAAACATTGAGTTTAAGTGTCATGTTTTCAAATAAAAGCTTCATTACTCCATTTCTGCAATTAATCAAAGCGTTAGAAGTTGCTAAAAATGGACGACCTAAAATAACAGGTATCGGATTATATCCTTTGACAGGTTCTGTGTCCAAGACAATAAAATCCACAGGATATATGAATTTATCAACTTGAACTAAAACATCTTTCACTGTCCCTCTTGGTACTTTTATTGATCTATCGACAAGTAAAAGAGTTACAGATGTTGATTTTAACTCCCCGAGATTGAGCTGCTGATAAACTGAATACGGCAATAAATTCACACTAGTACCAAGATCAAGTAAGGCTTGTTCAATTTTATGACTTCCAATAATACATGAAATTGTAGGACAACCAGGGTCTTTATATTTCAAAGAATTATTGTTCTGAAGAATGGCACTTACTTGTTTAGCTAAAAATACTTTCTTTTTCACATTCAGTTTTCGCTTTACTGTGCATAAATCTTTCAAAAAATTTGCATAAGAGGGAACCTGTTTAATAGCATCCAGTAAAGGAATATTAACTTTTACCTGTTTGAAGATTTCAAAATTTTCAAGATTGTGATTCATCTTCTTAGTATTACGTAATGCATGAGGAAATGGAGGTGGAGGTTAGGGTTTGGTGTTTTCTTCATTAGATGTAGGCTCAACACTTTCCTTACCCTTAGAGATTGATTCATCACTCTCATGAGATTCAAGAATTTCTTTTTCAACAATTTTACCACTCCGAAGAGTGATAACTGCTTTAACTTGATCGATGTGTTGGCTTCCTGAACTACATGCATTTGAGTTATGTTGACCTTTGGGGTTTGGCTGTGGTTGAGAAGGAAATTTTTCTTTCTCATGAATGTTCAGTGTAGATGCAAATTTAGCAAGAGTATCTTTCAAATCAGCAAATGTTTGAGCATTTTGAGAATTAACAGACTCTTGTTTTTCAATGAATGTATGCAAGGTTTCTTCAAGATTTTTCCTAGGAGGTGGGACATATGGTGCATAACCTTGATGATTTTGAAAGTTTTGGTGTGGTTGGAAAGGTTCTTGTGAAGCCTGTGCTTGAGTGTCATTCCTCCAACTAAAATTCGGGTGATTTCGCCATCCAGGATTATAGTTTTGTGAATATGGGTTATTGTTTGACCGCTTGAATGTGTTTAGAACATTGACTTGTTCATGGAGACATTCCCTAAATGCAGGCAAAGTTGGACGATCATTGGTAGAGTGATCATGGGTTTCATAAATGTGACATACAATTTCTTGAACAGATTTTATTTGACCACTCTTTTTCATTTCTAAGGTTTCGACTTTTCTAGCAAGGGATGCTAATTTGCCTTGAAGGTCATGGTATTCCTTAAGATGATAAATACCCTCACTAGATGTAGTGGTTTGATTTTTGCTAGGTGCCTCACAGGTACCAGCAGTGTCCCAATTTTGAGCATTTTCTACTAGTAAGTCAAGATAGTTCATTGCCTCTTCTGGGTCTTTTTCTTCAAATGTTCCATTACACATCATTTCTACCATTTGTCTAACTTGAGGTGTTAAGCCCTCATAGAAATTTGAGACTACTCTTCATGTTTCAAAACCATGATGGGGACAGGTATTAAATAATTCTTTAAACCTTTCCCAACATTGGTAAAGGGTCTCTCCTGGTTTTTGGGCAAAAGTGGTGATTTGTCTTTTGAAAGAATTTGTTCTATGGGAGGGAAAAAACTTTTTCAGGAATTGTTGTTGCATCTCGTCCTATAAAGAAATGAATCCTGGCCTAAGGTTTTGTGGCCATGTTTTAGCTTTATCTTTTAAAGAAAAAGGGAAAAGCTTAAGTCGAATTGTGTTCATGCTACAATTTTGATCATTATACGTGTTACACACTTCTTCAAATTTTCTTAAATGTAGATAAGGGTTCTCTGCATCTAAGCCATAAAAAATGGGTAAAAGTTGGATAATGCCTGGCTTAAAATTAAAATGTGTTGCATCCGGAGAAAAAATTAAACAAGATGGTGCACCAATTTGTGTAGGGTTCATGTAGTCTCTAAGTGTCCTAGGTCGGTTATGCTCATTATGTTGAGATTGATTGTACCTTGGTCTATGAGTCCCTCAATTTGATTTTCGCTCATGGTATTAATTAGTAAACAATGAGAAGATGAAGGAGAATCTAACAAATTATCAAAGAAAGTTTTACAATTACCTTTCACCAAACGATGAGAAATAGGATCTCGAAACCAACCGCTCATAAAAGAAATAAAATACAATACAATAACAATAAATAATACAAATAAGAGAAAAACAAATATTAAACACAAGTAAATAAAATAGGAAAAACGAAAAGTAAAATAAAGATAAATAATTAGAAATTAGATTAGTAATGTTAGATTATATAATAAACAAAATAATAAATAAAACACGTTAGGAGGCTCGGCCTTCCATGAAAATAAAGAGCGAAAATAAAATGCGAAAATAATAAAAAAAGAGTAGGAGGCTCAGTGTCACGCCCCAGACCTAAAAGATCTGACACACAACATCACTTACATTCATTCAATAATACTTAAACATTCATTTTAATTTCTTTCAGAATTATAGCAATTGAATTATGACTGGGACAATTAGTAAACCGGAGATACGCAGAGTTTTCTCAGAGATTAACACTCTATTACGTCACCAGTAGCAACTTTGTTACCGGAAGCCCAGAATATATTCATTGCAAATTCTTACTTAAAATCAATCCATTACTACACTTGGTGAAACTTAAACTAAATCCAACCACACACAATAAAATAATACATAAGTATTTATTCAATAGGGACAAATCCAATATCTTATCCCACGTGTCCCCAAATGAAACACTTAGCAACCTAACAACTTAGGGAACCCAAGGAACAGCAGAAGCCTTGCCAAATCCGCTAAGCACACATGTACCTTATTTACCTGAAATCACCATAAACTATAATGAGTATAAAACTCAGTAAGCATACTAATTTTTCATATATCAAATACAAATACATATATGTACACAATGCATATGTATGATATGCTGTGATCAATCAAAATCATAATCTTATCAAATCACATATCATGTAAGCGCTTACACATTCTTTCAAAACACATAATAGGAATACCATCACTCAACTACTACTTAGTAGGACTTACATATCACATATCACATAATGAGCCAAATGTCACTCGTAGGTGACATACCGTATGAGAGGAATAGTACAAGTGAGGTCTTGAATAACACATATATAATGCTTATGCCCGAAGGTAAAAGCCAAACCCTCACCCTGATCATCGGTGAGTCCTCTCACATGCAACAATACGCCACCACACGAATGTGATGACTCACTCTTCCTTTAGGTACCAATAGGATCCTCCCTACATACGGAACACATAACATATACCAATCCCAAAGAAAAGGCCACACATAAAGGCTCCACAATCATATAAAATGCCTACTAAGTTAACAGTGAGTTCAAGTACCCTCAAAATACAAAATATTTCTCATGGACATATTACACTTCAAAAGCTTTCTTTGTTAAACACATCTTATTTTGAAAGCTCACTTACAAAAACACATGTATGTCCATGCTCAATGTCAATGCTCACATTCAAAAACATATATTCACATTTCATATCAAAATATACTTTGACATAACATAAACATATTCTTAACCCCATTTGCAAAATCATACAAAACAATTACTATGTTTATTGTGATTTCAGTAAAAAGTCTAGTATACTTACCTCTTAACACTTTCAGCTACAAGGCTTAAATCTCCTTAACCTATCAATGGAGATTAATCCTTTCATAAGCCTCACAATTCACACAAAATACTTTAAATAGCTTACAAAATTATATACAATGCATTTATCACATCAAATTGGTCTAAATATTTGGTTTCTCAAAACCTGTCATTCTGACCACTTACACTTAACAAAAATTTCTAATACATCAAATGATGTCCAATTACTCCGAAATCAGAATATATCATTCTTGACTCATATATACTTCTTATATATGAATATTATATCAAAATTCCTACACAATCCATTCCATACACACCATCGAATCCAAACTACAAACCTGACAGGATCAAGATACTTACTGAACAGTATTCAATCTCCCAATTTTATAAAATCATATACTAACTCAAAAATTATAAAAATACCACATAATTACTCTTGACACATATCTCGGTCCATGATAAATATTTGGCTTCCAAATAACTGCCAAAAGTATTTTAAAATTATTTTATTTCATAACTTTAAAAATCTGTTAATCAAATACTACAATGAGCTAATACACTTTAGAAATTCATAACACTTCAACCACATTGATTCAAATTCTCAATTCCGAGTATATCATATTAGACATATAAAATTATCATATTCCACAAATTAATAATTTTTAAAGATCATTCAGCAGGTCAAAAATTATTTTCCACTGTATCATACTGTTTACACAGGAAATTTCTAGAATTCCAGGGTCATTTTGGTAAATTCACTACAAATTCAATTTCTGAGATTTTCAGTCGATTCAAAGTCTCAGATGATCCTAAACATGTATAATTTCATATACTCAAAATTCAAAACCAGAATCGAATCACAACAATTTATAAAATTCCTAGATCAAGAGGTTATCCAGCAGAAATTTCATAATTCATCATGATTTATCAAACTATCTTATAGATCATCATCAATTCTCACAACATCAAACGAAATACACATCAAATCCTTAATTATACATATTTCCAGAAATCAAAACTTAAAGAAATTAACTTAATTAACACCAATAAATTGTTAATTAGTTGTGATATACCTCTAAAGATCCAAAATTCTCATTTTCTTCTTCTTTTTCTTCTTCTTCTTCTCTTTCTCTCTCCTTTATTTCTCTCTTCTCTCTCTAAAAATGGGTAGCTCGATCAAAATGAGAGAATTAGGGTTTTTAAAAGTGTATTTTTATACTAAGTGGTTAATTTTTGGTATTTACGAATTCACCCCCAAAACTTTCAAAGTATAACAATTTGGTCCCTAAAATAATTCCAAAGTCTTGCAAATAAACCCAATAATAATAGTATATCCTTAACCTATAAAAACACTACTAATAACAATATATAAATCAAGGATCACCCACATACAAATAAAATACGTATATTTATATATATAAATATACATATTCTTACCGGTTATGGATACTGGTTACTACACTCAGCCTTCCATGAAAATAAAAAATGAAAATAAAAAGCGAATAATAAATAAAGAGTAGAAGGCTCAACCTTCTATAAAAATAAAAAGCAAAAATAATAAATTAATTAAACAAGTTAGGAGGTTTAACCTTCCATGAAAATATATTTAACGAAAATAAAAAGCAAATAATAAATAAAGTAAAACACGTTAGGAGGCTTAGCCTTCCATGAAAATAAAATAAACAAACAAACAACAACAAAACAAAATTTTAATTTTACCTCCTCGACAATAGCGCCAAAAACTTGACACGTCCAGAATATAGGAGTTATTCTCAAGTGTAGGATTGTCGAAGTAATAAATAACCCGATGAGAACGGGGTCGATCCACAGGAAAATAGAATTAAAATTACAAATTATAAACACTTTAAAGATAATTAATGCAGTATAAGATGTTTGTAAATATTATTTCAATTAACCAATTCAAATAAAAAACTAAGGTTAGGGGGATTCACTCTTGGCATAAGAAGTAAGAATATATTTAACTTTTTTTTTATAACTCAATTGGAATCCTCACACAAAGAAGGTTCCAACCGAAAAATATTGCAATTAAAGTTCATCATCATTTATATATTGATTAGTATTTATTTCTTTCAATTATTATACACCAAATCTTATAAATGGGTTCAAGTATTTATTATGTCAATCTTTATATTTATCTACAATAAATCAAGACTCTCACTTTACAAGAAATGTTATATACACCAAATCTTGTAAATGGTTTCAAGAATTTATTATGCCAAGTATTAAGTTTGTCAATAATAAATCAAGAATCACCACTTTAGAAGAAAGGATATTAATTCTACAAATAAAATATATACATCATATATAAATTTGCATAACTTAAAAATGAAGCATTAAATTCATGAATAAATATTAAACATATCTTATTACCTTGCTAAGAGCTTCACCCTTTCACCTTAGCTTAAAAAAAATTATTTGGACATAATAAAACTAAAGAAAAAGAAAAGAAATGGAAGAAAAATTAACATGATTTAATAGTAAATAAGAGAAATAAATTTACAAAGAAATGGATACAAAGGACAAGTATTTTGAACTAAATTCTAACTTTTTAATTACATCCTTTAGGCATAAACAAGCCACCTATTTATAGAAAAACATGGATAAATCGAGACAAATTTGGAGGTAGGCACTTGGTTGATGAAAGTCAAGAATGGTGGCAAAATAATTTGCATTGATTATCACTAGGGCACCCACTTGATTATCCAATATGGAATTGATGTAATCCAAATTAGCTGTCACTCAAAACATCAAAGTTGTAGATAAGTCTCTTATCTTTTCAAATTGAGTAATCTCATACGTATTAGATACGTATTTCTATAGTTATGGGCCAAATACTAATGACTATTCAAACTGGGCCTGTACTATAGATTAGTTCTATTCTAGGCCATTTTTCACCCTCTAAACACTCGAATTTCCAATGCTTTGTGAAATACAATATGTTAGCCTATTGAGTCAGCTCTACACAGGATCAAGAATCACCTCAATTGGATCTAGAATCACCTCAATTGGATCTTTAAGTATAAAGTTATGCCCATTTTACCGAACCTGCTACAAAACAGTTAAAAGATAATTAAGTACAATATTGTAAACATACTTAAGTTAAGAAAATTAAATACACTAGTAATACAAAACAATCATGTAAAACTCTTATTAAATGTATAATTTCAAGTGTTCATCAAAGAATACTTCAATATTCTGATTCCTTGACAACCAAGGTTCTTAAAGTAAGATATTTTAGAAGAAAATAGTTTATGGAGGCTAACTTAGGATATAATTCATCATACATATGGAGAAGAACCCTATGGGGAAGGAACCTTGTAGTAGAAAGGCATAAGATGGCTAGTTGGAAATGTGAAAATTGTAAAAATCTATAACAATAGTTGAAAAAAAACAAAGAAAGAATGACTTTGCTCTGTTGTATTACTTGTAAGTGTAAATCTTTTTCACACTTGGTTACAATATCATTTGACAGTTATATATACAAGTTGTTTTCTTTCCTTGCAATTTACACCATTGTCATATTACAAATTGTTCCTATTGTACTGAAGTTAATCTAAGCCATTGATTGAGCTGGTTTGTACTGTCATTTCTTGTGATTGTGCCACCTAGCTATGGTACCTCTCTTGGTCAGGCTTGGTGTTGCTGTACAACCATTTGAAGGTGCAATACCATTTTCATATTCCCTGCTTGCTATACGAATACAGTTGGCAAAGTTACAGCTGTAACTTTGCCCTACAGTTTGTCTTCTTGCTTCCACCAGATGGTTAGTTATGCTAAAAGATTGTGTTCTATCTGCTAATGAAACATGCTGGTCCAACCTTAGTGCATCATGTTGTTCCAATTCATTTTCTTTAACATCCCCCCTCAAGCTAAGTGTCTTGGTGGAGACATTTAGCTTGTCTCTTAGGTAGCTGAACCTGTCAAAGCTTAGAGCTTTGATCAGAATGTCAACAGGCTATTGTAGGCTTGGAATGTATTCAATTATTAGTTCTTCTTGGCATACCTTATCCCTTATAAAGTGAATGGCAATCTCAATGTGTTTTGTTCTGGCATGATAGACTGGATATGAGGCTAGGGATGCAGCACTTGTGTTATCTGTCCATATAGTTTGTGGTCTACTAAATTGGAATCCTAGTTCTTACATTAGAGATAGTATCCAGCTGAGTTCTGCACTTGCATTAGCCAATGACCTGTATTCTAATTCTGCACTTGATCTTGCAACAACCTGTTGTTTCTTGGAGCTCCAAGAGATCAAGCTCTCATCTAGATACACTAGGTACCCAACAATTGATCTCCTATCATTACTGTCACATCCCCAATCTGCATCTGTATAGGCATTCAGTTGCAGAGCCTTAGGTTTCCTCAATTTCAATCCATAGTCAGCTGTGTTTTTGAGATATTTTAGTACCTTTTTGCAAGCTATCCAGTGAGTATCTAAAGGATCACTCATGAATTGACTCAATTTATTTACTGCAAAGGCCAATTCTGGTCTGGTAAGAGTAGCATATTGTAGGCTTCCAATGACACTCATGTAAAGTGTTGGATTGTTAAATTTCTTACCATCTCTCTTTGTTAGTTTGCTTCCTGTGCTCAGAGGAGTGTTATTGCCATTACATTCAGACATATTAGTCTTGTTGAGGAGATCTTTGATGTACTTAGCTTGAGATAAGAAGATTGAGTTGTTTGATCTTGTCATTTCAATCCTAAGGAAGAAATTCAGATCTCATAAGTCTTTTAAGGAAAAAGTAGAACTTAGCTTGCAAATCAATTCTTGAATTTGGTCATTGTTGTTCCCAGTCACAATAATATCATCCACATAGATTAATAATATAGTTATAGCTTTATTTTCCCTTTTTATGAACAAGGATGAATCTGACCTGGTATCATTGAATCCCCATTTCAATAGAGATTCCTTTAGTTTGTCAAACCAAGCTCTATAAGCTTGTTTGAGACCATATAGAGCCTTGTTTAGCTTGCAGATGAAATCTGGTCTATTTTTGTCAATGTAGCCCTTAGGTTGATGCATATAAACTTCTTCTATCAATTCTCCATTAAGGAATGCATTATTTATGTCCACCTGCTTCAGTTTCCAGTCATACATTAGGGCTAAAGTCAAAATTATTCTGATGGTGCAGGGTTTTACCACTGGGCTGAAGGTCTCATTGGAGTCTAGTCCAAGGGTTTGATGGTAGCCTTTGGCCACAAGTCTGGCTTTGAACCTCTCAACTGTTCCATCTGCCTTGTGCTTTATCTTATACACCCATTTATTCCCTACAACTTTCATTTTTGGAGTGTAAGGTATAAGTGTCCATGTATGATTCTTCATAAGTGCATTATATTCCTCATCCATAGCATGTTTCCAATTCTTGTCATTCAATGCATCAGCTATACTTTCTGGTATGGTGTGTAAAGTTGTAGTGTTGTTCAAGTAAACTTTGGGCTTATATATTCCTACCTTAGATCTAGTGACCATGGGATGGGTGTTTTGGTTGTGTTGTGTGGTTCTTGTATGTGTTTCATGTTCTGTGTTTAGTTGTATCTTCTGGTGAGAAGTGTTTTCTGGTTCCTGGTAATGGGAATCAGGTGAATTGATATCTGCTGTGGGGTTACTTGATGATTGGTCTTCACAAGCTGCATTTGGATGACTGTCACAGACCTCAGATGACTCTTTAAGATAGATAAATTGGTGACTCATGGTATGTAGCTCAGATGAAGGGTGTTCTTCTTTTGTATGAAATTTCGGACTTGATGAAAAGGGAAAGAAAATTCATTAAATAGCACATATCTAGCTATGTAAGTTTTTCCAGATGAGTGCAAACTTACATATCCTTTGTGTGTATGGCTATATCCTAGAAAAACACACTTGGAATTGTGAAAATTAAACTTATTTCTGTTATAGGGTCTGAGAAATGGGTAACACTCACATCCAAATGTTCTAACCATGGTGTAATCTGGCAGGTGGCCTAGAAGTCTTTCATATGGTGACTAGTTTTGTAATCTTTTAGAGGGCAGCCTGTTTATAAGGTATGCAGCAGTATGTACTGCTTCCCACTAGTATTTAAGAGGCATATTGGCTTGTACTAAGAGTGTAAGGGCTGTTTCAGTTAAATGTCTGTGCTTTCTTTCCACTTTCCCACTCTGGTGATGTGTATGAGGGCACGAGTAGCTTTGTGATATTCTTTCAGTTTTGAGGTAGTGCTCAAGTGCCTTAAACTCTCCTCCCATATCTGTGTATATAGTTTTGATTTTGTGTTCAATAAGTTTCTCTATTTTAGCTTTGAAGGTGATGAATGTGTTTAAGGTTTCAGATTTTGTTTGAAGTGGGTAAATCCAAGTGAAGCTTGTGTAGTCATCTACTATTGTCAAATAGTATTTGTATCCTTTGGTGGAAAGAACTAGTGCAGGCCCCCACAAGTCCATATGTAGTAATTCAAGTGATTTCTTTGTTTTAGTTTCAGTTTCTTTGAAGGTCAGTCTGTGCATTTGGCTAAGTTGGCATACTAAACAGAAAGGGAATTCAATAGCTATAATGTTTTTATTCAAATTTTTGAAGAGATTCTTACACTTGGATATCACTTCCTCAAGGACCAATACATGAGGATGACCTAATCTCCTATGTAGTAGTTCTATTTTACTAGTTGGTTTCAAGGAGTTGTTTTTCATCTCTTTCACAGACTTTGATTTCTGGGACTGACACCTACCAACTGTATTAGAACAGAAAGAAAACATTGACTCGGGACTAAGAGAAATTATGGAATTCTCAAATGACTCTAGACTTGAAATTGACTTGGACTTTGGTTTTCTTAGACACTGTAGCTTGTAAAGACCACCTCTAACCATTCCCAGCAGCATCACATTCCCCTGTTTCTGGTCCTTCACAAAGCACTTGGATTTTTCAAATTCAACTATAACATTATTATCATGTGACAACTTGGAGATGCTAATAAGGTTTTTTGTTATTCTAGAAACAAGTAATATATCATTCAGAAATAGCTGTTTAGTGTGTGTCTTATGTTGGGCAAGGATTATAGTGCAACCAGTGTGAGTTATAGCAAGGTTTTGGCCATTACCTACTGCAAGTGTCTGGTTCCCATTGTATTTGTTGCTAATGGCAAGATTGTTCAGATTGTTGGTCACATAGTTTGTGGCTCCACTATTAAGGTACCACCCTTCATCTTCTTCACTTTCAGCTGCTGCAACATATGCCCTCTTTGACTAATTTCTGTTGTTTAGTTTTGGCACAAAGTCCTTTTTAAACCTATGCCAGCATTCTGCAGCCTTATGCTTTGGCTTAAAGCAGATTTGACAAACTTCATTTATGTTTGATCTCACTGTCTCTTGAGCTTTTGCTTTAGCTTGTGCATTTCCATAGTTGTTGTAGTTCTCACTGTATGTAGTGTTTAAAGGCACTTGACCTCGAAAGTTGTTGCCTTTCCCTTTGCCTTGCCATGGTTTCTTCTGGTTCTAGCTTGACTGAGCAAAGTTGGCATTGAAGTTGGTTAGGGACTCGTAGAGGTCCTCAGCTACATTTTGCTCAAGCCTGTGTTCTTGGTTGAGTAAGAGTGCATACACTTCTACAAGTGAGAGTTTGTCAACTCTGGAAGTGACATTAACATAAAAAGGATTATATTCATTCCCTAATCCACCCAGAATATAGTCAATCAGATCATCATCTGTGACTATGCAGCCAGCACACCTGAGGGCTTCTGCAAGACCCTTCATTTTCATGTAATATTGTGTCGTGGTCATTGACCCCTTTTTAGTGGTTTAAATCAAGCTTTTGAGATGGATAACTCTAGCCTTTGAGTAAGAGGCAAAGAGGCTTTCAAGTGTTAACCAGAGTTGAAACGAGCTTGAGCATTCTAAGACTGCACCAAGCATTGTTTCAGAAAGGGATAACAGCAACCAACTCATGAGGTTCTGGTCCTGTCTCAACCAAATGTTATACTCAGGATTTTCAGTTGTAATGATAGTGTTTTCATTATCAACTGCAACATTTTTCTGTCTAGGGCAAGGTTTGCTCCCATCTATGAATCCTGTCAATCCATTTCCTTTTATGTTGGGAAGAACTTATGATTTTCACAGCAAATAGTTTGTATTTGTAAGTTTGATGGGTGCTGAAAAGGTGAAAGTGCTTTGTGGTATATTGTTTTGCTGTATTTGGTTGGTAGGACTTGGTGAAGTGTTTTGAGAAGTTGAGCTTGATGCCATTAACAATGGCTCTGATACCAAGTTGAAAAAAAACAAAGGAAGAATGGACAGATTTTTCAGAGAATGAATTTGCTTTGTTATATTACTTATAAGTGTAAATCTTTTTCACACTTGGTTACAATATCATTTGACAGTTATATATACAAGTTGTTTTCTTTCCCTGCAATTTACACCATTGTCATATTACAAATTGTTCCTATTGTACTGAAGTTAATCTAAGCCATTGATTGAGCTGGTTTATACTGTCATTCCTTGTGATTCTGTTACCTAGCTATAGTACCTCTTTTGGTTAGGCTTGGTGTTGCTGTACCACCATTTGAAGGTGCAATACAGTTTCCATATTCCCTGCTTGCTGTACGAATACAGTTGGCAAAGTTACAGCTGTAACTTTGCCCTGCAGTTTGTCTTCTTGCTTCCACCAGATGGTTGGTTGTGCTAAAGGATTGTGTTCTATCTGCTGATGAAACATGCTAGTCCAACCTTGGTGCATCATGTTGTTCTAATTCATTTTCTTTAACAACAATAATTGAATTTTTAGAGTTTTCAATATGCAACCAGTGTCACTACGTACACTTCCATTTAATAGTAAAGTGAAGCTGTTAATTGATGAGGACAACAAATGGAAGAACGACATATACAACAGCATTTTTGGGATATAGATGTAAAATATATTCAAAGCATTCCCTTGTTTTTAACAAAAATTCATGATACACTGTGTCGACATTATGATAAAAGAGGGCAATATACAATAAGAAGTGGATACTATGTTGCTCTACAAAACAAGTATTTAAGCATGCCAGAATCTTTGGAGAAGTCAGAGAAAATGTGGAAGCTCATATGGAGCTCATTAGTGCCATACAAGGTTAAAGTATTATTATGGAGAGCATTATCCAATATGTTGCCAACAAGAACAACATTGGTCATCAAAAGATTCTAAGCAACTCTATCTGTTTGAGATGCCACAGAGAAGAAGAAATGTATTTCATGTAATTACAACTTGCAAGATGGCTAAAAAGATATCGATTTTTTTTTTTCAAAAATGATTAAAGGATTGTAAGAAAGGAATTTAGGAAGTTTCCTACTGTATGTTTTCTCAATAACTAGTAAAGATGATACTGTTAGGGTGATCATGGTGCTATGAGCAATCTAGAAGGTTAGAAATAATTTTGTTGTGAAGGAGATATTGATAAATCCAAAATAGGTGATTGTTAGAATTGGAGCATACTATAAATCCAATCTCTTGAACAACAGGGAGATATCAAGCAAGGGATTGGCACAAGGTGATGATAGTATACAAACCACTAACTCTCAAGTTAGAGGGACTGAAATGTCAACAACAAAGTCGTCTCCAAGGGAGTGGCATAAAATCAAAGTAGATGCAGCAATGGATGAGAAGGGAAACCAAATTGGGTTAAGGGCAATAATCTAGGATGATAGAGAAATATTTAGGGCAATGGCTACATCCTCAATCAACTACTATCCTGATGTGAATAAGCAGAAGCAAAGGCTCTACAACTTGGACTTAAGGTAAGGAAAGAAATGGATTGCAACAATCTAATAATAGAATTTGATGCAAAGACTGTAGTGAAATTGATCACAAGCAAACTTAAATCATTAAGAGAAATTAATTGAATAACTCAAAATAACCAAAACATTATGAAAGGAAGAGACCAAGCTATAACGAGATATATTCTTAGGTTTCAAAATGTAATGGCTCACAAATTAGCCAAATTTGTTCTAAGAGTTCATAGTGTAAAAGTTTGGCATGAGAATTTTTAACTTAATCTTTGCAATGAACTATTTTCTTTCAAAAAAAGTTGTCATTGAAAATAAATTATAATATGAATATTTTTGTAATTAAAAATTTTTTATAAAAAAAAGTGTTCAATGTATTTTTTTTAAGTATAAATAACCCTACTTTTTTATATAGTTTAAACTAATTTTTATGACTAATATCTTAATACTATTTGTGAAGAACACCTCCTCCATTCATCTAGTGTTCCATAGTAGAAGAAATTTTATCCCTTATTTATGTAATCACACTTATAATTTAATTTTTTTATATAATTCTGAGTTTATTGTGAATGAAATAATTAAAACAAAAAAAGATGCTAATTTAATAATTATTTTATATTAATTTAAAGAATATCTATATGCACCTTGTACTATTTTAAATAATGAAATGAAAATATATATATATATATATCAAAAATAACTTTAAATTTTTTTTTTAATTTATTTTACAAGACTATACTTCATAAAAAGTTTTGCTTTATAAATGAAGTAAAGATGATGGGTTTCTATGGGCTATTTTCTTTGGTCCAATTAATATGGGCCGATCTCGGCCCATCATCTTCTAACGCTTGAGCTCTCCAAGTAACTAAAACCCTTCTTTGCTCCCACGCTCTATTTTCCTCTTTGCATCGGAGGTTCTTGCTCTCGTTCTCTTAGGATTTTCGTTCCTTTTCTTTTTTTTTTTGGGTAACAGAAAAAAGCAAAGATGAGAGTGAAAAAGCAGAAGCGCCACAGGAAGGCTGTGAGATTCTACACGGCTTGTTTCGGGTTCAGGCATCCGTACAAGGTCATATGCGACGGCACTTTCATCCATCACCTCATTGAGAATCAAATCACTCCTGCTGACAAGGCCATCTCCAACACTCTCGCTGCCCCTGTCAAGCTCTTCACTACCAAGTCTGCTTTTTTCTTTTTTTCTTTTTATTCTTCGTTAATGTGTTTTTTGTTTAATTGTTACGGTTCTTCTTTTGTTCTGTTTAAATTGATTTCACAGGTGTGTTATAGAGGAGTTGAAAAGACTTGGGCAATCCCATTCTGAAGCTCTTGAGGCGGCTCACAAGCTTACTATTGCAAGGTCAGGCTTTTCTTTTTCTTCATCTCAACAAGTTTGTGTCTAATATATTATAGATTTTTTTCCACAATTATCTCTCTCTCTCTCGTTTTTGTTATGGGCTTTTTTGAATTTATGTAAATACGGTTTAGTGTTTAGGATGTAAATTCACGTTTGCCTTTTAGAAAAAGAATAGGAAAAAGAAAAGTGGTATTCCCGTTGGCTATCTAGCTGTTATGTTATTGGGTTTCTAAAAATTTACTGGGTTTGGCCCTTTTTGTTGACTGATTCAGTTTTGCTTCTGATTATAATTAAATTAAATGTTATTATCAGATGTGAGCATGACAGAAAGATGAGTGCTGACGCTTGCCTCTTGGAGGTTATTGGAGACAAAAATCCTGAGCATTTTTTCATTGCCACTCAAGATGTTGATCTGCGAAAGAAGTTTCAGGAGGTTTGCAAGTCTCATATTTCATCGCATACAATTTTTTGTTTTGCATTTTCTTCTTGATTATGCTGATTGTCTTGCACAGTGGTTTTAGAAACTTATTTTATTTGTTTAATTATTCTCCTGCAGGTACCAGCTGTTCCTCTTATATTTGGTTTGCGGAATGCCCTTTTCCTTGAGCCACCATCTGCATCTCAACGCCAGTTTGTCAAAGCTTCTGAAGAAAATCGATCTCGTATGACTGAGAAGGAATATAAAATGTTAAAGAAGAGAACTAAGAACACTTTGGAAAATGATGAAAACAAGGATTCATCCAATGAAGATGAAGATTTAGGAGAACAGAAGATAGAGGTGCTGACCCAAAAAAAGAAACATAATGCAAGTATGGGACTTGATGTGAAGGATAGACCTCAATTCAAGAGAAAGAGGGCTAAGGTATAAGCCTCACTCATGTTTTTATCTGCACAATCTTTTTGGGTGTGATTGATTCATATCTAATTTAAACTTCTGCCATTATCATTTTGTACCTCCCAACCCCCATAAATTTTGCCAGGTATTTATTGTAAAAATCCCTTAGCTTAACATTTGTAATCAGTAAGCAGCCATTAACATCTATAGGCATGGAATTTAGACTGTGCATATAGAACCTGAAATGTTATGGTCCATTTTCAACTGGTAACTATGTTTTAACTTAATGTTACTTCTATATATAACAATGTTGTGGGCTTGGTAAGCTGGTTAATTGCATGCAAGGACTGCCACATTCTGACAATGGTGGGGCAAGTTAGGAGCTTTTCAATCTAGCAAAGATGAAATTCCATATATCATTGATATAATATTGTGGGCATGTGGTAGGTACAGATTTTTGACGTATTATTGGAAGCATACTTCATTGTTCTTAAATATGTTATGTATATTGAGTGAGCAATTAATTTTCATCTATTTGATCAATGTAAATCGTATGTGGGGGAATTTTTGGGGATATCAAGGCTGAAGTAGGAGCATAATGCTATTCCCACCATTATGGATATGTTTCAGTAATTGCAGCAACTAAGTTTCCTTATTTCACATCAGTTGGAATATTTTGGTGACACGCTCTTTCTAATGGCTATCTCTTTCTTAAAGATTGTTGTTGCAACACTTACGGAGTGAATTCTGTATTTTGTTTTTGCAGGGTCCAAACCCACTTTCATGCAAGAAGAAAAAAAGTCGCGAAAATTCAAACACTTCTGGGAATGTAAGTCTTCTGCATAGGTTTATTTTGCAAAATCCTGTCACTTTTCAGCCCCAGATTTTAAAATCCATCTCTTATTTGAGGTCAAAACTTTTTGTCAAAAGTTTAAAAAAATAGTTTCATGTCTAACAATCTAGATTGTCACGGGAAGCGTATAACATCTTAGATGTGTATAGCTTTACTATCATAGATGTGTATAGCTTTACTATCATAGATGTGTATAGCTTTACCATCAATTACATCTTTTTAGTTGCAAGACAGTTGAGGTCTAGTTATACGGCTGGAAGTTCAAGTTCATCAAGTTTTGTCATCTATGTGCTTCAATCACTCTTTAATTTATATGCTAGTAAATTACCCTGCTATTTCAATAATTATATTATGTCTGCATGTCATCTGCGACAGGCTAACTCTCAATCATATGAGATGCTCAAGGGCATTGAACAAAAATCACAGCTAGATGAGAACATGCTTAAAAAATTAGCAAGAAATTTGGAGTCCAAAGTATGAGACTGAAAGAATACTGTATCATGTTGTAATCAGTCAAATACTAGGTTTCTTATTCACTCTTGCATAGTTGTCAGTGAAAGTTAAATTTGGCAAAATATAATTATTTATGTGTGTTTGATGCACACCTGGTTGTGAAGTTCCTATTTTGGGTTATCCTGTTGGCTGGTTCAGTGATTCAGCTGTATTATGCATACTTAAATTTAGAAGTTATCAGATGTTATATCAAGACATTAGGGCTACAGCTATAATGTTTTCACAGCATTTTATGATTAATGTCATTGTACAAGTTCGTACCAGTTCTTAGTGGAGGACTGTGGGATGCATATCTCAAAATTTCTTCCTAATGTAAAGAAACCTAATAATAGCTAACAAATTATAGGATTAATTTCTTCAATCATTAATATGTGAAAGTTACTGCAGGAGAATAAAGACGGGAACACTAATGTGAGAAGTAGGAGCAGGAAGCGGAAGAGATCACAAGGAAGCAAAAACCCTGTGGTCACAGACAGCTAATAGTCTTTACCAGCTTCAAAGCTTCAACTTTTTGTCTTGGTTGGAGCACATAGTTGAGGGAGTGCATTAACTTTATGTATAATTGAAATTGTAATTATAGTGATGAGGGGCATTCCAGGTGAGATTTAATTCTATAAGTGTATTGGAATTTTGGGGCTTTTCACTGTTTGCTGAGAATCACAAACTTTGGCAGTTAGAAGAATGGATGGAAATAGATTGTCATATTTTTATATGTATGCATGAATAGTTCAGATCAATTATCAGGTTAATCAGACAGTTCAGTCATTATCATTGTTCATTTTTTTAGTTTTTGGATTGATGAAGAATCCTATTTATTAGATGGATCAGATCAATTATGTATCCACGTGATTGACTATTATGCAAATGGGTTTTAAATTTTATGTTAAATTTCTGTCACATTTTCAAGTTGTGAATGTTTGTGTTAGAGTTTTCAAGCATTTTATAGATCTTTTCGGAATTTGTTGTAGATCAATTGACCTGTACAGATCTGAATATTGAATAAAGATGTGAATTTTAGCCATTACCTCTATGAGATTAATCATTAATCCATGTTCTTGTTTCAATTGTGTATCCTACCTTTACAGCCACATGGCTGATTTGAGAACATTGACATAAGCTGCCCTTTTATATGAGGAAAGATGATCCAACCTAAGAGGGAACTGCTCTCTCTTGGAGGATAGCCATTGAAGATGGCATTTGATAGAGACCTGCACAACATACATCGCCTTGTATTCAAGGATCCACTTTTATATTCTTATTCTCAATCTCATTATGTAGTGGGTCTCAATTCCAAGACTTATCTCTCTCCATCCCACCATTTCATCATGGTCTCATGGCAGTCAGTCAGTCAGTCATGTTGTTGAATGATTTTATCAACCAATATTTCATTCCCAACCCAAACCACACTCATTGTTAGATGCGTATGATATTTACAACCAGGTAATTTAATTATTTAACTCTAGCTTAAACTTATCAAAGTCACAAGTCTAATGGTTGTTCATAGTGAAACAAATATATGTAATAGTACCAAATGGGAAATGTGAGTACTGAACTCGATTTATAAGAATTATGATGGTGGCCCATGACTCATAATTTTGGGTGAAATTTTTATATTATCCCAAGTGAATGACTAGTACCAACTTTTTATATGAATAGTGATATCTCAGAAGTCTGTGTCAGATCATTAATTCATCATTCATAATTCTATGTGTCTATTCCTTTAGTTGTAGTGTGCTGTGCCCTATGCCCATCACATCTTATAATTTTGCGTCATATCACACAACACACTGCTCTCCATTTTCACCCCCTTAATAACTAACGTTGCTTACCCTTAACTTATATTTCGCTATAAATATTCATATTATCACTCGTTTATTTGGTTTTTTTTTAAAGATAATTATTTAATTATTTTTTAATTTTTTTAAAATAATCGAATTTAATTTTTGGTTTTCATCAAAAACGAATCGACTAAAGAAAAAGGTTTAAAATAGATTAAAAATCAAAGAAAAAAAAATCAGTTTTCAGTTCTTATCAATAAATTGGTTCTGTTTTTCGGTAAAATTCAATTTTCTTAAAAATTAAGTCGAATTCAATTTTGCCCATTTCTATTTAGAAACTTGTGAAATTTACTATTCTGGCATATCCAGTTTTAGGAATTTGTCAATTACTTACCAGTTGTTTTGTATTTTTATAATTTTCTCTGATATTTTAACAAGTATCATTTTTTTTTCTTTTTAAGGAGGTAATTGGTCACTTAATGTAGAAAAATAATATGAAAAAATAAGATATTTTGTATTTATTAAAAAAGTAAGGGAGAAAATAGTAAAATTATCAAACAAGAGGGAGGTAGTTAATAATTACCCTATATTTTTGGAAAATGTTCGTTAATAGCCTATTTTTTAAACTCATATTTTATATAACCACAAAATTAAAATGAAATCTTAATATTTATAAAGTTCAAATTATGATTATTTTATTCTTGAAACATATTTTGCCTCTCTTTTAAAGTAAGTTAATCAAAATTTTCCTCTAAAAAATACTTAAATATATTTTAAAAAAGTTGAGCTTAATGAATACTAACATTTTGAAGATTAAAAATTAAAAAGACTAATTAAAAAATAAAAATTAAAAAAATCAAATTAAGGATAAAAAATAAGACGAAATTCATAATTTTTTGTGTAGATCTTGCAGTGCGAGAAAGGACATGTGACCCCTTTTAGGTTTTCTCTTCTTCTTCATTCTTAATTTTATTCTTTTTTTTAATTTTTAATTATGTTATTAATAATGACAATTTTGTCTAATTTTTTTTTACAAAAATTAATTAAATAGTATAAAAGATTATGATTTTTTAAAGAAGTTATTAGTAAATATTTCTTTACATTTTTTCAGCTTTTTAATTTTGGTTATATCATTAAACATTATTTTCGGGTATGATGTGTATGACCTCCAACACATAAACGCCATAATAACAACAAAGAGAATCGATTATAAATTGAGTGTCAAGAGGTGACGCGCAAATTCCAAAGCAATAGTGTTCTTATCAAAATGCATGTGAATTATACAATTATTATTATTATTATACATAACACATCAATTTTCTCAATCACAATTCACACAACACAACAAAAACAGACATGCAATTTACAATTTTAAGAAGAGGAATCTTTTTCGTTTGGGTTTAAAATGATACCTGACAAACATTCAGCTGGATTCGTGGCTGATGGTCTCAAATTATGCTCCCAACCCCAACGGGTTCTGGTGATGCTCTTATTATCATGATGATGCTTCTTCAATCTTCACCTCCGGCTGGGCTCTACTTGTTTCGATTCCTGTACCCCTATAATCAATAAATAGTTCAAATTCTGATTTCTATGACTGAGAACACATTTTTTATCCTTTTTTTTTAAATAAAAATTATTGATGTGTCAGGTTTAATTTGAATGCCTTTCAATAAATAAAAAAAAGTTTGGTTTGAATGTGGATGGATATGAAAACTTTTTTTTTTTTGTTTTTTTAATAATTTTTTTGAGATTGTATTATAATTTAGGTTAGAGTAATATGTTGCGGCTCTTTTGGTATCGTATAAAACGTTGTTTATTAATAAAAATTGAAAAAAGGTATATAGTGCACATTAGTAAAATTAATTAATATAGATCAATTAAATAATTTTTAATTAGTGCAAAAAAAAATAATATAATTTTTCTTTAAAAAATATTAATTCAAAAAATAAATAAATATCATTAATAATTAAAAATAATAATACTACACTTCACAACTTTAACGCTAATATTTATTTATCTCAAATGACTTGTCAAATAATTATTAAATAACTAATTTTTATAACTTTTAAAATCACCTCTTACATTATTTCACCATTTAATTCTTACTTGACACAATATATATGATAAAAAATATTAAAATCAAATTTAAAAAGTGTAGCATTATTTTTAATAAAAATTTAATATATGTTTTGTGTTTAAATCAAATCTTTTAAGAGTTTAATGAAAGTAGGAAATTTATTGGTTATTCTTCTAATTATTTGATACTTTTATTAGTTTTCCTCTTTATTTTTTTTAATTAGTATCATTCTAACCTTTTTAGGAGGCAATTGGTTGCTTTATGATAAAAATATAGCACTAAATAAGTGTCAATTTCCATGTTGAGTAGACATGAGATGGTCTTGAATATATATAGGTGAGTAGGTAGTATTATCTAATAAGTTGATCGTTTTTATTAATAGTAAGTGTACGAGTTATGATAAGTAATATCAGAGTAGACTTTAATTCTCATTTGTATATAGTCCTCTAAAATCAAACCTCAATATATATTACCACATAAGATGTAAGTCATTCAAGAGTTGTGAAAATATGTAATACGGGTAATGTGAGCCCCAAAATCATGTGTTTGAATCTTAATAAAGATTGTCATGTGGAAAGTCAATTCTCCAAGAGTAGTGAAAATAAACAATACGAGTTAAGTTGGTCCCTAAGTTTAAGTCAAACGTAACGAAAGTATCACATAATTAGATGAAAAAAATATCACGCCTCACATCAGATAAAAATTAAGTGAATTTTTAGTATATATAAATAAGTAGGTAGTGTTACCTAATAGGTTTGTATATTGTTAATAACAATTGCTACATGGGTAATAGATCCCCCAAGAGTAGTGAAATGGGAATACAGGCCAATAAGCTTGGGTTAGACTTGATGAGAGCATCACATGATTGAGTAGAGAAAAATGTCGTGTCTCATATTAAATAAAAATTAGGCGGGCCTTAAATATATATTAGGTGGAAAAAAATAAAAAATTAATAAAACCAGACCAGTCCGAGTTGAACTAACTAATTCGTTAAATTTTGGCCTTAGAAAAAATTGTTTAGTTATTTCAAGTAAAAAATAAAACAATTTTTTTATTCGACTTTGGTCCAATTTCACTAAAAACCAAAATTGAAATGGAAAATTGGGTTTTTAATTACATTTTTTTAAAAATAAATTGCCATGTGGTAATACTTTATTAAACAAAACAAAATAGTAGTGTGAGCTCACCTCCACCTAATAATGCACATATAAATCTTTTTTTAAAAGAAAAAATTTAAAAAAATAATTAGAAGAATTCTCTATTCATTCTTAAAAATTTAATAGAAATAGATATAAACAACTTAAGAGGGGATGAGAATTAGGTATTTAAAAATATAATTCACTTGTTAATAATATAAATAAATTAAAGCACAAATTAATGCAGTAATAAAAGAGTAGGGAAAGATAAAGCTAACACCAGATGTTTATGTAGTTCGGCCTTTATCTCAGCTTATGTCTACGCCTTGAAGTTAACTGTGCTTGAGGATTCCATTAGTTCAGTTTATCTTTCAAGATCTTTTGATTAATTTCTTAGGTATTAATTAAACTTTTACAAAATGACTTTCCTAAGTACCAATCACATCCTGATTAGTTTTCTATGTACAAATCAAACCCTGCTCAGTTTCTCAGGTGCTAATCAAACCTTGATAATATGTTAGTTTTACTGAGTACCAACTAGACCCTTATAAAGATTAATTTTTGGAATAATTAAATCCTTACAATTTAAAATCTTTTAAATAGTAGATACAATAGTTCTAACACAAATATGAATGTATCTTTTTCTTTTCAAATGATATGAAGATTATAGAGTTTTTTCTTGTTCTTGTTGAGCTTGAATGAGGCTTGTTTTTATAGAGATGGAGAAACTAACTATTTTTTAGTCGTTGCTATAGTATTTTATCTCGTTGCTACAATCTACTATAGTGATTTGGCCATTACAAACGTTAATACAGTAACTAGCCATTGCGCAATGATTTAACCATTAAAGAATAGTGTCATTGTTACAGAACCGTGCTACAGTTATCAAAAGTTTTGAACTTTTACATTTTGGTTCATTTCTTATAACTTTGAAAATTTTGCGTTAATAGTCCATAAACACTATTTTTCTCTATTGTTTGGAATCATCAAAATCTTCAAAGACATCTAGGTCAACAATTCTTTATCTCTTTAAATTATGTTATTGTGTCTCTCAGTTTCTAATCCTCTCTCCTCAAACCTTAGAAAGAAAAAATATTTTTCCAACACCGTTGTGTCTCTCACACGCCACCCATATGTTGTTGAAACCACGCCGTTGCATCACGAGTTCCACCTAGGCAGCAACTTAACCAAAATTTCGTGCTTCCAGAAGAAAATTGTATATCGCGATTTAAAAGTTTCATAAGGGGATTTTGTGACTTTTTTGCTTTAATAATAAATATTATTGTATAATTACGTACTCTTTTTTTTTATGATGAAACCTCGATGGATCAAATTTTAGATAATTTGTATGTTTTGGATGGTTTGGGCTCTTATCTATGACTAAATTTTACTAATAATAATGATGTTAATTTTGTTATGAGTGGTGGTTTTAGATTCCATTAATTGTTTGTGTGAGTATTTTCTATTATCTTTGACTTGTTTTATTTTATTCTTGCTTTTTGTAATAGAGTTAATAACTTCTTGGAAGGAAATTAATTGAGAAAAAAGCTTGATCGATTTGATTAAAAACTAAAAATCAAATTAGAAAATATCACTTTAGTTCGATTTAATTTCTCTATTTTAATCGATTTGTTTTAGTTTTTTTATAAAGGAGAATCGAAAAATTATAGGCCAATCCAATTTCGGCCAAAACTAAATCGAACCGAACTCACTCTTAGTATATATCAATAGATATGTAATATTATTTAATAAGTTAGTATTTGAAGTTAATAATAAATAATCGACTTACAACAAAAAAGAGAGATTAATAATGACAAATAACAATAACGAATAAATGACAATTTCTAATTAAAATATCTTCAATTTTTATAACAAAATTTTTTTTGTAGGTTTACATGGTAACATAATTTTTTTTTATTGTGTTTTCAAAGCACAATTAAACACATTAAATAAATATCATTTTCACTTTTATAGATATTGATGTTTAATTAATACCCACTTTCTTTTATTTCATGCCAGAATATTTGAAAAACACTACGTTTAGGTAGTTTTTTTTTTAATTGAATTTTGAAGGGAGTTGAATTTAGTTGAATATTGAATAGATTTGAATTAACTGAATATGAATGAGCATTTTTGTTTCTTAATATGTAAATATAAATATTAAGATTTTTTTTAAAATAAAAGATAACTAAAAACTAATACTTTTATATTTATACTACTCAAAATAATATTAAAATAATGTCAAAATGAATTTTATAGCAATTTTTATGACCTATAATTGTTTTTTAAAGTTGTAAGTATGTAAAATATATTAATTATAAAATTTATCTACCTATTATACATTACATCACTGTTTATATAGAAACCAACTCTTTTATTTTCTATCATTCAGACTTTTTACATTCAATCTAGAAGTAAAAAATTTTAATTACTTTTTATTCAGCTAAAACTAACTAATTTTTATTATTACATTAGAAAAAAAAATCCATTTAAATTTTAAGTAAGCTAAATTAAATCACATTCAAATTTAAACAAAAATATTGATCTTTAACAAATGCTCACTTTCTACTATTTCACGTTAAATTCTTTATATTCCACAATAATTATGATTTAAAAACTACAACACATCTTTATACGAAACAAAAACTTAATATTTTTTTAATATATTTATTTTCTTTGGGTTTAAAAAATAAATAAAACGAAGTGGTTATCATGCATGTTGATAAGACAACATGTACAAAAGTGTCATGGCATAATGTTATAATTTTTTTTAAAGCGATTTTAATATCATCAATGAAATCAAAATATTATAAGATGAAATTTTTATTTTTGTGTAAGGTAGTTATCTTTTTTAATAAAATAAATTTTTTTTATATGAGATAGGATAATCTCATCTTTAATAGGGGTAAATAATTTATTTATAAATAATTTTTAATTACGGAGTTTATTTTATTTTATTTATAAAAAAAAGTCGAGTCCAAACAATTATCAATAAATTTATATCTATATTATTTTAATAATTCTCTATTTTTCTGCCTTAATGTTATAACTTAAAAGAATACTAATAGCGTCAGTTCAGTCAAGCGAGAGCAAAAAGCAAAAGGCAAGTAATGCAACCAGCTACTAGCTAGTGTTGTGTTTAATTATTTTTCAGCAGGAACTCATATATTAATAAGAGTTATTTTAAAATTTAAATCAGTTTAAATGATTTGTTTAAATTATTTTTTATTGGATTTTGAGAACATTTATTATTAATGAATTTATTATAAGTAAAAATTTAATATTAATTAAACTGTAATTAATAGAATGATAATTAACTTAATATATAAAGATTTATTATAGAATCATAATTTTTAAATCAAATTATTATTCTTAAAAATTTTCTCTTTATTTTATCATAAAATCTTTTTATTAATTGTTACATAAATTTAACCTACTTTCCTATCCCTATTTAAATTTATTAACTCTCCTATCCTAATCATTATAAAAATTTAGACATTTTTTAAATATATATCATGATAAATTAAGAGAATTGTCTTCTAGTTATTTCAAGTTAGGTTAATGAATTATTAAACATGATGTTTAATCTCTTCTTTGTATTTTTTATTAGTCAATGTATAAAGATTAATGCTAAGTATAAAAATAAATATTAAATATAATAAATAATTTTATAATTTAAAACTCCTTACATTCAAAATCAGAGAACTAAAATTAGAAGACATGATTGATGGTTGATGATTGGTGATTGATGACTGATTGATGAAGTTGAATGGGGATCGGAGAGACTTTAATTTAAAGTTGAACGGTCAACTTTTCGCGGAAAGTGTGGGGGCCTTTTTTTATTTTTAATTTCATTTTGATTTTGTTGGTTGTAATTCTTTATACATTATTGATCAGTAAAATAAATAATAAATAAAAGGGACCAATCCATGACAGCTCTCTCTTATGCATTGCATTATTAATATCATTTCATTATACGCTATTTGCCATGTGATGTGATGAAGCTTCCTGCCAATAATTCCCACCCCCAACCGCTCTTTTATTACACTCAAACCCCAACTTGTATTTACCTTGGGGGCGACAATGTTAACGAGTAATGTTGTATTTTATTGTTTTTTAAATGATATTTAAATTTTTTTAAATTTAAATTAACGTATTAAATAATTTAAAATTATTTATTATTTATTATAATAATATATTATTTAAAATAAAAAAATTTAAAAACACTGTTTAAAAAGTATAATATTATTTAAATATTAATACCATATATGTATATATAAAACAAAAAGAGAAAGTACTTAAGGAATTTTATTCAAAGATTTAAAATCTCTAAATTTCAAAATTTATATTTATATTTTTCAAATGCTGCTCCTTTCAGGTGCCATTCCTTTATCAGAAAATTTTTTAAACCTACTCAATTTTTTTTTTCTTTTCTTTAATATGAGTAATATTATATATTTTAAATTATCTTTTAAATAATGATATACTAAATAATTATTAAATAATAAAATATTATAAATTTAAAATTTATTATTACACTATTTTATCACTTATAAATATTTAACACATTATTTTTAAGATAAAATTTAAAATATTTTATAACATTATTCTTTTAATATATAAGCTGCTTTATCATAATTACGTCCATGATTGGGAAAAAAAAATATAAAACAATATTGTCAAAAAGCCCTCTTATGATCACTTTAAAAAGTAAAAGTCGAGATTTTCATACACTAATTTTATATTAAATAGCATTATTGCATTGAGTGTTGACCGCTTTTTTATGATGCCCTTATGGCCTTATTTACGGAATTATCCGTCCTAGACCTAGTCCTAGTTCTATGTATTACTTCGATTCTAATTTTTAAATAATAATAATTATTTATGAACCTTTTTGTTTGGAAAAGGAGCACTTAACTAAATTAAATTAATATTAAAATTGATAAAAAAAATTGTTTTCTCACCTAAGAATTGTATAATAATTTCCTAGGTAAAGAAAGTATGCATACATTGATTATAGAGCTTACTTATTGAGTCAAACTCCAATCCAATTAAAACTTTTAAATACTTGAATTAAATTTAGTAACATAATTCTTGGAGCCAGGGTTAAATAGGTAATTCGACATTTTCAATCCGTTCCGTAACGTCCAAAAAGAAATAAATTAAATTAAGGGGGGAGGCTATACTATATATAACAATGGAGCGAAAAAGCATGTGAGCAAGTGCAGTGTGCAAACGTAAATTTACAGACAATTCCCGTCCCTAACGCGGCGCCGGCAACACTTTCTCCTTGTCCTTTTCGTAATCCTCCTCCTCCTCCTCCTCCTCTTAGTCTTAGTCTGTGTTTTGCATTTGCTGCCGGATCATTTCTTCTTACGTCTTACTTACATCGCATGACACTCACTCACTATTCTTCTTCTTCACTATCTTTCTTCTTTTCCTTTTCTATTCTCCTCCTCCTCCTCCTTCTAATCCATTTCTAAGTAATCAAATCCAAACACGTCCTTTTATTTTTATTTTTATTTTATTCTTTTTAGTTTGTTCAGAAATGAACAGTACCTGTCTGTTTTCGGTATCTCGCCGGAAGCTCTATTTTGCCGCCAATATTAAGCGTCTCCTTTGTCTCCTCCTCGTACTTTTTTCGAGTTTCAGTACGTTTGCTAGAGCTAACGCTTCCAATGTTTCTTTTTCTGATTCCATATCTCTTCTCAGTTTCAAGGCCTCGATTTCTCGCGATCCGTCTAATCTTCTCGCCAGCTGGAACTCAACTACCCATCATTGCACGTGGTACGCTGTTACGTGCGACCAGTTCTCCGGCCGTGTGACGGCCTTGAGAATCACTGGAACACTGGCGTCATCCTCCGCCGGTACCGATGCCAAAAAACTCTTCGTCATTTCCGGGACTCTCTCGGCTTCTATAGCGAAGCTGACTAATCTCCGAACGTTGTCCATTCCACACAACGCGTTTTTCGGCGAGATTCCGGCCAGTATCGGAGAGCTCCGATTCTTGGAAGTCTTGGAACTGCAGGGAAATAACTTCTCCGGAAAGATTCCATACCAGATAAGCAATATCGAGCGTCTCCGCGTGCTTAATTTGTCGTTCAATTCGTTCAGCGGCAAAGTGCCGGGACGACTGATAGGAAGTGGAGCTTTAAGCGTAATTGATTTGTCGGACAATCAGCTTTCAGGTGGTTTTGCAATTGATTCTTCAAACAAATGCGAGTTTTTGACTCATTTGAAGCTCTCTAACAACTTCTTAATTGACAACATTCCGAAGGAAATCGGAAAATGCGGAAATTTGAAGAATTTGTTACTCGACGGGAACATTCTAGAAGGTCCGATCCCGAAGGAGGTAGGACATATTTCGGAGCTGGAAGTTCTGGATGTTTCTAGAAACAGCCTCACTGATAGGATACCAGTAGAGTTAGCCAAGTGCAACAAATTGACAGTCGTGTTGTTAACAAACTTGTTAGATGATTTTTCCCAAGATGATAGTAGGTTATCCATTGATGATTCTAGGGGAGAATTTAACGCTTTTGATGGTGGCGTTCCTTATGAGTTGCTGTTGAGTCCGAGTTTACAGGTTTTGTGGGCGCCAAGAGCGAATCTCGGCGGGAGATTGCCTGATAATTGGAGTGAATCTTGCTCGCTCACGGTACTGAATCTGGGGCAGAACAGTTTAGACGGTGTCCTGCCGAAAAGTCTGAAGATGTGCATGAATTTGACTTACTTGGATTTGAGTTTGAATAATTTTGTTGGGTATTTGCCAGTGCAGCTGCGAGTTCCATGTATGGTGTATTTTAACGTTAGTCAGAATAACATTACTGGTGTTCTTCCAAGATTTGAGAATGCTAGTTGTGGTACTCATTTGGAAGATATTCAGATTGCATACGCTAATGTTTCTGTTCTGGGTTCTAAACCGAATGAGAATTTTGTGATCGTTCATGATTTTAGTAGCAATAAGTTCTTTGGTTCTTTGCCTTTGTTCTCTGTAGGAGATGGGTTATTTGAAGCTAATTATAAGCCCAACTACAGATTGTTACTGAACAATAATATGTTTAACGAGTCAGTTCCTGGGGAGTTGGTTTCAAAATGTAATGATTTGGGGAGTCTTTCAGTTAATTTGAGTGCAAACCAGCTGTTGGGTATGATTGATGAGGCATTTCTTCTTGACTGTCTACAGCTAGTGGAGTTTGAAGCTGCAGATAATCAGATTGGTGGGTCAATTGCTTCTGGTGTTGGAAAGTTGATGAAGCTTCAGCGTCTTGACTTGAGAGAAAACAGAGTGTCTGGATCTCTGCCTAATGTGCTGGGGAGGTTGAAATTTCTGAAATGGTTCTTGCTTGGAGGGAACAATATAACAGGAGAAATTCCATTTCAATTTGGTCAATTGAGCTCTCTTAGGATCTTAGATCTTTCTTGTAACGCTCTCACAGGATCTATCCCTGCAAATTTGACAAACGCCACAAATCTTGAAATTTTGTTACTTGACCACAATAGGCTTTCTGGTGAAATACCCTTGTCTTTCTCGACCCTTCACAATCTTACAACTTTGAATCTTTCCTTCAATAACTTCTCTGGTCATGTACCGCAGCTTCAACACCTTGACTGCAATTGGTTTAAGGGAAATAAGTATCTGGGTTCATGCCCGGACACAAACTCTACTGACCCAGAAAAACTTCCGGTCCAATCTGATGAAAAATGGGACAGTCAGAAAAGATTGAAATCGTTCATCATTGCACTGGTAACTTCTGCTTCTGCTGTACTTTTTATATTCCTTGTGATAGTTTTTGTTATTTTAAGGAGAAGAAAGTTAGGAGGACTCGCTAGCCTGAGGGGAAAAGTGCTGGTGACCTTTGCAGATTCTCCAGCTGAAGTGACCTATGATAATGTGGTTAGAGCTACTGGAAATTTCAGTATTCGGAACCTAATCGGGACTGGTGGATTCGGGTCAACTTACAAAGCCGAATTAGTCCCGGGTTATTTAGTGGCTGTAAAAAAGCTCTCTATAGGAAGATTCCAAGGAATCCAACAATTTGATGCTGAGATAAGAACTCTAGGACGGATTCGACATAAGAATCTTGTAACTCTTATTGGGTACTATGTGGGAGAAGCTGAAATGTTCATAATTTACAACTATCTTTCTGGTGGAAACCTTGAGACGTTTATACATAATCAATCAGGAAAAAATGTTCAGTGGCCTGTGATTCACAAGATAGCCATTGACATAGCACAGGCTCTTGCTTACCTCCACTACTCATGCGTTCCCCGGATAGTTCATCGGGATATCAAGCCTAGCAACATCCTGCTTGATGAACAGCATAATGCTTATCTATCAGACTTTGGGTTGGCTAGGCTTTTAGAAGTTTCTGAGACTCATGCCACAACAGATGTGGCAGGCACATTTGGGTATGTGGCACCAGAATATGCAACAACATGCAGGGTATCCGACAAGGCAGATGTTTACAGCTTTGGTGTAGTGTTGTTAGAGCTGATGTCAGGGAAGAAGTCGCTTGATCCATCATTTTCTGAGTATGGCAATGGGTTCAATATAGTCTCATGGGCCAAGTTGCTGATCAAGGAGGGACGTTGTTCTGAGCATTTCTCTCCAGCATTATGGGAGGCAGGGCCTAAAGAGAATTTGTTGGGAATGTTAAGGCTAGCAGCAACCTGCACCGTGGAGACGTTATCAATTCGTCCATCAGTCAAGCAGGTTCTTGAGAAATTGAAGCAGTTGAAATGATGAAAGCATCTCAACTCCTGGCAATGGACAATGAAAGAGGTCCTGAAGCTGCTTGTTTCTGCTGGACGGTAATCTATTGTGAGATCATCCTTAGGTAAAATTTCTTTTTGATACTCGTGTGTATATTGCCATTGCATACCTATTTATTTCCATCTGTGGTAGAATATTTTAAGGGCTTTCATAACCAAATTCACTTTTTGAGGATAGAAAAAAGGATGTTGTCATGTAGATTTAATGCCATTGCTTTAGTTTTCCCATCTTAGTCCTAATTATTGAGAAATTTTGAAGTCTGGATACACTATCCATCTAAAGAGGATGGAGACCCATATTGCATCCTTTTGGCTGTATTCTAGATTTCAAAATGTGTTTGTGGACTAATCAATTTTTTTAGACAGATGTGTTGACTAATGACACCAGATACTTTTAAAGATTCTGCTTTATTTTCTCTTTGCGCTAAACAATTGTCTAAAGCTCCAGAGCTAAACGTTTAATTTGTGTTATATTTCTGTGGTTGTTATGCTAAAGAAGAATGGTAATAATTAATATACAAGAAAGCAATGTGATCAAACCTCTCTGTTTTGGCTGTTTACAGAAGGCATTCTCATGGGACAGTCGTTGCTTGGAATTACCATTCAGTGATCATCTTCACATATATAAAGGTTATCTACAATGTCAATGACCTCATTGTTTATTTTTTAGGTGGCCACATTGCAAATATCTTCAACTGAAACTAATGACCTCAGCTTTGCAGGCCAAATCGCGGGCTGTTGAGACGGTAAAGCTCATACATAGCCTTTCACAATTGTCAATTCTCAACAGAAATCTGAATACCTGCAAAATTAATGGTCGGTTTTACCATCAAGTGAAAATGAAGTGATGGCCAAGTGCTACAACTTTACCAACACTTGTCAAAAAGGTCAAAACTCAAAATTTGACTTCGATCTTTGTGAGTGTAAGCCACTAACTTATTTATTCCATTTTCAACTTTAGCTTGACATAACTGTGCTTTCCTTCTAAATTTAGCTTGTTTTTCCTCTATATCTGAAATGACCAGCAACTTCTTTTTGTTGGTAATGGCCCATCCTTATAAATGTTGTCAATTATGCCAACCTAATTGGCTCTGCCTATTCAATAAGACAGATAAAGCCACATCAACAAGGAGCGTCTGATGTTTTTGGCTGTTTGCTAGAGTTTGCCGACAAGTGTAAGCTCTGTAAGAACAGCAGCGCAAATGCAAACTTTATTTATTTATTTTTACCAATATATTCACCACCACTTCGGCCACACATTACCATCTCTACATTAAACACAGAAGAAGCAGGATATGGAAGCTATAACAATGGAACATTATACCATTATTTGTCAAAATAAACATGTACCAGATTCAAAAGATACAACCATGATAGCCCGAACCATAAAACACCAAACAAAAACACATTTATAAAGTGAAAAAATATTATTAGAAAAAAAAAAAAGAAAGAATGAAATCAACCAATTAGAAAATCCTGCCATAAAGATGGGTCTAGTGCTCCTGTAATGCGGTTAAGTTTAAAGAATCAGACCAGCTGAAAAATTGCTACACGTTTTAATACTGATCCAGGGGAAAAGAAGCCCATTTTTCCAGGGCAGCTTCATCTTTTATCGAACCCTGCCTTGCCTGAAGAACACGCTCCTCAGTAGTGGTGCCAATGATCTCATTAGCACTTTTGAGATCAACACAAGAATAATAGCCCTCAGAATCCTAGATTCAAAGATTTACTCTCCAGTTAGAAGCAAAGCTGAATGTAACAACTCATTTTGTTATGACAAATGTTGCAAGAAGATTATTATGCTCGGGCGGGGCATCAACAATGACAAAGGCAACCACTACACAAATTCTCTAATGTACGTTAAAAAATGTTATTGGATTATCATATCCATGTCTCACTGAATTGATTAGGACGATGTAAAATAAAGAAGTGACACGAGAATGACTGCTAGCCAATAGCAATGACAATTTCCAGGAGAGGATGAGGTCTCACCAGAGAAACAATGCCTAACTTCTCCAACTTCTGAACTGCATCGTCCACATCAAAATTACACGACTCTTTGAACACATCTTTTAGTAATTTCTCACACCGCAGATCCAGTTGAGGTCTCACCAGAGAAACAATGCCTAACTTCTCCAACTTCTGAACTGCATCGTCCACATCAAAATTACACGACTCTTTGAACACATCTTTTAGTAATTTCTCACACCGCAGATCCAGTTCCTATTTCACATTATCATAAACTCATACCTCAGATATAACAGATCTACGTTTAATAATTAATCCAATAATGATCAAGAAAGAGATTAATCTAAGAAAGGAGGGAAGGGAATATCAAAATTGTGCATACCCTCAACGTGGCTTTGCCCTGTGTCATCAATAAGTAGAATGAAATAATCACCTCTTTCACCTGCATGATTGACAAGTAGCTGTAAGGCATTTGGTGGGAGGTTGAACACAAGTTTGAGAAATAATCCTTTTATATATTTTCACATTAAAATTTTACAAGTTATTATAGGCTACACATATAACTTGTTAAATAAAAAAGAAAATAAATCTTAAAACAAATAGAAAATCTTTGTATTTACAAGACAAACAACTCTTATTAGTTTAATGTCCTCAATTAGAAAACCTATTTTATGTAGAATTAGAAGAAAAAATTAACTCTCCCTCAACCTATCTTTCAACCCATTCTATATGGGTATTTTAAAACCAACTTGTTAGTTAGGGACTCAAAAACTTGCTTTTGGAAACCTTTTGTGAGAATATCTGCTAGTTTCTCCTCAATTGGTACAAAAAGCATACATATTAATCTTGTTTCTAATTTTTCTTTGATGAAGTGACGATTTACTTCAACATTTTTAGTCCTATTATATTGTACCAGATTATGAGCTATATTGAGTCAATTTATATATTCTCCAAATAAAAGGAATTTAGGAATTATTAACTGAATCATTAAACACCTTAAAAAAATCGGGAAAGGGATTAATATTTAAAATGGGAAGTCATATGCAAGTTGAAACATATGTTGATGTTGATTAAGCAAGTTGTGAAGGTGACCAAAGAACAACTTTTGGGCGTTGTGCATTTGTAAGAGGAAACTTAGTAACTTGGAGATGTAAAAAGCAGTCTATGGTTACTAAAAGCAGTGCAAAGACTTGAGGTTCGAGTTGCAGCACAATGTTTTGTGAACTTTTATGGTTGAAGATATTACTCGAAGAATTAAAGATTTCAAGTGAACATCCTATGAAGTTGTACTGTAATAAAAAGGCAACACTTATTACAGAAGCTATATTTGGTTGAGTACGTGATAGATAGATCAATTTACTCACTAACCTCTGATAATACCCTTTGTTTCCCATGGCATTGGTCTTTGTCCCAAAAATTTTATGATTTGGATCAGTAGGGTATCAACAGGTTTACAATCTAACATACTTGTTCCTTTGAGTAAATCTAAAGTGCACTCTGTGATATAAAGATCTGTTTTTTATACCTAGCAGCCTCTATACTGAAAAAATACCTAAAAAATTTGAGATCTTTCATCTTAAATTTCTTGGCCAGCAAACCTTTACTTTTTTAGTTCAGCAATTCAAGAACCTATTAAGAATGATTGGGATGTGGATTTTAGAAAAATTCAAAGAAATCCTAAAGTTTTTTGTTATATGCTAAATAACCCTAAAAACTTTGTGATTATCACAAATAACACCTCAGATAAATTTCACTCAAAGCCTAGAAGTTTAAGATTTTGACAAATCGACCCTTGATATGAAATTAGAAACGGTAATGGCTTGTTCATACCATAGTGACTTCCCAAACTGATAGATTAGTGTGAAAGGATTCGAAATAGCTTGGTAGTGAACCTTCACTTGTTGGTGACATGTGGCAGCAAAAAAAAAAAAGACAATTGAACTTTAATATGGGTGTTTAAGACCAAACTAGAGCTTTGATGACAATGATTCAAGGGTTGATTGACAGATAGGCAACTCCTCTTTCATGTGAAGCTAACAATGTAGAAAATGGCTACCTTGAATGGCGGAGTATAAGGCTTAAGCGCGGTTGCTGATGGCATGTGTGTCACTACTAGTTAATGGCTCTGATACCACGAACACAAGTTTGAGAAGTAATTCTTTTTTTATATTTTCTCATTAAATTTTTACAAGTATTTATAGGCTACAAATATAACCCATAAAGGAAAAGAAAATAAACCTTCAACAAATAGTAAATCCTAATATTTATAAGATAAACAATTCTTATTAATTTAATTTCCTAAATTTTAAAAACAATTCTATATAGAACTAAAAAACCTCCACAGAAGTAATTAGAACTAATGTGTTTCTAAATTAGGCCTATTTCTAAAAGTTTACCTAAAAATTGCACTGGTATATCTAGTTTTGAGATTATTAACATTTAAAAAAAATCTTCTTAACATTATTGTAGAAAAAGTAATATATCAAAAAATTGGACTTGTTTAACCTAGTTCAGCAATAGTTTAACATCTACAGTCATTTGTGCCCACTCATCAATAAAAACCATTAGTGGTCGTCAGGGAAAGTTTAAGAAATGCATACAACTCCTCTTAAAGAATTCATCAAGCCTGAAACTTACTTCTTGTTGAATCATGTCATCACACAAGTGAAGAAGAGTACCCCTTCCACTATCTAGTTGTTTATCATACATGGATTGTGTGATTAAATTCTGATAAGCAGCAAAATTTTCCTGAAACCTGCAGATAATGGAGGACAGAGTACTTAAACTTGATTATAAATCAATCGTCAACTAAAGTACTAGACAAATTGAGGATGTTCATTATTATCTGTATACATACAGCCAATGCAGTGAAAGAACAACTTGCAAACATCCAATCAAATTCCAGGGCAAATGTATGATCCAGTAAAGAAATTTTATTACAATAAACATAGAAAATAAGTATATTGATAAAAGGAGCAGCATATATCAACAAGCTGAAATTCAAAAGGAAAGACAAAGAGCAGGTATCTAGCACGTCAGAGCAGGGGAAGAACTGACGTGAAGTATGTTGAAGCACAATAACCAATCACTGTGGAAAGGATTGCAAAAATAACCCAAAGATCAGGTTCGGCCATTTGGAGAGAACTAATCACAGTAACCTGTTAAGAAAGAATGTTAATTTATTTCAATAAGATGAAGAGGAGAAAGAGAGAGATGGAAAATGATAAAAATGGTAGCTGAAAATCTAATGGCTAACTGACCAGACCAACTACAGCAGATCCAAGGAACTTGACCCAGTCTGTTGGAGTTAATCCTGGAATTTTCTTTTCAGGCTGTTAAAGATTAAAAAAAGAAAATAAATGTCCATATACCCGTTCAAAGATTTTTCACAGTTTTTTAGAGAAGAAAGAAAGAGTTATAAATCAATGCAGAGAGAGAGAGTAGCAGAAATAACTCAATAGAACTATTTCCATATCAGCCATCGGAATATGTTTAAAATGTTTCAAATATATTGTTCGATCTGGTTCCTCTTTCGTACTTGCTGGCCTGCAGTGATCATTCTTCTCACATGTGAATTAGCATTTTTCACAGTAGGTTCAAAACAGTACGTGATTTTCCAGAAACATAAAAGATCAAAATAAATGTGAAGTTCATTGTTCATGAGTCAATCATCCTTTACTATATGTGCATCTAATCTCAATGTGTTCTCAACATCCTAGTTAAAAGGACTGTTCTTTCCACATATAGAAAAAAGGAGATCAAAATAAACTCTTTTCCAGACTTGCCATTTGTATATTCAACTTCACACTAACAATTACAGCCAAAAAGTGATTGCATGTTAACAACTCTAAAGAGTCGATAACGGATGAAAGAGTAACAAAGAAGAAAAGATACCTGTAAACAACAATTATCCTATTAAAGGTGGGCTCTTTGATTGTGATCTTGCTCAGAAAATGAGCAACGCTGGTACCCAGAGAAAAAGAATATGATTGATTGTTAATAATCAACAGAAAATTAGAACATGCAACTAAATTTATGCTGGGGACATTGCTTGCTTCTCCATGTGCTAATATGTGCATTGCTATACTACTATTCATGCGAACAAAATCTTTGGCATGGTTGTGAGCAAACAAAATGAAGACACAATTGTCAAGCACAACTCAAATAACATCCTCACTCCCAAACACCTACTTACACACCAACAGACATGCAAAAGAGTACCAACACAAGATGGAGACTCTTAAATCTTGGCTTAGCAGAACTTCTTGACTGAGAAAAATGTAATTTTTCACAGCCTTATATACCACGTTGATGATTTGTTTTCAACTTTGATATAGCTTACTCAACTTTATTCCATTTACTGACTAAAATCTTCAAGTCAAAAAGATGTTTGAACTCTGGGTTACTAAAACATAGATAAATGACATCAATTCCTTCTTTTTAAACTGTTTCTGTGCATGAGAAAGAGAACTTTTCTTGACTTTGAATATTCAGTCAACTAACTCATGGAGACAAATTCAGTTTATAGGTCTTTCTTTTTCTTGGTGCGGTAAGGGACTAAACGAGAGGAGTGTGAACTACCCACATCATAAATAATACTGATGTCCAAAATAATTAGGGAGCACATGAGATTTTAAAAGAACGGCAATGTTTCTTTGGGTGATGTTTGCTTAACATATATTCAGGATATTCAAGAGCCAAGGATTTCCACATTAACATGATCATTCAGAAGTCATTAGTTGAATGAAAATAGAATATTTCTCGTTTCATTCAAGAAGTCCTTGTGAAGCAGAGAAGGAATTATGGAAACCACTTGAATGGCATGCAATATATCCAAGAGATATGGTGCATAAATATGTTTCCAACACTTATGCACCATGATATAACTGCTTTATATGTGTAGATGCAATAGACAACCTTAATTCCATATTTTCAAGATGGAACCGCTCAACATATAAATCATCTGGATCATCTTGAGATCTAATTTTGTCATCCTTTTTTGGGTCCCTCGTATTCTTAAATTGGCCAAAAAATTCTTCTAGCCTGCAAGCACCATAACCCTGGAAGGATTAAAAGGAAAAGAAAAGCAAAAGGCAGGTTAAATTTACAAATTGAGAAAAAGATTAATATTTTTAGCAACCCAATGCTGGAATGATAGCTTAAGAACCATAAACAATGATTTATTGCTCAATTGCCAAGCCAGTTGCTCAAAACTGTGATTGTGCCAATTAATAAACAACCTAAAATTCATTTTGAATTTTACGGTACTAGTTGAAATAAACAGGCTAAGATCAACACTAAGTGCTTGACTAGATTAATTCTACTTATCAGTTACCAAAAATTCTAAATCCAATGTCTGATGAAGAGAAAAAAAATTACAGTTGGCAGAAAAAATATTTACCCAGCTAGTTTTAGAAGATGTGACCGCGAGCAATGAGTAAGTCTGCTTTTTCCATGAAAAAGAAATCAGTTGAGTGATCAATTCCAATACCCCGTCGGAAAACAATGTACTATCAACAAATACATGCTACAGATTAGCTTTCTTCAAAAGGACCATTGCAATGATCTAAGTTTAAAGCCAAGCTAGTACTTTTCAGCATGCATTTACAATGACTAAGGCTGGTTAAACTTATGAATCATTCATCAACTTCAATTCATTTAAATCCTAAAATTCAAAGATCTCCTAGCAATCAAAATTATCTCTGGTTGACAGGTGGTATGCCATATCTTGTTGACATGCCAGAAAAATCTAAAGAAATAAATAAGAATACATTCTATGTTCAATCTCTGAGAGCACACTAAAGCTAGCGAATATTAGCATATCAATTGCTATTCGTCAAAAGGAGGCACTTGATAATGCTATGCTGATTGCTAAACATAGTATCTAATAAAGGACAGATACTGCACAGATATGAATACACATATCAGGATCAGATAGTGAGGTAGTGAATGGAAAAGTAAATCAACTCAGTTAAATTACAGCAGACAACCCATCATTTTACGTATTAGATATAATAAGGGGATAGCCAACACTTTTAAGGAAGCATCCATTTAAACCGAAAAAATCTTAAGGGAAGTAATTCCAACTCATAAACATCACATAATTTCAGAGAGGAGACAAGAAAAGGGGCCTTCTCCCTGTAAACAGTAATTACCATACTGTCAATCACACCCAGAGGGAATTTCTAGCACTTAACAAATCTTTTACGCTAAATTTAGAGGAACACCTTATCAGCATTGTCTGGAAGATTTTCATGGTGATTCTCCTTAAAAAACTTCTTCAAAAGCCTCTTGTCAAGCTACATTCAGCAAAAAAAAGGAATATTGGCATCTTCAAGTTTGAAAACAGATGAAAGCATCAAAGATACATGCACAACCATAGACCTGTTAATTGCACGTTTATGTAAAATAAAAAATAACGCTACACTTCTCAAATGTTATCTCAAAATTTCTATGCTAAATGATGTGTCAAGCAACCATTGAGTGGTGATATAATGTAATGGATGATTTTGGAAGTTGCATTACTACACCATCCAACGATTACTTGACACATCAATCTGAGATAAAAATTTTGGAATAACATTTGAGAAGTGTAATGTTACTCGTAAAATCAATCACTAAAAGACACACAGCTCTCACAGTTTTGCTTTTAGGCTTTTTAACCCAAAATCAGTCGCACGCAATGTGGGACTTTGCGTGACTCATACTGACCAACATCATTTTTTACAAAACAAAAACATTTCCCACATAATTGTGATTTGTAAATACAAACCTTAGATTCATCAACAGTGATGGGTAGATGTAGAAGATATTGCCCTGAAGTTGCAAAATCAATTTCCTCTTTGAGTTATTATTTTGAAGTTACTCTTTTCCATCACCTGCATAAAAAGATGGGAGAACTTTGAATATCTTACTGAGTGGCTTTTGACAAACATGCAAACCTTTAATTGTTTATTTATGTATTAGTTCTGACTGGTAACTGCTAAGAAGATTCATTTTGATCTTATTTCAAATATTTCCTTTCATATTAAAGTCTTTTTTAAATTATAGGATCATCATTTGTTTAAAGAAGTTCTGAAGTTTCAGTGCCCACGTGTCCTAGATCATAATCTTGACCTTCAACCTCCCTTTCTGATCATAAATGAATATACTAGCCACCCATGATCTCAACTCAATTTTCCAGTATATGTAAACATGCTTTACAAATTAAATAGCTCATTTGTTTTAATTTAAAGAGGGATTGATCCCCCTTTTGGTACACACATGAATCTGCCAATATATTTAACAAAGCTATAATCACTTTAACATTCATTTTGCAACTAGTTTATATTTTCTAAAGTATAGTATTTTTTTTTTTTATAAATCCTCATTTGAGCAGGGATGAAGATCAGCCAAGTCTTTAGTTCAAGATTCTGCAATTTATGCAAATGAAAATATCTTAAAACTGTGTTATAAATGAAAATATTGTGTCCTACGAATATTGGGAGCCCATGCCTCCATAAAATTCCATATATCAAGAAGTAAATTGTATATATTGAAGTTACCTCCAAAGATAATTATATGGTTGGCACTATTGTCTGTTAGCATCCCTTGAGACAATAGTGTTTGTTCTTGACAGTTCCATTGAACATGAAGATGCGTCTTAAGAGATAATAAGTGAAATAACTGTAATACCTGAAATAAGTATTTAAGGAAAATCATTTCAGATTTATCAGCTTGTTCTGGAGTCACTTTATATTGCTTTAGATTGTCAGCCCCGATTACAGGGTCAAAGATGGAGTACTTAAGCTGCAAACACAATAATATATATAATTAAATTACAAAAAAGGTAAGAAACACTAACACACCAAAAAGGAAAGATTTTGAGTAAATTTATGAAAGTAATGCTACCATCATGTCCTCAAAATGTACGGTATACCAAGCTCGAATCGTGTACTCAACTCTCTTGCAAAGCCTTTCAAACTCATTCTGCTCTGATGGGTCCCCTGCAAAACAGAGAAAAATCCATATTAAGGTTGAGATGAACATCAAAAATGCAAAAACGTAAATAAATAATTGCATCACAGTAAAAAGGAAAGTGTTAGAATTGGTGATTAATCGTGTTTGACCATGATTTTGAGTTGGAAACCGATGAGGAGTCAACACGAAGTCGAGTATGCGACGTACATACAAAGAAGGAGCAAAATGGAGAGTTGAAAGTAAAAGGGGGTGGGGGTGGGGTGAAGAACATGGAGGAACCACCTTCAGGGCGCAATGCCATAGTGCTACGATAAGGTCGCCCCAGCACCATGGCGTCAGACCTTGGCGGCACAATGCCTAATATCAAGAAATTTCATTTTTAGCTCGAATTGACTTCTTTGAGTAGGAATTGGACTCTTACACAGACTCTTATTCTAATTAGGTTAAGGGTTTCTAGGGATGTTTTGTATAATATATAAACTCTTGTAACGCTTTAGAATTAATTAAACATTAAAAGTATCAAAGATGTAAATATAAAAGAGAATAGAGAACTTAGGTAGCCCTAGGGCACTGAATTCATTAAAGAGGGTGTTATGGGAACGTTTTAAGTGTTAAGTGCGGAATAGAGCATTGATAGATCCTTTGAGGGAGAGCTTTGACTATTCGTTGTATTCCTTAATTAATCTCTTATTATAAAGATCTAAGTGATTTGAAAAATACTAGTGATCTAGGAAATCTTAATGATCTAGATGATCTTCATGATCTGGGAGAGTTAGGAGATTTGAGAGTTTTTTACGAACTGTAGTTCTTTGTAAACGATTAGTGAAAGAAGCTAGATTATTGATCCGTCAAGGATGTAGGCGTTTGTTGCGGAACCATATATATTTTGTTTCTTGTGGTGATTATTTCTTTATGTTTATTGTGTGTGATTTTTTATATTTTTAGTTATTTGTAAGTGAAATCTTTCGCAAAACGCATAAGATTTTTAGAGTGCACACTAAAGACCCCAACGAATGGGTTCAGTATTAATGCTAATTACTAAGTGGGATTAGTGTTAAAACTGATTTTCTACAACAAACTAGTATCAGAATTATAGCTAAGTTGATATCTAAGTGATGTCAAATTGAAGTGTATAGCCTAATACGTCAACAGAAAGAACAGTAAAGAATTACAAGGGTATTTCAGAATCTGTCCTACTTTCTTCTTTGCTTTTATCAGGTATACATGTTGCATACAAAATTTTGTATCCCAATTTCTTTCTTTGTTTTTTTTCTTCCCATGCTCTATTTATTTAATCAACTGTTTTAACACTGTCAAATCACTTGTTCACATTATTACAGTAACAAATTAATTGATGCATTTACTTCCTTTGAATGAAAAATTGAAATTTAATCTGGGATCACTTGGTTTTTCAGTAACTCTACACTAAATTGTCATCTTAATAATAATAATAATAATAATAATAATAATAATAATTAGGATAACAATAAAGAGAAACAGAAATCAAAGATGAGAAGAAAGAATTACCAAGAAGAGAAGCAAGTTGAGTGACAAGTACAGCTTTAAGAACGGAGATGACAGATTCACGTTCCAATCGTATCACTTCCTTCTTCCTCTTTTTCTTCTCCATTTTATCTCTCTGGCTTCTCTCTGTGAGTCTCTCTCTATCCTTATCCTTGCATACGCAAAAGCAAATAAATAGCTATTTTTCCTTTTGTTTGTTTTTGAATTTCTCCCAGTTTTTCGGAGGGAAATTTTCTTCACCAATAGAAACCATTTTTCTTCGTGCTTTCAAAATCAGAATAAATAATTGTATTATTTTATTTAATAATACATTTAAAGTATATTTAAGCAAAAAATGGAATAATTAATATTTTAAAACAAATAATAAGTGAATGGCCATTTCCACAACCACAACCATTATCACTGGTAATGGTGATTGCTTCTCCCACACTTGACTGCCTCAGCTGTAAATGTTAGCTAGGAAGAGTAAGTGAGTAACTACTAACTATGGTGGTTGCCTAGTGGAATATGAAATATGGAACGTTTTAGATAAAACCCCATCCCTCACCACCTCCCAATTCAAAACTATTCATTTCTTTGAATACTGACGTTAAAAGGAATGAAGACTAATGTTTATGTCAGTTTTATATCTTAAATTAATTATTAAGTACATCCCCACCTCACCACGTCATCATTTTACTCCACGTGTTTAAATAAATGGCAAATGGCAATTGATTGTTTGCTTCTTCGACGAACGCCAAGGCAGGGCAGCAACACCTCTCATTATAAAAAGAGCATGATTCTGCAGGCAGACATTTGGCCCAAGTTCCCTTATCCAACGTCGTTCTTTATATTTGCTCCATTTCTATTTCTCTAATCAATTATTTTCCTTTTCTTTAATTCCCGCTTACAAAAACCACCACATTTTTTATAGAATAAAAAATAACTTAAAATTGATAATGAAATATTTTCACAAAATACTGTTTAATATCAAACATCTTTCCTCTTTCTTGGCTATGAACCTCCTTTGGGTTTTTGATTCACCCAACTTTTCTATTTTCCGATCCGAAGCGTATAAGAAGGAACAAAAAAAATAGAAGTTGCTAACCGCTAAAATAAAATTCTGAAATAAAGATTTTGTTGGAATCAATATAGTAAATAACAAGTAATACACTATGAGACAAAATTTTAAAATAAAAGATTGACCATAAAACTTGCAGACTGAAGCAAGCATTCAGCATTGTATGGATTGACATTGAATTGTCCATCATATAATTTTTTTTGTTTGCCATAAAGTGGTTTTTGACACACAGCGAAGCCATAGAGAAACATCATAATCATACTATTTGCCAAAGAAAACAACTTGCAAATACAATCATATGATATTTACATCTTTGAGGCATTTGGAAATTACATGCATTGAAGTTAAAAAAGTGAAAGAATGACGAGAAAAAAAAATCACAAATATGAACGATCAAAGTAGAAAATTAAATTCTGCTGTAAATATAACCGAGTGCAACCTCCCATCCAAGACTTCTGTCATAGGTCCCACAAGAGAATTATCGCCTGAAGTTAACTCAAAAGAATAAGATGTGGGAGTTGCTTTAACACAAGCTAATGGGAGAGATAGAAGCTCACCTTCTCATGGCAGGCATCAAGTTGTGCTGACACCTTGTTTTGCCTTCAGGACAATCTCCTCTGTGGTGGTGCCGATGATCTCATTAGCACGTTTCAGCCCAACACAGTAATACCGGCCAATAGTATCCTTCATTCAACAAAGAGTAGAAAAGATTTATTGTTTTATCCTACATTAATGAATAAACGCCATCTATTTAGACCTTGTCAATCAGGGCACGCAGAGCCCCCACTTTACCCAAGGTCTGGAGTTAGTGCTTTCGTTCATAAGGTAGAGTTTTTTTCTTTGTAGCATTCTCCCTTCCCTCAGAATCAAATTTTTGAATCATGGAATTCTCTCCCAGAGCTGCGGAACTAACGATTATTCAGTTTTCTAATCTGCCACAAAATGCTAGACCTACAGAAGCCTTCTGGCATTTGTTCAACAAAATTTGGATACCCATCACCATGTCCTACCGAATCTCTGTTCAAGAATTAATGCAATCACTCAATGATTTCCATAAGCTTTGGGAGTTAGTTACACGACATTTTCAGATTAATTAGCAAATTAAAATGTCCATTCCTCCTAGTCCTGAGTGCTAAAAGGACCACACAAGTCAAACCATTATCCATGACAAGTTCAATGACGAAATATGGGGAGTCTTACCCGAGTAACAATGCCTAACTTCTCTAACTTTTCAACTGCATCATCCACATCAAAATTACAGCTCTCATGAAACTCTTCTTTGATCAGTTCCTCGCACCGCAGATCCAGATCCTACGTCACATTATCACAAAGTCATACATCAGAAATGATACAAAGTAGGGGTGGGCAATTTCGGGTTCGGGAATTCCCGAACCATACCTGAACCTGTTTGGGACACTTTTCAGGTTGGGAATTTCCCCATTTTTTTTTTACATTAACAAGAGATGAGGTGAGAAAATTTTTTAAACAGAGCAACGTTTCAGATCGTTTATTGTTTTGATGTTCAATTATTTGAGAGGCCTGTTAAGCAAACAAGGTTAACTGATTTTTGCATTTTTAATTTTATTTCATACAAATAATTATCATGCATTGATATCATCTTTTGAATCTAGGGGTCGTGTGCGGTGGGATGAAGCTAATCTTGATGAAATCGAAGCAAATAAACCTGTTAGGAAAAAGATAGTTGAACCTAAGACGTGGTATCACCCAATGATTGAAGAAGATGGTAAGGTGAAGTCCGCAGGTAGGAGCTCTTTGCTTCTGAATTTTGCAAAATACTCGGGTCGGGAAATTCCCGAACCTGACCCAACCCGTTCGGGACAAATTTTTTTTGTCCCGAATGAATACCTGTTCTCGTCCCGACCTGACCCGAAAATTCAGGACGGGAACGGGAATTCCACCCACCCATAATACAAAGGGTACACATTAAACAACAAATATCCAGCAAAGACCAAGAAAAAGAATTAAAGAGAGGGGGGAGGGATCTAAATTGATACATACCTGTCTTGTGGCTTTGCCCTGTTCCATCAATATAAAGAATGAAATGATCACCTCTTTGACCTGCATAATTACACTTATGGTAAGCATTTCTTTCTTTTTTAATTTTTTTGATAAGAAACAGAGAACTTATGGTAAGCATTTGGTAGAATGTAATTAAATCTGATTACTTCTTAACCACTTAACTTATCAAATCTTCAAATATCAAACTAAAAAGATAACATGTAATATTCTTGCACAAAGAAGTATTCAGATGTATATATTTGAAGAAATTCAAGGTCTAATAGAAATCCGCTTGTGGTAGTTTTGTCAACATATCCCATGTACTTCCAAAAGTAGTGTGTTTGTTTCACATATTTAGTTTAATATAATAACCAAAGTCCCTCATGCCCACTTATCAATGCAAAATACTATAATATTTCAAAGCTTAAATTATGACCAGACAATAATTTGAACATTCATTTCTCTGTAACCAAATTGTTACAGTAGAAAAAGAAGAAAGATATTGCCATCTTAAATTATGTTAGCAAGTTATGGAAAAGGAACTGGATTTTGTGGGAAAGAATCTGTTTCTTGGCATCTTTGTTCAGCTCCTGTTAAGAAACAATTTCAAGACACCTTTGTCTTCATTCTATGGGATTAGGCAACATTTTAGTATAATTTTTCTGTTTGTTTATGCAGATTGTAATCATACTTTCGAAGGGCTTTTAGCGGACTGCTGGTTCACTTTGAGTTTCTGCTTGTCACTAATTTATAAAATTCATTTCTTTTCCTATCAAAAAACCCAAAGGGAAGGAAGAAAAAAGAAAAAAAAAGCTTATTTGACACAGACTTGGATGGTTTGTGTAAGATTCTCATCCAATTTAGTTTAATATAATACAGCACAGCAAAAATCATTAATGGTGACCAAGGAAAGATTGAGAAGGACACATTTGATAGTTGTAAATAATCCACCAAGCCCGAAACTTACTTCTTGTTGAATCACATCATCACACAAGTGAAGAAGAGTACCCCTTCCACTATCAAGTTGTTTGTCATACATGGACTGCGTGATCATATTCTGATATACAGCCAAGTTTTGCTGAAACCTGCAGCCAGTAGAAGAAACAACAGCAAAATTAGATATGATCTAAACCAAGAACGGACTAAAGCATCAGACAAACTCGGGAGCCTAATTACTCATCCACATACAGCCAGCCAAGTTGTAGAAAAATGAGACTAATCAACATTCAATGATCATTTTGTATCCAAAATTGCCATCACTTTATGATACCCACAGCATGATTTTTTTTCCTCAGTTAATTTGCTAAATTGTCATACAAAAATCATATTATGGTTAAAACGTGGAATATGCATATTGAGAAGAGAGAACATCATATTTTAATAAGTTATGAAACAGAAAAGAAAGAGCTCCAAAGTTGATGCGAGGGTTTTGCTGTGGCAACTCACGTGAAGTATGTCTTAGCACAGTAGCCAATCACTGTAGAAAGGATTGCCATAGCGACCCAGAGATCAACTTCATGCATTTGGAGAGAACTAATTACAGCAACCTGTTCAGGAAGACACATAAGTTATTTGAATAACATGGAGAAGGAACAAAAGATACAATCAGTGAAAAGCTAAGTGCTAAACTGACCAGCCCAACCACAGCAGAGATGAGGAACTTGACCCAGTCTAGGGGAGTTAATCCCGGATTTTTCTTTTCAGGCTGTTAAAGGCAGGGTATCAAAAAGATAAAAGCCATTATAACAGATCCTAGGTTTTACAGACTTTTTGATAAAAGAAGAGTCTAAACAAGAGCAATAAATCGAAGGGAGAGACAGCCAAAACTAATAACTTACAAGAACTATTTCCATATCAGCCATTGGAATATTTCTAAAATGTTTCACATATACTCCTCGATCTGTTTTTGACTTTGTACTAGCTCGCCTGCATAACGATCATTACTCTTAGATCATAGTAAGCATTTTTCATATTTGTTTAGAACTGTCTTAAAAGGGCATCAAAAAAATTTCCAAGGTACTCATCCGGAAAACAAAAAGACAAAATAAATGAATTTAATTGGTCAAGAGAGTAACATCCATTGAATTTTCATTTTTATGCATCTTGTCTCAATGTGCTATCAATTGCTTTGTCAAAAGGATTTTTCATTCCACATCAAGAATAAATTTGATCATAAGAGCCTTTTTGTTCAACATTAAGCACCAGTATGTTCAACTTTCCAATAACAGATACCACAAAATCAGTTGCATGCCAATAAAACAACATTCTGAAAGTCAATGGTAAATAGAGAAAAAAAAAAGTGAAAGAGGAAGAAAAAGAAGAAAAGAAAGCACCTGTAAACAACAATTATCCTATTAAAGGTGGGTTCTTGGATTGTGACCTTGCTCAGTAAATTGCGAAAACTGGAGAATACAGAATAAGAATATCATGATCAGTGATATTGACCAGAAATCTTTTTACTACATGAGAACATTCAATGAACTAACATATAGAAACAAATTCAGCATTATTTTTTCTTCTATAAAAGTTCTTTCTAGGTAGCTAGGAGGGGACTAAGGAGATAGTAAAATTATTCACATCATAAATAATACTCAAAACCAAAATGCTGTGAGTACCAAAAATTTTAAAAGTGAGAATGATAATGTTTATTTAAATGATAAAAAAATCATAAAAATTTCAGGTATTATGCCATAAGAAATTCAGGGTATTCAAGAATATATCATGTATTTCTTCGCGGGATAAATTCATGTATAAGCAAATGAATGAAAATACAAAACTTCTTCAACTAAAACAAGTATAACACATTTTTGGGACCACTTGAAATGGCATCAATGTAACTAAGAAGATGTGTAGTACAGAATTATCTTGCAACACAAACCATCATATTGTATCGGCAACCTAGAGATGCAATATACAACCTTAGTTCCATATTTTCAAGACGATGCCGTTCAACAAACAGATCATCCTGATCTACTTCAGAGCTTTCATCATCCTTCTTTGGGTCCATTTCATGTCGTCTACTTGATCTTCTAGACAAAAGTTTTTCTAGCCTGCAGGCACCATAAATAATAATCAATTGCCGTTTGGCCAGGCTATTGCTCAGACTGATTTACAAAACAATGCTAAAACCAATATTTTGATAGCGTTTAACTATGAGGACAAAATGCTCTCGACTACATAACATGTGAGCACCCAAATATTCTCTTCAACAGAATCCATTGACAAAAAAATCTTACAGTCCAGAAAAAGTACTAACCCTGTTTGTCTCAACAGAAATGACCAAAAGCGAGCGATGAGCATGTCCACTTTCTCCATGAAAAAGTAATCAGTTGTCTGATCTACTCCAATACCGCGTCGAAAGATTACATACTATTGATGAAACACACAACAATTTAGTTTTCTTCAAAAGAGACATACCAGAGACCAAAGTTGATCACCAAGTTTCTATTTGTCAGCAGTAATTTACAAATTACAATTCAAGGCCAGTTCATGAAGCATTATGCAAATTGAAATAGTATAATGCAAAAATTTCAGGAATTCCCAATTATTGATTTCAGCTTAAATTTAAAGATATACAGAACCAACACATACTTTGTTTCCCATGGAAGAGAGCACCAGGAATTAAAGTGATAACTAAGTGAGCATAAAATCCAATAAAGCATACATGTTGAAAATTTTGCACACTAAGTATGAGGTAGAAAACAGAAGTACACTAATTGATTAATGCAGAGAAACCCTCACTTCACATATTGCACATGAATGAGGAAGACACTTTAAGGACATGTGAAAAATAAACCTGTTATAGCCAATTCGAAATCTTAAAGGGAGCAACTTGCTCAAAAACATCACATGGTTATAGACAACAGACAAGTAAAGGAGCCTTCCCCCAATAAACATATAAATTTCCCAAGCAGACAGTCATACCCAGAGGTTCATACAGCTTACGATCTTTAGAGCTAAATTTAGCAGAATACCTTATCAGCAAAATCTGGAAGATTGTCATGGTGATGCTCTTCAAAATACCTCTTCAAAAGCTTTTTGTCAAGCTATATTCATCAAAAAGGTACATTGGGATTAGCAAATTTCAGAAGCTCATGGAAACATTCCAAGACATGAATCCAGAGTCATGGTGAATGTTTATTCAAGCATCACCACAAAATGAAACCATTTTCTGCATATTTGTGATTACAAACCTTAGCTTCATCAACAGTGATGGGAAGATTTAAAAGATACTGCCCTGAATGTGCAACATCAATTTCCTCATTGGTTGTTATTTTGAAGTTGCTCTTCTCCATCACCTGCACAAAAATATCAGTGAATTCTGGAAATATATTACAAAGTGACATATTGGTAATATGACAATGATACATGCATATACTCATATAATTATTACTATTACTTTTTTAAGAAGAAACAAGAAAAATATATAGTTATTTCATTACAAATTAGTGGTCTGTTAATGGGTAGTTACCTCAATATTACTTCAGGATATCGATTTAGGTTCGTATAGTTTATTTATTTAACGCCTTTAGCCTAAAGTATTATAAATCCACAAGTTTCAGTAGCCAGCCCACTCTAAAATTGGAATTTAACCTAAACCTGCCTCTTTTTACCATAAAAAGGTTGCCCCATTAGTTAACCATTATCTAACATGAATTCTCAAATCAAAATTAGTATCCTACAAATACAATAGCCATTCTCCTTCATATCCAATAAAACACAAGACCAAATAAAACCATGTAAGAATCAGAAACCCTCATATCATCTTGATCTCCTTATGTCCTCCATCCCCCCACCCCACTCAGAAAAAAAAATCTCCCCAAACCTAGGCCAGCTACCTTCAACAGATTTGAGTCATACTTCGTTCAAGCATTATTCCACTCACTTCCTGCCCACTTGTTGTATGTCAAAAAGGGTTGGATCTTCCCATGGGTAAGAGCATGACTTTGTTTTATCTAATTGATTAAGACATAATCACATAACATTTATTGTTTGACTAGTTTTTTTTTTCTTTTCATTTTATTAGCTGAACCTACTTATGACAAAGGACAGAGATCAGTAGGATTGTTAATTTAAAATCCTACAATTTATGATAAATAATAATGAGGACAAAAATATCTTTAATTTATGTAAATAAAAGAATTATGTTTCAAGACACTAGAGAGGCTCCACCAACTTCCATGCATGAGGGGGCAGTTGGAAAATTGAAATTATCCTCAACATACAAGAATCAGCTGGCACTAATACCTGAAATAAGTATCTAAGGAAATTCTGTTCAAGTACATCAACTTCTTCAGGAGATAAGTTCTGCTGCTTCAATTTGTCAGCCCCCGTCACAGGTTCAAAGAGAGAATAAAGTTGCTGCAAATATCATATATATATAATTAAATTACAACCAAAAGAAACATATCCATAACAAAATAGACAAGTGATAACATAATAAGTGGAGGGTAAGAAAAGAAAAAGAGGTCAAGAAACAGGTTACCATCAGATCCTCGAACTGTAGAAGATACCAAGCTCGAATTGTGTACTCAACTCTCTTGCAAAGCTTTAGAAACTCAGCCCTGTCAGAACTATGTTCTGCAAAACATTGGAAAGATAGAAAATATACATATATGCATATCAACATAATTTCATTGAAGAAAAAGTATGAAAGAAATAAAGAAAGATTTTGGGGTTTATTTATTCACGTATTTATGAAAGGATGAAAAAAAAAAGGTAATGCTCATTATCTACACAAGAAATCAGAATAACAAACTAAGCAGAACCCACGTTCTTTTTTTACTCTCCTGAGATTATTACCCATTTCAGTTCTTTAAATTTTGAGGAATTTGAAAGATATCACTTGCTGAGGTTCATTTGCTCCTAATTATGTTGTTCATATCCACTAATACCCACGAAAATGAACGTGAATAAAATGCAAAACAAGAAAAATATTAGAGCAAAAAAAAATAATAATAATAAATACCAATGAGGTTGGCCAAAGACATGATGAGCTTAGGTTTGAGAATGGGTATGACTGATTCACGCTCTAATCGAATCACTTCTTTCTTCTTTTGGTCCATGTTTGTTTGACGCTCTGTCGCTTGGAGTCTCTGTCTCGGCGTTAAAAACTATGATTTTGGGAAAATGGTCTCGAAGAAGAAGAAGAATATTCGAGAGACCAATTGAAGGGTTTTTGGTTTTTGATTCTATGCTTTGCAGACAAGGCAGAACACAAATGAGGAGGTTGCCTCAAATGGCACCGAACACAACTCAACAATCAAAACCTGTTGCGTTTCACTTGGATTGGATGTTAATTTCCTCTTTTAATAATCAGTGTAATTTAACTGAACCGACAAAATCGAATTCAACTGGACTGAACCGGTGAATTTAGTTTGGTATTAGAATATAAAAGATAATCAATTGATTTTTTATTTTGGTAATTAAGTTTGGTTTGATTTTTTTTTTAAAAAAAATTAAAACCGAAGGATAAAAATATAATTTATTTCAATTTTTTATATACAATAGAATTTTGATAAATTAATATTTTTTAGATAAAAAAATATATTAATTAAATAAATATTTATTAATAAATTATTAATTTATGAAGGTATCTATTATTTTTTAAAAATATTGTGTCTAATAACCTTTTATTACAATTAATTAAATTAAATATTTTATTTTAAAAACTATTAATATTTCATGTATCTTGTTTAAACAAATAAAACTTATAAAATAACTTTTTTTCAAATAAATATTTAGTTTTTTAAAAATAAAATATTACATTGTTCAATGTTCTATATTATTCTATTTTATGAATATTTAACTAATAAATAACATAGGATATATATATATTATAAGACCTTTTAGATACATTATATGATTTAGTTGCATCTTATTTTTATATAATAAATGGGTCTCGTATAAAACTATACGAATTTTTCTATAATATATAATCTTATAAATTTATAGAATTATTATATTAGGATGTTGGCCCAAGTTGGGACAAATAAAAAATTTATTTAATTGAAGATATTAATTTATTAAGATTGCTGTAACTTGTTTGGTGGACTTTAATTTTAATAATTTTTTAATTTATAGAGTTTAATTAATTTAGTGTTTGAAGTTGATGCACAATTTATTTATTTAAATAGACTTTAATTTTAATACTTTTCTAACTTATTTAATTTATAAACTTGAATTAATTTAATTTTTAAAGTTGATCATACTTTATTTTTTGAACGAACTTGAATTTTAATAAAATTTTTTAAACTTTAGGTAGTTAAATGTTTAAAGTTTATGACTTTTTTTTCTTTTTTTTTACATATATTTTATTTTTTTTTTAAATATTTAAGAGATTATACTGTTTAAATCAATTCGATATAGTTCAGTTCTTATATATAATACAGTTTAGTTCAATTTTTTTTAAAATTTAAATTATTTAAATTTGATTTAATTTTAAATAATATTGAATTGAATTATACCACTTCCACCACTATCTTCTAATTCTCTAGAGGGAAATTATAATTAAAAATTTAAGTTAAAAAAAGAAAATTCTTATTTATTTATTTATGGTTATTTATGCTTTTAGTGACTGTGATAAGAAGGCTTTGAATAATTGAACAATACACTTTCTAGGATTGGAATTGTACCGTACAGTCGTGTTAACTTTGGATAAAAGGGATGTAAACCCGAAGGTTTGACTTAATTTTCAGACACTCCGTACATTTCAAAGATCTAAAAAAAGGCCTTTATCATAAAACAAAAATTGGCTCTTTTAACGGTTAAAAGGACTAAGTCATATAAAGTATTTTTATACCCCTATATATAGAATTGTTATGCCTATTTTATTTTTAATGAGAAAAAAAAATATAAAGAATAAAAATACATGCTTACTTAGGACTCAAAACAAAGATCTTTGATTAAAAATCAAACATTTTAAATACTAGGTCATGCACATTTTTTTATATTAAGTTATTTACTTTCTATATATTTAATACAACAATTTGAACAATCATTGGCCACCGTATCTCTATCGCTAATCGATAACGAATGGAGGTGTATTGCCACCTCCCTATATTAGATTGGTGGCTGACAACCACGATGATTGTGGTGGTGCACCTCTATTCGCCATTGTTTAGCGATAAAAATATGGTAGTTATCACTTTATTTTTAATTTTATCTATCATCCGATGATTTATTGACGAAAACAACCACATCATCATATAAATCTCAAATTTTGGAATTCAACTATATAAATTTTTTAGTCATCTGCCATCAATCACCACATGAAGATGATAATCTTTAATGACCAATGGTCGCTTGATTCTTTTTTATTTTTTAAAATTAAATTTATTGAATTTTTTTTTATTTAACTAATTTTTTAGTATATGATGGACGATGGTTGTTCAGGCTATTGTATTTAATATATAAAAAGTAAATAATTTAGTGTTAATAAAGCGCATGTGGGTTAATGGTTAAGGTGCTTAACTTATACTCAAAGGTTTCAATCTCAAGTATCATTGAACGTGTGTATGTTATAAGACTTGTTTAGTTGAGCTTTTCAAATAGAGCTTTTAAAAGTAGAATTTTTAAGAAAATGTCATTTATCGTTTGGTTGTCAATTAAAAAGATTATTTTAAAGTATTAAATCGTTTGATTATGCATTATTAAAAGTGCTTATTTGTTATTAAATTATCAAAAAGGACATTTAATAAAATTTATATTCAAATTTTAAACAATTTAATATTTTTAATATACAAGTTTAAATTTATCATGTATTTTCTCAAATTTAATTCTTAAAACACTATAATCAAATAAAATTAATACACTGTAATCAACGAATGAATATAAATTATTATATTTGATACAAAAATTAAAAATAAAATAATACTTATTTTTGTTTAAAACATAAAATAATCAACAAAAGATTTTAGTATATTCTTGTAAAAATATGATGATTGTAGAAATATGAAGAATTAGAGATATGATTACTTTTGAAAAATATCAAAAATATGTTAGTTGAATATGTTTTTATTAAAGGTATACTATGAAAATAAAAAAATATTATTAAGGTATATGTGGCATTATATACATATTAAAAAATTTCAAAAGGTTTTATTTTTAAAAGCCCAAAATTTAAATTTTTATAAGTAAAAGTAAAATAATTTTTTTAATCTCCAAAAATTCTTCTCTAATTACAAATAAATATTATTAAAAAATTTAAAAAGAGTTTTTGATATTAAAAAATTCTTTTAACAAGTAGAGAAGTTTAATTATACATGCATTTAATTTATTTAATTTAAATACATTAGAATAATAATACTATTTATTTTAAATATAAGAACATAATAATATTTTCTATGATTCGATCCATTTATAAGTGAAAGTACGAATTTATCCTTTTTTTTTTTTTTTGAAGGGGGGATTACAATATTTATCATCATTTCCGCACCACCTGGGGGGGAGGGGGGGTCGAACCCAGGTGGGGATGTGAGTCCTTGGGGGGCTCAGCCAACTTGGCTGAGCCCCCATGCTCACGAATTTATCCTTTTAACTGTTAAAAAGATAAATTTTATTTTCTGATATAGGTCTTTTTAGCCCTTTTGAAACATATAGAGTCTATTTTAAAATTAGACCAAACCTTAGGGTTCATGTCTTTTACCCATTTCCCTTTCACAAACTTCAACTGTACTCCTGACATGCCAAATCCAAGCCAACTCCATATAATTTATTTATTTACTTGAATATAATGCTTTCTAGTTTCTGCATTCTGTCCCTCTTATTGAACAAGGGCCGATGGTAATTTATCTGAATGTTTGATGTGCAACATGTAATTTCAATGCTTCAAAATATCTTACATCTATAATTTGTCCATAATCCCATAGAAATACATAATATTATACAGGGGACATGGATCTTGATCTCTTCTTCGTATATATTTAAAATTAGAATCTACCTCATATCAAACTTTTTCATGATTTATTCAAAATTAATAAAAAAAATTGAAACCCTGAATTGAATAATAATACAAAAAAAATAAATGAAACTTGAAACACAATTTAGAAAACTGGATTTATATAGCAGTGACCCTCCGACGCCGACAAAATAGATTCCATCTAATGATGTTAGATAAAATATATTGGAACTTCTTACTTCTCGGGGCGGGGGCTCATGTTTTGTTTTGCGGGTTGGCTTGGCAAGAGTCAAGAGAGAACCGAACCAAATGATGTCTCCAGTCTCCAGTCTCCAGTCTCCAGTCTACACTGCTCTTGTCCCATCCAACCTAATAATTGAGAGCCCCCACTGTCAGTCATTGTTACTTCTACTGCTACTGCTACCTCGTTATCTAATTCCCAGTTACTCGAGGGCTACTCACTAACTACCAAGATACTTCCGGACCTGCTTGAATACCACTTTGGCAACATTATATGATAACTGCGAAAATACAAGAAACTTTCAGCTTTTGCAACTTTTACCGTCTTCCCTATAAATTCATGGTCGTGCCCATTTTGACCCATGGATTTGCATCAGCTGATTTGCAAACTCTCAATAAGCACACGCTCCAACTAAGATGCAAACTCACCATGCCATGTTAAGGAATCAACCAAACACACATAGATTATTCCAGGAGTATAGTGTGTGTATTCACACTTGTACAGGTGAAATCAGAGGCAAAGGTAAAATAAAAAGACAACAGATAGAGATAGAGATTAGAAAATGAGAGACCTCGGCAATTTCTAGCCTCCAAAATTATTGAAATGTATTCCTCAGACAACATGAGAAAAGACAAAAAAATCTCCCACAAAAATAAAATATAATATATATATATTTGGCCTACCAAATACCAATTAATTAGGAGAAAAATGGATTTCCCCTCCTTCCACAACTTACCTCTCACCTGCCCTGCCCATCTAACATCTAACTTATATACATGGTGTTGAGTTGGCTCTTCTGTAGGTATTTACAAAGACATATCTCAGGGTCTGTGTGCTCGGCTTCTGCAAATCTGCAGCATCCTTGAAATTTTCTTCCTTCAATAAGCAACTGGTTACAAACACCTGTCACATGCATCTTGTATTCAGCAATACTTCCTAGCAATTTTCCAACCTAGCTCAAAATTTGAACCTCACTGGGACAATGGGAAACATGTTCCTACTGATTCCAAGACCGCAAGTATGGTTTCCCCATTGGATCGTGTAAAGTAGAATTTTGATGTGACAAGTTCATCCAACCCATATCATCAGGCATCATAGAATCACGCCCACCCAAGTAGTCTAGTGGATGACCTATGTTTGGCAATGCATTATTGATCCCAGGTGCACCCCCAGCCATCAATCCATAGTTCCTTGAAGAAATAAACTGCTCAGTTGAGTCCATTGAATCATAGGGACTAACTGAACGTAGTTGGCTACAATTGGGTAGAACACTATATAGACTCTGATCTGTATTGCTTCCATTTCCAAGGCTCTGGCTCTGGACGCTAACTCCACCTGAATTTGTCCAGCCACCACGAACTTGATGCTCACCAGAAAACCAATTCTGACTCAACAATTCTCCACCATTTAAGTGGGATTCAAGAGGTTCTGAAATGTGTACAGGATTGACAGTCCAATTATGCATGTTTCCCAGTTGCAAGTTTTCTTGCCTTGCGATTAAGTATCTACCTCTGTCAGAGTAAATGTTCTCTGATATATTTTGTTGCATGAAAATCTCATTCAGCCTCTTCTGCCCCTGTTCAATTGGCAGTGATGTCTGCAGCTGCTCCTGGAAGTGCCCAGGAAACTGGCCATTATTTCCCATCATTGAATTGTTTGGTGGCTGGTAATCTAGCGCTGTCTGTTTCTGCTCTTGGTGGTATGATAACATCTCCTGGCCCTTGAAAAGTGATTGCAGGAGCTCATTTCTGGCTTGGTTTTGATAGGAACTTAAGGAACCATCACTGGGTTGTCCATGCAACAAATCTTTCCTCACGTCTTCTTCATGCAAGTCTGATTCCAGATCAATCAAGTGGGCCTTTTGATCTTCATTTACTTGTGGATTCATAAGTGGCAACCTACTGGTCGTGAATTCATGGCTTGCAGTACAATCATAGTATGGATGAGGCCTACTAATGGATGGCCAGACATTGCAAGAAGAAAGAGGAACTTCCTGACTGACTGTATCATCCACAGTATTCATTTTCCCAGAGTTGCCACATACATCTGAAGAAGAATTATCTGATTTAGAAGCAACACAATTGTTTCCAGGATCCATATCCATGTCGTTTAACTGGGGGCTCCCACTAGGAGAAGTGAGCTCCTGTTGAGACTGGTTCCATGGGAAGCCAGGGGCAGACTCTTCATCCTCTTCAATGTTAGACTCGTTGTTTGTTGCTCCATTATCCATCTCATCCTGAGATGCACTTTCAGAGTGTTCTTCCTTTTCACCTTGAATACCAGGTTTCTCTTTCTCCTCATCCTCAATACCAGGGTTCTCTTTCTCCTCGTCCTCAACACCAGGGTTCTCTTTCTCCTCGTCCTCAATATCAAGGTTCTCTTTCTCCTCGTCCTCAATATCAAGGTTCTCTTTCTCCTCGTCCTCAAAATCAGGGTTATCTTCTTCCTCGTCCTCAAAATCAGGGTTATCTTCTTCCTCATCCTCAAAAGCAGGGTTATTATCTTCTTCCTCATCCTCAATACCAGGGTTATCTTTTTCCTCATCCTGAACACCATATAACAAATGAAGAAATTAAAACATCATACCAGTAAGATGGTTTTACTCCACACAACAGAGACAAGTTCAAAATGTCTGCTAAAAAATTCAAAGAAGCTTATATTATGCCCAATAGTGCATGCAAAAATCTAGAAGAAACTACACAAGACACCCTACACCCTACACCCTAAGAGGAAAAGAGAGCAAGGAGAGGCAGAAAACCAACCTCCGTCAGACACTTTAGTTTGTCTTTCATCTCTTGCCCCAAAGAATGTGTGACTTCCCACATCTGTAACTTTCTTTCTCTCCAACAGGCATAAAAATCAGGGAGATCTTCCTTGGCCAATTGCAACCTATAGAAACAGAAATAGATTTGAGGAAATCAAGATTTCTATTAATTTTAAAAGATGAAATGTTTACTTCACAAAAAACTAACCAATGATCATGCAACTTCTTCTGCTCTTCTTCCACAAAAACTTCATAAGGTTGAACATGCAAGCTATCAAGGTTCCCTAAAACACGATTCAGAGACCTGGATTGAATACTTTTACCAGATTGCTTCATGCTCTTGACAAGTTCATACTGCTTCTTGCTAATCTGAAAAAAAACAAAGACAAATAGTCAGCTACAGCCTCCCAGAAACATCATAATCACATTTGATTTCCTCACTCAATCTTTGGGAATTACAACCTATTAACTAAGGTAAATCCTTGATATTGATAGCGACAGCCAAGCACACAAGACAGGAAGCTAAGACATGGCCTAGGGTTGATTCCACCAGTGTCTGTTTAGGGTGGGGCGGTCTAGAGTACCCATTCCATAAAGGTCGTTTGAGCGCATGGGTGACTTCAGCTTAATTGACAATCTTGGAAACCAGGCTGAAGAGATTCTAAAGGTATCACAAGAATGTGCCAGAGGTACTATAGAAGACTAAAATCAAAAGCATTTGAGATGTGAATATCAAATTTGTGATTTAACAACGAAAAGGCAAGCAAATAGGTGCTAGATAGCTCACTGGAAATCTTGAAGGTTGTAGCAGAAACACGGGGTAAAATACTATTTCTGTTAATACTGGGAATTCATAAATAGGACAGTACTACACTATGACACATACCCAATGAACACAAGGAATAAGAAAAGGAAAAGCAACATAAATAGGAGAGTACTACACCATGACATATACTCAATGAACACAAGGAATAAGAAAAGGAAAAGCAAGTCTATGGTGTAGTGAGCAGAGGCAACCAAAAATATGGAGGTCTGTACCATGAGTGTATATCCAACGTCACTTTGGCACATCTAATGTGTCAGTGCATTGACGTGAGGATGGATATGGGGTTTTCTGCCTCAAACATCTGCTAGGTTTAAGGACCTTGCAGTTATAAATGAAAATCTACAAAAGTAGAAAACTGAATAAAGAAATACATCTCAGTTATCCACATTGACACATCCCAGCTCCATGGTTCTGTAGCTGCAAATGTGTGCGTGCACTATGGTGGCCACACAACAACGGGACTGCATAAGGCAGTTCTGTTTCAATCATATCTCATCTGGCTGCTAGCACCTGGGCATCTGCCAAGCTATCTTTAGTATAAAACTGCTTTAGAACAGAGCTCCAAGCATTTGCACTCTTGTGACAACTGATAAAAGATATTGTGATACTGTTCAAGGCACAGCCATAGCATTTATTTATCAGCTAATTGTGTAATGTGCAAAATGGAGGTTAAGTTTTGTACCTTCTTCAGCAACCTTTATTAAACAGTCCTCTTTCTTATTTAAAAGATGATGAACAATCAAATAATTGGGGAAGTATCATTTTCTATTCATGGAGTTACAGACAAGGGTACCAAGCAGTCCCTCCAAGGTTTTTATACAATTAACAAAATTTAAAAAGCCATATAACCTAGATACAAATTAAAGAGACCCCTAACCTTGATATATGACATGTATTGGGTTCCATCATTACGGTGGATATTGCGCTTGTTTTGCTTTTCTCCTTTTCTGGACTTTGTGCCCACACTACGCACATCCTCTGAAGCAATCAATGAATTTCTAGATTTGTCCTTTGTGAAACCTTTCTCATACTTCCTGAGACTCAGAGAAATTAATAAGATCAAATAACAATAAATGAGCTAAATATATATAATTCATGGAGAAACAACATAGCCACCACAAAAATATATAAGCCCATCAATCCAGGGAGAAATAATTCCTTTTTTCATGGGATATGAGATCCAGAGGATAATGTCAATACAAAATAAAGAAACAGCCAAATCCGTCTTTATTTTCTTTTATCTTGAATAAGAATCAAATTTCAAGGCAACAACCCTGACAAGAGAACGAGATTGTATCCTGACAAGAAACTAAGGCCAGTTGCATTTTATATAATCCGCCTGATACATCTAGAACAATATTTTGGTAATTTTAAAATATGAAATTCAAGGTGTCACATATTACTGATCTTTTTCTTTTCTTCTACAGTTAGATAATATCTGAGCCCAAGATCTGAATCAACCCTACACCATACTTCTGCACTTGCTAAAACCTAAGAATGATAACCCAGACATGCATACACCCATGAAATCATATATTCTTGCAACAGAAAGAGATAGAGAGAGAATTAACAAGAAAAAAAACCAAATTTCTTCCAAAAATCTCATATATGTTGATAGTTAAAAAAAGAACAAGTCATAAATAAAATCTCACTCCTATAAATCTAGGGTTTGAATGCCGTTTCTTGTTGAGACCTTAATTACCTTTTCTGAAGTTCTCCTCCCTTCATAAATGAGGAGTTCTGCTGATTATCACTACTACATGCTTTCTCATCTGCAACCCAAGAACATGATTCAGATGTTGCAGTAATGTCCAGCTCAAGGTCATGTAGTCTAGATTCATAGGCATTTGATGAAATTCTTTTCTCTGCATCCATTCTAGACCTAAAACAAATCAGTTAGTAAACCTACATGAAATGCAACATCATCGAGGAAAGAAAACAAATATATATATCCAGTTCAGGCATTCACATTTTATAAAATACGGACTTCTTCATGTTCCAATGTAACTCAATGTGCAATTCAAGTAATTCAATGTTAAGTATCCATGGAAAACGAAGAAGTCTGACTTTTATAAAATGCAAACACCTGAAGATCTTTAAAGTTGTACAAAAGGAATGTCATACAAAGAATGACGAGAGCATTGCCTATGATTAATCACATAATCATAACAATTCTTTGGCTATAATAGAGCTCCTCATTCAAATTGTAACACTCTAGACATAGACATACTTGAAAATGTGAATCCCTTTTCATCAAATACCACCTCAATGAGCTAATTCCATTAAGATATCTGAAAGTTCATTATCTCTAGATTTAAATAAATAATAAAATAATAGAAGAAAAAATAATAATTAAATAACTGCCAGAACTACAAGATAGCTTCAGCAATGAAATCAAGACTTAGATCTCCCGTTAACTTTGAGGCCACAGATCAAACAGTAAACTAATCAACATTCATCTTTCATCAAAAACACAAATACACACATCCTAACTGACTCATGAGTGAGTATATCACTTGGAAGATTCTGCCTCCACAAAACATAACAATTCATAAGAAAAAACTGAGATATGCAATATCAACCTCCATATCTTCGGCAAAAATTCCTTTTCTGGATCTTTGCAGCTTTCCCATCTCTCCTTCAACTTCTGCAAATACTCTATAATACTGCCAAGAAAAACCAGAGCTACATAAATTAAGGCAAATGCATCATTACAACAATAACATGATAAGTGATAGGAAAATTGGCCATGTGCCACGTACTCATTATGATATTTCTGCAGCTCCCAGTAATAAGCTTTCTTGTCAGCCTTTAAAGATTGTTCCTTGTGAAGAACTGCATCAGGATGAAAATTACTTGAACAAAGTGAAGCACCCCTGCAGGCATATGTTCCATAATAAGCTGACTCAGATCTAGGACAAGCATCTTAAATCATATAAGAGGGATATTTCTTTCAAAGATCATAAAGTACACTATACTTCCATCTTTTCAATTCTAATCAAGTAGGATGACAAAAAGGGTAATAATTAAATCTGCATACATAACAAATTTAGAAGTGAGAAAGCAAATCAGCTCAGGCAATAGCAAGAAATGGTACCAGAACTATGGAAAACCAAATCTTAGATATATAAGAGGAAAATAAGTCTTACCATCAGCAAAATACAATCCTGGACACAGTAGAATCCAAATGTTACTAAATAAGTTCAACCAAGGATTGCTCTCAAAATACCTAATTTTTGTGAACTCTGTTTAGTTGATCAAATCCACTAGATTTCCTTATTACCCAACCACAATCCAAGCAACAAGAAAAACTGCAGCAAATAACCATCAGAAAGAAATAAAAGAGTTATCTCATGGTTGAAAACACTTCCAAGCCACGAGCAAAGTCATTCTCTCTCTCTCTCTCTCTTTGAATCAGAAAATTTCAACCTAGGACTTAATTCAAGATCACTAATCGTTCCCATTCTAGCAAAGTGACCAGATGACGGGATTGACAAAGCTAGTCAACTACCGCTCATCTGATTGATGTTGTTTGGAAACCAACTTAAATGTATTCATCACACCTACCAATAGCATATTACATATTTGAATCCCAAAAATCAAAATAAAGTTACCAAGAAGATTGAATATTTTTTCCACATAAATCTTTAATTATTTGTACAAACATAACTAAACAATGAAAACATGAACAGACATTTTGTAATTTCGTTCATTGCTACTTATATCTGTGGGTGAGTTTAAGTATCAGTTTCTTTGTCCCATACTTATATCTGCAGTTGTGTATAATGCTATTCAAATACTTACCATTTGAGAAATGGATTTCCAAAGTGAAAATTGTCCCCAGCAAGTAATGCTTCCACAACTTCCTCCGCATTTTGTCCGCTGGGAAGAAACTGCATGAGAAAATTCTGCTCTTCCCCTGATAGTAGAGTTTGCCAAACCTGTAAAGAGTTCCATATAAGATGCATACAACAAAACTTGAGCTTAGAAAGAAACAACAGTTGCAGCAGAAGAGTAATCAACAATTACTATATATTTATGGCTACCTCGTATGAGAGCACCTCGGTCAAATTCTCCAACTCAAAAGTTTCTTTAGGAATAGAAAAAACATCCGCCAAAATATCGTGGGAACCCAAAACAGAATCATTAAATGGCCTCAAATTCCTGCGACTTATTCCAACCTGTTCCCTTTTTGCAACAACCTTTTTTCGATTCTCATCCCACTGAAGAGAAATATGTGATTTTGAGTTCAAACCATTATGTGGTGATTCCAATTTTCTCCTCTTCATTTTATATTGCTCCAAAGCACTGCAACCTGCAATACTCACACCATTCAATCTTTTCCTCCGCTGATCAGCTGCCATTAGCACCATATGTCAAACAAATCCTCCGCTAAAATTCCTATAGCAGCTACCTCTCCACATATGGAAACTGCAAACCACTAGTGAAGAACCATAAGTAATTTCTTAAATTGAATAAAACCCATGAACTACAACCCACAAATCGCCGTGGAATATTAAAAATATTAACTTCAAGGGAAGCAGCATGAGCAACAAAGTAAAATTAGTCTATAAGTCCAAGGCATACATTTTTACAGAGCCACTCTATGCGAAAAACATAATACGCCTCAAATTCCACCCAGTATTTAATAAACCAAAAAATAAATTCCAATTTTTCATTACCCAACAATACAACTCAACAACACCAAACCAAACCCAACTGAACTAAAACAACCTCTCACAAAGCATTAGACCCAAAATCAATAAGCCCAAACGGCAAAAACATAATCCAATAATCAACCAATACAAAATTAATTCCCGAACAAAGCATCAAAAAAATACCTACTTAGCAAAAAGAACCCTAAAATACCAGGCAGAGAAAAAAAAATGCAAATACCTGAAATTCACTCAATGCTGGCCCACTAAATCATCAAGCCGAAGCCTACCTAAACGTTAAATAAATAAACAAATTATAATATTTTCTTTATAACGCACGAGCGACTCGAGCGAGCGAGAGAGAGAGCAGCAGCAGAGAGACAATAAAAAGGAGGGTTTTCGTATACGTATTATCCGATTAGGTTTTCTTTTCTTACTTTTATTTTTTTTCCCCTCCAATAGTAGAAAATAGAAACAAACAGAAACACACACACACAAAAGGATGATTGGATTATGGAGAAAGATCAGACGAGCGAGGTTCGTTTGGTCATCGCAACGGTTATGGCGAGTACTGAATGGTTCGTTCTCGCGCTTGGGCGCGGCTTGGCTCTAGCCATGGCTCGTATCACTCCTCACTGGGTCTTGTTCTTGGACTCTGGGTTCGCTCTTTCCATTTTCTTTTTAATCAATTTTATATCAACGTCGCGTCGGTGCGTTAACTTTATTACCAATCTATTTTTTTTATATATATATTTACGGTACTGAAAATGTGTGTGATTTTTTTATTATTTATGGTAAGATGTGGTGATTGGTTCGCTCACTAGATAAGGAGAAAAAAAAAATCGACGTTGATTTGATATTGATAATTTAATGTTTGATTGGCTGTGACGAAAGCTAGTCTTCTTTGACTTTTAATTTACAAATAAATGTTTTGAGTTAAAAAAAAAAAGTATTATATTTGATATTCATTCCTGTTAAACTAATATAAATACTGTATTTTTATTGTCAATTAATAATTATATTAAATGAGATAATTAACCCATAAAATTATATTTCAAAATAATTTTTTTAAATAAAAAAAATTGTGGGATCTCAACCACAGGCAATGTCTCTATTTGTTTTTCCAATAAAAAAATATGTTAGTATTTGTGTGGGGCAGTGCGTAGTGCCAAGCCACTGGAATTGCTTTTTGTCATTTTGATAAGCTGAAGCCGAATGAATGGTTTGGGTCTTTAGGCTATCGTGGACTTTGTGGCTCTCTTCAAGTTCAAAGTAAACGTTTTATTCTTTTCTTATTGTCGTAGTCATCTTTATCACTTCATGTGCAAAGTATATTATGTCAAGCTTCACGTTGTTTCAGAAAAAAAAAAAAAATCACATTGTTTCAGTTTATTCATACCGGGGACAGTCAAATTTTGTTTAGGGTCTATCGAGATAATAATTAAATAAAATTTTTTTGATAGAAATAATATATATAAACTTTATAATTAATTTGTTGTGTGTGTATATATATATTGTTGACAAAAAAATTTAAATAATTCTTAAATTAATAAGTTAAATTTATTTTTTATTAAAAATTACATAATTGAGACTAACAAAATAAAGATAAAGAGATGAAAAGACACTAAATATACAATAGTTTAGCTTAATTCAAACCTACGTCCACTTTATTAAGCTTAACATGCTCACTAATATAAATTATTGAATAATAATTTTACATTATGATTACAAAGAGGTTGAGCCTTTATAAAATAGGAAAATTTTTATAAATAATTAAAAAATTTAATAATTATATTTATTTGACCATAATCAAATATTTTGTTTTATTATAACTAAATACACATTTTTTCTAATTGTTTTTGCCTCTCTTACAAAATATTTCAAAACTTCCTCTCTCTCTCAAAACTAACACAGCTACTCTCTCAAATCCACTCAATTTATTTAAAATTTGTAGATCAATTTTAAAATCATCATATTTTGAATATTAGAAGTAAAAGAATCGATAGTGGAGTTGAAAAAAAAAGGGTTAAAATTGGTGAGTTTTGAATTTAATGTTGTTTTGTTTTTGTTACTTTATTAGTGCAAATCTTTAAATTTAATGTTAAAAATATGAAATAATGGTTGAAAATAGGTGCAAATTACCAAAAATAGTGAAAAATGGGACAACATAATAAGAAATAATTGATTTTTTGCCGAAAGTTGCATCTTACCCAGCACATGCGCCACGCACAGGATGCAAAGAGCACATGTGTAACGTGTTGTGTAGTGTGCCAACAATTGTCATGTGGCGTCACATGACAGTTTATGAATTTATATTTTTTTATGTTTATTTTATTTTATTTATTACTTTTATATTGTTTATTAAATTTATTTTTAATTTATAAATTTTATTTAATTATTATTTAAAATTTTTAATTAATTTAATTTTTTAATTAAAATTAATTTTTTAAATTAAATTAAATTGTTTAATATAGGTAAATAAAAATTAAATTATTTACATACAGAATTATTAACATATAAGTAAATATTTGTTATTAATTGGTTAAATTTATTCAATTATCTGCTCATGTACTAATAATTTTTTTTAGGTGGTGTTGATGCTATCATAAGGCTTATTTCGACCATTATATACTTTTTGGGAAAGTGAGAGAATTTTAGTGATGATGTTGAGAGATACATTGAATTTAAAAATATCTACATGTTATTTTTTAAAAATATAAAATACGAAATATTATTAAAAAAAGTTTGTCTGAAGTTGATCAGATGCAATATAAAGTGACTTTCAGATTTAAGGTTTATTCAAAAACTATAAAGTTGAGGCTAATTTCATTTGAAAATGATGACAATGTGGTCTTTTAGTTGAACCTATCAAAAAAATGACACCTCTTTGTGTAATACTAGATGTTCGAGTTCTCGTATATGAAAATAATGTAGAAGTACCTATCAAGTAAAAACAAGTCTACCTTAATCAATTTATGTTTACAAGTAGTAGTAACCAAGTGAGTAATATAACCCCAACAATTCTAATTCTTGTGTTTCTACCAAACCCTTCAAATGATTATCATTACTCTCCTATAATATTCAACAAAAACCCAACTTACACATATTATGATAGATATATAGAGATAATGGTAATAATGTTGGTAATGATGTTTGTTATAATGTTGATAATGATGTTGGTAATGATGATAAAAATGATTATGAAAATGATGTTGGTTATGAGAATGATGATTATCGAATGAAAGCCAATGGATTGAATGACATATCGGAGGGCAGACAATGTTATGTTTTAAAAATTTTTGTTCATGAGCTGTATGATGAGTATGTCTCGTATACAAGGGAAAATAGGGTTCAAGTAGAAAATCTATTTCAGTTCATACCTCTCATATCACCGTCAGACTTAAATATATCGAATAAGGTATCATATATTAAAATTAGATATGTGTTTATGAGAAAGTTGTATGATAGTAAAAATGAAATTCATAAAGCTGTAAGCATATTAGCATTTAAGGGCAATTGGACCTTTAAAATTCATAAGTTCACCGAAGATCATTTTGAGATGAAATGCAATGATAAAAGATGCAAATGGAGATTATATATAATGTTAACAGAAGGGCTATAGTTCTTCACTGCGATGAGAGTATATGCAAAGCACACTTGTATTTTGGATCAATTACGGGATGGTTACCGAAAAATCCAGAGTTATATTATTGTTAAAGTAATTAAAAATAAGTTTGCAGGTCAGTAGAAATTATAAACCGAAGGAAAGATAAGCAGACGTATATGAAAATTTTGGTATTGGGATAACATATATTACAGTTTGTCAAGTTAAAAAGCATGCATTAAGATTGATAAAAAGGTGCTCCAGATGATTCATTCAGATTGCTTCATGCATACAACTATATGTTGGAGCAACAGAACCCAAGAATGATTACTCACTTGAAAACTGATGGAGATAATCACTTTAAATATTTTTTTTATAGCATTGAGACTCTGCATCAGAGGTTTTCAATAATCTATTTGACCAGTGATTGCAATTGACGGAACATTTTTGAAAGAGTGTCTATTTTGGTACAATGTTTGTGGTAATGTATAAAGATTAAAACAATTAGATAATTTCATTGGCACGGAAGATTGCTGACTTAGAAAATTATGCTTATTGGACATAGTTTATGGTCAAATTACGGAGAGTAATTAGTGACCATCAGAATCTAGTTTTTGTATCTGAACGACATGTCAATATTGATAGGGCTATTCAGGGTATGTTTTCTAATGCATATCATAGGTTTCACATCTTTCACTTGAAGAGAAAATTAGTGACAAAATACAATTTACCAATAGAAAAATCTAAAAATGAGGATACTTATCTGTTTATTTTCTTGTTATTAAGGTATATTATCTTTCTAATTTTCAATACCAAATGATTATGATGCGGGAGATGAGACCTAATGTAACTAAGTATTTGAAGGCAAATGTTGGTATGAGAAAATAGGCTTGATCAATAAGTGTTTTCATAAGATATAATATCATGACTACTAATATCGCAGAGAGCATTAATACAATTGATATAAAAAAATTTCCTGTGACTAATTTGGATTCAGTGGATACAAGAGATAATGCAGGTATAGTTTTATATTAGATGGGAGGTAACACAACGTGTGATGTCTGTGTTGATAACTTAGACAAATTATAAGGTGAAGAAGAATAATGATAAAGCTAGTCAAATGACCGTTCACCCATCATAATTTCTAGTGAAAGATAGAGGTAGAGATGGCATAGTAGACATCACCATAAAGACATGTTATTGTAGGAAGTTTAACTTTCAATAAATAGCTAGTCCCCATGCATTTGCCATATGCAAACATATGAGATTAGCATATAAGAGTCTTTGTTTGACTTATTATACGTCCGAGTTATTATTTCATACCTATAGCAAGTCAGTATTTTTCGATTGACCATCGTCAGATTGGATAATCCTAGATAAGTTAAGAAATATTGACATCCAGCTTCTGATAACATGTCATTAGGCAGGCAGACATAAGATGAAGCAGATTCTATTTCAAGAGAAGGAATCATCGAAGAATGTTTGTAGTTGTTATAGACAATATGGACATAACCAACAAATATGTTGAAACCTTATTACTTTACATAGCAGTTGCTGTATGTTTATTTGTAAAATTAAAATTTATATTTAATATCAAATTTTACGATATTATTAGTTTAATTTATTATTTTTCTTTATTCTAATACCTGTAAGAGATAGAATGAACGACTTGAACCCAAAACCGTAATTCTTGCATTGATTTCATGAGTTGGAGGGTTTCTGTACGTGACTTATAGACTTTTATTTTTCTTTTTGGTCTATAATAATTCATTGTATTAGACTTTTGAACTTAGATTTGTATTATGCTATTTTGAGTATTTGATGCTATAATGTCATTAACTTTGTCATAGACATTTAGAAAATTGTTGATGAATAGTTTATAAATGTATTTTTCATTTGATGTTGATAGTTATGAGCTGTAGATAAGAAATAGAAAGTTTAGAAGTATGGTAGCATGTGTTTGATTTTATAGAAGTGCTCATATTTATAAGTTGTAGGTTTGGGATGTCCGAAAAATAGGGGAGACTCCGCCAAAATTTCAGTAGAATTTCTACTGTAGTAAGAGTTTATAAATGTTCACAAGATAATAATTGATATTGAAATTTTCATTTTACATATTACATGCCTACACACATCCTTGTGTCATACAACACTTGTATTTATTTTACCAAAATTTCGGTAGAATTTTTTCTATTTTATACACGTTTTCAAACTAGCAAATCACATAAAAAATACTTTTATATAGTTATACATCATCTTTGCACAATTCTTCCAAACATAATGACAATAAATAATTATATAACACAAATGCATATTTATAAAATAGTTTGGATATCTATACATCTCATGAAGCATGGGTCCAAAAATCTATGACTATCTTTTATCTAAAAAAGACATCAATCTTGTGGCTGAAATTAAATGGTCGACCTAACACGAGATACCCAATAAACATACAAGTAAATATTGGAGCTAGTGCTAATATGTCATTCCAATATTATATGAATATTAAGTGTTAATATTTATACAATAAATATTTTAAATAATATCGTTAATATTAAATAAATATATGGTACAATACTTGTAATATTACAACTATTGTATAATCTGAAGGAGTTCATATTTAATCTAAAGGAGTTTAGATAAGTGCTAATATTTATCAGAGCTAAGAGTTATAAATGCTAAGAGTTAACATGTTATAAAAGTCAGTCATATCTAAAGAGTTAGAGCCTTATCTGAAATAGAATAAGACCTGAGGGTATACTAGTAATAACATAGTTATTAAGAGTTGCAATTGGTGTTAGAAAATATCATTATACAAGTATGATCTCAAATACTATGTTACATCCTTCTCATTAACCGAAGAGAAAGGTCCTCACTGGTAGCATCCTCTTTCAATTTTAGAGTTGTGGTGCTCACAGGCTCTTTTTTTATTTGATGTCAATTCTTAACCTTTTTTTTTTTGTAGCAGAACCACCTTATTAGTAGTTCAAAAATTTAGGGATTAACATCACAATTTCCTATTTAAGATTAATTAATTTTTCATTACTCAAAAGAATTTGTATAAAATTAAGACATTGTTATAAAATAAACATTAGCATAAAAATTTAATCAAATTAAAAAATTATCTTTGGACCGTTGTTAGTCTCCATGACTTTTCATGTAGTCTTTCACAAACAATACAAAATTGTTGACAAAAAATTTGAATAATTTTCAAGTCAATGAGTTATTTTTTTATATTAAAAAATACTTGGTTGAGGCTAATAAAGTAAAGATAAAGAGATGAAAAAATACTAAATATAAAATGATTCAACTCAATTTGAGCCTATATCCACTTTACCAAGCTCAACAAGTTCACTCATATGTATTATTGAATAATAACTTTACATCATATTGATAAGGAGGTTGAGCATTTATAAAATAAAGTAAAATAAGAAAGAATAAGACATTTAGAAATTAACGTAGTCAGAACCCTCCTCTTCCCTACCTTTTTGATCCCCTATTTTATAGGTGTAATAGGGAATTAGTGGTAGAGTTATTTTAAAAGGGTAATTAATTCATTAATTGAAAAAATGTCATAATTTTAAGGGATATGATTCTCTAATTAATTCCATAATTTTAGGAATATGATTATTCCTTAATTAATCTTATGATTTTAAGAATGTGATTTTTCTCTAATTAATTAGGTTCCCTTAAAAGGATAAGAACTCCTTTTAAGATTAGGGTTAACCTTGAAATTTAGGAGAACATATATATATATATATAAAATTAAATAATCTTTCACTCTTTAAAGTATCATATGATAAATGAGTTACACAATATATTACTATTGTTAGAGTGAAAAGGTTAAAAAAAGAGAGAGAGAGAGAGAAATGGTGTGTTTAAATAAATAAAAAAAAGTTTTGCATGGAGTATTTTTGTTAACACAATTAAAATTATTGGGACAATTTAATGACTTACAAAAATATTTTGACAAATTTAAAATGGCTCTATTACTCATTGGATTTTAAAGGATTGGGCTCAAATTTAACCCATCAAAATCAAATTGTAAAGAGATTTTAGGCCCAATCCACAAAGGCCTACCAAACCAAAAAAGTCTAAAATCACTTATTGAGATAAGAAGGTCCGAGTTAAAAGTCAAGAACTTTCACATTTAACATATATCATCTTTGGATAAAGAAGATGGGTCAATGTGTCTCGATCCCTACTTGAACCCGATCATGACATATTTCGAGCTGGTACAATTCCCAACTAGATATCGGGTTGGGAATTCTTTTTTTTTTTTGAAAAAAATTTGTTTCAAAATTGCACCGTTTTAATTCGGACCAGGTTGGGAATAATCGAAACTATTCGGGTCGAGTTGGGATGAATCGGAATTATTTTGGACGGTTCGGGTCGGATTGGGTCTTTCAAAATTTAATTAAAAAAATTATGTGAATACACGTTGACTTGACAGTCACATTCAATAATTTTTAATGTTAAATTCAAATTGAACTATTCTAAATTCAATAATTATTATAATATTTAATAAATTTTTTAATATTATTATTCTAAATTCAATGTGAATATAAATTACGAGAAATAAAAATATTATAATTTGTTTAATTTAAAAATTAATTTATTTCAATTAAAATCCAATGGCGTAAAATATTGTTATTGTCATTTTAAGATCGATTCATTACAAATCCAATTATTTAAAATATTGTTATTTTAAATTCAATTTCAAATTGAAATATGTTAAATATTTTAATTTGAAATGTTGTTTCGATTTTAATTACATTAAATATCATAGATTTGAATTGCGTTAAGTTTTATTATTTAAAATTAAATTACGTGAAATATTATAATTTGATTACTTTTGAAATCGATTCATTTCAAATTTCAATTCCAAATCTAATTGTGTAAAATATTGTCATTTTGAATTTAATTTTCAGTTGAAATATGTTAAATATAATAAGTTGAAACTTATAATATTATTTTGATTTCAATTAAATTATATATCATGGATTTGAATTATGTTACATGTCATTATTTAATTAAAATACATGATGAAATATTATAATTTGATTAATTTTGAGACCGATTCATTCCAAATTCACATACTTAAAATATTGTCATTTTAAATAAAATTTTAAGTTGAAATACGTTAAATATTTTAATTTGAAATGTTATTTCCATTTTCAATTACGTTAAATATCATGAATTTGAATTACGTTAAATATCATTATTTAAAATTAAATTATATGGTAAAATATTATAATTTGATTAACTTTGAGATCAATTTGTTTCAATTTAAAATTTTAAAATCCAATTGCATAAAATGTTGTCATTTTGATTTTTGAATCCAATTTTCAATTGAAATACGTTTATTTGTTTTTAAAAAAAATTTGACAGAATATTCTCTTATTTTTGGACATTCTATTGATTGAATATAATAACCTGCTAAATATTATAAGTTTGTAACACTTCAATATAATATAATTCTAAATATTTGATTCCACCGGACTCTAACCATTAAATTAACTTCAAATCACACTTCTCCAATAAATAACAATAAAATAATCACATTCACATTCACATATCATAGCCAACTACAATACAACATAATAATTAACAGCATTTTAAAAAGCAAACAAATCAAATAAAAGATTAAGTCCAAAATTTAATAATTTATGAAGCATTAATCCTTGGCAAACGTAATGGTTGGCATTTGACAACTTGCAATGCATAAAAAAAAACACACATTATTACACTAATGGAACATATGAATAAAAATTAAAAATTGATTTATTACCAACGAAATAAATATGAATAACATGATTTATTACTGATGTAGTGCCCGTATCTGTAGACGCTCTTGCATCGATAAATGAGCAAACTCTATACGAAAAAAAAAGTAAAAATGTACGCACATAAGTATAAATATTTGAATTTTATTATACTAATTTACATTATTTTACCTGTTTCCAGTTGGTCATAATATTCAACATTTGCCAGCAATCTTTCTTCTCGCTTCGCTTTATCCACAAAAAATGAAGATCATATCCAATTTTATCTACATATCAAGCCCTCAACTACCTTCAGAGTTAACAAACTCCGAAATGAATCAAGAATACGACCTCCGGTAATGAAAGCTGACTTAGAGGCTACAATATATACAGGTATAGCAAGTACATCTCTAGCTATACGTGACAAAATCGGATATCTCTCGACATTCAACCTCCACCACTGTAAAATATCAAAATACGGGTTGCGAGGAGTCTCAAGTTTATCCACGAAGTATTTTTCCATCTCATGCATTTCTTTCAAATCATTATCATCCTCTACAAGCCCAATGTATTCACTCCAAGGGTCATCATGCCATATAACATCTGCAACTAATGAGGTCGAGGTGCTACCAGATACTTGTGACTGTGAAACAAATGTGCTACTAGTACTATTACTCCCACCACCAATAGCAGTACCACTATCAGTAGATGTACCACACTGTGATTTTCTATGCAATGCACTATAAAGCCTAAACAATAACTCTTTAATGAGATGTTTCATTTCTTCAATTCTTGCACTGTCATTACCAAAGAGTTTCGTAAAATAAAATTCAGCGAACAACATCTTACGCCGTAGATCAAGTAAACTACCTATTATCAAAATCTTATTAATATTCTCTGTAAATTCTCAATATTTAAAAAATTTTAACCTCATCTTGTTTGCCATGTCTCTCAAAGAAAAGTCATTACTTTGACTCATTTTTGTTAAGCAGAAATGTATCATGCAAATCTCATTGAAACTGTTTGTAGAGATAACACTTAATGAAGCATTGAATTTTAATGTTGCTTTATAGAAAGATTATAAAAATAACACAAAATGCTCAGTATTCTCCCAATCTAAACTGACTAGTGACCATTGTCTTTTCTTTTCATTTTCATCCTCTAAAAAATAACTTCTATATAGAGGATCATCATCTGCCATCAAATCAAAAGCCTTCTGAAATTTCAATGCAGTCGTCAACATTAAGTAGGTAAAATTCCACCTAATTGGCACATTTAACACTACGCTTCCATTATACTTAATCTTCTCCCTTTTCACATAATACTTAAAGGCTTGCAAGCGCGATCTAGAAGATCTAACATATTGTATTACATTTCATATAGAAATTACGCTCTCATTTAAATCCTTCAACCTATCTGTTACAATTAAGTTTAAAATGTGCGCACAACAGCATACATGCATGTATTCCCCATTCAAAACCAAAGAATCTTCTCTTTGACTTTTTAATCTCTTCTTCAAATGAGATAAGGCAACATCATTAACACTTGCATTATCAACTGTTACACAAAATACTTTATCAATATTCCAATCTAACAAACAATCCTCCAACTGTTTCCCAATTGTATCTCATTTATGATTTAAAATAGGAACAAAGCTTAAAATCCTCTTATGCAAATGCCAATGACTTCCTATAAAGTGAGTTGTGACAACCATATAACTATTATTATGAATGAAAGTCCAAATATCAGTGGTTAAGCTCACTCATTGTCTACTAATTAAACTCTTCAATAAGCCTTTCTCTAAACTAAACAACTCATCTGCATCTCTTGTTATGGTTCTACGAGATGGAACATCAAATTTAGGAACTTCCACGTTGTTATAATATCGAAACTCGACATTCTCCACAAAACTAAAAGGCAGCTCATCCATCACTACCATTTTAACAAGAGCTTCTCGACATGCAGCTTGACTCCACCCTCTAGATACAACATTACTACCCTCTCCTTCTTCTCTAGTAGGTTCTTTACCAAAAACTTATTGCTGATCATTAATCACCTTCTTGTTAAACTCAACACATCTTTTTAAGTGTTTTGACATACCACTGGTTCTATGAAAAACATTGAATGACAACTAATCAACTTACCACAATGATTACACTTTACTTTATTTGTTAACGTTTTATTTTTTTTGAAGTGCAAGCATACTTTCGATCTATATGCCGATGCTTGTGGCACAAACTTTCTCATTTTTTCTTTAGAGTGTGGCAGAAAAGAAGCTTTTTCTTCCTTATCTGATCCCTCTCATGATCGTTCTCAGAATTTGATTGAGAATGTAAGTTCATAAAATTATTACCAGCTGAGCTTGAATCTGAGTCCATTATCTACAAATAATGCATATTTATAGATATCATGCATAAGAACCTCAAAGGATTTGGATGACCACAAATAGTCACAATATAGCAAATTTGATGAAATATAATTGATGAAGTTGAGATTAAATGAAATAAATGCTGATGATATCTATAGGAAGATAATGAGTAGTTTCTTGAAAATTAAAAGTTATGTAAGTTGAAACATCATACCATAATGCAAAAGCTTCCAAAAGTTACCCGCAAGCTATAGGAAAACATTATATAAATTATGAGTCAATTAATATATTTAATTATATAATCCTACGTGCCTATTTAATTTAAGAAATCTATCAAATTCAATCCTACTTGTCGAAGGACCCTTAAAGAACAAGCATGCATATTACATACGTTGCATTAATCTTTCAAGTAATGTAACTCGTTCAAACCCAGATTAGTGTTTTAACATTGTAAGCAAATATTTACAAAGTAAACTTTAGTTGGTTGTCTAGAAACTGCAAGAAAATAGCATCTTATTCCCTTTTTTTTAAAACCTTTTTCAAATCAGTTTTCTCCAGCTAAAAACATTATATAACCCCCCCACCCAAAATAAAATTATAAGATTCAACCTATCGCCCTCAAAAAAGAACAAAAAAATTTGTCCTTTCACTTTTCTAAAATTTTCTCAACAAAACAAAAGAATATACAAAATATTTGTCCTTTCACTTTACTATAATTATTTCTTCACCAGCTGAGCTGCTCTCGTTCACACACTTCAACAAATATGTTGAGAACTTTTCAAGCACAAAGAATCAAACAAAATCTCAGAAATTCATGAACCATTAAAACAAAAACAGAACCCTATTGTGTTTCCTAATCTAAATCTCAAAAAAAAAAGTTTTCACAAAGCTACAAAAACACTTTTTCATTTTCCCACCCAAACACAAAAACACACATGAATAGTTACCTCAATTTTGCTTTCATTATCTTTTTCTTTTCTTTGTTTTCTTTTTTTTTTTCTCGCTTTCACATCAAAATCACTAACACTATATAATGACTGTAAGAGAGAGATACATAGACATGGTTGTTAATGAGTAATGTAACTATTTTTCAACTACATTTTTCAATGCCTAAATTATTCGATTACAACAATCTATCGGATTTCTTCATTGAAGTTACATTCAATACAGTGAAATGATAAATTAAGGTTGATGCTAAAATTTACAACCTTAAAATTAAACAATTTAAAAAAATTTATCATGATAAATATATAGAAAAACTAAAATAATAAAATTAGTAAAGCCGATTAAAATTAACACACATGCACGGTGAGAATGTGACGGTAGGGGCGGGTGGCTTACTCTTGACTTTCGGAGGACTCACGGTGGTCGGCTGCAATCATCAAAATATAGCCCACCTGAGACCGAGAAGTGAGACAAAGTTATATGAGGGGACTACGACTGGGTCGGTGGCCTCCGTCTTGCGTGGGTAGGGGCAATGTCAGCAAGATTGAAAGAAGAGGAATGGGAAGAGAAGAGAACTGAAATGTTGAGAAATGAGAAATTTCTCAAATTTTATTTTTCCTTAACAAAAATTATGCTGTTTCAACCCTCATGAAACGACGTCGTTTTAAAAGTGTTATTTAAAAAAAAGTTTGGGAATTCCCGAACGGGTTCAGGAATTACCCGAACCTGACCCGATCCATTTGGGATAGAAAATTCTATCTCGAAGGTCTCGAAATCGTTCCCCTTTCTGTCTCGACCAAAAATTTTGGGATGGGTCAGGTCGGGACGGGCCAGGTTTGAGAATACTGCCCACCCCTAGCTAAGAGTTAGCAGATTATAAGAGTCAGTCATATCTAAAGAGTTAGAACCTTGTCTAAAATAGGACAAAGACCTGATATGGTGTACTAGTAATAACATAGTTGTTAAGAATTGCAATTAGTGCTAAAAAAAAGTCATTATACAAGTATGTTCTCAAACACTATGTTACATCCCTCTCTTTAACCGAAGAGAAAGGTCCTTACTGGTAGCAACCTCTTTTAATTTCAGAGTTGTGGTGGCTCACAGGCTCTTTTTTTTTATGTCTATTCTTACTCTTTTTTCAAGTAGAACCACCTATTAGTAGTTCAAAAATTTAGGGATTAGCATCACAATTTCCTATTTGAGATTAATTAATTTTGCATCACTCAAAAGAATTTATATAAAATTAAGACATTGTTATAAAATAAACATTAGAATAAATTTTTAGTCAAATTAAAAAATTATCTTTAGACCGTTGTTAGTCTCCATGAATTTTCATGTAGTTTTTCGCAAACGATGCAAAATTGTTGACAAATATTTTTGGATAATTTCCAAGTCAATGAGTTATTTTTTATATTTTGGTTGAGGCTAATAAAGTAAAGATAAAGAAATGAAAAAACACTAGATACAAAATGATTCAACTCAATTTGAGCCTACATCCACTTTATCATGCTCAACAAGCTCACTCATATGCATTATTGAATAATAACTTTACCTCATATTGACAAGGAGGTTGAGCATTTATAGAATAAAGTAAAATAAGAAAGAATGAGACATTTAGAAATTAACGTAGTCAGGACCCTCCCCCTCTCTCCCTTTTTGATTCTCTATTTTATAGGTGTATTAAGGATTTGGTGGTAGAGTCTTTTTAAAAGGATAATTAATTCATTAATTATAAAAATGTCATAATTTAAGGGATATGATTCCCTAATTTTAGAAATGTGATTATTCCTTAATAATCTTATGATTTTAAGAATGTAATTTTTCTCTAATTAATTAGGTTCTCTTGAAAGGAGAAGAACTCCTTTTAAGATTAGGATTGATCCCGAAATCTAGGATAACATATATATATAAACGTTTACTCTTTAAGGTATCATATGATAAATGAGTTACACAATATATTACTATAATTAGAGTGAAAAAGTTAAAAAAGAGAGAGAGAGAAAAATGGTGTGTTTAAATAAATAAAAAAAAGTTTTGCATTGAGTATTTTTGTTAACACAATTAAAATTATTGGGACCATTTAATGACTTACAAAAATATTTTGACAAATTTAAAATGGCTCTGTTGTTCCTTGGATTTTAAAGTATTGGGCTCAAATTTAACTCACCAAAATTAAATTCCAAAGAGATTTTAGGCCCAGTCCACAAAGGTCCACAAAACCAAAAAAGCCTAAAACCACCTATTGAGATAAGAAGGTCAGAGCTAAAAGTCAAGAACTTTCATATTTAACATATATCGTTCTTGGATAAAGAAGAGAGGTCAAATATCAAACTCAGAAACCACCTCGAGAACGAGCAATATCTTATACTCAAGGATAATGATACAGAAGGAAGGTAGAAATGGCATTATCAAGTTTATTATTCTCGAGAAACGTAAAGAGAATAACCATTCAACACCATACTATAAATTATCATCTTTTTACCCACTTTAAGATATGGTGGATGATGTGTTGAAAATAAATGACAAAACATATGTCACGCCTCAGACCTAAAAGATTTGACATACGACATAACTTACATTCATTCAATAATGAGCACACATACAATCTTATTGTTTATAGTATATTCATAAATTCTTGTTTACGGGTTGGTCTCATGTTTAAAAATATAAACATAAACATTTATTGATAATATTTAAACATTCATTTTATTTTTTCAGAATTATAACAATTAAATTATGACTGGAGAAATTAGTAAACCGGAGATACGCAGAATTTTCTCAGAGATTAACACTCTACTACGTCACCAGTAGCAACTTTGTTATCGGAAGCCCAGAATATATTCATTGTAAATTCTTACGTAAAATCAACCCATAACCACACTTAATAAAATAACACATAAGTATTTATTCAATAGGGACGAATCAAATATTTTAAACTATGTGTCCACAAATGAAACACTTAGCAACCTAGCAACTTAGGAAACCCAAGGGATAGTAGAATTCTTGCCAAATTCGCTAAGCACACATGTACCTTATTTACCTGAAATCACCATAAACTATAATGAGTATGAAACTCAGTAAGCATACGAGTTTTTCATGTACCAAAATACAAATACATATATATACACAATGCATATGTATGATATGTCGTGATAAATCAAAATCATAATCTCATCAAATCACATGTCAAATAATCGCTTACACATTCTTTCAAAACATATAATAGGAATACCATCACTCAATTATTACTTAGTAGGACTTCCATATCATATATCACATAATGAGTCAAATGTCACTCGTAGGTGACATACCGTATGAGATGAATAGTACAAGTAAGGTTTAAATTACACATATATAATGCTCAAGCTTGAAGGTAAGAGCCAAACCCTCACCCTGATCATCGGTGAGTCCTCTCACATGCACTAATACGCCACCACACAAATGTGATGACTTAATCTTCCTTTAGGTGCCAATAGGATCCTCCTTACATATGGAATACATAACATATACCAATCTTGAAGGAAAGGCCACACATAAAGGCTCCACAAATCACATAAGATGTCTACTAAGTCAACAGTGAGTTCAAGCATCCTCAAAATACAAAATGTTTCTCATGGACATGTTACACTTCAAAAGCTTTCTTTGTTAAGCATATTTCATTTTGAAAGCTCACTTTCAAAAACACATGTATGTCCATGCTCAATGTTAATGCTCACATTCATAAACGTATGTCTTTCACATTTCATATCAAATATACTTTGGCATAGCATAAACATATTTCTAAGCACATTTATAAAATCATACATAGACAATTATTATGCTTATTGTGATTTCAGTAAAAGTATAGTATACTTATCTCTTAGCACTTTCGGCTACAAGGCTTAAATCTCCTTAACCTATCAATGGAGATTAATCCTTTCATGAGCCTCAACATTCACACAAAACACTTTAAATAGCTTATAAAATTATACATATTGCACTTATCACATCGAATTGGTCACTTGGTTTCTCAAAACCTGTCATTCTGACCACTTACACTTAACAAAATTTTATTATACAACAAATGATGTCCAATTACTCCAAAATTAGAATATATCATTTCTGACTCATACATCTTTCTTATATATGAATATTATATCATAATTCCTACACAATCCATTCCATAAACACCATCGAATCCAAACTACTAACCTGACAGGATCAAGATATTTACTGAATAGTATTCAATCTCCCAATTTTATAAAATCATATACTAACTCAAAAATTATAAAACTACTACAGAATTACTCTTGATATATATATCAATTCATGATAAATATTTCACTTCAAAATTACTGCAAAAAATATTTTAAAACTATTTTATTTTATAGCTTTAAAAATCTGTTAATCAAATACGGTAATGAGCCGACACTCTTTAGAAAATCATAACAATTTAACCATATTGATCTAAATTTTAAATTCTGAGTATATCATAATAGACATATAAAATTATCATATTCCATAAATTTGTAATTTTTGAAGATCATTCAGCAAATCAAAAATTATTTGTCACTGTATTATACTGTTAACACAGGAAATTTCTAGAATTTCAGGGTTATTTTGGTAAATTCACTATAAATTTAATTTCTGGAATTTTCAATTGATTAAAAGTCTCAAATGATTTTAGACATGTCTAATTTTATATACTCAAAATTAAAAACTATAATCAAAGCACAACAATTTATAAAATTTTTGGATCAAGAGACTATCAAGAAAAAAGTCTGTAATTCATCATGATTTATCAAGTTATCTACATAATCGTCATCAATTCTCACAATATCTTACGAAATCCACATCAAATACTCAATTGTACATATTTCAAAAATCAAAACTTAAAGGAATTAACTAAACTAACATCAAGAATCTAAGAAATGATTATAATATACCTCTTAAAGCTTAAATTTCAACTTTCTTCTTCTTTTCTCACTCTAAAAGAGGTGGCTCGACCAATATGAGTGAGTTAAGATTTCAAATATGTATTTTTATACTAAGAGGCTAATTTTTAGTATTTACGAATTAGCCTTTAAAATGTTCAAAGTATTATAATTTGGTCCCTAAAATCAATCTAAAGTTTTGCAAATAAATCCAATACTAATAGTATGTCCTTAATCTATACAAACCATACTAATAACAATACATAATTTAAGTATCATCCACATATAAATAAAATATGAATATTATACATATATATAAATATTTATTTTTTTCAGTGTTGGATAAGTGGTTACTACAACATAAAATATATAAAAGGGAGCAAAAGAGTCTTATAAGAGGGGTAAGAAAAATTTCTTATAGAAAACACAACGTAAAGCAAGACATTACACATCATAACCATCATTGTTTTGGTATAAGGTTTTTCACCTACGGATATTAGTAAGCTTACAATTCCTAATGACATTACACAACTCTCTCAAAACCCGTAGATGATAGACTGTATGCATTCAATCTTGAGATCCTTAATGTTGAGCTCATTGAGTGTTTCCGTAAATATTATGTCCACTGAGCTTCTTGTGTCGATGAGCATTCTATTTACTTCAATTCTAACTATCTGAATAGTTACGACTAATGCATCATCATTTGGGTAATTAACGTCTTTGGTATTCTTTTTGGAATATTTGCTAATGGATGGATATTATTATCTATTTTTTTTTAAATTAGTGGGTATTAATAAAATTAAGTGATACTTTAAGGGTAATCATGATAATATTCTTTTTGGATTCTTAAAGCATAATTTGGTTACTCAAGTTAAAATTTTGGGACTTATGTAATTGGTGAGTTGAGGAAAAATTTATGATTATGATATATTTAAAATTTTATTTGATAAAGTAGGAACTTTTAATGAAAGAGTGAGAATTTTATTATCTAAACTTGATGAGTTTATATTTTAATTTTCATAACACAATTTATATAATAAAATATATAATAAAATTAAATAAAATATTTACTTATATAATTATAAATAAATAATTTAATTATAGATTAAATAAATAGAATAAAAATAATAAAATTTTTAAAAAAAAATTAAGAGAGGGACAAATCCCCCCTCCCTTCACGATTTGGGAGCAACTGGGTGCAAGTGAGATGAGCATGATAGTTTATATCTCTTCCCCTCGGTTTGGGAGTAAGTGAGGGGAATATATTTTTTTCACACCTATATTTAAGTGTACGAGTTTTTATTGCAACTTTGTGGACGCGATACTTTTTTTTGCCTCAATATTTTAAATTTTATTTTTTAATAATTTATTTTATTATAAATGACATGATTAATTTATATTATTTATAAATAAATTAAATATAATTTATTTAATTTATTTATTAATAAATATAATTTTAATAAAAAATATAAACTAAATTTGTATTTATTTATGAAAATTACTTTTTTATTTATTTAATTTAGTTAATCTACATTAAATAATTATATTATTTATATAAATTTTATAATAATATGATTAAAATAAATAAATATAATTTTAATAAAAATATTTATTTTTAAATTAAAGATTACTATAGTAAAACTATTTATTGTAGCAGTATTATTCACTGTAACGAATGCTGTTTAAATAATAAAAAAATATTTTTATTCGTTCATTAAATTTTTGATTATAAAAATTTAAAAAATAAAATAAGGGGTTAAACTAGTTACGGGCTCTAAAAATTTACCTATTTGCGAAAATTTCTTTAAACGAGGAGGTTGCTTGTCATTTTAAGCAAACATCAGTCGTTTCATATAATTCAATCGGAAACGTGTCGTGTCGTTTTAACAACCAAAGATAGTCCATTATCAAATCTGGACCATTCAAATAGATGATCATCAGTTCCCGTAGCTAAAGATGAACCATAAAAAGAGTCTCGCAAGCTCAAAATTCTCAACCCCTGCAAATTAATCAAACATGGCAGCAAAGATATTATCATCATCACCAACCCCACAGCTTCAGCTTCTCTGTTCTTCATCTCTTCACTTAAAACTGCGCTTCAAAGACTCGACCCATCAGCCCCAGCAATCATGGCTCAGGCAGGCTCCAGCTCCAGCTCCAACTCCAACTTTAACATCAACAACGAAGGCCGAGAGGCAGCTGGCTGTTGCTGTAGCCATGCAAGAGCCTCTCTTATCATCATCCTCTGCTCTTATAGAACACATCAACAACTCTCACCAAAACTCTGAGTCATTTTATGTAATAGCAGAGAGCGTTGGCTATTCTTTGGCCAGCTACTACACTTCTCTTGGTCTGTTTGTCATCTCTGTTCCTGGCCTCTGGTCTCTCATCAAACGCTCAGTTAAATCCAAGGTATGAGTTTTTCAGTTACTTCAAGTCACTTTTACTTGCTCTTCAACATCTTTTAAAAGAAATTTAAGAACTAATATTTCTGTAAGTTGATTCATCTTTATAGGAAAAGATGAAATCGAGTTTTGATTTAGCTAATTTATCATTGTTTTCAGATAGTGCAAAAGACATTTATTGGAGAAGGGGAAAGTAAGAAGGCACCAAATCAGGCTGCGGGAGAGATCTTATCTTTCTTTACCCGCAAAAATTTTGTGGTCACTGATAGAGGAGAGACTATAACGTAAGCCCCTAGTGCCTCTCCCTCTCATCCTCTTTATCTATTTACTATTTACAGTTGTATGTGACCTACAATTCATTGCTCTGGTTAAATTAGCGTGGAGCCGAAATTATCACTTTTTCATGTTTACGCTCGTAGCGTTCTGAGAATATGCGGCCAATAGTCTCAAATGTAGTCTTAATACTCCCTTACTACCACAAATTATTGGTATTGGCATAGGATTCATGGGCTTCATAAGGGATGTCCAATGGTACAATCGCAATGGACAGAATGCTATACAATAGAAGTATTGGAATTTTTCCCTTGGTTTCATATGCATCACTTAAAAAAATCTTTAAATCAAAAGTTGAAAGTAATAGCTCCACTGTTGTAGGGTGCATTGTTGAGTGCTTTTGGAATTGTTAATGGTCGATTTACAGAGGCATTATGGATTTGAAACCATAAAAGCTATGAAGTGGAAGCACCATTGTGGAGTGGAAGTAGTGTTTACCAAACATTTTTCTAATCGTGCTTCTAAAATTAAGTTGAAGCACCTCTATATCAAATGAACCTTAAAATTAATAACTAAAAGAATATATAAAATTATTAACTAAAAGCATATATATATGTCTGTGTATATCTTGTAGTGTTTAAATGAGATGGACAAATATGCTTTATATGATTTTAAAACACATAGAATGCTTTCTAAAGAGCATTTTGATAGATGCGTTCTAGAAAAGAGAGAAGAAGTCTTAGGTGAAACTCTACTTGTCACATCACCATACGACCGTTCAGTTACAAAGTATCATATGTTTCGTATATACAATACATTTATTAGGATTTTGAATTTAGCAATAACTATATATATGGTATTATGTGATTAGATGGTTGTATAGGATTGTGTTGGGTGCAGTCTTATTAAGATTTTCCTACAAAGTGTGCTTTGAACCAAAAGAAGTACTTGATGCACTTTCCAAGAAGCTCTGCATAAGTGTGTACTTTTGTATTACGAGAATACCAGTACTTACTAATCTCAAGAGACAATTGCTGATTTTGAAACTCAAGCCTCAACATCTACCCAGCTTCTCAAATGGTATTATATTTAGCATGCTATGATAAACAAGATGGGAAAGGCCTCTTGTTGGTGACTTCTATTAACATAGCAGTGACAAGCTTCTAATTTGATTGAAGGTTTGAAGGCATGATGGTTCCAAGCCGAGGCCAAGCGGCATTGCTCACATTTTGCACCTGCATCAGCTTGGCAAGTGTCGCCCTTGTTCTGACCATAACCTATCCGGATATTGGCAATAATTGGTTCTGGATCACCATTCTAAGTCCATTAGCGTAAGTGCAGTCAGCCTGCATGCCGTTTCTGTTTGTAAGTACCACAATTGCAAAAATTTAACTCAAAAGTACTAATGCTTTCTGCATGGTACTCAGGGGAGTGTATTACTGGAAGCGGGCATCAAGAAAAGAGCAGATTAAAGTTAAAATGATGGTTGGAGGAGACGGGACTCTCACAGAGATCCTTGTTCAAGGAGATGACCAGCAAGTGGAGCAAATGAGAAAGGAGCTTCAGCTAAGTGAAAAAGGCATGGTATATGTTAAGGGAATCTTTGAAAGATGACAATGACCGATGAAAAGATTATCCCAAATTTTGGCCTGTGATATGACTTCAAAATAGATTGTACACCAAATTGAGCAGTCAAGACTATCATAATTTTCTTTTAGTATAGGACCTTTTGTGCTTTGTACCCCATGGACATTTTAAGATGCATTCCTCTTAACACATCTTTTTTTTCTTATGTAGCTCATGTAAACCGAAGAGGTTTAGGATCTTATTAATTTATTTGTATTGTCAATAAAAATCTTTGTGCTCATCTCTATCCTTTTGAATTTGTCTGAACATATTTTCCCACAATGAACCTTTCTTTTACTACTGGAAATTGAAGCGTTTGAAAAGAAACATATTGAATAGCTTGAATAGAACTACTTTCTTTATTGAATGCTTGGAAAGTTTACAAGTGTGTCTTTGAGAGTTTTTTGATTGCGTGAAAGCTTTTAGGATGGCACTTCTTTCTTCTCTCTCTCTTGCTGTATTTATACCCTAACAGAGATTCATAAAGAATGAATGCCAAAAACAATTTTAATAGGAGAACGAGTGACTTTGATCATAAAAGTCCTATGTGATTGTGCATTTGTAACCTCAACAAACTCCATTAATGATTGTATGTAAAATAATTTCCTTTGGAACAGTACTCATTTCTTTTGTCGTAGAGTTTTATAATATGTAGTCCGGGAAAGACACTTTTACGTTCATTGACTGTGGGACTGGCGGACTCTTTCCCGTTGAATCTTTATTTTGATTTTCAACTAATTCAGATAGCGTCTGTTGATTGCCAATCTGCTGCCCCTTTTGCTTTTTGGCACAGCAGTTCTTGGCAACTATGAGGATCTTTCACTTTCACCAATCAACTTTTAACGACAGCTCAACAAGATATAGACTGGTTAATATCTGTGAGGAGGCGAATCCATGAAAACCCAGAGCTCAGATTCGAAGAACACAACACAAGTGCTCTCATTTGCAGAGAACTCGACAAACTTGGCGTAAAGTATTAATACCCAGTTGCCAAAACTGGTATCGTGGCACAAATTGGCTCCGGCTCTCACCCTTTGGTCACTCATCGTGCTGACATGGACGTCCTCCCTTTGCAAGTAATGCCATAAGCATTTCTTTTTCTTCTCTTTTGATAATAATATAATTATGTAATTGTAATAAATTGGTGGTTTTGTGTGTATTAGGAGCTTGTATAGTGGAGCATAAGAGCAAAGTTGACAGCAAAATGCATGCTCGTGGACACGATGCCCACACCACCATGCTCCTTGACGCTGCTAAGTTGCTTCGTCAATGCAAAGATAAGCTTACGGTCAAATTTCACTTTCAATTGTAAATGCTAGCTCAAGTGTGACTGTGTTTATTTAATACTAATGTTTCCTGATGATAGCTTGACTACTTTCATTAACCTTGTTCTTAAAAAAGAAATTAATATGATTGCTAAGCCAATTTGCAAACAAGGACATTTAAAGTGTACTTGTAACTAGTTAGTTCCATCTTATTCAAGAGAGGGGAAATTTACAGTCACCATGGAAATAATAGAACTTTTTGAGTTTTGTTGGTTGCTGAATGATTCTTCCTATTCATCATCTCTAACTCTATGCTACTTGAGGGCCTATCAAATAACCTGGTCAGAAGCTAGGCAAGAGGGAATAGTATTTTGCTTCTCTCTAACCACATAGGTGATAGCTCTCATCTTGTAATATCAAAGAATGTTTAAAAAATTCAGTAATGATAATTGAAACCTGAGGGAACTGTTGGCCGCATCTATTAATTGTAACAATGGGATAGGATTTCCTAATGGGGTATATAACATTGCTGACAATTTTTAAGTAATTTGTGCGTGTCTCTCGGAGATGCATCTGCAATGAGGCTGGTTTAATAAATTGTTGTGGCTTTTAAGTGAAATATCTGTTGGTCGTAACATTTATCTAAAAGAATGTCATTTTGAGGTTCCTTCATTTTATTTTGTTTCTTTGATAATGATTTTGCTTACATGACAGATATATTAAAGTGTAACTTATCTATTTTGTCTCCCATTATTGACAACATTACCCATGATAGATTGTGTGTGCATGAGTGTTTGAAAAATTTTGCTGCCTCCCTCCTCCCGTAATTTTCTGCATATAGCTTCAAGCTCTCCTAATGTTTTCAACCATTTTCATTTGGAATTTTATTGTCTAACTGATCTAAATTGCACAAATTTTCTTCATTTGGTGTTGGAAGGGAACTATGAGACTTCTTTTGCAACCTGCTGAGGAGGGCGGTGCTGGTACTTCTCACATGATAAAAGAAGGTGCTCTTGGTAATCCTGAAGCAATATTTGGAATGCACATTGACGATGAAATACCCACAGGAAAACCGAAAACCATAGGATCCTTTTCAGGACCAGTGTTCTGCTGTATGCATTTTTCATGCAAAAATAGAGGGAAAAGGTGGACACACTTCAGCACCCCATTCTACTGTTGATCCGATACTTGCTGCTTCGTCTGCAATATCGCTATTACAATAAATTATTTGAAGAGAGGTTGGTCCCCTTCACAGTCAAGTAAGTATGCCTTGGTGTGACATGATATGCGATAATAAATTGCTTGATGAATGTGAAAGAGCTTAGATGCAAACTATTTTGGTCAATTCATAACAAAACCTGTAACATTTATCTTTCCAGCTACTTCTAAAGTTTCACCAGCTTCTAACTGTTAGAACATCACTCACAGCGCCAGTCTATAAAGCATTAAGTCATGAACTGAAAGCATAAAACTTCTGCATGTCAACCTTAGTAACTTGTATAGGAATGTTAGATACATATTCTTTGTCAGTATGACATTCTTTAGCCATTTGTTCATTAAGAATGAATGTTAGGAAGATTTAAAGTGCATATCTAGTCCAATATGACTTGATGCTAATACTCTGTTTTGGTTGAAGGTGCTTTCCGTAAGTTATTTTAGAGGTGGGACTGCATTGAATATAATACCATCATTGCCGAATTTGGGGGTACTCTGAGGAGTCTTACAACTGAAGGCTTGTATCGACTCCTAAAAAGGTTAAAAGAGGTATACACCATTACCTAGTTTTCACTTTTGAATCAAAAGAATTTTCAAACACAATAGATAGAAAAAAATACAGCCCATGGTCCACCATCCTCGTTAAGTTCTTTTTCATTTATCAGCACAGTTATCTGTCATGTTCAGTGTTCACTGCATTGAGCTTTATAGGTTTTAAATTTGATCCTTTGGACAGGTATTATCATAACAGAACAAAGCAATTAATTGGTCTTCCCTCAACGGCAGCTTCTCGTAGGTTCTCAAACAACGGCAGCTGTACACAGATATAATTCATATATTGACATGAAAGATGAAGGGTACCACCATATCCTGCTGTTGCAAATGATGATATCTTGCACCAGCTTGCTAAGAGGGTTGGCCAAGTTTTTCTTGGTTCTGAGAATGTCATGGTAGGCAAAAAGGTTCTGGCAGGCAACGACTTTGCATTTTATCGAGAACTGATTCCCAGAGTGGGGCTCAGGCGCTCAGCATTGGAATTAGAATGACGATAAAATTCACTTCACTCCCAAGCTCCCATAATTTCTTTCTTGACGAGAATGTCTTGCCAACTGGGGCTGCATTACATGCCAGTTTTGCAGAATCATATTTGGGTGAGTACCAACATTTCATTATGCGGTAAAGTTAGTAAGAATTGGCATGGATGACAGCCAAAAAGACAAGTGCTCAAATTATGAAAGGCTGGACTTCTATATAAACACCCAGCCAACAACTATAAGTCACCGAGAACAAAAAACCGTGCACACATGGAGCTGATAATTTGCTTGGTACTGAGTAGTATTTTAAAGTCCAACGTTAGATCATCAATGATTGCCACATCCTCATCCTCGTCTTCATCCAAGGATCTATAGGGACCAAATAGCAACATACCAAGATGGTTTTTAAACTTCCGATAAAGGTAGTAAGTAAGAACTGCCCACGGTTGGCAACAACTAATGTTTGTATGATCATATCATGCAAATCCAGAGCAGTACATCTATGACTAAATGGAGGAAAGAAGCAGATCTTTCCCCTTTCTGAAGACTTAAAACACATTATGGAAAGTCAGGTTACAAAGAAACATCAATGAAGCAACAAAAAACCAGACTCGTCAGCATTCATTCAGCAGGCGAGGACCCAATCACAATAACTTTGTGAGGAGAGAAATAGTACTTATCCCCTAAAGGAATATCAATAATCTGGAAAGCTAGGGGGCCCTGTACACCACTATAAACTTAAAATCGTTTAGCTTTGCAAGAAAATAGTCGAAGAAAATTTAGGTTCGTTAACAATGTATCAAAAACTAGCAACTTATTCCAGATTACAGTATTCCAACCCCAATGAAAAGATAGCAAAACACATAGGTCTGCGTTTATCTTCGCCATTATCTGATAAAATAAAATAAAAATGAAGATCCCCAACAACCATATTTCACTAGTGTAGACTGTCCCACTGCTCAACCAATCAGCAACTTGTTCTCTTCCATGAACGTATAAGTGGGTACCTCCAAGTTGTATGGTGCTGGCCCCTTGCGAATCCTGCCTGAGACATCATAATGGGAACCATGGCAAGGGCAAAACCATCCACCAAAATCACCAGCATTTGGCAAGGGAATGCAACCCAGATGTGTGCAGACCCCAATAACTACAAGCCATTCTGGGTTTTTAACCCTCTCAGCATCTTGCTGAGGATCACGAAGAGATCCCACATCAACACTGTTGGCAATTTTGATATCTTCCTCAGTCCTGCGCCTGATAAAAACTGGCTTCCCACGCCACTTAACAGTCACTGTAGAGCCAGGCTCAATGCTGGAGAGATCAACCTCAATAGATGCCATTGCAAGAACATCCTTACTAGCTGACATGCTAAGCACAAACTTAAGGATGAGCAGACGGATCAGTGAAGCATACACAAACCTACCACCTGTCAGGACAAAATAGGCAAATGCCCGCTTGCTTGGGTCACCTGGAGGATAACGCTCATGATTGTATTCATCATATACTATCTTAGAAGTAGGGTTCTTAACAGCTGCCACTGTTGCTGGAATACCCGGAGCAATGCTGTCTTCATTTCTTGGGGTGAGTGACTCAGAAGAAAAGCCTGAAACAGCATTAACAAGAGGAGTTGTGTCTTCACTGAATATTCTCAACAATGAATAAAGAAGAAACAATAAGCATACAGTGAATGGAAAGAACCATATACTGTAGCAGTTAAATGGATTCACAATGCATCATCATGTATTAGGTCAAGAACTTGCAAATTTCAATTTAGGGTCTCAGTATTTAGGTTCTTCAATATTGAAAGGACAATAAACAACGTCAAATGGAAACTAAAACTTTTGTAACTTCACAATCTTAAAAATAATTAACACTCTTCTGGATTCAACAAGTATGTCATGAGTCTCAACTATTTTCCTTAACAATTTGTCTAATAGCAGTTTCCCACTTTACTTTTTTTATTTTCTTCCAAAGGATATTCACCGCACACAGTATCAAATACAGAAATCCCAAAACTAGACTTGAGCAATTTCGCAGTCTTATGCAATGATATTAACCTGCTATTGGCATCATACGTAAGTGGTAGAAATCCCATAGAGCACCCTTGGTAAAATTGGTATTCTCAAGGAAGAGGTAAATATGCATCTCAATAAGCCGCAAAATATCATTATTTGTATTGAATATCATAGTTATGTATTTTTAAATTTCAGTCCAAAAGAATATAATTGTTTAACCCTCAGCCGTTATCTGCTATAGGCATCCTATACAACTAAAAGACTTAATTATCCCAATGATAATTTACTAAAGAAGCAAGTGTTTCCACGGGTAGAATTTCAAACCAGTTCAAGTCATGAGATACATGCATTATCGTAACACAAGAAAACAAATAAACACATTGTTTTCTAGTAAAAATGAAACTCTTTAAGCACCCAAATAACCTGATGAATGCATAACTGAGAAAGGGGGCAGCAGCAGGCTGGGGTAGTTAAAACCAATATCATAACAAATAATATAAAATTGGAAGTTTCATTAGCTGCAAAGCTATTCACCAACGGATTGCTATTACAATGGAAATATATTTTCATTTAACTTATGGAGCACCGTTTGGATTCACAATTAAGGGAAGTCAGTTTAGATGTAATATGGCTTTTCAATTTTTGTTGCTTGTTTTCTGAAAAGTTATTTTTTTTTCACTTTTTGCTTTTACTATACATATTTGCTTCAGGACAACAACAGTATCAAATATACAAGAAGAATGTTTCATGCAGCTAATATAGACACCCAATATGAGTTAAGGTTAATTCTTTAACATTATTCCTATTAAGTTTTAGAAATTGAAGAACATGAATGTTTTGAAGCAATAAACTTTTTTCCTTTTCGCTTCCAAGAGAAGTAAATTTTAAAGGTGAAACTACAAAATCAAATTCTGTTTTCAATTTCGAAAGCAAGAAAGAAAAAATCGTCTTTCATCCAACACAGAGCGCCTGAATATTTAACGCGAACAAACAAATTCAACAGGAAAAAGCCATCTTTATCTACATAAGTTTATCAAACTTATTAAAGAGCCAATTACAAGTTATTCTCGAGCAAAGCTACAGGTATCATAATCGAAAATAATAAAATTACCATAAATTCATCCATAAATCACAAAAAGTTATAAATTTTATGCATCGCCTCAAAAAGATATTAAAAATAACAAAAATGAAGGGCTGAAAAACCCTGACTAACCTCGGCAAGGGAGATGAAACTGAGGTCCAAAAAGGGCGGACCCGGAGAAGCCGTTGGATCTGAAATCATCGGAAGAGGATGAATCAGAGCCATTGATTAAATTCCGAGACGAGGCAACGGGCCTCCATGTCGAAGATGACGACGGTGAAGAGAGAAATAGGAACCTTCTCGCCGCGACTCTCAGCATCTTCAAAATATCGAGTATCTCTTCGAAATGGCGATCGCTGTGTCAAACTCTCGCCTCGCGAGAAATTGGGAGTTCTAGAGAGAGAAAGAGAGAGAGAGAGAGAGAGAGAGAGAGAACAACGAAGTGATAGGAAGGCAAATGTTGTTTTAATCAATCAGGCGGTGATCGATTTGTTCAGCTTGTGTCTCTGATTTTGACACGTAAGCATTGACGCGTAATCAAGTTCTGGATTTTTTTTTTACTATTTTACATTAATTTTTTAAAATAAAAAATAAGGGTTTAAATTCAAGATCAGTCAAGACAAATATACTGCAATCCTTTGTTATTAAACTGGTAATATAAATAGAGTTTTTGTATTAAAAAAATGTAAATAGAGTTTTAACTTTCTCTCTCGAATTAAAAATAAAGTTATAAGTGTTGCAGTTGTCTTTAACCGCCATCTTCATTAGAGAGGGGCCGTTTGACCTCTCTAATACACCTATTCTCCTTCTCTAATTGTTGGGCTTTAATTTAACGTTTTATTTTGTTGTCTTCTTTCTTTTTTACTTTTTAATTTTAGTTTAGTGCAAGTGTTTTTCAGTAGTTGAGCATCCCGTGCCGGTCTTGAGAACCCCTAAGCCATTATTGAGCTTCTTTGACTCATGAGCCTTCTTGGCCTTGTCGAATTTCTCTAGTCGTCACTAGTTATTTTTTCGACTGTTCTCTAATTGTGACCCGATCAATCAACAACATAATTATCAATGTTGTGAGTTGTGTTGCAACCCTTCTTTACTTTTTTAGTGACTCATCATCCCTGTTTCGATCTAGTCTAGCTGTGCCGCCAATGATTTGTACTCTTCTCTGTCCATTTTTTGACTCGCTGTTGAGCTGACCACCATCGAGCACCTAACCCCTACAACCTAACAAACACCGCTCATCATAATTCGCCCTCCGTCTGTTTTGGCGTAAAATAAATACTGGTAACATTTAAACTATATCATCGCCACTGCCACGTAGAATAACCTTATTATACTGGATCATATTATTCTATTGTTCTATTGTGGTTGTTTTTTTGGTGATTGTTGGGAATATGATAAGGTTTATTGAATTGTAATAGATGAAGGTAGTATATGTAATTTGATGGTTGTTTGTATTCCTCAAGCGTGAGGGTGTCTTTTGTCCCTTATGTGTGAGAGTGTTTTATTCCTCAATTATAAGGGTATTTTGTCCATCTTTTATAAGGATAGTTTATTCTCTTAATGTGAGAAAAAACTTCCTGTCTTTTATAGGACGGGCAATTATCTCTAGTTATAGGGATAGTCCCCCCTTTTCTGGGGTTAATGTACCTCTTCTTTAGGAAGAGCTTCAAGTTCGGATGTTTGTCAATAAACTTATATTGTATTGTCTTAATAATTTTCTGCTTTCCTAACAGTAAACCCAATAATATCTCTAATTTAATCAATGATATTAAAGTTTTTTTTATAAAAAAAATTATTTATGTAAATACCATTATTTATTGATTTTTATTATTAAAAAAAATCTTTTTCTAAATTTTCTCCAATTTGTTCACTAATTAACTTATGCCGTTGTGTAACACTTTATTTTTAAGAATAATGTTATAAATTCTAAGTTGTATAATAAATTGTATCTTAAATAATAACATGTCAAGCAATCATTGGGTGGTGAAATGGTATAAATTTTAAATTACCCAGTATACCATTTCACCAACTAATAATTACTTGACACATAATATTTAGGATACCATTTAGAATATAACTTGAGATGTGTAGCATTACTATATTATTAAAATATAAGGAGGATATTGTGACTTTAGATTAAACACTTAAGCAAATAGTTGAGAAACTCGTTGTTCTTTGGCCTAGTTAAAGAAGTTTTGTCTAATAAGGCAATAAATGGAGAAGCACTTAGGCTTACTATAAAATCGTCTATGGCCTCAAAATTAAGAGTTTAGGTGAAGCTGATGGACAAAGAGTATTAAAAACTAGACCATAGAATTTTGATGGTTGTCTCATAGTATTATCAATCTTACCAGGCATTAGAGAGGTATTAAAACAAATACACACACATAATTCTGGATTCATTTATATACACAATGTTGGGGGAAATTGTGAATCAAGGTGAGTATCAATGTCACCAAACCATTGAAGAAAGCGGTAAGAGTTAGGGCAAACAGATATGCAAAGTATGTTATAATTCCACTGCTATATAAAAAACTCTATGAGTTTTGTTACAATTGTATATGCTTTGGGCATATATTTAAAGAATGTGTCAGTTACAAACCAAAGGAAATAGAGGTGAAAAATCATGAACTAGAATACGAAAAATGAATTAGGACTAAATTGAGGGGAAAAAACCTAAGAAAGGTAAGAAAATAGAGAAAATAAGAAAAATGGTAGAAAAGGAGGTGAAACTCATAATACAACACAACACTATGGTTGAAAAATAGGCAGGAATCAAGTTAAGTAGAAAGTCACGATCCAATTTATATTTAATCGTGTAATGATTTCATCAAGCCTCAATTGAAGGAAGTTTATGGAGGGAAAAGAAAAACATATAAAAAAAGCTGATGAAGAATTAATGATGGTGGCTTAAGAACCAAAATGGCATATCTTAATAAAGGTAAAGTATAAGGAGAATTTTGCACTTAATGGAGTAGAGAAGGTTGGTGAAACAAAGACGAAAAAACAAGATACTAACTCAAAAAAGTAAATGAAAGGGAATACATGTGAAAGAAATAGGATGGTGCAATAGCCTTTGAAGGTCATTCCAAACCCTAGCTAATATTATAAGTGGGCTAAAAACCAAAACTCAAAGCGAAAAGTAACAAATGGAAGCCCAAAGTTATATAAAGAAACTAAATGACCAAGCACAATAATCTAACATTGATAAAAGATGTAGAGATAAGGATCCTACAAAAAGGTTTATAACAAGAATGTTGTACAATCAACATAAGACTAGAAAGATTAATCAGAAGTACAATTCTATCAAACAACTATACAAGAACATAAAGAATTATAATGGTTTATTTTGAAGTGAAACCAACATCCACTTGAGCTTAGAACAGTAAAGCTTTTATTATTGAACAAAGATTATAAATTAGGACTATAACCAAACCAAAAATCAAGAAAGAAATTACATGCTTTTACAACATGCAAAGAACCCAGAAGAAGAAGAATTTCTCTCTTTTACTATTCGACTGCTGAGAAAGGAAAAAAATGACAAAATGCATTTTTAGGGTTAAAAACATAATACTTATATACATAACCCAAACAAAACCATTTCACTCTTTTACTTAGACATACTGTTTTGATTCTATTTGGTTGAAATTACTAAATTACCCTCAGTCATTTTCATTAAGGACTTTGGAACCACTCTTAATGTTCTTCACCTTGATTTCAGAAGTCTTAATCTTGATTCAATAAGACTTTCACTGTTCTTCTTAGCTTACTTACCATTTTTCATCCATGATCAATATAAAGTAAGTCCAAGCAATACTTGAACTTATTTGCTGGCAATATCTTGGTACATATGTCAGCAGAATTTTCTTATATTGGTATATTTTTCAACTAAACTTTTCTTTCTGGAAGTAGACTCTTAATGAAATGATACTTCATTTACTTTACTTCAACATGCTTTGTCCTCTCATTGAAGACTGGGTTTTTACTCAAGTGTATAGCACTCTAGTTATCTACGAAGAATGTGGCAGGTTCAATTTTAGCTTTAGTTTCTTTCAGCATATTCTGCAACCATACTGCCTCTTTCATTACTTTAGTTACCACCACATATTCTACTTCCATGTTTGACAGTGCTACCAATGGCTACAATTGAGATTTTCAAATTATACAATTACCACACAAAGTAAACATATAAGTAGTAATGTATCTTTTTTTATCCCTATCTCCAGAAAAATCAGAATCCACATAGCCAAATAGATTTATTTTATGTTCATGTTTTCTAAATACTAAACCATAATCAGTTGTTCTATTTAAATATCTTAATAACTATTTTATACCTATCTAATGATCTTTTTCAAGATTAGTCATATACCTACTAAGAACACTTATGGCATAAGCTAAATCAGGTCTACTACATATCATAGCATACATAATAGAACTTACTGCATTTGAATAAGAAATTTTGGACTTTTCTTGTTTTTCAAGTTTTGTGAGAGAACACTGTTCTTTAAAGAACTTAAAATGTGTAACTTGATGTATTCTAACAAGTTTAGAATCTTTCATTCTAAACTTAATTATAACCTTTTTTAAGTACTATTCCTGTGATATAATTAACATATTTTTTTAACCATTTTCTAGAAATATTCATTCCTAAGATTCTTTTTACTTCACCTAAATCTTTCATACCAGATTCTCTCTCAAGAATAATTTTTAATTTATTTATCTTTATTTTATTTGGGCTATATAACAACATATCATTTACATATGTTAGAAGGAATATTTGATATTTAGTTGCAAGGTTTTAAAATAAAAGCATATATTAAAATTACTCTTTATGAGCCTTAATTTTGTTATAAACATATCAAACCTTTTATACCATTATAATCTAAGGGCCTATTTTAATTCCTACAATGACTTTTTAAGGAGATACACTAAATCTTTATCACTGTTAATCTCAAAACTCTTATGTTGTTTCATATAAAAGACTTTATCTAGATCACCAAGCAAAAAATCTATTTTTACATATAACTGATTTAATTCTTAATCAAAATATATAGCAAATGATAAAATCATTCTAATGGTAGTGTATTTAAAAATAAAAAAATATTTCAATTTAATATATTCGCTCGTTCTGAGAAAAACCTATAGCTATTAATCTTGCTTTAAAAGTAATAGAATCAAGAAGGGTTATACCTTCCTTAATTTTAAAATTCATTTGCAATCAACAACTTTTTCTTTTTTCAGGTATAGGGACAAGAATCAAAGTTATGCTATTCTGAAGTGATTTCATTTCTTCAATCATGGCTATTTTCCATTGTTTAGAATACTTACTCTCCAAGGATTCATTATATGTCAAGGATTTTGATTAATCAACTTTCTGCGCTGAAAACAAGGCAAATGTAGTCATATCATAAGATACAAGTTTAGATGGTAATTTTACCTCCCTTCTGATTCTCTCTAGCAAGTTGGTAGTTTGCTAATGATGGATCAAAACTTTCATGTGGTATTTCTCCATTGTTTTGACTTGTCTCTTGTTCCTTTTTAGCTTCATTTGAAGAATTTGGATCATTATCTTCATCTGATTCATGAAACTTTACCTTATATTGAATTTTATTAAATTCAGAACTTGTATTGAGTTGTTGTTGACTTTTAAAACTTGCAATCACTTGATTTTTCTTTAAACAAGGCATTTTAAGCTCGTTAAAAATTACATCTCCACTAATTATAATTTTTATGCCTCTAGTTTCTTTGTCCCATAATCTGTAACCCTTTATCCATTCAAGATATCCTAGAAAGACACATTTCAATGACTTAGGTTCTAATTTGTCTCCATTTTAATGTGCATGTGCAGAACATCTAAATATTTTTAGATTTTTATAGTCTATAGTTCTACCAATCCATATTTTTAGGAATATAAGATTTTATACCACTAGAGGAACTCATATTTATTAAATAATAGGTTGTTATAATTGCTTCACCCCCTAAAAATGTTTGGACAGGCCATAACTAATTAAGATATACCTAACCTTTTCGAATAAAGTTTTAATCATTATTTATGCTACTACATTTTATTTGGGTGTGTAGGTTATTGTTCTATGTCTTAGGATCCCACATGTTTTGTAAAAATTATCAACGTCATAATTACAGAATTCTAATCCATTATTTGTCTTAAGCACTTTGATTTTCTTACTAGTTTGATTTTCAACTAGATTTTTCCATTGTTTAAATTTATTAAAAGTATCATCTTTTATCCTGAGCAAATATATCCATACTTTTTTAGAAAAATCATTAATCAAGAAAAGTTAAATACATGTTCCTACTATGGGTTGGTGTGTTTGTGGAACCCCAAAGATCAGTGTGCACATATTCCAATACCATTTTATCCTTATATGTTCTTAGTTTAAAGCTAATTCTATGTTGCTTACCAATAACACAATGTTCACAGAAATTTATCTTATGTAATTTTTTGCCATTAATTAGACCCTGTTTACTTAATTTTTGGAGACCTTGTACACTTAAGTGTCCTAACATTTTATGCCACAGTTCTATTTTATCGATTTCTGTATTGGTTGCACTTACAGTTGCACCAGTAACTATTTGACTCATTAAAATGTATAGACTTTTTTGTTTCATACCTTTCATTACCCTTAAGACACCATTATCAGCCTTGTAAATATATCCTTTTTCATCTTCCAAATGATATTAGATTTCGTTTTAAATCAAGTATAAATTTAACATCATTTAAGACTCTACAAACACTATCATGCAATTTTAAGGAAACTGACCCAATTCTTAAGACTCTACATGCATGATAATTTCCTATAAAGACTTTACCCCTATTATAATCATTGAAATCATGAAACAATTATTTTTAGGACACATATAATATGAACATCCTAAATCAAATACCCATTTATCAGAATTATCATCAATAGACATAATTAAGGCTTTTGGATTTTCATATTCCTTACTTGCCACTGCAACATTACTATTTTCATTTTCATTTTTCTTTTCTTTTAATTTCTACAATCTCTCATAACAATTTCTTTTTAAATGCCATTCTTTACCACAAAACAATATTTTCTAGGACTTATTCTTAATTTAGATCTTGATTTATTTCTATTTTTATTCTTATCACATTCTTTCTTTTCTGATCTACCTCTAGCATATAAAGATTCACCATTATCAAAACTATTTTTTTTAGATCTTATTTCTAAATCTCTTGCCTTTAACGCTTTTATACAATTATCAATTGTTAAGGTTTCTCTTCCATATTTTATGGCAGTTTTAACATCTTTATACATTTAAGGTAAAGAATTTAGTAATATTACAGCCTTAATTTTATCTCCTATTATTTCTCCAGCATTTTTTAAGTCAAGACATAATTTCTCGAGCACGTCTAGGTTTTCTTTTTTTAATTTTATTGAAATCCACTTTAAACTTGAACAATCTTTCTTTCATAGAGATTTTACTAGAAATATATTTAAGAAAATAAAGGGTTTGAAGTTTACCCAAGAGGCCAGCCCCTGTTGTTTCTTCATTAACTTGTTAAAGAATATTATCGACAAAGTGTAGAATCATGGTACTAAATGCCATTTTATTCATCTCTTCCCTTTATTCATTTGTTAGAGTTAGAGGGAGAGATTTTAAATCAGGAAGGGCTTAAGAGACTTCTTGTTAGACCAAGAGTGCTTTTAATTTCTTCTGCCATAGGTTGAAATCTCAACTTCCATTGAGTTTTTTGACCTCAAATTGTATGGAACCCATTTGATTTGTACAAAATTTTAAGAAATTTTAATTTTCCCCAAATTCTAGTCTTTGTTCGAAACCTTAATCCTAAAACAAATTCTAGATCTAAAGCTCTAATACCATTATTATACAATAAACACAAGACTAGAAAGATTAACCAGAACTACAAATACATCAAACAACCACACAAGAACATAAAAGAATTATAGTGGTTCGATTTCAAAGTAACCTATATCTACCAAGCCCTGAACAACAAAGATTTCACTATTGAACCAAGATTACAACCTAAGACTATAACCAAAACCAAAAATCAAGAAGGAAATTATATGCTTTTAGAATTTGTAGGGAAAACCTAGAAGAAGAAGACTCTTTAACTCTCTCTAACTATTTGACTGTTGAGAAATGAAAAGAATGATAGAATGCCAGATGGAATCAAAATGGTACGTCTAAGTAAAAGAGTGAAATAGTATCGTTCAGGTTATGTATATAAGTATGATGTTTGTAACCTTAAAAATGCATTTTATCATTCTTTTCATTTCTCAGCAGTCGAATAGTTAAAGAGAGAGAAAGTATTTTGTTCTATGATTTATATTTGAGCTGTCACGCCCCAGATCCAAAAGATCCGACACACGACATCACTTACATTCATTCACTGCATGTGCACTCATAAATAATATTACACAAAATTTTCAACTTTCATTCAACACAGAAATCCTTAGCAAGTTGCTAGTAAGTTCAACACTAAAATCAACCATAACCTAACATATAAATATAAACTTCTCTTGACAATATTTAAACATTCATTTCAATTTCTTTCAGAATTATAGCAATTGAATTATGACTGGGACAATTATTAAACCGGAGATACGCAGAGTTTTCTCAGAGATTAACACTCTACTACGTCACCAGTAGCAACTTTGTTACCGGGAGCCCAGAATATATCCATTGCAAATTCTTACTTAAAATCATCCAATAACCACACTTTATAAAACTTAAACCAAATCCAATCCACACACAATGAAATAATACATAAGTATTTATTCAACAGGGACAAATCAAATATTTTATCCCACGTGTCCCCAAATGAAACACTTAGCAACCTAACAACTTAGGGAACCCAAGGAACAGCAGAAGCCTTGCCAAATCCGCTATGCACACATGTACCTTATTTACCTGAAATCACCATAAACTATAATGAGTATAAAACTCAGTAAGCATACTAGTTTTTCATATATCAAATACAAATACATATATGTACACAATGCATATGTATGATATGCTGTGATCAATCAAAATCATAATCTTATCAAATCACATATCATGTAAGCGCTTACACATTCTTTCAAAACACATAATAGGAATACCATCACTCAACTACTACTTAGTAGGATTTACATATCACATATCACATAATGAGCCAAATGTCACTCGTAGGTGATATACCGTATGAGAGGAATAGTACAAGTGAGGTCTTGAATAACACATATATAATGCTTATGCCCAAAGGTAAAAGCCAAACCCTCACCCTGATCATCGGTGAGTCCTCTCACATGCACCAATACGCCACCACACGAATGTGATGACTCACTCTTCCTTTAGGTACCAATAGGATCCTCCCTACATACGGAACACATAACATATACCAATCCCGAAGGAAAGGCCACACATAAAGGCTCCACAAATCACATAAAATGCCTACTAAGTTAACAGTGAGTTCAAGTACCCTCAAAATACAAAATATTTCTCATGGACATATTACACTTCAAAAGCTTTCTTTATTAAACACATCTTATTTTGAAAGCTCACTTACAAAAATACATGTATGTCCATGCTCAATGTCAATGCTCACATTCAGAAACATATATTCACATTTCATATCAAAATATACTTTGACATAACATAAACATATTCTTAACCCCATTTGCAAAATCATACAAAACAATTACTATGTTTATTGTGATTTCAGTAAAAAGTCTAGTATACTTACCTCTTAACACTTTCAGCTACAAGGCTTAAATCTCCTTAACCTATCAATGGAGATTAATCCTTTCATAAGCCTTACAATTTACACAAAATACTTTAAATAGCTTACAAAATTATACACAATGCATTTATCACATCAAATTGGTCTAAATATTTGGTTTCTCAAAACCTGTCATTCTGACCACTTACACTTAACAAAAATTTCTAATACATCAAATGATGTCCAATTACTCTGAAATCAGAATAGATCATTCTTGACTCATATATACTTCTTATATATGAATATTATATCAAAATTCCTACACAATCCATTCCATACACACCATCGAATCCAAACTACAAACCTGACAGGATCAAGATACTTACTGAACAGTATTCAATCTTCCAATTTTATAAAATCATATACTAACTCAAAAATTATAAAAATACCACATAATTACTCTTGACACATATCTCAGTCCATGATAAATATTTGGCTTCCAAATAACTGCCAAAAGTATTTTAAAACTATTTTATTTCATAACTTTAAAAATCTGTTAATCAAATACTACAATGAGCTGATACACTTTAGAAATTCATAACACTTCAACCACATTGATCCAAATTCTCAATTCCGAGTATATCATATTAGACATATAAAATTATCATATTCCACAAATTCATAATTTTTAAAGATCATTCAGCAGGTCAAAAATTATTTTCCACTGTATTATACTGTTTACACAGGAAATTTCCAGAATTCCAGGGTCATTTTGGTAAATTCACTACAAATTCAATTTCCGAGATTTTCAGTCGATTCAAAGTCTCAGATGATCCTAAACATGTCTAATTTCATATACTCAAAATTCAAAACCAGAATCGAATCACAACAATTTATAAAATTCCTAGATCAAGAGGTTATCCAGCAGAAATTCCATAATTCATCATGATTTATCAAACTATCTTATAGATCATCATCAATTCTCACAACATCAAACGAAATACACATCAAATCCTTAATTATACATATTTCCAGAAATCAAAACTTAAAGAAATTAACTTAATTAACACCAATAAATTGATAATTAGTTGTGATATACCTCTAAAGATCCAAAATTCCAATTTCTTCTTCTTTTTCTTCTTCTTCTTCTCTTTCTCTCTCCTTTATTTCTCTCTTCTCTCTCTAAAAATGGGTAGCTCGACAAAAATGAGAGAATTAGGGTTTTTAAAAGTGTATTTTTATACTAAGTGGTTAATTTTTAGTATTTACGAATTCACCCCCAAAACTTTTAAAGTATAATAATTTGGTCCCTAAAATAATTCCAAAGTCTTGTAAATAAACCCAATACTAATAGTATATCCTTAACCTATAAAAACACTACTAATAACAATATATAAATCAAGGATCACCCGCATACAAATAAAATACGTATATTTATATATATAAATATACATATTCTTACCGGTTATGGATACTGGTTACTACATGAGCTTTCTCCTTTTATTTTCTTTGTTGTACAATCAGAACAAGACTTGAAAGATTAACCAAAACTAAAAATCTATCAAACAACCACATAATAATATAAAGAATTATATTAGTCCCGTTTCAAAATGAAATATACATCTACTAGAGCTCATAAAAACAAAGCTTTCACTATTGAATAAGATTCGTTCAAACAACACTTTTTTTTTTCTCTCAAATTGCCAAAATTACTTGAAGGACTCATATGCAACAATTGCAAAGTTTTTCTTTATATATGGCCTAAATAAGCAAATGAGGACCTATTTACAATATTTGTAAAGTTTATTTCCCTTAGGCAATGAACGCATACCATGCATCAAGACAAGTGTCATGTTATATTTGTCGCTTGTCATATTTTCTTCCATGCATTTGCCATGTGTGACGTATATAGTCATATATTATGTCACCTACCAACTTTCAATTGGTTAACGAATAAAATAATAAATTTAATACTTAAACCTTGATATGTGTATTTTTGAGATATCCTAAAATAAAGCATACTTTTCAAAAAAATTTCAAATTGAATCATTCGACCTAGTCCGCTACTTCAGTGCTTAACGAGTACACTCATACTGTAAGACACTCTAGGTTCATACAATTTGTCTTATGAAACTTTTTCATAAATTTGTGAACAATGCCTCACATGTTATTGATATTACAGAATGATGCGTTGAACTATATAAGTTGAGGTCAACCATATACATATAATCCCCCCGTTACCTATATCCTAGAAGAGCAGAGATATAGATTAGCATTGTCAAATCTTTATATGCTCGACTATGAACATATCTCTAAATTTGTATTTTTATAAACAATATCCTATAAATCTTTTATAATATTGTTTAATTCTACGAAAAACTCTTTTTTGGAGTTTCTGCTTGTGGCCACAAGACGTTCTGAAATACAATCTCGGAGCATCAGGATATACAACTTGCCGATATGAGCTGATTGATCCCATATTTATACATATTAGACTCTATGAGCATCGAACCATACCCAATGACACATAGAGGTCAGATCATGAAAGATCTCTGATATGTATAGAATCAAAGTATAGTGGATCACTTATAAGCCTACCGTGGCACTTGGGTTAAAGGACCATGAATACTACTCAACTCGAGAAGACCCTTTATTGACGGCTCTATGGAATTTCTATTAGAAGTCCTTATGAGTTTATTCAGTACCTAATCCTCACTGAATACCTACATGCCTATACAAACTTCTGCTAAGCCCACGCTTTACTAAGACTAACAATCTAGACAATCCTGATATAGACACACATTAATCCAGAAAGTATACCAATACCCGTGTCGATAACCATAGATCAAGAACGAGGTTTTCAAGAACTTATTGTATAATGACATTTCTTAGCATCATTTGCAAATTCTTGTAACTATGTCATTACTAATATATCCTATGTTTTTATCACATTTCAGACAAGGTTCTAACTCTTAGCGCTGACTTAAACTCCTTTAGATCTATAATGTCTAAAAAGAAACAAGCTTAGTACCATATAATTAAATATCAACAATTTATTTGTAATGTTCATTGTATAAATATTAAACAAATAAATATTCATACAAAATTAGAATGACACGTAAGCACCATCTCCAACAAATCTCACTTGCTCTAGTCATTCTCAATGATATCTAATACCTATCGACTCTACGTGTTTTTCAAACACCTTAGGAGTTAAGACCTTAGTTAGTAGGTCTGCTATATTATCCATATAATATACTCTAGATACTATGACATTTTTCTAGCCAAGATTTCTCTAATTGTATAGTATTTTTTCTCCTTATGCTTAGACTTTTGGTATGCTCTTGGCTCATTAACTTGAGCAATTGCTCCGTTGTTATTGCAATATAATGGGATATGATTCATTGAGCTTGGAACTATTCTAAGCTTTGTGAAACTTGCGTATCCACACTACTTTCTTTTTAACTTCTAAAGTCGCAATGTATTTTACCTCTAAGGTAAAATCAAGTGTAGACGCTCGTTTTGTACCTTTCAACTAACTGAGGACCATTGAGAAGAAATACATATCCAAATATATACTTTATATCATTCGATTCAGACTAAAAGTCTTTTAGTCTGAATCAATGTATCCTCTCATTTATGAGTCACTCTCTATATAAATTAGAAACATATCCCTTGCACCCTTAAAAAATTTCAGGATATGTTTCAAGGCTATCTAATGATCGTCACTTAGATCATAATGATTTTGGCTCGTAACACTTATAACCATACTGATGTTAAGTATCGTATATAACATGGCAAACATCAAGCTACCTACAGTTGATACATATAATATGTTAAACATTCTACCCATTTTATCTTTCTTCTAATGACACATCTTCCTAGAAAGATAAATGACATGTTTAAAAGATATATTAACTATTTTATAGTTACTAAAGTTATACCTTTCAAGAACACTTTCTATGTACGAAGACTGGGAGAGTTTTATCAGCCCCCTAACTCTATCTCTATAAAGCATTATACCCAATATACATGAAGTCTCTCCCAAATCCTTTTTAAGAAGTTCTTACTCAAATAATTCTTAACTAACTATAACATACTAATACTATTTTTGATAATGAGTATATCATCCATGTAAAGAACAAAAAAGACAATCATGCCCCTAGTGACCTTTCTGTACACACACGCTTCCTTTTCGTTTTTTTTTTCTTCTAAAATTTGGATCATTTGATTACTTTATCAAAGCACAGATTCCAGCTTCGGAAAACCTATTTAAGTCTATAAATGGGTTTCTTCAGTCTGCACACTAGATTAGAAGTTAGGCTAGATGTAAATCCTTTAGGCTGCTCTATAAATATCTCTTCCTCGAGATATTCATTTAAGAAAACCATCTTTATATCCATCTGTTAGAACTCAAAATTATACTATGCTGCAATAACTAATAAAATTTGAATTGACTTCAACATGGCTACTGGTGAAAAGTTTCCTCATTATCAATCACAGATCGCCGAGTATAACCTTTTACCACTAGTTGGGTTTTGAAGGTCTCTACCTTCCCATTAGGCCACATTTCTGCTTGTAAACTTATTTACAACTATTAAGAACAATTCCTATAGAAAGCTCAACCAAGTCCCAGACTTGATTGTTGTGCATAGTCAATATCAGATTTCATGGTTTCTTGTCATTTTTTTTTGAATCGATGTCCAACATTGCCTCTTTATAAGTTAAATGATCATTTTCTTCAACTAAGAAAACCTCAAAGGCATCTTCAAGTATCATAATATCCCTAACGAATGGTCTTAAAATTCTTTCTGACCTATGTGGAGGGTGTGTCAAAGGTATCTTACATTATTGAGCCTGAAGTTTCATCATTAGTTTATAAAGTTCTAGATTAATTTCATCAAGTACAATCCTTTTACAATCCTTACGATTCATGAGAAGCTGTTTCTCAAGGAAAGTAGCATTTTGAGCAACAAACACATTTCGTTCCTTTAAATCATAGGACTGATGTCCCATAGATGTTAAGGATATCCAATGAACCAATAGGGGTATAAGTTTATCCTGTTGTGTAAATTTTACATAATCAAGACAACCAAAATTCTTAACATACTTAAGACTCAGTTTCTTACTAGTTTGTATCTCATACGAAGTAGTAGGAAAAGCCTTTGATGGAACTCCATTCAACAAGTGAGCTACGATTTTTTAAGCATAACTCTATAGATATTCTAAAAGATCGGTGAAGCACATCATCGATCGAACCATATCTAATGAAGTCTGATTCTTTCTCTCCAAAACACCATTATTTTAAAGAGTATCTAGAGGACTATATTGATCAAGAATCCCATTCTCCTTTAAATAATTTATAACTTCACTGCATCTATCTGATTGAAGGCATTTAATATAAATTAGTTTGTTTCTCTACCTTTAATTGAAACTCTAATCTCATATGTCATGATTTCGTATTATTCACAGTTTCTGAACTATACTTGTTTTGTTCACCAGTGCATTCAATACATTTTCTATTATATCTAAGATATAATGGTCATTCATCAACAGACATTCAACTAGTAAAATATTATCATCATTATATAAATATAAGAAACTATTCTTAATGTATATATGATAATCCTCTCTGTTTAATATATAGAGTGATATGATTTTTTTGATAATTTTTGGCACAAAATAATAATTATACAACATAATGTTTCTACTAGAAGGGAGAAGTAACTTAAAAGTCCTAACAACTTTAACGTTTAGGAAATCTCCATTTCTTAAAAAGTTGTACTTCTTCTCTCCATAGCTTTATAGCATTCCTCAAACCATACAACACATTGCAGCTATAAAACAGACATGAGGTATCTAAGACCCATCCATTGTTAGCACCAAATACTAATGAAAAGTCAATGATTGGTAAAAGACGCCTAAGGGGTTTATCTTTTCTAAGGTACTTTAGATAGTAATGTTTACAATGTTTAACCTCACCTGTCATACCTCAGACCCAAAAGATCTGACACATGATATAACTTATACTTATTTAATAATGTACACTCATATTTTATAAAATTTCAAACTTGAATTCAACATAGGAATCCATAACAAGTTGCTAGTAAGTTCAACATAAAGATCAACCCATGACCATACTTAGTGAAATATAAATCAAATACAACCACACCTAATAAAATAATTACAGAATTCTTAAACCACGTGTCCACAAGTGAAACATTCAGCAACCTAGCAACTTAGGGAACCCAAGGGACAATAGAAGCCTTGCCAAATTCGCTAAGCACACATGTACCTTATTTACCTAAAATCACTATAAACTATAATGAGTATAAAACTCAGTAAGCATACTAGTTTTTTTTCATATATCAAAATACCAATACATATATATAATAATGCATATGTATGATATGCCATGATAAATCAAAATCATATTCTTATTAAATCACATGTCAAGTAAGCGCTTACACATTCTTTCAAAATATATAATAGGAATACCATCATCTAACTACTACTTAGTAGGACTTCCATATCACATATTACATAATAAGCTAAATGTCACCCGTCGGTGACATACTGTATGAGAGGAATAGCAGAAGTGGAGTTTAAATTACATATATAATGCTCATGCCCGAAGGTAAGAGCCCAACCCTCACCCTGATCATCGGTGAGTCCTCTCACATGCACCAATATGCAACCACACGAATGTGATGACTCACTTTTTTTTTAAGTACCAATAAGATCCTTCATACATACGGAACACTTAACATATACCAATCCTGAAAGATAGGCCACACATAAAGGCGCCACAAATCACTTAAGGTGCCTACTAAGTAAATAGTGAGTTCAAGCATCCTCAAAACACAAAACGCTTCTCATGGACATATTCCACTTCAAAAGCTTTCTTTACTAAACACATTTCATTTTGAAATGCTCACTTTCATAAATACATGTATGTTATGTATGCCCATGCTCAATGTCGATGCTCACATTCATAAACATATATATTTCACATTTCATATCAAAATATACTTTGGCATAACGTAAATATATTTTTAAGCACATTTACAAAATCATACATAGATAATTACTATGTTTATTGTGATTTCAGTAAAAGTCTACTATACTTACCTCTTAATACTTTCGAGTACAAGGCTTAATTCTCTTTAACCTCTCAATGGAGATTAATCATTTAATAAGCCTCATCATTTACAAAAAAACACTTTAAATAGCTTACAAAATTACACATATTGCATTTATCTCATTGAATTAGTCTAATGACTTGGTTTCTCAAAACCTGTCATTCTAACCACTTACACTTAATAAAATTTTCTTATACATCAAATGATGTCCAATTACTCCTAAATCAGAATATATCATTCTTGACTCATACATCCTTCTTATATATGAATATTATATCATAATTCCTACACAATTTATTTCATAAATACCACCAAATCCAAATTATTATCCTGACAGGATCAAGATATTTACTGAATAGTATTCAATCTCCAAATTTTATTAAATCATATAATAACCCAAAATTATAAAACTACCACAGAATTATGCTTGACACATATCTCAATCCATGATAAATGTGTCACTTCAAATTTCCTGCCAAAAATATTTTAAAACTATTTTACTCTATAACTTTGAAAAACGGTTGATCAAAATACTGCAGTGGGTGACATATTTTAGAAAATTATAACAATTTGATCATATTGAGATAAATTCTCAATTTTGAATATATCATAGTACACATGTAAAATAATCACAGTCCAAAACTTTATAATTTTGGAAGATCATATAGTAGACCAAACATTGTTCATCACTTTAGCATACTGTTAATATAGGAAATTTCCAGAATATTACGGTAATTTTTGTAAATTCACTAAAAATTCAATTTCTAAAATTTTCAATCGATTCAAAATCTTAAATGATTCTGGACATTCTAATTTCATATTTTCAAAAGCCAAAACCAGAATCGAAGTAAAAAAATTTATAAAATTCTCGGATCAAGAGACTACATAATCATCATCAATTCTCAATATATCTTACAAAATCCACATCAAATCCCTAAATTTGCATATTTTAAAAAATTAAAACTTAAGGAAATTAACTTAATTAACACCAAAAAATTAAGAAAGGGTTATGATATACCTCTTAAAGTTTAAATTCCAAATTTCTTCTTCCTCTTCTCTTTCTCTCTTTTCTCTCTCCAAAAGAGGTAGCTCGACCAAAAATGAGTGAATTAGGGTTACAAATGTGTATTTTTATACTGAGAGGCTAATTTTTAATATTTATGAATTAGCCCCTAAAACTTTCAAAGTAATACAATTTGGTCCCTAAAATAAATCTAAAGTCTTGCAAATAAACCCAATACTAATAGTAGGTCCTTCAACTATACCAACAGTGTTAATAACAATACATAAATCAAGTACCACCCACATACAAATAAAATATGAATATTATATATATAAATATTTATTCTTACTGGTTGTCGATAAGTGGTTACTACATCATCGGAATGGAAACACTTTCCTTTACCTTTGTTCTTATCTTATAGTTTGAATATATCAAATAACTCTTTCAGATGGAGCATAATCTACTTGCACTATCCATGTGCATATGCTATATTTGAAGATCAATAGATATTGAGGCTAAGATATATGATTTGACTCTCAAATCATCTTCTATCCATTTTCAATAAGTCTTCACTTATTCCGAAGAGGTATTATCAGAAACACCTCTTATTTTTTTATATCAATAATATATCTATGCTATTTTGAATCTAGAATAATTCTAAAATTTATAGGCCAATCAAAATTAATTTTTGGTACCCTAGAGTTGGTGTGCACTAATATATGTACCTACAGATTACTCGTACTCATTTTATCTTATCTCTATAATACAAGAGAGGAGATGTTAGTAGAATATTTTAAAATCATTAAAATAACATTTTAGATCATGGATATAACTAGTATATGTTTTCAATCTAAAGATGCCATCTCACTACTTTACATATTTCCTTCAATCTCTCAAACGAAAAAATGAAAGTTCAAACACTTTAAACTTTATAGTAAGAAGTAGATCTAATCAGCATTCTACTCCAGCCTTATACTTAAGTAATGTTAGCTTTTATAAAACTCAAAAGGTAGAAAACTCTTACCCATGATCCTAAACACTCCTTATCCTCATGCTTTAGTAATGTTAGGTAAGTATATTCTAGATTAATTTGTCAATAATCAAATATAAGTTACTAATATTACTCTCATATTTTAGCAATATTGGGCAATGTGTTCGCTTATATTTGCCTCATTTTGTATTTAACCGGTATAGTCCAAATCATACTGATCAATCCCTCATGTTTTAGCAATATTAAAAAAGACCGAGATGACCCGTCTAACACCGTATTAACAAGATTGACCATGCATAATACTTTCTCAAAATGAAATGTATTTTTAATCTGATTAAAAGAGATTTTGAAAATTTATTCACATCTCATGAGAATATGATTCATAATCAAACATTTATTTTACGCAAGCACAACTAAAAATACATACAAAAGAATGCAAAATAGAGTGAATTGTTTTGAACACGACTGTGTTATAAATTAGAATCCCTCTGCATTATAAATTAGAACGCCTTAGTGTTCAACTGCTTGAACGCCCTACTTGACTAGGGATAGTAAAATTACTTGCAAACTAGATAAAATTGGCCCATGTTAGAAAGGATTTGGTAAGATTTAAAGTGAGTTTGGTATACAAAATTAAAACTTACAACGGATTTAGTACGGGTACGATTTGGTGAAAAATTAGCAAGTACCTGCAATGGGTATCTGTATATACTATATTTTTTGAAAAACAATTAGAGAAAAAAATATGAATTGATTTTTTTGCATTTGTTATTAACTCACATCAAAAGAACTAGATTTTTTTTATGTCACTCATATCGTTCAATAAAAAATAAATAAAATTAGTTCAAATGAACTAATGATTAAAATTATAGTATTTAATGTAATTGAAATTAGAATATTTAATATTTAACGTAATTGAAATTGGGTTTGAAATTATAACATTTAACGTAATTGAAATTGTAATTTTAATTGGAACTAAACATTTAACGTAATTGAAATTGGAATGATAACATTTAATATAATTGAAATTAAACTTGGATTTAAAATTATAACATTTAATGCAATTGAAATTAAAATTGGATTTAGAATGATAATATTTAATGTAAATACAATTAGAATTGGAATCGGAATTAAAACATGTAATGTAATTGAAATTAGATTTGAAATTATAGTATTTAATGTAATTGAAATCGAATTCGATTTGAAATTATAATATTTAATATAATTGAAATCAAAATTAGAATTAAAATAAAAATATTTAACGTAATTAAAATTAGATTTAAAATTATAACATTTAACATAATTAAAATTAAAATTATAACATTTAACGTAATTAAAATTGAAATTAGAATTGGAATTATGACATTTAACGTAATTAAAATTAAAATTATAACATTTAACGAAATTGAATTGAGAATTATAATTGATATTATTATAATTGCTATATTTTATAGATTTTCAATTAAATTAAGATTATAATTTTATTTTTATTATTAATTGAAAACCCGCTTAAAATTCGTAGATAACCCATTGCGGATTTGCTAATGAACACATACACGCTAGTATGGGTTTAGAAATAGAACTCCAAACTCGCAATGGGTTTAGAAAGAATTTAGTATTTTATTTTTTAAGTGGATGAAGGTACTGTTGAGTCTTTTCTATACCACAAACTAACGCAAGTATACGTTGTCGCAGCAAGTAATATATGATGAATTCAATATCGATCTCACGGAGAATGAGTTGTCTTTTCTAGTTTAAGTACTAAAATGGTGTCTTTCTACTCATCTCCAAAAAACGATTTAATATATAAGATTAAAGTACTTAAGTAAAAGAAAAACTTAACTGTGATAATTAATAAACTAAATTCACACAATTTTGAATTCAATATGAGACAGCCTAGGATTACAAACTATCCCTCGTTATGCAAATCAATTTAGCAAAATCTCTTTTAAGTTTATTATACTCAACTTGATATATTGATCAAAATACTCAATTCATCATAAGCCTCTTCCGATGGTCAAGTGATTATACTTCAATCAATCAAATATCTATAGTCCTTAGATAATTAAATTGAACAAAATTTATTAAGCACAAGTTTTATAGATCATACATGTCATATGAGTATATGCCTATCTCATATGAAACTCATGCTTGTTACACTATGATCATGCATCAATATGCTTAAGACTTAATACACAAATGCCTTTTTCAAATTTATTTAAGTATTTCTAGATCAATTTAACTACTGTTCAGATAATAAAATTGTATTAAACACAAACATAATGAATATATCAAAAACTGAATTAATAACATAAAAAAGATAGCTATAGTCAATCACATAATGAGTTCAAGAATGTAATCCTAGATTAATAAAATTAACTCATATTTAAACTAAAAGTTCTTGAAGTTAATTCCATCAATACACACGAAATAAACATCTTACAATAAGTAAAAGAACAAAGCAAAAAAGAGTCCCTGTCAAATGCATTTGATGTTGAATCTTCCTTTCTTACTCTTTGATTTCTCCAAGCTTAAATGTTAGGTGTGTTTTCTTTTCATTCCCAACTGCTCTACCTCAAATAGTAAGTTTAAGACAAATATATAGGTAGGAGCACCGAAATTAGGGTTGCTTTTTTGACTTCCTTATTTTAAGCATCCTGTCAACTTTTGCTACCACGACATTGAGGTGTTTGGTAGTTATTGATTGTAGCGCTCCACCAAATACCCCGGTGCTGCACTGTAGCACACTATAGTGGGTGAATAGTGAACTTAGGTACTGTTCATGTCACTGTAGCATCATTTTGTATTTTTATCTCTAATGTTCTATTTCACGTACGGTTTCTTGTGTGACGTTTCAATTATCTTTAAACCTACAATTCATAAAGAATGTGCATAAATACTAATTATTTGAGATTAAATGAGCAAATATTAATTTTAGAAGTATAAAAATATTATATTAAATTATGTACTATCAGATACGGGTTTATGGGTGTCCATCCCAAACCCGGTCCGCTGTTATACCTAAGCGTGATAACTTTTCATCGCCCTCAGTATTCTCATATAATGCCCCAGCGTGTAAATGTCAACACCTCAACTTAAATTCTAATGAGTTCCAACATCTTGGATGCCCTAATGCTAGAATGCCACGTCACAATGGTCAACCTAATGTCATTAAAGGCCCTAACATTTATTTTGATGCCTTGAATGCCCCAGAGTTACACACTCAACGCCTCGACGTTCATCCAAAGTTTTTTGAATACCCCTACCCCAAGCATGCAATGTCTTGGAATTCCCTTGAACAATGACCCGATTCTACACTTTCAACACTTGAAAATGAACTATCCATTGTTGTTGGGATTCTAAACAAATCAAAACACTCCATTATACCCAGAAAAAGCACACAAACATGCTCTAATACCTCTATTGTGAGTGTGCCTACTAAGTACATGCATGTGAATGTGTTCATTGCATCATAATTACATGTCATACATATAACGTGTAGAGGAATGAAATCTAATTTCTTATTCAATAAACACACATTGAATTTTAGTCTTGTTACACTAAAAAGTTCAAAAAATTAACTTTGAAGACGGTTCGATATAGGAAAATTTTTTTGAAGCTTATATTGAAGCGATCTCATCTGTAATTTTAGTCTACAACAATTAATAAGATTATAAAGCTAGAATGTTAGCTTATCTTGAATTTCCAGCAAGATTCGTTTAAGCAACAATTTCTTTTTTTTTTCCTCTCAAATGGCCAAATTGACTCAAAGAACTCATATGCAACAATTGTAAAGCTTTTCTTTATATATAGCCTAAATAAGTAAATGTAGACCTCTTTGCAACATTTGCAAAGTTTATGTTCCTTAGGCAATGAACAATTGACACTTGTCCATCATGCATCATGTGCATCAAGATAAGAATCCCATTACATTTGCCACATGTCATGCTTCCTTATTTATACATTTACCATGTGTTATACATATGGTCATGCATTATGCCGCTTATCAACTTTTAATTGATTAACAATAATTGTTAACAATCAAATAATAGGTTTAATACTTAAACCTTGACATGTGCATTTTTCGAGAGATCCTGAAATAAATCTTACTTTTTGAATTTTTTTTAGATCGAACTGTTTGACCCAATTCGCTACCCCAATGCTTCATATTGTGAGACTCTCTAGGTTCACACTTATTTATCTTACAGAACTCTTCTGTAAGTCCGTGAATAATGTGCCACACACATATTATAAATATTACAAAATGGCTTATTGAACCATACAAGTTGAGATCAACCATATACGTATAATCCATCTGTCGTTTATATCTTGGAGGAGTAGAGATATAGATCATCATCGTTAAATCTCTATATGCTCGACTATGAACATATCTTTAGATTTTTATTTTTATAAATAATATCTACAAACCCCTTTATGATATTGTTTAACCTTACAGAAAACTCTTTTTTGAGGCTTTTATAATTTCTTTTGTGGGCTTATATATTAACAATAATTATACACTATGAGCTATATTAAATTAAGGTCAATTTAAATGATTTATCTGAGATATCTTTTATTGGGCTTTAGAGATATATAATTCAAATGGACTTGTCATGTGTAGAAATCTAATACTAGTTGAACTAAGATTGATAGAATCATAGTTAACTTAGTATATAGAGACCTCTTTTAGGGTTGTGGTCCATAAGTAAAATCAATATACGTAGAGCTCTTGTCCTATTGACATTAAAGAGAGAGATTTCCATTGAGCATCACACAAATTTGATTATGGAAGGTTGCTATACTTTTATGATCTCATTGAAAAAAGCTAATAATTCTTGTGTTCCAATTGTTATGGATTCCTCAAGTATCTTTTTCTCAACATCTATCTTGATAATTTGACATGATAGATCTAGGGTTATATTCATATGGACACCAGTCCTGATATATAATTATGTCTAATAAGTGATATCAGAGAAGAAATCATGTTAAATTATTATAATTTTGTATGCATATATTTATGACTAAATGTCTTTTCTCATATAGCTTGTTAGGACAAGGATATTATATATATAAATTTTGTAAATTTTTTCATGATTTGATTAAGGAAAATATATTATATTTATGCTTTTTATTATGATTTAAGGGTTTACATTTGATTAAGGGTCATTGATTTCAAGAATTGTTTTTATGAAAAATGATGAGAGTTAATTAAACCTAGAGTGTATTCATGTGGGTATTGTATCTATCATTTAAAACATACATTTTTAACGTATCTCATACATTATAGAACACAGCGGAAGTGCCGAAAATCTAATTTCCTAATGATAAACACAATAAGTTTTACATGTATCTCATAAATGTAAAGGGATTGAAAATTTATTACCTTAGCAAGCTTTTAGTCTTTTGTCGATCCAAAGAATTGCGATGAAGCAACTCGTTTACAATTCTAGTTTCTAAACACGGTGGGCTTGGGGAAGCTAGAATAGCAACTTTTCCAGCAAAGGATTCAACACTTGAATTCTTATTTCTACCTTGTAGTATGGTTAGTCAAGATAAAGATGAATGTAATAAGTATTTTTATGCTCTCAAATCTTGAGAGGGTTTCTAACACTTAGCAAAACAAAAGCACTCCACTTCTCTCTCTCTTTCCTTTCACTTAGTTGAGTGATCACTTAAAATTAAGCAATACTTTTTACTCTTTATTTTGCTTCGTTTGTTTTCCCTTTAATGAGACAATCAATGGCCTACAAGTATAGTAACCTTTTCCATGTCAACTTTTTCTTATTTCTTTAATTCATTCAAACAATGAAGAAACCCAAGGGATAATAAATGTGGCCGGCTATATGGAGCATATTAGAACAAATTAAATTTGCAAGTCATGGTCCCACCATGCATGGTCTTATAAGGCCTTGCTTGTGATAGAATTATTTACATTAAACAATTGAAATCAAAAGACATGCGATGTTAAAGTGTGTGTGTTTGGCCGTGTGAAGCAATGCCAAATAAAGAAACAATTTCTTCATTTGCTTGCCACACATCTTGGTCCCACCTTGCTTACACACCCCTACATGTATAATTTATTATTTAATTTAATCAATATTAAATACAAAAAAAATATGTGTATTATTGTAATAAATAATACTTGTTTGACTTTAATAAAATAATAATATCATATATTATTATTATTATTTTATTCAATAAACAATTCAAGGAATAAAATAATGATCTTGCTTGTCCAACAAATAAGGTCATTTTGATAATTTTTAAGTCAAACAATGATAGGTCTAAAATTCACCACGTGTCAACATCTCATTGGTCAACAACTATAGTTAACTAATTGATCTACTTAACTCTTAAGTCTTGATATGTATATTCCCGAGGGAAACGGAAGCAAATGTCTAGTCTGCTAAAATTTACTGGATTGAACTATTTAATTCGGTATGCTACCCCAGTGCACAACGAGTACACTTTATATTGCAGGACTCCCTAAGTCCATGCCCGATTTGTCAAATGAAACTGTTCTGTGAGTCTGAGATCGATGCCTTACGCACACGTCACAGATATTACAAATCAACGCAGTAGACTATACAAGTTAAGGTCATCGCGCATATGTATAATCCTTCCGTCATTTATATTTTGGAGGAGCGGGGATATAGATCATCACCGTCAAATTCTCACACGCTCATATGTGAACTTATCTCCAGACACGTATCTTGATAAACAATACATGCAAACACTTTTGCGATATTGTTTGACTCTGTTGGAAACTGCTTTCTCGGGTTTGTTGCTTATGGCTATAAGTCTTTCTGAAATACAGTCTCGGAGCATCCATATATATAACTCACCCATGTGAGTTGATGAATTCCATATCTGCGCACATCGAACTCTATAAGTATCAGACCATACTCAGCGACAAATAGCGGCCAGCCATGAAGGGTTTCTAACATATGTGAAACCAAAGTATGGTGGATCACTTACAAGTCTACCATTGTGCTTAGGTCAAAGGACCACGTACACTACTTAACTCGAGAGGACTTAACATTGACGGCTTCATGGGATGTCTATTGGGGTCCTCGATGAGCTTGTTTAGTATTCAGTCCTTACTGAATACGTGTATGCTATACGAACTTTCAGTAAGCCCATAGTCAGCTAAGAACAACCATCTAGACCATCTAGGTACAATATACACTAGTTTATTAAAAAGGGTTCCACCAACAGACTCGCATCAGTGAATAAGACCAGGAACATATGATTTAAAAATAGACTTGCATAATAACATTTCTCAACATCTATTGCAACTTCTTACAACTATATTATTACTGATGTATTCTCGAGTCTATTTCCCATTACAGATAAGGTCTTAACTCTTAAATTTTGCTGACTTTTATACCTTACTAACTCTTGGTAGTGCTAACTATTAGCAATTATAATTCTCAGCGTTGCTAACCTTTAGCACTAGTCTAAACTTCTTTAGGCCAAATCTGAACTCCTTCAGATCCTACAATATCTGTAGCGTAACAAGCACTATACCATTTAATAAATAAAAATAGCGATTTAATAAAAATGTACTATATAAATATTATAAAATAAAATATTCATACATCAATAGGATGACACGTAAGCTTAAATCCCAATAAAAACATCAAAATTCGATGTCAATTTGATATTTTTTTGCACTCTTTACAAATTGGGAATTTTTAAGAGGTTAAAAATTTCAGGGTTTTATGGTTTCTTAAGAGAATTGGGTTGACTCAACCCAGTTCTTAGAAATCCAACCCGAAACCTAACCAATTTGGATTTGACCCGATATTTATTGATCATATTTTGAACCATTAGCAATGCTGTGAATTCAGTAGCCTTGGCACTACAACGCCACTCAAGTGTATAGAAAAACTAAAGTTTTCTATTTTTGGGCATTTTGGTTATTTTTCTTTATACGACTTGTCTTCTATTTCAAAATAAATTGATTGTAATAACATGTTATCAACGTAACATCTATTGTATAGATTTATTTGTTTTAGGCTATTAAGATGAATATGTTTATTGTTTATGTGAAACAATAAGCATATTTTGCTAAACAATAAGCATATTTGAAAGAATAAACACTAGGCTTTAGGCTATCTAAAGGAAGATTATTTTTTGCTAAACAATAAACATATTTGCAATAATAAATGTGTGATAATTATCTAGTTTTCCATGCATACAATAAGTCAGTCCAAAGAAAGGATTATTGTTGGCAACATATATTATCAACATTTGATTGCTGTATTGAGAGTACCATTTATAGTTGATATTTTTGTCCAAAGAATAAATATCAATATTGTGCTGAGTATCTTATGATAGGGCCACCTTTATATGTTTATTTATGTCAAGCATATATGTGTGTTGGGTTATTTCATATTATATAAACTTAAGGTTATAACATGATTATTAATTGTGAGCTCATTGTTTTATTATATATTCTCCATTCAGTTTCCTCCGCTTTTTCTATATTTGATAATATAAAATCTATTCTTGTACTTAATGGCATAAATTTCAAGAATTAGAAAAAGAACATTATTATCGTTCTTGGTTGCATGGAACTTAGATAAGTGAAATAGTTTTAATCGCATGCATCTTATGATTATGAAATATGCCATTCTAGAAACCTTTAGGGGGCATTATTTTTTAGGAAGAAAATGTTAAAAAATTCTTTGAGGAAATTAAAAAGTATTTTGCTAAAATGAAAAAGGCTAGAACAAGTACGCTATAGACTAACCTTATTTCAATGAGTTATAAAAGGAAAAGGGAATATAAGAGAGTACATCTTGCTTCTAAATTAAACACTAAAGTTAGAGTCATCCGATGACACGCTCAAGCATTTGGTTTTGATTTCTCTTTTTACACTATATAGTCAATTTAAAAGTGAGTTACAATACCCAAAAAGATAAATTTACTCTCAATGAGCTCATTTCACATTGTGGCAAGAAGAAGATAGATTAAAGCGAAAAAAGACTAAAAATGCTCATTTAGCAAGTAATTTTATAATGAAGTTACTAATAAGAAAATAAAAAATGTATAAAGGAAAGAAAACTGCAATAAAGACTTCATAAACTACGGTGCAAAAGAAATAAGATACATTTATTACTTGTTTCTTCTACAAGAAAGCTGATCATGTGAAGAAAGATTGTCTTAAGTACACCAATTGGCATGTCAAGAAAAGTACACTTCTCAACTTTATTTGTTCTAAAGTTAATTTAGCTTTTGTACCTAAATACACTTGGTGGGTAAATATAAGTGCAAATACTTACATAAGTGTATCTATGCAAGGATGTTTGAGGAGCCAACTATCAATTGATGCTGAAAGATTCATTTATATAGGAAATGCAACACAGCTCCTGTAGAGGTCATAGGATTGTTTAGATTACAATTAGAGATAGATGTTATTCAAATTTAGATAAGACTTATTATGTATCATCATTTAGATATAACTTAATTTCTATTTCTAGTTTGGATAAATCATGATATTTTTGTTCATTGAAAAATAATAAATTTCGTCTTTATCAAAATTCAAATCTTATTGGTACTGGTTCTTTATTGATAATATTTATAAATTAGATACTCATGCCTCTTTTAATGAATCCTTTCATGTTAATAAGTGTGGTACAAAGCGAAAGTTAACTAAACAGAATTCTACTATGTTATAGAATAAACATTTAGGAAATATCTCTAAACTGAGAATTGAAAGACTTTTGTCAGATGAGATTCTTGATTCTCTTAATAGATTTTAAAGCCTGCATTAAGTGCATTGAGGAGAAATAAACAAATAATAAAACTTTAGGCGCCAATAGGAGCTCTAGCACCTTAGAACTAATACATATTAATATTTGTGAACCATTCCCTACAACTTCTTAGAATGGCCAATAGTATTTTATTATGTTTATTAATGACTATTTTCATTATGGGTATCTTTACTTAATTTATGAGATCTTAATCTTTGGACATGTTAAGGCTTTCAAGGCTGAAGTTGAAAATCAACTTAGTAAGAAAATTAAAGCTATCAAATTTAAAAGTAGTGATGAATACTATAGTAGATATAACAGATCAGGTGAAGAACGTCTAAGACCTTTTGTAAAATTTCTAGAGGAATATGGCATTGCCTTACAATACACAACACTTGAAAAACTAAGCATCAATGGTGTTGTTGAGAGATAAAATCGCACACTTAAAGATATGGTAAGAAGTATAATTAGTCATTCTTCGTTACTTGAATCACTCTGTGGAGAAGTACTAAATACTGTAATTTATATTCTTAATAATGTTTCAAGTAAAGTAGTATCTAAAATCATGTACAAGTTTTGGGCTGGAAAGAAGTCTAGTATTAGGCACTTGCATGTTTAGGGTTATCCAGTTGAGACTCGACCATATAAGCCTAATGAAAAAAAAAAATAGACTTAAGAACAATCAGGTGTTATTTTGTAGGAAACTCTAAAAGATTGAGGGGTTTCAAGTTTTATGAGCTCTCAAGTAGATCTTTTTCGAGATGGATAATGCTAGATTTCTTAAGGATATTGAAGTTGGAGAGGAGGGGGATAAGGTCAGAGATATTGTCTTTGAAGAAGAATTTATTTCTTTTCCTACAATTACTATTGAAAATAATTAGATTTTTTACATTATTCAAGAGCATATTTGAAAATACAAGACAATATACTAGAGCCCTTATCCAAAATGAAGAATTTGTTCCTATTCATAAAGAGTAACCTCAAGAACAAGTACTATTGAGAAGATCTACTAAAGAAATAAAAAGTGTGATTTTGAATGATTATGTCATCTATCTAAAAAAAATATGAGTTTATTATGGATTAAAAAATGATTTAATCAGTTTCACTCAAGCTAAACAAAGTTTCAATTCTCAGGGATTGAAGCTATAGAGAACAAGATGAAATCTATGAAAGATAACAACGTAGGATCTTACTAAGTTGCAAAGGTACGAAACACATCAGTTACAAATGGATATTTAAGACCAAGAGAGATTTAAAATGCAATATTGAGGATATAATATGTGTTTTATTGCCAAAGGTTTCACTGAGAAGGAAGACATTAATTATAAAGAGACTTTCTCTCTAGTATCAATACAAAACTCTTTTAGAATCATCATGACACTTGTAATTAATTTCAATTTAGAGTTACATCAAATATATGTAATTACGTTTCTCAATGGTGATATTGAGAAAATGATATATATAGTGCAACTAGAAACTTTGTATTTGAAGATTTAAAGAACGTGGTCTACAAATTAAAGAAATCCATCTATAGTTTCATGCAACATCCTATCAATGGTATTATAAATTTCATTAAGTGATTACTTTATTTGGTTTTGAGAAAAACGTAGTTAATGAATGTATAAATGACAAGTTCATTGGAAGAAAATTTATCTTTCTAGTTTTGTGAGCCAATGATATATTACTAACAAGCAGTGATATAGGTTTACTGCACAAAACTAAAAGACTTATATTAAGGAATTTTGAGATGAAATTTTTAGGGAACACATCTTTTGTATTAGAATTCCAGATACATTGAGATCACGCTCGAGGTATCCTTGAGTTATCATAAAGTAACTTTATTAATAAGGTACTTAGTAGGTTTGGCATAAAGGATTGTACCTTAAAAGATACACCCATAATTAATGGTGATAAGTTTAGTCTCAACAATGCCCCAAGAATAAGATTAAGTAGAAATAGATGTAGAAATTCTCTTATGCATCAGTAATAGAGAGTCTTATGTATGCTAAAGTATATAGGTGTTTAGATATTATGTATATTGTTAGAATGCTAAGCAGATATTTAAGTAACTCGCGGATAAATCATTAGAAAGAAGCCAAATAGATTATGCGATATTTACAAAGAATAAAAGACTACATGGTCACATTTAAAAGATTGGATAGATTAAAAATTGTAAGATATTTCGATTCCAATTTTATTAAATGCCTGGAAGTAAAAGATCCATGTCAAGCTATACATTTTGGCTCGTGGAGTTATTTCTTGAAAGAATGCTAAGTTGACACCTATAATTTCTTCCATTATAGAGACCAAATTTATAGCTTATTTTAAGGCATCAAATCATAAGATATGGTTGCGGAACTTTATCATAAGGCCGCAAGTTGTCAATTGTATTGAAAGACTATTGAAAACTTATTGTAATAATAAAATTGTTATGTTGAATTCCCATAACAATAGAAGCTCTTTGAAGCCGAAGCATATAGACATCAAGTTTTTAGTTGTCAAAAAGAGAGTTCAAAGTCAACAAGTATCGATAAAATATATTAAAATAAACTCTATAATTGCGGATTTACTTACCAAGGGGTTATCGTTAAAGGTATTTCATGAGCTTGTTACTCGTATAGGTGTTGTGTTATTTGATAATGTACATAAATAATGGGATTTTTTTATTTGATGTTCATTTGTTTAGACACATTTATGTTTTATTTTCTAAGGAATAAAGTTTTATAGATTATTTGTTAAAATTCTAAAATAAAGTTGCACTTTCTGCTATAATTTTGTATAAAGTTTAGAAAGTGACTTTCTATTGCGGTTTTGTATAACATTTAGAAAGTATTCGGTTTAACTCATTGGAGTTATAAAAAATTGACCAGTTATAAATAGGCATATTTAAGATCATATTCCATGTAATTTTCATACTACATATCTATATTTAATTTATGTCATTGATTATAGTAGTATGGTAACCATTGATGAGTCTATATGTGCAACAAAAGTCGCTTTGATTTTATATTGATATAGTTAATAGACAAGATAGTATTTAAGGAGACGTTTCAAAATAAGATAGTAATTATTATGTGCATTAAGGTTTATAATGTATAATTATTTGCAAATGACGTATATAACCTAAGTGAAAGATTTTTAATTTCTTATAATTTCTTATGTGAGCTCATATATTAATAATAATTATATATTATGGGCTGTCCTAAAATTAGAACTTATTTAAATATTTCATTTGAGTATATTTTATTGGGCTATAGAGATATCTAATTCGATATAGACTTATCATGTATAGAAATCTAATACTAGTTAAACTAAAACTGATGATATCATAGTTAACCTAGTATATAAAGACTTCTTTTAGAGTTGTAGTCCCCAAATCAAATCAATATACGTAGAGCTATTCTCCTATTGCCATCAAAGAGAGATCCTCATTGAGTGCAACACAAATTTAATTGTGGAATGTTATTATACTTTTGTGATCTCTTTGAAAGCTACTAATTATTACATTTCAATTACTATAAATTCTTCAGATATGCTTTTTTGAATATTATCCTAATAATTTAGTATGATAGATTCAAGATTGTATTCGTATGGGTATCAATCCTGATATATGATTGTGTCTAACAGAAAACAAATTGTTTGGGTAATTTCATAAATTCAAAGTTTATTGCTACCTAGTACTAATTTCAATATTTCTTACATTACGAGAAGCCGTAATAGTTATGCTCATACTTTAGCAAGTTGATTTCAAATATCCAAATGTTGTATTTTGGAGGTAAAATATAACATAAAATATTTTTTATGTTATATTATATTTCTTTTGTAATGAAATCCTTTTTCAAAAAATAATTATTTTTTAATGCAATTAACTTGTTCATTTCACAGAGATGTAAATATAAATGAGCAAGGAAGTTGGTAATTTACTAAACAAAAATTTTAACAGAAATTGATACTATTATTTATGGTGATTTGCTTTACTTAAGAAAACCATGGAAGTTTATATTTGTAAATATTTATAATATTTTAAAATTTTCCTATAATGTTATTTGAAAAAACAAGTCCTCAATTACAAATTACTTGCTATAATTATAAATTAAAAATACAAGGCAAGAGTATCTATACATGGTTTCTGTTAAATAAATGATTATAAAATGGTAATTACCATAAACTAATAAAGCCGTTGGGCTGGGCCTTTGGTCTTTTTACGACTTGGATATGGATAAATATGTAGTAACCACTTATCTACAACCGGAAAGAATAAATATTTGTACTTATATAATATTCATGTATGTGGATGATACTTAAGTTATGTATTTTTATTAGTATTGTTTGTATATATTAAGGACATATTACTAATATTGAGTTTATTTGCAAGACTTTAGATTTATTTTAGGGACCAAATTATAATACTTTGAAAGTTTTGGGGGCTAATTCGTAAATACTAAAAATTAGCCCCTTAGTATAAAAATACACATTTGTAACCCTAATTCACTCATTTTGGTCAAGCCACCTCTTTTAGAGTGAGAAAAGAGAGAAATAGAGGGGAGAGAAAGAGAAGAAGAAGAAGAAATTAGAATTTTGAATTTTAAGAGGTATATCATAACTATTTTTCAAGTTATTGGTGTTAATTAAGTTAATTCTTTTAAGTTTTAATTTTTGAAAAAATAAAAAATTGGGGATTTGATGTGGATTTTGTAAGATATATTGAGAATTGATGATGATTATATAGATAGCTTGATAAATCATGATGAACTGCAGAATTTCTACTTGATAGTCTATTGATCTGGAAATTTTATAAAATGTTGTGCTTCGATTCTGGTATTGGATTTTGCGAATATGAAATTATACATGTATAGAATCATTTGATACTTTGAATCTATTGAAAATTTTAGAAATTGAATTTGTAGTAAATTTACCAAAATGACCCTGAAATTTTAAAAATTTTGTGTTAACAGTATGATACAGTGACAAATAATTTTTGATCTGCTAAATGATCTTCAAAAATTACAAATTTCTGGAATATGATAAATTTATATGTCTAATATGATATATTCAAAGTTTAGAATTTATATCAATGTGGTTAAATTGTTATGATTTTCTAAAGTGTATCAGCCCATTGCAGTATTTGATTAATAGATTTTCAAAGCTATGGAGTAAAATAGTTTTAAAATACTTTTGAAAGAGATTTTGAAGTAAAACATTTATCACAGATTGAGATATTTGTCAAAAGTAATTCTGTAATAGTTTTATAATTTTTGACTTAATATATGATTTTATAAAATTGGGAGACTGAATATTATTTAGTAAATATTTGGATCCTGTCAGGATAATAGCTTGGATTTGATGGTGTTTATGAAATGGATTGTTTAGGAATTATGATATAATATTCATATATAAAAAATATATATGAGTGAAGAAATATATATTCTGATTTTGGAGTAATTTGACACCATTTGATGTAGAAGAAAATTTTGTTAAGTGTAAGTGGTCAGAATGACAAGTTTTGAGAAACCAATTAATTAGACCAATTCGATGTGATAAGTGCAATATGTGTAATTTTGTAAGCTATTTAAAGTGTTTTGTGTGAATGTTGAGGCTTATGAAAGGATTAATTTCCATTGATAGGTTAAGGAGAATTAAGCCTTATAGTCAAAAGTGCTAAGAGGTAAGTATACTAGACTTTTACTGAAATCACAATAAGCATAGTAATTGTCTATGTATGATTTTGTAAATGTGCTTAGAAATATATTTATGTTATGTCAAAGTATGTTTGATATGAAATGTGAAAGACATATGTTTATGAATGTGAGCATTGACATTGAGCATGGACATACATGTGTTTATGAAAGTGAGCTTTCAAAATGAAATGTGTTTAACAAAGAAAGCTTTTGAAGTGAAAAATGTCAATGAGATACGTTTTATGTTTTAAGGATGCTTGAACTCACTATTTACTTAGTAGGCACCTTATGTGATTTGTGGAGTCTTTATGCGTGGTCTTTCCTTCGGGATTGGTATATGTATTCCATATGTAGGGAGAATCCTATTGGCACCTAAAGGAAGATTGAGTCATCACATTCGTGTGGTGGCATTGTGAGAGGACTCACCGATGATCAGGGTGAGGGTTTGGCTCTTACCTTCGGGCATGAGCATTATCTATGTGAAATTTAAATCTCATTTATACTATTCCTCTCATACGGTATGTCACATACGAGTGACATTTGGCTCATTATGTGATATGTGATATAAAAGTCCTACAAAGTAGTAGTTGAGTGATGATATTCCTATTATATGTTTTGAAAGAGTGTGTAAGCGCTTACTTGACATGTGATTTGATAAGATTATAATTTTTATTTATCACAGTATATCATACACATGCATTATGTACATATATGTATTTGTATTTTGATATATGAAAAACTAGTATGCTTATTGAGTTTTATACTCATTATAGTTTATGGTGATTTCAGGTAAATAAAATACATGTGTGCTTAGTGGATTTGGCAAGGCTTCTGCTGTCCATTGGGTTCCCTAAGTTGCTAGGTTGCTAAGTGTTTTATTTGAGAATACGTAGTTTAAGATATTTGATTTGTCCCTATTAAATAAATACTTATGTATTATTTTATTAGGTGTGGTTGTATTTGGTTTATGTTTCACCAAGTATGGTCATAAGTGAAATTTTGTGTTGAACTTATTAGCAATTTGCTAAGGATTCTTATGTTGAATTTAAGTTTAAAATTTTATGCAATATTAATTATAAGTGCACATTATTAAATGAGTATAAGTTATGTCATGTGTTAAATCTTTTAAATTTGGGGCGTGACAAAAATTTTAACCTAGCAAAAGTGGACTTACTTATTGGCCTCATAATAATCGTATATAACACAACTGAATGGCCCTTTCAATTTTAAAAGTTGAAAACATTATGAGATCCATTTAACAACAATTTTGTTAAAATGTTGAACTACTATTTGGATTTTATTCAAGTTCTAGATTAGTGATTTAATCAGGGTATTATTTTTAATACAGTGGGAGGCAATTACACAAAAATGGTGGTGGATTTTATTATCATCCTTTATTCTAGTTCTAATCAAAACCCATTTTAAAGCAAGCATTATTTATTAATCAATTGTATAGGTTACATAAAGAAGGCCGTCTTAGCTCAGCTGGTAGAGCGCATGGCTTTTAACCATGTGGTCGTGGGTTCGATTCCCACAGACGGCGTTTGCTTTTATGGATATCGTTTTCCAGTTTTTTTATCTTCCTCAAAATGAGGTTTGCAACTTTGGTCGTCTTCATTTATGTGATGTAACTAACATTCATTGGGACGTGTGTTATCGAGACTTGACTGTGCATCACTTAATAAAGTATATGCATTAATTGTTTGCACCTTGCAACATGCAATCGAAATAAATCAAAACTCGCCAAATCTTCCAACTCAAGTAGACGACCGATTAGGAGTGCATAGCCAATTAGCCCATTAGCCGCAAAAATTGACGTCCTAAGAGCCGAAAGCACCTTACTTTGAACAAAGTCATTAGTATCACTGCTTGGCCCTTGGTTTTGTTTTGTAGCCGTTTACCGGAATCTAATAATTAGATAAAATTCTGATTGACTAGCAAAGGGAGTTCAGAGATGCATGCACCTTCCCGGCAAAATCATCAATAATCTTCTAGCTAGTTGTCACGTCTTTTTAATTCGGACACATGCATCGGATCGAATACTATCGCGATGGAACATAACTATATAAAAATTATTAGATAGCAACTTCAGTACTTCACTTATCTTGTTCGAACGTCAACACGGGTTTGTAGAAGCTTCTATGCTTTTTTTTGGCCCACCCACCTGCTTTCTTTTTCTTTTTTTTGTGCTTTATTCGTCCAAATACTCAAAACTATGGACTTGCAGATGTCGTTTCTCCTGTTTTAATATTCTAAAATAGATAGATCAACGGAGTTTTCTGAACAAGTGGCGTACTAGTTTGGAGAGATGAGAGTCAATAGACTAAGTGCTCCACAAGTGTTATTCAAAGATCAAACATGATTGACCTAAATTTATTTTAATTTCTGAATGTTGACCAATAACATGGTGAAGATACAATTAGTTGAGTGCCATGTTTATATCTACATATAGCTTATATGATTCCCTTCAAACCCCGTGTTCAGTCGTTGGATATGGGACAATGATGGAATGGATATATACATTTATTAGACTTCACATTTATATAAATTATTATATTCAAATCCCAGCCGTTGAAATCAACACTTATGTCACTGCTTACAAAATATTCGAAGAGACAAAAACAAAAAGAGAAGCTGCAGAGAAAATGCAACCCTTCATAGTTAATCACACTAAGTGAAAACTCAGGTGATTGGTATAAAAAATTTTAAGACCGGAAATTTGCATTTTAACAAAGATATAGAGAGTTTTACATCTTTTAATAAAGACACGAAGAGTCTCTCTCTCAAAAAATATACGTATATAAATTTTATTTTTTTAACAACTCTCAAAATAAAAACAAAATATACAGAGTTAGATCTAAATTTTATTTTCTAACAACTTTCAATATATATGTAGAGGGTTAGGCGTCCACACCGCAACAATAAATGACTCTTAATTGACAATGTGCGTGCATGTATGTTGTGTGCACAGTCAATGCCGTTTGTTATTGAATGAATATATAACTATAATTCATACATATCAATTTAATATCAAGGATATCTTGTCCAAAGGGGCTAAACCAATAAATTCCCATCATATTATCTAGTTTTCTCTCTTGCAGGAACCCTAGTTTAACTTAGGCTACTGATGCTTTTGGTTACTCTCACGGGAATCCCTCTCCTGCTCATCAAGAGTATTAATGCTTGCAGAAGAAAAGCTGACCATCTGAGAAGAAGATGGAAGCCTGAGCAGCTCTTCTTCAAGTTGATTTCGAGACATTCCTGAAGAAGCTGTACCACTCGGCGAAAATATCATCGATGATGATTGGGAGTAAAATGGTTGATCTTGATTGTAAGGACTCGAGGCAGCATATTGGAAAGCACTATCGTCATTACTAGAAAGCAGTTGTGCATATTGGATAATATTAGGGAACGTTTGATGATCATATGACAAAGAAGCTGGAGCGTAATTATTAGGATGAGAAAGAACAGAAGCTGATGATGGCTGTGCAGGAGGATTAATATTAGAAGTAGTAAAATGTTGAGAGAGTACTGTGCCTGATGATGAGTCACTGGAAGTAACGAAGTAGCTCAAGTCAGCTGCTGCTTGTACACGTTCAGGAAAATTTAACTTAGCTTTGCTGCCTTTGAATTTAAGAGCTGCAGCATCATAAGCAGCGGCAGCAGCTTCTGCTGTGTCAAAAGTTCCAAGCCACACTCTAGCTGCCTTCTTTGGGTCGCGGATTTCGGCTGCCCACTTGCCCCATGGTCTTTGTCTTACCCCTCTATAACGTCTTCTCCTTATGTTACCTTCAAGATCAAATTGAGAATACGTATTTAATTAGTCCGCACATTTATCATATCATAGTTAGGTCAAATGGCTACAACAAGACTTTGATACAGGAAAATGAAATGGGAAACTAAAGCTTGATGAGCAAAATCCCATTATTTAATCAGAGTACGCCTTATACTGACTGAGATGCTAGTTATACGCCATAATTGAAAACAATAATGATAAAATATATTGAAATTTAAGCGAGTCGTTCTCTGTCAGCCCTTGAAATATGTCTTAATTTATAATTCATAAAGACCAGACGACAAATCTCGCTTACTTATTTATAAAGCTTCCTAAAATCTGCGGAAGCATGTGAATTTTTTTTTCTTTATGTTATCATATGGCATGAAGAATTCACGAAGATAATTTAGCTTATTTTAGTCAATATTTTTTGTTTCAAAATTTTTATAGACAAGAGCATCGCAGAAGATAAAGAGAAGATCGCGAAACTAGTTAACTAAAGCAACTAAACTTGGAAAATGAAATTTAAATTATATATGTAAATTGAAAAAAAAAATTATAAATGATAAGATCCTAGATATATAGATGCTATTCCTACATAGATAGTAGTAATCATGCATCAATGGCTTGCCTGGATCTTGTGGAGGTACTTGAGATGTATCATGACCTCCTTGACCACGCGTCGGCCTGTGATCGCCGCCACCTGTGGCTATAACTGCAGCAAGATCGACTACAGCGGTGGCTGGAGTACTATTTTGTTGGTCCTGATCATTATCAGTCGACACAGGGATGATTTCATCTTCCCTTTTCTCCTCTGATACATCAAAAGGAAGAGGCCTCTTGCCATGCCGTCGATCCACCTTGTCAATCTCTAGATAGGTTAGCTACGTGCGTTTGTGTTTGTGATTTCCGCTAGTTCATCACACGAATATCTATCCTTGATTGAAACTGCTTAGGTAATATCTAGCTAGTTAATTTCCAGCTTGATATATTTTATCAGCAAAATAAATCAGAAAAGCAGATCTGGGGTTGTGACTTTGATTATAATAAAGACCAACAAGGCCAAGAAAGAGATTAAAAAAGATAGATATGGGTGATCTTACAGATGAAAAAGAGAGAAGTTTGAACTATGAAGGAAGAAAAAAAAGGCAGAGAAGAGAAAAAATAGAGTTGCTTGTAGGGTTTGCATTGCTGCACGTTAAAGTCAGGTTATATTTATTTGTCACAGCAGAAAAGATGTAGACAAGGGAAATTTTCAAAAATGGCACCCAATTTTATAAAGTATTCTTTTTTACCCAAATATGAAAATTTTAATTTTTATAATTAAAAAGGTTAAATTTAGATTTTGTTTTTCCTCTCTTTCATGCAAGTGCGTAAATATGAAAATAAAATAAATTTAATGATAAATGGGTAGATTTATATGAAAAATAGGTAAAAAATAGTAAAAAAGACTAAAAAAAGGTCAAAATGCCGTATTTGACCGCCACAAACGGCATCACACGCGCCAATAGCGCACGCTACGCATATAAGCTTAGCGCTAGCGAAGCATCTGTGCTTAGCAAGGTGCTAAGCGTTGTGCACTTAGTGCACAACCATACCACGTAGCACGCTCTGGTGTCGCTATATGGCACGACCTAAATTTTTTAATTAATTTTTTTAAAAAAAATTTTAAAATTAAATTAAATTTAGTTATTAATTAAATTATAAATTAACATATTTAATTTAATTTTAATGTTGTTATTTTAAATTAGTTGAATTTATTAAATAATATAGTTATTAATATATTTAATATGCTTAATTATTTAATTTATTTTTAAATATTAATTAGCAATTAAATAATTAAGGATGGTAAAATGCCCCACGGAGATGAGTCTCGTAGGGCCTCACCCCCAATAAGGTGGTAATAGAATAATTTTTGTGAAAATAGGGTGGGGTATGAAAAAAAATTATTCTCCAAATTAGTAATAAGGCGAAAATGGGATATATTATTCTCCAAACCATCCGCCCATCCTCACCCCATTTTATATGAATATATTAAATGTAATTTTTAATATATAGTTATATAGTTTACCAAATTTTTTATTTTATAATTTGTATTTAACTAGGTTACTAAGAAATATTTTAATAATATAATTTTATTAATAAAAACTAAAAAGATTTGACAAAAAATATAAAATCTAGTATTAAACACTTTTATTTTTTAGATAAGCCATCAACCATCATTAATTTTATTCTTTCAGACTGTCATCAAACTTGCACAGTTGTTCTCTCATCAAACTTGCTCACTTGTTTCGAGTAAAAATTTAAAACTACAACAAAATTAGTTTTAGTAACATCTGAATCTGAATTTAATACAAGTGGTAGATTTGTAAGTCCTTATTGTATAGATTACATCCGAAAATATTGGAAGCTTTGATGTTTGCTCAATACTATTTATAGAAAAATTAAAGGTATGGCATATAATTATTTATTATTTGTAAAAAATTTAATTTTTTATTTTATTTGATTTTAACCAACTAGTACCTATATGATTTATTTTTATTATCCAATTTAGATTTAAGTTATTTTACAAAAACTCAATGTCACACACTTATTGGAGATACTGATACAGGTAAACTTTAGTCTAATTTCTTGTAAGTTTAATAGTGTTAAACAATTTATTACATTATCTGAAAGAAATTAATAAGAACCTAAAAGTAATTTATTTATTTTTAGGAATGAGTCTCAATCTTACGACTTTTAATGAGAGAAGATGAGGTAATTAATAGGAAGATCAATGATACTAGGCACTAGAACATTATTTAATTTAATTTAATTTTTATTTTATTTATTATTCACATTATTTAAGGATATAATCATATTATTCTAACTTGTTAATTTGATTCATTTTTATCATAATATAAATTAATTTTATATTATTAAAATTTGTGAATATAAATTAATATTTAATATTAATAAGGCCAGGATGAAAAAATCATTCCCCATACGAGGATTCCCCATCTCCACCCCGCTAACTTTTTATGGGGAATGGGGTGAGGATGGAGTTTAGAATAAAAAACGGGGCAGGGTATGGAGAAGGCCTCCTTGCCCCGCCCTGCCCTATTGCCATCCCTATAAATAATTAAATAATAGTGAGTTATTTTTACTCTTAAGAGTGTAACAAAATATATATTTTAAAGATTTTTTTATACAATAATTTACAAAAATAATTAAAAAATTAAAAATATGGTAAATCATAAACCTTAAATTTTAAACCTTCAACTTTAAACTCTAAATTCTAAATGAAAATTTTTTTAGGAACAATAAAAGTAATATCATCATTCTTTATAAAGATGAAATCATATTATCTATTATAATCTACATAATAATAATAAAAATAATCACCTGAAAATCATGTGCCAAAAGCAAATGAATAATTTTTATATGAATTTTTTTTATGACTTTGCATTGATGCAATCTAAAAAGTAATTCTATACACCTTTAAATGTTGCATATTTTACAGAGATATTTGACCTTCGTGTGCCAAAGAAGGCTAAAGATAAGTGTGAGAATATTGATTAAAAATTATTAGAATATGATTTGGAGATCAAGTCAAGTGCGTAGGGTGCACACAGATCGAAGACGGACACAAAAGGAGGCGAAATACGAAGAAGGGCGCACTAGGCGACCAGCGCCGCGGTGACCAGGAGTAGGTGCCGCGGCGCCCAAAACAGAACCTCAGCGCTGCGGCGCCAGGAAGCCAGCGCCGCAGCGCTCAGCAGAAGCGCGTTAGCATTGAAGGGACGAGATCCCAGCGCTAGATGCGGGAACAGTATCCCAAAATTAAGAAACTTTCTAATTTCGTCTCCCACTTGTTCCAGGACTCCCTAATATGACTCTCACACGTATAGGAAAAACCTAAAATGTTCCAAGGCCTATATAAAGGCTATCAATTGGCTTGTAAACATATCTTTATGATCAAGAGTGATCTTTGTGATCAAGAAGTAATCTTTGTGATCAAGAGTGATCTTAGTGAGATCTTGGTGATCAACAATAATCTTAGTGATAATTCTTAGTAGTTCTTTGTGAGAGAAAATCCCTAGAGAGTAAGAGAGAGTTTTCTTTGTGATCTTTCTTGGAATAGGCATACTTTATGGTTGCCTTGTGATTCATAATAAGAGAAGAGTGTGATCTTGATCCGCCGTGGACGTAGGCAAGTTACCGAACCACGTAATTCTTTGTGTGTTCTTCTTCTACCCCTTTTCTCTTTTTTATTTCTTAATAACTTGTTCTACATTATTATATTACTTGGGTGAATTGTTTAGCTTGTTTGTGTGTTTCCACTTCAACAAACTGATATCAGAGCCTTAGTTCTAAGCAGACATGGCCACACCCAAGTATGAGGTAGAGAAATTCAATGGTACGAATGACTTCAATCTATGGAAGATGAAGGTTAAGGTGTTGTTAGTGAGCCAAAGACTTGATTCGGCATTAGAGGAGACTGCAGCTCCATCTAGTGATGAAGAGAAGACGCTAGAGTCATCTATAGCAGAAGCAGAAAGAAAGGACATTCAAGAAAGAGCTCATAGCACAATCGTTCTGTCATTGAGCGATAAAGTACTAAGGGAAGTAGCAGGTGAGACGACGGCAATAGATCTTTGGAAGAAGCTTAACTCTCTTTATATGAGAAAATCGTTGGCCAACAGACTACATATAAAGAAGAAGCTGTATCAGTTGTCCATGTCAGAGGGGACGCCGATGAAAGATCATATAGACGCCTTCAATAAGATCATCCTTGATCTTGAGTCTATCAACATCAAGATAGAAGATGAAGATAAAGCAATTATCCTGCTGAGTTCACTCCCCAAGAGCTATGAGAGTTTTGTTGATACGCTACTCTACGGCAGAGAGAGTTTAACGATGAGTGATGTGAAATCATCATTAAACTCAAAGTTATTAGGAAAGCAGGCTGAGGGCAATACAGAAAGTTTATCTGTAAGAGGAAGGCCCTCATATAGAGATAGGAAGAAAAAAGGCTCAAGGTCGAAGTCTAAGACTCCTAAGAAGTGCTATTACTGCAAGAAAGATGGGTACTTCATAAAGGACTGTCCTGAGAAGAAAGCATAGGATAAGAAGAAAGCGGATGCTGCACTTGCCTATGATGATAGCTGTGACAACGCAGAGACACTCGTCGCTACTGATGGTAAGAACTCTGACCAATGGGTTCTTGATTCTGGTTGTACTTTTCACATGTGCCCGCACAAGTCCTGGTTTACAAATTTCCAGGCCATTAGTGGTGGTAAGGTCTTAATGGGTAATGACGTTGCATGTCAGATGATAGAAATTAGTAGTGTTAAACTTAGGCTGCATGATGGGCGAGTGAGAGAGTTGACAGATGTTAGGTATGTTCCTGACTTAAAAAGAAACTTGATCTCACTAGGGACTTTAGACTAGAATGGGTGTTCCATTAGGATCGACGGAGGGATTTTAAGAGTTTTGAGAGGTTCCATGGTGGTGATGAGAGGAGAGAAGCACAAAGGTGTTTATGCGCTTAAGGGTGAAGTCATGAGTGGTTCTGTACTATTCTCTATAGATGATGAGAGTATGCAAACCAAGTTATGGCATCTTAGACTAGCACACCTAGGCGAGAGAAACCTAAAGGAGTTATATAGCCAAAAGGCCTTTGGAGAGGATAAGTTCTAGCCCTTAGAGTTTTGTGAGCATTGTGTGCTAGGGAAAGCACATAGAGTGAGGTTCAGTACTGGCGAGCACAAGACTAAGGGGACTCTTGACTACATACACTCGGATCTTTGGGTACCGGCTCAGATAGCTACTCGTGGTGGTGCCAGGTATTTTCTCAGCTTGATTAATGACTATTCTAGGAAGCTGTGGGTCTATGTGTTGAAGAGTAAGGATCAAGCCTTTGAAGTATTCAAGACTTGGAAGGTTCTTGTTGAAAATCAGACTGGCAAAAGGGTAAAGAGGCTTAGGACTGATAACGGCCTTGAGTTTTGCAATAGAGAGTTTGATGGGTTTTGTGCCAAGCATGGGATTGTAAGGCATAGAACAGTAAGATCAACACCGCAGTAGAATGGGGTAGCTGAGAGGATGAACAAGACCCTACTTGAAAGGGTTAGATACATGCTTACCAATGCGAAGATGTCTAAGACATTCTGGGGAGAAGCTGTAGCGACTGCTGCTTACTTGATAAACAGAAGTCCCTCATCAGCAATTGACTTCAAGACGCCAGAAGAGAAATGGTTTGGCAATCCTCTGAAATATGACCATCTTAGAATATTTGGTTCCCTTGCCTTTGTACATGTTAAGGAGGGGAAGTTGGAACCTAGAGCTATCAAAGGGGTATTCATAGGATATCCCGAAAGAGTAAAAGGATACAAAGTGTGGTGTAAAGACTTGACACCACCAAGGAGTATCATAAGCCGTGATGTGACGTTCGATGAGATAACGATGCTGAAAACCTTTGAAGAAGATGAGAAAGAAGAACATGTGCCCAAGGAAGACTTAGCACCAGAGTCAATAGAAGTTGAAGTTGAGCCTGAACATGGATCTGATATGCCTCCAGATCAATACTTCAACGAAGAGATCCTTGAAGATGAACCAAGAACACTGGTAAATTCCTCCAAGTCCACCCAAAAGAAGACTAGAACTCTTGAGTTGGAACTTGAAGAGTACCAGCTTGCTAGAGATAGGCTAAGGAGAACGATTAACCCACCAGTCAGGTATGCATAAGAAGACTTAGTTGCTCATGCTTTTAATTCTACTTACACTCTTGAGTATGATGAGCCTAGGACATATGGTAAGGCTATGAAGAGTGAAAACAAGAAAGAATAGCAGCAGGCCATGGAAGAATAAATTTGTTCTCTTAAGAAGAACAATACCTGGAAGTTGGTGGAGAGACCTCAAAAGAAGCTAGTCGGGTGCAAGTGGGTGTATAAAGTGAAGGAGGGGATACCGAGGATTGAGCCTATGAGATTTAAGGCTAGGTTAGTAGCACAAAGTTTTACTCAAAGAGAGGGAGTCGATTTTCATGAGATATTCTCTCCAGTTGTCAAGTACACATCTATTAGGATTTTGTTAGCTATGTGTGCAAACCTTGATTTACATCTAGAGCAGATGGATGTAAAGACAACTTTTCTACATAGAGAGCTTGAAGAAATAATATACATGGCACAGCCACAAGGGTTCGAGGAGCTCGGTAAAGAAGATCATGCTTGTTTGCTAAAGAAGTCATTATACGGGTTAAAACAATCACCTAGACAGTGGTATAGGAGATTTGATGAGTTTATGATGGCTTATAGCTTTAGTAGGAGCAAGTATGATGGATGCGTGTACTTTAAGAACATGAGTTATGGGATGATGTATTTGCTTCTATACGTCGATGATATGTTGATCGCATGCAAGAATATGAAAGAAATACAGAAGCTCAAGAAGCAGTTAAATAATGAGTTTGAAATGAAGGATTTGGGAGCAGCGAAGAGAATTTTGGGCATGGACATTGTGAGGGAAAGAAGAGATGTTATCTTTTTATCCCAACAGCGATATATAGTCAAAATTCTAGAGAAGTTTGGTATGTCAAACGCGAAGGCTGTCTCTACTCCTTTGGCCATGCTGTTCAGACTGTCAGCAGCACAGTCGCCGACACCCGAGGATGAAAAACTACAGATGAGCAAAGTACCGTATGCAAGCGCTGTGGGGAGCATCATGTATGCAATGGTTTGCACAAGACCAGACATAGCATAGGCTGTGAGTGTGGTCAGTAGATACATAGCGAATCCGGGTAAAGATCACTCGCTTGCAGTAAAGTGGATTCTGAGATATATCAAGGAAACGTCGAATCACGGGATGGTGTATAAGAGGGACGAGGACAACAATGAAATGGTAAGAGGGTACGTAGACTGAGATTATGCAGGTGATCTTGACAAGAGAAGATCGTTGATGGGCTACGTATTTACAGTGTTTGGGTGTAGTGTGTGTTGGAGATCAGTTCTACAACATGTAGTTGCACTTTCTACCACAGAGGCAGAGTACATAGCTGTTGGTGAAGCTATAAAGGAGGCCGTGTGGTTAAAAGGCATATGCGCAGAGAAATTGGCTCGAAAAGATGTAAACACCGGTGTATACTGTGACAGCCAGAGTGCTATATACCTAAGCAAGCATCAAGTGTTCCATGAAAGGTCGAAACACATTGATGTAAGGCTCTATTACATTCGTGAGGTTGTCCAAAGTGGTGAAGTTAGTATGACAAAGATATCGTCATCTAAAAACCCTGCTGATATGTTGGCTAAGCCATTGCCCTCGATTAAGTTCATCCTATGCAAGGACTTAACTGGAGTCACTACTTTGTGAGGGTGACCGAAGATACGAAAATGAGAGATCAAGTTACTTTGTGAATGATTTTGAATCAAGGAGGGAATTTGTGAGAATATTGATTAAAAATCATTGGAATATGATTTGGGGATTAAGCCATGTGCGTAGGGTGCGCACGGATCGAAGACGGACACAAAAGGAGGTAAAAAATGAAGAAGGCCGTACCAATCGACCAGCTTCGCGGTGACTAGGAGTGGGCGCCAAGAAGCCAGCGCCGCAACGCTCAGCAGAAGCGCGCCAGCGCTAGATGCGGGAATAGTATCCCAAAATTAGGAAACTTTCTAATTTCGTCTCCCACTTGTTCCAAGACTCCCTAATATGACTCCCACACGTATAGGGAAAATCTAGGACGTCCCAAGGCCTATATAAAGGCTATCAATTGGCTTGTAAACATATTTTTGTGATCAAGAGTGATCTTTATGATCAAGAAGTGATCTTTGTGATCAAGAGTGATCTTTGTGATCTTAGTGAAATCTTGGTGATCAACAATATTCTTAGTGATAATTCTTAGTGGTTCTTTGTGGGAGAAAATCCTTAGAGAGCAAGAGAGAGTTTTCTTTGTGATCTTTCTTGTAATAGGCATACTTTGTGGTTGCCTTGTGATTCATAATAAGAGAAGAGTGTGATCTTAATCCGCCGTGGACGTAGACAAGTTGCCGAACCACGTAATTCTTTGTGTATTCTTCTTCTACCCCTTTCTCTATTTTATTTCTTAATAACTTGTTCTACATTATTATATTACTTGGGTGAATTGTTTAGCTTATTTGTGTACTTCTGCTTCAACAATAAGGTATAATCAAGTATAAGTAATTCTTACTTGTCTAAATTAAAGAAAACAAATAGTTTTATATATTTGATATTTTGAAACTTCTTTATGCCATATTGCAATTTAAGTGTCCAAGTGAAAGAGCTTCATGCTCTGAAATCTGATTTTGACTTTCAATCTAGCTGTTATCCTAATTATCATGCAAAAAGCATTGTGTAAGACCTTGTTCCTGGTATTAAAAAGAATATGTTTCTACATCAGTGTAAAGAATTTAAATTCATTTGAAAGAAAATAGCTGCGGGGATAAGCCTTGATCTTGAAGAACTAAAAAACCCTTCTGATCATAGTTCTTCTAGATTTATACATAAAACTATATCTAAATTGCAAGCCTGTCATTGTTGCTCTTCTTAGCAACAATGCAAAAAGAAGAATTGACATTCTCTTTCACAATTTGAGTTGTTTAGGAAAGAAAATGATAATATTGCTAGTTTAATGAACTGGGTGAAACATAGGGTAAGAGGGAAAGTACACCTTATCCAAATGATAAAGTTGTACTTATAGGCAAGAGATAAAGTGATATTGGAACTCAGTTACAAATTATTTTGAGATAGCGTCATAGTAAAACTCTCTAGATTTCCATGATAATCACTAATTCTAATATAGACTTGAGACAATTCATATAAAATAGACAAATAATCATTCATTAAAGTTTTGAAATTTATTCTTCCTGAACCTTGCAAATAAATCTATTTTATACAATCTTGCATCTCTTAACAAAATCATATAGTGGCATTTCTAATATGACAAGAAATATGGTTCTTGTAACTTGGATAGGACTTGCTCAAGTTTAACCTTCTAGTCCTTTAGCCATTTTAGTGACTTCTTATGAGTCCGAATACATATACAATATTTCCTAATTTTTTTCTCGTGTTTCTATAGGAATAATAGCCCTATAAACAAAATAAAGCATTAAATATTAAATTTAATTAATTAAAAATAAAAAATTATTTTATTACATGACAAAAAATTAAAACTTACCTTGAGCATTATTAAAGTTTCAATAAAATGTTATTAGATAAGAAGCTTCAACTTTTATGCTATCTCAAAATTATAATTATTAGAGTTTAAGGTTCAGAATTTAAGATTTAGAGGAGAATTTAGGGTTTATGGTTTCAAGTTTAGGGTTTACTATATTTTTAATTGTTTAATTGCTATTGTAAATTGTACAAAGAAAATATTTAAAATATATATTTTGTTACACTCTATAGAGTAAAAATAGTTCACTATATTATTTAATTTTTAATTGTTTAATTTATTTAATTATTTAATTGCTAATTAATATTTAAAAATAAATTAAACAATTAAATATATTAACTAAAAAATAAATTAAATATATCGATAACTATATTTTATTTAATAAATTAAACTAATTTAAAATAACAATACTAAATTAATTATATATATTAATTTAATTAATAACTAAAATTAATTTAATTTCAAATAAAAAAATTAATTAAAAAAAAACTAGGCCGTGTCATATGGTAGCACCAGAGCGCACCACGTAGTGTGATTGTGCGCTAAGCACAAGCTCTTCACACGTGCACGCCACTAGTGCGTGCGGCAACCAAAAATATTTGGTCACTATTTTTTTATTTTTTTTTTGACTATTTTTTCATTCAATTTTCACAAAATTTACTCATTTATCACTAAATCTATCAACTTTTCACAATATCTACGCATTTAGAGGAGAAAGGAGAGAAAATTAAAAATATTTGAAATTGGGGGAAAAAGTATTTAAATTTAACCTTTTTAATTATAAAAGATAAAAAAAATTTATATGTAGTTAAAAAGAATACCTTATAAAATTGGATGCCATTTTTAAAAAAAATTCTATAAAGAATTAAAGATAAGCACATATATTATTATTCTTCGAGGAGAAAATGATTTCCTACTTGGACATGCAATGTATGGAGACTGTTGTGGCACTTTTGGACGTTACACGTGGGGGTTGGTACATGAAAAAGAGGGCATAGCTGTCAATTTACTATTATATTAACCATGTGAATTGCATTTTGAAGGTGCCATCATCAGCAGCCATTTATTCTTTAGTTGCAATTTCAATTTTAACCCATTTGTTGCTTGTTGGTGCTTTGACAAAACCAGTTTGCTTAGAAGTTGAAACAAATTCACTTGTAAATTGATACATTGGATCAATATGGTAGGCAAAGCTGCTTTCATAAGGCTGTTATCCGGTTGAGTTTTCAAGAAAGATAGCATTAATATTTCTATTTCGATGCCTAATTGAACCCAACCAAATGTTAATGCACATTCTAGAAGTAGAACCACCGAAAATATTAGTAAGATCAAATATTATTATCGAGCGAGAGACACTACAACAGATTATTAGAATGCATGCTTAATTTAGTACCATATCAGATAAACTGAATTTTTATATTTTTATTCTAAATTATAATTATAAATTTTTTATATAAGTATTTAAATCCTAAATAAATAATTAAAAAATGATAAAAAAAATATAATTTTAATACAAAAAATTAATAAAATAAAAATATCTTAATTTGATAATAATATAAATAAATAATTCAAAATTTTTATCAAGTGGATTTATCCAATAAACGAAAAAAAAACCAAAATTTTCTAAAAAAATTCAATGGGTCAAAGAACTCAAACTTGTAATGGTGTAATGTATTTGAAACTAACATGAAAAATAACCGCACAAAAAATGTCCATAATTTTGAAAAGAAAAATGAACATTTTGACCCTAAGTTTTTATGAAATGAATTGATATACACTTAAATTTTTTAAAAGGACAAAAACATTTCTGTTAGATTAAACAGTCAAAAGAGCAAATTCATATATTTACCTTTAAAAGAAAACATGTCATAAATTTTAAAAAACACATGTCAATTTTTAATTTAAACACAAGTGATATATATCATACTAATTTTTTTTAATAAAATTATAAAATAAAATGACACTTATCATTTGTAACTTATAAATAAAATGACACATATTATTTTATAATAAGTTACAAATGACACATGTCACCATATTATTAATTTTTTATTTTTAATAAAAAATTTTAAAATAAATTAAATAAAAAAGTTAAGAAATTGAAAAGGAAAATTAAATTGAATCAAAAATTTAAAAACTCAGGAAAGAAGTAGGTGACCATCAATCATTGATGACCTCTGTCGCTACTGTCTTTAAATGACAATCGGTTGTGAGTTACCAATGACGAGTTGACTCAAATTTTATATCATCGAACTTAAAATGTCAACATCTATGTAATGATGTAGTTATTTACATCAACAAAGCATTGGAGGGTGCCAAAATACAACCACCATATCTATGCACTATACAATGGTGAATTGAGGTGCACTACCGCCTCCATTAATTACATCGTTGGCTGTCAATGCCGATTGTGGTGGCATTGCATCTTTAAAACAGTAGTGAAAATATGATGGCTGTTACTTTATTTTTTTCTATTTTAGTACCCCTTCGATGCTCTGTTAATAAAAAAAAATTACACCATCAAATGAAACTCGAAATTATGAATCCAGTAATGTAAAGTTTTAGTCAATCTGCCATTAGTTACTAATGACCAATTGCCATTTGGCAATTGCAACGATTAGTAATGACCAATGACCGCCTGCTTCTTTTTTATTTTTCTTTAATTTTTTTAATTTCATTTAAATATTTTTTATTATTTAAAAAAATAATAATAATATGGTGATACATGTCAATAATTTTTATGAAAAGAACTAATATACCCCTAAAAGGGATTAAAAAAAACTGCTATCAAATAACAAATTCCATTTGTTTAGACGGTTAAAAAAATCAAAACTTAAAAAATAATTTTGTACTCCTATTTAAACAAACTTAAGGACTTTGTATCACCATATTGTTAATTATTTTTTTAAAAAATTAAATAAATAAATAAATTTTAAAAAATTGAAAAAAGAAGTAGACGACCACCAGTCGCTAGTGATTGTTGTCGTCACCAGCGGATGACAACCAATCGTTGGTGACTAATATCGATTTGATTTAAAATTTATATCATTAGACTCAAAATTTTAAAATCTATGTGATGATGTGGTTGTTTTCATCAACGAGGCACTAAAGAAGTGTTAAAATACAAATAAAATAGCAACCATCATATCTTTGCCACTAAACAATGACAAGTGAAGGTCCACTGCCACTACTATTGACGTCAGTAGCTAATGATCTAACTGATAGAGATGGTAGTGCACCTCTACTTGTTGCCTTTTAGTGACAGAGATATGGTAGCTGCCACTTTTTTTTATTTTTTATTTTGGCACCCCTTCCATGCTCCATTAACGTAAACAACTACAGTATCATGTAGATTTTGATATTTTAAGTTCGATGATATAAAATTTAAGTCAATTCGCCACTAGTCATCAACAATCAGTTGTCATTTGTAATAATAATAATAATATGATGACACAAAATTTATAATTTATTACAAAATGACACTATAATTTTATTTAATTATTTTTATTTAAAAAATATAAACCAATTATATTATGTCATATGTTATTTTTTAGTTAAAAACTAACAAGTGTCGCCCTAAATTGTGATATGTGTTCTTTTGAGAGTAATTATATAAATTTACCCTTGTGACATATCTTCTTTTAAGGGTAAATATATGAATTTTTCATTTTGACTGTTTAAATAAATAAAATCTTTTATTTGACAGGAGTTTTTTTTATTTTTTTGAAAAAATTTAGAAGTGTTATTAGTCCATTTCGTAAAAACTTAAGGGTTGAGGTGTCATTTTTTTCCTAATTTAAATAAAAAAAATTATAAGATAATACTAACTTAAACACAAATTGTAATCATAAAAATACAAAATTATTTATAGAATTAGAAATCAAACACTCCTCGCACACTAACAAATTAAAAACTTCGAAATGCATATATGATATATTCATATTTTTAAAATGTTGGTAAAAACTTATTGTATAGAGAATTATAAAAAAAACTGTAAATATAATATATGAATTTGTAAAAGCTTTTTTAACATATTTTTTATACAAAGAGTATCAATTCAAATTAATTTCTTTTTAATGTATATGCCGTAGAAGAAAAGTGTACGTGTGAAGAATAGTACCATGCAAACGGCTAAAAGAAACTATGATTAATATTGTGTTAGAAAGGAACGACATTATTTTCCTTTTTCTATTTACTGGTACATATGATTGATATTGTGTTAACTATATATTTTTGTAATGAGGTCCAAATTAAAGGGGTTAATAGCAGGGGTAATACAAATATGAGAATTCTTGTGAATTATAACATATTCCTAATTAGTTACATAAGTTTTCTAATAAAGGTTGTGAAATAGAATTCTCTAAGAGCTATCCTATCTAGTTCCCTTAGAAAAGAAAAAAAAAAACAAAGGCTATCCTATCTATTATCAGATTGTAAAATAAGAATACTTTCCATGTAATTTAAGTCATGTTATAAAAAAAAATTAAAATAAATACAAAGAGTGATATAAAATGTAATAAATTAAAAATGGAGGAAATGGGTGAAGAGAGAAAGATGCAAGTATATATGGCGGCCTTTTAATTTTCTGGATCAATCAATTCTTATTTGAATTTGATCCCAATTTCAATCTCTAGAAGTATATCACATAAGTTTATTAGCAAAAAAATTAATCCGACATAGTGGCTAATTATTTGTCATTTGGATAAGCAAAATGGAATCCACTAAAATTCACAGTGTAAGTCATTAAAAACTCACAACACTCCTCTTTAAATTTCACTGTCCTTAATTATAAGTGCAATAGTATTAAACTTAACATTATCTCATTAAAAACTCTATCAATAAAATTAATTTGATTAAAAAAAATATATATATAATACATATTTTTAATTGATATAATTCTTCTCTTTAAAGAATATTCTCTCTTCAAAATAATATCTATTTGATAATTTGTTGAGTCGGTACATATTATTAAAAAATTAGTGATTCAACTATTTTAATTTAATAAAAATTGATATAAATACTAAAGTGAAGAGTTATAAGAAGTCTAGAACGTGTGGGATACGTATGGAGAAGTCTAGGACGCATGGAACACGAATGGAGAAACGAAATGGGACTCAAAGATGTGAAGGAAACAATAAAACGTGGGATAGGCATACAGGGCTGAGCATCGCGGCGCCCAGGACAGCAACCTAGCGCTGCAGCACTGGGCACGATTTTGTCCAACGCCGCAGCACCCAAGGTCGAGCGCCGCGGCACCAGATGCGTCAGAAGTCTGTTTTTCTTTGAAATTTCTAGTTTTGGGAAGTTTTGAACTTTCAAAATACGTGAACTCTTACTCCAACAAGGAATAGGGTTAGTAGGCACGAAATACACACTATATAAACACTTGTAAACCCTTGATTTCAGATTAAGCATTAAGAGAGACTCTAAGAGAGGGGAAGAACTGGGTAGACACTAAGTGCTTGTGTGCGCTAGGATGGAACCGTTGTTTGGGTGATCATTGTTCGTGGTAGAGTAAGGGTTCACTAAACGTTTAGGTCCTTTTGAGAGTTCTTTATTGGGTTTTCCTTGTAAAATCTCTAGGGAGTTATAATAAGAGAGGCTAAGATCATTGGATCTACCGTGGACGTAGGCAATTGGCCAAGCCACGTAAGATTGTGTTGTGCTTTTTTGTTTTCTGCTTTGGATTCTTGTTGTGTTTGCTTGATTGATAGGATAATTCCTCTGCACAAGGAGGTTGGGGTTCTAGGCTGAATTTTGAGTTCTTCGCTTCAACATAACCTTGAGAGGGAGAATGGTGTTTCCTCCCTCAACACATATCAATCTTATTAACCATTTTTTCAAAGGTAATGTTAGCAAAAATTTGATAAATAGATATGTAAAATTATCAACAGAGCATATTTGTTTAATATCAATCTTTTTTCTTTGTTGCAACTTATAAGTATAGATGAATTTTAGAAAAATATATTTTGTTATATCTCATTTCATGTATCCACATCTAATTTAAGAAATACAAATAACATTATATTTATATATTATTGTTAGAATATATATTGTAAAAGGTAGGCTGCATGTGTTTTGGATATGATAAACAACATATCATAACCATACACATACTCTATTTGCATTATGCAGTGTAAAAATCTCAGAGTGAGTAGAAGAGGTAGCAACTAAAGTCTGCTTTGCAGATTTCTATGAAATTATTTTATTGTTGTAAGTAAAAACATACTAATGAGAGATCTCTATAGGGATCATACAAGTATCTAGTATATGTATAAGCAACTAGACACAAATTTTTTGTTGGCTCATTAGAATAAAACAATCTTAAATCTATCATTCTTTGAAGGTAACAAAATATATGTTTGACATCAGTCTAATAACATCGAGTTGGGGGTAAAACTAAATCTTGTCCATAAATTTACTGCAAATACTATATTCAATTTGGCGCATTGGACTAGATATAATAATGCACCAATTGCAATGAGATATAGCATTTCTAGACCAAAAGAATTATTTCACCATCATCTTTAGGAGAAAATAAATCATTTATAAATTGTAGTAGATTAGAATTTCGGTTAAATTCATGTCATCAACATATACAACTACAATAAAAATTTTAAAATTTAATTTCTTTATAAATACACATAGACAAATTAGATCATTTAAATATTTTGGGTAAAATATCTAAAGCTGATTGAATTGATTCTTTTTAAATATTGTAATAACAATTAAGATCATATTGGATTGAAATTCTGTTATATTCATAAATTTATAATTAAAATTGTAGTTCAATTTTAGAAAAAAAAATTATTGATATTATTCAAAATATGAAATTATAAGATACAAATACAAAAATAAATAGTCAAATTTATATCATTATAGTTACAATATATCCTAATTAGGTTGACACATATTAAACTATTTATCATTTATAAATTCAACCATTATTTCTAATAAATTATAAATTTTTATTTCTAGATTCTAATAATTAAATCTCAAAGTTTTGAAAATCTTTAATCATGTTTTCTTGCCAATTTTTCTTTCAATCCTCTACATCTTCCCAATCTTTTAAGCACACTAAGGTTTTCAAAGTTTTTGATGCCAATTGATGAACACTTGAAATTACATATTTAATAAAAAATTTATATTATTGTTTTGTATTACTAGTGTCTTTACACCCCCCCCCCCCCCCCCCCTCTCAACTTAAGTATGTTTATAATATCGTACCTAATTAACTTTTAATTGTTTTGTGGTAGGTTCGATAAAATGGGTATAAATTTCTACCTAAGAATTCAATTGGAGTGATTCTTAATCCTGTGAGAGCTGACTCAATGGGCTAACATATTGTATTTCACAAGACATTTGAAATTCGAGCGTTTAGAAGGTGAAAATGGCCTAAAACAAAACTGATATGCAATACAGGCTTAATCCGAACAGTTATCAGTATTTGGCATATAACTATAGAAATACGTATCTAATACGTATAAGACAACTCAATTTGAAAAGATAAGAGACTTATTTACAACTTTAATGTTTTGAGTGATAGCTAAATCGGACCATATCAATTCTAAATTGGATAATGGGCTTATTAATGATAATCAATGTAAATTATTTGTCACCATTCTTGACTTTTATCATCCAAGTGGTTCCGTCTTCATTTGTCTCGATTTATCCATATTTTTCTATAAATAAGTAGTATGTTTATGCCCAAAATATGTAATTAGAAAGCTAGATTTTAGTTTAAAACACTTGTCTTTTGTATTATCTCTTTGTAATATTATTTCTCTTATTTACTATTGTAAAGTCATGTTATCTCTTCTTCCATTTCTTTTCTTTTTCTTTAGTTTTATTAATCTAAGTAATTTTCTTTATGCTAAGGTGAAATAGTGAAACTCTTGGCAATGTAATACTTAACTCTTATTCATGAATTTAATATTTTATTCTTAAGTTATGCAAATTTATATATGATGTATTTATTTTGTTTGTAATATTAATACCATTTCTTCTAAGTGGTGTATCTTGATTTATTATTGACAAACTTTATACTTGGCACAATAAATTTTTGAAACCATTTACAAGATTTGGCGTATATACTCTTTCTCGTAAAGTGGAAGTCTTGATTTATTGTAGACAAATATAAAGATTGGCATAATAAATACTTGAACCCATTTATAAGATTTGGTGTATAATAATTTAAAGAAATAAATACTAATTAATATATAAATGATGATGAACTTTAATTGTTATATTTTTCAGTTGGAATCTCCTTTGTGTGAGGATTCCAATTGAGTTATAAAAAGAGTTAAATATATTCTTATTTCTTATGCCAGGAGTGGATCCTCCTAACTTTAGTTTTTATTTGAATTGGTTAATTAAATTAATATTTGCAAATATCTTATACTGAATTAATTGTCTTTAAAGTATTTATAGTTTGTAATTTTAATTCTACTTCCGTGTGGATCGACCCCGTTCTCACTGGGTTATTTATTACTTTGACAATCCTGCACTTGGGAATAAACTCCTATATTTTGGACGTGTCAAGTTTTTGGTGTCATTGCCGGGGAAGTGAAATTAATATTTTTTTGTTGTTGTTTGTTTGTTTATTTTATTTTCATAGAAGGTTAAGTCTCGCAACGTGCTTTACTTTATTTATTATTCGCTTTTTATTTTCATGGAATGCTAAGTCTCATACTCTTTATTTGTTAACTTTTTATTATATAATCTAACATTAACTAATTTAATATTACCAATCTAACTTCTAATTATTTTTCTTTATTTTATTTTAATTTTAGTTTTACCTATTTTATTTACCTGTGTTTAATATTTTATTTTTTCTCTTATTTGTATTATTTATTATTATTGTATCTTGTTTTATTTCTTTATATGAGCAGTTAGTTTCGAGATCCTAATTCGTATCATTTGGTGAAAGGTAATTTCGAAACTTCCTTTGATAATTTGTTGGATTCTCCTTCATCTTCTCATTCTTTACCAATTAACACCATGACCGAAAATCAAATTGAGGGGCTCATAGACCCAGGAGACAATTAGTCCAAATATAATGACCATAACCAACCAATGACACTTAGAGATTACATAATTCCTCCGAATGCAACACATTTTAATTTTAAGCTAGACATTGTCCAATCTTTACCCACTTTTCATGGCTTAGATGCAGAAAATCCTTATCTGCATCTAAGAGAATTTGAAGAAATGTGTAACACGTATAATGACCAAAATTGTAGCATGACCACAATTCGACTTAAGTGTTTTCCTTTTTCTTTAAAAGATAAAGCTAAAACATTGCTACAAAACCTTAGGCCATGATCCATTTCTTTATGGGATGAGATGCAACAACAATTCCTAAAAAAAAAAAATTTCTTCCCACAGAACAAATTCTTTCAAAAGAAAAATTACCATTTTTGCCCCAAAACCAGGAGAGACCCTTTTTAAATGTTGGGGTATAAAGAATTACTTAGTATCTGCCCCCATCATGGCTTTGAAACATAGAGATTAGTCTCAAATTTCTATGAGGGCTTAACTCTCCAAATTAGGCAAATGGTAGAAAGGATAGTAATGGAACATTTGAGGACAAAGACCTAAAAGAGGCAATGAACTATATAGACTTACTAGTAGAAAATGCTCAAAATTAGGACACTGCTGGTACCTGTGAGACACCAAGCAAAAATTAAACCACTACATCTAGTGAGGGTATTTATCATCTTAGGGAAGACCATGACCTTCAAGCCAAATTAGCATCCTTAGTTAAAAAAGTCGAAACCTTAGAAATAAAAAAGAGTGGTCAAATAAAATATGTTCACGAAATTGTATGTCACATTTATGAAACCTATTATCACTCTACCAATGATTGCCTAACTTTGTCTGCATTTAAGGAATGTCTCCATGAACAAGCCAATGTTCTAAACACGTTCAAGCGGTCAAACAATAACCCATATTCACAAAACTATAATCCTAGATGGCGAAATTACCTAAATTTTAGTTGGAGGAATGACACTCAAGGATAGACTTCATAACCACTTTTCCAACCACACCAAAATTTTCAAAACCACCAAGGTTATGCACCATATATCCCACATTTTAGGAAAAATCTTGAAGAAACTTTGCATGCATTCATTGAAAAGCAAGAGTCTATTAATTCTTAAAATGCTCAAACAATTGTTGATTTGAAAGATACTCTTGCTAAATTTACATCCGCACTGAACATTCATGAGAAAGGAAAATTTTCTTCTCAACCACAACCAAACCCTAAATGACAACATAACTCAAATGTATGTAGTTCATGAAGCCAACACATGGATCAAGTTAAAGCAGTTATCACTCTTCGAAATGGTTAAATTGTTGAAAAAGATATTCCAGAACCTTATGAAAATAATGAATCAATCTCTAAGAGTAAGGAAAGCGTTGAACCTACACCTAATGAAGAAAATACCAAACCCTTACCTCCGCCCCTATTTCCTCATGCATTACGTAATGCTAAGAAGATGAATCACAATCCTAAAATTTTTGAAATCTTCAAACAGGTAAAGTAATATTCCTTTACTGGATACTATTAAACAGGTTCCCTCTTATGCAAAATTTTTGAAGGACTTATGCACAGTAAAAAGAAAACTAAATGTGAAAAAGGAAGCATTTTTAGCTGAACAAGTAAGTGTCATTCTTCAGAACAATAATGCTTTGAAATATAAAAACACTGGTTGTCCTACAATTTCATGTATTATTGGAAGTCATAAAATTGAACAATCCTTACTTGATCTTGAAGCTAGTGTGAATTTACTACCATATTCAGTTTATTAGCAACTCAATCTCGGTGAGTTAAAATCAAATTCTGTAACTCTTTTGCTTGCCAATAGATCAATAAAACTACTAAGAGGGACAGTGAAAGATGTTTTAGTTTAAATTGATAAATTCATATATCATGTGGATTTTATTGTCTTAGACACAAAACCTGTTAAAGGATGTAATTTGATACCTGTTATTTTGGGTCGTCCATTTTAGCAACTTCTAATAATGTTCTGATTAATTGCAGGAATGGAGTAATGAAGCTTTCATTTGGAAACATGACACTTAAACTCAATGTTTTCAATATATGTCAGCAACCACATGAGGGGGAAGATGAAAGTGAAGAAGTCAACATGATTGAAATGATTGTGGAGGATCATATTAAAAAATGAAGTTCTACCGATCCCTTAGAAATTTGTTTAATAAATTCATTTGAGTCAAATATACAATTTGATCTTGAAATTCTGACATATGTTCTTTACTTGACTATGCACAGGTGATGAAAATAAATAATGGAAACCAAAGTTTGAAGAATTAAAAGAAAATGAGGATAAACAGAACGAGATTTTAAAGTTAGAGTTAAAATATCTGCCTGAAGGACTGAAATATACATTTCTTGGAGAGAAACAAACTTACCCGGTAGTAATCTCTTCTACACTTACAAGCGAACCAAAAGGTAAGTTGATTGAATTATTAAAAATGCATAAAAATACAATTGGGTGGACTTTAAAAGATATAAACGGCATTAATCATTTGATTTACACACATAGAATACACCTAGAGGATAATGACAAAACTTCCCAACAACCTCAAAGGAGATTAAATCCACATATGAAAGAGGTAGTGAAAGCTGAAGTTCTCAAATTACTTGAAGTAGGGATCATCTATTCTATCTCAGATAGTAAGTGGGTAAGTCTTACTCAGGTAGTACCAAAAGAATTTGGAATTACAGTCATTGAAAATGACAAAGGTAAGTTAATACCAACTCGAGTCTCATCTAATTTGGGGATGTCCATAAATTATAAAAAATTGAACTCGGCTACTAGAAAAGACCAATTTCTTTTACCATTCTTTGATCAAATTGTAGAAAGAGTAGCAGGACATTCCTACTATTATTTTGGCTATTATCAAATTTCTATATCACTAGAGGACTAAGAAAAGACTACATTCACATGCCTTTTGGGGACCTTTGCTTTTAAAAGAATGCCCTTTGAACTTTGTAAACATTTCAAATATGTATGTTAAGTATTTTTAGTGACATGGTTGAGCATTATTTAGAAGTTTTTATGGATGATTTAACTGTATTTGGAAATTCTTTTGATAATTGTCTTGAAAACTTATAAAATGTCTTAAAAAGATGTCAAGAAAAGAACCTTGTGTTGAATTATGAAAAATGTCATTACATGGTTACTTCTGAAATTATTTTGAGACATGTAGTGTCTTCTAAAGGACTTAAAGTGGATAAGGCAAAATTTAAACTCATTACACATTTGCCTCCACAAAAAACAGTTAGAAAACTCTGATCCTTTTTAGGACATACTGGATTCTATAGAAGGTTCATCAAAAAAATTTAGTGCTTTATCTAAACCTTTTTGTAACTTCTTAGCAAAATATGTATCATTTGAGTGGACTCAAGAATGTCAAAATTCGTTGAAAAATTAATTAGCCTCTTAACATCTGCTCCTATCATACAATCTCCTGATTGGTCATTACCTTTTAAGCTCATGTGTGATGCTAGTGACTACGTTATTACTACTGTATTAGGACAAGGAAAGAAAGGTAAATCCTATGTAATTTATTACGCAAGTAGAACTTTAAACAGTGTACAAATGAATTACACAACAACTAAAAAAGAACAACTTACTGTAATATTTGCATTAGAAAAATTTCGCTCTTACTTAATTAGTTCTTTAACTATTGTGTTTACTGACCATACTGCTGTAAGGTACTTAATGTAAAAACAAGATGCAAAACCAAGACTGATTCGATGGATTCTATTACTTGAAGAATTTATTATCATTATCAAGGATACGAAGGGAGCTGAGAATGTTGTTGCAGATCACTTATCAAGACTCGCACCAGATTCATCAACAGAAATAACACCTATTAATGATTATTTTCCTAATGAATTTTTATTTTCTAATGTTACAATGCCTTGGTATGCTAATAATGTTAATTTTCTTGTAATAAGAGAAATGATACTTCAATGGAATGCTTAAGACAAAAATAAATTTTTAACTGAGGTAAGAAAGTTTTATTAGGATGATTCTTATCTCTTCAAATATTGTCGTGACCAAATATTTTGAAGATGCATACTCGACAATGAGGTAAGTAAAGTTATTGAATTTTATCATTCTGAAGCATGTGAAAGACATTTCTCATCAAAGAAAACAGTTGCAAAAATCTCGCAGTGTGGATTTTATTGGCCCACTTTATTTAAATATACATATGCATTTTGTATAACACGTGAAAATTGTCAAAAGTTGGGATCAATTTTAAAATGAAACATGATGCCTTTGAACCACATTCTTATTATTGAAATCTTTGATTGTTGGGGAATAGATTTCATGGGACCATTTTTATTATCATTTGGATTTACGTATATCTTAATTGCAGTAGATTATGTCTCAAAATGGATTGAGACTATTCCATATTGAAATAATGACCATAAAATGATCATGAAATTTTTGAAAGAAACTATCTTAAGTCGAGTTAGAATCCCTTAAGCCATTATAAGTGATGGGAGTAAGCATTTTTGTAATAAGCCATTTGAAACATTAATGAAAATATATGGTATTACTCATAAAGTTTTCACCCTTTATCATCCTCAGACAAGTGCAAGTTGAATTAGCAAATAGTGAGATAAAATAAATTTTAGAAAAGACTGTGAACCCAAATTGCAAAGATTGGTTATTAAGACTTAATGATGCATTGTGGGCTTATAGAACTGCTTTTAAAACTTTGTTGGGTATGTCTCCTTATAGGATAGTTTATGAAAAACCATGTCACTTACCTGTAGAACTTGAGCATAAAGCCTACTGGGCCATTAAAACTTTCAATGCAAATCTTGATTCTGCTAGACAGATACGTAAATTATAAATAAATGAACTTGAATAATTAAAAAATGATGCATATGAGAATTCAAAAATTCATAAAACTAAAATCAAAGTTTTTCATGATAAAAATAATTCAAAGAAAAACATTTGATACTGGTAAGAAGGTTTTGTTTTATAATTCTCGACTTCACATATTCCCTGAAAAATTAAGATCAACATGGAGTGACCTTTTTATTGTGAAACATGTGTACCCTTATGGAACAATGATATTGAAAATCTCATAAATAGGAATATGTATAAGGTAAATGGACAAATACTCAAACTGTTTCTAGAAAATCAAGTTTTTCATGAAGAATTTGTGTCCCTGTTTGATCTTTATTATGAGACCAATTAATCTTTATTTTACATATTTATATATTTATATATATTTATTCTTCTTCTAATTTTTCTTGTTTGTTTTTACTTACAGGTTAATTTAGTATTTTTGTTAAAGTTTTATTTTGCACCCCGGTTAAGTGGCGGATAACGATACTTCATGATATTTCAAGTCGATTTTGTCAGTTTTTCATAATTACTGATACCTTCTCTTCTTCCCCCTTTCTAAAAAAAATGGATGACATTCTAAAGAATTTAAAAAAGCATATTTCCTTATTGCCTCAAAATGACTTAAAGAAAATTTACCAAACTAGATGTGAAAGATTAAGGTTATTAATGATTATGAATATACCTGTTGACTTACGTTGGTTAATTGAAACCAAAGTTCGATTGACAAGTGAATCTTTAGGCACATTAATTTTCTACATGTCTAGCTCAGGTAAAAGCTCTTTGCAAAAAAACGAAGAGCAAAACGATTAAGCGTTTGTTACAAGTGTGCATGCATAACTTGCAACATACGTTGCCGCACTTTAGGAATGATGTTTATAAATCGCGAAGATAAAATTAGGTTCATTAAGGATGGTCTAAGTAAGGAGTCTTTAGATGATATCTTATCGACTCTTAAGATGTATCCTACTGGATATGTGCATATTGCAATTCGTAAATTATGGGATATATTCCTAAAAGAACATGAATGGTACAGTCTCGAGAATTTAACTTTAAAAGAACTTGTTTGTCAATTTATAAGAAAATTGGATATGAAGCCTATTCCCGACCCATAGAGGGCGTTTAAGCCGTTACTGGACGTAAAATTAAAGGAAGATGTGAGCCACAATCATAACTACTTGTATATATTTACTGTAGTTGTTATTTTTAAATGTTTAATTACAAACTCAAACGTCTTTTCTAACAACAACCACCCATGTGACTTTTCCAACTAACAATTTAAAAAATGGTAAAAAGGTGTTGAAAATTTTACATTTTAAGCCAACAGCCAATGTGACTTAACATTATAACACCTTTTGGCTCTATAAATACATTGCATTATTTTTTCTTCTTTATACAAACTCAAAATCATTCAAGAGAGAGGGTGAGTGTAATAATGGAAGGAACATTAACTCATAAATTCACAAAAATTTGTATCTTTTGTGGATCTAGCCCTGGAAAAACAAAAGAGTTTGTAAAAGTAGCAGAAACCCTTAATAAGGTGTTAGCGAAGCGAAATATTCATTTAGTATATGGGGGAGGTAGTCTTAGATTATGGGACGTGTGACAACCGCTGCACAAAATAAAGGCAGTCGAGTTTTGGGTACATACCAAAAACTCTAGCTATTGGAAACATTGTAGGAAAATAATTAAGGATGAGTAACAGGTATCATCAATATATGAACGAATGTCTTTTATGCTTCGTAATGCTGATGCCTTCATGGCTCTACCTGGAGGTTTCGGAACATTGGAGGAAATTTTTCAATTTGTCTCATGGGCACAATTGCAAATCCATAAAAGAAAAAACCATTGGTTTGTTAAATGTTGATGATTTTTATAATGGGTTGTTATCTTTTCTTGACTATGCGGTAGAAAAATAATTCGTCTCATCTGCAGCATGATAGATCCTCATTTCTGCTTCAACTGTTGATCAGTTACTCGATGAACTACAAGCTTTTACACCTCTATCTGATCCAACAATGAGTCAGATAGATTGGTATACTGATGACAGTGAAAAAAAACGCAAGATAAATTTGATGTTTCGTCTGTAGCCTATCTACTTTTATGTATTTTTTAGTATTTTGTATGGCTTGTTTTATTTTGTTGCAGGTTTAATTTCTAATAAAAGATGTTTCAAGTGATATCTTCTATACTTTACTCTTTATATATTTTGACATTGATGACAATATCTCAATCTGGTTGAGGGGAGAATAGTTGATATATAATGTTAGTGTTATTTATTTTTTTGTTATCATTTTGTTCTAAAAAAAAATTCATCATGAATGGCATGAGTAAAATATTTATTTATGCATTCTTGAGACGCATTCCAGTTCTAGAATGACAAAGTAAAGAATACATTATTAAACTTTTGAAACACATTCTAATTGGTTTATTTTTAATGCATTTTATGTATAACTCTTGCGTAAATAAATTTGCTTTACTACCGAGGTATGATTTTGAAATTGTTTAGTTTAAATCATTTTTTTATCTTGATTTCTAAAGAATAACTTCTAAAATTATTTTTTGAGCACAATACTAAGTCTTGTGGTAAGATTAATGATTTAATATATATAGCTAAGAAAATTTTCATGTTTAAGTATACATATTCTTTTCTAAACTCACATATCTTTTATAAGTGAATTGAGAGGTTTAAGATAATAACTTATAAACTTTTATTGATCTTTTGAAATGGTTAATTTTGTTTGGAATAACATTATTTGGGATGAGAAATGATTTATTTGCTTAGCTGAAGGATGAAAAAAAAATATTATTGTGAGAAATTGTTCTTATTTTGTAATGATTCTTTATGTCTTTAAAAAAACACAAAAAAATAAAAAAATAAAAAGTCAATTCAGTTCAATAAAGCCTTCGTTCAATTCTAGAAGACAAAAGTTATTATGAAGCAATTTTATCACTAGACTCTTTATTTGTAAAATTCGCATAAAATAATTAAAGTCCTGAAGCGAGCATGTGAAAAGAATGATTTGACTCTAAATAATTGATTTTCCTATCTTTGGATCAATGTTAGTTTGTATGTCTGCCCTTAAATGTAACATTTTCTTGAGTGATTATCTGCTTTTCAACTCCACGAGTGAAATCCTAACTCATTAAACAGTTATTCACCTGTGAGGATATGGAGTTGAGGCTTTACTTGGAGAAAATTTTCAAGGCTATATATGTTGTGGTTTGTGGTAAAAAGGCTTCGGCTTAATTCACACACACACAAAAATTTAGAAGTTATGATTGAAATAACCTTAATAGCAATTGTGATCTTGAATTAACATTTTGTTTGAAATACTTAGGCAGTGTTCAAATTTTATTTATGCTTGAATTGCTAGGGACTAGTAATAAGTTGGTTGGAGGTTGTGATGAACACTTGAAATTACATATTTAATAAGGGTTTTATATCATTGTTTTGTATTACTAATGTCTTTAACCCCCTTAACTTAAGTATGTTTACAATATTGTACCTAATTAGCTTTTAACTATTTTGTGGTAGGTTCAGTAAAATGGGCATAACTTTCTACCTAGGAATTCAATTGGAGTGATTCTTGATCCTTAAAGAGCTGACTCAATAGGCTAACATATTTTATTTTACAAGGCATTTGAAATTTAAGCTTTTAGAAGGTAAAAATGGCCTAAAATAGAACTGATATATAGTACAGGCTCAAACTAAACAGTCATTAGTATTTGGCCCATAACTAGATAAATACGTATCTAATACATATGAGATAACTCAATTTGAAAAGATAAGAAATTTATCTACAACTTTTTTGTTTTGAATGACAGCTAAATCAGACCACATCAATTTCAAATTGGATAAGCAAATGGGTGCATTAATGATAATCAATATAAATTATTTGCTACTATTCTTGACTTTTATCATCCAAGTGGTTCCCTCTTCATTTGTCTCAATTTATTTATATTTTTTATAAATAGGTAGCGTGTTTATACCCCAAATATATAATTAGAGAGCTAGATTTTAGTTCAAAATACTTGTCTTTTGTATTATCTCTTTGTAATATTATTTCTCTTGTTTACTATTGTAAAGTCATATTATCTCTTCTTCCATTTCTTTAGTTTTATTATGTCCAAGTAATTTTCTTTATGCTAAGGTGAAATGGTGAAACTCTTGGCAAGGTAATACTCAACTCTTATTCATGAATTTAATGTTTTATTCTTAAGTTATACAAATTTATATATGATGTATTTATTTTGTTGTAATATTAATACCCTTTCTTCTAAGTGGTGTATCTTGATTTATTATTGACAAACTTTATACTTGGCACAATAAATTCTTGAAACCATTTACAAGATTTGGCGTATATACCCTTTCTTGTAAGTGAGAGTCTTAGTTGATTATAGACAAATATAAAGATTGACATAATAAATATTTGAATCCATTTATAAGATTTGGTGTATAAGAATTGAAAGAAAAAAATACTAATTAATATATAAATAATGATGAACTTTAATTGTTATATTTTTCGGTTGGAATCTCTTTTGTGTGAGGATTCTAATTGAGTTATAAAAAGAGTTAAATATATTGTTACTTCTTATGCCAAGAGTGGATCCCCTTAACCTTAACTTTTATTTGAATTGGTTAATTGAATTAATATTTGCAAATATCTTATACTGCATTAATTGTCTTTAAAGTATTTATAGGTTGTAATTTTAATTCTACTTTTCTGTGGATCGACCCCGTTCTCACCGAGTTTATTATTACTTCGACAATCCTGCACTTGAGAATATACTCTTATATTCTGAACGTGTCACCAATCTTGATCGTCTTTTGTCTAATATCCTATCCTCGGACTAAAAGCAGATTTTAATGCTACAGTAACACCGAGGTATTATTAGATCTTGAACCATGATGGATAATATAGGGTAAACCCTTTCATTTGATTTTCACAATGATAAAATATCAAATTCTTTTTACTATTTTGTACACAATATAAAAGAGTAGTCTGTATAAAAAAAAAAATCAATTCAAAAGCAGTAGAAATACCGGAACTAGATGCAACATTTCTTTTAATTTTTTAAAAAGTCGTCCAAATAATCTGATCATAAACATATTGCTCATTTGTTTCTTCTATAGCTACAGTTGATCAAAATTTATTTTTATAAAAAATAAATAATTGTGTAATAAAATTATAAATTTGGTCAAAATATAAAAAAGTCCAGAATTTAAAATTTCAAAGATCCCCGAAATTAAAACTTTTACATCAAATCAATTGATTGTGGGATCTATTATGGCTGCATAAATTAATAACATAGGGATTTTCCTCCAATAATTTAAATTTAATCTCCATAACAATATAAATATTAGAAAACGTATGATTATCTCTATATTTAACAAAAATATAACTAATATTATATATATGAGTTAAAGTAATAGAAGATGAAAGTTGATACACACATAAACATACTAATGTATATAGTAAAATACCATTTCCCAATCATTATTATTTAGTATATTGTATTTTATTTTATCATTATAATATTATATAATATAATCTCTAAAACTTATAAAGATTTCACCATCATATATGTGGCATTCCAATGAGTTTTTAATCAAGTTTAAACCTTGTATTATCTATTTCACAATTATTCAATACAGTTTTAAATTTATTTTTGTCTAGAAGATGATGAAGCAATATATTTTGTTATTTCTCTATTTTTTTAATCTAAGAATTAATTATATTAAATCATCTTGAATAATTAAATTAAGAATATAACAAAAATACCTCAAATGAAAAAAATTTGAACCATGTGTAAATGTTAATTGAATTAAAAATAATTTAAAATTCTCTAAAAATATTCATTAAAGAATTAAAAATAACATTAGTAGCATGTTAATGCTCCAATTCATGAAAAACAATATTTTTTTTACATAAACCAATCATTATCAATATAATACAACATAACATAAATATACCTTAAATTATTAGCATTCGCTAACAATCAGAAGTAACAACAAACACTCCTTTAAATTGTAAAATCACAACTATCCCTCGATATTTTATTTGAACCAATTAATATTTTCTTAAATTAATCTCTCAATATGAATTGTTGGCTAGATCTTTAATATCATCACAAGCTTCTGTGAATAGTCGATTAACTATATCTTATCCTAATAATTACATATATATCTATAGTAATCAAATGAGAATAAGATTCATTAAGAACTAATTTATTACTATCATATATACTATATAAGTATATTTTTATTTCATATGAAACTTATAACTGTTACCTTATAATTATATAGTAAATTATTCAAGGCCAACACAAAAATTTCTTCGTCATGTTCATTAAGGTTCCCTGATCATTCTAATTAGTGATCAAGTAATTAAAAAGCAGTAAGCACAAAATAATTGAATAATTCTACTATTAAGTTCATAAAAATAAGAAAAACTTAAATTCAATCACATATCGATTTCAAAGTTGTAACCGTATATAAAAATTTAACTCATGATGAAATAAAAAGTTTTAGAGTTTATTAAGAGAAACATCATAAATATCATAGAAACTGGAAAGATAAAGAGTTGAAGAGATAAAACTAATTTTATTATAATCTTCTAATCTTCTTGATTAGGGATTGCAAATTTACCTATAAATCCACAAATCCACTAAAACCCGTCCACATCAAAAAAGATTTGGTAAGGTTTAAAGCAAGTTTGGTATACAAATTAAAACCCGTAGTAGATTTAAGACAAGTACGGCTTTGATAAAATATCCACATATACCCGTAACGGGTATCCACAGATATTACATTTTTTAAATTTCTTTTTAGAAAAAATAAAGTAATATGTTGTGTATTCCATACCTAACGCATTAGCATAAGTGCTAGGAGCACAAGTTACACGCTTAGCATGGGCTTTTAACACGCATGCTAAACTCTAAGCGCACAACATTGTACGCTTAGCCTACACTCCTTGTACACGTGCTAAGTGCGCTAAACATAAAATATTGCACGCTTTTAACATTCACTATTAACATGCGTGCTAAGCGCTAGTTAGGCAACATTGTGAACGTTACATGCATTTAGCATTCGCTCCTAGCACGCATGTTAAGTACTATGTACTCTTTGCCAAACTCGCTTAAAATCCATTAATAACATGTTATAGGTTTGGTAACTAGTACATAACTGCTAGAGCGGGTTTGGTATTGAAACTTTAAACTTGTAACAAATTTGAGAAGAATTTGATATTTTATTTTTGAAGTAGATATGGATGCGAGTTTAGGAGTATCCATCCTAAACCTGATCCGCTGTCATCTCTATTCTTGATCATCTAAAAGTTGCTTCATCTCTCTTTAAAATGTTCTTTCTCTCGTGTGCTCCTTCTTCTCCTCTCTTCTTAGTTTTCCCTTCTTACTCTGATTCGTGTCTTTTTTTGACTTAAAACTCTTTTATTTATAGTTTTTTATCTTTCAAGTAGGGAAAACTTTTTATCCAAGCTAAGTTAAGATTTCTCTTTTATCGCACGAGTGCTACAACGTTAAGTTTTGAATACCGTAGTGCTAAACTCTTTGAGTAACAAGACACCCTCCTACTTTCTCTTTACGTGACTTGCCTACTGCATCCTGAAGTAAGTTTAAGCATTTATTCTAGCGTATTAAAAGGTAAAGGTCTATCAGCCTAACGCATGCTTACCAAATGCAAATTTAAGATGCCTTTACTGCATTTCATTCATCACTTGCGAGTGCGATGGAGGTGAGTCTTCTTTTTCTTCTTGTTCTTTTAAGTTAAAATCCCTTCAATCAACTGCCTTAACTTTGATTTTATTTCTCAAGCGATGTATGGCCTATCTCTTTACCAAAAAACTATCTTTAAAGATATCTATAAGGGTTTGAAGCCTTCAAGCCTCATAAAGGATTTAGTCAAGGTGAGGTAGCAAATCTAAATTAAGGATAAAGAGGTGAGAGCCTTGGAGAAGAAGTTAGAAGAGATGGCCACCAAAATAGCTATAGGTAAAAGTTGAGTGGCAAAATAAAGTAAGTCATAACAAAGCTGTTAGGGGGTCGATCTTAGTCAAGAGCAGAATTTTTGAGTTGATAAGCAAAATGCCTGCCTGAAAAAGTGAATGAGAAGCATGAAGGTGTTGGTTGACACTTTGAAGAAGGAGTCTAACTAATTACAACACAAAAGGCCGATGAACAAGCTAACAGGGCTGTTGTGGTTGAAAATGAGGCGTATACCTCGAGGGTCATGGATGGATTTAAAAGAAATGTTAATTTGTTCAAGAGCCTTATATAAACATCGACCTTCAATTGGTGGATGATGATCTTGATGCATTAAGCGAGGAGAATGATAATGATTTTCTTGTTAAGGTTTCCTCAGTTACATCTATTTTTGTGTTTGCTCAACCTTCAACTGAATTACCTGCCATACTACTTAAGTTTGATTTTTTGTATCTCTTTTGTTTCTGTTGTTCATCGTAATATTCTTGTAAATGTTCAACAAATCAATGAAATCTTCATTTTTTTGCTTAAGACTTCTTATGCCATATTGGATTTTCATTCAAGTTTTCACACTTTAAAATCTGATGTGTCACCTCGAGTATTGTTTTTAAGCTTTAGCCCGTCATCCAACATGTATATTGAAGAGGTATTCAGCTTTTTACCTAGCTCGAGTTTCAAGGATGCTCCCATAGAGGTTTTTGTCAATTTTGTTGTTCAAAACTCATACACACATATTATGCTTAAAAAATAGAGATTTTATTGATAACTTTTAAACTTTTACGAGTTTAAGGAGTACAATAACAATGACTATGGATAATATTTCTTCAAAAGCTTTTTATTCCAGTGTTTCTTGACTACATTTTGATCTATATGCCCGAGCTCATAGGTACCTAGTCAGATCTTTCTAATCACTTTGTAGATGTCTTCTTAGTTTAGTGTGAGAACTTCTTCAGTTAAGTTCTTGTATTTGACAATACTTTTCTTATGACTATGTCTTCTTCATGAAATTCTTGGGCTCATACTTTTTTATTGTAATGTCAGACAATCTTTTGCTAATAAATAGTTGTTTGAATATAGCCTAGTTTCTTCTTTCGTTTAATAAAATCCAAGTTCTCCTAACTGAGTTCTTATTCTTGCTCTCATCAAAGCACTACACTTGGTGGGTAGGCATTCCCACTTTTGCATGGATTATAGCCTTGCATCCAAAGCCTAATGAGAAAGGGGTTTCACTAGCAACTGTCTTGCTAGAAATCCTTAGTAGCCACAATACTTTAAACAACTCATTAACCCAAGCACTTTTCTTCTTGGCTAGTTTCTTCTTTAGTAGATTTTTGATGAGCTTGTTAGAGGATTCTACCTATTTGTTTATCTTTGAGTGAGCTTGAGAGGTGAACATAAGTTGTTTCTCAAGCTGTTTGTAGAAATCTTTGAAGCTGTCATTGTTGAACGATTTGCCATGGTTTATAATAATGGTATGTGGTACTTCAAATTTAAAAATTAGGTTTTTCCATACACAATCCCTTACTTTTTTGCTGGTGATGCTTTTAGGGGCTTGGCTTCCATCCATTTTGTAAAGTAATCGATAGTGATAATGACGTACTTGGTTGAGCCTCTTCCTCAGGGTAAAGAACGAATCAAGTCGAGTCTAGATTGTGCAATGGGCCAAGGACTTATCATCATCCTTAAATTCTCTAACGAGGCATGAATATTGTCTACATACTTCTGGCATGCATTATATTTTTTTACTAGCTCTTTTACATCCCAAAGTATGTTAGGCCATTAGTAATCCATCTTGAATATCTTGTGAGCTAGGCCTTGGCCCCAAAGTGATTTTTACAAATCCTCTTGTGAAGTTCACATATTCTATTTCATCGAGTGTTAAACATCTTAGGTATGGGAAGGAACGTCTTCTCATGTAAAGGATACCATTAATAAGGATGTAAGTAGCTAACCTGTACCTAGCTATCATACTTCTAGTTTATACTGCGGTAACTTTCCTTTATCTATGTATTCTTAAATAGAATCATCCAGCTTGGGTGTGGATTAATATCCATCACCTCTTTTGTCCCAATTTCTTTAATATTATTTTTAAGAATGAATTCGAGGGGTACAAATCGTGATATTCAAGCTTTATCGATTGAAGTTATTCACGTAATATGTCTGCCTTGTGATTTTTGGTCCTTGGTATCTATTGGAATTCAACCTCTTCAAACTTTTTTATTTGCACATTGACTTTCTAGAGATAAGTGACTATGCGATCGCCTCATGCCTTAAGAACTTTATTGACTCGGTTGATAATATGTTGCGAGTTACTTTTAATGAGGACTCTTTTGCCAATGAATGATTGAGAAAATATTAATCCAGCTAGGAAGGCTACATAATTAGCTTCATAATTTGAAGCAGGGAATCTAAACTTGACCACATAATTGAGTGCATCCCCTCTGGGCTGAGAAGAATAATACTACCCCTACATCCCTTAGAGTTAGAAAAGCCATTAATAAATAATGTTCATGTTAAGACATGAGGTTTTTTATAATTTTATGTATCTGAGAGCTCTCTATGGAAGCTTTTGGTATAACCTTATATCCATGAGTGCACTCTGCGATGAAGTCTTCTAGAGCTTATCCCTTTATGGTTGTTCTTGATTTGAACTAAATGTTGAACTCACTAAGCTCGATTGCTCACTTGATCAGATGCTCGAAAAGGTCAAACGTGAAGATAAATATGGTATAATAACCATAGTTTTTGTTTTGCCATGACCAGTGCTAATGTGAGCTTCTCAATCAGGGGTAATGGGTTTTGGGATTTATGAAGGCCTTATTGGCAAAGTATACAGGTCTCTGGATTCCTTCTTCCCTTTTGACTAATCTAACACTTATTGCTTATATTGAGACTTTCAAGTATATAATCAGCTGATCCCTGATTTTTAACCTGTAGGGAGAAGTGGTTGAGCCAAGTATACTTTTAGCTTTTGAAAGGCCTCTTCTAACTAAAGAGTTTACTTTATCTTCTTTTTGTTCTTAATGGCCTAAAACAATTTAAAGTATTTATCAGTGGCTTTGGAAATAAACCTACTGAGAGCAATTATTCACCCTGTCAACCTATGAATTTCTTTAACAATGCTCAGAGATTTCATCTCAATGATAGCTTGAATTTTTTTTAGATTGGCCTAAATTCATCTCAAGAATGCTCACCATGAATTCTAAGTATTTTATTAATTCGACCCCTAAGGCACACTTTTTAAGGTTCAGTTTCATTTTGTATTTTCTTAAGATGTCGAATGTTTTCCTTAAGTTGTTTGTGTGGTCCTCAGATCGAACTAACTTTCCAATCATATCATCCATATATACATTTATGCTCTTTTTTATCAACGATTTTAATAGCTTATTCATAAGCCTTTGCTAGGTGGCACCTACATTTTTTAGTCAGAATAGCATAACCTTGTAATTGTAAGTTCCCTGATGGATAATGAATGATGTTTTCTCCTATCAAAAAGGAATATTTTGATCTGGTAGTACCCCAAAAAAAGTGTCCATAAAGTTGAGGTAAACATGTATGGTTATGGAGTCTACCAGGTGATCTATCTTTATGAATAGAAGTTGTCTTTAAGGTAAGCCTTGCTTAAATCTATGAAGTCCACACACGTTTTTCGCTTTCTATTAACTTTCTTTACCATTACCACATTAAGTAACCATTTTGGGTAGTACATAAAGCAACGGCCAATGCATAAGATATCAGAGCGGGATCTATTCCTGACATGTCTTCGTGCAACTAAATGAAGATGTCAAAAAACTCCTTAGACAGTGCACTCATTTTTCCTTTATCTTTGGCTTTAACTTAGAGCCTATATTTACTACTTACTAAGGTGATCCTAGTCAAACGGGTACTAAGGATGGCAAAATTACCAGCTAAAACTCATCTATATTAGAAAAGATTTGGTAAGGTTTGAAGCGAGTTTGGTACGGCTATGGGTTTGATAAAAAATCTGCGGATACCCGCTATATTTATTTTCTTAACTTTAGAGAAGAAAAAAATAAGCAATAAATTATGTATTGCATACCTAGTGAACTTAGCATACATGCTAAGAATGCATATTGCGCACTTAGAATAGGCTTCTAGCACGTGAACTAAGTGCTAGAGGTGTAATATTGCATGCTTAGCATATGCTCCTAGCACATTTGTTAAGCGCTAGGCTCGCAATGTTACGCTCTTAGTGTGCACTCCTAACATACATGCTAGGCGCAAAATATTACGCACTTTTAGCATTCTCTCCTACTACGTGTGCTAAGTATTGTGTGCTTATCATGCGCTCTTAGCAAGTATGCTAAGCATTAAGCACGCAATATTGCGCGTTTAGTATGCACTCCTAGCACACATACTAAGTACTGGGCATGCAATGTTGTATGCTTAGCGTGTGCTCCTAACACACATGTTATGCGCACTTTTAGCGTTCTCCTAGCACGTATGCTAAGTGCTATGTATTCATTACTAAACCAGCTTAACATCCACGGATAACCCGTTGTGAGTTTGGTAATAAATACATACCTACTAGAGCGAATTTGGTATTGAAACTCTAAACCAGCAATAAATATTAGAAGGATTTGGTATTTTATTTTTAAAGCAGATGCGAATACAAGTTTAGAGGTATCCGTCCAAACCCAGTCTATTATCATCTCTAACGGGTACTGAGAATAATTCTCTTACTGGTTTTGAGGACTTCGATTCATTCTCTTCTCTTAGGTTTAATGTTGAGATATAGAAAATTCTTTTGGATAAGGTCATATAGCAACTTCTAGCTAATTTCTAATCTCTACTAATAACTCCTATTCCATCTCCAACAAGAAACTTTAATTTTAAATAATGGATGAACATAACTACATTTAGATTTCTCATTAAGGGTCTTCCTAACATAACTCTATAGGACATTGTGTGGTTGACTCCTATAAAAATTACCTTCATAGTCTTGACATAAGTCAACCACTAGTGTTCTAGTACACCAATCTATACAATATACCTTCAAAATTGTCAATTTATATAATGCTGATTTTAGATATTTTTTAGAAAAAGAGTTGGGTTCGAAATTTAGGGTGGAAAGGAAAAATATGTGTGAAGTATAATTATATAATTATCTGTTTGTTAACTAATAAAAATAAACCAATTCATTTATGGTAAAAAAATAGCTTAAAAATATTGCTCATTTATGAAAATTTCCCTTTTCACTTTGCATTTCTTTTCATTCATATTTATTTCTTATTGTTTTGTATCTAACCTATGATAATTTTTTTTTTTTTGGAATAAAATTGAGTTCCATTAAAGAAAACCAGTTAAGATACAGAATTAAGGAGCATGGGGGCTCAGCCAAGTTGGCTGAGCCCCCCAAGGACTCACATCCCCACCTGGGTTCGACCCCCCCTCCCCCCAGGTGGTGCGGAAATGTTGATAAATTTGTAATCCCCCCTTCAAAAAAAAAAAAAAAAGATACAGAATTAAGAGCTTCTGATAACAATATCAGAGAAATTAACGGGACTCAATTTATACTTGCACATTGATGAGCGTCCGACCCCATTCCCTTTCATCTAAGGGATTAAACAATTTTCCCAACGAGGATCCCTTCCAAAGAATAGAGGACAATAACTGAAATAGACCCGGAGTTAAAAGAGACATACTACTAAAAGCAACTAGAACAATATACCAAGTTAACACCAAAAACAGTCAACAACACCTAATAGAACTAAGTACCAAGTAATTCCAACTTGCACATATGGCCAATTGGGGTTCGGTGCCGCCCAAAAAGAATCTCACGTTATTGAAAAAGGTCAGTGGTTGTTGACCCTGTAGCGGAGAAGAAAACGGCAATTAGATTTACAAGGCTGTCAACTATAGATCGAGGGTGGCAGCACACCAACGTGACCATGACTTATGGCCGGTTGGACGGTGATAGCAAAGCCTCATCAACAATCTTCACTGCACTACAAAACTGACATAGTACGGCAAAATAAAAAATTTTGGCCGAAATCGATGAAGCACAATAATTAGCCATGGATGCACAACAATTGTCGAGGAAGCTACAGAATTAAGCATTACCCGAAATCTCCGGTGATAGAATGGCAAGAAGAACGACCATCTTCTCCCAATGGTGTTAGAATGCTTTTAAAAAAAATAACCTAAACAAAAAGAAAAAAAAATAGAAATGAGGGGTGTCCCACTGGAGAAAGCCCTAGCCCTCTCTCCGGTGGGGAGGGGAGATCGACCCTGCCCTGTGAAAAATTCAATTTTATATCAAAACTGTTATAAACTTTTTTACTTTTTGAAGAAAAAACTGTTATAAACTTAGTAACAAAATATTAAAGAAAACAAATTGAGAAAAAAAAAATCAACGTACAGCTGGGCCCAACTGATATTCAATTTCAATTCACATTAAGCCCACAAACAGAAACAGTATTTACATGTTCTGTCAACCCGCAATCAAAGAAAATCCAAGTGAAAAATTATCACATATAGTAGAATTAAAACTTCCCTGCTCTGCTGCTCTCGGTTCAAGCCGCGCAGAAAGAATGGAACAACCAAAGGATGAAGAAGCCACAAAATACAAAGTGGAGTTCGACCCATCAGAGATAGAGTACGTAAGCTACGGCGGCGAGCATCACCTGCCGTTGATCATGAATCTCGTCGATCAAGAACTTAGTGAACCCTACTCTATTTTCACTTACCGTTATTTCGTCTATCTATGGCCCCATCTTTCTTTCTTGGTACTATTTTTCTTTTTAATCCTTTGTTTTCTCTAAAAGTCAATTACTACGAATTTATTTAACAATTTAAGTAATGGGTTTCTTGTTATTTTTAATTGTTAATGTTGTAGGCATTTCACAAGGGTAAATGTGTGGGAACAGTTGTGTGTAAGATGGGAGAGCATCGAACTACCTTTAGAGGTTATATTGCAATGTTGGTTGTTATTAAGCCTTATCGTGGCAGAGGCATTGGTAATTTTCTATTTTCTCTTTTAATTGACCAACAATGATGCTGTTCGTCTATATATCAACGTTTCTTTGTATTTTCTTTTTTTCTATATTTTTAAGTTTAGTATCAATGAACATGAATTTTTCTTTTTCTGTTATTATATATACTGGTATATACGTAATACATGTCTTGCACTCTCTTATTTGTGGAAATACTTTTGATATTTTTATGCTGTTACTTGTTATAGTCGCGGTTATCGTCTTGAAAATCTGAAATTGAATAGATTTGGAAATTTGTCTGTAAGGGTCTCACCATTGACAATTTGCAAAATGGTTAAAGAAAATTTTTATGCCTAATGTGAATGACAAATTGAATTTTGTATTTTTAAATCTGAGAATGTGTCTGATGTTAGAATTATTTTGTGGATATACATCTTAGATATTAGGTTAAACATGTTCGAAATTGTTTTTCCTGCCTATGAATGACCCAAACATATGTTTCCTTGATAACCCAGAAATCCCACCGGCTTCACTAACTACAATTCAAAACCGAGGCCCATGCCGGTAATTTTTTCCCCAAGATATGATAAAAAGTTCACTCAGATGTTATCAAATCTAAATTGGTTTTAAAGGATTATATCTTTTTATTTTAAAGACTGTTTTCAAGATATCAAACCTGATGGATTTTGTAGTTGTTTTTGGTTTTACAAAACAAAAATTGTTTTGTGAAATAATACTAATTATACTTTTTTCTTTTCGTCTAAAGAAGATGATTTTTTGTTCTCAACTGCAGTCTTAATTTAAATTCTAAGGTACTACTTGATCATGTTCATGCATGACATGAGTTCTAGTGCTGAAACGTGGGTTTTTTCTTGAACTGTAGCAACTGAACTTGTTACTAGATCAATTAAGGTGATGATGGAATCTGGCTGTGAAGAGGTATGTCAGCATTGTGATTTTGTACCCTCTATAATATTTCAGGTCAATCACATTTCATTGTAACTGATGAAGTAACAGAGTTTGTGAAGAATGTAAGTATTAAGTAAATGTGGGGAATGAGAAACCTAGTTTTTGTTTCAAGCAGTTCAAAACTTATTATGTATTTTACGTCATTTGCTCTGATTTGTGGAAAACTGATTGGAGGATCAGGGAAGCATAGAACTGCAAGAAAAGTCCAAAGTAATGGAATGCATCTTGAAGAATTAGCTTTTCCCCTTTCCATCTTGTTTGTGTAGATTTCCTGCATATGATATGTTGTTATTTCCCTAGAATTTTGCTTGTATTTCTATAAACAAAAATTCTCTTCTCTTTTGGGCATCTCCTTTGAACTTTAAATTGACACAGAAATTTATTAACCTCTATTGAGGTATGGCCTAATGTAAGTGGTTACTGGTTGGTTTATATTTGAACCAAAGACCTCCCAGGTAAGGAATGTTTATGCAAACTCAAAGATGGTTCCTAGTGAATTTTGGAAATTTAGCAAAAGTTACGGATTTGTTTTGAAACCATTCAAGTTTGCTTCTACTCTAATATACTTGGGGTGGCTACATAAATGCTCTTTACTTTTTATATAATTATATACATCTTCTTTTTCATACAAAAGTCCTTCCAATATGACATCCATACCAATCTTCTAGTGGGTAAAAAAGAAAAGGAAAAGCTATTGAAATGGGTTTCAAGAATTACTCTTAACTTAAGGAGGTCAAAATAGCTAGATGGGATATTCATTGCCATTTTTCATTTAGTTTGCTGGCGTATTCATGATGACAAGTGTATGGACATGATATGTGAAATGCATGCTCACATCTTACAGTAATTTAGTAGTAATATAAAATTCCTATTTCATTCTGCTTTTGATCTAACAGATAGCATCTACAAATTTTCTTCTATAAGCTTCATGTTGTCAACTGTTCAGTGTTATTAATTTTCTATTCATGTGCATGGTAGAGATTGGATGAGATGTTAGCTCCTCTTGAATAATATGTTTTGAAGGTAACCTTGGAAGCAGAAGTTACAAATAAAGGAGCCCTTGCACTATATGGCCGTCTTGGGTTTATTAGGGCAAAGAGGCTCTTCCGGTACTATTTGAATGGTGTTGATGCATTCCGTCTGAAGCTGTTATTCCCAACCCCAGACATACATCCAACCCTATCTACAATGGCAGACGGAGAGGAGAGCCACAGGCATCATGATCACAGAGCACCTGAAGAATGTCCAGAACCTCACCAGGTCTCATAAATCTATATATTATTTTCCCGCTATGCTGCATTTAACCTCCCTATATTCAATTTATGATTGGAGATACTAAGGAATTAATTGCAAGAGTTCCGGTTATTGAGATTGTGTAAAACCTATCTGCGAATAGAATATTTGAAAGCAAGTCTCATTCTATTTTGCACATTGTGGGTTCATATTAAGTTTCACTGCACCTTAAATAGAATGACGTGTCATTTTGAGCCAAATTTATAAGCCAATGCCTTATTTGTATTGTCAGCAGCTTTGCTGCATAATTTGTAATGTAAGTTTTAAAAAATTCTTTTTGTATTCATTTCGATAATTTTTGTATTAAATGTTTTTGTGTTACATACGTGTAATTCTTTATTTTTTTTACCGCTCAAGGAGCTTAAGGTAGAATATTAAGGCCAGAACCTGGAAGCCACTTCTAATTTGGATGGTGAAGCAAAAATAACAGGTATAATCGATTATTCAGTGTGGAAACGTCAATACTTCAAACCCACTTGAATATGTTATGGTTTTCTTGTTAGAAAGAAGATTATTTCATTGACCTTCTTTATATTTGATTTATATCTTTGACCATAAAATTTGTTAAACATCTTTTGAGAGATTGATTAATCCTTTTATTGAGTATGAAACGCGAACCTCAATTATATTAGTAGTAAATACATCATTAGCATTTTTTATGTATAATTTAAATAATTCTAAATTTGACTAATTGATCTTAATGCATGAATTTGATCAGTATATTTATTTATTTTTATTTAAAAGCATTTTTTTTTAAGGATATCTTTAAAAAAAATATCTAAACACAATTATCTTTAATAATAAGTTTTGTCACACCATGTTATTTTGAGGGAAATTTTCAAAAGGGGCCCAAAATTTAGGCCACTTTCTTCTCTAGCCCTCAATAAAATTGTTAATTTTTTATAATCGAAGAATTTAAAAATGAACACTTTTACCTCTAGCTAATATTTTCTTTCTCTTCGAACCAAACAAACTAAAAGGGGTCCAAAATCATTCAGTTAAAACACTCTCGAACCCGTAACTTGAAAGAGCAATTGGAAAAAATTGAAATACCCAAATTGTAGGCGACATTGAGATAGATAGTTAGTATTGACACACCGGCGGCTAACTTGAGAACAATATTATAATTATATCTGGTAAGTTTTTTAAATTTAAGATATATCGTAATAATAAATGAAAATGATTTATTTTTGTTATAGATATGTCAAAAATGAGTAGATTGTGAGAAAAATAGTCTAAAGTGAATAGATTGTAAACAAAATGAATGAAAAATTAGTTGAAATCGTCAGAAAAAAAGGGTGAAACATTAGTTAAAAACAACAAATGGTGGCTATTAATTAATTAATTAACTCATTAACAATTGTTAGTTAGTTAATTTATATTTATTTATTGTGATTATTGTATTTAATTAATTTATTAAATTAAAACATATAATTAATTAACTCATTAACAATTGTATATAATTAATTAGTTTGTTCTTTAACAATTTCTTTAATTGCGTTTAACTATTAATAATTAATTGATATTTGTTTAGCTAAGGGAATTTATATTCATTTATTGTAATTATTATTTTTAAATTATTTTTTTCAAAAAGAATAATGTGTCAAAATCTTCTACAGTTTTAGTTGATGAGTACTACCAAGCGTTGATAACAACGTACTAAAAAATGTAGACCTAAGACCTTATAAGATATAAGTTGACATCCACATAGACAAAATTATTTATGGTGACATGTATGAGTAACTTTTTAGATTTGTAGAATATTTTATTTTCTAGAATATTGGTGCATGAAGTTTTATTGAGGTAAGTTTAAACCAAAAATTTGTATGAAGAAATTAGGTATTTGTTGTCTAATAAGCGTGTTAGATTCTCTCATAAAGAGTTTGTATTAATAACGGGGTTAAAAATGAGAGATTATCCATCGAGTTGAAACTTGACAAGAAAACTTAGAAATCGATTGTGGGATAAATATTTTGGTGATAGAAAAAAATTAACATAAAAAGAGTTAGATACTTAGTTCAATGCATTAGATTTAACTCAAGAAAGAAATGAAGATGCAATAAAATTGTTTTCTTTTAATTTCTTTTATTGTGTTTTGATGCCATGTGATGATCATAGAGGCATTCAAAATTTTATACTAAGTATAGTCAATGATTTGGATAAGTTTAATTAATACCCAGAGAGCAACATCGCATGAAAAGTATTGTACAACTCATTTAGCACAATGACAATAAAGAAATTAGTGAAAAATCATAAAAACCTCTACAAAAAAAGATAGCGTAGAGAAATATAATATATATAAAAAATTTATAGCTTCCATGCATGTAATTTTGTCGATTCATTATTATGTTTACATGGGAAAATGTTCAATTATTTTTTGTTTAAGTTAATTTGTTATTTTTATTATCTCAAGTTTGAATTTACTAGGCAATAGCAGTCTATGGTGAGATATTTGTATGTCGAGTTGATGACAATTTCTCATGCATGCTCAATTGGCTAGCAAGGGGCTTCCGTTGTATAAAGAAGTTGAAGAATATATTTTAAAAAATAATCTTGTATATTTTTATTCTTTATTACCACTTTCACATATATAATTTTTTGTTAGTGGTTAACAATTATGTGATATGTATAATTTTAGTGTTGTAGGTTCTAGAGGTATATAGAAAATAATACCAAAACAACATAAGAATGAGGAGGATGTTTTTAAATTCATGAGTAGTTTGGAAATTTCATTAAAGAAGGGGATGTTAAATTGGACAATGTTGTGAGAGATGTCTATTTTACTAACCTAGGAATGATGCAAATGTTGAGCATTACTACGATGAAGAAGCCTCGCAAGCATTTAGAGCAATGATATAATATTTTATGCTTATTCCTTTTATTAAAAAATTAATCTTGATGAGTATAACTTTGTAGATTGAAAATTATATTTATTTATGTATAATTTAAACAAAACACACTATTGAATTATAATATTGTTGCAAAGAAATTTGATGATTTGTGAAAACAGATGAAGTTGGACAAAACAGAGGTTGAAAAGGATTGAATGGGTAGAAAAGCTAGTGATGTGAAGGGTGGAGCAAGGTAAAACAAATATTATGCATTAAATGGCACTGATGATGCAAATTTTCAGTCATCTATCAACTTTACTGACATAGACTAGAATATAGTAAGTTTTGTACATTAGACTACATTAGAAAATATAGTTAACAAAAATAACTAAATATATACATTGGTGTTATTTTTGTTTTAGTGACTCGTGACATATAAACTCCAATAATTGGGTATGAGAATGACTAACATCCAAACATGTAATACTAACCCGATAATCCTGCAAGTGTGTAAATTTACTTGATGTTGAAAAATGGATGAGCATGTTTAGGCCTCAATATAAGGTTGCATGGATAAAACACACTGCTTTACCAATCTCATGCCAAGGAAGATCAGAAAACAGAAGACAAAATTATAAGTCGAGCCTCCGTGCAATGATAACCTAATTAGCATGGATCTATTACTACCTATAGACTTTGTTGTACAAGCAAAGTTTGAGGCTTAGGTTCAAGATGGTCAGGAGTGTATCAATTTACTCGGGATTGATGTTGACCTAATATGGTTGTTGGGATTAGTGCTCACGTGCCATCCTATTGTTGTATAAATATTTTATTTTATAATATTTATACAGTGCATTATTTGTTAAATCGTTAATTACTATTATTAAATAGTTTAATGCTTGTGACGCTACAAACATTATATGATCTGAAGGAGTTATGATTTGGTCTAAAAAAGTTAAGATCAATGTCAAGAGTTAACATCATTAAAAACTATAAATACTAAAAAGTTAGCATGTTATATTAATCAGTGAAGTCTAAGAGTTAGAATCTTGTCTATGACGATATAAAGACCTAAGAATACATTAGTAATAACATAGTTGCAAGAGTTACAATAGGTGCTAAGAAATGTTATTATGCAAGTCTATTCTTAAATTATATGTTCCTGGTCTTAATTCACTAATACAGGTTTGTCAGTGAAATTCTTTTACATAGACCAGTGTATACTATACTTAGATGATTTAAATGGTTATTATTAGCTAACCATGGGCTTACTAGAAGTTCGTATAGCATGCAGGTGTTCAGTAAGGACTGAATAGACTCAACGAGGATCCCAACCCAATAGACATCCCATGAAGCCGTCAATGGAAGGTCCTCTCGAGTTAAATATTATACGTGGTCCTTTGACCTGAGTACCACGGTAGGCTTGTAAGTGATTCACTATACTTTAGTTTCACACATGTCACTGACCTTTCATGGTGTGACCGCTGGGTGTTGCTAGGTATGGTTCAATGATTATAGAGTTTGGTGTGTACATATATGGAATCTTTCAACTCACATAGATGAGTTATATATCCGTATGCTCAGAGACTGTATCTTAGAAAGTCTTATGGCCATAAGCAACAAACCCAAGAAAAGAGTTTCCTACAGGTTTAAACAATATTGTAAAAGTATTTGCATTTATTAAGATACGTGTCTGGAGAAAAGTTCATGGATGAGCATATAGGAATTTGACGATAGTGATCTATATCCCTACTCTTCCAGGATATGATTGGCGAAAGGATTATACGTATACACTATGACCTCAACTTGTATGGTCTACTGCACTGATTTGTAATATCCGTGATGTGTGCGTGGAGCATTGATCTCAGACTTATAGAATAGTTCTATTTGAAAAATCAAGAGTGGACCTAGACAGTCCCTCAATATGAAGTGTACTCGTTGTGCACTGGGACAGCGTACCGGATTGAATAGTTTGAGATAAAAAATTTCAGCAGACCAAACATTTACTTCAGTCTCCCTCAAATCAAGCATGTGTCAAGACTTTAGAGTTAAGTACATCAATTAGTTAACAATTAGTTGTTGACTAATAGGACGTTGACATATGGCACATTGTGGGCCAATTATTGTTTAATTTTGAAATTACTAAAATGACCTTATTTGTTAGACAAATAATATCATTATTTTATTCATTAGAATGTTTATTGAATAAAATAATAATAATAATATATGATATTTTTATTTAACTTGAAATCAAACAATTAATTTTTTATTTAAATTAGCATGTGTTTCTATCATGATTTAATATGATTAAATTATTTATTTAATATTAATTAAATGATATAATAAGAATAAATAGGTGGCACTTGTTAATGGTAGGCCTTAAAATATTTTTTAATAATGAGAAAGTATTTTTTCATTTAGCCTAAATTTAGGCCAAGTTCATTTAAATGATTTTTCAATTTGTTTTATTTTCATTTGTTTATTGTAAACAATAATAAATAAAACACTAATGGCAAACATTGACCTAGATAATAAATGTCATTAGGTAAAAAAATGGAAGAAAAATAATAAACAAATGAGAACAATATGTTGCTCAATTAATTAAGGAAAAATTTAATCATAAGGCTAAGAGAGAGAGAGAAGTGAATTTTGCTAAGTGTTAGAAAATTATCTCAAGTGTGGAGAGCACAAAAACATATCCTCTCCATTTTTCCTCTTCCATTTTGGTCACCCATACTACAAGGTAGAAACAAGGATTCAAGAGTTAAATCATTTGTTAGAAAAGCTATTATTCTAGTTTCCTCAAGCCCACCGTGTTAAGGAACTAGAATTATGAACGGGTTGCTTCAAGACGGGTACTCTGGTTCGACCATATACCAAAGGCTTAATAAGGTACTATTTCTCAATCTTGAAGTATTTTACATTTATGAGATAACATGTAAAAGTTCATTTGTGTTTATTATTGAGTAATTTATATTCTGTTCATCCACAATGCATGTATGTATGTGATACATATGTTATATTTGAATGATAGACACAAACCCACATATATGCACCCTAGGTTTAAAATCACTCACAATGGTTTCATTAGCTTCTAAATAACTAGTTGAATGATTTTGTAAGGACATTTCTATTTTTGTAATTTTAAATTTAAATTAGTGGTAAAAATATTTATACATATATATTGGGTTATACAACATATTAATAAGTACTTGAAGTTGATCCATCAAAGCCAATGTAAATATCAACAAGCATTGCCATAAGGATGCACAATCTCAGATACATATTCTTTTATAAGTTTGTTTAACAGATTATTATGTTGATATTATATTATATTTACTTGCTATAATTTAATTAATTTTATGCCATAAATTGATATTAGGAGTATTGTAGACTTATGTATAAAGATTATTCCCATGATATATTTGGTATTATATGGAACTCAACATTGTTGTCCTATATATTAGGATTGAAAGAAAAATTTCTTTGCGGTAAATTGTGGGCTAAAGTTGATAAAGTAATGGACATTATAAATTATTTTTTTTCATTTATTATACAATTAATTCTTCAAACAGTTTATAGTTGTCTATGTAGATTTATATTCCTATTAACTACAAATTTGAGCATTTAATTGTGACAAATGTTGATTTACTACATCAGAAGATCACTATCTACGATTCCATTAATGGATATGCTAACAGTGTGTTAAAGGCTCATGTTGCACCTTAATATATTCTTATGCCACATTATCTCCAATCATGTAGATTTTATGTTCTCACGAGGGATGCTACTCTAGATTTGTCATCATTCAATGGTGATTCGATTAAAAGAAGGTACTTATCAATAAACTATCCAGAGATGGGATTATAGAGTATTTGTTTATAAGTTTATTGAGTATCTAATGTTGGACCGATCGTTTGATTTCGATGAGGAGAGTGGCAGTTTTTCAGACAAAATATGGCTATAAAATTGTGGGCTCATGCCTCGAAATAAATATAATGCATACCTTATAATATTTTATATGATTTTGTGTTTACCTTTGGTGGATGATTTTGATATTTTATACTTTGGCAATTCAATTATAAATTAAATTTTGAACCTTAAAATATCATTAAATAGTAAACAAAATGATAAATGACAAAATAAAAAATGAAAATGAAAATGAAATTAAATATAAATTTATGTTTTACAAACATAAATAATATTAGATAATAGCAAATTGAAGTAGAAATAACAATAAACATAATATCAGTTGCTATATAAAGTAACGAGGTTTTGACAAGTCTGGCAATTATGTTCATGTTGTTTACAACACCTACCTACATTATTTATTGGCTCCTCCCCTTGTGATGGGATTCACTTCGCTTTATGCCTCTCTGATTTTTTATGTGCTATATGAGGTTGGATGTCAATATTAATCAACTCGTCCAGAATTATCCAACCTGATAGGTGGCCAACCGAAATAACTAACTTGCTATATGCACAAAATAAGCACTGAGACGTGCAATAGGCTAAACAAATACCCTAATGCTGTATTTTGATTTGTCTGTATACCATAATAGCATGGTCAAAAGGTAATTACAAAAACTCAAATTTTCAACAGTTACATATCTTTGCAATGATGTCTACTATTTCATTTTCACTTTTGTCCTTCACTACAAATATTATCGACTGGGTGAACTATCATTCAGTTGAATTTATAATTGTTCTTTTAAAATTTATGATCTTTCAAAGTTGTCAAAAAGGATGTCATACCTTTTATTACCTTTCATCTACAAAAAAGTCACTTTTGTATTAACTCTTGTATCCACTTAACCAAAGTAGTCGGATGAAAAGATTGTGCATCTTTTGCTACTGTATTAATGCTCTCTACAATATTAATGGTTATAATCGTACTTTGAATGCATGACTAATCACAGCCATTTCTCGAAATCAACGCCCTCCTTCAAATGCTTTACTGACTCTGGTTTCATCTCGTGCTTCTTATTAATTGCAGTAAAAAAATAAGCAGTTAGTAATCATTTTTTTTTTAATTTTCTATTGGTATCTTGTATTTTGTAACTAAATTTTCATTCAAGTTATAGATACAAACGCTATAATAAGCATTAGGAAACGCAGCTCAAATAACCTTCTCAATGTTAATATGTCAATCATACACAAATACTAGATACTTAATGTCACCAATGACTCTTCCCATTTGTCCATAAAATATGCCTCAGAAGCATCATTTTCAAAGTCAACAATCCCCCATGTCAATGAAAATGTTTAACTATTCCATTTTTATATACGGTCATAAATATTATATCCAGATATGTATCTTTAAAAAATATTTCATCAACTGTAATCTTTGATTAGATGGATGATTAAAAACCTCTTATGCATAGTTTCAGCGCTACAAAAATACTTAAAGTGATTTATGTCGTCAACTTTTAAATGAGTATTTATACTAGAGTCCTATTTTTCTAACACATAGTAATATATAAGAAGAAATCTAAATGAATCATCTATAATATTAACTATTAACTTGCATGCACACACGCTTCTTAACTAAGGGTGGTAAAATAGGTCACGATATTATTATTTGATACGAATTCAACATATTTTAAATGAACATGGGCAGAGGTAAATTCACACGATCAATAAACTAGTCGAATTTATGTTACCAATTTATTAATCGTGTCAAATATGTGTTTGAGCTATGCGATTCACAAATTCGTTTAAGATGTGTTATTGTTTAACATAATGTTTAACTAAACGAATTAATTCGCGATTCATTTAAAAATAAATTCACATTTATTCGTTTAAGTCTCGAATTTAATTATAAAATTAAATATATATATATATAATTAAAAATCCTAATTATTACTTTACTTCTACTTACTAAATTATTCTAATTAATAAATTTTATTTTTTAATTTTATTTTATAATAAATAAAGAAGAAAGAAAGATTGTGTTTTACAACCACCGAAGAGAAGGCCTGAGCCTCCTCTCCAAAGGTGGAAAGGGTTCATGGCGGCTACACTAGGATTTACTTAAGTTTGAGAGAAAAGTCAAAAAAGTCAAACTCATGACGTACGCTTCCTTGATTGAGGTGATTGAATTTGAGCCCCAAGCACAGGCAGTACTATATTGCTGCGTTGAGTTTGTATTCCTCAACTTTCTTTCATGGGTTTTACGGAGTAACCTTATTATGATCTAGAGGTAAAAGTTGTGTAAAAAGTAATCCAAAAAGTTAGATTATTTATACATTTATCAAAAATTTCAAATAAAAGAAATATTTCAATTAAATGGTCCCGTACTGCGATGCGGAGGACTTTTTGAAAAGGAAATTAGTGATGTCTAGCTAGTTTTTTTTTTTTTAGAGGGATTACATACATACATATATTAATTCACACACCACTTATGGGGGATTTGAACCCAGGTGGGGGATATGAGGCTTGGAGGAGTTAAGCCAACTTGGTTGAGCCCTCATGCTCAGTGATGTCCAGCTAGTTAGTTCTTGCATATCAATAACTCCTTATTTTTTATTCTTTTTAAATGAATAATAGCTTCTTCAATTTATTTATAATATAAAAAAGGGAAAAGAATTCCTTTTTAAGTGATACCAAAAAATCTTGACGGATCCGTTATATCTTGTTGGTAGTTGCCGCCCACAATATACTATCAGCAAGTCGTGAGATTTAGCTGCCGCCTCTTTTTGCTATAGAGACAGCAACTACTGTCTGTTGAAGGGATACTTTTTTGGAGACGATAAATTTTCTTCCGACCACTTGGGCAATTTAGGAATTATTTGGTGGTTGTTATTTATTAGGATTCGTTGATAGATTTTGGACATTGTTGTTGATACATATTATAATATTTATTGTGACAGTATGTGAGTCTCCTTTTTACGTGAGGTTTATGTTTTTTACTCCCTAATGTAAGGGTTATATTTCCCCCTTCTTCAAAAAGGTTTATTCTTCATCAGGATTAATTTTTCCTTTTTTTTGTAAGGGGTTAGGTAAGAGATTTGTCAATACGATAGTCATCATTAAGTTTTGTAATTCTTTGATCTTTTGATCAAGAGCTCTTATTGTTGTATCCTTAATGCTCATCTTTCAATGAATTAAGTAGTTTTTAAAAAAAATGATACCGAAAAATCACCTAAAAAGAACTTTTGACTATGAAGAGCAACTAGCTAAGATTATTATAAATTATTACACCTTTTAGACAATATTAAATATATATATAAGAAATAATTTAGTAAACTATGTAGTTTATTATATAGTAAACAATACTAATACGTGATATTGTTTAATAAATTTATAATTTTTATACAATTTATTATGTATTACAAAATCTTATTACATATCTAATAACTCATCATATAATAAACTATATATTTCACTAAATTATTTCTTTTTGTATATATACTTATGATAAAATAAAAAGAACAATAATGGTACTCAAATGGGGAAAAAAAGTACAACTAATCTGTTGACAAGTAACATCATCGTTATCAAGTTCTTTCATTTTTTAAAGAAAGGAAAAAAAAAGTGCTTGGACAACGCAAGATAATATATTTACTTTATTTTCAGCCCAAAACCTTATTTGTGGGTTTTAATTGGATTTAGTAAAAGAAGGCTTTTATTAATTTATTCAAAGTCTTTCAATTTATTATTTATTTAATCATATATAAGTATGTGACAACAATTATACCCTTATTTTCTTTGACAACTTATTTAAATTTAAAACTACTCTTTCTATGTATTCTCACTATTAGAAAATAACATTTTCGTGATAGTTATTATTTATCACAAACAAAATTTTGTAATAAATTTATTTTATCATCTAAAGACCCTTCACAAATCTATGATAGATTTTTTCTATCACAGATTGTGATGCTCCCAGTTTGTGATAGAACTATTCTATCACAAATTTGTGACTATAATTTAAATGTGTGATGTGTAAATGTCCACGTGACAGTTTATTGACATGTGGATGCCAATATGTCTTTTGACATGACATTTGATGTGGCATATAACATGGCAATAATATCATGATGACATCATATAATGATGTCATGCTGAATAAGCATATGGACATCATATGCCATGTCAACAGATAGTTGATGACATGGATCCTTACATGGCAAATGACGTGATGTATGACTTGGCACGTGATGTTATGATGAGGTCAGATTTGATGATGTTATAGCATAATATTTATCACAGTTTTGTGAAGGATGTGTGCAAAATTATCATATTTATTTAATTTCAATATATACGATTTTTTTTGCTTTTATATATATTTTATTATAATATTTATTTACACAATATTTATAATAATAATTTACCAATATTATGCTTCAACACATTTTTGTAACATTCATAAATAACCCACAGAAATATAAAACGTTTGTGTAATATAAAAAAAAAAGCAACAAATAATTTGAGAACTTTCATACTTCAGCAACATTTCTATCACATCCTAAAATAGTACATCTCTGTAGCACATTTTTCCTTCATACATTCATCATCAAATCATTAAAACATACATCCTTCAAACATTAACAATTGCCAACATAGAAACATATATACATCCTTTAAACATGAACAAATATATCCTTCAGCTGCAATAAGACAGTACAAATATTGAGAACAAATCCTTCAACAGCAAGACGTTCAAATATTGAACAACATCCATCAACATTCAACAATTGCCAACAAGTTTCATAAGCAGCAAAATGAAAATACAAACATTCAGCAACATGTATATACCAAATAAGTACCCCAAGTAGCAACTCTAAGAGGCAACATGCAATTTTTTAAAACTAAATACATTGCTTAATTTTTTAAATACATTTTTACAAATAAAATTATAATTGTATACAAAATTATTATAATTAAAATATATAAACCTACCATTATTTCAAAGCATAAAAGATACAAAAGACTTATATTCAACACGAACTTCATCTATCTCTTCTTTGGTGTACGTCTTCTTTCTTATGAACTTGTATAATATAAAGTCCAAGAGAAAATAAAGTTAAAAATTAAACATGCATAAATTTCAGTCATGCATTAATTGGTAAACAAAGTTAAAATAACTTACATTTTTTAAAAGTATTGTAAAATTGGTTATAATGTCTCTCATGTAGGCCATGACATATAGACCGCATTTTACACTTCTCGATTGAATAAGGGTCTATTAAGTAATTTAAAGGAATACAATTTTTTTAATAATTAGAGGAATCAAGTTTTTGAATAAGCAACATTTTTACTTTAACTTGAATCTAATTTGTTCGAAATCGCTTGCTATCGGGATGTGTTTGAGCAAAATGGATAGATATGCTACTACCATTTACAATAATATGAATACAAAAATTTATGATTTGAAAAAAAAAACAATAATATAACACCACGACTCACTTGTTTAAGATGGTGTGGAAGTCATGACAAATATGATTTCCTAAAGGATCCATATGGTAGACAGTTTTAATGGACACATTAATCACTGCAAGAACCCGATGGAAACTAAATCCATGAAAAATGTAAACAAATAATAAATAATAAATCACAATAAAACATAAGTTGCATTATCTAAAGAGGTCATACTTGGGATTATAGGGGACTAACCAAAGCTTATTGCAAGGTGTGCTCTTAAGGCGGTCAGCAATTGCACGTGATCACTTGTTGAAAATTACCCTAGCTGATGTCTTTTCAGCAAGGGAGACTACCACTGGATCAATGAAACCAAATCTCTTTGTCAAGTTTGACTCCTTCATCTTCTCATACAATGACCTTGGAAAATATCATAAATTAGTTATATTGGTAATTTATTTCAAATTTAGTAAGAATAAAATATTAATGAAAAATTATGATAATACTCACATTATATGCACCTGTATACATGTCACACTCAAAGGGTTAGGTACATGATGTACTTACAATCCTATTTTTGTAACCAACAGAAGATTTTATCCAAACATTTTCTCTTTATATTTGATTTGTTTTGCTTTAATGGAAAGATATTTATCAACAAAAGATTTAAAATTTCAGAGTTACAGACATCGAGCAATGTTATATTTTGCTTCTTGTCTGCTACTCCTCATAAAGACTTGTCCTAGGTTAGGAGTGTCATCTATTTTTATCCTTGGGGAATTGTCAAACTGTTGCACATAAACAAAGGTGTTTTTTTAAATATTAATAGTTAATGAAAACCAATTAATCAATAGTATAAGTTGGTAGCCAAGCGAGCATTAAAAATTGTTGCCCTGATTTGTGAAACCTGTCACATAACAATAATAATAATAATTTGTAGGGTTATATAAGTATTTTCTCAAATGTCATTTTATCACATAACAGTAAACATAATATAATTTTAACATGTTATTTTTCCAAATAACATTAATAATGATTTGTAGGGTGTTGTTATAAGTATTTTCTCAAATGTAGGTTCATATAAGCATTAATAGATAACATGTTTGATATAAACCTACCATGTTTACGAGAGGGGACAGCTTGTTGGGTGTCTTGTAAGAGGTCTTTTTAGGGGTCTTTTTGGGGGTTTTCTTCATAGTGTTTTCAGTGTTTTTCCAATCTTCTTCTTATTTTCATTGTCCTAAAGAAAATATGTTAGATTTACAACATATTTCAATAAAATTATTCCTACAATAACAGTACTGAAATTACTTACACTATCCATATTTAACTTCTTCGCCATAAAAAACCTATTAGAACTGTCACCCTCTGAATATTTTTTATTTTTTTATCTTCTCCTCTATATCATCTATTTTAGCATATACTAATGTTAATTTCTCGGTATATTTCAATCTTTCTAACTCCATCAATTAATCACCAACAAGTAAGTTGAAGAAAATATAAGTGGTGATGTACTTTCCCACCCCCTGAAAATGCCCATTACTAGGCTTCCGTCCTAAGGCGTTAGATAAAATGTCATTTTCCTCTTCAAAAGTGGTTGAACTATTCCTTACTACACTTTCAAGATCTTCCTGTAATAACAAACACACAAACATGTAAAAAATTGAATTTGTCTAACTTTGTCAGTGTGCTAAAATAATTGTTTAATATGTATAATATTACAATTTTCTATATTATTGGTAACACTTTCGATTTGTATGTTCTGTTATTTCTTCTTCTCACTCTCTTCCATGTGACAATCCGATCAATATGGGTCTCCGACAAACCAGTCTCCTACATCTAATAATAACAAAACGGTGTTTAAATAACAATAACAGCAACTGAAACATATGAAAGTTAAATAACGATAATAGTAGCTTACTATCTCTTCTATAAGCCCAACATATCCCTTTTGACCTAGGCTGTGATTATACTTGTTGGACTTTCTTTTCATTTGACAAGATTCCTTAACTTTCTAAAAAGAAATACATAACTACAAATATATCAATACATAATTTAAACTCTCATAATTATAAGGTAACAAACATATTACAACACTTATCAAAAATTCATTTGACAACTTTGATTTCACAAAGGCCTTCCAATGGTCTAGCTTTATCCACTTGTAATCAAGTGGTGGCTTTCTCAAAGCTTTTTTGTTATTGTGGTTTGGTAGGATGTAGTACACTGTCAAACGATAACTAAATGTTCGATAGGCCACCGCCATGGAATGTAAAATATGGATCTTACTACGCGAATCTACCTTAAATTGAGACTATCACAAATTTGTATATGTTAGTTTATTTAAATGACATATACATGACATTAAAAAAATTTAATATGCAAAATTTAGGTGATATAATGGAAGTTTACCTGCACCCACTTCCAAAGTGATTCCTTCAACTCGGATAGTACATTGCTCCAATCATTGTAGACAATGAGGATTTATTGTCTAAATATCAAGTTGATGGCTATGGTTAATACAATACCCTCTTCTCCTTTGGGCACCCCAAATCTATTGTATATTACCACAATTTTGGACTTGTCTTTAGTAGATCTAAGGTTGGTCTTCTTAGTTAAGCCCCGAATGTGTCTGCCACTAACTTCAATAGAATAATCAAATTTTGTATCGCTTTTACTCTCTCTGCTCTTACTTTTTGTCATCCTGCAAACAATGGATAAATTATTTAATCAAAATAGAGGAATAATTAATCAAAGTAAAGAATGTAATCTAAATATAAAGATCATAAATTTTAATAAACTAGAAGAGCAGCCACTGCCAGCACTAAAAGCTGCTAAGTAAAAGAACAACAGAATTTAGTTCTTGAACAAGTAAAAGAATAACAAATTCTTCTTCACTTTGAACATATCTAGAATTTCAATCTTTTTTTTTTGGTAATTTACATCATTTAACACTATGTTTGTTCATAAACAAAATAAATAAATAAAAAATTTCTGGTAATTTACAGTATTTAAACAAAATTAGAAACAAAACATTTTTATGATAAGAAAATGAAGCCTTCTAGCTAGTTCATTCACATCCTAAATAGCAACAAAATGAGACTAGACTATTAGTTTTTATGTTAAGCTTCTTCTAATAAGATAATCAATTTAACATGATCTAAATTATTAACTAGCAGAAAAAACCATAATCACACGATAAAAATATTTATAAAAGTGGTACTTACTTGGAATCCTAAACCCATTTTGTCCATTAACATGTGTTCATAATTAGTCCTTGTATATATTGGAGTGGTTTCATCTTCCACATTACAGTCTTCAGACTCCGTTGGTGGTTGATTCATTAACATTGCTTGGATATTTATATTATCCACATCATCTTGACTTGATTTGACTTCATTACCCCTTTTAGGCATCGTACAAACAATAAAAGCTTTGGGATTTGTTTGATTTACCATTTAAAAAACTTGTTTTGCTTGTAAGGCCAAAATAAATGAATTGGATCTATGACCTATACATCAAGATCAATAATTATAAATACATTTTTATCAATTTTCATACCATGTCCACTATCGACCTAACAACACATAAAACTGGGACCTTAAACATGTGGTAGTCTAAGTCCCAAATCTTATATATAATGCCATAATAGGACATCTCCCCAACAATTGGATATTTTTATCCTTAGGACTAATAATTTAGTTTGTCGTTGCCACCATACTAACATTACTGTTTTGTGTTACTCGATTTCCATCTCGCTATGATGTATGAAAGGTGTAACCATTTATCTCATAACCAGTATATCTTTTGACATTTGGGCTTAGTCCTCGTGCTAACCATTGTATGGCTTTTGGTATCGAATCATTATTTTCTAATTCATTTAGAACCTAAAATATATAACCCTTTAATAAGGACATCATGAATAATACAAAAAGGTTAACTTTAAATAATTCAAAGGCTATTCATGAACTTACTTCCTTTTCCAACCAATAGGCAAATATACGGTTATATTGGTCTTGCAACCATTTTTTATTGATTGATTGATGCAGATATTGGTTTTTAACCACCTAAAGTGCTTTTAAACAAGTGATATTTTTTTATTATGTTACATACATATAATAGAATAAGATAATGGTAATTGTATATTAGTTAATGTACAAACAACATATGAATACTTACTCAATATAAGGTTGAACGATTAATGTGTTCTTTAAAACATTTCGATGTGCCTAATCTACTAGATCACTATCAACTTTCACAATTTGGCCCCTAATTAAAGGTCATTCAATTAACATATTTTGTTTATTGCCAAACAAATCTCTAATTGCATTAACATCATACATGTATTCAACATAAAATTCCATTACTTCTTCAACAATATAACACTCAGCAATGCACCCTTTTAGTCGATTACGGTTGCACACATAACCTTTGAGAACTTTCATACATCCACCTTAAAATAAATCGGTTCGCATAATTTGACCTCATCGACAAAATGGACAATCAAGTGGACCATGATGTCAAAGAAATTCGGTGGAAAGTACTTCTTAAGTAAACATAATGTGATGATAAGTTCTCTTTGTAACTTATCTAAATTTTGGGTCTACCATTGGGTTACACAAAGCATTAAAGAAGAATGAGAACCTAGTTAGAGTAACTCTGATATGTTTCGGCAAAACATCCCTTATAGCTAGTGGTAAGACCTGTTGCATCAAAATATGACAATTATGCAACTTTAAACGTACCATCTTCGCATCATCAACAGATACTAGGTTCCAAAGTTAGAACAATATCTCGTAGGCACTTTTATTTCTACCAATGTCTTGTAAAACATCTTCTTCTCATTTTTACTCAATATGGTACATGTTGCTGATAAAATAGTCTGGTTCTTATGTTCAGAAGATACAACTCTTCTCTAATTTTTCAACTCCTTCAAATCCAATCTTGATTTGATACCATCTTTTTTCTTATTTGAAATATTTAGTAACATTCCATAGATGCTCTCACACACATTCTTCTCAATATGCATGACATCTAATTGATGACGAATTAATAAAAATCTCCAATACGGTAGGTTATAAAAATGGACTTCTTCTTCCAATATTCAATTTCCTCATTTTTTCTTTCTTTCACTTGTGTTTGCTTGTTCTTCCCCCCTTTAATTCTGAAAACTTTCTAACAACTTGAATATTTCTTCCTTGCTCAATGGAATAAGGGGAAATCCATATTCTGTTTCACCATTAAAGGTTTTTCTTTGTTCACGATATGAGTGATCAATTAGAAGAAAATGACGATGGCCCATATAATAAATTTTTTTACTATGCTTCAGCCTACATGCATAAGTACCCTCCCTGTAATATGGGCACGCAAAATAGCCCTTAACCAGACAAGTTTCCATATACGAGGAAGTCACTTATGGTCCATAAAAGTATAGCCATCAATGTAAAAATTTCTTTCTTACATGCATCAAAAGCTTCCACTCCCTCATCCTAAAGTGTTTTCAAGTCATCGATTAAGGGTGCCAAATACTCATTGATACATTACCAGGTTGTCATGGACTAGGAATCAACAACGATAATAACATGAATTTTCTTTTTATTAACAATTATTAGTGTGTTATATGGGTTGATACCCTCAGACAATAGAGCCATTCTTAGGTTTCTGCTATCAGATGCAAAATCAGGCCACTTGTCATCAACTAACTACCATACAGGGGAGTCAGCTAGATGATAAAGCATACAGTCACTTTTTCTTTTATTTGCATGCCAAGTCAAGTCTTTGGCAGTTTTAGGAGATTGAAAGAGACGCCTCAACCTTAAAATGATAGGGAAATACCATATAACTTTAGTAGGAAGTTTGTGTTTTTTTTTCATTACTATACCTTTCCCTTGTTTCTTCCACCTTGATTTTCCACGTGACAGACATTCAGAAAGGTTTTCAAACTTTTTTCTATATAGAATGCAATCATTTGGACATGCATCTATCTTTTGATAGTCAATACTTAAAGTATTCATAATCTTCTTTGCTTCATAAGTTGAAGAAAAAAGTACATTTTTTTCATGAAGAATATCTTAAAAACAACTTAACAACTTAGAAAAGCTCCTGTTTAACCACCCATGTTTCCCTTTTATGTTGTACAACTTCACCAACCTAGATAACTTGGTGTATTTAAAACAGTTTGGGTATAAGGGTTTATGAAGATGCTCTATTACTTCAGTAAAGGAATTTTCATCATTGTCACAATGCTTAAACACTACATGTACCATATCAACAATTTTATAGAACTCTTTGATTAACTTACTAATCATAAATTTTTTGGTACAATCTACAAAAGTTATCTTCTCTCCATGCCAATGCCATGTCTGATAACTTTCATTAATACCGTGCACAAACAAATGATTTCTAATTTCTCACACTATGTTCAATATTGCATTATGACATTTTCAATATGGGCATCTTATAAATTTAGAATTTTCAGTATGCGAAACTGCAAACTCAATGAAGTTTTCAACCCTGTCTTCCTATTCCTTACTCAATCTATCACATGACATCCAACATTTATCCATGTGAAGGATAAGGAATATATCGTGGAAAAAATATTTTATTTCTTGTAAGCATGTAATTAAAGACAGATAATGAGTATGTAAATAACTAAATAAATAATTAATAGAGTTGAGCAGTTGTAACTTCTATTTTCCATTTATACTCTATGACACAAAATGTAGTACTTTACCTTAAATTCCAAATGCTTTGCTAGGTAAATTACTTATAAGTTTGTCACGAAAATGATGTATGGGTTGTTAGGATTGTGCCTACGTGTCATCCCAGTTTTGTATAAATATTTGATATCTATACAGAGTATATTTTGTTATATCATTAATTACCTTTTAATAATATGGTTTAATGCTTATTACGCTACAGAGTCTATATTATCTAAAGGAGTTTAGATAGGGTCTAAAAGAGTTTAGACTGATGCTAAGAGTTAGCAGATATCCCAAGAGTTAGAACATTATCTGTAATATGACAAAGACCTCAGAATATGCTTATAATGATATAGTTGCAAGTGTTGCAATGGGTTGTTAAGATGTGTCATTATGCAAGCATGTTCTCAAATACATTGTTCCTAATTTATTTCTACTAATGCATGTCTATTAATAGATCCCTTAATTTATATAGATCAATTTATGTCTATATCTGTAGAGTACAGTTGGTCGTTCTTAGCTGACCAGGATCTTGGAGATTGTATAGGCATACGGGTATTTAGTTAGGACTGTGTACTAAACAGACTCATGAGGACCCCAATAAAAAACCTATGTTACCGTCAATGGAATGTCCTCTTAAGTTGAATAGTATACGTGGTCTTCTGGCCTAAATACCATGGTGGGCATGTGAGTGATCCATCATGCTTTGGTTGCACGTATGTCAGAGACCTTTCATAGTCTGACCGTTAGATGTCATTGGGTATGGTCTGATGCTCATAGTGTCCGCTATGTGCAGATATGAGATTCATCAGCTCTTATATGGTGTATATCTAGATGCTCCAAGATAGTATCTCATGAAAGTTTTATGGTCATAAGCAACTAACACGGAAATGTGTTTCCACAGGGGTAAACAATATGGCAAAGAGTTTGCTTATATTGTTCAATGAGATACTATTCTAGAGATAGGTTTATGGATTAGTACATGAGAATTTGACGGTGTTGATTTATGTCCCCATATATCTAAGATATATATGATGGAAAGACTATACGTATACGATATAACTCAACTTGTATGGTTCAACGCGTTGATTCGTAATATTCGTGACATGTGTGTGGGGCATTGTTCACAGACTTATGGAATAGTTTCATTTGACGAATCGGGCATGGACCTAGGGAGTCCCGCGATATAGACTGTACTCATTGTGCACTATGACAGCGTACTAAAGTAAATTATTTAATCCGATAATATCTAGTACTACCACGGGAATGCGTGCATATCCGTGTTTAAGCGTCAAATATAATAATTAGTCAATAATTATTATTCACTAATTGTATAATGACACGTGGTGCATTATGAACTCTTGGTTAAGTTTATCTATGTGTGAAATTTGGTGGGACTCGCTAAGGGGTATACTCGATAATTATTTATGAGAGGCAAAATGGTTATTTCACACAATAATTATTTAATTATTAAATAATAATAATATCTCTATTAAAATATATTATTTTATAATATTATATATTTTAATAATATAAAATATATAGTGCATGATAGTTGTCATGCATATTATATTTTAATATTATTTATTATTATTTTTACCCATAATGGCTAAATAATATTATTTAAATATATAATTTTTTTATAATCAAAATAGAGATATATATATGTTTAGATGTGGGAATTGAGTTGAGAGGAATGATAATTGTTATTTTTTTCCTTTCTATTTTCGTTTTGTTGCGCTTGAATAGTGAGAAGCAATTGGTTGCTTTTCTTTTCTTCACTGTCGAAGAGAAAGAGCAAGATTAGAAGAACCGGACATTTTGGGGTTAAGGATTAATCTCGTGTTGGATTAAAAAGCTGTTGTTTTAACTTGCTAAGCCTACTAAGTTGGTGACTAGAATGCCTATGAGTGAGACTTCAGGCGGACTATATACATATATATATACATGTAAAACGTTACACGTACTGGTAATTTCTCAACTTTACTTTTGATATATTAATTTGATTAATATATGTTTATATGTTTATTGTATGTTTTAAATTTTTCATTGCATTAAATATGTATGAGATATGTATTTTTGTAATAAACACAATTTCATATGCATACACCCTTGTATAATTGATCCCAAACATGGGTTACATATGGCATTCTGAATGGGAGCTTTTCTTGTCTAGATTTTTCCTTACTTATACAAAAGTGTGCTCGATTAAGCACATTTGGCATTTATATAAGCTAGTTATGAAATGGTTTAACCATAATTTATTAGAGTTCAATTATTCCAAATCATTTTGCTAGAAGCATATCAAAATTAGTTCTTGATAAAATATTTACTCAAATGAATATATTTGTTATTTATTATTTATTATTCCGACAAAGGAACTACAAGTTCATTCTAATTCATTTCCCAGGTCAATCTTCTCTAATTATACAAGTAGAAATGTCAGTCACTACTTATTTAAAGCTAAGTATTATGTTTACAAAGTTGAGGAAATTAGGAAATTTAGTGTTAGATTTAGAATTTGGAACTTGATACATTCTATGTTTAACTTGTTAGACCATGACTTTCTGTGTTGCTAGTTTTTAGGTTTTAAATCTCAAATTTAAGGTTTTAAGTATCAGGATGCTTTGCAATAGCTTATGAAATAGCCTTATATTTTTCAAGAACCAGTACATTCATTTAGTTCCTAATACTAAACAGGAAAATTTTTAATTTTCTATTTTCTTGGCATAATAAATGAATGTAACTAATTAATTTATAGCAATCTTATCAAAGAAATTAATTAAGAAATAGTACAAAGTTCAAAATCAAACATTGTTCATCATACATACTTAGGTACCATGGGGTTCTAATATTACTATATTTTCTAAACCTGTAACACTAAACAATTTCATTGATGAACCCAAAACCGAAAATAACCAGTCAATATAGTTGATAGAATCTAGTGTCAAACCTAAGCGTTGAACATATTTTCTTGTTATATACATGTGTTAGGATTTTATGCAAAATGTTTACTGCAAAAATACATAAAGAGCATCTCATTTCTTTTTTTCTTCTTATATATTTTTTGGAAAAAGTATATATAAATTCATTCATCACTGGAAACCAACACTACATCAATGACTATAGCCTAGAACACATATTTTCTCGTTATATGCATGTGTTAGGATTTTAAACCTTAATCTATGGGTTGTGTAGGCAAGTCAGCCAGACCAAAAAATATAAAGCCACTAGAAGAGTTAGACAACCCATAAAAAGTTACAATTTTTTTGTCCCAAAAATTACAAGATACACACACGCACTCGACCTGAAGTGTCGTTACACAGAGCACACCCAAAACACCCACTAATCCATCACATGGAAAACTTGCAAAAAAACAGCCATTGTAGGACCACACACACCCAGTAAACCAGACACACACAACAAACCCCACATGCCTAAAAAATACAAAATTGACATTAAGGCCCACATCCATAAATCGATGAAAATCATTCCCTCTATTTTAGTAGCAATGTAAGACTCACTTGCCCACAAAATACTAAAAAAACAAAATATCCATATTAAATAAAGAATAAACAATAAACTAACAAAAGACAAATAATATACAAATTACCATTCTAAAATTAAACACAAACAATCAAAAAGTAAATAACTTAGGATTTAAATAAAGTACCTTACAAATTGTGATAGTGCAGTTGAAATCTCCTTCCAATCTAAAAAATTTTGCAAACCAGTATTATGTTTTCACTTAATAGACCAAATTTACGGTGATAGTTTAAGGCAGAAAAAAGATGAAGAGAGAATTTACAGAGAAAGTGAGAAGATGAAAGAGATTAGGGCTTAAAATACTTTAAAAAAAAATTTATAATTGGGCTGCAAATACTTATTTTTAAATCAAACAAAGATAGCATCATTTTGGACTACAAAATTACATCAAAATGACATTGTTTCACGACGTCTTTAGCCCCAAAAAAGCAAAGGAACGACGATATTTGGTGTCTAAATAAAAATAAAAAATTGTCACATCAGCCTTATGCCACATCATATAAATCTACTTTACAGTTAAAAATGCCACATTAGCATAAAAAAAGCCCACATCAGATTTTTATAATTTTTTTTCAATTGATTTTTTGTTGATCTGCTACATCATATTTTTTATTTTTAAAAAAAGCAATATCAGCGTAAAATTAAGCCATGTCAGTCTCTTTTTCAATTAATTAATAATTTCTGCTTCGCCACATAAAATTAAGCCATATAACTGTCACGTTAGATTACTTTATTAAAAAAAAAACTACATCAGCAAAAAAATACCACATTAGTTTCCATTCTCTCTTTTTTAATAAATTAGTATTTTTTCACCTGCCGCGTTAGATTTTTTAGTTTTAAAAAAACAACATATTTATCACTAATATATTATAATTTAATTGTGATAGAATTTATCATAAAGTTCGAATATACCTATCACAAGGTAGTGATAGATTTATTTTCAATCACAAAGTTCTAATACAAATGATTTTCTGATAGAATTTATCAAAAATTTGTGATAAGGCCATATTTTTATCACAAAATTCCTATCATGAAATCACTGTATTTTTAGTAGTATCTTTTAAATCCAAAATTATTTATTTTATGTTAAAATAGAAAACTTTAATAAACTCAAACTATAAAATATAACAAGACACTCACATTACATGGATTAAAAGGTGGATTTAAAAGTTAATTTTATTGGGCGAAAATTAAAGTTTTGTTGATCACTTCATTCCATATTTAATTTGTTGAGCAAAACTCAAAATAGTATTAAGTGCTCGACAAAACTATTGAGCATCATCATACATGTATTTTTCTTAAGAATTTAACAATATGAAACTTTTAGAATCAGCCCTCGTAAATTACATTACATCAAAAGAATATTTTTCATCCATATAATATTGAAAAAAAAACTATAAAAACTTCATGAATATATTAAAACTTTCATATTAAAAACAAGTAATGTTTATGTGAAACAAAAAAAAAATAAAAGACTTAACGTAATTTAACTCAAATTTAGGTCTACTAATTGGTTTTAAATAACATTCAATCATAGTGATTGCTTTGTTTTACAGAGAGACTTTGTTAAGGATGGACATTTTTAGACCAAACCGAGCAAAGTCAGTTTGGTTAAATTTAGTTCTATTATTAGTGTTTATTTATGAAAACCTATTGGTGTTGGAACTGTGCCTTAAAAGTATGATCATTTGTATTTAAATATTATTGAAAATAAATAATAGAGATTACTCATTCAATTTTATGTTTATAATTTTGATTACTTTTATTCAAATATCATAAAATTTCTTGATTATTATATGTAACCTTAAATTTATTATATAATAATTATATACAAGATAATTAAGTTTAAGCATAATAATTTAAATAAGTCCGTAGTCTAAATGAAGACGAAAACTTCATTTGAAAGACTATAAGTGCGGTCTATTTATATATTGTATACAATGGTCTTATCCAAATTATTCTATATGGTGACATAAAAATGGAGGCGCTTTATATTATATTGATTATATATGACTGAACCACGATAAAATTAATTCTCTATTAATTTTTATTAGTAAAGACAATTTATTTTATTATAATATAATCATAAATGGATTAATCCTAATCTTGAGTGATTAATGAACTCTTATTCATTGAGTTATGTTTATTAATTTATAAGGAAAAGATTATAAAAAACTTTCAGTCAATTACAAAGTATTTTATAAATATAACCAAATGGATAATTGTGAACATTTCTCACAGATATAGTATCTACTCAGAAGTTAGATAAGTTATTCACTTGATAATTGATTATAATCTTAAATATAATGAGCGCTCAGTTTTCTTTAAAAGTTAAAAAAATAATAAATATATGAATTTGAAAAATTAATGTTTAAAAGATGATCAATGTGGATCAAGGATAAAAATGTAATTGGAGAAGTTAACGGACATTCGATCTAGCTCTAATTATGAACACTTGTGGATGATTAATCTATATGAAATGATTATTAAATGGATAAAGATAATTTTATACTTTATAATTTATCTACAAAATTAAGAGTTCAACTTTTTATATTTTTAGTAGAGTAATATAAAATTAATAAATAAAATCATATTTATTTAGAGTTTAATCAAATAATTTTATTTATTAAAGCTTAATTTTATAAATCGTATCAGCTCCCCATTCTGACTCTTTAAATACTAAAATGGACTATTGAATTAATTAATAGATTTAAAATATTAATTGGTCAAAGTTTGATTTGATTAAACTTATTAGAACTAATTAATTAATTTTATTAGCCTATGTTTAATTTGATTAAACTTATTTAGTGGCTCCCTTTGCAAAGCTAGGCGTGGCCTTAGGGCACGCCTAAGCTTGTTGATAGGCCAGTGTAGCATTGAGCCACACCACCTGTGCTGCATAGCAGCATAGCTACAGCTTAGGCCTAAAATGTGTTCAACAGTCACTTTTTTAAATAGTGGCTGGTGTAGTTTTTTGGGCCTGCCCTTAGCAAACCCAACAAAGCCCAATAGATTAAAAAATTAATTATATGATATACAATTTTTTTTAGAGAAATAATAAAATATAATTATATGAGATATAAATGTATTTTATTAGAAGATCATACACTACTCAAAGAAAATAAGTCACAAGAAATTTAAGAATATCTTTTAATTTTTTTATTTTATTTTCTTTTCTTAGAAATCTAAAAAACCCTGTCAATACTAATATTTTATATTTTATTTCATATGATAATGTACATTATAAAATATGTTTATGCATTATAACATGCCATTTAGATCTAAGTTGTGCTTACTCAATGCATTACAATATTCCATGAATACATATGTCATCATTTTATTTCTTTACTAAAATAGTTTTCGTTTAGATTTAATAAAATTAACACATTATATACCAATTAGTTATTAGATTTAATTAAAATAATTTTAATTTATCTAATAAGGAATTATTTTTTAATTAGATTAAAATTAATTAATTTCATAATTTATATAAATAATGTGAATTAGATTTAATTAGTTGAATCCAGTAATTCACATTGAACTACTAGGCATATTATAATAAATAGTTTATTAAAATTATAAGTCTTAGTTTCTCATAATAAATTAAATTTTTAACCAAAAAATCTAGCAATTTAATTTAATTGTTAGTAGAATTAGATTCTAAAAACACTTAAAATAAAACCTAGTGAACAATAATTGACTAGCAACAATAATTTTTATTGGAATTATAAAATATGAGATATTTTATAAAACAAAATCCTTCAACATGAAATAGTAAGTGCGAGATGGTTAAATGATAATTTAACCAATGATCTGCATTGTTAGCTTAACAACATGAGATTTAAGGAACACCTTGTAACAACATTGCTTTCGTTCTCCCTATAGAGGTTGTTTGATTGAATCAATATCAAGATTAACTTCCAAGAGATAAGATTCATGGATGTATTTTTATATTAACCTACCCTATGGCAGCAACTTTAGAGTTAAGTCTAAGGAATCCAAAATAATATGTCACACTTCATAAATATAATTATATAGATAATTATATTTATACCAAAATAAATTGTAATTGATTAATGTAGAAGTTATTTGATAACTTAAAAATATTAATTAATTGATATTGTCTCAGTTTAATTTGAAATTGATTTAACCTACCCGACGGTGACATATCAATTTTGGTAAATTAGATTATCGTGGTATAGAATTTTTCTAAGATTTTTACCTTTATTCTTTTGCATCACGCATCATGTTTTAAGTGTTATACTATAATTGTGATTATATTTAAGCATGAATGATTCAGTTCCTTTATTTATTATTTTCAATAAAATGACAAATCCATTCATCACAATATTATCCAATGATAAATTAACCGGTGAAAATTACATGAAATGAAAAAGTACAAGGAACAACATACTCAGCTATAAGAACCAAAAGTTTGTCTTCACTGATCGCTGCCTCCAAGGCCTGCTCTTAATGCTTCATAAGAAGTTAAAAAGTAATATGATCATTGACTAAATGTCGACAAAAAAGCCCATTTGTTAGCAAACATGTTTGAAGTACTTAGGAATAAACATGGAAAGATGTAATATTCAAACGACCTGTGGGATTCACTTTAGGCAATGTTTGGCTAGCCTTTTGAGAAATCTCAGCATGATGCAGTGGAAGCCATTATTAATGCTAGGATGAAGAGTGGAACCTCAGTTTGTGAACATGTACTTAAAATGATTGCTCATTTTAATGAAGCTGAGATTCATAAGGCAGACATAGATGAGTGTACATAGGTAGCGATGATATTGAAAACCTTATCTCTGAGTTTCTTTTCATTTACGAGCAATTATTTCATGAAGAAACTTATGTTTAACATGACTCAGTTGCTCAATAAGCTCCAAACCTTTGAATCCATCAATCTTGGAAAACAAAGAGAGGCAAATGTTGCCAAGAATGAGCCTTCCTCTTCCAAGAACAAAAAGAGGAATAATTGAGGAAGTGGCTCATCAAAACGTAAACCTATAAAGAAGAACAAAAGCAACAAGGCCAAGATAAAAGGAAAATGTTTCCATTGTCATTGTCAATAGAGATTACTGCTTTAGGGCAAGTGGGATATTGTTGGAAGTGTGCCTTAAAAGTATGATCATTTGTATTTAAATATTTCTAAAAATAAATAATAGAGATTACTCATTCAATTTTATGTTTATAATTTTGATTACTTTTATTCAAATATCATGAAATTCCTTGATTATTATATGTAACCTTAAATTTATTATATAATAGTTATATACAAGAGAATTAAGTTTAAGCATAATAACTATAAGTGCGGTCCATTTGTATATTATATACAATGGTCTTATCCGAATTATTCTATATGGTGACATAAAAATAAAGGCGCTTTGTATTATGTTGATTATATATGATTGAACCACAATAAAATTAATTCTCTGTTAATTTTTATTAGTAAAGAGAATTTATTTTATCACAATATAATCATATATGGATTAATCTTAATCTTGAGTGATTGATGAACTCCTAGTCATTGAGTTATGTTTATTAATTTACAAGAGAAAGACAAAAGATTTTCAATCAATGACTAAGTATTTTATAAATATAACAAAATTGATGGTTAAGAACATTTTTCACTGATATGGAATCCACTTCTTCTAAGAATACGTTAGATAAGTTGTTCCCTTGATAATTGATTATGGTCTTGAAGATAATAAATGCTCAGTTTTCTTTAAGAATTAAATAAAATTATAAATTAGTAAATTTTATAAATTAAATGTTTAAAAGATGATCAATGTGGATCAAGGATAAAAATGTAATTAGACAGATTAACGGACACTCAACTTAACTCTAATTATGAACACTTGTGCATGATTGATTTATATGAAATGATTATTAAATGGATAAGGATAATTTTCTATTTTATAATTTATCTGTAAAATTAAGAGTTCAATATTATATTTTTAGTAGAGTAATATAAAATTAATAAATAAAATCATATTGATTATAAAATTTAATCAAATAATTTAATTTATTGAAGCTTCATTTTGTAGAGCCATAAAGTCCCCATACTAGCTCCATAAATACTAAAAAGAACTATTGAATTAATTGTTAGATCTAAAATATTAATTGGCCAAAGTTTAATTTGATTAAACTTATTAAGACCAATTAATTAATTTTATTGACCCTTTTTAATTTGATTAAACGTGTTGGTTTCAATCAATTGTTGGCCCAATCTTGTAGAATTAAATAAATAATTAGATTATTTATTTAAATTACAATAATTAGATTATTAATTAAATTAGATAATTTGGATAATATGAATTATCTAAATTATTTAATTAAAGATAATATTATAAATTATATTTATCATTTTAATTATCTAAATTAAAATAATATAAAGATATTATTTTATCCAAATCCTGTTAGGTTTAAGAGTTTAGATAAAATAAGAATTCTTACACTATAAAAAAAAAATTTATAACCACTTTTACGTATTCTTCCTTATGTGCTTCATTTTGGCTAAATTTTTCTAGAGAGAAAAAATTAAAGAACACAAAAATTAGATCTTTCATAATAAATCAACACGTCTATCAGAGTAGTCTATTAGTAGGAGATACAACATGAAAATTTTGTTGATATTGACAAAAAAATATCCGTGAAAATTTGTAATTGAGGTATTTTTCTTATACCCTTTATTGTTAAATTAAAATAGACATAACAATATTTTAAAATCGTTCCTGTAATTGGTTCTGTTATGTTCTAAAAAAAGTCAAAACAAATAAAAAATTTGACAAAAATTAAAAATCCAACTAAATTGGATTGGTTTGGTGTATAAAAGTCATCTTTAATTACTTTGATTCAGGTTTGGCTCCAAACTAACTGACCTTGTATCAATATTGTCTACCTTTAGATTTTTTTTTATGAATGTTTTATTGTGTACAAATAAATGTATTAAAAATAATTGTTGAATGGGATGAGGTATAATTGCCCCGCAACTCTATATTTGACTAAATAAATAATAAATTGGAGAATTTAGCTTAAATAATTATAAAAAAAACCTCAATTATATTTATATATACACATTTTAAATTGAATTTCAGATTTCAAATAATGTAACATATGATGTGTCATTTATTAAGTGGATAATGAGGTAGTATAATAAATTATTTTGAAGATCGTGAAACCTACCGTCTATTTTATGAATGACACATCCCATATTATATCATTTAAAATTAAAATTTTGATATATAATTTAGAATGTGTGATGTAAGAGCCTAAATTTCAGCCTGTGGAGGGCTTAACCCTAATTAGTATAAAAAAGAGAGGGATATTGAGAAGTCTGAGTTTCTTGGGTATTCTTTCACCAAGGGTTAAGTTGGAGGTCATTTTGGTGATGGAGAGTCCAAAGCTGAGTTAAGAGCGAGCTAAACATCAAACTGGAGTTAGGAGAGTTAAGAGAACTTGAGGAGACTTGAGAAGCATAGAAAACAGGGGTTAATGATTGGTGCTAGCGTGGAGGCTGATGATGGCCATCCGACGTTTAAGTCAGATGGCTTGTTATGTGGTAGAGTTCTTTAAGGTTTATATTCCTTAGAGAATGAAAAAAAAAACTATAAAGAAGGTAAAGAGTTTTCCTTTACCAGAGGGAGAGTTCAAAATTTGAATTATTTAAAAGTCTCTTACCAGCTTTTACTTTTGGTGACAACTTGAGCTTGGAGGGTACTAACCTAGAGATTTCGCCTCAAAGGTAATGCATGATGAACTACTATTAAAAAATAGTCCTTATCATGATGGGTATTTTGGAGAACTTACTTCAAATGGGTAGGAAGGTCATTAAACCTCCCATGATGCTTAGAGTACTAGGAATGTTTGTGATTTACTACTTTCTAGAGCTGTCAGGTCGAGTTGGAGAAACTTGGGAGCTCAATAGGTTTTCTAACTTTATCTCCATGTACTCAGTGGATTTTATGCCGAGCTGCCCAACTACTTCAGACATCTTTTGACATCTGTGTCATCAAGAAATAAAGTTTTGTGCTTGCTAACATAGTGCTTGTTTATTAACTCATAAAGGATTCTCTTATCTAACCTTATCTTTAAGTCTAATAGCTTGGATGATATGGCGTCTATGTGCTCTTTTAGTAGGCTATGCTAAGGACATGGCGGGATATGAGTTGTGCTGATGTGTACACCTGTTAGTAATCCCATAATGACATAGCAGATGCTTATGCTTTGATGACATGTCCTCTAACAGCGGTAATAAGTAGTGACACATATTTTAACATGGGCCCCATTAGACGATCTTTTTGGGCTAACGTTATGGAGGTCTAAGTGTTTGGGCCTGAGCTCAGTACTACTGAGGTAGCTTATTTTGGGTTGGGTTACTTAGGAAGTGGTTTAGGCCTAAATTCTGGATTGGACTAAGTGTCACCAACTTTTACCCCTCAACATTAACCTTTAAAGTTCTTGGTGTTAAGGTAAAGAGGCAGTAGAAACTAACTTTTTTAGATGACACATGACATATCTTTGTTGGCAATACTTTTTTTTTCTTTCTTCTCTTTTTTTAAACTGCTTTTATACTACTATGTAAGATTGAGAAGCTACTGACTATGCTCATTTTTATTTTTCTTGTGTTTGTTATGTCCTCAATATGTTACTGGCCTAAGGATTTAAAGTTGGTTCCTCTTACTTATGAATAATCTGCTTTTACTATTAAGATATTTGTTAATTTTACTATTAATGAATCTGATATATTAGATGAAGTCCATCTGAATGATGCTGAGCTGATTGGCTCAATACCCCTTAAGGCTTCTAAGATGGATGAGCAATCTCTTCTACTTTATCATTAGTGTTCTGAGATTTGTGTGGCAATGCCTGTCTTGTGGTTGAGCTATTGTAGCGATGTTACTGACATTCTTTCTCAACTCTTATAAGTGTCACTCTTGCTCCTTTCTTAGCTGCTAGTCTTAAATCTGTTAAGAAGCTGGCAGGTAATGATTGGATGAAAGATTTGATGAAAGAACTTACCAGTCCTCCTCAACCTTACAGCTCTAGTGCTCTTGTTTGGGCTATACTAAGTCTACTAGTGTTAATCCCTTAGGGACAAAAAAAAGAAGGTGATTGAGTCCAGCCAAATATCTGTGAGCCCTTTGCACTCTGGTAACTTGGGTCTTCAGTTCCAAAAAAAGTAGGGTACCTGCTGCCCTATATGTAGTATGCCATAAAAGCTCTACCCTTCGAGCTAACTAGGTCAATCTCGCGGCAAGATCCTCTGAGTATCGTATCTAAAGTCACAAACAAGGCTCATAAAGTATATCATATCATCCCTCCTTATTAAGTTATGGATATTATCTTGTGGTGCCTTAACTTCATATGGCTTGATGTTTATATACATTGCCTTTATTTTAAATGAGTATTAATGAAGCATTAAAGAAGGCTGCGACCTACAAGGACTGCGAAGTAGGAGTGGGTACCAATTTGATTAATCGACAAACTGAATCGAACATAAATATTTAATTTAGTGCATTAAGTCCCTAATTACTCTGAAGTAGGGTCTTTCTCAAGTATCATGTAATAAACCTAAATCTAGTGAGGATAACTACCATCACTTGACTTAGTAGCCTCGGAAATTATCCATAGGTGCTGCTAAAAAGGCTTTAATAACTTTACTTATCGAAAATAAGGTATTGAGGAGGGAAGCGCAGTGCATGGAGATAAAAATAATATCAAGTACTCGTACCGTTGAAGCTTAGCGTGCTTCTATTGTGCTTCGAGTCTCCTTGATCACTTTCTCCGTAAACGGTTGATGGGCTTCTTACTTTGATTCGTAACTCAATAATGCTGAGGGGAATTCTATTTCAAATTAAGCTCTATTCTAAATTCTTCACCCTTAGACACAGCTAGTAGGGTATAAGGAGACTGCATACCTTTCTTTGCATATAGCACAGGCAAAGGGTATGAGGAGAAAAGTATAACATATCTTTATATGGCGACATGTGAAGAACTATTTATTTTTATTTTTATGGGTATAGCTCAATTTGTTGTAATTTGGGCCCAATTGAGCTGGTTTCTTCGTCCACATAGTGAGCATTCCTCATACACAAGATGCTCAAGGTCTCAATGTAATCCAGCTGAGGGGATTTTTACTGCCCTTTAGCATAGGCATGATCCCTAAGATTTTGTTATCAACATACACATTAAAAATGGGTAGAGATAACACTTTCCTTGAGCGATCTTCCATTTACTCTTAAATTAGGATCCAAACCATTCTTGCTCTCTTTCACAATATAAGAGCAGGGCGACTCAATGACATAAAAGACACATAATGGCCTAGCAATCATTAAAGATAAAAGAACATACTTAGAGAATATCTTTTCATTTCATTAGCGAACATCAAAAGCATAACTAGTAAACAGATCCCTTACTCTGTTCATTAAGACTTCTTGAAATTGACACAAATAACTAAATTTATTGGAGGCGTATCTGAACTTTGAGCAAGAGTAGAAGATAATAATTGGTAAAAGCTTAAAAAAATAATTGAGTAAAGAATATAAGTGCCTACCACTCACTAGTAGTACTTGCGAAGTTGAGTTGTATTCTATGGATGCTTCACTTGCTTGCTATTTAGGTGAGTCAACTTGTAGGTTTTCGACCTAATCATCTTATCTATAGGATAGAAACTTTCTTAGTTAGGGCCGAAGACCTCATCTGATGGTTTCTTAATGTTTAGGTTCACACGACGAAGGACTAGGTCACATTCCTTAAATTGTCTTGACCTGATCTTATTTTCATACAACTTAGTTATCTACTGTAGGTAAGTTACCACTTTAATGGCTACTAAGTCCTGCACTTCTTCCTAGAGATCTATATTAGTTGTGACTAAGCTAACGTTCACAGTCTCATCAAAGTTAACATCCTTATTGTAAGTTCTCCGAGCTTAACTAATATGACTACCTCAAATTTGATAGATAGAGCAAAAATGGTCTTTCCAATGGCAATGTTAGGTGTGGTCCTGTAAGCCCACAACATGCTGGACAACTCATCTACCCAAATCCATTTGCTGCTTTTGAGCTTTTTCTTTAAGATTGTCTTGATGATTTTATTCACAGCCTCTACTTGCCTATTGGACTAAGGGTGAGCTGGTGAAGTAAACTGGCTGGTGAACTTTAAATTGTTGCAAAATTTTCTAAACCTTTCGTTGTCAAACTGAGTCTAGTTGCCTATCATTATTGCGCAATGTTGACCAAAGTGACAAATTATAGTTCATCATATAAACTAAATAGTCTTCCTATTAATGATTGAGGTCAATAACTTAGCCTCTACCTACTTATTTGCATAATTCACTATTAAAATAGCTTACTTAGCTCTTCCCTTTCTAACTGGAAAAAAGCCGATGAGGTCTATATCTCAAATGGAGAAAAGCCAATGGAAGCTCAGTATTGTGAGATTCTCAGGAGATTGCCTCGATATCTTTACGAACCTCTGGCATTTGTCACACTTCTTGATCAGGTCATTCACGTCCTGCTTCATTTTAAGTTAGGAGTATTCTTGCCTCAATTCTTTATAGGCTAGGGCTATTCGTCCTCTTTGGTTTTGGTACATCTCTTTGTATATCTCCTAGAGTACGTATTGTCCCTCTTAAGGGTGAAGGCGCCTTATATAGTTTAAAAAAGCTCATCTCTTGTAAAGTATCTCATCAATTAGGCAATATCTAATTGCTTGGTACCTTAGCTTCTTGGCTTAAGCTCTACCTTCAGTGGTGATTCTGTTAGGTATTAAACAATTGAATCCATTCAACAAGGCTCATAGTTAACTAAGCAAATTGTTATGGGCTCCTCGACGTGAACATTGGACTCGGGTACGATCTCTACTAGTACATTCTTGGGTAGCTTCATAATGTTTGTGGAAGCTGGTTTGGCTAGTAAGTTAGCTCTATAGTTGTCTTCCTTTAGGACATGCTCAAAACAAATCTCTTCGAATGTGTTTATCAGCTCTTGAGCTTTCTTTAGGTAGGCTTGCATATTCACTTCTTTGCCCTGGTACTCGTTGGTGATCTAGCTGACTACAAACTGTGAGTCACTTTTGACTACCAATTATCGAGCTCCATAAGTCTTGGCCATCCTCATGCCGCTATCATGGACTCGTACTTATCCTCATTGTTGGATGCCTTAAAGCCAAACTTCAGGTCCTAACTCATTTTTACTCCCTCAAGGATGACTATGATGATCGTATCTTTGTATCATTAGGCATTGGAAAGTTCATTTGCATGCACGATCTAAGGAGTCATTGTATATTTTCTCACTGAGCTTACGCTCCTTATTTCTTTCCTTCTTTGAGTTCGAAGTGAGCTCAGCCACAAAGTTTGCGATGACTTATACCTTGATAGAAGGGCACAGCTTATAGGTGATACTAAAGGCACGTAACCCCTATGACCACTTCATCAGTCGTCTTGATATGTCAATCTTTCTGAAGAATTTGTTTGAGTGGTAAATTGGTCAGCATCGCTATAGTATAAGCTTAGAAGTAGGGGTATAACTTCTCACCACTACTACTAGAGCTAGCATGTATTTCTCAGTAGGTTGATATCTCTTCTCAGTATTGATCAAGGCTGCTGATGTAGTAGACTGACCTCTAGACTCCATTACCTTCCTTCCTTACTAATGTCATGTTAGTAGTAGTCTCCAACACAACTAAGTATAGGAGAAGTATGTCACCATGTCATGGGCTAACGAGTAGGAAAGGCTTCTCCAGATATTGCTTCATCTTCTTGAAGGTCTATCCATACTTAAGAATCCAGACCATGTTCTTCCCAGCCTTTATGACTTTAAGAAAAGGTTGGCAGCCATAAGTATCTTTGGAGATAACCTACTGAAGGAGGCTTGTTGTCCTGCTAAGCTCTACATGTCCTTAACTACCTTGGGGGTCATCATTTTTTTTATAGCTCTGATTTTTTTTTTTGGATTAGCTTCAATCCCTCTTTGTTGCACAATGAACCCAAACACATTTGCCCTTAGCCACATCAAAGGCGTAATTATCTGGATTCAGCTTCGTGTTTGCTTCCTTAACACCTTAAATATCCTCTACAAGTCTAATAATGTCATCATTATAGATCTCGAAGGTTCTCATGTTGTGTATTTTTGTATGTATATACTTTAAATGCAAGTGCACTTTATCGCAACAACTAATATATGATGAGAGAGTATCGTTTCCACGAGAAATTATATTACTACTTGCTAAGTACTAAAATTGTATCCTCATACTCTTATTCAAACGAATGATAATTCAAGATTTTGATATCTAAACTAACTAAACAAAAAGATTAATTACAGGAATTAAGCAAAGATAACAAAAGTAACAACACTAATACTCAAATGCCTAGGATTACAATTAATCCTTCAATACCTTACTTGAATTCAGTTACTCCCCTTAAAACTATCAATATGAATTGTTAACTACAAACTCTAATATCCTTACAAGCTTCCTCTGATGGTCAAGTAAGTATATCTCATTTAATCAATTGCCAACATTTCTATGATAATCAAATTGAAATATGATTCCTTAAGTTCAAGTTCTCTAAATTGTCATATATGTCATATGAGTATATCCCTATCTCATATGAAAATCAAAACTACTTACAATAATCATACATCAATTCATCCATGATCAACACAAAATTTCCTTTTCTAAGTTCATTAAAGTTCCCAAATCATTCTAATTCATTGCCATTTAATTAGAAGCATTAAGTGTAGTAACCAGTATCCACGACTGGTAAGAATAAGTATTTATAAATGTATAAATATACGTATTTTATTTGTATGTTGGTGATACTTTATTTATATATTGTTATTAGTAGTGTTTGTATAGGTTAAGGTGATACTATTAGCATTGGGTTTAATTGCAAGACTTTAGATTTATTTTAGGGACCAAATTGTAATACTTTGAAAGTTTTAGGGGTAAATTCGTAAATACCAAAAATTAGCCACTTAGTATAAAAATACACTTTTAAAACCCTAATTCTCTTATTTTGGTCGAGCTACCTCTTTTAGAGAGAGAGAGAAGAGAGAAAAGAGGGGAGAGAAAGAGAAGAAGGAGAAGAAAAAGAAGAAGAAATTGGAATTTTGGATTTTAAGAGGTATATCACAACTATTTCTCAATTTATTGGTGTTAATTATGTTAATTTCTTTAAGTTTTGATTTCTGAAAATATATATAATTGAGGATTTGATGTGTATTTCGTATGATATTTTGAGAATTGATGATGATCTATAAGATAGTTTGATAAATCATGATGGATTGTAGAATTTTTGCTTGATAGTCTCTTAATCCAAGAATTTTATAAATTGTTGTGATTCGATTCTGGTTTTGAGTTTTGAGTATATGGAATTAGACATGTTTAGGATCATCTGAGACTTTGAATTGATTCAAAATTCCAGAAATTGAATTTTTTGTGAATTTACCAAAATAACCTTGAAATTCTGGAAATTTCCTATATGAACAGTATAATACAGTGACGAACAATGTTTGTCCTACTGAATGATCTTCAAAAATTACGAATTTGTGGAATATGATAAGTTTATATGTCTAATATGATATACTCGGAATTGAGAATTTAGATCAATGTGGTTGAAGTGTTATGAATTTCTAAAGTGTATCAGCTCATTGCAATATTTGATTAACAGATTTTTAAATTTATAGAATAAAATAGTTTTAAAATACTTTTGGCAGTGATTTGGAAGTAAAATATTTATCATGGATTGAGATATGTGTTAAGAGTAATTATGTGATATTTTTATAATTTTTGAGTTAGTATATGATTTTATAAAATTGGGAGATTGAATACTGTTCAGTAAGTATCTTGATCCTGTCAGGTTTGTAGTTTAGATTCGATGGTGTGTATGGAATGGATTGTGTAGGAAATTTGATATAATATTTATATATAAGAAGGATATATGAGTCAAGAATGGTATATTCTGATTTTGGAGTAATTGGACATCATTTGATGTATTAGAAAATTTTGTTAAGTGTAAGTGGTCAGAATGACAGGTTTTGAGAAACCAAATATTTAGACCAATTTGATGTGATAAATGCATTGTGTATAATTTTGTAAGCTATTTAAAGTATTTTTTGTGAATTGTGAGGCTTATGAAAGGATTAATCTCCATTGATAGGTTAAGGAGATTTAAGCCTTGTAGCTGAAAGTGTTAAGAGGTAAGTATACTAGACTTTTTACTGAAATCACAATAAACATAGTAATTGCTTTGTATGATTTTGCAAATGGGGTTAAGAATATATTTATGTTATGTCAAAGTATATTTTGATATGAAATGTGAATATATGTTTCTGAATGTGAGCATTAACATTGAGCATGGACATACATGTGTTTTTTGTAAGTGAGCTTTCAAAATAAGATGTGTTTAATAAAGAAAGCTTTTGAAGTGTAATATGTCCATGAGAAATATTTTGTATTTTGAGGGTACTTGAACTCACTGTTAACTTAGTAGGCATTTTATGTGATTTGTGGAGCCTTTATGTGTGGCCTTTCCTTTGGGATGGGTATATGTTATGTGTTCCGTATGTAGGGAGGATCCTATTGGTACCTAAAGGAAGAGTGAGTCATCGCATTCGTGTGGTGGCGTATTGGTGCATGTGAGAGGACTCACCGATGATCAGGGTGAGGGTTTGGCTTTTACCTTCGGGCATAAGCATTATATATGTGTTATTCAAGACCTCACTTGTACTATTCCTCTCATACGGTATGTCACCTACGAGTGACATTTGGGTCATTATGTGATATGTGATATGTAAGTCCTACTAAGTAGTAGTTGAGTGATGGTATTCCTATTATGTGTTTTGAAAGAATGTGTAAGCGCTTACATGATATGTGATTTGATAAGATTATGATTTTGAATGATCACAACATATCATACATATGCATTGTGTACATATATGTATTTGTATTTGATATATGAAAAACTAGTATGCTTACTGAGTTTTATACTCATTATAGTTTATGGTGATTTCAGGTAAATAAGGTACATGTGTGCTTAGCGGATTTGGCAAGGCTTCTGCTGTTCTTTGGGTTCCCTAAGTTGTTAGGTTGCTAAATGTTTCATTTGGGGACACGTGTGATAAGATATTTGATTTGTCCCTAGTGAATAAATACCTATGTATTAATTTATTGTGTGTGGTTGGACTTAGTTTAAGTTTCACCAAGTGTAGTAATGGATTGATTTTAAGTAAGAATTTACAATGAATATATTCTGGGCTTCCGGTAACAAAGTTACTACTGGTGACGTAGTAGAGTGTTAATCTCTGAGAAAACTCTGCGTATCTCCAGTTTACTAATTGTCCCAGTCATAATTCAATTGCTATAATTCTGAAAGAAATTAAAATGAATGTTTAAGTATTATTGAATGAATGTAAGTGATGTCGTGTGTCAGATCTTTTGGGTCTGGGGCGTGACATTAAGCATATAACAAATTGAACAATTTAATACCAACACGATGAATAAAGAAAAATAATCAATCCAAGTTACATATTGAGTTCATATTGTAATCCTAGCAATAAACTTAGTTCATAATTGTAAACATAATTATAGAGTATCTAACAACATCATTATATATATTAGAATCAACAACAAGTACGAAATTAGAGAGAATAGAAAATTTTCCCTAATGCAATAGTGATGTTCTTTCTCCAATATGCAGAATTCATTTTTCTTCTTGTTGATTCTTACTTTCAAGTCTAAATGATGTGTTTAATTTTGCATTCTCTGCTACCCAACACGTTTTTGGCTCAATAGTGAATATTTATATAGGCTTAGTGTTATAAAAATATGATAACATTACCCTTAAAAAAGTGTCTAACATCCAGTGCCATGACATTGGAATTTAATGTCACAGCACTAGAGCTACTAATTTCAATGCCACGGCTAATGCCTTAACACTACACTGTAGCAAATAAATAGTAACCCTTGTGTATTGTTCATATTAATGTAGCAATATCACTATTTATGGCATTATTCATACAATGTTCACATTTTAAGCATTTTAGCCCCCTATCGAATTCTCATCTCAAATAACTTTGTTTGCATCTGATATTTGAAATTTTTGCACCAATAGCCTTTAAACCTATAAAATAACATGAATTTGCAACTTCTCCATGAAGGACTTTGGAGAGGCTTCTTATATACTGGGTATAAATCTTTATAAAGATAGAGCTAGGAAGCTGATAGAACTCTCCTAATAATTATACATCGATAATGTCTTAGAAAGGTACAATTTTACTAACTATATAATAGTTAATGTACCTTTTAGATATGACATTCATTTTTCGATGAGAATGTCTCCTCATATGAAAGATGAAAGAGTTAGAATGTCTAAGATGCCATATGCATCAACTGTAGGCAGTTTGATATATGTTATGATGTATACTAGACCTGACATCAACATAGTTGTATGTGTTACTAGTCGGTATGAATCTGATCCAGGTGACAATCATTGAATAGCAGTCAAACATATCCTTAAATACTTTAAGGGTACAAGGGATAAGTTTCTCATTTATGGAGACGGTAACTTACAAGTTAAGGGATACACAGATTCAGACTTCCAGTCTAACCCAGATAATAGAAAGTCTACATCTAGATATGTGTTTATCCTCAATGGTACTGCAATGAGTTGGAAGAGCATCAAACAGGGATCTATAACTAATTCAACAATTAAAGCGGAATATATTGCAGCTTCTAAGGAAACAAAGGAAGCAGTGTGAATATGCAAGTTTGTTACCGAGCTTAAGATTATCCCAAGTTCGATGGATCTTATCACTTTATTCTGTGACAATAACGGGGCCATTGTAAAAGTAAAAGAGCCAAGAACACATAAGAGATTTAAGCATATGGAAAAGAAATACCAGATAATTAGAGAAATCTTAGCTAGGGGAGATGTAATAATTTGTAGAGATGACTCTGTAAATAATGTAACGGACATACTGTCTAGAGCCTTAACTCCAAAGGTGTTTAAGAAACACGTGGAGTCTGTGGATATAAGTACGAATGACATTAGAGATAGTGGGAGTTTGTTGGAATTTGTGCTCACGTGCCATCTCATTATTGTATGAATATTTTATTTTATAATATTTATACAGTACATCTTTTGTTAAATCGCTAATTACAATTATTAAATGGTTCAATGCTTGTGATACTATAGATATTATTTAATCTGCAGGAGTTCAGATTTGGTCTAAAAAAGTTTAGATCAATGCTAAGAGTTAGCATCGTTGAGAACTATAAATGCTAAAACGTTAGCATGTAAATAATCAGAGAATTCTAAGAGTTAGAACCTTATCTGTAACGGTACAAAGACCTGAGAGTACACTAATAATAACATAGTTGCAAGAGTTGCAATGGGTGCTAAGAAATGTTATTATACAAGTCTATTCTTAAATTATATGTTCCTGATCTTATTCACCGATGCAGGTCTGTCAGTGGAACCTTTTCTCACAGACTAGTATATACTATACCTAAATGGTCTAAATGGTTGTTCTTAGTTGACCATGAGCTTATTGGAAGTTTGTATAGCATACAGGTATTCAGTACAGACTGAATACTAAACAGACTTAATGAAGACCCCAATAGACATCCCATAAAGCCGTCAATGGAAGATCATCCCTAGTTGGGTAGTATACATGGTCTTGTGACCTGAATGCCACGGTGGGTTTATAAATGATCCATCATACGTTGGTTTCACATATGTCACACACCTTTTATGGTGTGACCCTTGAGTGTCGTTGAGTATGGTCTGATGCTTATGAAGTCCGGTGTGTATAGATATAGAATCTGTCAGCTCACATGGATGAGTTATATCTATCCGGATACTTCAAAACTGTATCTTAGAAAGTCTTAGAGCCATAAGCAATAAACCCGAGAAAAGAGTTTTTCATAGGGTTAAATAATATTGCAAAGGTGTTTGCATATATATTGTTTATCAAGATATATATCTTGAGATAAGTTCGTGGATTAGCACATAAGGATTTAACGGTGATGGTCTATATTCCCGCTCTTTTAGGATATGATTGACAGAAGGATTATACGTATGCGCTATGACCTCAACTTGTATTGTCTACTGCGCTGAGTTGTAATATCCGTGACGTGTGCGTGGGGCATCGATCTATGACTCACAAAATAATTCTATTTGACAAATTGAGTGTGGACCCAGAGAGTCCCGCAATATAAAGTGTACTCGTTGTGTACTGGAACAACGTACTGAATTGAATAACTCGATCCAGTAAATCCCAATAGACTGGACATTTACTTCAGTCTCCTTCTGACCGTGCACATGTCAAAACTTATGAAATTAGTTGTTAACCAATGAAATGTTGACATATGGCACATTATAGGCCAATTATTTTTTGGGTATTGGATGCAAGAATTAACAACAAGAGCCAAGAATCAAGAAGAAGAAGAAGAATTTCTGTATTTTGGAGGAAGAACTTCACTATTGCATTAAGGAAAATTTCTTCTTCTCTTCAATTTCGTAATTGCTAATTCTAGCATGTCTAATGACGTTGTTAGATGCTCTAAACTTATGTTTTCAATTATGAACTAAGTTTATTGCTAGGATTACAATGTGAACTCATATGTAGCTTAGATTGATTATTTTTTCTTATTTGTCATATTGGTATTGAATTGTTCAATTTGTTCTATGCTTAATGCTTCTAATTACATGACAATGTATTAGATTAATTTAGGAACCTTAATGAACTTGAAAAAGGGAATTTTGTGTTGGCCATGGATAAATTGATGTATGATCATTGTGTAAAAGCATAAGTTTCATATGAGATAGAAATATACTCATATGGCATATATGACCATTTAAAGAATTTGAACTTAATGAATCTTATTTTGATTTGATTATCATAGGAATATAGATAATTAATTGAATGAGATATACTCACTTGACAATCGGAAGAGGCTTGTGAGGATATTATAGTTCTTGGTTAACATTCATATTGATAGTTCTAAGGGGAGCAATTGAATTCAAGTGAAGTATTGAGAGATTATTGTAATCCTAGGCATTTGAGTATTTGTGCTATGACGTTTGTTCTCTTTACCCAATTTTTGTAATTATTCTTTTTTTTTAGTTAGTTTAGATATAAAAATCATTGAATTGCCAATGGCTTGAATAAGAATAAGAGAACATAATTTTAGTACTTAACAAGTAGTAATAACAATTCCTCGTGGAATCGACACTTTACTTATCATATATTACTTGTTGCGATAACGTATACTTGCATTAGTTTGTGTTATACAAAATAGACATCAGTTATCACCTTCCAATCTGGTTCTTGAAGAGCTTGTTCACTAGGTGCTGATATGTGGCCCTATCATTCTTGAGCCCGAAAAGCATTGCCTAGTAACATTATAAGCCTTTGTTGGTGATGAATGTGGTGTTTCATTATACGGGCCATTATGACTCTTTCTTTTAAACTATATAAAGGATATACTTAGTGGGCTAGATAGTGCTGAGTAGTGTTTAAGCTTCCTTTCTATCCTTTATGGTATGTTGATGTCGATCACTCTATTGGCCATGTGTAAAGTAATTATGCATGGATTAATGTAAATCTAATTGTTATAGTCCACATGATAATTTAATTGACATGAATAGCCATGCTTCTAAGCCATAATAGGTACAAATTGGAGTTGAGTTACTTGTGGCCGATACACTCAGTTGTGAATACTCAGGTACACGCAGGAGAAAAATTTGGTTGGCACCCAAAAATCCTTTCTTACTCTACGTTTGGAGAGTCTACAACAACATATAAATAGTTAACTCAAAGATAGCAATAACCACTTACTTTGGCATCCTCAGGGCACTGCTCATAAGTGTAGTTGAGGAAGTCCATACTTGTACTCAACCAAAGGCAAGGTAACTAGGAGTGGAGCACGATATAAATCATATGGCAATAAAAAGATAAGACCATATGTTCATACCTTTGGAATTCTAAGCATCCTTAATATGCTTTAAGCCCAATTGACCGCTTTCTCTACACATAGTAAACAAGCAGTTGATAATCTAGTACTGAGTAAAGATAACATCAGTTTAAAGATACATCCATATAGAATCCCATTGCGGAACATGGGGTTCCCTTAGTTATAAATGGAGATTAACCACTTTTAGAGATATCTTGGCACATGTTAAGGCTCAACCCTTTAATGCTAACTGAAGATAAATCACTTTGGAGACATATTGGTGCACGTTGAGACTCAATCTCTATTAGATGTAATAATCCCATCAAAAATGATTTTTAACACAATCATTTTTGGCATAAAAATGATCGCCACACACAAATCAATTTTTGGCATCCTCAAGGCACTTTACACACTAAATGGCTTCAGTTGTCAAGTGTAATAATCCTCACAAAAAAGTATTCATCATACACAAGTCATTATTTGCATTCTCAGGGCATTATTCATTGGTATAAACTGAGAAAGTTTGTTATTAGATATAATAATCCCTTAAAAAATGATTTCAACCTATAATCATTTTTGGCATCCTCAAGGCATTATCTATGAGTGCAAACTAAGTGCGCTGGAGAACATAGGGCTTAACCCTTTCACATTAAATAGAGATAAACTGCATTGGCACATATTTGTAGGCTCAGCCCTGCCTTATAGATTGGGTGTAGTAACCATCCTAAAAAAAAGAACTCTAGAGATTGCATTTTGAGCTTTTACACTCCTCCAAAGATTTAGCACTTAGCACTATATAGCTTTGGAGATATATATGAGCTCTACATAGTTTTAAAGATTCTATATTAAGCTTTCACACTGCTCTAGAGATTTGATACTGAGCTCTACATAGCTCTAGAGATTCAAATGAGCTCTCCTTATGGGCCTTATTAATGAAGTGAAGACATGTGATAACTTAGAGGACTCAATCCCTATTCTGTCAAGTGCATCCTTATATATCACTTCTACTGAGCTTTAAAAGTATACCATTACACGAGTAACCTCATTGTTGCCTACTTTTATGATGACTACGAGAGCATCATCATGAGGGTACAAATCCTTTAAAAATATTCTTTAGTGAATATAATGGAAGTGTAGATGGGAACCAGCTCAAGTAGAGCAAGGTGAACGATGTGTATAAGAATTTCCTCTACAATATCTCATACTATTTTTTAGGTATAGTAACTTATTGCCCTCATAGAGGTCCCAGCTCTGGTTGAACCTCATAAGTTCATATTGAACTTAAGGCCATTCTTTAGCATGGGCCTCTCTGAAGTAGCTCATTTGTCCTCAAGTTTATTTCTTTGCTCAATGCTTGATTCAGGCTGAGCATTTATCACTTCACTAAGGAATTCATTTAATATGCCATTTCTGATCAGAGTCTCAATTTTCTCTATCAGTTCGACGTAATCAGCAATACTGTGTTCATAAACTTCATATCCCTTGTGAAAATTATAATACTTCCACTTGTTTCCCAATTTAGGCTCTTTATAGTTGTGGGCTTTTAGAGTCACCCCTTGTTTTAGATGGCGAAAAAGATGTTATCTTTGACACGTCCAGAATATAGAAGTTATTCCCAAGTACAGGATTGTCGAAGTAATAAATAACCCGATGAGAACGGGGTCGATCCACAGGGAAGTAGAATTAAAATTACAAATTATAAACACTTTAAAGATAATTAATGCAGTATAAGATGTTTGTAAATATTATTTCAATTAACCAATTCAAATAAAAAGCTAAGGTTATGGAGATTCACTCTTGGCATAAGAAATAAAAATATATTTAACTTTTTATTTTTTTATAACTCAATTGGAATCCTCTCACAAAGGAGGTTCCAACCGGAAAACATAGCAATTAACGTTCATCATCATTTATATATTGATTAGTATTTATTTCTTTCAATTATTATACACCAAATCTTATACATGGGTTCAAGTATTTATTATGCCAATCTTTATATTTGTCTACAATAAATCAAGACTCCCACTTTATAAGAAAGGTTATATAAACCAAATCTTGTAAATGGTTTCAAGAATTTATTGTGCCAAGTATTAAGTTTGTCAATAATAAATCAAGAATCACCACTTTAGAAAAAAGGGTATTAACTCTACAAACAAAATAAATACATCATATATAAATTTGCATAACTTAAAAATGAAGCATTAAATTCATGAATAAATATTAAACATATCTTATTACCTTGCCAAGAGCTTCACCCTTTCACTTTAGCTTAAACAAAATTATTTGGACATAATAAAACTAAATGAAAAGAAAAGAAATGGAAGAAGAAATAACATGACTTAATAGTAAACAAGAGAAATAATAGTACAAGGAAATGGATACAAAGGAAAAGTATTTTGAACTAAATTCTAACTTTCTAATTACATTCTTTAGGCATAAACAAGCCACCTATTTATAGAAAAACATGGATAAATCGAGACAAATTTGGAGGGAACCACTTGGTTGATGAAAGTCAAGAATGGTGGCAAAATAATTTGTATTCATTATCACTTGGGCACCCACTTGATTATCCAATTTGGAATTGATGTGATCCGAATTAGCTGTCACTCAAAACATAAAAGTTGTAGATAAGTCTCTTATCTTTCTAAATTGAGTGATCTCATACGTATTGGATACGTATTTCTATAGTTATGGGCCAAATACTGATAACTATTCAAACTGGGCCTGTACTGCAGATCAATTCTGTTCTAGGCCAATTTTCACCCTCTAAACACTCGAATTTCTAATGCTTTGTGAAAGACAATATGTTAGCCCATTGAGTCAGATCTACACAGGATTAAGAATCACCTCAATTGGATCTTTAGGTAGAAAGTTATGTCCATTTTACCGAACCTGCCACAAAACAGTTATAAGATAATTAAGTACAATATTGTAAACATACTTAAGTTAAGAAAATTAAATACACTAGTAATACAAAATAATCATGTAAAACTCTTACTAAATGTGTAATTTCAAGTGTTCATCACACCCCCCAACTGGCTTATTGCTAGTCCCTAGCAATTCGAGCATAAATAAAATTTGAACACTACCTAAGTATTTCAAACAAAACGTCAGTTTTAAAATCATAATCGCTATAAAGGTTATTTCAATCATAACTTCCAAAAATATTTTTGTGTGTGTGTGAATTAAGCCAAAGCCTTCTTACCACAAACCACAACATATATAGCCTTAAAAATGTTCCAAGTAAAAGCCTCAACTCCATATCCTTACAGGTGAATAACTTGTTTAATGACTTAGGATTTCACTCATGGAGTTGGAAAACAAATAATCGCTCAAGAAAAAGTTACATTTAAGGACAGACAGACAAACTAACATTGATCCAAAGATAGGAAAATTAAATATTTAGAGTCAAACCATTATTGTCAAATGCCAGATTCAAGACTTTAATTATTTAATGTGAATCTTACGAATATAGAATTCGGTGATAAGTTTGCTTCCTAATGACTTTAGTCTTCTAAAATTGAATGAAGACTTTATTGAACTGAATTGACTTCTTTTCTTTCTTTCTTTTTTTCTTTTTTTTTATTTTTTTTTTTACTCTTTTTTTTTTTAAAGACATAAGGAATCATTACAACATAAGAGCAATTTATCACCATAATACTTTTCCAATTTTTTTTTTTATCCTTCAGCTAAGCAACCAAATCATTCATCATCTCAAATAATGTCATTCTAAATAAAAATTAACCATTTCAAAGGATCAATGAAAGTTCGTAAGCTGTTATCTCAAACCTCTCCACTCACTCACAAAAAATATGTGAGTTTAGAAAATAATATGTATACTTAAACATGAAAATTCTCTTGGCTATATATATTGAATCATCCATCTTACCACAAGGCTTAGTATTGTTCTCAAGAAATAATTTCAGAAGTTATTCTTTAGTAACCTAAATAGAGAAAGTGATTTAAACTAAACAATTTTGAAATCATACATCGATAGTAAAGCAAATTTATTTACGCAAGAGTTACCAAAAACTTAAGCAACAAACAATTATACATAAAATGCATTAAAAATAAACCAATTAGAATGTGTTTCAAAAGTTTATAATGTACTCTTTACTCTGCCATTCTAGAACTAGAATGCGTCTCAAGAATACATAAATGAACATTTTACTCACGCCATTCATGATAATTTTTTTTTTTTACATAACAAAGTGATAACAACAACAAAATAAAATAATTAACACTAACATTATATATCAACTATCCTCCCCCCAACCAGATTGAGACATTATCCTCAATGTCAAAATATAGAAAGAGTAAAATATAAAAGATATCACCTGAAATATCTTTTATTGAAAATTAAACCTGCAACAAAATAAAACAAGCCACACAAAAAAAATAAAACAAGCCACACAAAAAAACTTAAAAATACATAGAAATAGATAGGCTACAGACGAAGCGTCAAATCTATCCTGCGTTTCTTTTCACTGTTATCAGTATACCAATCTATTTGACTCATTGTTGGATCAGATAGAGGTGTAAAAGCTTGTAGTTCATCGAGTAACTAATCAACAGTTGAAGCAGAAATGAGGATCTGTCGTGCTGCAGATGAGACGAATTGTTTTTCCACCGCATAGTCAAGAAAAGATAACAACCCATTATAAAAACCATCAACGTTTAACAAACCAATGGGTTTTTTATGGATTTACAATTGTGCCCATGAGACAATTTGAAAAATTTCCTCCAATGTTCCGAAACCTCCAGGTAGAGCTATGAAGGCATCAGCATTACGAAGCATAAAAGAAATTCGTTCATGCATTGATGATACCTGTAACTCATCCCCAATTGTTTTTCCTACAATGTCTCCAACAGCTAGAGCTTTTGGTATGATACCAAAAACTCGACTGCCATTATTTTGTGCAGCGGTTGCTACACGTCCCATTAATCCAAGACTACCTCCCCCATATACTAAATGAATATTGCGCTCAGCTAACATCTTACCAAAGGTTTCTGCTGCTTCTATAAACTCACTAGTTTTTCCAGGGCTGGATCCACAAAAGACACAAATTTTTGTGAATTTACGAGTTGATGATCCTTCCATGATTACACTCACCCTCTCTCTTGAATGATTTTGAGTTTGTACAAAGATGCAGAAATAATGCAATGTATTTATAGAGCCAAAAGGTATTGCAAAGTTAAATCACATGGTTATTGGCTTGAAATACAAGATTCAATACCTTTTACCAATTTTCAATTTGTTAGCTGGAAAAGTCACATGGGTTGTCGGCTTAAAATGCAAAATTTTCAAAAAGGATTATAGGTGGTTGATTATTGAAAAGACATTTGAGTTTGAAATGAAACATTTAAAAATAATAGCTATAGTAAATATATACAAGTAGTTGTGATTGTGGCTCACATCTTCCTCTGATTTTACGTCCAGTAACGGCTTAAACGCCCTCTATGGGTCGGGGATAGGCTTCCCATCCAATTTTCTTATAAATTGGCAAACAGGGTCTTTTAAAGTCAGATTCCCGAGACTGTACCGCTCATGTTCTTTTAGGAATATGTCCCATAATTCATGAATTGCAATATGCACATATCCACTAGGATGCGTCTCAAGAGTCGATAAGATATTATCTAAAGACTCCTTACTCAGGCCATCCTTAATGAACCTAATTTTATCTTCACGATTTACAGACACCATTCCTAAAGTGCGGCAACGTGTGTTGCAAGTCGTGCGTGCACACTTGTAACAAACATTTAATCGTTTTGCTCTTCGTTTTTTTGAAAAAGAGCTTTTACCTAAGCCAGGCATGTAGGAAATTAATGAGTCTGAAAATTCACCTGTTAATCTAACTTTGGCTTCAATTAACCAACGTAAATTAACAGGTATATTCATAATCATTAATAACCTTAATCTTTCACATCTTGCTTGGTAAATTTTCTTCAAGGAATTTTGAGGCAATGAGGGAAAACGCTTTTTCAAATTTTTTAGAATGTCATCCATTTTGTTTTTAAGAAAAGGGGGAAGAAGAGAAGATATCAGTAATTATGGGAAACTGACAAAACCGATTTGAAATATCACGGAGTACCGTTATCCGCCGCTTAACCGGGGTGCAAAACAAAACTTTAACAAAACTACTAAATTAACCTGCAAGTAAAAAAAAATGTTAGAAGAAGAATAAATATATATAAATATGTAAATATATAAAACAAAGATTAATTGGTCTCGTAACAAGGATCCGACAGGAACGTAAATTCTTCATGAAAAGCTTGGTTTTCTAGAAACGGCTTGAGTCTTTGCCCATTTACCTTAAACACATTCCCATTTCTAGGATTTTCAATGTCAATTGTTCCATAAGGGTACACATGTTTTACAATAAAAGGGCCACTCCATCTTGATCTTAATTTTTCAGGGAATATGTGAAGTCGAGAATTATAAAGTAAAACCTTCTGACCAGTGTCAAATGTTTTTCTTTGAATTTTTTTATCATGAAAGGCTTTAATTTTAGCTTTATGAATTTTTGAATTCTCATATGCATCATTTCTCAATTCTTCAAGTTCATTTATTTGTAATTTACGTATGTGTCTAGCAGAATCAAGATTTTCATTGAAAGTTTTAATAGCCCAGTAGGCTTTATGCTCAAGTTCCACAGGTAAGTGACAAGGTTTTCCATAAACTATCTTATAGGGAGACATACCCAATGAAGTTTTAAAAGCAGTTCTATAAGCCCACAGTGCATCATTTAGTCTTAAAGACCAATCTTTGCAATTTGGGTTTACAGTTTTTTCTAAAATTTGTTTTATCTCCCTATTTGCTAATTCAACTTGTCCACTTGTCTGAGGATGATAAGGGGTGGCAACTTTATGAGTAATACCATATTTTTCACTAATGTTTCAAATGGTCTATTACAAAAATGCTTACCCCCATCACTTATAATGGCTCGAGGGATTCCAAATCGACTTAAGATATTTTCTTTCAAAAATTTCATGACTGTTTTATGGTCATTATATCGACATGGAATAGCCTCAATCCATTTTGAGACATAATCTACTGCAACTAAGATATACGTAAATCCAAATGATAACGGAAATGGTCCCATAAAATCTATCCCCCAACAATCAAAGATTTCAATAACAAGAATGGGGTTCAAAGGCATCGTGTTTCGTTTTGAAATTGATCCCAACTTTTGACAATTTTCACAAGTTATACAAAATGCATGTGTATCTTTAAATAAAGTGGGCCAATAAAATCCACACTGCAAGATTTTTGCAGCTGTTTTCTTTGATGAGAAATGTCCCCCACATGCTTCAGAATGAAAAAATTCAATAACTTTATTTACCTCATTGTCGGGTATGCATCTTCGAAATATTTGATCACGACAATATTTAAAGAGATAAGGATCATCCCAATAAAACTTTCTCACCTCCGTTAAAAATTTTCTTTTGTCTTGAGCATTTCATTGAGGTGGCATTTCTCCTGTTACAAGAAAATTAACAATATTAGCATACCAGGGCATTGTACCAGTAGAAAATAAATATTCATCGGGAAAAGAATCATTAATAGGTGTTATTTTTGTTGATGAATCTGGTGTGAGTCTTGATAAGTGATCTGCAACAATATTTTCAGCTCCCTTCTTATCCTTGATAGTGATAATAAATTCTTGAAGTAATAGAATCCATCGAATCAGTCTTGGTTTTGCATCCTGTTTTGACATTAAGTACCTTACAGCAGCATGGTCAGTAAATACAATAGTTGAAGAACCAATTAAGTAAGAACGAAATTTGTCTAATGCAAATATTACAGCAAGTAGTTCTTTTTCAGTTGTTGTGTAATTCATTTGTGCACTGTTTAAAGTTCTACTCGTGTAATAAATTACATAGGATTTACCTTCATTTCTTTGTCCTAATACAGCACCAACAGCGTAGTCACTAGCATCACACATGAGCTCAAAAGGTAAAGACCAGTCAGAAGATTATATGATAGGAGCAGATGTTAAGAGGCCAATTAATTTTTCAAATGAATTTTGACACTCTTGAGTCCACTTAAATGATACATCTTTTGCTAAGAGGTTACAAAGAGGTTTAGATATAGCACTAAAGTTTTTTATGAACCTCCTATAGAATCCAGCATGTCCTAAAAAGGATCGGACTTCTCTGACTGTTTTTTGTGGAGGCAAATGTGTAATGAGTTCGACTTTTGCCTTATCCACTTCAATTCCTTTAGAAGATACTATATGTCCCAAAATAATTCCAGAAGTAACCATGTAGTGACATTTTTCCCAGTTCAATACAAGACTCTTTTCTTCACATCTTTTTAAGACTTTTTCTAAGTTTTCAAGACAATTATCAAAAGAATTTCCAAACACAGTTAAATCATCCATGAAAACTTCTAAATAATGCTCAATCATGTCACTAAAAATGCTTAACATACATCTCTGAAATGTTGCTGGGGCATTACAAAGTCCAAAGGGCATTCTTCTAAAAGCAAAGGTTCCAAAATGACATGTGAATGTAGTCTTTTCTTGGTCTTCTAGTGCTATAGGAATTTGATAATAGCCAGAGTAACCATCTAGAAAGCAATAGTAGGGATGTCCTGCTACTCTTTCTATAATCTGATCAAGGAATGGTAAAGAAAAATGGTCTTTTCTAGTGGCCAAGTTCAATTTTCTATAATCTATGCACATCCTCCAACTAGATGAGACTCGAGTTGGTATTAACTCACCTTTTTCATTTTCAATGACTGTGATTCCAGATTTTTTTGGTACTACCTAAGTAGGACTTACCCACTTACTATCTGAGATCGGATAGATAATTCCTACTTCAAGTAATTTGAGAACTTCAGCTCTCACTACCTCTTTCATATGTGGATTTAATCTCCTTTGAGGTTGTTGGGAAGTTTTGGCATTATCCTCTAGGTGTATTCTATGTGTGCAAATCAAAGGATTAATACCATTTATGTCTTTTAAAGTCCATCCAATTGCATTTTTATGCATTTTCAACAATTCAATCAACTTATCTTCTTGTTCACTTGTGAGTGTAGAAGCGATTACCACCGGGTAAGTTTGTTTCTCTCCAAGAAATGCATATTTCAGTCCTTCAGGCAGAGGTTTTAACTCCAACTTTAAAATTTCGTTCTTTTTATCCTCATTTTCTCCCAATTCTTCAAACTTTAGTTTCCATCTTTTATTTTCAATCACATGTGCACAGTCAAGTAAAGAACATATGTCAGAGATTTCAGGATCTAATTGTATATTTGACTCAAATGAATTTATTAAACACATTTCTAAGGGATCGGTAGAACTCCCTTTTTGAATATGATCCTCCACAATCGTTTCAATCATGTCACCTTCTTCACTTTCATCCTCCTCTTCATATGGTTGCTTACACATATTAAAAACATTGAGTTTAAGTGTCATGTTTCCAAATGAAAGCTTCATTACTCCATTCCTGCAATTAATCAAAGCGTTAGAAGTTGCTAAAAATGGACGACCTAAAATAACAGGTATCGGATTACATCCTTTGACAGGTTCTGTGTCCAAGACGATAAAATCCACAGGATATATGAATTTATCAACTTGAACTAAGACATCCTCCACTGTCCCTCTTGGTACTTTTATTGATCTATCAGCAAGTAAAAGAGTTACAGATGTTGATTTTAACTCCCCGAGATTGAGCTGCTGATAAACTGAATACGGCAATAAATTCACACTAGCACCAAGATCAAGTAAGGCTTATTCAATTTTATGACTTCCAATAATACATGAAATTGTAGGACAACCAGGGTCTTTATATTTCAAAGAATTATTGTTCTGAAGAATGGCACTTACTTGTTCAGCTAAAAATGCTTTCTTTTTCACATTCAGTTTTCTTTTTACTGTGCATAAGTCTTTCAAAATTTTTTGCATAAGATGGAACCTGTTTAATAGCATCCAGTAAAGGAATATTAACTTTTACCTGTTTGAAGATTTCAAAAATTTCAGGATTGTGATTCATCTTCTTAGTATTACGTAATGCATGAGGAAATGGGGGTGAAGGTGAAGGTTTGGTGTTTTCTTTATTAAGTGTAGGTTCAACACTTTCCTTGCCCTTAGAGATTGATTCATCGCTCTCATGAGGTTCAGGAATTTCTTTTTCAACAATTTTACCACTCCGAAGAGTGATAACTGCTTTAACTTGATCCATGTGTTGGCTTCCTGAACTACATGCATTTGAGTTATGTTGTCCTTTGGGGTTTGGCTGTGGTTGAGAAGGAAATTTTCCTTTCTCATGAATGTTCAGTGCAGATGCAAATTTAGCAAGAGTATCTTTCAAATCAGCAAATGTTTGAGCATTTTGAGAATTAACAGACTCTTGTTTTTCAATGAATGTATGCAAGGTTTCTTCAAGATTTTTCCTAGGAGGTGGGACATATGGTGCATAACCTTGATGATTTTGAAAGTTTTGGTGTGGTTGGAAAGGTGGTTGCGAAGCCTGTGCTTGAGTGTCATTCCTCCAACTAAAATTCGGGTGATTTCGCCATCCAGGATTATAGTTTTGTGAATATGGGTTATTGTTTGACCGTTTGAATGTGTTTAAAACATTGGCTTGTTCATGAAGACATTCCCTAAATGCAGGCAAAGTTGGGCAATCATTGGTAGGGTGATCATGGGTTTCACAAATGTGACACACAATTTCTTGAACAGATTTTATTTGACCACTCTTTTTCATTTCTAAGGTTTCGATTTTTCTAGCAAGGGATGCTAATTTGGCTTGAAGGTCATGGTCTTCCTTAAGATGATAAATATCCCCACTAGATGTAGTGGTTTGATTTTTGCTAGGTGCCTCACAGGTACCAGCAGTGTCCCAATTTTGAGCATTTTCTGCTAGTAAGTCAAGATAGTTCATTGCCTCTTCTGGGTCTTTTTCCTCAAATGTTCCATTACACATCATTTCTACCATTTGCCTAACTTGGGGTGTTAAGCCCTCATAGAAATTTGAGACTACTCTCCATGTTTCAAAACCATGATGGGGACAGGTATTAAGTAATTCTTTATACCTTTCCCAACATTGGTAAAGGGTCTCTCCTGGTTTTTGGGCAAAAGTGGTGATTTGTCTTTTGAAAGAATTTATTCTATGGGAGGGAAATTTTTTTTTCAAGAATTGTTGTTGCATCTCGTCCCATAAAGAAATGGATCCTGGCCTAAGGTTTTGTAGCCATATTTTAGCTTTATCTTTTAAAGAAAAAGGGAAAAGCTTAAGTCGAATTGTGTTCATGCTACAATTTTGATCATTATACGTGTTACACACTTCTTCAAATTCTCTTAGATGTAGATAAGGGTTCTCTGCATCTAAGCCATGAAAAGTGGGTAAAAGTTGGATAATGCCTGGCTTAAAATTAAAATGCGTTGCATCCGGTGGAAAAATTAAGCAAGATGGTGCACCGGTTCGTGTAGGGTTCATATAGTCTCTAAGTGTCCTAGGTCGGTTATGGTCATTATGTTGGGACTGATTGTCCCCTGGGTCTATGAGTCCCTCAATTTGATTTTCGCTCATGGTGTTACTTGGTAAAGAATGAGAAGATGAAGGAGAATCTAACAAATTATCAAAGGAAGTTTTGAAATTACCTTTTACTAAACGATGAGAATTAGGATCTCGAAACCAACCGCTCATAAAAAGAAACAAAACAAAATACAATAACAATAATACAAATAAAATATTAAACACAGGTAAATAAAATAAAATATTACACACAAGTAAATAAAATATGTAAAACTAAAAGCAAAATAAAGATAAATAATTAGAAGTTAGATTAGTGATGTTAAATTATATAATAAAAAGTTAATAAATAAATAGTAGGAGGCTTAGCCTTCCATTAAAATAAAAAGCTAAAATAAAAGGCGAATAATAAATAAAGTAAAGTACGTTAGGAGGCTCGGCCTTCTATGAAAATTAAAAAAAAAACTAAAATAAAAAGTAAAAAATAATAAATAAACGAAATAAAGAGTAGGAGGCTCAGCCTTCCGTGAAAATAAAAACAGAATAATAATAAAGTACGTTAGGAGGCTCGGCCTTCCATGAAAAAAAATTAAAAATAAAAATAAAAAAATGAATAATAAATAACGAGTAGGAGGCTCAGCCTTCCATGAAAATAAAATAAACAAACAAACAATAACAAAACAAAATATTAACGTTACCTCCCCGGCAACGGCGCCAAAAACTTGACACGTCCAGAATATAGAAGTTATTCCCAAGTGCAGGATTGTCGAAGTAATAAATAACCCGATGAGAACGGGGTTGATTCACAGGGAAGTAGAATTAAAATTACAAATTATAAACACTTTAAAGATAATTAATGCAGTATAAGATGTTTGTAAATATTATTTCAATTAACCAATTCAAATAAAAAAGCTAAGGTTATGGAGATTCACTCTTGGCATAAGAAATAAGAATATATTTAACTTTTTATTTTTTTATAACTCAATTGGAATCCTCTCACAAAGGAGGTTCCAACCGGAAAATATAGCAATTAACGTTCATCATCATTTATATATTGATTAGTATTTATTTCTTTCAATTATTATACACCAAATCTTATAAATGGGTTCAAGTATTTATTATGCCAATCTTTATATTTGTCTACAATAAATCAAGACTCCCACTTTATAAGAAAGGTTATATAAACCAAATCTTGTAAATGGTTTCAAGAATTTATTGTGCCAAGTATTAAGTTTGTCAATAATAAATCAAGAATCACCACTTTAGAAGAAAGGGTATTAATTCTACAAACAAAATAAATACATCATATATAAATTTGCATAACTTAAAAATGAAGCATTAAATTCATGAATAAATATTAAACATATCTTATTACCTTGCCAGAGCTTCACCCTTTCACCTTAGCTTAAACAACATTATTTGGACATAATAAAACTAAATGAAAAGAAAAGAAATGGAAGAAGAAATAACATGACTTAATAGTAAACAAGAGAAATAATAGTACAAGGAAATGGATACAAAGGAAAAGTATTTTGAACTAAATTCTAACTTTCTAATTACATTCTTTAGGCATAAACAAGCCACCTATTTATAAAAAAACATGGATAAATCGAGACAAATTTGGAGGGAACCACTTGGTTGATGAAAGTCAAGAATGGTGGCAAAATAATTTGCATTCATTATCACTTGGGCACCCACTTGATTATCCAATTTGGAATTGATGTGATCCGAATTAGCTGTCACTCAAAACATAAAAGTTGTAGATAAGTCTCTTATCTTTCCAAATTGAGTGATCTCATACGTATTGGATACGTATTTCTATAGTTATGGGCCAAATACTGATAACTGTTCAAACTGGGCCTGTACTGCAGATCAATTCTGTTCTAGGCCAATTTTCACCCTCTAAACACTCGAATTTCCAATGCTTTGTGAAAGACAATATGTTAGCCCATTGAGTCAGATCTGCACAGGATTAAGAATCACCTCAATTGGATCTTTAGGTAGAAAGTTATGCCCATTTTACCGAACCTGCCACAAAACAGTTATAAGATAATTAAGTACAATATTGTAAACATACTTAAGTTAAGAAAATTAAATACACTAGTAATACAAAATAATCATGTAAAACTCTTATTAAATGTGTAATTGCAAGTGTTCATCAATCTTGTGACATGTTTAATGGGCTAAATAATTAGAATTGGGAGACCTCTATGGCTTATTTTGCGCTTACTTGACTAAGCTTAGGCAGCAAGCGAGGTAACCTTAAGGGACCTGGGTTCTTTCATAGATGTGACCTTTTTGGTAAGGACCGCGACATTAGTGTGAGCTTAGCTATCCTCAATCTTTCTTTAGGTCAAGAATTATCCCCCCTCCCTTTTCTTGCCTCTTCATCAGCAACTTCTCATATATCTCAATCTACTTCAAGGACCTAGTGTAGGCCACACCATAATTTTTTGCTTTTAACTCTTGGAAGGTAAACCATACCTTCCTAAGTTAGATGTTCTTTTGAAAGTTGATAAGTGTTTGCTTTAGCACTAAGAACATTCATGTTAATGACTTCATTGTGAAACCTTTACATAAAGTCCTTAAAGGGCTCGAACTCTCCCTATCTAACATACATTAAGGTAGAGAGATCCTTAGACCGATTATGTACATACTAGAATTGAAAGACAAAAGCCTCAAATAGCTAGTCAAAGTTACTAACTATCTCAGACTCTAAGGTTTGAAACTAATATCGAGTTATTTTACATAAAGTGTGGGGAAATAGGCGGCACATAACATCTTCCTCTATACCTTGGATCAACATATGATCTCTATAGAGCTCTAATTGAGATAATGGTTTGGTTATTCCCTCGCAGTTGGCAATTTATGGCATTATAAACTTAGAAGGCAATGGAGCATTCTTGATTCCTTCTATAAAATGAGACCTAACCTCTATTACTGGGATGGTGGTGATAACATCTTTAGCTTGACGAATATCCTCTAAGTTTTGTTGGAGCTTGTTAACCTTATTTAAGAGCTTGGTCGTGGTGTTACTCACCTTGACATCTTCTGCTTCTTTGTAGGCTTGACACTTGGTGTTGAGGGAGTTTTGAAGGCTACCCACAAGAGGTTCCTTGGGTCTTTTCTCCCTTGCATGTCCAGATTTGCTATCTGTAGTTAAGTGAAGCTCCGTGTAAGTGTGAGAAAGGGATTTACTCTTGTTGGCTTGTCTGTTCAATCTGGGCTCTCAAAAGAAGTGGGTCATAGTTTGTTCAAGGTGAAAGCAAGCAAGAGCAACTTGAGTTGTCCCACATGTCTCTTTCTTGGTCCTTTTCTAGCCTTCGATGACACTAGTCATAATACAAAGCAACTCTTTTGCAAACTCTTCAGATTGCCTCTGGGTGACTAGAGCATCTCTATTAGGTGGTTTATTATGTGACCTTAATGTATTCCCTTGGACTTGTTTAAGGAACCTTTGCACAAGTTCTTCTAGGTTTTTTGCCACTCTCTCAATAGATGGATTTCTAGTTAGGGCTCCAGTTTCTCTTGACATTTCAGATATGGTGGAGAGTTTATACGAACCGTTAGATGGTAAGACTTGGCGTAACATCTAAAGTTAAAGCTTTTCTCAGCTTTCCAAAAATGGTGCCAAATGTTAAAGTCCAAATATTTAGCTTGTGAGGGGCCCCAACCCTAACTAATTGTGTAAAAGAGAAAGGAATATTGGGAAGTTTGAGTTTCTTGGACCTTTTTCACCACGGCTTAAGTTGAGGGATTGTTTTGGTGATGGAGAGTCCAAAGCCAAACTAATAGCGAGCTGAATACTATATTGGAGCTAGGTGAGTCGAGGAGACCTGAGAAGCACAAAAAATAAAGGTCTCTTTTGACGCTCAAGTCTTATAGCTTGTTATGTGGTGGAATTCCCTATCGTTTACTTTCTCTAGAAAATGAAGAAAATTCTAGAAAGAATATGGGGAGTTTTCTCTTATTAAATTGAGAGTTTAAAATTCAAATTGTTTAAAAGTCCTTTACTACCTTTTAATTTTGGAGACTTAACTTGAGTATAGTGGATGCCAGGTGGAGATTTTCTCTCAACGGCAATACGTTGAGAATTACTATAAGAAAATAATCCTTATCATAAGGGGTATATTAGAGAATTTACTTCGGAGGGGCAGTAAGGTCATCGATCTCCCCTGATGATTGAAGTACTAGGAATGTTGGTGATTGACTACTTTTTGGAGCTGTCAGGTTGAGTTGGTAAAACTTGGGAGCTCAATACTTTTCTGGCTTTGTCCTCCTAATCTCAGTGAGTCTTATGCTGAGCTGTCTAACTACTCAAGATATCTTTTGCCTTATGTGTGAACATGAGACAAAACTCTATGCTTGTTGATATAACACTCGCTTATTGGCTCATTGGGGATTCTTTTATCCAACCTTATCTTTAGGTCTAATAGCTTGAATGACAGGGCATCTAAGTGCTCTTCTAGATGGCTATGCTAATGACGTGGCGGGATTTGAGTTGTGCTGATGTGTACGCCTGCTGATGGGTTCGTGATGATATGGCAAGTGCTCACACTTTGATGACATGTCTTCTGACACCGGTACTAAGTAGTGACACGTATTCTGACACAAACCCACTAGATAAGCTTCTTGGGCCAAGTTATGGAGGTTTACATATTTGGGTCTAAACTCAATCCTATTGAAGTAGTTCGTTTTTTTTTTATCAAATAGCTTAGGAAGTGATTTACGCCTAAGTATTAGACTATATTAAGTGTCACCAACTTTTTCCTCTAATATATAATATTATTCAATTTTAAATAAAAACTCCACATAAAATAGGGATATGAATCTCTCCCGTAAGGTTAAAATTTTGTGATTCATACATAATTATCAAGTAGATTTAATACTATTTTTTTTAAGGAAATGCTAAAAAGGTTTCATTAAAAAATAGTGATTTTTTAAAGTTTTAAATCATTGAAAATAATGCACCTTCAACATATATTCTTTAGTTTATAGTTTGTTTTTTCAAATTCTTAGAAATTACATAACAAAAGGTAAGACCATTTAAATTAAATTCACCTAAAGTCTAAACCTAGATGTCTAAAATTAAGAAATAAGAGAAATCTCGAGCCAAGAGATTTGAGCCCATAGGAGGTGTCAACACCCATAAATAGAGGATTCATAACACATCTCTTGATTTTTTTTTTAGTATCAAGAACTAGAGAAATTTTCAAATAGGCTCGGCATAGAATTGTGGTGTTAGATTTTTTTAAAATTTTTATTTTCACTTTTTGACAAAATGTGTTTGATTGTTTAACATTGATTTTGTAGTCTAATTTGTTGATGTGATGTTAAAGTAAAGTTAATATTATAAAATGTCAACAAAGGTTATTAACATTGTCTCCTCTCTTTTAAAAAGAAAATACTGTCTCATAGTTTATATTAAAAATAATATTAAGTATTTTAAATTATTTTTAAAAATAATATATTAAATAGATATTAGATAATAAATAATATAAAATATAAAATTATTTATTATATTTGAGACATTATTTTTTAAAATATAATTTAAGGTATAATTTAAAATATTTAGTATTATTTTTATATAAATTATATTTTAATAATAATTTTAATTATATTATTATTATTTTTATTTAATTTGTATAACGAAAAAATCATTTAAGTTATATTTTTTATTACCTTTAAAGGGTGAGAATATTGTTGCCTTTTAAATTAAATAGAAGAAATAATAATATAATTAAAATTAAAATTATTATTAAAATATTATAATATGTAATTTAAAGGATGAGAGTATTGTTGTCCGTACCACTAAAATGACACCACAATAAGGATATTAACACCGTCACCTCTAGGTTTATGTAAATTATATTTTGATGATAATTTTAATTTTAATTTTAATTTTAATTTTATTATTATTATTTTATTTTATTTAAAAAATACAAATATTTTTATTTTTAAAAAATATTTTAATCATTTACGTGATAAAATAAATATAATTTTTAGAATATTTTTATTTTTTAAATTAAATAAAACGAGTGACAGCATAATTAAAATTATTATTTAAATATAATTTATACAAACTTCAGGGGGTAGCAATGCTAATATCCTCCACAATAATGATTATTTTGATAATGTCCCTTGCTGTCTTATTTTTTACGCTTTGGATGACGTGACCCTGTAATAAATGGTACTATCTATGATATTAAATAGGTCTATCACACTGGCTCCAAAAACCTGTTTTGGGATATTATTGCAATACTCTCCCTTCGAATAAGAGGAAGTATCAATAATATCTATAAGTTTTAAAAATAAGAAACCTTGCCTATTGAGTTTTGAGTAGGCTCACTCTTCTATTAAAGGTAACTTTTCACATTCTATATTTTAAAAAATATCAAAATTACATCTAACAAAACATTAAAAAAAAATCAAAATTACCATTATATGAAAAAAAAAACCTAATGAACACAAAAGAAAGTTGTACTTATATTAACAAGTCAATTTTAATAAATATAGTGTGGGCATTTTGGATCATTGGAGAGTATTGTTGTGTTTAAATTGCTTTTTTGATGAATAAAAGAATAATAGCAGTCGCGAAACGTAAATGGTTTGAGTTTTACATTATCAAGAATATTTTGGGGATTTGTCAATTGTGTTGGACTGGAAAAGGAAAAAAGTAAGTACATTTTTTAGTTTAAGAACAATGGTAAATATTTCTTAATAGTTGCAATCGGTTATGTAGTGTTTAATTGATTTAAAATCATTGATCTTATGGCTCAAAATACTACATTATAATAAAGTGGAAAGATATTATTGAAGTGGTGTTAGGATGATTAATTTTGTGCAATATTATTTTTTATTTTTAGAATAACGTGACTTGTCATATATATTATCAAAGGATTGTTGCATCAATCGCGACTGAACATAGCACTTCTTGTATTATTATCAAATAAAAAAGGTGGGTGGTGGTGGTCTCCACCAAATGACTAAGCAAAGCACTTCATGTATTATTATTTAATAAAAAAGTAGGTTGCGGTCTCTAAAAAATATTGGATAAGATTTATGATACCTTTTTTTTAATATATTTTTTAACAAAATTTTGTAGACATTAAATAATATTTTATTTAATAGTTAATATTAAAATTACTAATGAACCCTACCACGTCAAATGTTAGATAGGATTTATAACACCTTTTTTTTTTTTTTACATATTTTATGACACAAGTTTTTAGATATTAAATAACTTTTTATTTAATAATTAAAAGTAAAATTATTAATGGACTCTACCATAATAGTAATAGTATTATTTTATATTTCATTTTTTATATTTATTTATTTATTATCTTGTTCAATTCATTTTTCTTTTTTGTATTAATAAATTTATCTCTTGTGTATAAATATTGTATTTAACTAATTTTAATAACTCCACTTTTTAGTTTTGTAAATTGAATTTATAAATTTTATATATTATATATTATATATAACTCCTTTTGATTTTTTTTTTAAATGTGTTTAATTTTTTTTGTACGTAAAATTAATTAAATTAATTCATCACAATGTAAGTGTACTTAACACAATCTATTTTTACTACTCATTAACTCTTTTTTTTTTCTTTTATTTGTTATAATTCTCAATTATTTTCTTAAGTTTCAGATTTCATTTTTTTTTAAATTTATGCTCTTAACATGTTTAACAAATTTTTGGTGCCAATCGATTTGAACAACAGTTGTGTTGTACATAGATTCATTAAAAATGTCATAACTAAGAATTTAATTTTGGCTAGGATAAATTTTTGCTAACATCATTAATAAAAGTCTTTTAACAATGATAAATATTTTTTTATAAGAAAATAAATAAGAATGTACTTTCTTAATAAAACTATGGTAGAAATTATCAAGATAAATGATTGAATTATTATCATACAATTATGGTAAGAATAATCAAAATCTAAAGTAATTACTAATTGAGAGATAATCTTTTCCTATTTAATCCCAGTTATATCATTGATGTATTTTTTTTTATATTTTAATTTTATGTATAACTTAATTACAGCAAGACTTGTGTGAATAAGTGAGTGAATGTGTTTATTTTTATGTTTGTTTAATTTTCATATAATACGAGACGGAGTGCAAGAGCAATTTTGAGAATAAAGAAGGCTCCTCATTGAGTGGAAAACCAACATGTTTCTACATTTCAAGCATAATCGCGATTCTGGTTGAAATAATTGAAATATCACTTAGTATTAAGTTAAGTACAATTACATTGTAATGGTTAAAATTAATTTAACGCAAGAGAAAATTTAACACATTTAAAAAAAATAAAGAATAATTTAAAAAAAAGGTTATATAATTTATCAAAAATATAAAAGTGTTAAAATTATCAAAAATGCTTTACATCTTAAATTTGTATTCAAAATGAGGTGTCAACAACTATTAGGTAGTTAATTTTTATAACTTTTAAAATTATTTATTATCATTTTTTATCAAATAGTTATTTGACACTTTATTTGAAATATAAATTTAAGATGTATAATATTATTTTAAAATTATTTGTACAAAATAAGAGAAGAATGCATTAATATAAGAGAGAAAAACAAGTTTGATAAAATAAGAAAAAGATAAAAAAGAGGAGAAAAAAATACTATTATTATCATGGTAGAATTTTTTTTTTTTTTGATAAGTAAAGATTTTTATAAAAGTTAAATCTAGCAGATATTACAAGAAAAATTAAATGCGACAAGATAAAACATTTAATCTTATCATAATTACATTTTTAAGGTAGAATTTATTAATAGTTAAATAATTTTTAAAAATATAATAATTACACCTAAACTTTAATCTTAATCATTGAATAAAAAATAATTTAAGGACTAAAAATTTATAAAAAAAATTATATAAAAAAGGGAGTGTCATAAATTATACCTTACAAGTTTATATTATACACCGAACTTGCATTATAAGTTGATATTTAGAGTTATAGGGTAACTATTTTTTTAACATTTTAAAAATTAATAATTACTTTTAGAGTAATGTTATATTTTTAAATTATATTTAAAATTTTAAATAAAGTGTCAAATTATTATTGAGTGAAAATATAATATAACAAATAATTTTAAAAATTATAAAAAAAATTTATCAATAACTGTTTGACACTTTATTTGAGATTTAAAATTTAAAATTTAACATGTGTAGTATTAACATCTAAAATTTAAGATACAAACTTGTAGTATTATTATTATTATTATTTTTAAAGTCGCAAATGGTGAAATCGTGTTTTTTATTTAATAAAAAGTAATAAGCTCAGGGACCTAGATAATAAAACGCAGTTTTCAACTACGATAGTAATTAGGAATTATCCCACTGTCGATCGAATGCCGAGCCCGTCTAGAGGGCAGACAAGAAATTCGGGAGGGAGACCAAAAATGTGAGAGCGGGCAAAATCAACAACGGACAAAACCAAAAAAATGCAACATCGCGATTTGAAATCACGCGCCCTCTTAAAAAAATAAAATTATTATATCCAACATTTTTTTTGCCAGCTCTTGCAATTCTCCGATTCTTCTTCTCCCTTTGCTCACTCTCTCCTCATCAAAACCCTAGTTAAAGTCTCACACACAGCCACAGCAACAGCAACAACTCCAGATTGTTTAAAAATGGTGGTTCAAGCACAGAGGAGAGTGAGCGCGAGGATTCAGGAGAAGCAGGAGGAGAAGTTGCGGTTGGTCAAACGAAGAGTTGAGCTTCTCGGTGAAGGAGGAGACGTTCGTGGAAACGGAAAGAGTGGTAAAAAAGGAAGGAAAGTGGAGGATGTTGAAAATGTAAAGGAGGAGGAAGAAGAGAAAGTTCCAGTTGAAACAACGACGTCTGGGGCTGCGTTGGGGAATGGCAATGTTGTAAATGTGGCGGTTGAGAAGAGTGATCATGCTAAAGTGAAGGAGACTCTGAGATTGTTTAACAAGCATTATCTCCAATTTGTTCAGGTATGGTTCTATTTTTTTTTTCCAAAAATGGGTAAAATTTAATTGTTTGGATTTTTTTTAAAAAAATTTGTCTTATAATGTAGTCTCAATAAATACTCTGCGTGGTCCATAGATTTGTTAAAAAAGAAAAATTCCAAGTAATTTGTAGAGTTTTGATGCAACTTTGGCAGATTTAGCAGATTTTCATGAGTATCAACTGGTTCAGCTAGTAAAGCCAGGGTGATACAAAAGGTTTCTGTTTAAATCCTGCTCACATCATGGTTGGAGATGTGTTTGGTTTATATTTAATTTACTAAACGTTTTAAGTCTATCATTTTTTTTTAATTTTTAAAAATTTCTCTTATAGTGTAGTCTGAATAAATACTCTGTCTGGTCTGGAAATTTATTAAAAAAAGAAATCTGTGTAAATGATGGAGAGGTCATGATGAACTTTAGCGGATTTTTATGAGTTGTTTGGTTTAATTAGTAAAGCCTCTTGGGATGATGCAAGAGATTTGGGTTTAAATCGCGTTCACACCATAATTTGGGAGGCATTTGGTTTATATTTCATATAATAAAAGATATATTTTAATTTTTTTTAAAGAGATCATTAATACATTTTTGAGGCTCTCAAGTTTATCATTTTTGTCTTTTAAAGTTCCATTGTGGGTTGTTTATTGTCTGTGGCTTATAGGAAGAAGAACAAAGGTGCAGGAAAATGGAACTTGATCAAAAAGCATCAAAAAGGTCAAAATCAAAATCCAAGGTTAGCATTGACTTCCAACCTTTTCATCTTGTTATGGATGTTAGTAGTGTTTTTCTTTTATCTGATTATTTTCAAGTCTGTTTTTCTATTTTATTTTTATTGAACGGACACATACAAGTACGATTCTCATATCTATCATTCCCATACTTGTTTCTGTAGATTATGATCTGAATGGTTTCAACCATTATTTTCTCATATTTTCATAGGATATGTCTGCTGAATACTGTATTTTAGAGACCACTGGGTGGATTCGAATTCGTACTTGATGCGTTAATTTCAAGAATTTTGTGGATTTGAATTAGAACTTGATGCATTAATTTCAAGAATTTTGAAACAGATATCTTAATTGTGGTTTTGCTTTTCGTAATTTCACGATATCTTTATGGAACATAAACTCATAAAGAAATGTAGAAACGACATGTAACTATTGTAATTATGTGATTCCTGGTCAATATGCTTTTGATATTCTGCATTAATAATGGAATTTCTGCAGAAAGGTGGTGTGCCTGAAGATGAAGCTAAATCCAAGGCCAAGCGACCAGATCTGAAGGCAGTATCCAAGGCAAGTCAAGATTTGATGGGCTAATGGCTCTTTTTAGAAACTGCATAAATCCCTAGTGGTAGCCTAACTGCATTTCAATCTCAAGTAGTTTCTTATAATTCCAGATTGCTAGTCTATAATCTCTATTGAGTTATGCAAAGCCTTTACTATTGTTTGGATGAATGTATTTTTTTTTTCTTTCTATGATGGTATAAATCTATTTTCTAAATATCCTTTGATGATAGATCTGTAAATTTTTATTGACAGTGGATACCTGCAGTCCACTTATTATCCTTGATTGGATAACTCAATGACAAAGAAACTTGAAACTAGCCCTTAACAATGATTTTGATTTAAAAGGAGTTTGACCTACTTAGATTTGCTTAAGTTCTGTTTTAAAGTTGTTTAAGTTATTCTTCGACCCAAAAGTTTAAGACGATAGGTAAGCCCCAAAAAATAGTATTAAGCACACTAGCAAGCCTCTTCATGGCAGGACTGATACCAAAAGAGTTCCTAATATGGAATAAGTTCAAACAGAGATAGAAGACAAATTCATGTGTTATCCTTGAGTGGATACTTCAATGACCAAGAAGCTTGAAACTAGCCCTTAACAAAGATTTTGATAAAGAAGAGTTTTATCTGCATAGATTTGCTGATGTTACTGACTTCAAGTAGTTTTAAGTTACCATTTGACCTAAAAATTTAAGATGGTAGGTAAGGCTTCAAAAAGTAGTATTGAACACTCTAACAGGTCTCCTCATTTGCATGATAAATACCAAACAAACTTGTCAATGCATTGGGATATCCAAAAAAAGCGATACTATGAATTGGGATTCGTTAGCTTTTAAGTTGCCACATTACATGCATTTTGGAACTGTCATAAGGACTTCAAGCTGCAGATAAATGTTATAAAATTGAGTTCCCTTAAATAATTACATACTGTTAATATCCCAAATTTCTGTTGCATGTAATTTCTTTACCATCATTTCTTTTACTTTTCTTTGGAGTGAAAATAAGATTTACCATCAACCTTTTGTTCATGTCCATATTGCGGTATTAGTGAAAGAATTATAGTTATGTAGCAGTAAATGATGATGGTTGAAGGACAGTGTTTGTAGTTGGAATATTCCATATATTTTGTCTTCATCCTTTACAAGGTCATAGTTTGTTGGCAGATGATGGAAAATAATGAGATACTGTACCACGAGAAAAGAATTGGCGATCTTCCAGGTCAGTTGCTTGTGCTTGGATCTTTGCCAACATAATGCTGAGTTATACTGTTATTGGGTTTGATTGATTTGCACATGGGCTCACATTATGATTTTAACTCTTTTACCTGTTTATGACAAAGTATGAGTAAATTTCTCTTGTATTTCATCTAACAAATGTACACTAATTTATAAGAAAAAGAAACTAACCTAAGTCCTAATTACAGAGAATACATAGTTGTAATACACATAAGTTGAAAAATTTGCACACCAAAACCATAATTGTTGACTCTAACACTCCCCCTCAAGCTGGTGAGTGGATATTTTCCATTCCCAGCTTGCCAACAATAGATTGCAATGTAGAACCATTTAATCCTTTAGTTAATACATCTGCAAGTTGACCTTCGGTTGACACAAATGGAGTACAAATCATTCCACTCTCTAACTTCTCCTTTATGAAATGTCTATCTACTTCCACATGCTTGGTGCAGTCATGTTGTACTGGATTGCGTGCGATATTAATTGCTGACTTATTATCACAATATAGTTTTATAGGTTCTTCCCACGCAATCTTCAAATCTTCCAAGATTATTTTCAATCATAAAAGTTTACAAACTTCTAATGCCATAGCTTTGAACTCAGCTTCTGCACTTGATCCTGCTACCACATTTTGCTTCTTGCTTCTCCATGTTACGAGATTGCCTCCAAGGAATGTGCAATAGCCTGAAGTTAATCTTCTATCATCAACTTATCTAGCACAATTTGCATCCGTGTATACTTTCACTGTCAATTCATTACTTCTTCTAAACAACACTCCCTTTCCTGGAGTACTTTTTAAGTACTGTAGAATTCGACGTGCTGCTTGAAGGTGTACTTCTTTTGGGTTGTGCATGAATTGACTTACCACTCCTACAGCATAGGCTATGTCTGTTTTGGTATGGGAAAGATAAATTAATTTGCCAACCAATCTTTGATAGGATTCTCTATCTACCACTACATCTTCTGGTGCTTCACAAAGTTTGTGATTTGGTTCAATGGGTGTCTTCACTGGTTTACACCCTAGTTTCCCTGTCTTAGTTAATAGATCTAACACATATTTCTGTTGTGATATAAAGATCTCACGTTGAGAGTGAGCTATTTCAATGCCGAGGAAGTATTTTAACTTGCCGAGTTCTTTAATCTCAAATTCTTGCAATAAACACTTTTCCAGTGTTTTCATTCCTTGCAAGTCATCTCCAGTTACCGCAATGTCATCCACATAGACTAAGAGAGCTGTAACTCCCCCTGAAGAAGAATGTTTGATAAACAATGTGTGATCACCTTGACTTTGTTTGAAACCCAAAGCATGCATTACTCTAGCAAATCTGCCAAACCAAGCCTTGGGAGACTGTTTTAAGCCATATAATGCATTTTTTAACTTACACACCTTGTTCTTTTCTGACTCAAACCCTGGACGTATCTCCATATAGATTTCTTCATTAAGATCACCATGTAGAAAAGCATTTTTTACATCAAACTGCTGCAAACTCCAACCACGATTAGCAGTTAAAGATAATAATATTCTTACTGTATTCATTTTTGCAACAGGAGCAAATGTTTCAAGATAATCTATCTCATAAGTTTGAGTATACCCCTTTGCTACTAACCTTGCTTTGTACCGTTCAAGTGATTCATCTGCCTTATATTTCACGGTGAAGACCCATTTACATCTCACTAACTTCTTTCCTGGAGGTAGTTCCACCAAGTCCTAGGTTTTGTTCTTCTCAAGAGCATCCATTTAAACCTTCATAGCTTCTTTCCACTCTTTGTTACCCAAAGCTTTCAAGACATTTTTTGGAATAGTAATAGTGTTGAGGTGGATAAAAAATTTTTTATGACCACTAGACAGCTTTTCATACGATACAAAGTGAGACAATGGATATACAGGTCGTTGGTACATTTTCTAATCCCCCTTCTAATTGCAATAGGAAGATCATCATCATTAGCAACAATAGGCACATTACTATCATAATCCTTAGAGTTAGGAGTTACCTCAACATTATCAGTACCAGAAATTGGTTCTGAATCAAGAACTTGCATTGGTTGAACAACAGGCTCTTTCCTTCTTGAATATACTTGCAATGGGCGTATAGTACTTTGAATTTGTTTATCATTTGCCACTTGACTAGGATCAAAAATAGATGATTTATTTGGTAAAGGAACCAAATTTTGATTTTGTGAGAATGAGGAGTATGAAAGATCAAATAAAAACAAATCTCTATCCTTATCTTCCATAAATGTTGTCTCCCCCAGAAGATAAGGATTTGAAAAGTAATTTTCATTTTCAACGAAGGTTATATCGACAGAGACAAAAAATTGTTTTGTCGGAGGATGATAACAATTATACCCTTTGTATAGAAGAATACCCAACAAAAATACACTTAAGAGCCTTTGGATCAAGTTTCCCACGGTTATTCGAATGAATATGAACAAATGACACACACCTAAAATTCTTAGGAATCAAGTGATTAATCGTTTTGAAGTCAAGGTAAAATTTCAAAAGTAGTTGCATGGGGTTGTTATAATCAAGAACTTTAGAGGATAATCTATTAATTAGATGTGTAGCGGTTAAGACAGCTTTCCCCAAATAATTCTTTGGAACATTTTTTTGGAAAAGAAAAGCTCGAGTAACTGCTAGAAGATGACCATTTTTCTTTTCTGCCACTCCATTTTGTTGTGGTGTATTGACACATGAGGACTCATGAATGATTCCTTTTTCTTTGAAGCATGGTGACAATACTTGATTAAAATATTCCCTAGCATTATTAAATCGAACTCTTTTTATCCCAACCCCAAATTGATTTTTTACCATATGGAAAAAATTTTGAAAGGTGGAACTAATATTTGATTTTTGTTTTAAAAGAAAAACCTATGACACTTGAGTGTAGTCATCAATAAACGAGACAAACCAACGAGCTCCAAAGATATTATGAAAAGTAGAAGGTCCCCAAACATCGTTATAAATTAGAGTAAAAGGTTTTAAAGCTCTTGTATTACTTATTGGAAAGGATGCACGTTTATGTTTTGCAAATTCACAAACATCACAATGGAACATACTTAAATCAAATCCTTTAAATAAATCAGGAAACATTATTTTAAGAATACTGAAAGAAGGATGATCAAGACGAAAATGATATAACCATATCTTATCTTTATTGGCAAGAGAAGACTTAGAAAGCAGGGACAACGAAATCGGATCCTTAGTACTATTTTGCCCACTAGATTCCTCAAGAAAGTAGAGCCCATTCTTCTCCTTAGCAAGTGCAATCATCATCCTCGTTTTTTGGCCTTGAAATTTACAAAGTGCAGAAGAAAAGGTTACAAAACAGTTCAAATCTTTTGTAAGTTTGGGAATTGAAACTAGATTGGTAGACAATTTTGGCACATGTAGAACATTTTTTAAAACAAGGTTCTGATTTATAACTACATCCCCTTGACCAGCAACTGTAACCAATGTTCCATTAGCAATAGCAATTTTCTTATTACTAGGACAAGGACTATAAGATACAAACCCATGAGAAGATTAGGTCATATGATCTGTAGCCCTAGAATCTACTATCCAAGTTCCTTTTGTGATGGACACATTAAGTGCAAAGAAAATTACCTGAAAAAGCCAAGGAGTATGTACTTGCATCACCCATAGGTTTCTCTAATGTCCTCATAAAATATCGCAACTTCTCAATCTTTTCCTTATTGAACTTAGATCGCTCTTGAGAGAATTCTTTTACACTTTTAGATTGTGTTGAGGTCAAATGTGCCAGTCCTTGACTTGCTTCTTGATTGCACTTTGCTGTCAAAGATGTATTTTGAGTATTTAAAGGCTTACCATGGAGTTTTCAGCACCTTTCCTTGCTATGTCGCGGCTTCTTACAGTAGGTGCACCATAAGGAGTCTTTTTTACATTCTCTAAGTCTTTCTAACAGTCCTACTACGCTTGAACAAGCATTGGACTGTTGTTGATTTGATTTTACAGCTTTTGTAACTAAAGTTGAACTTTTTGTCATATTATAATCTTGCTGATTGGTAGATTTTGAAATCTCAAGCATGATTTTAGACATAAGTGGTTCTGAAAAATCTGGGCGTGGGAAGATTAATTTTGAGAGAAAAAAATGGTTCTGAAAAATATGGCAAAGCAGGCTTTAAAAGAACTAGAAGAATGAAATAAAATAGCAATTTAGGCCAGAAAAAAAAAGAAGGAAACTAGAATTTTTTTTCAGAAATTTTAAGTGGCAATGCAGGCCACAATTTTGGAATTGATAAAATGACTAGAAAAAGAAAAAACAAACTAGAACTTTTTCCAAAAATTTTAAAGTGGCAATGCAGGCCACAAGTTTAGAAATGATAAAATGGCTTTCATACCATGACAAAGTATGAGTAAATCTCTCTTGTATTTCATCTAACAAATGTACACTAATTTATAGGAAAAAGAAATTAACCTAAGTCCTAATTACAGAGAATACATAGCTGTAATACATGGCTGAAATGAGATGTAATACACAGTTGTAATAAACTGAAAAATCTGCACACCAAAACCAGAATTGTTGACTCTTAACAGTTTATATTGAGCTAACAGGGTCTTGGACTTGCTCTTTATGGCAGGTGTTAATGTTGGCCATCAGTTTTATTCACGGGCTGAAATGGTTGCTGTTGGTTTTCACAGTCACTGGCTGAATGGAATTGATTATATGGGGCAGTCCTACAAGAACAAAGGGGTAACACATTTTTTTCTCTATAAATTGGGATATCCAAAAAAAGCAATATAATTGGATATCAATGCATGTCTTTTTGATGAGTAGTTCTTTTCCATTCTAGATTGAATTATTTTCAGAAGAAGGATGCTGTGTGGTGTCTTTTAACCATATACTGTATTATTTTATTTGCAGGTCATTGGGTATACACTTTTACCTTTATTTGGATTGTTAAATTATGCATGATTTGCTGTACAATGTTATCTACTGCTGTAACATTACAATTTAAATGTATTGGATATTAAGAATTTAAGGATGAGATGAAGGTCTTCTTTATATAAAAATTCTGGAAGAGTACTTATCGTGTCTTTAGAAATATAATTTTAATGGATAAGTTGGTTCCTCAAGCATTTTTCTCTTTTTCCCTAGTAGCCTGGAGTATTTATGCATCTATTCCATCCAAGTTTATCAGTTTGTAGGTAATGGAGTTGGGATAAAGTTTCAGGAAGACGGGTTGATTGGGGGAATATGCTTTCTTTGATAGTTGCTAGTTATCCATGCATATCTATTTCTAATATGGTGGTCACTTCTTCATCTTAGTGGAGTTGGAATCTTAAATTGCATAGGAATCTTAATGAGAGAGAAACTTTCTCTAAGGCGTGGGTGATGCTTAAGGGTTTGTTGGGGGCACTTTTTCTACGAGTTGAGGTTCTTTTTCACCAGTTTGATAGATGAGGCCCATGCTCTTTTGATCCCTTCAAAGTAATTTGGAGAGCTAAATTCCAGTGAGATGATCATAGATGATATTGTTAAAGCTTAAGTTATTGTTGGGCCGTTACTTATAAATTTAGGCTTTAAGGCTTTTAAGTCAAGTGGTAATTAAAGATATATCACTTAAAGAGGAATCTAGGGTAAATTTATTATATTTTTTTGTTATTAGCTACCAAGCTGAGGTGAAGTCTTTTGAGTTTTTAGTGCATAAATAAACAGTTAGGCTACATAATTACTCTAAGCTGAGAAGAAATCTAACTAAAGTTTGTATTCCAAATAAATTTACACTGTTTATATAGCTTTACGGGGAAACATAGAGAAGGAAACTCCTGTATTTAGGTCTGGAATTATTCAGGCAATCACTAATTACAATTAACAATTAGTCAACTATCCATTGAAAAGGAAACCACTCTTAACCAATTCCCAGCTTATATGGCTGTATTGTATAGTCCAGCCCTTTAATGCACTGATTCTCTAATAATAACATTCTTTTTCTTATATCCTTAGCTGAATCACTTTTTTTGAATATCTTTTGATCTCCTTTAATAACATTTGTTAAGTTTTGTATAAAACAAAAGTTTTCCACATTGAAAAGTCAATGGAAAAGATTTTTTTGTAACTTTCTGCATTACCCTCCTCTTGAACACTGAATGTCAGTGCATCGAATGATGTTAATAGAAAGATAATTTTAATTTTTTTGACTCTTTGGTGAAATTTGAATGCTTTAGTATTTAGGCTAGCTTTTGTGTTTCTGATTCATAGTCTTTGTGCTTAGATCTAACTTATAGTTGTTTTCTGCTTGTTCTGCATCCTTCAGGCAACTGGTTCTTGTAAGGACAATTCATTCCCTGTTTTATTAATCTTTTCATTATCAATATTCTCTTCCCTTTTTTCTCAGTGCAAACATGTGCTTGCTTCAGATTTGTCTCTAGAAATGTTAGGTTTTTAATAAAGGATTATGATGTTGGATATATGGAATCATAATGTGATTATGATGTTTTATATCCTCTGTATTGGGAAAAAGGATAGTGCTTACGTTTTGCAGTTCATATTCTTTATTGTTGGTAGCATGCACTTTAATTTTTTTTTTTTTTGGTTTTTTAGATGCACTCTTAATTGTCATGTTAGGTTATTCCTTACTATCTTGCTGTACAATCTCTTTCTATTTTCTTTTGTGTACTATAATCTTATGTTTTCTATGCCATCAATGTGATTTTTGCTGATAATAATAAATCTATCACTTAATGGAACAAGGGAAGTTTGAGACTGTATTTGTCCTTGCTATAGTAATTATGAAATTGTGCCATAGATAAAAAAAATTATGCTTTCTGAAGAGCTAACTTTGAGGAAATATTTATGAAGTAATGCCAATTTTCCCCTCAATTGCAGGAGTACAAACATTATATATTCCCAGTTGCAGTAGCTATAGTATTGTCTGGCATGTACGAGGATGATTTAGATAATGCTGAGGATGTTGTGTATACTGGTCAAGGAGGACATAATTTAACAGGTGATAAGCGTCAAATTCGAGATCAAGTGTTGGAACGTGGTAATTTGGCATTAAAGGTTAGTTATTCTAACTTTTTTTTTTCATGGGATAGAATTTATGTGTTCTAAATTAGGAACTAAAAATCATATCCTTGCATTTATTGCTAGTACGTTTGCATTAAATTGATTCTTTGTGATAGATTTTCACTAATAAGAGAGAATTATAGACCCTAAGAAGAAATACTTGCTTTCCAATGGTGAAAAGTTACAATCTATATATAGAGTTAACATAATAAGAGATAAAGATGAAAACACAAAATGATATCAAACAATTCAAACTTCCTATTTAACTTTAAATACTCATCTTATCTATCTTTTAAACAATTCTTATGTCATTTTATCTTCAACACTCCCCCTCAAGCAAGAGAATAAAGATTCTTAGTGCCCAATTGGGAACAAATATATTAGGTTTAAGTGAAGATATCTCTAATTTGCTCTTTTGACTTGATAAATAGAATAACAACCTCTCTAGCCATAACAACCTTTCGAATGAAGTGGTAACCACTTTAATATGCTTAGTCTTCTTGGAGAATAGTTTCTAATTTTTATATTACTCTCTTTAGAATTATGAGTATTTATTGGCTACAAATATAATCTATATAAATAGGAATCTTTATATTTACAAGATAGACAACTCTTATTTAGTTAATATCCTAAATTAGAAAACCAATTTTATTTATTTATTTTTCCACGCACTCCCTCAAGTTGGTTAAAAAATTTATGCTATTCCTAACTTGCTTGTTAGGGATTCAAAACCTTGCTTTTGAAGATCTTTAGTGAGAATATTTGTTAGTTGCTCTTCGGTAGGTATAAAAAGCAATCATATTAATTCTGCTTCTAATTTCTCTTTGATAAAGTGACGATTTACTTCCAACATGTTTAGTCTTATCATGTTGTACTGGATTATGAGATATATTGATAGCTATTTTATTATCACAATACAACTTCATAGGATGTTCACGTGAAATTTTTAGTTCTTTAAGTAGTATCATCAACCATAAGGCTCACAAATATCTTGTGTTGTAGTTCGAAGCTTGGCTTCAACACAGCTTCTAGCAGCCACAAACTATTTTTTACTTCTCTAGGTTACCAAATTCCCTTTTACAAAAGTACAGTAACTTGAAGTTGATCTTTTGTCACTTTCACAACCTGCCTAATTTGCATTAGTATATTCTTCAACTTGCATATGACCTTTCTTTTTAAATATTAAACCCTTTTATGGAGTTCTTTTAAGGTACTTTATGATTTTGTCGATTGCTTTTACATTTCCCTTATTTGGTGCATGCATAAATTGACTAACTACACTTGTTGCGAAAGCTATATTTGGTCGAGTATTTGATAGATTAATTCACCTATTAACCTTTGATAACATCCTTTGTCCACCTTGGTGTTGGTCTTTGTTGCTGAGTATTTTTGTGATTAGGATTAATAGGGTATTAGTAGGTTTACACCCTAACATACCTGTTTTCTTTAGCAAATCTAATGTGTATTCTCTATGATACAAGATCCCCATCTTAAACCTAGCAATTGTTGTACCTAAAAAATACATCAAACAATTGAGGTCTTTCATCTCAAATTCCTTAGCTAGCAATGCTTTTAGTTTTTCTAATTCAACATCATCTCCTATTAGGATAATATCATCAAAATATATTATAAGAATTACAATCTTCCTATTAATAAGATGTTTATAAAGCATAGTATGATTTGCCTGATTTTGAGAATATCTATGGCTTGGGGTTGACTTGGTAAATCAATCAATCAAACCAAGCCCTAGGAGACTCTTTGAGGCCATATAGATACTTATTTTGTTTGTAGACTTTCTTGCCTCCATAAATATTTTTGAACCCTAGTGGCACATTTGTATATACCTATTCCTCTAATTCTTCATTGAAGAAAGCATTTTTGACATCCAATTTTTGCAATGGCCAATCTAGTTTAGCCATGAGAGATAATAAAACTCGAATTGTATTCATCTTTGCTCAAAAGTTTCGTGGTAATGGATACCATATGTTGGCGTAAATCCTTTTGCAACAAGTCTTGTTTTATATCTTTCAATTGACCCATTTGCCATATATTTAACTATAAATACCCATTCACAATCCACAAGTCTCTTTCCTTTCGGCAAGTTTACAAGCTCCCATGTGCTACGTTTTTCAAAGGCTTCCACTTTCTCTAATACAACTTCATTTAGGAACAATTAAAGCATCTTGTACAGTTTTTAGAATTCCAATATTTGATAGTGGTAAAGGCTCTAAACGATGGAGATAACTTATCATATGGCACACATTTAGAAATTGGGTGCATAATATAAGAACTAGTTCCTTTCCTAAGTCTAATAGGGACATTAATGATCATCTATATTTGACTTTGGAATATGAGAAGAAGAATTAGGAATACCTGTAACTTTTAGATTTCTGATGTTCGATTGTAACTCTTGGTTGAATAGATATGGTTGATGTTTTATATCTTGGCAGTTTTGCCATCTTGTGTGGATTCGTAGCTCATATTGAGGTTCAACGAGTGATGTATCTCCCTCTGTCAGTGATTTGTTATTGCCTGGCATAATAGGTGGAGGTGAGAAGCTAAAATCTAATGAATTGATAGGATTTGGACCAATGGGACTAGGATTAGGAATAGAGAATGATAATGGTGATGGAATTTCTCAAAAACGATTTTCTTTGTCCATATTGTTCTCCCCCGGAAGAAGGATTTTGAGAAAGCAGGGTTGGTTTTCAAAGAAAGTAACATCCATATTGACAAAGAATTTTTTAGTAGTAGGATCATAACACATCTTTTCTGAGTTGGAGAATAACCAAAAAATACACATTTTAATGCTTGAGGATCAAGTTTGGACCTATTATGCTTGTGGATATGGACAAATGCTAGACATCCAAAACCTCTAAGGGAAATAGTTGTGAAAATTTTGATGTGAGGGTAAATATTTGAAAGAACATTTAAAGATGTTTGGAATTATAGAATGCTAGTTGGAATATGATTAATCAAAAAGATGCTGTGATGCTAACTTCTCCCAAGAAAACTTTGGGACTCAGATGTAAATATGATGGTTTGGATTTTCTAACAAGTGCATATTTTTTTTAGCGACTACATATTGTTGAGGAGTATTAAAACAAGAGGACTAGTGAATAATTTCTTATTCTACTAAAAATTTGCCTAGAATAGAATTGAAATATATTTTTTTCATTGTTTGTTCTAAGAACTTGTATTTGAGTATGAAATTGAGTCTTAACCATGGCATGACATTTTTAAAGACTTTTTCAGCATCAGATTTTTCTTTTAGTCGATAAACCCAACATACTCTTGTGTGATCATTAATAAAGATGATAAACCGCTTAGTTCCTATAATATATGTTATAGGGGAAGGTCCCCAAATGTCACTGGGAAAAAGGTTTAGATTCTTGATATAACTATGAAGGAAACTAAACGTGAATGTTTAGACAACTGACAAGTTCCATATTAAAGTAACTAAGAAAACTCGGATGCCTTAATCTACAATGTCATAACTTCATTTCATCTTTGACAGAGAGAGAAGTTTTACTATTTGTAGCTTGAGCTTGTCCATTTCTATTGGCATTGTCGTCAAAATATTATAGTTCACTAACCTCTTTAGCTTTACTAATGGTTTTCCCCGAACATAGGTCTTGGAATTCACCTTGTGAGAGAAAAAGTTTAGCAACATAATTTAAATCTTTTGTAAGTTGTAAATAGACAAATGATTGCACGAAAGATTTGGAACATGAAGAATTAAATCTAATTTTAAATTTTTTGAAATCGCAATTGATCCTTTTTTTGCTACAGATGATAAAGAACCATCAACAATTGTAATTTTTAAATTACTAGGACACAAAGTATAAGATGAAATAATTGAGAAATACTTGTCATGTGATCTGTTACACTTGAATTAATGATCCAAGCAACTTGAGTTGTAGGAGAGGTGTTTAAAGCACTTAGAAATTATCTGTTTGAGTTAAAGAGGATGTAGGATATTGAGAGATTTGAGATTAGTTTAAGAACTTTTACAATTGTTCTAATTGTTCCTTACTGAATAGAGGTGTTTTAGTTCTCCTTTATTTTGTTATGGATTTTGTGGCTGTTTGCATTTCACTATTGTTCTTGCCAGGAAATTTGTTCTTCTAATTTTGAGGCTTCCCATGTAACTTCCAACAAGTTTGTCGAGTATGTCGTAATTTATTGCAGTAGTTACACTATAATTTCCCTTTTTCATCACTATTTTTATTTTTCCTGATTTCTTTAATTATTTATGGAAGGATTCCCCATCATAACTATTTTTCGACTTTCCTCTCTCTTTACTTCTGAAAAGGCTTTACGAATGGATGAGAGTGGTTTTTTTTCTCAGCATACAACTAGGAACATCATCAAATTCTTTGTTTAGACTTGTTAGAAGTTTAAACACACAATCTTCTTCCAAAAGCCAATAAGGCACTATTTGCAGGACATCATTTAAGCTAATAAAATTGATCAAATTCCTGCCAAATGCCTTTGAAGGTGTTATAATATTTTGTTACACCATAATTGCCTTGTTTCGTTCCCAGTTTTGATTTTTAATTTAAAAAATTTGTGCATAATTCCCTAAGTCAAAATGTCTTTATCATCCCATAAGTCTTTTGTTGTTGTTGGAAAAAGATAAGTTTGGCCAATCTCCAGTTCCATTGAGTTCACAAGTCATGACATAATCACAGAATTCTCTAAATCCAAAGTTACATATGTTAGGTCATATTTTTCTGGTGCTTTTGTTGAACCAGTTAAATAGCCAAGTTTTCCCCTTCCTCTAATAAACAATTTCACACATTGAGACCATTGAAGAAAGTTTTACCCATTTAGTCCGAGTGTAGTAATTTGTAAAGATGGATTGTTAGTAGCACTATGAATTAAGGCCTAACATGAAAGTTGTTTTGATGGTGTTGATAGTGACTCCAAAAGTTTTAACAATTAAGGAGTTGGCCTTGAAAAATATTAGAGAGACTCTAAAAGTTTTGGTAATTTGCTAAATTACCCGTAAACTTAGGAAAATATCAAAACAACCTAATAATTATAGTAAATTGCTAAATTACCCCTAAAAATTTGAGACAATGATAAATAGCCCCTTGGGTATTAAATCAGAATTCGTAAGGACTTGTTGGAAGTACAATACCTACTTAGAGTAATAGATCGGCCTGAGAGAGTTTGAGTGAGCTTGGCAGTGATCTTTCACTTCTTGGTGATACGCGTTGGCGAGGAAAGATGAAAATTAGGGACTTCAACAGTCATTTGAGACCAAATTATAGCTTCGATGATGTTGTTTAATAGATTGACAGGTCTCTTTTCGTTCAATTATAGCAGTGCAAAAAACAACAATCGTTATAGGTGGTGCTCGGTTGTTAGGGGTGGCGCGTGTTATACACTCACTGTTGAGACACCAGAGAATAGAGAAACGACTTTAGTTTAGAACTCTTTAACTCTAGCCTTAGGCCTTAATACCATGAAGAATAATTCCCAATTCTTATATTACTCTCTTTAGAATTAAAGTATTTCAGGCTACAAATATAACCTATAAAAGAATAAAACATAAATTTTATACAAATAGGAATTCAAATATTTACAAGATAGACCACTTTTTTTTAGTTAATATCTTAAATTAGAAAACCAATTCTATTTAGGGTAAGAATTTATTTTCCATAATTCTTATGAACAATATCACTATAATTTTTAGTCACATGATCTCACAAGTCATATGTGCTATAACACGATATTTGCCTCAATATTAAATCTAGCTGCCGCATTTTATTCTTTATTTCCTCAAGTCACCCAAGAAAGTACTATAACCATTGATGATCTTCTATTTGCCTTAAATCCAACCCAATCAACATTTGGGTAGTTAACAATATCCAAAGTATTGACTCTATTATAAATAACACCTATGCTAATAGTTTGCTTAAAATACCTAAGATTTCCACGTATTGCCTCTCAATGAATTTTTCTTGGATTTTGCATATATTGACTAACTGCTGCAATTTTATATTAGGCCTAGTCATTATCAGATAAATTAATTTCCCAACTAAACTTATGTACCTCTTGGTATCTGCAAATTCTTGACTCTTATTATCATCTAGGTTTAAATTTGGTTCCATAGGAGTTTTCACAAGGTTAGTCCCTAACATTCTTGTTTTAGTCAATAAATCTTGTACATACTTCCTTTGAGACAAATATAGACTTTCTTTCCTTGAGCCACTGCAATGCTAAGAAAATACTGCAATGGACTCGAATCCTTGATTTGGAATTGTTTTTTAACTTAGTCTTGATTTCTTCAATGCCACGATGATCACTCTTAGAAACAATTATATCAACATAAACCACAAGAAAAACTATGCCCATAGTAGTGTGTTGTGCAAAAATCAAATAATTAAACGGACATTTACATAATTGGAGAGACGATAAAACACCATTCAATCTATCAAAGTAGGCTTTTAGAGACTATTTCAAACCATATATGGCCCTCTTTAGCTTACAAACCATGCTAGACTTCCTTTTAGGTGGTTGCTCCATAAACATCTCTTCTTACATATCACCATATAAAAAGGCATTCTTCACATCAAGCTAAAATAAAGGCCAATATAAAAGACCGTTAGAAAAATAAGAACTTGAACAGAGTTGAGGCAAGCCATAGGTGAATAAGTGTTAACATAATCCACTCTATACGTTTATGTGAATTCTTTTGCCACCAGGTGAGCTTTTAACAGATCTATAGTTCCATCAAAAGATACTTAACAACAGATACCCATCTGCATTCATCAACCTCCTTACCAACAGGAAGTTGTTGCAACTCCTAAGTACCACGATCATAAAGCCTTCATCTGCTCCATTGCTAATTGCCAACCAAAGTGAGACATAGCTTTGTGATAATTTTTTGGCAATGATATAATTGATAAAGACAAGGCAAGAGCTTGAAAATAAGGTGAAAAATTATTAAGAGACAAATGAGCTATAGGATATTTGGTAGTAATTCTATTACGTGATTGAAAGATCAAGATCAGGCACCTATGCGATCAAAGAAAGATTAAGGCGAGAGGTAGACTTTGGAAGTACGGATGGATCGGAAGGAGAGGGATCAGTTGGTTAGTCTATTTGTTGATATGTTTTCCTATAAAACGTATGCTTGAAGTGGCTTACTTGTTGGAACCACTAGAGAAGGAATAGGTGGAGTGGAGGAAAGTAGAGAAGATCCAAGCAAGATCCTTTTTCGAAAAAATAAGGAGTAGACTTCAAGAAAGTGATTTTGCACTAACAAAATTTGCTGGAGATAGGATCAAGACATTTGTGTTCAAGAATACCTAAGAAAGGCACATTTAATTGCTCTAGGAGATAATTTATTTGATGGATAAACATGAAGAAAACAAACATCTAAAAACATGAGGTGGTACAAAGTATAGGCCAGCAAAATTGAGCATTGAAGACGGGAGTTTATTCATAAGGTAATAGGCTGTAAGAATAGTTTTTCCCTAAAATTTTGTAGGATCTTTCATTTTTAGGAGAGTTCTTGCAATATTTAACAAATGCTTATTTTTTCATTCAGGTACACCATTTTGTTATGGAGTATAGGAGCAAGATGTTTGATGAATAATGCTGTCTACGACAAAATTCAAAAAGTACAAAGTGGTGATATTTCAAGGCATTGTTAGATCGAAAAGTTCTAATAAAGCTCCAAACTGAGTTTTTATTTCATGAAAAGTTGATTCACATACATAAAAGAACTTCAAATCATTCTTTAAAAGATACAACCATGTAGTTCGGGCATAATTATCAACAAAGGACACACAAGATTTAGAACCTTGATAATTAGGTATCTTACATGGACCTCAAAACATTGAAATGAACTAATTGAAGAGGTGCAAACTCACTTTATTGAAGAGACACAATGATGTTTACCTAATTGACATGACTCACACTTAAAGCTTGAACATGTTAATAAGTAAACCCGTTTGTTGAAAGAAATAGAAAAGAGGATGTCGTAATCGATAATGTCACTGTTCAGATGAACTGAGGAAAGAAAGGCCCAACGAGATGATAGGAGAACCAAACAAGTGATACACTCCATTCGCCTCATGTCTTCCATCAATAGTCTTTCACATGCCAAGATCTTGAAATATACAATAAGAAGGAAAAAGTGTCATAGAACAGTTAAAAAGTTTTTTTGTATTGGTTAATTGATAAAAGAGTAATAGGGAATTTTGGTACATGATGCATGAAAGAAAGAGATAGATTAGGATATACCTATGCAATTTCAACAACATGATATGGGTTTGAGAACCACCTATAAGTATGAGCATTAGCAAGTACAAGAGAAAGTAGTTAAACTACCTGATTAGGCTAATGTGGTATTAGCTAGCTAGTTATAGACATCGGTGCCTGTGAATTCTGAACATTGGTAGCAGCGACCTTGGCAAAGAAATTATCTCCTTGATCATGACGACTCCAATTTGCTTGTTCTGGCTTGCCAAATTTAACGCAATATTTATTTGAATGGTGATTACACAATGAGAACAATGAAAACAACCTTCTTTTCCTCTACCACGACCTTTACCACGTCCACTAAACTGTCCTCTTCCATATTTTCCAAAGAATACAAGTGTTGAAGACTCTTCATCAGTATGAGTATTAAAAGAAAGTCTTTTTAGAGAGCATAGGCTTCCTTTGCTGTGGGCAACTCTTTTTCTATCAAAATACCATTTTTTGAGCTTTTATACACAAGATTCAAACTGGACAAAAGCTGAACAACCAATAATTCTTCCCTTTGTTTTTTAAGTAGTGCAGAACCTGAAGTACGGGGTAGTAAGAGTTCAGCTCTCCCCATAAATCATCAAGAACACCATACTGCAAGTCCATAATGCTCATTCAAATTCTTATCTCCCTGTTGACATGAGAAGAAAGCTACATATAACTCGAAACTTCTTGAAATGTTCTTGGACAGCATAAAACATTTTTGGAGACAATGCCATCACTCCTTTGTTGTGTGGACCCACATAGTAGCGGAGACATTAAAGGGTTCCATACTATTCCATAACAAGTTGTCACCATGGTATCCTCTTGCAACCACTTAGGACGATTTGGTAAACAAGTAATAAAACATCACACGGTACAAAAAAAATCATAATCTCAATTTTCGAAAACAAATTAGAGCTCTCTACACATCTAATTAGAGACAACTACACTTCTCTTATGGTCTTCACTAATGGAAAGAAAACTACCATGCCTTTGAGAATAAAATCATGTTAGTAGCCCATGAAATCCAGAAAAGTAGGAGTAAAAATAGGCAAAATCAGTGAGGTAGAGAGGAGAAATACAAGCATGTATTGAATGTTGAAGGCTAACAACTGACTAGATGAAACTTGAGAAGCCAATGGTTAATTGCAAATTCTGGCAAGATTTTTGGAATTCCGTTCAAATATGATAGGTGCCACCGAGTCGTCAGTGACTTCTAAGTTGTCCCCCAGTGGTCATTGTGTGGTGGCTTAAGGTTTTTAAAGATTTTGGTGGTGGATAAATTGGTTTTAGGGTTTTGGTGGTGGTGGTTGAATAGTAGTGTTTGGAGTTTGAGGATTTGAATAGTGGTGGATGGGCTAAATGTTGCTGCTAACTAATGGTGGATAGGTTGAATAGTGGTGGCAGGATTTTTTAATTTTTTTGCCAAAAGTGACTTGGCATAGATCTTTGCTGTGCTCTGTTACCATATTCAGAGAACGAGAGAGAACCATAGACCATAAGAAGAAGAATACTTGCTTTTTGATAGTGAAAAGTTACAACCTATATATATATATATATATATATATATATATAGAGCTACCATGATAAGAGAGCAGGATGAAAACACAAAATGATAACAAACAATTCAAACCTTTTCAAACTTCCTATCCAGCTTTAAACACTCTTTTATCTTATCTATCTTTTAAACACTTATCTCATTTTATCTTCAACAAATATAACAAGAATGTTAGAATTTGTATTGCACTTTGCATGCCATGAATCAGTACTGGCATTAGTAACTGTATTTTATTTCTTTATGCTTTGTTATAATGTGGATCTCCTATTCTTGTTGTTGGTTGCAATAACTTCCTTCTCGACTTTTATGATTTGAATGCAGTACTTGCTTACCGTAACTAGTTTTTCTTTTTCAGAAAACATATGGCCTTTTCAGCAATGTTCTGTAAAATTGTTCCTGAGAACTGTGCAGTAAAATAAAAGTAAAAGATTGAATTTAGCATTTTCAAGTTCTAAGAAGATAGTTTACAGCATATTATGCACTTAACTCTCTAAAGAGAAAATCAGCAAAGATGCATCGTTTCTGAAAAGGCACAAAGCACCATGTGTTGGAGAATAAATTGTGTTTCGTTCTAAATACAGTATGAGATGCACCTTTTTCTTTTAATTGTAAAGTTTCAAAAACAAAAGCGTTCTCAAAAATGGGACTGACTGATCTTATAAAAGAGTTGGTATTTGATGTGCATATTAGTTTCATCAAATCTAGCTGATCCTGGTAGAGCTATATTACTGTGTACATGGTCCTTACCACGGCGTCCTTATGGAATATGATAGGTGACAAGGTTGTAATGTGAGCTTTTGAGCTATGGCATCTGAATTAACATTAATTTTACTTGCTTTTGATTGCAGAACTGTGTGGAACAAAGTGTGCCTGTTAGAGTGATTCGGGGTCATGAAAGTTCTAGTAGTTACACTGGCAAAGTGTACACATATGATGGCTTATACGAGGTTTTTTCTTGACAGAAATATTAGATTTATTTTATTTGTTTGTGAATGGCATTTACATGTTTGCAATTTTTTTGGCATCAAATGGTGAGCACTTTTTGAGGATTTGATAGACACAGAGAATGTTGTAACAGGTTCTGGTAATCAAACTGTGGTTTATCTTTTCCTATTAAAAAGAAAATTGTAGTTTACCTTTTCTTTTGCAGTTGCTGAGTGATTGTATTTTGAGTTCAGAAATTGAGACTGTCCTCTCAGCCTGATCATCTGCTTTTGATATCTGAAAGGTTGTCATCTTTTGTTCACTAGTTTGCTGCACTTCTCTGTGTAAATAAATAAAGGAGAATTCTTGTGTATTTAGATAATGAAGAAAATACAACATTATATAGGTAAAGCCAACATTCCTATTTGGAAGGTCAATTAATCCTAACTGTAAGGTTATCAATCTATTTTTTATTCTATGATATTAACTATAAATATACACAGAATACCATGTACATTTCAACACGTCCCCTCAAGCTATAGCATATAAATCATATGCACCAAGTTTGTTACAAATAAAATCAATTCGAAGACCCTTGAGAGATTTAGTAAGGATGTCTGCTAGCTGGTCATTTGAGCAAATATGACTTGTGGAAATACAACCAGACAAAATTTTCTCTCGAATAAAGTGACAATCAATTTCTATATGCTTAGTCCTTTCATGAAATATCAGGTTGGATGAAATGTAAATTGCAGTTTGATTATCACAAAGTAACTTTATTTGTGATATGTTTGCAAAATTTAATTCTTTGATCAACTGTTTCAACCATATGAGCTTACATGTAAGGCCATGGCACGGTATTCTGCTTCTGCGGTTGACCTGACAACAACTTTTTGTTTCTTACTTTTTCATGATACAAGGTTTCTTCTAACAAAAACACAATATCCAGTAGTAGAACGTCTATTTGATGGAGAACCTGCCCAATCAGCATTTGAGTATCCGACTACCTGTGTATGTCCTTTATTCTCATAAAGCAAACATTTTCCTGGTGCTCCCTTGATATATCGTAAGATTCGGATAACTGCATCCCAATGACTATCACACGGAGATTGAAAAAATTGACTGACAACACTGACCGAAAAGGAATATCAGGCCGTGTGATAGTGAGATAATTAAGCTTACCAACTAGTCTCCGATATCTCTCAGGGTCTATAAGAGGCTCCCTCTGTCCAGGTAGGAGTTTAGTATTAGGATCCATGGGAGAGTCTACGGGTTTGCAATCCAGCATCCCTGTTTTTTTTAGAATATTCAAAGCATACTTTCTTTGGGAGATAACAATCCCAGAGCATGACTGAGCGACCTCTATACCAAGAAAGTATTTGAGCAATCCCAAATCTTTAGTTTGAAAATGATTGAACAAATGTTTTTTCAATTGCTTAATACCATTCTGATCACTTCTTGTAATGACAATATCATCAACGTTGACTACCAGGTATATGCTGTGTCCTTGTGTTGTATGCTTATAGAAAACAAAGTGATTTGACTCAGTTCGAATCATGCTAAACTCTTGGATAATAGTACTGAAACGACTAAACCAAACATGAGGAAATTGTTTTAAACCATATAAGGAGCAGCAAAGTTTACATACCAAACTAGACTCCCCCTGAGCAACAAAGCCAGGCGGTTGCTCCATATAGATTTCTTCCTGAAGTTCACCATGAAGAAACATTTTTGATGTCGAGATAGTGCAAGCCATTGGTAAATAGCATTTATAGATAAGAACAACCGAACAAATGACATTTTGGCCATTGGTGAGAAAGTCTCATAATAGTCTAGGCCATAAGTTTGAGTGTACCCTTCGGTAACCAACCTTGCTTTCAACCGATCAACCTGACCATTAGGTCCAACCTTGACAGGATAAACCCATCGACAACCAATGGTGGAGTGGCTAGGGGGCAACTTAACTAATTCCTATGTACCATTATTATGCAAAGCAGTCATTTCCTCAACCATTGCTTGACACCACTCAGGATGTGAAAGAGCATTACAGAGTGGTAGGGACAGAGATAGAAAATAAAGTAGACATAAAGGCATAGTAGTGAAGATAATTTATGATAACTAAGAAAGTTGTATATAGGATGAGGGTTGCGAGTGTAGCGTATACCTTTACGAACAGCAATTGAAAATTGGTTAGCAGGTGGCAGGACCTCAGTAGGAGAGGAATCTGGAGCAAGAAGTGAGTTAATAGGAACCTCAAGAGCCTTAAAAGTGGTATCACTGCCAACACCTGCAGGATTAGAAGGAACAAGACTCACGAGCCGGAGAGGGAGAATTTTCAGTGGAAGGATTATACTGTGGGACAGGGACAAGTTCAATGCTTGACTTAGGAGAAGGAACTGGAAGAGCTTCTGTGGTGAATGTATTTTTTGAAGCAGATGAAGAAAAGAAAGGGGAAGACTAAAAAAAGTGACATCAGCAAAAATGAAATGACGTCGAGTGTCAGGAGAATAACACCTATATCCTTTTTTAAAACGTGAGTAGCCAAGAAAAATATATTTGACGGATCGAGCGGATAATTTGTCTTGACCAGGAGAGAGGACATGGACAAAACATATGCAGCCAAAGACACGTGGTGGAAAAGAAAACAATGGTTGACCAGGATACAGAACAGAATGAAGGACCTGATGTTGTAACACGTAGGAGGCATTTGATTTATTAAAAAGCTAGCAGTAAGAATAGCATCAGCCCAAAAACAGATAGGAACATTATTATGTATAAGTAAAGTGCGGGTAGTTTCAATGAGATGTCTGTTTTTACGTTCGGCAACTCTATTTTGTTGTGGAGTATAGGCACATGAATACTGATGTAAGATGCCTTGAGAAGACATAAATTTAGTAAAAAGAGCAGAAAAATATTCACGTGCATTATCACTACGCAATATATGAATAGTTGTGGAAAATTGTGTCTTAATTTCAGCATAGAAATATTCAAAGATGAAAAATAATTCGAAGCGATCTTTCATTAAAAATAATCAAGTGCAAGACGAATAATCATTAATAAATGTAACAAAGTATTTAAAACCTAAAACAGACGAAACTCGACTAAGACCCTAGACATCAGAATGAACTAATTCAAAAGGGGATGCAGCCCGATTATTGACATGCTTTGGAAACGATCCACGAGAGTGTTTTTCAAGCTGACAAGACTCAATTGAAAACTGATAAACTAGAGACTTGGAACCATTTTTCAAAGCTTTAGTAGATTTGGATGTCCCAGACGATTATGAAGAAGAGATGGTGATTCAGTGACAGTGCATGCAACAGATGGTTGAGGAATACTCAGATGATAAAACCCTTGTGACTCACGACTTGTGTCAATCATATGTCCTATACTGCGATCCTATATAAGAACAGAGTCTTTAACAAAAGTGATTGCACAGTTTAAAGAGCGAGTGAGTTTACTAATAGAGATAAGATTAAAAGGACAATGCGGTATATAAAAAATAGATTCTAAAGGTAAGGAAGGAAGAGGATGTGCTCGACCAATTGTTTGAGCAGTAGTTGTGAACCCATTAGCTAAGGTGACAGATGACAATGACTTAGATGTAGAAATATGAGAGAGTAATTGAAGGTTATTAGAAATGTGGTCAGAGGCACCAGAATCAAGGACCCAGGGTCCTAAAGAGGATTGAGTAAGACAGGCGACCGAATTACCAGTATGTGCAACGAAGGCAATGGAAGAGGTAGACTGCTTCGCTGCTTGATATTTCAGGTATTCCTCATAGTCGGCATTAGTGAGAGTTATGGATGGAGGTTGCTTGTCTGTAATGTCAGAATGATTAGATTGAGCAAGATTAGCAGTTTGAGGGGGTTGTCCATGTAACCTGTAACATTTTTCCCTGGTATGCCCCCACCGATGACAATAAGTGCACTTGGGACAACTTTTCTTACGATTACCTTGCTCTCCCTTAAAAGAAAGCTGTGACTGAGATGCCAAGACAGAGGAATTTGAATCAGTGGCAGAGGGCCCATATTGATGACCTGTTTTAGAGCTCTCAGTAGTCATATTGGTTCACAAATCAGAGATGATTAGTTTTCCAGCAACTAGGAGCAGTTTTCCGGCAAGGCAGTGGCAGATTTTCGGCGATGGTGACGGCAGCCGGCGATGACAAAGGAATCGGTGGGTGGTTTCGAGGTCGTCGGCGTCATCTGGAGTGATTGGTGCGCGCGGTGAAGCCTCACGCTCGTCGGAGACGGAGATAAAAAAATGTGAAGCCGAGGAGAGGGGCGGCGCGTGCAGAAGCCGGTGACTGTTGGACCGTCGCAGAAGTGATCGTTGGTGTTGTCTAAGGACAGGAATGCCAGCAGTGAGACTCCACGGGCGTTGGAAAAAAAAAGTCAGTTTTTGATGACGATGTGTGGGGGTGCATGCGGCTGAGGTCAGATTCTGTTTTCTTGGAGGTTCTCTGGTGAATGATTGGTGATGTGAGAATAGAGGACACGACCACTGGAAAAGGAAGAAAAAACACAATGGCCGGAAAGGAAACAAGCGGATTTGCCGAAAAAACTAAAAAATTAGAGAGAGCATCATGCTCTGATACCATGTAAATAAATAAAGAGAGAGGAGAATTCTTGTGTATTTAGATAATGAAGAAAATACAACATTATATAGGTAAAGCCAACATTTCTATTTGGAAGGTCAATTAATCCTAATTGTAAGGTTATCATTCTATTTCTTATTCTATGATATTAACTGTAAATATACACAGAATACCATATACATTTCAACACTGCATGTTTAATGGAGTTTTAAGGGGCAGGCAAAAGGAAATAGACTTGAAAATTATTTAGTTTTTGCTAAATCAGCATGTCATTATTTCCTTGTTAATCTTGCTGAGCTGTTACTCGGCATTATTATTGAAGTTCATGATAACAATCACTTATTTTGGTAGGTTAAAGTTTAAACAATATTTGTTGGCTAGAGTCACTTTCCTTTGTTTAGCTCTTGTAGCTTGAGCTTTTTGGGGTTATGGTGTTTTGACATGGTATTAGAGTTTGTCTAGCCTAGAGATAATTTGTTCAAATTCTAAAAGGTTTTGAGTTGACAAGTTTAACAAACCACACAGCATAATGATCCACTAAACCATGTTTGTATGATTGCTTGTCTATATTGAGCTTGACTTGTGCTCTAAGAAGTTGAAAAGGAGATAGACAGCCTGTGAACTTGAGGTTATGCTCACCACGCATTCCAGTTAATAATCTTCAATGGAAAAATGACTTGTCATTTAAGTTTTGCATAGAGATTTGCTGCTTGGGCTGATATTAACATTTCTAATGTGATTTTTGGACAACATTCAGAATCCTATTATGTTATTTTAATTTTTCTATTTTTATATGACCAATTGTTGATGATTTGAGATCTTAATTTTAATGTGCACACAATAATTTAGAACTATATAATCTAGTCCATTAAGTGTCTTTTCTGATTTGCAGGTTGTCCAGTACTGGGCAGAAAAGGGCATTTCTGGATTTACTGTTTTTAAGTACCGCCTGAGGCGGTTGGAAGGGCAGCCTATACTGACAACTAACCAGGTTTATATCTTTTCTATAAGTTTGTGGTATCAATTTTCTTACTTCTGGATGTTTTTTTGTGTTATATTTTGTGGTCTAAAATTGCTTTTGATACCTTTATTTGATCATTTACTTTGCATGTCTAACTTGTAATCATCTTTATATTGATATTCAGATGTTTGTTTGCTGTAATGACAGGTCCGCTTCATTAATGGACGTGTACCTCAGTCTTTGGCAGAAATACGCGGGTATAAAACAAATTTTTGCATGTAGATTTGTATTTACAATATCATAAATTTGAACAGTTTTTACAACCTATTCTTCTATTGGTAAAGGTTGGTGTGCGAGGACATTTCGGGGGGTGAAGAGAATTTACCAATTCCAGCTACCAATTTGGTTGATGATCCACCTGTTGCACCCACAGGCAAGATAAACTACCTCGATCTGATAACATACTGATGATTATTTACTCTCATATAGAAGTGTGCTTAGAATTGAATAAAACAGTTGGCATTATTTGCTTTCTTTCTTATTTTCTGGTTAAATGTTTCGTAATTAAGTACTAAATGATTCAATTGCACAAGCATTTCTATTTTTTATATCAAGAAAGGTATTCAAATAAAAAATGTTGACCATAACTTAAAGCCAAGCTGCCAGGCTTAAGAGGAAATAGATTTGTATATTTCTTTTAGAACTGTATTAAGCATGTTAACGAGCCCAACACGATCTTTTTATTCATCTTTAGAACTGGAATGTATTGTAAATTCTTTTTCACTTGATTAGAATAATATCTATTCTTGTTGGGTTGTCATAAAGTGTCACCTTAGAAAGAGGACTATGAATTGTCTTCTTTTAATTCTTAGTTTTTTCCTTTTTATCCTATTACTTCAGCATTTATTATATCATATAATGTTCTTTTTGTTTATTAATTGTATTTCTCACTTCTGTACTAAATTTTATTAGCTATTATTGTTTCGTTATTGTATTTCTCTTGTCTAGTAAGTTTTAGTATCCATCATTGGGATTAAAAAGTATTTATCAGAATTGCTATATTTTAGCCTTTCCTTTTGATGCTAAGTTGTCAAGAATTTCAGGTTACACATACTGCAAGTCTATGCAAGTTGCACAGAATGTAAAGCTCCCTAATAATGCCAGTGGATGCGATTGCAAAGGAAATTGCATGAATTCTAGGAATTGTTCTTGTGCCAAGCATAATGGTTCTGACTTTCCATATGTGCATCGTGATGGTGGCAGGTAAAATTTCTTATGCACAAAGGATAATAGCTGATTTTATCCATGTGTCTTCCTATACCATTTTCGGTGCTGTACTGTCAGATTAATTGAGGCCAAGGCAGTTGTATTTGAGTGTGGTCCAAATTGTGGGTGTGGGCCTGATTGCATCAACCGGACTTCTCAAAGAGGGCTGAAGTATCGACTCGAGGTTTGGCAGTGTGACTCTTGACCTCCAGTTTCCTTGTCTTTCCTTGATTAAAAATGTTTATTGCATGTTCAGATATAATAGTCTGCCAGCGAATGCAACAGGTTTTCCGTACTCCAAAGAAAGGATGGGCTGTTAGATCCTGGGATTTTATACCTGCTGGAGCACCAGTTTGTGAATATATAGGAGTTCTCGTGAGGACAGAGGATCTAGATAATGCCTGTGAGAATGAAAATAATTATATTTTTGACATTGATTGCTTGCAGACAATGAAAGGGCTTGGTGGAAGAGAGGTATTGTTAGTGCATCTTTTGTGAATATATACGTATATGCATAAATATATTTTCTTTCTGGTTATGCAATATCTTAAATTACCAGCAGTAAAGTAAATCCTTGTTTCACTCTTAAACTTAAAAGTATAGGCAAAAAGACCAGTGACTACTTCGTGCCAAACACCTTTTGTGAATTATTTGTTTTCCTCTTAAGCCAGTGTTATGGTTGCTGTAATCTTTGATTAGCGGTTATAAGTCAGGTGGAGATGATTTTATGGAAATGTTAAATTTTCTTGTCTTGGCTGGAAATCATTTCATTTTGTCTAGAACTCATGTTGCAAGACTTTTGGCAACCATGTCCATCCGTCCACGCAAGTCAGATTGGATGGTTATCTCAGATTCTGTATGACTTTTGGCACTTGACGTTCTGCTCCTTCATTGTTAGTTCCAGAGTCATCTAAGAGAGTAAAATGTTTATATGCTGTAAATTAAGAATACCTGTAACTCCTCTAGGTGTGAGCTGAGAGTTATGGATAAAAACTCCACATTATAATATTAATTATGTGATTCTAGATTTTCTCATTTCAGTGTGATCAAAGGAGTGTTTATTGTCCATGCTCAATGTTGATGGTTGTTGATCCTAAATAGTCATTGATTTATGGAATCTGGCAATGAGTCTGATGTTGTGTGGTGCTGTATATATAAATGAAAATGAATGGTTGAATACTAATAATTTTCTTAATTGTCTCCTTTTATGGTACAATGGATAAACAGTTCATTTGATTTCTTTCTGATACAGAGGCGATTGAGAGATGTATCTGTTCCAACAATTGATAATTTGGATAGACCCGATGATCAGAAAGCTGAAAATATGCCTGACTTCTGCATTGATGCTGGTTCCTTTGGAAATGCGGCAAGATTTATCAATCATAGTTGTGAGCCCAATCTCTTTGTCCAATGTGTTTTGAGCTCACATCATGATGTCAAACTTGCTAGAGTGGTGCTATTTGCGTCCGACAACATTCCTCCTTTGCAGGTTATTCAATGTTCCTCTTTCTTTCTCATTTCTTGTTCATCATTAAGGTACTTTCCCTAGAGTTTGTTAATAGCCTCCTAAATGCTTAAATTTGTTAAAGGTTTAATAATAGCATTTAAAACCTTAATAACCTAGAGACAACAATTGAATTTAAGCTTTAACACGTCTCTTCAAGTGAAAGGCATGTAGACTAGGCAACAACAAACACTATATAGAAGTGAAGGTTTAATTTATGAGTAACACTATATATATATAAATTCCTTGTAATAGCTTTTTCTTACAAACTTATGTGACATACAAGCATTGGTTAGATAAAACATAAAAGTTAATAAAATAAATTAGATGGAATCATGTGGCTCAATACTTGTATGCCACATCAGTTTGTATAATTATGCCACATCAGTTTGTATAAGCTTAGTTTCCATGGAGAGTTTGTACATGTGTGTAGAGTTTGTACATTTAGTATTATTCTTAATTTATGTAGAGGATTGCTCTGTCATCATGAATAAAATTCCTCTCCTTGTGAAATGTGTCTACCTTTTATTGGACTGTTTGATTGTGGTTGCTAGTTGATTGTGATCCTGTTAGACCCATGGATACACATGTTTAGGATCATATATATCATGTCGGTTTTATTCTTATCTTTTCTTTTATTATTATCTTTATTTTTGGTTTATGATATTTGGGAGCTTTATCTTTATCCTTGATAAAGCCTATCCAAGATTTCTGTTGATTAATAAAGCACGATGAATTTATTTTATGTAGTCTCTTTTTCTGGTTTCTCCTCAGCTACTTCTCTTTCTTTTGTTTCAAATACCTAGGTTTTAAGGTGTTACAAGAGGTCTTTGGTTGAAATCCTTCTCAAATTAGTGTTTGGGAGTAGATTGATTTACATTTATATGAAATGAAGAAGTAATAATAAAAGAAGCAGTCTGCGTGACATGCTGATTATTGTAGTATCCTAGTGTTGTAGCTTAGACTGGAACTTCACATTCTATAGATTGTGCTGGTGATAATATGGTGATATGATGGTCTTGTTCTTCTTGCATAGTCTTTCTCATGGTGTGGTAATAATCTTGATGGAAGCTTGAATTCCATCTTTTGGGACAATTCATCTCTTTACAAGTTTTGAGAGTTTTTGGTGTAATATATGTAGTCTATTGAAGGTAGACCATGGATCAATTTCACTTTCAAACTAACTGAGCTAAGATGTTCCAAGCAATCCAAGAAAATACTTTCAAGAGAATAGTTTTCACAAAATGCTGAAAGTTAAGAGAATTGATTGTATTGAAGTTTGTTTGCCCTTACAAATTACTGTACCCACTTTAAAATACATTCAAAACTATCTAATATTTTGTGAGATTTTGTTTAAGTCCTCACATCTTAGCCTATATTTATACATGTTTTATGTAAACAAGTAATGTAGATCGAATAAAGAGAGAAGAGAGGAGAAATATGTTACTGTGTTCTTTTGGATGGCATCTGTGTACCAAGTCTTCCATGGGCCAAAAGTTGGTGCAAGGGTGACCCTAGTGTTCTGAATTGTTTAAACTTGCCTTTGTGGCTATTTGAACATGACTTCAGAGTAGGTTTTGCTAGAAAGTTGTTATCCTTCTATCTTCTTTTGGCTCATCAGGTTTTATTTCATGCGTTTCATATTTCATAGATTTATGTTCTTTTTAATGTCTTGCAAAAGCAACATGAATCTGACATTGACTATATATGGCAAAACTCTTCTACATTTTAACCTTACTCTCTATTTTGTAACTTTAATTCACAATCTTCTTTTAATGTTTGTGTAGACTTCTGTGAACTGATGATTATTTTTATTACTTGTCCCTGCCTACTGGTAAGCTTGCTATATGGGGATATTAAGGACTAGAGTTAGTGACTTACCATTGTTCTTGATTACCTGTAGGAGCTTACCTATGACTATGGCTATGCACTAGATAGTGTCCATGGTCCTGATGGAAAGGTAAAACAGATGGCATGCTACTGTGGTGCAGAAGATTGTAGGGGTCGATTGTTTTAGGCTAGCCGTAAATTGCAGGGAATTTTTAACCCACATTTTGCATTTCAACAAATGTATTATTTAGGCTGTTTGTTTGTTGTATTTGTGCCCTTTTGCTATAATTAACAATAGTGATGCTTTGATGCGCTCATGGTGCTTCTATACTGTGCTACTGGTTATATTATTTCTTGATGATGCTATAGCTCAGGAGAAATGATGATGAAAAGAAAATAGGAAAATTGTAAGTTGTAACTGCAACTGTCTATCAAATGTCCATTATCATTGAAAATATTTTGCCTGAAATACTTCATCTGTTTGCTGTTTATTTATCTGTCTGATTGTATTATTTTTTATAACGTGGTTTTAGCCCTCACCAATAGCAGTTAGAGAGATTTTCTTGAAATAACACATTTTCCTTATGTTAGACTATCTCACAGCGGGCTGTATTGTACAATTCTCTAATCATTTGGTAATATATTTCAAGTTTTTTAGAATATGCAATTAAAAATTTTGAAATATATCACAAAAAATGTATGGTATCAAGTGTTCTACCATATCCGTTGCATTAGTTGGCTGTTAAAAGTAAGCACAATAGCGATAAATACAACCATGTTTTAACCATGAGATTGAAGAGAATTGTTCAAAATCTGCCAGCAAATTAAACATTTTAATAATTGATTATATCTTTTGGTAACTAAGTACTTTACCACATGTTTGTAGAATATCTCTTGCTATTTCTGTTGGGCACGTATGAGGTGAAGTGCAAATATTGCGTATTTTAAAAAATTAATCTACTGTTACTAAGGTCGATTTCAGCCTGTTTTTGCCTGAGCTATTCTGCCAAAGAAATCCATCGACATAAACTGCTGTAGCTATTTCGGATTTAATAAAGTTAAAGAAACCCTGTTGGTTTCCTCTTCTCCGTCTAATTTAGTTGGCACACTAGCAAGTTTTGACATACACTTGTATGCCTTTTTTCATCGTAGCAAAAAATATGAACACTTTAGTAGGGCAATCACTTTCTTGACTGCCAGATGTCTGGCATAAGAGGATTATGTAGTTTTTTTGCCTCGTGCATTAATCAAGTCCTTCTTGAGTTAATATCTCCGCACAAGTCCATGCGTTCTATGCATGTAGAGATGATAGTGAGTTGATTTTTTTTTTTCAAACTTGTCAAAAAAATCCAAAATAATTTGAGTTAAGTGTTATAAATCTTTTGAAAATTGTGCAATTTTAAATGCGTTGCACATAATTTAAAAAAATATTACACAAAGAAAAAGAAGAGAAACACACACATAAGATATTGAGAATTTAAAAAAATATTACACAAAGAAAAGAAGAGAAACACACACATAAGATATTGAGAAAATACTCTCTATTATGATTGAAAGAGAATACAATCTAAGATATTTTGTAGAACTAAAAGTGTCCTCCTTTTATACTAGTATTATATACATCAATAATTAAGATCTAAATGATCTAACGGTGTATATACAAGATGTGATAATATTTCAAAGAATATTTTAAGATGTTATCACATATTTCATGAAATATTCTCCTTCCAAATAAGGGATTACGCCTCTTATAAGTTGCAGAGTTGACTCAGATCTCCACCCATGTCAGTGGATCTTTTAGAAGCTTTAGCCCACGAACTGCTCCATCAGTCCATACAGCCTCTAGGAGGCTTTGTTGTGCACCAAGTATTCAAAAAAAATGTTTGAGAACACTTATGGCATAATACTCTTTCTACCAAATTCACGTGACACTCTTGTCGCATCTTTACTGGAACTTGCATACCTTGTTCTTCAAACTACCTCAATGCGCTCTCTTATTTCAAGCGCGCTTTAATATTAGGCAACCTTTTTCACTTGACAAAGTACTCATGCTCTCATGTTTCTTTCGCATTGTCCATTCGTCATGGTTGAGTCCATACCTTTGTCATCAAATGTGGAAATCTCTAAAGGTTCTTGTTCCTGTGACTCATGCTCGTCTTTTGTAACCCCCATGATATATCTTCCAACAGTTTACGGAAAGCACTAGATGCAACCGTTGTTCTGAAGGTATCCTAAGCTTATACGAGATGTTACCAACTTTCTTAGCAACAGACATTGGCCCCTCGTCCTTAGGAATAAGGCCATTATAAAGTAAATATGTTGACTTGCGTTATGTTAGAAGTATTGTCTCCGTCACCAATTCCCCCACACCGTGCTTAACATGCTACCGCTTATCTTTGACCCACTTCTTGTGCTAAAAGTGTACATCATATGGCACCTTGGGCTATTAGATGACTTTCACACCCGATAACTCCTCGAGCTACCCTCGCAACTCACCTAATTCTGGTTAAGGCATTTGTATTGTAGTTGGAAGCTTAGACCCTTGCTCTAACCCATCCCATGATCAATATCACCCTTTGGTGGTAGCTTTTATGGTATAACAGTTGGCACGACCACTTTGTGCTCCCTGAGAACTTCTGCAACCTCTGTTAATAGCTTATCATCACCTTCTTTCGCCTAATCATTCATCCCCCACACTGTGGCTGAATGTGTCTCTCATTTATGCTCGGCAACTATCCATAATTATATGGTGGAAAAGAGTTTGATGTTGGCCTTTGATTTGGATTGCCCATCTTTGGGCTTGTCTATCGTTGGTATCATAAGAGGAACCTTTTTTCATGATGTACACATAATCATGTCGAGAAAGTGGCACCACGTTGTATCGTCTTAAGAACTCTATACTTAACACCACTTTAAAATCATCAAGTGGTGCTACTAAGGAAATCACCTCATCGTGCTAAGTCAATAAGTGGATAAGGGCATAAAAGCACTAGTATGATTTGTACCTAACTTTTATATTTTGCTTCAAATCATAAATATTTGGCTATTTAATTGTATTTTTGATCATAAATGGATGCACGACGAAAAATATGACATATAGGAACAAACGGGAGGCGAATCAGACATTAAACGAAGAAGTTACGCTCAAAATACGAAAAGAGTACCAGGATTGGGCGCCGCAGCGCCCAGGTCAGTAGCTGAGCGCCGTGGTGGTGAACAGTACCAGGGGAACAATATTTTGCTACAGTAACTCATGAACGGTAATTTGAAGACAAAAACCTATAAATAGAAAACCAAAAACCCTAAAAGGAGAGAGGAAAAAAAAAAGAAAAAAAGAGAAGAAAAGAGACAAAAAAACTTAGAGAAAGAATTCACAACACAAGATCAAAGCCAAAGACTGAAGAACCCAGATTAAAATTCAAGCTTCAAGTCAAGATTGAGCGAGAAGCACATCAAGGAGTCACTTTGATTAGTTTTTATACTATTTCTTTATCATTATGCTCTTGTTCTTATTAATCTTTATGAATTGGTTAGATATTTTTGATTTTGTGATGGGCTAAATTATTCATCTAGGGTTAGACTATATGAGCCTAGTATGTAGTTAGATTTCATTGATTCTTAGTTTATGAATTTAATTATTATAATTTAATTATTCTATCTTGTGTTTAATGCTTTCATTATACTTGATCAATATTTTGAATGATTGAGGAACCATGATAAACTTGATAAAGGGATTCATGGTTTAGCCTAGGGTAGTTTGATGTATGATCATAGGGTAACAACTATGAGTTCCATATAGGATAGACATATACCTAGGTGTCATGTATGGTATAATTTAGATTTGATCTTAATGAATTACATTCTGATTTGATTACCATAGACATATAGGTGATTGTTAGAATGTGTAATATAGTCACATGACCATCGACAGAGGCTTGTGATGAGATTAGTGTCTAAGCCAATTAATTGGTATTAAGGGATTGACTAAGTGGTTAATGAATATAATGAAATATTAGGGAATGAGTCAAAACTCTAGATTATCTTTATTTGTGAATTCTATCATTTGCTTTTGTTCAGTTTAATTGATAAAGTAGATTAGTTAAATAAATTTTAGATTTAGTTTTGTGAATAAAAGTTAAGTAGGTACAATTTTAGTACTTGATTTATAGAATTAGATTGTATAGTTCTTGTGGGATCGATATCTGAACTTAAAATCCTATATTACTTGATACGATAGCGTGCACTTGCGCTTAACTAATATAGCACCCAATCAAGTTTTTGGCGCCATTGCTGGGGACTAGTTTTATTTATTCTTAGATTAATACTAATACCAAACTACTTACTTTTAATTCAGATTTTTATTTTTGTTTATTTTTTTCTTTTTACTTTGATTTTCTTTTTATTTTACTTTGACAGTTCATACCATGAAGGGAAACAATGATCACATCAATAATCCTATGTTTAAGCCTATAATACCACAAAGAGTTTTGAAAGAGTATGTTATCCCAATTATAAATGGTGTTCAATCTAGTATTCGGCGACCAACCGTCAACGCTAATAACTTTGAGATCAAGTCGAATATTATTCAGATGCTGAAAGAAACTGTACAGTTCAGCGGAGCTCCCAATGACAATCCTAACATGTATATCATAAATTTTTTACCTTCAAATACAACGAAGTCTCCGACGATGCCATCAGATTGAGATTATTCCTTTTCTCTTTAAATGACAGAGCTAAGAGTTGGTTGATGTCATTGCTGTCAGGATCTATATCGACGTAGGAAGATTTAGCACAGAAGTTCTTATCCAAGTTCTTCCCACCATCAAAAACAAAAAAGATGAATAATGACATCACCTCATTTACTCAAATTGATGGAAAGTCATTCTATGAGGCATGGGAACGCTTTAAGGACATGTTGAGGAAGTGTCCTTATCATGGAGTGCCTAAATGGCTATTAGTCTAAACATTCTACAATAGATTAGTAGGCCATTTGAGGACTATTGTAGATGCCGCTGCTGGAGGAGTTTTAATGAATAAGTCTATAGATGAGGCTTATGATCTATTAGAAGAGATGGCGTCAAACAGTTACTAATGGCCAATAGAAAGAGTTACACCCAAGAGAGTTGTCGGTATATATGAAATTGACGCATTCAATAAATTGATAGCTTAAATCAATACTTTATTTAAGAAGTTTGATGCATTGAATGATGGCGAAACCCGACAAGTGACATGCAACTTTTGTGGTGATAACCACATGAATAGGCGGTGTATGGAAACAAATTATGTGGGCAATTTTAACCGACAACCACCTAACCCACAATCTAACTTCTATAATCAAGGGTGGAGAGATCATCCAAACTTCTCTTGGCATTACAACCAAGAGGAGCCATTTAGACCAATGAATCCTCTAGGATTCTCGCCACCACAAGAAAAGAAGCCGACATTGAAAGACACGTTTATGCAATATATGAAGTCTAATGATGCCATCCTACAGAATCATTCAGCATCTTTGAAGAATTTAGAGGTTCAAATGGGACAACTTGCTGCTGCAATTAATAGGAGACCTCAAGGAACTCTACCAAGTGATAATGAGACAAATCCAAAAGGGGTTGTAGAGCAATGCCAAGCCATCGACTTGAGGAGTGGTAAGATCTTACAAGAAAATATATCCACACTACCATCATCAAGTATAAATAAGAAGGAAGTGCAGAAAAATAAAGTGTAACCATATAGACCGCCTATTCATTTTCTTCAAAGGCTACAGAGGTGTCAAACAAGTGTTGAAACAGAAAATCAGCAACATACCAGTCCAAAAAATAGTGCAGAATCTCAGAAAAGTGCAGAAGTCTCAGTAATGGAATGTGTAGAAACTGGTATTAAAGTGCAACAACATTCTAAGGTGCAGAAAAGTGACAACACAGTAAAAAATACTAGTAATAAAGAGCAGAATCAGCCCATGCACACTACATTACTTGACTGTTGCAACATTAATGTGGTGGCATCAAACACCAAAGAGCTCAAAGACATGGAGATATTGAATCCTCGCATAAAAAAGAAGGTGTTAAGGCATAGAAAGAGAAGAAAGAAGAAGAAGAAGAAGAAGAAGAAGAAGAAGAAGAAGAAGAAGAAAAAGAAGAAGAAAAAGAAGCAGTACGATGATAGGATCGAAGAGAATGGCACAAAAGAGACATTTCACTGGTATAAGATTCAAGTCTTTTCGGAGAAACACGAGGAGAAAGAGGAACAAGTTGCTGCCCAAGATCAAATAAAGAAGATGTGGAGGTTAAAAGAAAGAAAGCCTAACAAACTCATATATAAAGATGCTTCCACCATTGACTTTGATCCTCTATAAGAGTAGAAAGAACTCCGTCAAGTTGACGACGCTAAATCAAGCGCTTCTTGGGAAGCAACCCAAGTAGAATAAAATCAGCAAGTTAACCAATCAAGAAAATAGCACAAACAATTTTAAGCGTTGGAGTAAAAGAATACCACAGTCCACTCAATGGGCAACAACGTTGCATTGCTTCAACTTCATCTACCAAGGGAGTTTTTCTTACTTTTAAGTTTATTTTTAGACATTGAGGACAATGTCTAATTTAAGCTTAGGGGCGGGAAACACACATAACCTGTGTTTATTTTTACTGCATGATTTGAGTGGCTGTCTTGTGGAGTAATTTTTTTTTTGTCTAGTTTTAGTTGAGATGATGATCATTAGTTCGTGATAAGGAATAAAATATTGGCTGAATTTATTTTCACAAGTCTTTAGAAAATAATAGATGCTTGAGATAATTCTTATATCATGAATCTTGGACAAAGTTCAAGCTTATTTTTGATCACTTCTTCTTGAGCACATTGAAAGAAGCATGTATTAGTTGATTTTTTTGCTTAGAGTTATTCATGCTTAAGTAGTACATCACAGTCTCGAAGACCAATACTCTAGAACTTGCTTAATTACTACTTGAGGAAAAATCCTAGAATTCACATGCTTAGGAAAATGACATTAGGACATCTTTGAACCGTTTGAGCCTTTTCGAGCCTACCTTATATGTATATTTATCCATAGTCACCTCGTTTGAGCTTAATTATTATTATTTTTTTCTGTTTAACCACATTACAAGCCTAAAGACTTTGAGTTTACTTACCCTAAAATCTATCGGTAGTACCATAAACCTTGATTAATTAGAAATATTCTTAAAATGAAAAAGGTTGTGGAAGTATGAAAGAAGGGTATTGCAATGAAACGTAATAAGTCTTAAAGGTGCATATCAATCTAAGTTTAGGGGTACATAAAAAAAAAGAAACAAATGTTTAAATGCATAATGCCCTCGGCTTAAGAAAAATAAGAAATTCTTTGTAAAAATGTGATTAAAAGAAAGATGGACATAGTATAAATTTGGGGGAGATGAAGAATCAATGAGGAGAAGGAATCAAGAGGTTTCTAAGTAAAGTCTAGGTGTTAATAGTGTGATTTACACTTTATATATATCTTTATATCCCACATTTACCTTAGCCTTACATTACAAGCTAATTAAAGTCCTAAATAGATCCCTAGACATGTGTATTTCTATATTAGTGGAGAGTAGTATGAAAAGTAAACTTATGATAGTGTTATAATTGAAAATATGCTGAGATATCATATTTATGTATTTCTCAAGTATTGAGTAAATCTATGTTCCATTTAGCTAATTACTTGCTTATTACACACATGCACAAGTGATCATTTACAAGGGAGAATGAAGTACTTGATCAATGGTATGAGAATTGTTGAAAGTTGTTTATTCATTTTTGAAGAGCCTTGTGCTATTTTTAATAGCCTTAATTTGAGACTATGATAATGATTGTTTAATCAATCGAAACTTATTTTGCGTTTTTAGTTTTATTTTGAGTCGTGAATAAGTTGTGAATGTTTTTCTTTATTTTGTTCAAGGATGAGCAAAGTTTTAAGTTTGGGGGTATTTGATAAGGGCGTAAAAGTACTAATATGATTTGTACCAAAAATTTGTATTTTGCTCTAAATCATAAATATTTGGATATTTAATTGTGTTTTTTTTATCATAAATAGATGCACGACGGAAAATATGACATATAGGAACAAACGAGAGACGAATCAGACGACAAGCAAAAAAGTTATGCTCAAAATATGAAAGGAGTACCAAGACTAGGCGCCGCAGCGCCCATGACTGAGCACCGGGGCGCCTAGGTCAGTATCTAAGCGCCGTGGTGGTGAACAGTACCATATGAACAGTATTTTGCTACAATAACTCGTGAACAGTAATTTGAAGACAAAAACCCTAAGAGGAGAGAGGAAAAAGAGGAGAAAAAAAAGAGAAGAAAAGAGGCAAAAAACTTAGAGAAAGAATTCACAACACAAGATTAAATATCAAAGCCAAAGATTGAAGAACTAAGATCAAGATTCAAGCTTAAAGTCAAGATTAAGTGAGAAGCACATCAAGGAGTCACTTTGATTAGTTTTTATACTATTTCTTTATTATTATGCTCTTGTTCTTGTTGATCTTTATGAATTGGTTAGAAGCACATCAATGAATCCAATGAAATATTAGAGGACGAGTCAAAACTCTAGATTATCTTTATTTGTGAATTCTATCATTTGCTTTTGTTCAGTTTAATTGTTAGAATAGATTAGTTAAATAAATTTCAGATTTTAGTTTTATGAATAAAAGTTAAGTAAGTATAATTTTAGTACTTGATTTTTAGAATTAGATTGCATAGTCCATGTGGGATCGATATCTAGACTTAAAATCCTATATTACTTGATACGATAGCGTGCACTTACGTTTAACTAATATAGCACCCAATCAGTTTGCCACAATTTCTTTAACTGCTTTCAAGCATCATATATTACGTTCTCCAGATAGAACTAGCACTTCAACTTCTGTTATAATTCTGCCCAGGTGTTAATGGTACAGGTATCTTTTTGTATCTCCTCGCTTTTTCTATGCCACTACAGAATTGCATGATCGAAAAGATATAAGGTCATAATATTTACCTTGTCTTCGTCTTGCACACCCATGGCATCAAAGTATCTTTCCATTTGCTAAAAGTAGTTGTCAAGCTCTTTAGCATTCCGCTTGCAGTTGAATTCCTTTGGCTTAGGAGCCTTAACTCTTGGTGCCCCTTTAGCAGTGATAGGGGCATATATGCACTAGTATATTTAGTCATCAAGTTTCGTATTTTTCTCTAATTTATGTGTATTTGGCTATTTAATTGTGTTTTTGATCATAAATAAATGCACGAGAGAAAAATAAATAAGAACAAACAAGAGGCGAACTGGACAAAAAATAAGCAAGTTACGCTAAATTTATGCCACAGCAAGAACCCAGGGCTGGATGTTGCAGCGTTTAAGGCTGGGTGTAATATCCAATCCCTATTAGTAGTATTGGCGCTTAGATTTCGGTATAGAACAAATAAGACACCGTAGGGTTACTCGATTTTAACCCTATTAGAAATATTTTCTTTATAGTGCACGTGAGAGATATCAGACCTAATTTGGTAATTTCACACTTGATCGGTGCGCCGGATGACCCTAGAATATTTTTAGAATTTTTCTCTATTGGCTTGGAAAAGAAAATTCTAATTTACTACATGAATTTTCATTTAAGGGTTATGAATGGAACAAGCCTTTGTTGAGAAACATAATCTATATATTAGAGAATGGACCAATTAGAAGAAATCTCATGGATTGCCAAGTTGGAAGTTCTAGTTAGTTCTTTGAACTATTCTAACTAAATAGTTACAAATGAACTAATTACATAATTAGTTTTTAACTAATGGCAAATTAGAAGTTTTAAGTAAGTTGAAGGGCAAAATGGTAAATTGAGGGAGCACTATATATATGTTAGAAGTGTGTAGAAATTTGAAGAGAGATCAAAACCAACACTTAGCCAAAAAAAGAGAGAAATTCGAGCTTCAAAGGGGGTGCTGCTACAGTGACTATTCAAGTTCTTTTTTCCATGATTTTTCCATGTGTAATTAAGCCAAATTAAGGTTACAAACCAATCCCTAAGCTCAATTGAAGTCTCTATTAGTGGAAATTCAAGAAAAAGAGGTAAGAAAAGCATCTTTTATGAGTTTGATAAGTGAGAATTCAAGAATGTGTTAATTGATGTTCTTATGTGTATTCTTGGCTTAGATTGAGTTAAATTCTAGTTTGGAGCTTGAAGGAGTCATCAATTTGAAGAAATTGGCAAGGTGAGAATTAGGGTTTTTGGTGATTTTGTTGTAGAGATTTCAATTGATTGTAATTAGGGCTTTAGAATGAAATTGGCATGATTTTGTTGTAATTGGAACAAGAAATTGAGAAAAGGAATGTGTTGGAATCTAGGGTGAAATTCTGCCACTTTAGGGAAGTTAGGAATTGAGTGGTGTTTTGATTGAATTGTTGTGTGTAAATGATGCATTTTGTGAATGGAATGTATATGGTTGATGAAAAACCCAAAAATGAAGAAAATGGGACATAATTGTCCATGTTGGAAAGGTGAAGGGCAAGTATGTCCAATCAAATGATAAGGTGTTCAATAATTTTCAGGGCGCCGGATGGTGAGTTAGTTCGATTATGGCTCCGTAACTAAAATCGGGAAGTAGTTTACCTCTGGGCTTTGTATGCCGATTAGGAAATTTAGTAGTTAAATGAGATTCTAGTGTTCGATTTGGTTCTAAATGTCATTTATGGCGCGTAGGTGAGGATAACCGAGAGCGTTAACGGGAGCAGGAATCGGGAGCGAAATTAAGCGCGGAGCGGTTGTGAGTGGAAATCTGCCATTTCTTTTACTTTTCGGTTATTATGTTTTTGCACAATGACTATGTATGTTTTATGAGCTTTCGATGCATAAACATGATTTATGATCTTGATATATTCATAGACATGCTTTTACATGATCGATTTGTGAAACAGTTTTAAAATTTCTGCATTTGTTTTAAGGCCATTGGTACCCTCAGATTATAGTGGTGATGATTGTATTAGACCCAGCCGGTATATCCCGTGCACATGGGCAGGTCTTGGGGGTGTGTCACTAACTCCGGGAAGTCGGGATGTCGAGTCATGTGAGTCGCTCTATGTGTACGGGATATTGTCTCGCTATATGCATGCGATGTAGGATTCCGCTGCGTAGCCAATGAGATGTCTTGAGATGTCACTGTGGGTGCTGCTAGTTGAGGTGCCCCGTGACCTACTCACGTATGCGGTGCTAGTTGAGTCGCTGCGTGGGTATAGAGCTTTAGGGTTACCATTGGTACAGTTTAGAAAGAAAATGGCCGAGCGAGGATTTTACTAGTTTTCGATTTACCGATAGCATTTATGCATTTATATGCACACAGCAGTTATTATGTTATACAGATTCTGAATATAGTTTTCCAAAGATGTAGATAAAACCCGCTCGGCAAGATTTCATTAGCATATGATATTAGAAACCGTTTTACAATTTTACATCCGTTTTAGAAGCATAATTTCTGTATGTACTTTAGAAATTGCTATCTTTGTATAATATTCTTGTAATTGAATTCTCATTTACACTCACTGAGCTTCTTTAGCTCACTCGTTTTATGTTTTATGTTTTAAACCCCTTTCCCAGGTGCAGGTCTCAGAACGCAAGCTGCTGATTCTCCTATCGCCGAGTAGTGGGCCGAATCCAAAGATAATAGTTGTAGGCATGTATATTTGTAAGTATGTGTTGAATCAAGAAGAAGAGATTTCCAGTTTATGATGATCGTTTTTACTTTTTATGATTATGCTTATTTTGTGATTTACACGAAATAATTGAGTTGTGTTGGATTTGATTTGAAAAGGACCGGAGGTCCGAATTGGTAGAATTGAGATGTGTTGGAATTAGAAGTGAAATTTCTTTGCAGGTTTATATGGATTTTCCGAAAAATAGGGGAAACTCTATCCGTTTGTTTTTAAAACTAAGATGTCGTTTTCATGTATATTACTAGATCTTCTTAGTAGTAATAAGAATTAAAAAGGGGTTCGCCTCGCGGAATTTCTTAACATACCCAGTTAGGTTCGGAGGAACTTCCGTCGGGGTGCCCGGCAGGGCCGCTGGGATCTATAGTAGAGGGTCTCGGGTCAGGTCCTGTCACTGGGCACCGTAGCGTATAGACTAGAACCTTAGGTGTCGCGGTGCTCGGCCGATTGGCCAATATGATAGGCCCATTTACAAGTCTTGGCATCGTGGCGCCAATGCGACATATAAAAAATCCCCTATTTTTAGTCCTAATTTGACTTAAATTTAAAGGCCCTCGCCTCTAGGGTTTCTCATAGCTATAAAAGCACTATTTTAAGAGCCAAAATGGAGACTTTTAGAGAGGTAAAACTTTGGAAAATAATTCACAATACAAAATTAAGAGATCAAAGCCAAAAAATCAAGATTCAAGTTTAAGATTGAAGATTTAAGTCAATGAAGAAAGTTTTATTAAATAGTTTTTATTATGTTTCTTTATTATTATGTTCTTGTTCTTATTGTTCTTCATGGATTGGTTTGATACTCTTAGTTTTGTGATGAGCTAAACATTGTTTATCTAGGGTTAAACTATGTGAACCTAATATGTAGTTGGATTTTATGGATGCTTAGTTATTAATCTTATACATATATTTTATTCATTCTACCTTGATCTTAATGCTTTCATTATATCTAATCAATGTTATGAATGATTGAGAAATCGTTATGAACTTGACAAAGGGATTTATGTGTTTAGGTTATGATAGTTTGATGCATGATCATAAGGTAACAACTATGAGTTTCATGTAGGATAGACATATATCTAGATGACATGTATGCCATAATTTAGACTTAATCTTAATGAATTACATTATAATTTGATTACCATAGATATATAAGTGATTGTTAAAATACATAATATAGTCAATAGACCATCGACAGAGGCTTGTGATGAGCCAAGTATTAGTATTAAGGGATTAACTAAGAAATTAATAAATTCAATGAAATATTAGGGGATGAGTCTATACCCTAAATTATTATCAATTTGCGAGTTTAACCATTTGTTTATTTGTTATCTAGTATAAGTTTTTAGTTCATTAGTTGAATTGCAGATTATATTTTTCTTGATAAAAATAAAGTAGGTATAATTTTAGTAATTAGTTGATAAAAATATATTAAATAGTCCATATAGGAACAATATTTAGACTTAGAATCCTATATTACTTGATACGATAATGTGCACTTGCGCTAGGCTATTATAGCACCAATCAAGCAACAACAGCCTCATTCGCTATTGATCTATTACACAGCACCACATCCTCCTTGATAGCTTCAAACCCTCTTTGCAGCTCTTCCACTTAGGCTTGAACCTTATCCATTATGGTATATACCTTCTCTTGAAAGACCTTGACCCAATATTGTTGTCAATCAGTTTAGCTCTCAATGGATGTGTCGATGGGGGAGTGCAACTTGTCCCTTTAGGCATTAAGGTCTACCTTTAGCTTCTCCACATGCTACTCCAACTCCCCAAGGCGATCCTACAATGCCATTGAGCATTTTCACAATGTTCCCCATATCATGGTTAGGATCAATAGACTTGTCACGAGGCACACTGCCGTGCCTTTTAACTTTTGAGTCCATACTCATCTCTTTAGTAACCTTCGATGATGTCGATGCGTCTTTTCCCATCTTTCTTCAAACCTACTCTGATACCAAATATCATAGACCTTTTTAGAATTGTGTGGCCTTAAAGAAGAGAGGAGAGACATGCATATAAGGTGTCTATTATGACTAAAAGAGAATACAAGTTAAGATTTTTTTATACAATTAAGGGTATCCCTCTTTTATACTAATAGACCTATACAATTAATGGCTAGAATTAAACAATCTAATGGTGTATATATAAGATGGGATAATATTCTATTGAATATTTTAAGATGCCATCCCATGGAATATTCTCCTGCCAAATAAAGGATTACATCCCGTATAAGTCACGGGCTTGGTTCGGATCTCCATGTATGTCACCAAGTCTTCTAGAAGCTTCAGCCCGTGAACTGATCCATTGATCCACATAGCGACTAGAAGGCTTTGTCTTGCAATAGAAGAAATGTTTGAGTGCACTTGGTTGAAGTATGGCATAAGACAGTGATATATGTCTTAACATCTTTGCAGCTGAGAGCATCTGCCACTTTATTTTGTTGTCCAAGTTAATGTACCCCTACATAATTGTATTATGTAAGGAACTGTTGCCTCTATGTTTGTTCAAAATTCTTTAAGGTTTTAAGGTAAGTGTTAACCATATTATTTGTCTCTACAAAAAAAAGGCATACCTAGCAAATAGTGCCTTTAGATGTTGAGGTAATGAACTACTATTATTGTTTTTTTCTTATGTGTAGAGTACCATTGTTTTGCATTCTTAAGCTTTTGACTTTCAAAAGCCACAAGATGACCTTTTTAGACTAACACACTACCAATGGCCATATTCGAAGCACCCGTATACACCTTAAAATGCAACCCAAAATCTAAGAGTTTGAGGATCAATTTTGAAGCAACAACCTTTTTCAGGCTTCTTGAATTTGTCCAATCTCGCTTTCGATCTTTCTACAACAAATCCATCAATAGATCGACTTTTGTGAATAACCTTCAATGAATTTACAGTAGTAGTTTTCCAAACCCTAAAGGAGATTTAAATTTTGTTACTTTTATAGGTGTTGACTAATTAAGGGGCCTCGACTTTTCTCTCATCTATTGGACTTTTTCCATGTGTCATGGGCTGGACACTTACCATTGACCCAAAAGACTAGCTTGTTACATAATGCTGCATACCTATCCTTATATACCCAAGATCCACCCAATTTCTATTCGATGTAAGATGTGATATTCTCTCATACCCAATCACTTAACGCCCTTGTTACTGTATGGCCTAAACTTAAGAACCAACCTAGCTTGTATTGCTCATCCCTTCGGGGTCATGGGACCTACTACCCACGTGGCAATCTCTATTAGGGCTCAAGACACAGGATTTTTAGGGTCCACTTGGCTCGTATTGCCCATTCCCCTAGTGGCATAGGGAACCCACATCTTATGTGGAAATCTCTATAGGGTGATTTTAGAGGCCCACATACGAAAAACAATTTGGGTTTGCTCTGATACCACTTGTCACTGCCTGGGCGCTTGCTATTAACCCAAAAGACTAGCCAGTTAGGTAATGTTGCATATCCACCCTTATATACCCAAAATCCACCTAATTTCTATTCGATGTGGGATGTGACACATGGCTAACCCATTGCCTCAAGAACATTAGTTTTTGCTGATAGAATTCATATTTCTCTTTCTTGACGTACAACCCGTGATCCCTCAACTTAGAGAACATGAACCTTAATTGATTGAGGTGATCATCCATAGTCTCATTGTACACTATAATATCATTGAGATAAACTACAACAAAGTGATCAACATATTAATAAAGCACATAATCCATTAAATTAAAAAAAGTAGCTAAGATATTTGTAATCTCAAATTAAGTTGCAAGAAACTCGTATGACACAAATTATCTTGGGCTCATCACTGTTTGTAGTATGCACTTGCAAATATCCTAACCTTAAACCAGATTTGTGAAGGTAAGATGTTATGTCAAGGTGATTGAACAAGTTAACTATAATAGGGATAAAGTACTAGTTCTTAATCATTGTCTTGTTTAGTGCATAGTGGTTCATACATTTGCAGAGAGCCATTATGCTTCTTTTGGAACAACATAAGAGCTAAGGGGATTTTAATAGCTAAATGTAGCCTTTGTATAATTGCTTTTAAAGTTCTACCAACTTGGAAGGTACCATTCGATAAGGAGCCTGCAAGTGGGGCTTAAACCACTTCTGACTCAATGTGGTTACCAATATTGCGACTAAAAGGGCAAGCTTTCAAAATTTGTAACGTTATTAAGTCTGAAATCTCATTAAGCATATTAGCATACTCATTAGGTACCTCCACGACTTGATCAGGCATGATTTCTATAAGCACTACCACCAATGATTCTTCGCTTCTCTTGATGCCTTTATTGAATTGTTTGGTGGTAATGAGTAATGACTCCTTTTACCCTAAGTGTGACACTTATACGACACCATGCTTAGAGTTCCACTTGTGAGGCACATGCTTTTCGAAGCACAATTATAAATTACACCTATTTTGGCCACACTTCAACCTCTGAACAAGCAGTTTTCAACCTTAAAACATTTGCAAGCATCTAATTTATAGCACACATTATAACTATTCCTTTAGAAATTGACAAACCCAGTCTCAATGGAATCGTTGTTGCTAGAAAATTGTTGGTTACGACCATGTCAAGCTGTTGGCTTGTATTTTATCAGAGTATTAAAGAATAATAAAGCAATTTTAGAACTATATTCATTGTTACTGATTCAGGAAATTTATACAAGAAAAGAAAATAATTAAACCACTAAATCAACACACAATCCTCAACTAATATGCATAACAAACTAACTTAAATTTAAAGTGATCCTAAAAGAATGCAAGACATTCTGTTGGAAATAGAAAATTCAAAATCAAGGATGAGTTTTAATTTTGAGTTGGAGACCAATAAAGAGTTAGCAAGAAGTTTAGTACGTGAAGGTCGTGTTAGGAATGAGCAAAATGAAAAGTCAGAAGCAAAGAACTGTTCACACTGCGAGTACTGTTCATGAGATGGGTACTATTCATATAAGTACTATTCACACATCAACTTATGGGTATTTTCTGTTTTAGCTTAATTGACTTCTTTAAGTGGGATTTAGACTCCTACAAGTAAAAACTCTTATTCCAACTAAGTTTAGGGTTTCTAAGGTTAATATTAACACTATATAAACTTTTATAACTCTTTGTAATTGACATCAATTATTACAACATATCACAAACACACAAGAGAGAAAACCCCTAGATTATAATAGATATCAATTGTAAGGCTTTGTGAGTGCAATTGAGTGTATTATTTGTGAAGCTTGAGTTATATCTTATAAAGGCATACTTAGTGAGTACCTTATGATTCATTAATAAAAAGAGTGAGATTTTAATTCGTCGTGGACGTAGGCAAGTTATCGAACCACATAAATTCTTGTGTGCTTTCTCCTACTTTCTTTCTCTTGTTTATTATTGATTGCTTGTTATTGCATTATATTATTTGAGTTTATTGCTTCTACTTCAACAAACTAGTATCAGAACTTGGTTCATAACAGTCATGACTACTCCTAAATATGAAGAAGAGAAATTCAACGGGTCGAATGATTTCAATCCGTGGAAGATAAAGGTGACAACGTTACTGGTGAGCTAACGGTTAGGCTCAACGCTAGAGGAGACTACAACACCATCTAGTGGAGAAGAAAAGACACTAGAGTCATCTAAGACTAAAGTAAAAAGAAATGACATTCAGGAAAGGGCTTACAGTATAATCGTTCTGTCATTGAGCGATGAAGTATTTAGGGAAGTAGCAGATAAAAAGACGGTGATTAGTTTTTCAAAGATGCTTGACTCTCTTTCTATGCAAAAGTCATTGGCCAATAGATTGCATATGAAGAAAAAGCTATATCAGTTGTCCATGTCAGAGGGGATGTCGATAAAAGACCACATAAATGCCTTTAATAAGATCATCATTAATCTTGAAGCTATAAACATAAAGATAGAGGATGAAGACAAGGAGATCATCTTGTTGAGTTCACTTCTCAGAAGCTATAAGCACTTTGTTGATATGCTTCTCTACGGCAGAAAGAGTTTAACGATGAATGATGTGAAATTATCAATAAACTCGAAGTAATTGGAAAAACAAATAAAGGCTGATGTAGAAGGCTTATTTGCAAGAGGGAGTGCCTTATATAAAGATAGAAAGAAAAAAGGCTCAAGATCAAAGTTCAGGGGCGCTCATAGAAAGTGCTATTGCTACAAGAAAAATAAGCACTTCATAAAGGACTGTCCAAAGAAGAAAGCCAAATATAAAAAGAAAGATACTGTGCTTGCTTATTATTATAGCTACAATAGCACAAAGACTCTAGTCACTACTGATGGTAAGAGTTCTAAACAATGGATTCTAGATTCTGGTTGTACTTTTCACATATGCCCACATAAGTCTTGGTTTATCAATTTTCAGCCCATTAGTGATGGTAAGGTGTTAATAGGTAATGACGTAGCATGTTAGGTAATGAAATTTAGGAGTATTAGACTTAAGTTGCATGATGGGTGAGTGAGAGAGTTGTTAAAAGTTAGGTATGTTCCTGACCTCAAGAGAAACTTGATCTCACTAGGTATGCTAGACTAGAATAAGTGTTCCATCAGAATTGGCGGAGGGGTTTTGAGAGTGTTGAAGGATTTCATGGTTGTAATGAGAGATGAGAAGCACAAAGGAGTATATGTACTAAAGGAAGAGGTAGTGAGTAGTTCTATATCATTCTTTGTGGCTGCTGAGAATTTACAAACCAAGTTGTGGCATCTTAGATTAGCACACATAGGTGAGAGAAATTATTTAGTCAAAAGGCGTTAAGTGAGGATAAGTTCCAACCACTTGAGTTTTGTGAGCATTGTGTGTCAAAAAGAGCACATAGAGTGAGGTTTAGTACCAAAAAGCACAGAACTAAAGGGACTCTACACTACATACACTCAAATCATTGGGGACTAGCACGGACAGTGAACTATAGTGGGGGCTAGATATTTCATCACTTTTAAATATGACTATTCAAGGATTCTATGGGTTTATGTGTTAAAAAATAAAGAAAAAGTGTTTGAGATGTTCAAGACTTAGAATGTCCTTGTTGAGAGACTGACAAAAGGGTTAAAGGCTAAAAACTTACAATGAATTTGAGTTTTATTATAGAGAGTTTGATGTATTTTATGCTAAGCATGGGATTGCAAAGCATAAAAATGTGATATCAACATTGCACCAAAATGGTCTGGCTAAGAGGATGAATAGAACTCTATTGAAAAGAGTTAGATGAATGATTACCAATGCAAAGATGTCTAAGGCATTTTGGGGTGAAGTTGTTATGACAACAGCTTATTTAATCTATAGAAGTCCTTTCTCGGTGATAGACTTTGAAACCCTAGAAGAGAAGTGGTTTGGCATCCCTCTCAAGTATGACCACCTCAAAATATTTGGTTGCCCAGCTTTCACGCATATGAAGTAAGGGAAATTAGAACCTAGAGCTATGAATAAGATATTCATAGGGTATTCTGAAGATTTGAAAGGATATAAGGTGTGATGCAAAGAGTTGAAACCACAAGGAGTATCATAAGCCGTGAAGTGACTTTCGATGAGACGACAATGCTAAAAGCTCCCCAAGAAGATAAGAAAGAATAACCTATGTCCAAGAAAGATTCAATACCAGAATCAGTTGAAGTTGAAGTGGAGCCTAAATATAAATTTGACATGCCCTCAGATCAACACTTCAACAAGGAGATCCTTGATGTTAAGCCAAGAACACCGACAAGTTCCTCCAAGTCCACCAAAGTAAGACTAGATCTCTTGAGATGGAACTTGAAGAGTATCAGCTAGTTAGAAATAGGCTAAGGAGAATGTTAAACCTGCTAATCAGGTATGCACAAGTAGACATAGTTACTCATGCTTTTAATTCTGCTTATAATCTTAAGTTTGTTGAGTTCAAGATGTACAATGAGGCTATGAAGAGTGATAATATAGATAGATGACAGCAAGCCATAGAAAAATAGATTAATTCTCTTATGAAGAATAATACCTGGGTATTGATGGATAAACCTCTAAACAAACTAGTTGGGTGCAAGTGGATATATAAGGTTAAGAGTATTACCGAGGGTAGAACCAAAAGATTTAAGGCTAAGCTTGTTGCACAAGGTTTTACTCAAAGAGAGAGGATATACTTTCATGATATTTTCTCTCCAGTCGTCAAATATACATTCATTAGGATTTTATTAGCAATGTATGCGAACTTTAATTTACATTTAGAGCGAATAGATGTAAAAACATCTTTTATGCATGGAGAGTTTGAATATAAAATTTACATGTTACACCCACAAGGGTTTGTTGAGCCTAGGAAAGAAGAACATGCTTGTTTACTGAATAAGTCATTGTATGCGTTGAAGCAATCTCTTAAATAGTGGTATAAGAATTCGACTAGTTTATGATGACTTGTGGGTTTAGTAAGAGCAAGTATGATGAATGCGTGTACTTTAAGAATTTAAATAGTGGGATGATGATGTATTTACGTTTACATGTGGATGACATGTTAATCGCATGTAGAGATATGGAAAAGATACAGAAATTAAAGACACAGTTGAGTGACGAGTTTGAGATGAAGGATTTAGGAGCAATAAAAAGGATTTTTGGGTATGGATATTATGAAAGAAAAAAGAGATGTTATCTTCTTGTTACAACAATGATACATACTTAAGATTATGAAACATTTGGTATGTCCAATATGGAGGCTTTCTTAACTCATTTGGCCATACATTTTAAACTTTCAGCAGCACAGTCAACAAAATTTGAAGATGAGAAATTACAGATGAATAAAGTACCGTATGGGAGCATTGTGGAGAGCATCATGTATGCGGTGGTTTGCATGAGACCGAACATAGCATAGGTTATGGGTATGGTAAGTAGATACATGATGAATCTGGATAAAGATCATTGGCTTGTAATGAAGTGAATTTTGAGATATCTCGACGGAACTTTATATCATAGTTTGATGTATAAAATGGTTGAGAATGATAGTGAAATGGTAAGAGGATATGTGAACTCAAATTATGTGGGTGATCTAGACAAGAGAAATTCATTGACTATGTACGTATTCACAGTATTTAGGTGTAATATGTATTGGAGATTAGTTCTACAACACATGGTGGTACGATCTACCACAGAGGCGAAGTATATAACTGTTGGTGAAGCTATTAAAAAAGCTGTGGGTTAAAAGGGATATGTGCAGAAATAATGGCTACTAAAAACTTCAACACTGGTGTGTATTGTGATAGTCAGAGTGCTATACACCTAAGCAAGCATCAAATATTTCATGAGAAGTCTAAACACATTGATGTACAGCTCTATTTCATTTGAGAGATTATTCAAAGTAGTGGGATTAGTTTAACAAAGATTGTGTCATCTGAAAATTCTGCTAACATGTTGACTAAGCCACTGTCCTCGGTTAAGTTCATCTTATGTAAGACTTAACCGGAGTCACTACTATGTGAGGGTGACCAAAGATGTGAAGATGAAAGATCTTGTAAGCTTCGAGGATGATTTTGAATCAATGAAGGGTTTGTTAAAAATTGGTGATTCAAAATCAAATATGAGTTTTGATTTTAAGTTGGAGATCAATGGGGAGTCAGCAATGAGTCTAGTGCATAAAGGTCATGTTATGAAGGAGCAAAACAAAAATCCAAAAGCAAGGAACTGTTCACGTGATGAATACTGTTGACGCAGTAAGTACTGTTTACATAGGTATTATTCATACGGCAACTTATGGGTATTTTTAGTTTTATCACAATTGACTCCTTTAAGCGAGATTTAGACTCTTACAAGTAAAGAATCTTATTCCAACTAGGTTTAGGGTTTCTAAGGTTAGTATTAAAACTATATAAGTTATTGTAACTCCTTGTAATTGTATGAATCATCACAATATATCACAACAACTACAAAGAGAGAAAACTCCTAGATTATAAGAGAGATCAATTGTAAGGCCTTTGTGAATGCAATTAAGAATGTTCTTTGTGAAGCTTGAGTTATTTCTTGTATAAGGCATACTTTGTCATTGCCTTGTGATTCATTAATAAAATAAGTGAGATCTTAACCCACCGTGAACATAGGCAAGTTGCCAAACTACGTAAATTCTTATGTGCTTTCTCTTACTTTTTTTTTCTTGTTTATTCTTGATTGTTTGTTGCTGCATTATATTACTTGAGTTTATTGCTCCCGCTTCAACACATTCTTTACTCCTGAATGCTTACATTTCTAGGTTTTTTTTTTAATTTTCTAATTCAAATGTGCAGCAAATGTAGCAATAATTATCACTCGTCGCTGAATTTGTTGCAAACTTTAATATTCTTCCTTAACATGTCAAACTTTGACTGACAGTCCCTTCGTTAAGATGTCACTAAGCTGATCTTTTGTCTTGCAATGCACCAAGTTAACTTCATTATTATTTTGAAAATCTCTAACAAAAAAATACTTAATCTTAAAATGTTTTTTTTTTTTGCCATGAAATACTGGATTATTGGATATTGCGATGGTAGTTTGATTATCCACAACAATTGTTGTTGTCTTTTCTTGCACCACCTTCAAATTTTTCAAGAGTTTCTTTAACTATAAAGTTTAATTTACTATAGTTGCAGTTGCAACATATTCTGCCTCTGCAGTAGATTGAGCTACCATTTTGGTTTTGTTTTGAATTCTAGCATAAATATTCTAAACCAAAGCTGAATAAGTAACATGAAGTACTTCTCATATCATCACATGATCCTACCCAATCACTGTTGTCATAACCATGCAAGTTTAGCTTTTCTTTTTTCTTAAACATTATTCCATGTTCTAAGGTTCCTTTCGCATACCTGAGCACTTTGTTAACTGCTTTATAGGGCAACTCACTTGCACAATGCATGGATCTAGATAACAAGCTTACAAAGAACATTATATCAAGTCTGATTGTTGTTAAATACATCAAGCAACCTATAATACTTTTGTATAATCCCTCATCAATCTTTTCAGCTCCATCATCTTTACTAAATTTCTCATTTTGGCTCAAAAGAGTGATAATTAACTTGCAATCTTCCATATTGAATTTCAAGAACACTTCATTGGTATATTTTTTATTGTCCAACAAAAATCCTTTACTGTGATTGTTAAATCTCTAAATCCTAGAAAGAATGCTATCTTTCATAAGTCTGTTATTTCAAATGCATCAAACATTTGCATTTTAAATTGCCTTACCATCTTTGCATTGCTTCTAGTTACAAGCAAATCATCAAAATATAATGAAACATCTACCAAATCATTATTAACAACTTTGATATACAAAGTTAATTCACTTAGGCTTTTGTTGAAGCTTATATTTTGCAAATGTTCATCAATCCTGTTATATGAAGCTCTTGGAGCTTGCTTCAATCCATACAAAGTGTTTTTTTAGCAGATACACATTTTCTAGATTAGAAACAAACCCTTCAAGTTGTTCAATAAAAATTTCTTCTTTCAAATAGCCATTTAAAAAGGTAGATTTCACATCAAGCTGGTAGATCTTCCATTGCTTATGTGCTATAGAAGCTAAAAGTAATTTGATGGTGTCTAACCTTGCTACTGGTACAAATGTCTTTAATAAATCTATACCATACAATTGAGCACCATTTATCACCAATCTTACCATTTGTTTGTTTACAAAACCATCAACATTAAGTTTGGTTCTATAAACTCACTTTACACCAATGGCCATTTTATACAATGATCTGTTTATTGCTACAACACATTTTGGATCTTCAAATGCATCATTGTAACCTGCAGGCTCAAATACTACCATATTACACCTTTGATAAATATCAGCTAGTGACTTGGTGCCTTTTATAGGTTCATCATCAATCATCTCATCAATCTGTAATTCTGAATCCTTGACTTTTACTCTAACCTATTTTGGTTCTTTCTTATCTCAGTTCCATCTTACATCCTCATCAAATTTGACATTCTTGCTCACAAGAATTTTTCATGTTAAGGGTTGATAGATCTTGTAACTTTTGGTGAGATGGCTATAACCAAGCAAAATTTCATGTTCTGCCTTTTGATCTTGCTTTTTCTCTTATAGCATCTGGAATATGAGTAAAATATAAACAATTAAAGAATTTTAAATTGTTAACTATAGGTTTAAAACCATACAGGCTTTAAAGGGTGTTTTACATTTTAAAGCTTTGGTTGACAACCTATTTAGCAGAACATAATAGTGTTGACAACCTCAATCTAAAACATCTTTGGCATGTTCTTCTAAAATAGTAGACATCTTGCCATTTCCATTATAGTCCTGTTTTATCTTTTACTGACTCCATTTTTCTGAGGAGTATAAGTTGCAGTGTGTTGATGTTCAATTCTTGCAACTTCACAAAATTATTGAATCTATTAGCAGTGTACTCAGTCCTATTGTCTGATCTAATCACTTTAATTTTACAATAACTTTGATTTTCAATCTATGTTTTAAATTTCTAATACACATTAATAACTCTAGACTTTTGTTTAAGAAAGTAGACTCAACAAATTTTGCAAAAATCATAAATAAATAACATAAAATACCTATTACTACTTAATGATGTAGTTCTCATGGGTCCACACACATCAGTGTGAATCAGGTGAAGCTTTTTTACAACTCTCCATGCTTTGTTGTTTGGAAATGGTATTCTAGCTTGCTTCCTACGTTGATAGACTTATCATATTGTTGCTATGTGTTCATTGAAAGTCATTCTTTTAACAAGCTCATTTTTTTGCAGTCATTCTTTTAACAAGCTCATTTTTTTGCACATACTTAAGTGCGAAGTGGTGAAAATGCCCAATCCTCTTGTGCTATAGTTTTGACTTGTCCTTAATACATGGATATATATTAAACTCATTTTTGTTCCAGTTTAAACTGAAACTTTTGCTGTTCATTTTTACATAAACAAAACTATTCCATTAGGTCAGCAATTACACAAGCAATTTCTCAAGCAATTATCCCACATTTTGCATGATTTGATCAATCGTTGGCACAAGTAAAACATCAAAGATTAATTTAATACTTGCTGAGCCTTTTATTGTAATTGTTCTTTTACCTTTTTCCTCGAGGTACTGACCATTTTCAATTCTAATTCTTGACATCTCTAATTTGTTTACTTCTTTGAATAAATATTCATCAAAAGACATATGGTTTATGCAACCAGTATCTATAAAACAGCCATCACATGTGTTGTTCCTTGAAAATCGGGATGCAACAAAAAGTTGCTTCTCCTAGTTTTGATACTCTGCTTAAGCTTGGAGTCGTTCATGTTGTTTATTCTTACATACTTTTTCCATATGCTTTATTTGCTTACATGCCCTGCATTGGATGTCAGGTCTAAACTAGCAATATTTCTGTAAATGATAGGTTTTTTACAAGGTAGACATTGATGTTTAGCATTACTACTTTTATTGTTACTGGTTTCCTCTTTCTTGTAGTTCTTTTTGCCATATTATTTCTTTACTTTGTAGCCTCATTGAGTTTGATCAGGGCCCTTAACTTGAATTGCTCCCTAAATAATTTCCTCATCTCTATAAGTTCTTATTTGTTCATAAGCTTGCAATGCATTTGTGCGTTCCGCCAAAGTTATCTTTGACAAGTCCCTAGATTCTTCAAGTGAAGAATCTTTGATTCAAACCTTTCTGGCAAGGTTACCAAAATGTTTTCTACAACCCTTGTGTTAGGAAGTTCTTCTCTAACACCTTGATTTTGTTGATTACAACTAAAACTCTATTAGTATTGTCTTTAATTACTTTAGACTCCTTCATTTTCTATATTTTAAACTCCATTCTTAAGTTCAAAATATGTAATTGGATTATCTTAGTGTTTTCTTAATATTCTTGCTTCAAAATATCCCATGCATCCTTTGCTATTTCACATGCAATGATCTTTGTAAATATGGTGTTTGAAATTGTAGAATGAATGCAGGTCTTTGCCTTGTATCTCATCTTTCTTTCATCTCTATTATTTCTTATTTGAGCAAGAGTTAGATCCTCAGTGTCATGTTCCACATTAAATAAAATTTGGTGGATCTTGGGTATATATGGGCGAGTAAGTAGTATTAGCTAATATGCTAGTATTTTAAGTTAATAGTAAGCATTCGGCCTGTAACAAGTGGTATTAGAGCAGACTTGAATTCTCATTCATATGTGAGCCCCTAAAATTGCCCCATAGAGATTGTCATATAGGATGTGGCTCCCAAATATTGCCAGGGGGATGGGTAATATGGGCTAAGTGGGCTCTAAAAATCTCATGCTTTGAGCCCCAATAGGAATTGTTATATGGGTAATTGGTCCTCTAGCTCCAAAGGGATGGGCAATACGCATTAGGTTGGCCCTTGAGTTTCGGCCAAATCGTGACGAAGGCGTTACGTGATTGGGCGGAGGACAATGTCACATCCCAAATCAAATAGAAATTGAGTGGATCTTAGTTATATATAGGTGGGTAGGCAGTATTACCTAACAAGCTAGTCTTTTAGGTCAATGGCAAGTGCCCTGCCTATGATAAGTTATATCAGAGTAGACCTAAATTTTCATTGGCATTTAGGCCCCCAAAATTGCCCTAATAGAGATTGCCACGTAGGATGTAGGTCCTCCAAGCTTGCAAGGGGATGGGCAATACAAGCCAAATGGACCTTGAAAATTCTGTGTCTTGAGCTCCAATAGAAATTACGATGTCAATAGTGGGTCCCTAGCCCCAAGGGGATGGCCAATACGGACTAAGTTGGCTCCTAAGTTTGGGCCAAATCGTGATGAGGGCGTATGTTATTGGGTGGAGGAGAATGTCACATCCCACATAGAATAAAAATTGGGTAGATCTTGGGTATATATGCACAGATAAGCAATATTACCTAACAAGCTAGTCTTTTAGGTTAATGGCAAGTGGTCAGCCCGTGACATCAAGATCTGTTTTCACCATGTCCTATAAGTCACAAGCTTGCAAGTAAGACTCCATTTTCACAGCCTATAATTGATAGTTTTATCCTATGAAAATTGGAGGTACAAACAGAAAACTATTTCCTGACATGCTTGTTTTGTGTTGTAATTTGCTACCACACTTAAATTTCTCATATACTTCATGGGTCCCCCAAAAAGCAAGGGATTTGACACCAATTTATTGGCTTGAATTTTATCACAGTATTAACGAATAATGAAGAAATTTTAGAACTATATTTCATTCTTATTGATTCTGATAATTTATACAAGAAAAGAAAAATATTAAACCACTAAATTAGCACATAATCCTTAACGGATATGGTTAACGAACTAACTTAAATTCAAAAAATTAAATTCAAATTGATCCTAAAAGAATGCAGGGCATTCTTGACTCCTGAATGCTTGCATTTCTTTTATTTTAATTTTCTAATTTAAATTTGCAACAATTATCATAAGCATTGTCTAAGCATGTTGCCTATTAATCATCATCTTCGTGTTTAACAAACCCAAGAAATAGCTCTCAACCTACTGTACTATCTTCAGTGCTATTGGCACTACAACATCAAAATTAAAAAAGTCCCTTTTTGCAACCAAGGCACTTAGTGTGTCTTCGACCCACTTCTTGTGCTTAAAGTGCATACCATATGACGCCTTAGGTTGTTGGATGAATCCCCTACTTGACAACTCCTCGAGCTACCCTTGCAACTCTCCTAACTCTAGATGAAGCATCTTCACTGTAGTTAGAAGCTTAAACCCTAGCTCTAGCTTATCCTCATGATCAATCTTCCCTCTTGGTGGTAGATTCTCCAGTATAACTGTAGTAATCACTTATCTACAACCGGAAAGAATAAATATTTATACATATATAATATTCATATTTTATTTGTATGTAGGTGATACTTAATTTATGTATTGTTATTAGTATTTTTTATATAGATTAAGAACCTACTATTAGGATTTGGTTTATTTGCAAGACATTAGATTTATTTTAGAGACCAAATTGTAATACTTTGAAAGTTTTTGGGGTTAATTTATAAATATTAAAGCTAGCCTCTTAGCATAAAAACACACATTTTTAAACCCTAATTTACTTATTTTTGGTCGAGCGACCTCTTTTAGAGTGAGAAATGAGAGAAAGAAAGGGGAGAGAAAGAGAAGAGGAAGAAAAAAAAGAAGAAATTTAGAAATTTAAAATTTAAGATGTATATTATAATCATTTCTTAATTTATTAGTGTTAATTAAGTTAATTCTTTTAAGTTTTGATTTCTGTAAATATGTACAATTGAGGACTTGATGTGAATTTTGTAAGGTTTATTGAGAATTGATGATGATTATGTAGATAACTTGATAAATCATGATGAATTTACAGAATTTCTATTTGATAGTCTCTTTATCTGAGACTTTTATAAATTATTGTAATTCGATTCTGATTTTGGATTTTAAGAATATAAAATTACACATGTCTAGAATCTTTGAGACTTTGAATCGATTGAAAATTTCAGAAATTAATTTTGTAGTGAATTTACCAAAATGACCCTGAAATTCTAAAAATTTCTTGTGTTAACAGTATGATATAGTGAAAAATAATTTTTGATCTACTGAATGATCTTTAAAAATTACGAATTTTTGGATTATAATAAATTTATATGTCTAATATGATATATTCAAAATTATGAATTTAGATCAATGTGGTTAAATTGTTATGATTTTCTAAATTATATCAGCTCACTGTAGTATTTGATAAACATATTTTTAAAGCTATGAAATAAAATAGTTCTAAAATACTTTTGGCATGGATTTTGAAGTAAAACATTTGTCATGGATTGAGATATATGTTAATAGTAATTATGTGATAGTTTTATAATTTTTTAGTTAGTATATGATTTTATAAAATTGGGAGACTAAATACTGTTCAGTAAATATCTTGATCCTATCAGGATAATAGTTTAGATTTGATGGTGTTTATGAAATGGATTGTATAGGAATTATGGTATAATATTTATATATAAGAAAGATATATGAGTAAATAATGATATATTATTATTTTGGAGTAATTGGACATCATTTGATGTATAAGAAAATTTTGTTAAGTGTAAGTGGTCAGAATGACAGATTTTGAGAAACCAAGTCATTAGACCAATTCGATGTGTTAAGTGAAATATGTGTAATTTTGTAAGCTATTTAAAGTGTTTTTTGTGAATAGTGAGGCTTATGAAAGGATTAATCTCCATTGGTAGGTTAAGGAGAATTAAGCCTTATAACCGAAAGTGATAAGAGGTAAGTATACTAGACTTTTACTGAAATCACAATAAACATAGTAATTGTTATGTATAATTTTATAAATGTGCTTATAAATATGTTTATGTTATGCCAAAGTATATTTGATATGAAATGTGAAAGACATATGTTTATGAATGTGGGCATTGACATTAAGTATAGACATACATATGTTTATGAAAGTGAGCTTTTTAAATGAAATGTATTTAACAAAGAAAGCTTTTGAAGTGAAAAATGTCCATGAGATACGTTTTGTGTTTTAAGGATTCTTGAACTCACTATTTACTTAGTAGGCACCTTATGTTTATGAATGTGGGCATTGACATTAAGTATAGACATACATATGTTTATGAAAGTGAGCTTTTTAAATAAAATGTATTTAACAAAGAAAGCTTTTGAAGTGAAAAATGTACATGAGATACGTTTTGTGTTTTAAGGATTCTTGAACTCACTATTTACTTAGTAGGCACCTTATGTGATTTGTGCAGTCTTTATGTATGGCCTTTCCTTTGGGATTGGTATATGTTATACGCTCCGTATGTAAGGAGGATCATATTGGTACCTAAAAGAAAAGTGAGTCATCACATTTGTGTGGTGGCGTATTGGTGCATGTGAGAGGACTCACCGATGATCAGGGTGAGGGTTTGGCTCTTACCTTCGGGCTTGACCATTATATATGTGTAATTTAAACCTCACTTATACTATTTCTTTCACACGGTATGTCACCTACGAGTGACATTTGGCTCATTATGTGATATGTGATATGAAAGTCCTATTAAGTAGCAGTTGAGTGATGGTATTCCTATTATATGTTTTGAAAAAATGTATATGCGCTTACCTAACATGTGATTTGATAAGATTATGATTTTGATTTATCATAACATATCATACACATGCATTGTGTACATATATGTATTTGTATTTTGATATATAAAAAACTAGTATGCTTATTGAGTTTCATACTCATTATAGTTTATGGTGATTTCAGGTAAATAAGGTACATGTGTGTTTAACGGATTTGGTAAGGCTTCTATTGTCCCTTGGGTTCCCTAAGTTGCTAGGTTGCTAAGTGTTTCATTTGTGGCCACATAGTTTAAGATATTTGATTTGTCCCTATTGAATAAATACTTATGTGTTATTTTATTAGGTGTGGTTGTATTTGGTTTATGTTTCACCAAGTATGGTCATGGGTTGATTTTGTATTGAACTTACTAGCAACTTGATAAAGATTCCTATGTTGAATTCAAGTTTGAAATTTTATGCAATATTAATTATGAGTGTACATTATTAAATAAGTGTAAGTTATGTCATGTTTCAGATCTTTTGGGTCTAGGACGTGACAATGACAATTGGCAAGACCCCTTCATGCTTATCATTCGTCCCCCTCATTGTGGTTAGATGTATTTTCTTTGCACTTGACAACTCCTTATAGTTGTATGATGGAAAGAAGTTTAGTATTGACTTTTGGCTTGGATTGCCCACCCTTAGGCTTGTCTACTATCGGTATCATGCGAGGTCCCTTTCTCTATGATGCATACATAGTTATGTTAAAGAAGCAGCATCGCGTCATATCCCTTCAAGAACTCTGTACCAAGTAGTACATCAAAATCGTCAAAATTTACCTTGCTACACTAAGTCCCTAGGTAAATTTCGACCCCTCAAACCACCTCATCCAGTGCTTTGACTGCAACATTCACGGACTTGAGGTATCTTTCCTTTTTTTTCACGTAAAGTCCTAAGCGTTCTACCTTCGCACGCTTAATAAAGTTGTGCGTGGCACCTGTATCTATCAGTACTTAAGTCTTTATATAGTTGATGTAGGCTTTAACATATATAAGCACCTTTCTTGTTGGCGCACAGGCACCCCACTTAGTTTTCATAATGTTAAGTAACTGCAAACACCCAATTTGGCCCTGCTCACTCGCCTTGTGTGCCATAACCATTATGTGGAGAGCTTACTTCTTCGAAAAATCCTTAATCCAATGATTCCCATCGCAAAGAAAGTAGCTTGACTTAGGTCTATTACCCTTATGGCCATGACACTTTTGTTTTTCATACTTGGACGGCTTGCCTTTCTCCTCCTTGTCCTCTAGAGGATGATATGCCTAGGCTCCGCCACCTTTCCAGTAATGGGGTTTGAAATTCTTAGACTTTTATGCTTCATCCTTGTGGTAATTCATGAGTGTTTTTGCCAATGTAAAAGCATCGAATATGAAAATTCTAGATAGATAACCTAAGAGGGGGTGAATTGGGTAATTTAAAAATTAATGTACTAATATAAAAATTTTATACTATTATTTAAAATGTAAATAAAATTAACAATAAATAAATTGCAATAAATAAGGACAACTAAAATTGAAAAATAAAAAGAGTGAGGGATAAAGAGAATTGCACTCGAATGTTTACGTGGTTCGTCACTCCATACAACCTACGTCCATGCCTCAAGCAACTCATGTTGAAGATTTCATTAACTTGCCTTAAACCAAGGTTAAGAATTAATATACTTGATTTTCAAGGTGTCAAGAAACCTCTACAACAAATTGGTTTCCAAGGTATCAATTGAACCCTTACAACAAAATAGTAATCACTATACTCTCAAAGGGCTTCCTACAAACACTTAAATAAATCAAATACAAGAATTAGAACAAATACAAAAGATTTTAAACTCCCAAATGAGCTAATATGAAGGTGTAAGAATAAAGAGGCTCTCAAATTGATATATGATTCTTTTCCAATTGTAAAGAACTTTAGATGAATGAAGTATTTATAAGGAGCCAAAAAATTAGCCGTTGCTATATTGCTGCTACAGTGACTTGAACGTTGCTATAATACTCTTGCTATAGTGATCCTGCCAAGGTTTTGATTTTTTACATTTTAGTCTATTTTTTGAAACTTTCAAAACTTTGCACTTTGATCCAACTTCAATATACTTGAGTGATTTGGCTATAACTTTTTGTAAACAACTCCAAATTACTTCCGTAATATTTCTTAAAAAGTTGACACAATTATTTTTCTTTTGTAATTAATTTTGTGCAAATCTTTTATCTCATGCAGTGCCAAAATAATTCTCAATATACCTTTCAATTTTGTTAAAGTCTTGAAGTTCTTAAGTTTCCATGAGTGCTTTACTTGCACTTAGTTTACCTCACTTATGTATTTAAAACTTTCAATGCTTAATATATTAATATATTACAATGGAAATAAGATTTGTTATCATCAAAACACAATATGTATGACTAAAAGTCAATAGAGTATATTCGCCACTCCGCGTCGCTTCAATTTATTAGACACCCATGTTTACAACCCATCTAGAAAATTGAACAGCAAGTCCTTCTTACTCATGTTAAAGATTTATGGCATCAATAAATAATGCTCCTCCATGTACTCGTGATAGACTTAGTTTTCTTCAATTCCTTCAACTGCTTTTAAGCATTATACACCACGTTCTCCAGATAAAACTGGCATTTCATCTCCTATTGCAATTCTGCACAGGTGTTGATGATGCAGGTACCCTTGCATATCTCTTCACTTTTTCTACGCTACTATAGAATTGCATGATCAAAAAGATACAAGGCCTGGTATTTACTTATCCTCGTCCTACATGCCCATAACGTTGAATTATCTTTTTATTTGCCGGAAGTAATTATCGGGCTCTTTGGTGTACCGCTTACCTCTGAACTCCTTCAACTTATAAGCCTCAAGTCTTGGCGTAACTTAAGCAGCAACAACCTCATTTACTATCACTCTCTTGCACAACACCACATTTTATTTGACAGCTTCAAACCTTTAATGTAGCTCCTCCATTAGGGCTTGAAACTTGTCCATGATGGAAAATACATTTTCTTGAAAAGTCTTGACCAAATCTTGCTGCCTACCAGCATAATTCTTGATGGATATGTTGATAAGGGAGCACAACTCGTTCGCTTGAGCATCGAGGTCCACATTGAGATTCTCTATGTATTGCTTCAACTCCCCAAGGCAATCTATTGCCATTTCCATAGCGCCACTAAGTGATTTCACCATGTTTTTCAAATTATAGCTAGGATCAATAGACTTCTCATGAGGTACATTGTCGGGCTTTTTAGCTTTAGGGTCCCTACCCTTCTCTTCAGTCAACTGCAATGATGTTGCCGCATCTTTCACCATCTTTCTTTGAACCTGCTTTTATACCATATGTCATAGACTTTTTTAGAACTATGCAACCTTATACACTTTGTTTTAATGGGTGCATAGATGTGATAGTGTTCATTAAATATTTAATGCGTGTCCAACATACATATACGCAGTGAAATGGAAACCTAATTTTCTATTCAACAAACACATACTAAATGTAAATCAATTACATTAATAGAAACTTACCCTTAAAGAGTTTCGGTGTAGAATCAATTCGTGGGTCTCACCTTGAAGCAGATTCGTGAACAATTCAAGTCTTCAATGCTGGTGAAATTAAAGAGCTAAAATGGTAGCCTTAGCAAATTTTTAACAACTTTGTTTCAAACAACTCTTGCTTTGGTCTTTCTTTTGGCCAAAATAGAAGCTAAACTTTTCAAAAGAGAACTCTTCTCTCTTAAAAATGATATGGCCGAATTTCATACTCAAAATGCAACATTTGAATTACTTATATACTTCTTGACTTTTACCATGGACATTTGTCCATTTTTCACTAAGATAAATCCACTTGTCACATTAAATGGCCACGCAAAAGCCATTTGTCCCATTAGCTTTCCATGCATAATGCTAAGTGTCTACTTACTTTTTCATGTAAAGGGCTAAGTGTCTACTTACGTTTTCATGCATAAATTATGTCTCCACTTACTTTTCATGTATAATGCTAAGTGTTCACTTATGTTTTCATGCATAAAATCAAGTCTCCACTTGCTTTTTTTTGTATAATGCTAAGTGTCCAATTATGTTTTCATGCATAAAATTAAGTATCCACTTGCTTTTTCGTGTATAATGTTAAGTGTCCATTTACGTTTTCATGCATAAAGTCAAGTCTCCACTTACTTTTTCATGTATAGTGCCAAGTGTCAAGATTTTATTAGTTAACAACTTTAACTAATAAAATATAGGTTTAACACTTAAACTTTGACAAGTGAACTTCTCGAGAGATCTTAAAACAAATCCTGCTTTTCAAAATTTTTTCGAATCAAATTGTTTAACCCAATCCACTACTCAGGTGCTCAATGAGTACACTTCATATTGTGAGATTCTCTAGGTTTACACCCATTTGTCTTTTGAATCTCTTCCGCAAGTTTGTGAATAATGCTCCTCACACACGTTATAGATATTATAGAACGACACGTTAAACCATATAAGTTGAGGTTGTAACATATTCGTATAATCCCTTTATCACTTATATTTTAGAAGAGCAGAGGCATAGATCATCATTTTTATATCTCTATATGCTCGATCATAAACTTTAAATTTGTATTTCTATAAATAATATCCGTAAACTCCTTTTCAATATTATTTAACCTTACAAAAAACTCTTTTTTAGGGTTTCTGCATAGTCTTGAAATACAATCTCGAAGCATCAGGATATACAACTTACTCATATAAGCTAACAGAACCCATATTTACGCACAGTGAACTCTATAAGCATTAGACCATACTCAACGACACTTAGAGGTTAGACTATAAAAGGTCTCTGATATGCGTAGAATCAAAGCATGGTGGATCACTTACAAGGCTACCATGTCATTGAGGTCAAAAGACCATGAATACTACTCAACTTGAGAAGACCTTCAATTGACGACTTTATAGGATGTCTATTGGAGGTCCTCATGAGTCTGTTCAGTACCCAGTCTTCACTGAATACCTGCATACCTATACAAGCTTCCGCTAAACTCACAGTCTGCTAAGACTAACCGTCTAGACAATCTAGATATAGACACACACTAATTCAGAAGGAATACCAATCAACCCATGTTGGCAACCATAAATCAGGAATGATATTTTCAAGAACATACTGCATAATAACATTTCTTAGCACTATTTGCAACTCCTTACAACTCTATCATTACTAATATATTCTTAGGTCTTTGTCCTTATTTCAGATAAGGTTCGAACTACTTAGAATACTAACTCTTAGCATTGACCTAAACTTTTTTAGATCTACAATATTTGAAAAGTAATAAGCTTAGTACTATATAATTAATTATTAATGATTTATTTAAAACGTTCATTGTATAAATATTTAAATAAATAAATATTCATACAATAATTTGAATGGCACGTAAGCACCAACTCTAACCTTTGGGTGCTAAGTAGCTTAGAAACACCATACAAAGAAAAGATAAGAAACACACACACACGCACATACTACGTGTTTGAGAAAAAGCTTCTTTATTGTAACTGAAAGAGAATACAAGTTAAGATGTTTTATACAACTGAAAGTTTCCCCCTTGTATACTACTAGCCCTATACAATCAACGGCTAGGATCTAAATAATTTTATGGTGTATATACAATATGAAAAAATATACCAAAGAATATTTCAATATGCCACCACATATTCCATAGAATATTTCCCTTCCAATAAGGGTTAATGTCCCTTGCAAATTGCAAGCTTGACTTAGATCTTTACCCTAATCAATGGGTCTTCTAGAAGCTCTAGCCTACAAACTGCTTAGTAGGAACGCATAACCTCTGGGAGGCTTTATCGTGCATCAATTGTTCGAGAAAATGCTTGAGAACGCTTGGGGCGTGACACACTACTAGTATTAGTTTAAAGAGCACCATCCATTTCTTCCAAACGGGCTAATTGGTCATTCATTGCTTTACCCAACATTATTGTTCGTGAATTCCTTTTTGTATGAACTGTGCTTTAGTACCAACTATCGTAGTGCTTTTTTTTGTAGATATGATAAATTTATGATGGCACTAATTTTTCTAACCAACCAACCTACTTGACAACATATACTAAAGGCTAAGCACACCAGCGTACTAATTTTTTTGCAAACAAAAAATAATAAAAAAGAAGACTGCACTCATTAAATTTACTTGTATAATAGGAATAACCCCTTACTTCTTTATTACTCACTAGAAAAGAATTACAACTTTAGTAGCTAGTGCTTCGAGATTCATTCTACACTCACAAGTGTTTATAAAGCTTGAATGATTATGGGATGTTTATTAGCATCTCTTTAGAAATATCTATAAGTGTTGAAATTGGTGAGTTGAAATCATATTTGAGCATGATTTTGAGTTGGAGATTGATGAGAAGTCAACACAAGGTCGATGACGATTTGTACAGACAAATAAGAGAGCAAAATATGGAGTCTGAAGTAAGGAGAAGCTCTTTCTCAACCTTGGGTGCCACGACGTTGAACACAAAATCACTGGTGTCACAGCGCCACGTTAGGGCCACATTGGCATCGTAGTGCCTAATTTTAAGAGAATTTTATTTTTAGCTTGAATTAACTTATTCGAGTGGAATTTAGACTCCTATATGCATGGACTCTTATTCCAACTAGAAATAAGATTTCTATGGACATTTTGAACACTATATAAACCCTTACAACTCATTTAAAATAATCAAACACTAAAGAAAAAACTCCAAAAGAAAAAATAAAGAACTAGAGAGCCTTGAGTGTTGGAGTGTATGAGAGAGTGCCATAAGAGTGTTTGAGATCTGAATGATCAAGAAAGCATTAATAGATCCTTGATAGCTTGTCTATTATATTTTATTCCTTGATTATCTCTTATGAGATATCTTTGAGATCTGAGTTCTTTGTAAACTAAATAAGAGAAGTTAGGATCCCGTGATCCATTGTGGACGAGGCATTTGTTACCAAACCATGTAAAGTTTTATGTGATTATATATCTCTTTAACTTAATCTTTCTTATTCTTGGTTACTTGTGATGGAGTTCTTCTATAAAGAACTTAGAATATTTTTAGAGTGCATGCTAAAAACCTCAATAATAGGCAAAATTATAACTAACACCTTGGTTACTTAGGAATCAGAATAAGTACATGTATACCACTTATTCTTTATACCCCATAACTTGGTCAAGGTGGCGTGTTACCATCGTGTTAGTTTTCATATACTTGCCTATTAGTAGAAGATCATGACTTGGACTTACGAATACCATGTCCCACTTCTTTAAGAATATGAACAATATCGAGTCAAGCCCACCAAATTAGCCATTACACCCTTACTGCCTTTCTTGGTGACTAAAATCAATGAGCCATTGATTTGGTTTGTAGTAACCCACTTTCACCCTTTTAAAAATTGCTCCAATAATTGTACATGCTCAATTTTTTTTGTTAAGCCTACTCGTAAATGTAGGATATGTGGAACCACTCATCAAATCCATTCAAAACTAAAATAAGGGTCATTATTAGACATCTTATGCTTTTATCGTGACCTACTGATAAGTGCGTTTTATATATAATGTTATACCCCTCTTAATTTGATAATTGCTCCTTTTGAATGTAAAATGTGACTTTTTTATGTGTATTAATGTCATTTTATAGGTTTCAAGTTAATGAAACTATTTGGAATAAAATTCAAATAAAACAAGGCAAAGAAATCCAAATCTATTACAGTGCCATTGAACATTAATCTACTACAGTGCATATGAATAGTATTTTGCTATAGTATTCCCACCTGGGCGCAAAAAAAAAATTCAGGTTGTGGTTCCTAGGTGCCGCTAAAATAACCCAGGCTTTGGTGCCTAGGCATTGAAAAGTGGTACCTAAGCGCCAAATCAAGAATTCTTGGCAGAAAGCTTGGTGTCTAGGTGCCTAATTCTTTTTCTTTTTTTTTATTTTGTGTCCTAATTTTAAAGCCCATTTTAAAGCCTATAAAAAGAAGAATAAAAGCCTCATTTATTGTTAGGGAGACAGCACGAAATTAGAGTGAAAAACAAAGCATTTCTAGTGAGAGAAAGCATTTGAAAGCTCAGAATCTTGAAGACCGTGGAAGATTGAAGGCCCCAAGAGCTTATCCAACTAGTTTTTCCCTCTCTATTTGTCTTATTTATTTTTATTTGAAATTTATATTTGTAATTTGTGTTGTTTAAATATGATTACTCTTGTGAACCTTTGGATTAATGTAATTGAGCATTTCATTATAGATAATTAAATTTCATGTTCTAGAACTTGATGTAACTTTACTAAGTATTATGTTTTGATGTGTTTAGTTGATTAACGACTATATCTTGTATTTTGCATTTATGATTTTTTATGAGTTTAATGCTTCTAATTGGATTGAAAAATTGATTAGATAATTTAAACTTGTGGGTTATGTGTTTGAGAAAGTTTTAACCCATGTGTTGGGATTAAAAAGTATAGCCTTGATTTTATTTAGTTGGAAGACTAATAGAATTAAGGTAATCACTTAAGAGTAGATGAATTCATATATAAATAACAAGTTAGTAAGGATATCAACTTGATTTTGTATACATAGGATTTCATTTGATACTCGAAAGAGGTAGTGAGATTATTTCTAAACCTTTTGGTTAATGAATTCACAAGATTAGTTGTTAATTATTAACCATAAAGAATATAGGAAAGATAGAGTGAAATCAAGACATTATGATTCTTTTACCATAAAAGTCTTATCTCTTTGAATTGTTTAATTATTAATTTAAGCTTCTCTCATTTCATAATTCAACTTACTCTTTAAATTAGCCTAGATAAAATTAGGTTGTTAGCACTACAGTACTTAGCATTAATTTAAAACATCAATCCTTGTGGGAACGTTACTCATTCATTATTTTATTACTTGCTCACAACCCGTGCACTTACGAAAATAATTCGTATATATTAGTTTTGCAAACACCTATCACTAGTTTGTTGCATTGCCATTATCAACAAGGGTTTATATTGTAATGGGCATGTATCAACCATTGTGAATGCTTAATCTTGAATGTTACTGATTAGTCACCACTGTAAGCTCTATTGGCACCACGTGCTAAACCCTGTGCTCTATGCCTGGTGTGGCCCAACGTGCTTGTACACTTGTACTATCATTTATGTACTTTGCCTACTACCTTTTATGTATGCCCATACTGCCCTCGTGTGCAGAAATTCTATCTTAGTTGCCCTTTCTCTCATTTGTATATGTTGTTACCCCATCTAGTCTCACTTGTAGTTTAAGCTTATCTTAGCGCCTCTATGCTCTATTGAGCGTGCATTTTGCTACATACTCATGCTTGCCTCTGCTTAGTGCAAGGCATTAAACAAAGCTTTGACATATCTTGAGAATTAAAGGTTTAACAAATCATCCCACAAGATGAACTCGATAACCTTTTTGGAAAGGCATTTAGATTCCTTTTACCTCTTTCTTGAATTGCCATAGTGTCACTTCCATTTCCCAACTTGCATCCATCAAACTAGTGTCTTTTTATTAAACCAAGTACTCTATCCATTGGTTCTTTTTGTTATGGCCCATGGTTTTATAATCAAGAATTTTTTTTCTCACCTCTTTATCAAACTATTTTCAAATTATAGGTGTAGCTTTCTTAGTTGCTTGGCTCCTGCCATCAACCAAGTCCTCATGGTACGACTTAAGAAAGTTGACATGGATGGTGGGATGAATCCTTCATTGTTCAAGATTTTCAATCGATAAGCAACCCATCCCGCCCTTTTGATAACTTCAAAAGATCTATCAAACTACGAACCAAACTATGATGCACTGTCTTGTTACTATTGATCTTCTTTTAAATCTACAGGGCATTAACTTGACTAACACCTTATCACCTATATTAAACTTTAATACCTTTCAACCTGCATCAGTGTACTTTTTAATCTTATGTGAATCCTTGGCGAAGTTATCTTTTGCCATCTCGATTAACTCTTACTTGTCGTGTGCAAATATATCAATAGTATGTGATTAATGATGAGGTTACAACTACTTGTTTAAGAATCTTTAATGACAATGTTAGGATTGAATCTATTAACAAGACTCTCATTATGTTTTTTTTTTTATGAAAATATAGCATCTTCAAAGGTCTCAAAGCTTTTACTAATAGCTTATTTAAAGTTTTCATACAAGATAATTGTCAAAGCTTTAGCCAACAGATTATAAGATGTCTAAATAAGCTTTTATCTCCTTCATAAAGTGTCTTTATCCTTAAGTGTTTGATTATTAATAATGTTATTCTAGTTTTCAAGTGTGTTCAAGCATGTGATGGTTGGTAAAGATAAGGATTGTGCTTTGAAGTTAAACATGGCTAAAGTATACGATAAGGTCAAATGAGATTTTTTAAATGTTGTGATGCAAAAAATGGGTTTCCACTTTGACTAGGTTCTAAAAGATATAAATTATGTATGGTCAATCTCTTACTCTACATTTAGCAATTGTGAGCTTTGGTGGTCTTTAAAGCCACAACATGGTTTAAGATAAGGAGTCATGATCCCCTTATTTGTTCCTAATATGTATTAAAGGGCCATATACGTTTATTTGAAATAAAGAGTTGCCTAATAATCTACAAGGTTTGAAGATAGTTCTTATATATCTACCTATTATGTAGGGGTGAGTGGACTTGGGTTCACTTTGGGTTTCAGAAGATCTGACCATATTCAAGTCTCGATTGAGACAAAGAGAATTGATTCGATTGGCCTTGAATTGAGAATTATTCTTAATTCAATCGGTTCTAAGGTTCAATTGATTTTTTCTTTTGGTTTTTAAAATTTTAGGGTTTTTCATTGGTAAAAAGATTAGTAGTGGGATAATGGTAGGCGTGAGGGAGGATGGTTAGTGGTAAGTGGCAGAAACGATTTTCAAAGACTGTAAGAGTGAAAAGAGAAAATGTCAAGCGAGAGAGCATGGAAAGATGAGATATTGGTGCTACCCAAGCAAAAACGCACTATTTTGGATCTATTTTGCACATTTTAAACTTTTTTTGTTTCAACAGGTGCACAATGCACCATTTTAGGAACCCTTAAAAAAATGTGTTTTGCATCATTTTGGAAACCCCTGTATGATGCATTTTTTACCATTTTTTTAAATTTCAAATTTGGTCGTTGTTTAGTTTAGGACCCTTACAAAATCGAGGGAACCAACCGGGTCCATTAAATTTGAACCATTCGAACCTAAAGCAATTCCAGATCTAGAGCAACCCAACATTGTTGGATCGATTTCATTGGGTCTGGAAAAAAAAACCCATCCCTATTATTATGAAATTATTTTTTACGGATGATAGTTTTCTCTTTTTTATGGGAAAATTAAAAGATGATTTATGTATTAAATGCTTGCTATTAGTCTATAATAGTTGGTTAATTATGAAATTGGCTATTGCATTTAGTGATTGTTTGTTGTATTTTCTAAGCACGCAATTAAGCATAATTATACGCTATTGAACAAGTAATAAAGGGATTATAAAGTCAGATGTCGAACTCACAAGGATAATTATTATGATCAACCAAGTTTTAAAATTATATCTTTCTAATAATTATCTAAAAAATCAAATCCCTAAGTTGCAAAATAATTAAATAAACTAAATTAAAATGTAGAAAAGAAATAACACAACTTAATTAAATCAAGAAAATAACAATATAGAGAAAGCCTAGGGTTAATTACTATCCTTCAATATACTTTCTAAAGATTTAATCTTTTAATATTAAAACCTCTCAATTCTTATTGTTGATCAAGACAATAATGTATTCACAAGCCTTTCTGAAAGTCAAGTAAGTATATCATAATTCACCAAATACCTATATCTTTATGGTAATTGTAATAAATCAAGATTCATTAAGGACAAATCTTATTGGCCATGCATGCTAATTAGGTATATCTCTATTCAAAGTTGAAACTTGTAGATCTTTCTATAATCATGTATCAAATTATCAAGGTCTAAACATAATGAATGCTCTCTTGAGTTATCAAAGTATTACTAATTCAATCACAATAATGGCTAGATATAATAAAGCATTAAGAGCAAATAATTTGAATGATAAAGAATTGAGTTCAAATAAATATTAAAAAGATCTAACAATTAAGCACACATATTAAGTTCAAGTAATAACCCTAAAAAATAAATTTATTTTATTATTATAAGAGAATTATGGCTGTAAAATAAAATAAATATGATACAACCAAAAGTAAACCAATATAGACGTCAATTTACAGTTGGTTGATTTGCCAACAATCTCTAACTTGCTTGAATTGCCCTTGTTTCTCTCTCTAAAATTGCTCTAATTCTACTCAAACTGCTACTAAAAGACTTATGTTGTGTGTTTTTCTTAAGTTTGAGACGATGACCTTTATATAAGGATTGATTGGAGTCTTGTAATCATATTTCTTTTTTATTTTAGGAAAAGTTACACCGTTGGGTGGATACTCTTCATCACTGCAACATTTTAGGTTTTGGAATTGTCGCAGAGGTGACAATTACTTCACTGTTGCGACAGTGAATCAGCAATTTTGGACTTTTTTTTTTCATTTTGGTCTCTAGTTTTGCTATTGTTCCAAAAACTTATAGTTTTGCTCCAATTTCTTCGGTTTTCATCTTTTAAGTCCAATCCTTCACAAAATAAACAATTAAGCACATAAGTAGCATATATTCTTAGAAAAGTAGATAATCCCTAAGTGAAATGATGATAAAATATATGATTATTATACCCTTATCAGTGACAAACTTGACTCGACCTATAAACCGATTGTTAGGGAATTCAAGCTAGGATCTAAAATCTGATACCACTTAGGTATCAACCTCATCTTTAGCTTTGATATTATTTGTTAGGATTTTATGTGCCTTAGCACCACTCTTTGATTGTTTAATACCCTAAAACCCTAAGCATATGCGAAAGACTTCGCTCATAAGTAAAACAAGAATAGAAAAGATTCAAACATAAAATTATAAAGAAAAATAATTAATCACACAAAGCATAAGAATATACGTGGTTCAGCAATAAATGTTAATGCCCATGGTGGATTACGAGATCCTAACTTCTTTTATTACACAATTCACAAAGAATTCTTAGATCACAAAGATCTCTCACAAGAGCTAAGGAATGCATAAATAGATGAGTTTCTCTAAAAGACTATCAGTATTCTCTTACGCACTCAGCGCCTTAGAGTTGCCTAAGCTCTCTATTTGGCACTCTTTTACATGCCATTTGATATTTTAATTAATTTATAGGGTTTACAAGAGTTTATATAGACTCTAAAATGTCCCTAAAAACTTTATTTCTTGTTGAAATAAGAGTTCGCATATTTAGAGAACTCAAAACCGACTCAAACAAATCAAATCAACCCAAAAGCAAACTTTCTCAAAAGTGGGCACCATGGCACCGATGCGACCTTGAAGTGGCATTACGGTGCTAAGGTCTGGAAAAGGCCTTCTCTTGCACTTTCTCCCCTTTCACTTTCGGCTCTATGTTTTTTGTCCCTTTCTCATATGTCCAATGCTTTTTGTCCCTTTCTCATATGTCCAATGCGTCTTGGCCTATACGTCAACTCCTTATTAATCTCCAATACAAAATCAAAATCAAACGCAATTTGCAATCATCAAATTTCAAAAAAACCCTCCTTGATTCAAAATCTCTTTAAGAAGCTTTTCAAAATCCATCAACTCTTTAACCAACACTCCATTACTATAGCTCATGACTTCGATCTTTAACTTAACTCTACTAAAGCTCATGACTTCGATCTCTAAAGATCTAAATACATCTCATCTGGGGTAGCCTTTGTATTGTGATCTTCAATGTTACTCTTGACACCATTACAATACCTTGATGGCTGAAACTAATCCTTTCCAACATCTTTACTATACATTCTCGTTTTACCTCTGTCACTATAGTGAGTTAATCTCTAATGATGCCTCTTTTTCTGTATCCCTTCAACAACCCATGTTGAGCCACTCGTAGCATTTCCATCAAGCACATAACCTCTATTGTGCTTTTTACCTATAGACCTTTTAAACACCTTTAGGATTCCTTTGAAGCTATCAAGGATTTCACAACTCCAAGTCCTCCTTATAGACTATTGCAACATCTCCACCTTTTTTCACCTTCTTTTTTTATTATTCTTCTATCTCTATTCTCAGCTTTTTGTTTTTGTACTCACATCATTCCTTAGTTAATAATGCTGCACAACTAAGGCTTTGATCTTTTTCCTAATTCTGTCATATTTATACTTGTGTCACCATGGTTGAATGACCTATGCTCTATAATCTAGCTTTGTAACTTATACTCTACAATTGTTGTGTGTTTTCTATAACACAAATTAGCGCAAGTGCACGTTGTCGTAACAAGTAATATATGATGAGAAAAGTGTCGATCCCACAGAGAATGATTTATCTTTTCTAGTTTAAGTACCGAAATGGTGTCTTTCTACTATTATCCAGAAAATAATTTAATGTATGATGATTAAACTACTCAAGTAAAAGAACAACTTAATTATGCTAAGTGATCAACTAAATTACCAACAAATTATATTCAATATGAGAAATCCTAGGATTACAAACTATCCCCCATTATGCAAATAAATTCAGCAGAATCTCTTTGATGTTTATTGGTTCTCAACTTGATATATTGACCAAAACACTCAACACATCACAAGCCTCTTTTGCAGGTCAAGTGAATCTATTCCATCCAATCAAATATCTATATGTCTATGATAAATAAATTGAACAAAATTCATTAAGCACAAGTTTTATGAGCCATACATGCCTTATGAGTATATGTCTATCTCATATGAAACTCAAGTGTACTACACTATGATCATGCATCAATATGCTTAAGACTAAATACCTAAATGCCTTTGTCAAGTTTATTTAAGCATTTCTAGATCAATTTAACTACTAGCCAAGTAATCAAATAGCATTACACACAAGCACAATGAATATATCAAAAGCTGAATTAATACCATAAAAGAGAGAGCTAAAAATCCATCACAAATGAGTTCAAGGATGTAATCCTAGATGAACGAAATTAGCTCATCATTAAGCTACACAATCTTGAAGCTAATTCCATCAATACATGTAAACTAAACATCTTACATCAAGTAAAGAATCAAAGAAAAGAAGACATCCCTGTCAAATGTCTTTGAAGTTGAAGCTTGCTTTCCTCCTCTTTGATTTCTCCAAACTTAGAAGTTAGGTGTTTCTTTGTGTTTCTAGCTGCTGTCCCAACTAGAGTCCTCCTCCAAAATGTAAGTTTTGAGCAAATAAATAGGTAAGAGCACGGAATTAGGGCGCATTTTGGGTTGCTTTTGGGTTTCCTGATTTTCAGGAACCTGTCAAAACTTGTTGCCCAGGTCCCGGCGCCGCGGCGCTGCGATTTGGCGCTGCGGCGCCCACTTTCTGCAATCGGCGCCGCGGCGCTGAAATCCAGCGCTGCACTGTTGCTACAGTGTACTGTAGCAGTGCACTATAGCTACAGTGTACTGTAGCAAACAGTGCCTCCATTCATATTTTTATCTCTAATGCTCCGATTTGCGTCCGTTTTCCGGTATTTTTGCTCCGATAATGCTTCAACCTATAAAACAATATTAATACGCATAAATGGCCCAATTATTGAGATAAATTGAACAAATATCAAGTTAGGAAGATAAAATAGTTTATACAATTACGCCTTATCAACAATCTGACTCTATAACTCATGTTTTGTAATTGATCTCAACCTGGCTTTGATATCACTTGTTAGGAAATTCAGGCTAGGCTTTAAAACTTTATACCACTTAGGTATCAACCTCAACCTTAGCTCTGATACTACTTTTATTTTTATGTGCCTTAACACTACTCTTTGATTGTTTTAGCACCCTAAAACCCTAAGATCATACAGAAGACTTCGGTCACAAGTAAAAAGAAAATAGAAAAGATTCAAACACATAATAGAGATAAATAATCAATCACACAAGGCATAAAATATATATGGTTCGATAATAAATGTCTACGCCGATGGTGGATCATGGGATCCTAACTTCTTTTATTATTTAATTTACAAAGAACTCTCAGATCATAAATATCTCTTACATAAGACAAGAAATATATCAATAGACAATCTTCTTTAAAAGATCTATCAGCACTCTCTTGGACTTAGGACTCAAGTGCTCTTATGGTACTTTTTTTTATATTCAACGCCCTAAAGCTATCTAAGCTCTCTATTTAGCACTCTTTTATATGCCCTTTGATGCTTTAATTAGTCTAAGGGGTTTACAAGGATTTATCTAGGCTCCAAAATGTCCATAAAAATCTTATTTTTTGTTGGAATAGAAGTCCATGTGTTTAAGAAACTCAAAATTGACTCAAACAAATTAAATCGACCCAAAAATGAATTTTTCAAAAGTGGGCGCCAAGGCCTGAAAAAGGCATTTTATTGCGCTTTTTCACCTCTCACCTCTCCTTGCTTCAGTTCTCTATTTTCATTCTTTTATTGTACATCTAACATGTATTCGCCTACATCTCAATTTTTCATTTGTCTTGAACTCAAACTCAATTTTGAATCATCTAATTTCAACACTAATATTGCCTCTCAATTTAGAGTGGCTAATGTAGCATACTTGTAAATCTTTTGTGGGGACAAAAGAAAACATATTTGATATTATAAAGAGTAGAATATGATCAAAATTATAATGATGGCAAAATAAATTATTTTGAATTTGAGGCAAATAGGTACATCTTAAAATAAATGTTAGCCTCTTTCTCATGGCTATTTCAAAATAAATTATGATGTTACAGTTATTCATAACCGTCAAAGAAAAAGTTATAGAGTCATCATCCAAGATCAATTTTGGCTCTATCATGGCTGCAGCTTTAGCTAAGCTTGTCTATTTTTCTTTCTCAATGGATATATTTGGAACCAAAAGCATTTCTTGTTGGTCTATTAAATTTAGTTTGAGAGTAAGGTTTTATAGGCGTTGTGCTTGAAAGTGATGCTTTATTGGTGATAAATCTAACTTTAGATATAGTGATACCAAAAATTAAATTGGCTTCCTCATTAAAGATCTTTTAATTCCCTTAGATATTATTCACCTACTAAACATCAACTATTGTTCCTTATTTTTATTCAACTAAACATAATTGTTCACATACTAAAAACTAACTATTACCCTTTAGTTTTATTTAAATTCAAATAGTCGTGGACATAAAATACATTCACAATCAATTGAGTTATGCCCATAAGACACTTAATTATACATTATTTGACTATACAATTTATAGTTACTTTAACATATATTAGTCAACCTCAAGGAATTACATTAACATATATTTACTAAAATACCCCTTAAATGTTATTGACGTAAGATTGTCTAGGACTTGACAAAAGGCTTATTCCCGACCTAACCCAAGTGTCTTAACCCAAATTTTTTGGGTTAGGACAGGTTCGGGTCTAGAATAAAAGACCTGATTGAGTTTTTTAAGCATGGGTTATTTTCCAAACCATGCCGTGTTTGTCCTAAATCCAAATTGTTTTTAAAAAAATGTGCAAAATGGCACTACCAAAACAGTGACATTTTGCTTCTAACTATTTGAAATCCAAATTTTCTCTTCTTTGTTCTCATTTCACTGTCACTATCTCTCTCAACTCTTAAACTCTTAGTTAGATGACTCAGACCACTCCTCGTTGCCTTATCGCTGGTTAGTCATCATCATCACTCACTCACTCATTGCAGTCGCTACCATCCACTCAGTCATCTTGCTGCTCCATACTCGACTCTAAGTTCTAAGTTTTGACCTCGATCAACCTTGTCTGACATCTCTCACCCTCGTCAGTCACCACTGTCATTGACTGCCACCGCGCCACACACGTCATTGTCATTAATCACCAACATCTGATGCTGAGGTATTACAGTTAGCTAAATGCCATAATTTGATTTATAAAGTGATTCTTTAAAAATAATTTTAAATTTAATAAATGAGTGTGTGAATAAACCCATTCTTTCATAAGAATTATGAATAATTGTAGATTTTATTGCGTTGTTGGAGAAAAGCAGTGTTGGTATATACTAATTTTGCTACCTATTATCTATTGATTTAGTTTTTATCAAGAAAGATGAAACCAATTAGATATAATGTTTAGTCATGATATAAGTTTATAAGTTAACAACAGACATTTGGTCTTCCATTCATAATCACAACTACATAGTTATAACTGCTTACTTCATAGATCTTGATTGAAAGTTGCGTTGAAAGATTTTAAGTTTTCTTATATTTCAAACCATAGAGGAGAGGCAATTGAAAAATAACTTAAATCTCTTGTTGAATTGGGGCATAGAGAAAGTGTTTACTATAATAATTGATAATGTTAGTGTTAATGATGCTGTCATTACTTATTTGAATAAGAAGGTGGGAAGTTGGGAAGAGGATTCATTGATATTAAATGGTGAGTTTCTATGTGTATATGTTGTTATGTGCATATTTTGAATTTGATTGTAAGTAATGAATTAAAGGAATTGAATGAGAGTATTATTTCTATATGCAATATTGTGAGATATGTGAGATTTTCTATAGTGAAATTGCAAACTTTTCAAACTTGTATGGAATGAGTATGGTGTTAAATGTGCCAAATAGGTAAAATTCTACTTATTTTATGTTAGCAACTATATTAAATTTCAAAAAGCTTTTGATTGGATGGCAAAAAAGAATGGGCTATATAGGAGTTACTTTTTAGAAAAGAAAAATGGAAAGAGAAGAGATAGACCTTCAATCAGCGGGGAGTTAAAAAATGGCAAATAGTTTGTTAAGTTCTTTTTATGATGTCACATTAAAATTTTTTGTTTCATTAAGTGTGATATCTAGTATCTATTTTAGTAAGATTTGTACAATTAATTATAACTTAGCATCATTAAGTCAAAAAGAAGATTTCTTGTTAGGATCCACGTAGCAAGATGAAGGAGAAATATGATAAATATTAAAAATATATGGAAAAATCAACAAATTGTTGATAATTATTGCACACCTTAAGCCACATTGTAAGATGTAGTTTGCTAGATTTTATTTGAGATTTTATTTGGTGATGATGGTGCTTGAGGTGATGAAAGAAAAAGAATAAGTAAAGAGTTATTATTTAGGCTTTACGAGGTCTATACTACATAGCATGACAATTATGAGGCAAGTAGTAGTACTAGTGTTAGTGGTAGTAGTATTCTTGCTTTACAATCACAACATTTGGGTGGTCTATCAACTTTAGTTTTAGATATGGTACAACAGGATGTCAAAGATGAAGACCATTGGGCAAAATATGTGGAGCTCATAAAGGACAGTATGGGTTTGAATGATTCTAATGAGGTGTATAAATACTTGATAAATAAAGTTGAGAGACCTCAAAATTCATCTTTTGATATTTTGATGTGGTGAAAGGTAAATACTTCGAGATATTTAGTTTGGGTATATATAGCTAGAGATGTACTTGTTATTCCGGTATCTACTGTAGTCTCTGAGTCTACTTTTAATATTGGATGACGTATTCTTAATTCATTTTAGAGTTTGTTGACTCCAAAAATGATTTATTTTCTTATATGTAATCGATTAATTTTTTATTTATGTTGCTATGTGGTACTTTAAAATTTATTAATTATTACTTACATATAATCATAAATTAATATAAAATAGGTCACAATAATAACTCCAAAATATGAATCCAAACAAAAATTTTCATAGAAATCAATAATAAAATAATCTAAAAAATATCTTTCAAAAATAAAAAAATCCAAAACATAAAAATAAAAAAAATACCAAAATCAGCCCAAAAGCATCTATCTAGCCTAATACCCAAAAAGTCAAAAAAAAAAAAAAAAACGAAAGCATACAAAAATTTGCACCAATTTGAGGCATGAACCAATTAATCTAATCGGAACCAATGTCTCGAATTGATCCATTGATCCCACATCCTAAATCGAGTCCAATTCAAGACCAATTTTAAAGTCCTATCCAAACTTTGCACGTTACTTTAACATAAATTAATTAAAGTTAAGGAATTACATTAGCATAATTTTACTAATACACCCCTTAATTGTTATTGACGTGGGATTGTCTTCCAAATCAACACAATTATCTTCCATTAAAAATTAAACTGTATCTCTTGGTCTTAATAAGTATTTTATCAACTAAATTTTAATTATAATATATCTATATAAAACAAAAAAAAAAGGAAAGAAAACAAATTGTCGGTTAATCACAGTGGTTTTCGACTCTATAATTGGTGTGTTGACTCCAAATTTTTTCAAAGTTATTTATTGTATTATTACACGATCCATACACGACACTTTATATAGAATAATTTTATGTGATAAATTTTGGGTAAGGGTGAGCACGGATCACGCTGAAACAAAATTTAACCCAACTCAATCATGACCGAGTAATTTACCGCTAAACCCATTCAAACCTTCAACTCAAATACTTCAGGATTGGGTTGATAGAATTTAATTTAATTAAAAAGATAAGCTTAATTTAAACTTTGATGGTTTGAACTTTTTTTTTAATTTTTGAAGAAAAATATGAAGCTAATGATAATGATGGAGTTCATAAAAACTATGTTCTGATATTTTTGTGTATTTTGAAAATCAAACAGTATTAGTATATTAATAAATATTTTATAATAAACTGTCATTTGGACTGGATTTAACAGTTAAAATTTAATAACTCGACCCAAGCTACTATAATATCAATAATACTAAAGTTGGCAAACAAACTTTATATTCCAATTTTGTAAAGATAATATTACTCATAATAAGAAAATACAACTCAACTCGATTTCAACCCGCTCGAAGTGATTACGTTGATTAAGTTTTTGCACCACATAATTGGTTTTTAATAGGTGGGATTTTAGGCAGCAACATACCAATGGAATAGTAGCGCGGCATGTTTGCAGGTACAACACATTCAGACTCAGCTCACAAATTAGATGGGTTAAAGATTTCCCACCGCCACATGAATTGGTTATTCCTAAAACGAGCTGAAAAGTTGTGTTGTACTTGCAGAGATGAATATAGAATGGCGATGAATGAACCAATTTCCAACGCCAGAGCAGTGAAAAATGGACAAATTAATTCTTAACAGATATGATATTAGGAATTTAAGACTACTCTACATAAAGCACAAGCAAATATTTCCTAACATGGATGAGCAGAATGTTCATAAAACGACAGTAGTACATGAGAAGTTATTGTCCTACCTGATGATAAATGTCAGGGATTCATTGGATAACCAGATAGACTACTCCATATCTGACTTGCCTTTCATCCGATACTGGCGGACTGATCTCTGTTTGCTTCTAATTTTATCAGTTACTGTTTCTGGTTCGTCTTCCTCCATGGCCCGTACTCCATCTCCTGCATCCTCAGATGCAATGCCAATAGCCAAGCCTCTCCTATGCACAGATTCCTTGCTGGTATCATCTTGATATTGGTTTGACCTGGTATAATTTTCTGCCATTGTAATATCACCCGTTTTTCTTCTGGGTATAAAAGCAATTGTCTTTGGAAGATCAGTGGAATCATCCTCTCCTTGTGATTCTGTAGCTTTTGACTTCTTCAGCGTATTAAGGCAATCCATATAGGCTTGCTTATTAGATCTATCATCCATGTCATCCAAATCAAAAGTATAACAAGTGTATTTTGAAGGGTTCCGCACATAATCTGGAACTCCAGAAGAATAATCTGTAGATAAAGGATTGGCTTCATTAGAGACCATAGCTTTGTCCTCTTCAGTTTTCTCACTACAATCCTCTTTACTGTCAGAATTGTTTTTGCATTTGGAATCAAATCGCACACGCTTCCGTGGCTTCGAATCCAAATCCATATCCCCCCTCTTCAGAATTGGCTTCAGATTACCATCCTGATAAGTGTTAACTTGGGCATTCATATCAGAAGGCACATCATCCTCAGAGACCTGTAAAGAGTCCAATTTCTTAGCAGCTTCTGCATCTTCTTTAAGCCGGATTTTAGCAGCAATGTGATTGGCACGAGGATCCCTACTGGCTTCGTTGAATGAATTTGGAAGCTCGTTGAAAGAATCCGCATCTGTCTCGTAATCATTTATATCCTTTAAATATAATCGATCTCCAGCCTCCTTTTCCTTGCCAATAGCCACTTTATCATATTGATCCTCCTCTTCCTGCATAAAATTTGCCGGGTACATAATACAGACTCCATATCTAAAATCTTCGAATTAAATATTAAAAGTAATAATAAAACCTCCTAAAATCCACGACGTTAGTCCAAGATATTACTTTGCACATAATCATATGTCCATGTGTTCAGTGCATAAAATGAAGTCTAACGCTCTCATCTAAATTATAGCTTCATCATCAATCACAAGTAATCAATAAAGACACAAATTAAAATTCTTGATAAGAGTAAAAGAGAAATTTTTATTTACCTCGTAATCAAGCGTGCAATCCATGCCAATATTAGATTTAATCTCCCACTCTTCATCGTTATAACCATCTTCCTTAGTGGACAGGCTCGACGAGGCACGTGCATTCGTTTCTTCGTCATCTATATCATCTTCCAGGTCTAAAATATCCTTCTCCAGCTCTGAACGGAACCCGCTGTCTGGTTTCTTGACTTTCTTCTCCCAAATGTTCGAACAGAACGCGTTCGGCTCGGCTTCTGGTTCCGCCTCGTCCTTGTCCCGGTTCCATTCGTTCCTCTCGATTTCGTCGTCGGTGAGGGACCAGATGGAGCTTAGGTTTTGAGAATTTGATGCTGAAAGAGAGCCGAAGACTTTGTCGACTCGGACTTTGAAACTATCTTCCATTGCTGGGGCCTGTGTATTAGGATTATTTTTTAAGGGTTTTGAGGTTGTTTTTCAATTTGCATTGCTCTGCTCTTCCTCTTCGGATTGATGTTATTTTTTATCGGGATAGAGTTAGTCTTATTACCAAACGGGTAATATTGAGCTCTTGAGGCTGAGGCGGGTAAACTACTGGGCTTTTGTGGAGTTTAAGCTATTGGGCTGGCAGCTCTGTTAGTGTTGGAGCCTCAAATTTGTAATTTGTTTTATACTCGTGAAATAGTTTTTCAAGCAATGGTTTTAGTTAATGCTATGCAATCTATTCATTTTGTAGCACTAAAAAGTAGGGAGTGTAGTTTATGTAGGAGCATGTTTCTAAATTTTAATATGCTACAAGTTAAACTTCCAAGTTAATTCACTCACCCACGCGATCCTTGTGTATTGGATTTTTGTATAACTACCAACTTAGATATTGTGAAAGATTTAAACCTCCTTTTAAAAATTAAAAGTGAAACAAATACATATTTTATCATCAAAGTAAAAAAAAAAAATTAAAATTAGGATCCTCTTTAATTTAATTTTACTAACTTTTAAATATTTTTTAATACATTTTTTGTATTAATTTATTTTATGATTATTATATCTTTATCAGCTACCAACTTGTGGTAGTAAAGACTAGGGGTGTACAACTTCAAGTTTGAGTTGAGACAGGTCGAGTCAGAAAATTTTAAATTATTATTTTTTAAATAAAAATTTTAAATTTTAAATTTTAATTTAATTTTAATTTTAATTATATTAAATATATTATTTTAAATTCAATTACATTAAATATTATAATTTGATTAATTTTGACATCGATTTATTTCAAATTCAATTACGTTAAATGTTATAATTTTAAATACAATTTTTAAATATTATAATTTTAAATCCTATTTCGATTTCAAATACGTACAATATTATTATTCTAAATCTAATTTCGATGTTAATTACATTAAATATTATAATTTTAAATCTAATTTTAATTTCAATTGCGTTAAATATTATCGATTTGAATCATGTTAAATATTATTATTTTAAATTTAATTACATTAAATGTAATAATTTGATTAATTTTGAAATCAATTCATTTCAAATTCAATTACGATAAATATTGTAATTTCAAATTCAATTTTGATTTAAAATACATTAATTATTATAATTTTAAATCTTATTTCGATTTTAATTATGTTAATATTATCGATTTGAATTACGTTAAATGTTATTATTATAAATTTAATTACATTAAATGTTATAATTTGATTAATTTTAAAATCGATTTATTTCAAATTCAATTACGTTTAATGTTGTAATTTCAAATTCAATTCAAGTTGAAATATATTAAATTTTATTAATTTAAATTTTATTAAATATTATTATTTCAAGCTCAATTAAGTTAAATATAATAATTTAATTATTTAAAATCGATTCATTTCAAATCTAATTACGTTAAATATTGTAATTTCAAATTAATTATTTAATAATGCAATCCTAAGCTTAGTCTAACTCTACATATCAACAAAATTCAATGCCTGTTGCAAAGCTAATTATATTGTTAAGAAAACAAATCCCACCTGTTTTATTTGGTGATTTCGAACCCGGTCGAAAGAAATTCTAACCAGCTATAAGTTTAAGAATTAAGATGTCACCAGAGATAATGAGTTTAGATGATTCTATTTGACGACATTAGATAACAAGCTTAAGATATTATTAAACGCATGATTGAAAAAATAAAGATTGAGGGGAAAGAATATAAAGATGGATGGGATTATTTGAACTATCTTCATCCATTAAACTTACAATAGAATCAATTTATAAAAAAAATTTATCACCGTGATAATTTTTTTTTTTTGTGGGTGTTAGTTAAATTTAATTGGTAAAATATTTTGGATAGAACTAAAAATTTTGGAGTTGAATTTTCGCTTACACTTAAATGAAAAAATATATAATTTAAATTTTATATAATAAAAAAAACTAAATGCTTTATCTTCAGTCTAAAATTAATTTCTTAGTTTATATATATATATATAATAAAAAAATTAAAAAAATACTCGAGTTCAAGAATTTCTCGAACTTGCCCCGACTTGTTTGAGATCGAATTTTCTTTCTCGAATGGGTCCTGAATATATACCCGTTTTCATCCTGACCCAAAAATTCGAGATGGATCGGGTTAGATCGAGTTGAGTTTGGATGGGAACGAAAATTCAACCCACCCCTAGTAAAAATATTAAATAAAAAATAAGATTAAGAGAAATTTTAATTGAGAAACTTTAAAATAAGGTTGAGTTTGATTTTAAGTTAAAAACTAATGAACAATTAGACATGAGGTCAAGTACGCATTTGATGTAAGAGAAATAGATGAAAACAACAGAGAACCAAAAGTAAAGAAATGTGCGAAAGTGCAATAGTAGAGAATCTTTAGGTGTGAGTGCCAAAGCGTTGGATTCTAACTGCCATGGCACTGGGTCAAAATCACAGTAACGTTGCGGCGTCCATTTTAAAAAACTAGCAGTTTAGGTTTTCTTATGTATTTAAGTTGATTTTAAACTTTTCTTTCGCGTGAATTTTTATTCTAACAAAAAATTAAGTTTTTAAAGAAATTTAAAGCTTATATAAATTCTTATAGTTCATTAAAATTGATAATGCATTAATAAGAGAGAGAATTGAGGGCAACTTTATGGCACTAGAGTGCATAGAATAGTGTGCTATGAGAGTGCTTGAGCGTTAAACTGTACAAAATAGTATTAACAAATCTTTTAGGAGTTTGTTTATTATTGTATTTCTTGAGAATAGTTTTTGTTATGTCTTTGTAACTTAGAGTTTTTTGTAAACTAATTAATAAAAGAAGTGACAATCTGGTGATCTACCGTAGACGTATGCAGTTATTACCGAATCACGTATATTTTTATGTATTTTATAATTAATTATTATCTTTATTATATGTTTGATCTTATTATTCCTATTTTAATTATAAGAGAAATATTTTACAAACGCTTTAAAATTTTAAAATGTTAAATACCAACAAAAAAAATTATTTGGTCCCGAGAAAATTTTCAAACAATAATGATTCCCACTTATTTTATTAGTAAGGTTCACGTGTGATTATAATTGTAAATGAGTTTTGGGATCCCTTTGTTTATTTATGAATACGATCAAAACTTTTTTTCCTTTTCATGAGATTCTCATACTTTGATGACTTGATAGTGAGTCTTTTACAATTGGGAGAGATTGATACAAAGTGTTTAGTTGCATAAATTTGGAGATAGAGTCTAAAGAATTCAGGAAATTCATATTCACAGAATAAAGGCGCAAGGCAAGACAACCAGTTTCAAAGATAACTTAGAAGTTAATTTGGTACTGATATAAATGGAATTACGGAAAAACCTATGTATTGTTAGAAAGCTCTATGTGTTTAGTTTCTAATGGATTTTACATAACGTGATTTGGAATTTTCTAGAGAAAGTTATAATCAAATTACTGAAGGAGGGTTAGACAGCCAGTAGGTGATCCGTATCTTGACTTTTCAAATAATTGAGACATTTCTCTTAATCTACGGTTTAAGAGCATGCTTTGGAGATTTATTAAAAACTGTGTTTTGAAATTATGCACCTGCATTTATTTATTTATTTATTTTTAAATCATCAAGATGTGTATTATTGAATAAATTCATTCACTAACATTATATCGAAGGATTGTTGTTACAAAGATCAAAAAGATTTTTGAGATTCTTATACAAAATAATTATAATATAAAACGCTTAAAACTAACTATCTCCTTATACGAGAATTATCAAGCCCCATTCTAGGGATTATCTCGAAAGTCTAAATCAGTGCTTTTATTTTAGAAGGAAAAATCCAACTTTTATATAGGAAGAACAAAAATCGAACAAAGATGTATGATTATCCTTACAGTGGAGGAAAATACAATACAAATTAAATTGTAAATTTATAAAGTTTCTTTAATTACCAGTTATAGTATAAACCTTTCTACATCACACTAAGTCACAACAACAAAATTATTAACAATTCAGTATAATCTTAATAAATAAATTCATGGAGATGCTTTTATACAATTGGTAGAGTGGCAGACTAGAGGCCACAGACTATTGCAGGACACTGGAGAGGTCGACAACAACTACAATAAACGATGTGTTCGAGGAGTAGAGGTGCATAACCAAGGTGAATGCTAAGGTGGCAAACTACTGAAAATCGGCAAGCCAGAGAAAAGAGTGCAGTGGCGTTTGATAAGGAGATTATCAGAGGCTGCCTAGCATTGTCGGAATCGAAATAACTACACTGTAGGCGAGAACGCAAAACGACCGTTGAAGGCTAACGTGAATGAGTAGATCAGCCATCAATGAGTCAAACTTCGCTGTGTTAGGTGGAACATCACATCCATTATAGTCAAGGAGGTCGGACCATCAAAAGAAATTGGCAAAATGTCAAAAATTGAAAAGGAAGAAAAAATAGAAACAGCAAGAAAACCAAAGCCAAAAAGAAAAAAGGAAGAAGTGAAAAGTCAATGGCTATCGGAGAGTGTGAGAATATTGATTAAATATTATCGAAATATGATTTGAAGATCAAGCCAAATACGTAGAGTACACAAGGATCAAAGATAGACGCGAAATGAGGTGAAAAACGAAGAAGGGCGCACCAGGCGACAACGCCGCGGTGCCCAATCCAACACCTGAGCTCCGCGGTGCCAAGAGACGAGTGCCGCAGCATTCAGACCGCTGCAGCAGTGGAGACGGGAACAGTATCCCAAAATAAGGAAACTTCTTTATTTCATCTTTTACTTGTTTTAAAACTCCCTAAAATGACTCCCACACATTTAGGGTAAACCTAGGACATCCTAAAGCCTATATAAAGACTCTTAATTAGCTTGTAAACATAATCTAAGTGATCACCAATAATTTTTGTGGTTCTTTGTGAGAGAAAATCCCTAAAGTGTAAGAGAGAGTTTTCTTTGTGATCTTTCTTATAAAAGGCATACTTTGTGAGTGCCTTGTGATTCATAATAAGAGAAGAGTGTGATCTTGATCCGCCGTGGACGTAGGCAAGTTGCCGAACCACGTAAATCTTTGTGTGTTCTTCTTCTACCCCTTCTCTCTTTATTCCTTAATTACTTGTTCTGCATATATTGCTTGGGTGATTTTGTTTGGGTGATTTTGCTTGTTTGTGTGCTTCTGCTTCAATAAACTGGTATTAGAGCTTGGTTATAAGCAAACATGACCACACCCAAGTATGAGGTAGAGAAATTCAACGGTACGAATTACTTCAATCTGTGGAAGATGAAGGTTAAGGCGTTGTTAGTGAACCAAAGGCTTGGCTCGGCATTAGAGGAGACTGCAGCTCCATCTAGTGATAAAGAGAAGATGCTAGAGTCATCTAAAGTTAAAGCGGAAAGAAGAGACATTCAAGAAAGAGCTCATAACACAATCGTTTTGTTATTGAGCGATGAAGTACTAAAGGAAGTAGCAGGTGGAACGACGACGATAGGTCTTGGAAGAAGCTTGACTCTTTTTATATGAGAAAATCGTTGGCCAACAGATTGCATATAAAGAAGAAACTATATCAGCTGTCCATGTCAGAGGGGACGCCAATGAAAGATCATATAAACATCTTCAATAAGATCATCCTTGATCTTGAATTTATTAACATTAAGATAGAAGATGAAGATAGAGCAATTATCCTGCTGAGTTCACTCCCAAAGAGTTATGAGAGCTTTGTTGATGCGCTACTCTACAGCAGAGAGAGTTTAACGATGAGTGATGTGAAATCATCATTAAACTCAAAGTTATTAGGGAAACAGGTCGGGGGCAATGTAGAAAGTTTATTTGTAAGAGGAAGGCCCTCATATAGAGATGGGAAGAAAAAAGGCTCAAGATCAAAGTTTAGGACTCCTAGGAAGTGCTATTGCTGCAAGAAAGAGGGGCACTTCATAAAGGACTGTCATGGGAAGAGAACACAAGACAAGAAGAAAGCGGATAGTGCGCTTGCCTATGATGATAGCTAAGATAGTGCAGAAACACTCGTTGCTACTGATGGTAAGAACTCTGAACAATGGGTTCTTGATTCTAGTTGCACTTTTCACATGTGCCCGCACAAGTCTTGGTTTATAAATTTCCAGCCCATTAGTGGTGGTAAGGTCTTAATGGGTAATGATGTTGCATGTCAGATGATGAGAATTGGTAGTGTTAAGCTTAGGCTGCATAATGGGAGAGTGAGAGAGTTGACAGATGTTAGGTATGTTCCTGACTTGAAGAGAAACTTGATCTCATTAGGGACTCTAGACTAGAATGGGTATTCCATCAAGATCGACAGGGGAATTTTAAGAGTTTTGAAGGGTTCCATTGTGGTGATGAGATGAGAGAAGCGCAAAGGTGTTTATATACTTAAAGGTAAAGTCGTGAGTGGTTCTGCACTATTCTATATAGATGATGAGAGTATGCAAACCAAGTTGTGGCATTTTAGACTGGCACATCTAGGTGAGAGAAACCTAAAGGAGTTATATAGTCAAAAGACATTTGATGAGGATAAGTTCCAGCCCTTAGAGTTTTGTGAGCATTGTGTGCTTGAGAAAGCATATAGGGTGAGGTTTAGTACCCTCGAGTACAAGACTAAGGGGACTCTTGATTACATATACTCGGATCTTTGGGGACCAGCTCAGACAGCTACTCGTAGTGGTGCCAGGTATTTTCTCAGCTTGATTAATGACTATTCAAGGAAGCTGTGGGTCTATGTGATGAAGAGCAATGATCAAGTGTTTGAAGTATTCAAGACTTGGAAGGTTCTTGTTGAGAATCAGACTAGAAAAAGGATGAAGACGTTGAGAACTGACAACGACCTCGAATTTTGCAATAAAGAGTTTGATGGGTTTTGTGCCAAGCATGGGATTGTAAGGCATAGAACGGTAAGATCTATTGTCTTATGGTATGTGATGTGTATAGATACGTATAATTTTAAAAATTAAATACGCAGTGGAAGTATTGATACATGTTATACACTATATAACATACTCAAGCATATAATCTTATATATGATTATTCAAGCACACACATATATATCTCATATATATATTTACATGCATGATATAAAATGAATTATAAATAAATAACCTACTCAGTTTTAAAGGTAGCTTTATAATTCTTCAAGATCTTCAATCTTCAATTTGTTGAGCTCACCTTTAAGTGTTCCTTTGCACAATTCTAGTTCACAACTAAATCCGGTGCGATTGTGAAGTTAGAATAGCAACCTTGAATTTCCAGCAAAGGGTTGTTTTAACACTTAAAATAATTTGTCCTTGTGATTTATTATTAGCAAGAGATGAGAAGAATTAAGTATTTTCTTTTAGTTCCTTACAACACTTTGTTATGAACCTTAGTTAGCCTTTGCAAATTCTCTCAACACTTTGAGAAAACACACTTAGGAAATGCTCTCAATTCTTTCTGCTCTTTCTTGGTTGAATGTTGCATTTTCTTTCACACAAATTGAACTCCTTTAATTTTTGGTTTAATGCAAAGAATGATAATTTTCTTAGTACTCCACCACCATTTAACTATGTTTGCCATTACAAACATTAATCAAACATATATTTCACTCAACAAATTGATTCATCCATATGAATCAATTGCTAGAGAACAAATGGCTATTAATCAATATTGAGTAGTAACACCACTTCACAAATGAACCATTTAACAAATTCTAAGTAGCCAACATTGCTTATTACTAATAACAAGTGCTTACTCCATTACTAAATGGTGTTTGCCACTTATTCCAATTAATAATAATAATTTTATTAATATATAAAATATTAATAATTCAAAACTATTTTGAATATCTACATTTACCTTATATGTATTTACCAAGTAAGGTAAATATATGGTAAATTATTTATGGAGTAAAATTGTGTCACTTGTCAATTTCTTATTGGTTAACAACTCTTGTAAACCAATAATGTATTTTACATTCAATTATTGACAAGTGAATAATAAAAGGAACCTTGAAACATATTTTCATTTTGCTGGAAATTGTTGGATTAAATGTTCAATCCAATTCGCTGCCTTAGTGCACAACGAGTACACTTCATATTGTGAGACTCTCTAGGTCCATGCCCGATTTGTCATATAAAACTATTTCACACATCCTTGAACAATGTCCCACACATATGTTACGGATATTACAAAATGACGCATTATACCATACAAGTTAAGGTTATAACATATTCGTATAATCCTTCCATCATAGATATCCTAGAAGAGCGGAGATATAGATCAACATCATCCAGTCTCCATGTGCTCAACCATAAACTTATCTCTAGATTTGTATTTCAATAAATAATATCCATAAACACTTTTACGATATTATTCAAATATGTCTGCTTATGGCCATAAGACTTTCTGAAATACAATCTTGGAGTTTCAGGATATTTTACTCACCTAATGGAGTTGATGGATCCCATATCTGTACACACCGGACGATATGAGCATCGGACCATACCCAGCGACACCCAGCGGTCAGACCATGAAAGGTATCTGACATGTGTGAAACCAAAGTATGGTGGATCACTCATAAGTCCACCGTGGCACTCAGGTCTAAGGATCACGAATACTACTCAACTCAAAAGATCCTCTATTGATGGCTTTGTGGGATGTCTATTGGAGATCTTTGTGAGTCTGTTCAATATTCAGTCCTTACTGAATACTTGTATCTCTATACGAGTTTTCACTAAACTCATGGTCTGCTAAGACTAACCATCTGAACTATCCAGATATAGATATACATTGATCTATATATATTAAGGTCTTCACTAACAGAACCGCATTAGTGAAGATAGATCAGGAACATTAAGTTTAAGAATATATTTGCATAACAACATTTCCTAACACCATTTGCAACTCATTGCAACTACGCTATTACTAATATATTCTTAGGTCTTTGTCCCATTTCAGATAAGACTCTAACTCTTTAGATTTCGCTAACTCTTATAACCTGATAACTCTTATCAGTGCTAACTTTTAGCATTTATATCTTTTAGCGTTACTAACTCTTATTTCTAATCTAAACTCATTTAGATCAGATCTGAACACTTTTAGATCATACAATGTCTAAAACGTTACAAGCATCTTACCATATGTATATAAAATAATTAATGATATATTGAAATCATAATTGTATAAACATAAAGCAAATATTTATACACAAAATGGATGGCACGTAAGCACAAATCCCAACAAGATCAACACTACAGCAGAATGGCGTAGCTGAGAGGATGAACAAGACCTTACTTGAAAGGGTAAGATGCATGCTTACTAATGCAAAGATGTCCAAGGCATTTTGGGAAGAAGCTGTAGTGATTGCAGTTTACTTGATTAATAGAAGTCCCTCCTTAGCAATTGACTTCAAAATGCCAGAAGAGAAATGGTCTGGCAATCCTCCGAAGTATGACCACCTCAGAATATTTGGTTGCCCTGCCTTTGTACATATTAAGAAAGGGAAGTTGGAACCTAGAGCTATCAAAGGGGTATTCATAGGATATCCCAAATGAGTAAAATGATACAAGGTGTGGTATAAAGACTTGACACCACAAAGGAGTATTATAAGCTGTGACATGACGTTCGATGAGATGATGATGCTGAAAACCTCCCAAGAAGATGAGAAATAAGAACCTATGCTCAAGAAAGACTCAGTACCCGAGTCAATAAAAGTTGAAGTGGAGCCTGAAAATAGATCTGATTTACCCATAGATCAATACTTCAACGAGAAAATCCTTGAAGATGAACCAAAAACACAGGCAAGTTCCTCCAAGTCCACCCAAAGAAAAACTAGAACTCCTGAGATGGAACTTGAAGAGTACCTGCTAGTTAGAGACAGGCTAAGGAGAACAATTAACTCACCAGTCAGGTATGCACAAGTAGACTTAGTTGCTCATGCCTTTAATTCTGCTTACACTCTTGAGTATGATAAGCCTAGGACATATGATGAGACTATGAAGAGTGAAAACAAGAAATAATGGCAGCAGGCCATAAAAGAAGAAATTAGTTCTTTTAGGAAGAATAACCTAGAAGTTGGTGGAGACACCTCAAAAGAAGTTAGTTGGGTGCAAGTGGGTGTATAAAGTGAAGGAGGGGATACCGGAGATTAAGCCTACAAGATTTAAGGCTAGGTTAGTAGCACAAGGTTTTACTCAGAGAGAGAGAGTCGATTTTCATGAGATATTATTTCCAGTTGTCAAGCACACATCTATTAGGATTTTGTTAGCCATATGTGCAAACAATATACATGGCACAGCCGCAAGGGTTTGAGGAGCTCGGAAAAGAAGATCATGCTTGTTTGCTAAAGAAGGCATTATACGGGTTAAAGCAATCACCTAGACAGTGGTATAGGAGATTTGATGAGTTTATGATGACTTATGGCTTTAGTAGAATTAAGTATGACAGATGCGTGTACTTCAAGAACTTAGGTTGTGGGATAATGTATTTACTTCTATATGTCGATGATATATTGATCGCATGTAAGAATATGAAAGAAATACAGAAGCTTAAGAAGCAGTTAAGTGGCGAGTTTGAGATGAAGGATTTGGGAGCAACAAAGAGAATTTTAGGTATAGATATTGTGAAGGAAAGAAGAGATGTTATCTTCTTGTCCCAACAACGATATATACTCAAAATTCTAGAGAAGTTTGGTATATCCAACGCAAAGGCTGTCTCTACCCCTTTGGCCATGCATTTCAGACTTTCAGCAGCACAGTTGCCGACATCCGATGAAGAGAAACTGCAGATGAGTAAAGTACCGTATGCAAGCACTGTGAGGAGCATCATGTATGCAATGGTTTGCACAAGACCAAACATAGTACAGGCTGTGAGTGTAGTAAGTAGATATATGGCAAATCCGGGAAAAGATCACTGGCTTGCAGTAAAGTGAATTGTGAGATATCTCAAGTGGATGTCAAATCACGAGTTGATATATGAGAGGGATGAGGGCAGTAATGAAATGGTAAGAGGGTACGTAGACTCAGATTATGCAAGTGATCTAGACAAGAGAAGATCATTGACGGGCTACATCTTCACAGTGTTTGGGTGTAGTATGTGTTGGAGATCAGTTCTACAACATGTGATTGCACTCTCTACCACAGAGGCGAAGTACATAGCTGTTGGTGAAGCTATCAAGGAGGCCGTGTGGTTAAAAGGCATATGCGCGGAGGTATTGGCTAGTAAAGATATGAACACCGATGTATATTGTGATAACCAAAGTGTCATACACTTAAGCAATCATCAAGTGTTTCACGAGAGGTCGAAACATATTGATATGAGGCTCCATTACATTCGAGAGATTGTCCAAAGTGGTGAAGTTAGTCTAACAAAGATAGCGTCATCTAAAAATTCTGCTGATATATTGACTAAGCCACTGCCCTCGGTTAAGTTCATCTTATGCAAGGACTTAACCGCAGTCACTACTTTGTGAGAGTGATCGAAGATGCGAAAATAAGAGATCGAGTTACTTTGTGGATGATTTTGAATCAATGAGAGAATTTGTAAGAATATTGATTAAAATCATTGGAATATAATTTGGAGAGCAAGCCAAGTGCGTAGGGTGCGCATGGATCGAAGACGGACGCGAAAAGAGACGAAAAATAAAGAAGGGGGCACCAGGCGCCAGTGCCGCGGCGACTAGGCATGCGCGGTGCCCAATCCAGCACCTAAGAGCCGCGGCGCCAGGAGACGAGCGCCGCAGCGCTCAGACTGGCGCGCTAGCGCTGCGGTGGTGAGAGCCCAGCGCCATGGCGCTGAAGACCGGAACAATATTCCAAAATAAGAAACTTCCTTATTTTGTCTCCCACTTGCTTCAAGACTCTCTAAAATGACTCCCACGTGTTTAAGGTAAACTTAGGACGTCCCAAATCCTATACAAAGACTATCAATTGGCTTATAAACATAATCTAAGTGATCATCAATAATCTTTGTGGTTTTTTGTGAAAGAAAATCCCTAGAGTGTAAGAAAGAGTTTTCTTTGTGATCTTTTTTATAAAAGGTATATTTTGTGAGTGCCTTGTGATTTATAATAATAGAAGAGTGTGATCTTGATTCGCCGTGTACGTAAGTAAGTTGCCGAGCTACGTAAATCTTTATATATTGTTTTTACCCTTTCTCTCTTTATTCTTTAATTACTTATTCTGTATATATTATTTGAGTAATTTTTTTTATTTGTGTGTTTCCACTTCAACAAAAAAAATGCCAAAAAGCCCCATCTGATGAAGCAAAAAGATGGGTGGTGAGAGTTTTGTTTTTAGGGTTTATTCAAGACGGGGCAACTACATTTATTTGATTTAGCTATATTTGCGGCCAAATTTATTAGTTTTTCAATAATGCAAAACGTCCCAAGAAGTGGTCACTCGAATGGTACTGTTTATTTCATTTAAGTCCTCAAAGATTTTTATAATATAAAAAATTACATATTTCATGTAATCATCAATCAAGTCCCTTAAATAATTATATATGCTATTTAATATTCTATCACACTAATATTTAATTTAGAGCCCAATTGAAGAATTTTCTTTTTGTGCAAAAAAATTAGTCAATTATTTTTAATTAAAACTTTTACCGATCACCACACCATTTAAGTTTACTTTTGTAAAGTCCTCACTTAAATTTATTTTTTTTCAAATTATTCCCTTTCAAATTATTCCCATCCTAATAATTTCATAATTCCAATTTTTTTACCACTCTTAATCTTTTTAATGTTAATATTTAATTTTTTTTATTCTCATCTTGCTAAGAATGAAACCTTATGTATAACATTTTAGTACTATCTCGTAGCCCTAGATCAATTTGGCTATTAAATATATAAATTGTTGTAGTTTAAAGAATTATTAAATAATTAGTTTGTTCACAAATATCATGTGTAATAATACATGTTCTTTTACAATTTTAGAATATATATATATATATAAATAATTATTTCAAGCCTGAATAGTGCCCGAATGACACTGTTCATTTCATTTAAGTCCTCAAAGATTTTTATAATATAAAAATTAAATATTTTATGTAATTATCACTCAAGTTCTTTAAATAATTATATACACTATTTAATATTCTATCACAATAGTATCTAATATAGAGTTCAATTGAAGAATTTTGTTTTTTGAAAAAAATTAATCAATTGTTTCTAATTGAAGCTTCTACCGACCACCTCACCCTAATAATTTCATAACTCCAATTTTTACCACTTTTAATCATTTTAATGTTAATATTTAATTTTTTTATTCTCATCTTACTAAGAATGAAAACTTATGTATAACATTTTAGTACTATCTCGTAGCCCCTGACCGATATGGCTATTAAATACATAAATTGTTGTAGTTTAATAATTATAAAATAATTAGTTTGTTTAGAAATATCAAGGAATTGAGTGATATTGGTGTGATAGATTATTAAAATAGGAATTGAGTGATAATACATGTTCTTTTACAATTTTAAAATATATATATATTCTTCATTCAAGCTCTATAATAGATATTGGTGTGATAGATTATTAAAATAGGGTATATAATTATTTAAAGGAATTGAGTGATAATTACATAAAATATATAATTTTTTTTGTATTTTAAAAAAAGTATTTGAGGATTTAAATGAAATAAACAGTACCATTCGGACAACCATCTTTCAGTACTAAAATGTTATACAGAATGTTTCATTCCTAACAAGATGAGAATAAAAAAATAAATATTAATATTAAAATGATTAAAAGTTGTAAAACAAAAATTGGAGTTATGAAATTATTAGGGCAAGTATAATTTGAAAACAAATTAAACTTTTTTTTTTTTTTGAATGAAATCATATTATTTTATTAATATCATCAAGATATTACATCAAGTTCCTTTAATATATATTAAAGGAATAACAGAATAAGATAAATATATTTTGAGAGCATCTAATTCAAACCGCTTGCAAAGAAGACGATCGTTATACCTATAGTGGGTAAGGACATGACTCTTTCAAAAAAAAGAGAAACCGACCTTTCCGTAGAAAGGAAAATACAGACATTTTCGTAAAAAGAAAAATTCAGACTTTTTCGTAAAAAGGGAAATACAGATCCCTTAAAAAAGGAGAGATTCTTATTACATAAAACTAACATGAACACGCACAAAACCAATCAAACAAGCAATCGGCACATATTCTGGTACCACAATCAACAGTGACAAGCAAAAACAACCGGCACATATTCCGGTACCACAAAAATCGAATGGTGTATCATCGGACAGGAGCACAACCGTCGCAGAATAAGCAGGGCATGGCCGAAAATGGCTGGAGATGGCCGAAAATTTTTGGACCAGTTCTACCGTGGCCTGGAGAGGCTCAGTGTGGGCTCGGGAGACCAGCGGCTGCAGAGGTACACTATCTCGTTCAGGCAAGGCATAGGCTGCAAGGGCACCACAGCACAGTACAGTGTCTAACAACGATCGGCACGGTGGAGGATCGGAGAGATGGCCGGGAATGAAAAGAAAATGGCACACGGCTGAGACCAGCTTGGGCAAAGTGGGGGCATTGTCGTCGAGAGCAAAGGAGGGCGGCGCGTCTATATCGCACAAACCCCGTCCAAAATGAAACCCATAGGAGCACTGCCGGAGAAACGGCCGGTGAAACAACCGGTGACTGCTTAAGAAGCTCGACGGTGTCAAGGAGGTTCAGCGACAGCCGAAGGATCATGGACTCACGCAAGAGTTCGCCGGTCGAAAACCTCGCCATCACCTGAAACAAAACAGAAAACGGGAACACGGCACAAAAATAGAAGGGAAGGAAGGAGAAGAGCCAGCATGATAGAATCAGAAACAGAGAAGAGAAAGCCTTCGAAGAGAAGCCGTCAACCTCTCTCTGGGAGTATGGCGGCCGCGACTTTTAAGACCCCTTCAGAGCGTTTTGGTTTTCAGGGTATGCATTAAACTTAAGTGAGGACTTTAGAAAAGTATTAAATGGGGTGGTGGTCAGTAGAAGCTTCAATTAAAAATAATTGCTTAATTCTTTTCAATAAAAATTCTTCAATTGAGCTCTATATTAAATATTAGTATGATAGAATATTAAACAGGGTATATAATTATTTAAAGGACTTGAGTGATAATTACATAAAATATATAATTTTTTTGTATTATAAAAATCTTTGAGGACTTAAATGAAATGAACGGTACCATTCGGACACCATTTGGTTGACCACTTTTCGGGACGTTTAGCATTATTTTTAGTTTTCAATGCAGTGCCAGTTGTAAATTTAAAAGAGTAGTTTAGTCTTAACCTTCATTAACTATATTCCTAATTGTTTCTTTGAAAGTTAATAACTTTAAAGAAATATGGACATCTTTATTTTTGGAGTAGAGTTTAATTTCCAATTTTATTTTAAAATTTTTTTAAAAATCAATTTATCCTAATTCATTAGTCTCTTGTTATTTAAGTTGATCGAGAAAATATTTTTTTTTTTGTATAATAATATTCTTGTCCTTACTAAAATTTAAATGACACAATTTTAATAAGATATGTAGCACAAAAATAAAATTAAAAATTTTAAAAAATAAAACACATGGCATATATTGATAGGTTTAAATTTGAAGTATTTATTTTATAATTAAATAAATATATATATATATATAAATAGAAAAATAATTTCTGTCATCGTAACAACTAAATTATATATTATTAGACTTTATTTTTCTGATCCATATAATGTTGGGATAATTTTTGACAAAGTAAAGACCAAAAATGGTGGAGAGCGGTGGTCACTGCCGCCTCGATGTCAAATGGTGGGGTAATAATTTACATTGCTACCACCATTGGATATCACCGTCGGCTTGCCATCCTTTCCACTAGTTTTGGCCTCTTTTTATTTTTTTAAACGATCTCACCATTGTATAAATCAGAAAAATTAGAGTTTAAAAATATAAAATTTGGTCATTTTTATGGCCGTCACCATCACCAAAAAACGGTAGTAGGCAACAGTGGCAGTCTTTTTTATATTATATTATTTATTTCTTAAAATTAAATATTAAGATTTTAATCTAATAAAAGTATACCATATGTCCTTTTTATTTTATTTTTTTATCAATGACCAATTCATAATTGACACATAAACATGATATATTGTATGTCAATTTGTATCTCACATGTCAACCCATTTTAAATTTTCGCAGTAAGTTTTAATTTTGCTAGTTCACTATTAAAACAAACAACATGAGGCTAATAGATTAGAACAAAATTGACTTTTTTTAAAATTCGCGAGATAAAATTGAGAATTAACCTTAACTCTAAAGATAAAATTGTTCTTATCCCTTAAAAACCATCCAATTTGAATGCTATAATAAATGTATTGCACTAACATTTAGTAATTTCGGTAAGGGGCAAAGGACAAATAGACCCCTAAGGTATATTGAAAGTAATAACTTAGTCACCTTAATCTTTTAAATACACAAATATACCTCCCTCTGTTAATTTTTTCTGTTAAATTAGATGGTAATTACTACAATTATTATAATATCTTTAACTAATATTTAACTAGCATTGATCAATGTTGATCGGTTTGATTGAATTGACATGTGTTGATCGGTTATTGACCAGTGTTGGCCAATTATTGACCAGCATCGATCGATCATTGACCAGACCGAAATGATTCATCGTGAACATCATTAAACTCTAAATTTCATAATCTATAAAATAGTGAGGTTGTTTTCATCAATGAAGCACTATAGGAGCTTGAAGTTACTAAAAAAGAAAAAGTAACGACCTTGTTATTTTTCTCACTAATTTTAGTACTTCTTCGATGCTTCATTGGTGACAATGACTTCACCATTGCATAGATTATGAAATTTAGAGTTCGACAATGTCCCTGGTGCCACGTGTATTTTATGAATAAAATACTATATTACCTTTATTATAGTTTAAACTAATAGAAAATTTTAATGAAGAAAGGTGTATTTATGTATTTTTGAAATTAATGTGACTAAATTTTTACTTTTAAGAAACTTTAAGGATCTAGTTGTCTTTTACAATTTCAGTAAATACCACAGAAAATAAATGTTGGAATTTGTATTCATGTGTCATCCCAATTTTATATGAATATTGTATTTTCATACTTATGCAATAAATAAATATCTCATTAAATTGCTAATTATTTTTATTAAGGTAAAATAGTTGTAACATTTCAGACATTGTATTGATCTGAAGGAGTTTAGATCAGGTCTAAAGAGTTAGAACCTTATCTGAAATAAGACAATAACCTGGGAATATACTTGCAATGACATAGTTGTAAATATTTGCAAGCGTTGTTAAGAAATATCATTGTGTAAATATGTTCTCAAATTAAATGTTCTTGATCTATTTCCACCGATGCATTGTCTATCAAATGGAACCGATTAATATAGATTAGTGTATGTTTATATTTGGATAGTCTAGATGGTTACTCTTAATAAACCATGAGCATACTGGAGCCTCGTATAGATATACATGTATTTAGTAAGGACTGAATACTGAACTAGACTCAATAACGATCTCCAATAGATATACCATAAATTCGTCAGTGGAGGGTCTTCTCGAGTTTAACAGTATTCGTGGTCCCTTGACCTGAGCACTACGGTGGACTTGTGAGTGATTCATCATATTTAGGTTACACACATATCAAAGACCTTTCATGATCTGACTGCTGCGTGTCGCTAGGTATGGTCCGATACTTATAGAGTTCGATAAGTATATATATAGGATCCATCAGTTTATATGGGTAAGTTAAATATTCAGATATTCTAAGATTATATTTCAGAAAGTATTATGACCATAAGCATTAATTTCGAAAAAAAAAAATTTCATGGCATAAATAATATTGTAAAGGCATTTATAGATATTGCTTATTAGAATACTAATTGAGGAAATAAGTTTATAGTTTAGCACTAGGAGACTTGACGGTGTTGATCTATATCTCTACTCTTCCAAAATATTAATGACGGATGGATTATATGAATATGGATTAACCTTAACTTGTATGGTTTAACTTGTCATTTTGTATTATCCATAATGTGTGTATATTGGGCATCGGTTATTGATTTATAAAAATGTTTCGTGAGACAAAATGAGTGTGAGTCTAGGGAGTCTCACTATATAAAGTGTACGCGTTGAGTACGTGAGTAGCGCACCGGATCAAATTGTTTGATCTGGGAAGTTTTTAGAAAATATAAATTTATTTTAAGGTCTATCGGGGAATAGTTAAGGTTTAAGTGTTAAACTTAAAATTATGTCAAGTGAGATTTGACACTTTTATCTATTTAGTGTATGTTTCAATTGTGCCAATAATTTGCATGGATACTAAATTGGGCATCAGTAAATATAACTAATATTTAAATAAAATAATTATTATTTTATTTAAATTAAATCAATTCACCATTTATTTATTTCAAAGTCTCTCATAAAATAGTTAAAGTTTAAGTGTTAAACCTAAAATTATGTCAAGTAAAGTAAAACTTGACACTTTTATTTACGTAATATATATCTCAAATTGTATCAATAATTTATACGAGTACTAATTTGATCATTGATAAATAAAATTATTAAAAAATAAATAAATAATTTTTTAGTCAAAAAATCAATTCAACCGTTCATTACTAATCCAAATGAATTTGATTTATTTTATTATTATTATTATTAAAGTGATTGCCAAATATTATTTTTTAATTAGATAAATTTATATTAAATGCAAGCTGTTGCAAAAGTATTAGCCAAATACAAATGATAGAAAAAATTTGATTCAATTTATAAAGCAATAGGTGGCAAGGATTTTGCCACCAATTGTTTAATGATTTGTCTACCAAATAAACTTAATACTAAGTAAAAATTCGAAGTTGTTATTGACCATTACGAATTCTTGTTAAACTTCCCCAAGTGGTAAACATTTTTTTATAATTGGCTAAATTGGTGGCAGTCATTTTTTTATAAGTTGGCCAAGTAAATTTATTTGAATTTAAGATAGTGGGTGAGCTTAATTCAACAGTAAGTGAGACTTTATAATTGTGTTAAGCATCAATACTAAATTTTGAGAGACAAACATAAGAAGTAAGTGTTGCTTCAATATTTATTTAAAATAAAAAAATTACTAGTCTAGTTTAAAGAAATTTATCACGTCCCTAATTAAATTTATTTAAAGTACATTTTAAAGGTGAGTTTCCTAATCTTATTAGTGTAATAAAATTATTTTAATGTGTATTATATTTTCACTGCATTTTATGTAAAATGTATAATATTTAAATTATTTAAAATACACACATTCATTTATAATACGACGCACACATACACAAAATCCTACAATAAAAAGTTTCTTTATTAAACTCAAGATGTTTTGAGTGAATTCTGTAAAGAGATAGTTTGAGAACTGCATCTATAATAACATTCATTAGATGGTGAATTATTTGTATACTCTTACATACTTTTTGGGTGATGAATTTTATTATATGTCTTATTTACCTTGTGTTTTTGTGTTTGTTTTTTACCATAAAATTTCATTTTGTTTTGGTTCGAGCAAAAAATCCATCTGTATATAAAATATTTTAATCTCCTTCTGACAAGATGTAAACTTTTTTGTTTTTTTCGTACATACAAATAGTATCCATTCTCGTTGTCTCTATTTTCTTTTCCTTAATCTGTAAAATAAACATTAAAAGGTTATCAAAGAAAAGTCGGCACAATTTGCTTCAAATTTGTTATAATAATTATTCAGAGATACATGTAGTTCCCGAAATATTCATAAAGAATTCTGTTGCTGAATGGTAAACATTATTCTTTTTTAAAAACAATAATTATTCATATGTTAGATAAATATTCTTATTGATATTTATACGAAATTAAATACTAAAAAATGAGAATGATAATATAATTATAAAATTTATATCTCAATTCATATATTATTAATTAATAATTATTATATGTTAACTAATTAATGACATCATGTATTAAATAATTATTAATTTTTATTAACATAATTAATAATAATAGTCTATAATGATATATTAAATAACATATCTAATGATTAAGAGTGGGCAAAAAAAATTAAAAATTAAAAAAATCGGTCTGGACGGAACCCAACTAGTCGGTTCAATTTGGTTTTGATAAAAAAATACTGGTCGATTTTAATGAAATGAAAAATTGAAAAAGTCGATTGGTTTCAGTTCGATTATATTAAAAATCGAAACCGAACCGAAAAAATCGGTTAGTTTAAAAAAAATTCAAAATGTGCCACATGGCAACATATCATTGAATAAAAAATATATTACGATAAAGTCAATAGCATCAGATTATTAATATATAAATTTTTAAAAAAATTAGGCCTAATATATTTTTTCAAAAAATAAATCAACATAAAATAGGCCTAAAAATTAGGTTTAAAATTGCCCAATATATTTTTTGAACAAGTAAATAAAAAAAGTTCACAATTTAAAAAAAAAAAAAGGCGAAAAAAGTTCAAATTTTAAACAGGCACAACGGAGTTCATAACTAAAAAAATCAAACTAGACCGAATTGAAAAAAAAAAGGGTTCGATCTTTTTGTACAATCAATTTTTTCAGTTTTAATTTTTATAAAAATGATTATTCACGAATCAGTTTGATTTCTGCAAAAATCAGACCAAACCGAATCGTGTCAACCCATAATAATGACACATCAAAGAGCATGGATTCGGGGCAGTGGATCTCATGGTACCTCATATTTGAATTCTTTTTAATTTTTTAAAATACTCTTTTCCTTATATCAATTTAATTTTGTAAAATAATTTTTCACCCCGTATAATCATAAGTAAACATCACAAAATAAAAATATAAACTACATCAAATAGATATATATATATATATATAGATTTTATGTCTTTAACCACTAATTTTAAATATTAATAACATGAATTAAAATATAAAATATAAAATAATAAAAATTAATGATTTTTTTAAAACTTTAACAGTTAAATTATCATGCATTATTTGTAGTCTAAACATCGCAAACTTATAGTACAAAGTAAAAGAAATTAGTAAGATGAGACTAAAATACCTAAGAATGACAATAAAATCTATGTTTTGCATTTGTTTTTTTATCTTCTTTTTTTTTAACAAATAAGTTCATTTTAATTTAAAATTAAGTGTTTAAAATTAAATATAATTAAAAAAAGAAAGAAATTAAAATTAAAAATACCAATAAAAATAAAAAAATTTAAAATTATAATATAAATAAATTTTATATATTTAAATTCAGCACGTCATATTGAGTACACATCACAACCTCCAATTTAGATGAAATTATATCGTGATTTGGTTCTAACTTGATGAAAATGCTATCCACCAATTTTTGTCTTCTTTTTGAATCACCTACTTTGTTTCCTAAATTTGTTGAATTGATGGGCAATCTCCTATAATTTATTTGTTTAATTTGTTCATTGATGGGTAAGATTTAAAGATAGAGGCCCACAAATCCATCAAGCTTAAACTAATTTCATTTTCATACTTCGACAAAGACGCAAGAGAAAGAGAGTGAGTAGAAAATATGACTATTTTTTTTAGTGTACAACACATATACCTACAACATACACCTACAAAATATGACTATTGACGAGCCTTTTTTACACTTTTTACTCAATTACAACTTTTACAAAATGAAAAGGAAAAGCTAGATTTTGTAGGCCATGATTTTGCTAACAAAAAATCTGGCAGAAATGGACCATTTTAGACGGGGGATTCGGGTCAGGTTTTGGGAACCAAAATATCTCGGACCTTAACTTAAATTTAATTTGGTGATAGATTAATATAGCAAACTTGTTTCATTTCTAAAAAATTATTAAAATATAATTTATATTATTTCTCATTCGGGGTGGGATTTAGCGGAGCTTCGACTCTGTGGAGAATTCTACTACCCCTACTTATAATAGTTATACATAATCTCAAAAGGTCTTTCTCAATATTAACATGTAAATCAAACACAAATACAAAATTTTTAAAATCATTAAATTTTTTTTAGAGTTTGATTATAACCAAATCTAGGAAGCATCATTTTTAGAATCGACAATCTCTTATATTAGTGAAAAAATTTGTTTGTTTTCATCTTTATAACCATCACAAATATTGTAACTAAGTATACATTTTTAAAAATGCTTCATCAACTATAATAATTGATTAGATGGATGACTAAAAACCTCTAATATATAATTCAATTGCCATAAAGAAATACTTAAAGTGATTACAGACGTTAATTTTCAAATGAGTAATTATACCCAAATTTTGTTATTCTAACACGTAGCAATATACAAAAAGTAATTTAAATGAAGCCTCTAGAATACCTTGTATCAACTTGCATATATGCTCTTTAGTTCGTAAAGCAGTGGAATACGTTATCTCCACATCAAAGTCTTTAAGTATATTTGCTTGGATCTCCTTTGGTTTGTAAAATCGCCCAATTGATGCAAATTTATTCTTTATAAATTTTTTAATAATCTGATTCTTGACTAACCAGTGACCATTGCATAATTAGTCCAACTGATATATGTGATATGTATCAATTCTGCACATTATGAAATGCTTCCTTGCATTCGTCGACATTGCACATAATCACCATTTGGTTCTCTCATCATTATGTTTTATTTCAAAATGATCTTTTGTAAATCTTGAGACTTTCAAGTTTCAATTACCTTTAAGTGCTAAAAAGTTAATAGCTTAGTAAAGTTCATATTTGCTATCATACAATTTCTCTATAAATATATTCTAAATTTTAGTACATGATACCTTATCAGATATGACCAAGTTCGATGGTGGTATTGGAGGAGTAAAAGCAAAAGGTTTTTCGCTTCACAATCATTTCCTCTTTTATCTTCAACATTAAGAGAGCTAGTTGAACATAACAATATCCGTCTTTTGGTAGATCATTCAAATTGGCATATTCGTCTATATTGTCAATATTTTTAAGACCATCGACAGTCCCTTTCGCTCTACTATCATAATGCGTATAAGTTGAGTTTTCATTTAACATTATAGATGACAAATAATAGTGATCCATTGAATTTGTGGGAATCACAACAGTTAGTATTGTTGGGGCTGTGTAGTTCACTCACTTAGTTGCTACTGCTTGACCACATGAAGTGATTATGACATGATGTGTGGTTCTGAATGGGCGCTTGTGAATCCTTTTCACATACAAGAGCTCTAAGATCCACTGTTATATATAAATGACAATATGCTCTCCTTTAGCCCCCCAGAAAAATCAAACATCATTATTGTTTGCAATCTCAATTAATTTCAACTTAAACCTTGTTGCATAATAAATATTTTTTGAATCACCTTATACTCTATAATATCAACTCCAATTGCACATCACATAATATTTAAAAGATCTTCATTATTTACATCTTTTAGAGCTGATATACCGAAATTTTTATACCCAACATACCTCTCATCCTTGTCACTAGAGTTCTCCCACTTTTCATCAAAATAAAGAATGATTGACTCATATTCCATGATACCTGAAATAAAAAATATTAAAAAAATCATTTAAATTGTTCAAAAAACACAAATAAGGAATGCACGAGAAAATGTAGAGTAGCGCGAAAGGTATGACAAGTGGGCACGTTGCGCATAACCTTTAGTGCCTCTTGCGTGTGAGAATAAAGCCAAGCGAATAATTTGCACGGTCTATTTTGCCTGCTAGAATGAAGCCATGTGAATTGTTTTAGGAGATTTGGGTTTTTCAAATCGAACCTAATTTTAGATTTTATAGATTTTTTCTCCCATTCATTTTATTTCTCTCAACAACTTCACTACATTACACTTGGACTATGTTTCGATATTAATACATTTGAAAATAAGCACAACTTCAAAAAAAATTAATCTATTTCGATTTGTGTATTTGATAAATATATATTAAAGGATAATGGAAAATACCTTATCTTTGTAAATGATTTAAAACTTTAAATTTAGTTATTTTGACTATTAAAATATATTTTTGAAGATAAATTTACTAAAACTTGAGTTGATTTTGTATTTTTTGTTCTCAAAACTTTTATTTATCATTATATTTTATCATCAAGGACGTTAATTTAACATTGATTTAGTTAATAAAAATTAGCTTTATACTTTGTGATTAAAAGAGAATCGTTTAAAATTAAAGGACATTTGTGAGAAATTCCCTACAAATTTTAGGCGTCTTATTTCGAGTTATCATCCCTTTAATTTTCAAATGTCAGTGGCTCACTCCAGTCTCAATGTACACGCCACTTCGGCAAAAGTATACAAGATTACAGTGGCCTTTCGAGACATTAAATGCACAAAACCACCCAGTTTCACGTGAGACCCCCAACTCGTATTTCTCCATTACTATCAATATACAGTACTTTCTAGTTGGAATCTAATACACGAGCAATAGCTAGCTCTGTTCTACTGCAACAACCATGGCGATCGCGTTAACATTCGCGATCTTTTTGGCGGGAATAATCTGCGCGAAGTCAGAGTACATTGCTTACAACACCACGCCGGCAATCGTCCCCGAGAAGATTAGTGTTCACTTGGTTCCTCACTCCCACGACGATGTTGGATGGTTGAAGACCGTTTATCAGTACTACTTTGGTGGTAATAATACAATTCCAGTAAGTTAATGCTACAATTCTTTTTCCTTTTTTTTGACTGAGAATTTTTTTCAACCGTTGGATAAATTAATTACTGCTTGTTTGTTTCCAGGAAGCGTGTGTACAGAACGTTTTGGATTCTGTTATTTCCGCTTTGTTAGAGGACAAGAATCTCAAGTTCATCTACGTGGAAATTGTAACGTTTATAATTTCTATTCATAACATTTGCTTATGTTGGCCTTTTCTTTTTAACTATGCTTTGTATTGAATGTAACTAATTGATGAATTTTTTTTTTTTTTTTTTATATGTGTTTTTTCGATTTAAGGCTTTTTTCCAAAGATGCTGGAGACAGCAAAGTCCCGCAATGAAAATTAATGTCAGGGAACTTGTTGACTGGGTCAACTGGAATTCATGTACATTTCACTGACAATACATCGTGTTCATTTTTGGTTTACATTTTATTTGCAACTTGCAAGTGATGGAAGACTATTTTTAAGCAAGAACTTGTGTTGATATGATTCGATGGCTTATTGACTTACAGATATTTGCAGATTGACCCTTTTCACATTCTGCTGTACAAGCCTACTTGCTTGGTGCAGAGGTATGCCTTACAGATATTTGCAGTTTAATAGTTTGTATTTTTTAATTATTCTTTACCTTTTCAGTAACTTTTGCTCTGTTGTAATCAATAACGAATATCTTGACAATCTATCATGATTTAAGTTAGGATAGCAATGATGGACATTACATAAGCATGAATGATTTGTTCCTCGTTATGTTGCCATGATGATACTATTATCATTCCATGAGCTTCGGGGATTTAATGTCCTTGATTTCTGTTGCAGTTAGGATTTTGATAAAGTACGGATACATTTTACTTGGATTTTATTTAATAAATATATATTAATTTATAAAACAATTAACTTAAGTCTTAATTATAAAAAATATATAATTGTAATACACAATTGAAATAAGTTGAAAAATTTATACATTAATATTGTAATTATTGACTCTAGCATTTATTTACTAATATCATAATTGTTGATTCTAACACTCTCTCTCAAATTAGTGAACAAATATTTTTCATTTTCAACTTATCAACAATAGACTGGAATGTAGAACTATTTAATCATTTAGTTAATACATCTGTAAGTTGACATTCGGTTGACACAAATGGAGTACAAATCAGTCTACTCTCTAATTTCTCATTTATAAAATATTTATCTACTTCCACATGCTTAATATTATGTTGTACTAGATTGTGTGCGATATTACTTGCTAACTTATTATTACAATACAGTTTCATAGGTCCTTTCCACTCAATCTTTAAATCTTCCAAGATTATTTTCAACTATAAAAGTTCACAAACTCGTAATGTCATAGCTCTGACCTTAGCTTCTGCACTTGATCTTGCTACCACATTTTGCTTTTTGCTTCTCTACGTTATAAGATTGCCTCTAAGGAATGTGCAATAACCTGAAATTAATTTTTTATCATCAACTGATCCAGTATAATCTGCATCCGTATATGTTTTCATTGTCAATTCATTACCTCTTCTAAACAACACTCCATTTTCGGGAGTACTTTTGAAGTATTATAGAATTCGATGTGCTGCTTGAAGGTGTACTTCTTTTGCGTTGTGCATGAATTGACTCACTACTCCTATAGTATAGGCTATGTTTGGTCTAGTATGGGAAATATAGATTAGTTTGCTAACTAATCTTTGATAGGATTCTCTATCCACCACTGCATCTTCTAGTGCTTCACAAAGTTTGTGATTTGGTTCAATGAGTGTCTCTACTGGTTTACACCCTAATTTTTCTGTCTCAGTTAATAGATTCAACACATATTTCTGTTGTGATATAAAGATCTCATGTTAAGAGTGTGCTACTTCAATGTCAAGGAAGTAGTTTAACCTGTCGAGTTCTTTAATCTCAAATTCTTACAATAAACACTTTTTCAGTGTCTTCATTCTTTGCAAGTCATCTCCAGTTACCACTATGTCATCCATATAGACTAAAAGAGCTGTAACTCTCCTTGAAGAGGAATGTTTGATAAACAATATGTGTTCACCTTAACTTTGTTTGAAACTCAAAGTATTCATTACTCTAGCAAATCTTCCAAACCAAGCCTTGGGAGACTGTTTTAAGCCATATATTGCATTTTTTAACTTACACGGCTTGTTCTTTTTTAACTCAAACCTTAGAGGTATCTCCATATAGATTTCATCATCAAGATCACCATATAAAAATGTATTTTTTTTACATCAAACTACTGCAAACTCCAACCATAATTAGCAGCTAAAGATAATAAAATTCTTACTGTATTCATTTTTGTAACAAGAGCAAATGTTTCAAGATAATTTATCTCATAAGTGTGACTATACCCCTTTACTACTAACCTTACCTTATACCGTTCAAGTGATTCATTTGCCTTATACTTCACAGTGAAGACCCACTTACATCCCACTAACTTCTTTCTTGGAGGTAGTTCCACAAAGTCCTAGGTTTTGTTCTTCTCAAGAGCATCCATTTCAACCTTCATAGTTTATTTTCACACTTTGCTACCCAAAGCTTCAAAGACATTTTTTGAGATAGTAATAATGTTGAGGTGGATAAAAATATTTTTATGACCACTAGATAGTTTTTCATAGGATACAAAGTGAGATAATGGATAGACAGGTTGTTGGGTATATTTTTTAATCCCCTTTTTAATTGCAATAGAAAGATCATCATTATTAGCAATAATAGGTACATTACTATCATAATCCTTAGAGTTAAGAGTTACCTCAACATTATCAGTATCGAAAATTTGTTCTAAATCAAGAACTTGTATTGGTTGAATAAGAGGTTTTTTCCTTCTTGAATATACCTGCAATGGGTGTATAGTACTTTGAATCTATTTATCATTTGTCACTTGACCAAAACTACCTGAATATGATTTATTTGGTAAAGGATCAGAAAGAGATGGTGATTTTTTTTTGTAAAGGAACCAAATTTTGATTTTGTGAGGATGAGAAGTATGAAAGGTCAAATAAAAATAAATCTCTATCCTTATCTTCCATAAATATTGTCTCCCCTTAAAGATAAGGATTTGGAAAGTAATTTTTATTTTCAACGAATGTAACATCGATAAAGACAAAGAATCATTTTGTCGGAGGATAATAACACTTGTATCATTTCTGTGTAAAAGAATACCTAACAAAAATACACTTAAGAGCCATTTGATCAAGTTTTTCACAGTTATTCGAATGAATATGAACAAAAGACACACCCAAAAACCTTAGAATTAGGTGATTAGTTATTTTGAAGTCATGGTAAAATTTCAAAATTAGTTGCATGGGGTTGTTATAATCTAAAACTTTAAAGGGCAATATTTTAATAAGATGTGTAACTGTTAAGACAGCTTCCCCCCAATAATTCTTTGGAACATTTTTTTTTTAAAGAAAAGGTTGAGTAACTGCTAAAATATGATCATTTTTTTCTACCACTCTCTTTTGTTATTGTGTGTTGACACGTGAGGACTCTTAAATGATTCATTTTTCTTTGAAGAATTATGACAACACTTGATTAAAATATTCTTTAACATTATCAGACCGAACTCTTTTTATCCCAACCCCAAATTGATATTTTATCATATGAAAAAAATTTTGAAAGATGGAACTGACATTTGATTTTTATTTTAAGAGAAAAATCCATGACACTCGAGTACAATCATCAATAAATGAGATAAATCAACCAGCTCTAGAGATATTATAAAAAGTAGAAGGTCCTTAAACATCACTGTGAATTAGAGTAAAAAGTTTTAAAACTTTTATATTACTTATTGGAAATTATGCACATTTATATTTTGCTAGTTCACAAACATCACAATGGAACATACTTAAATCAAATCCTTTAAATAAACCAAGAAACATTGTTTTAAGAATAATGAAAGAATGATGACCAAGGTGAAAATGATATACCATATCTTATCTTTATTGGCAAGAGAAGACTTAAAAAGCAGAGACAACGAAATCAAATCCTTAATATTATTTTGCTCACTAGGTTCCTTAAGAAAGCAGAGCCCATTATTCTCCCTAGTAAGTGCAATCATCGTTCTCATTTTCTGGTTTTGAAATTTACAAAGTGCAAAAGAAAATGTTACAAAACAATTCAAATTCTTTGTAAGTTTGTGAACTGAAACTAGATTAGTAGACAATTTTGACACATGTAGAATATTTTTTAAAATAAGGTTTTAATTTATAACTACATCCCCTTGACTAGTAACTGTAACCAATGTTTCATTAGCAATAACAATTTTCTTATTACTAGGATAAGGACTATAAGATACAAACCAATGAGAAAATTGGGTCATATGATTTGTAGCCTCAGAATCTATTATCTAAGTCCCTTTTGTGATTGATGCATTAAGTGCAAGGGGTTGAAAATTACTTGAAAAAGTCAAGGAGTAAGTACCTGCACCACCCGTTGGTATCTCTAATGTCTTTTTAAAATATCGCAATTTCTCAATCTCTTCTTTATTGAACTTAGATCGCTCTTGAGAGAATTCTTTTACACTTTTAGATTGTGTCGAGGTCAAATGTGACAGTCATTGACTTGCTTCTTAATTACTCTTTGCTGTCCAAGATGTATTTTGAGTATTTGAAGGCTTACCATAGAGTTTTCAGCACCTTTCGCTACTATGTCACGGCTTTTTATAGTAGGTACACCATAAGAAGTCTTTATTACCTTTTCTAAGTCCTTCTAATGGTCCTACTCCACTTGAACAAGCATTTGACTATTATTGATCTGATTTCACAGCTTTTGCAACTGAAGCTGAACTTTCTGAGATTATAATCTTGCTGATTGGTAGATTCTAAAATCTTAAGCATGGTTTTAGACAAAAGTGGAAAGAAAAAATTTGGGCGTGGAAAGACTAATTTTGAGAAAAAAATAATTCTGAAAAATATGGAAAGTAGATCTTAAAAAAGAATTAGAAGAAGGAAAGAAAATGACAATTTAGGCTAGAAAAGAAAGAAACAAACTAGAACTTTTTTTCAAAAATTCTAAGCAGTAATGCAAATCACAAATTTGGAAATGATAAAATGACCAAAAAAGAAAAAAATAAATTGAAACTTTTTTCAGAAATTTTAACGTGGCAATGCAGGCCACAAGTTTAGGAATGATAAAATAGCTCTGCTATCAAGACAAAGTATGAGTAAATATCACTTATATTACATCTAACAAATGTACACTAATTTATAGAAAAAAGAAACTAACATAAGTCTTAATTACAGGAAATACATAGCTGCAATATATAGCTGAAATGAGCTGTAATACACAACTGTAATAAGCTGAAAAATCTGCACACCAGCACCATAATTGTTAACTCTAGCATCTGCATACTAATATTATAATTGTTGACTCTAACAGATTTGACTCTTTTTTTTGCCGGAATTGATTATCAAGATTGAGCTAAGAGATTAAAGGAGATGACTCTTGAGGTTGTATGGCAGGGTTGCAAGTCTCTTGGTTCAACATCACAGGTTAGGTCCGTAGTGCCTATTTTTGCTTTGCCTTTCTTACTGTTTGATTCGAATGTTAAACATTTATTTCCATTTCTTGATTATAATTTGTTTTATAGAGAAAGAGTCACCTCTTATGCTTTTGACTTCTTCTTAAATTGGTATGCATATTTTTACAGGTATATTTCTTAGGCATTATGACCCTCCTGATGATTTTACATTTGAAATTAATGTGTATCCCCTCTTGTTCAGGTAAATTCTGTAAAAGATCAATTGGATGCTCTTGATTTCTTCCCTAGCTCTCCTATTCATATGTGATTCCTTTTGTTGAAGGATGATGTTCTCCTATTTGACTATAATGTTCAAGAGCAAGTCAATGACTTTGTAGCTGCTGCTTTAGCTTAGGAAAAATCTACGAACCATTATCTAATTAATATTTATATTTCATTCACTCAACATATTACTTTTCTCTGTTAGTGCTTAATAACACTCAACCCAAAAGTTTAAACATATAAGTCAGGGCTCAACAACACTGTTGGAGCTCTAAAAAGCTTGACTACATGCAACACCTGTGGATTAAAGGCGACCACAACCACATATTTAACAATGAACACGAACACAACTTGTTAAATCTAAGGTGTCAACCTAGCTCTACTACCATATTAAGTCCACTCAATCCAAAAGTATAAGCCTATAGCTCAAGGCCCTAGCACTTACATTTTAGAACCATATTTTAAGCTTGCTGATTGAAAACAAATGTCAGATTGAAGGCTTTCTGGAATTAAACAACCATGCAGCTCCAGAAAAATCCTTGAGCTTACTTGCTGGCATCAAAAGTTATAGGTAATCTGATTGTTTCATTGATAGACCTTGTAATCTTCTGATGGGTTCAAGATGCATAACTTAGTAACCTTGTAACACTGCCGCTTTTTTTAGAGCAGAACTTGGAACACTTTTGGAAATATCCAGTTAGTTCCATTTCCTACCAAAAATAATTGACTTCTTTAAAAGTTAATTGCATTTATTAGATAACCTGTGTTCTCATTTATTTCTCTAAATTTTCAGGCCAATGTAACCAGGACAAATCATATAATGTGGTTGATGGGGACGGATTTTCGCTACCAATATGCAAATTCATGGTTTGGACAGATGGACAAATTCATTATTTATGTTAATGTGGTATGCAATTCTCAAAACCCTAATTAAATATATATATTTAGAAGACAAATGTAAGTATTTATTTTTATCACATGACTTCATGTTTCTTGAATATATCATCTTTATATTCTCTGTTTTACAAAGCACTGTTTTACAAAGCACTGTTTATAACTTTGATAAGAAACCCAAAAAAAAAAGAATTGTCACTGGAATGCTTTTTCACTTATGTGTATTTCCCAGTCAATCAATGCAGTTCGATATAATTGCTATGATCTTTTTCTTTTCCTTTTTTTTTTCTTTCGACCCATAAACATTATAAGTTCAGTTATGCATATCAAGGTTTGGCATACTTCTTTTTTGGTGGGTCTTCCACTTTCTGGGATAATTTTTTATTATAATGTTATAATTCCTACATTGATGATTCTGTTACAATAATGTTTATCATCTTCTTTTGTCAATAATGAAGGTGACAGCATCTGCTGAACAATCATACAGTTATTACTCTGGATATCAAGGTACTGATAAAGATCCTCAGGTGGTGGAGTCTCTATGTTGGAATTTCTATATTGCAATTTTTGTCATGTTGTTTCAAGTTTCTCTTTTTTGTGGTTTTTAATGTTTTCTCCATTAAATTTTAGGACTGGTTTATGGTTAGCATTCTGAAACTTTGGATATTTGTTGAAGGCCTCTGGTGCATACGTTTTCCGTCCAAATCGTACATTTCCCATAAAATCGGAGATTCAGGTATTCTCTTTAATTTAGTATTTGATCAAACTTTTTTTGGTGTCGTTAAATAGCTGTAACTATAACTTTGTTACTTACGGAGAATAAAATGTCTAAAGAGAAATGAAAACTTAAGTTCAGGTTCAGTTAACTGTCGTGCGGGGTACTGTGATGGATGAAGTACATCAACAGTTCAATCCTTGGATATCTCAGGTGGTCAACTTGTCAAAGACTTCATATATGATTGAACTTCTGTCATAGAACCTTCTTATTTCTAAAAATCTAATTATAGTATCAAGATATGTTCACATAAAAAAAAGTGAAAAACAGAAATGTTTATAGGTGATCATTTTATGCAATGGAATGTTCATAGGGGTTAAGACTTAAGCGAATAAGTTCTTGAATGATCCCAAATGAAGAGCTTGGTGATTGTGTCAAGTTCCATAAAGAATAAGCTGCATGTATGATGCTGACAAATCTGGGGTTGGGCACGGAGGACTTCTGTTATGTTTACTTTTCATAGTTTGTTTTGTTTAATTGATATTCAGGGGAACAAGTGTTGATAAGAATTTGACTTCTATTCATGTCTAAGTTCCTCCTCTTTGCAATTCTTGTCTTAAACCTTTACCAAAATATCCAGCTTGGTGCTTTCACCATTGATCTTGTGACTATCATGGTAATGTTCTTTGCTTGGTGATTGTGTGAGGTGAGCTGACAAAGTTCAAGTGCTCAGATTTGTTGTTCTGTTGACATTAATGAGATCACAGGATTGTATCATATTTCAATGGAGATATTCTCTGTTTTCTTATCCTAATCTTATATTATGCAATAATCTATTTTGGACAAGAAGGATTTGGAATTTTGTCTTCATCCAAATGGTTTTGTTCCTTGTATTTTCCAATATAAAATGCTGCATTCATGCGCAGGTTACTAGGGTATACAAGGGAAAGGAACATGCTGAAGTTGAGTTCACTGTAAGTTAAACCCTCTTGTAATTTTCTCAAAGACCTGAAAGTTTTCTTCTCTTCAGATTATTAAATGCCAAGAAGTTATCTACCGATTTATTTCCTTGACTGTTATGTGCATGATCTTGGATTGGGCCTATACCTATAGATGATGGGATTGGGAAGGAAATTACAACTCAGATTACCACAACAGTGAAGACAAACAAAACATTCTACACGGATTCTAATGGGCGCGACTTTATTAAAAGGGTATGTTGCTGCTAGCTGCCTGCGATTCGATATAGTATTTGAGTTAGTCAGGATTCAGCTATTGTATAATGTACTCTTCTGGTAGTATTAAGTCTTTGGTATATAATTCACATGTTTTCATCTTACCAGTACCTTGCTTATTTGATTAGGTTAGACCAAATACGGCTATATCCAGTAAAAGGAAATGTTGATTATGTTCATAAAGAACTGAAGGATATAGAAAATAAAAACTTGATTTGAAGTATTTCTTAGGGAATTCATCTTTATTGTGATTTAATTTTTGTTTCATGCTTTTTTAATTCAGTTGTCTTGCATGATTTACAGATTTGAGATTTCAGGACAGACTGGAACCTAGAAGTGAACCAGCCAATTGCTGGAAATTATTACCCTGTATGATTTTCATGTGAAAATTTCATCTTTCATCCTTTTTTTTCTCCTTATCATTTTTTACCATGTTCGAGCCAATTCTCCAACATTCATATATTTTGGATTGATATCTGGTCTCTATATTCTGAATCTGGTTAATGTGAGAGCTTTTCGTGTCTAAGTGAACTGCACAACTGAAGCATTATGTTGGGCCTTTTTCTGAATTGTGCATTTAGGTTAATCTCAGAATTTACATGCAAGATAACAACACAGAACTGTCTGTGTTGGTGGATCGCTCAGTCAGAGGGACCAGCTTAGTGGATGGTCAAATTGAGTTGATGCTCCACAGGTTTGCCATTGTTTCAATATTATTTTTCCTTTTATTTGATTGTGCAACATTTCATGTATATGACCAAAATTGCTCGTTATCGTGATTTTTAACATCATTCTTTTCCTTATATTAGATTGTGCAACATTTCATTTATATGACCAAAATTGCTGCTTGTCATGATTTCTAACATCATTCTCTTGTCTTACAGGAGGTTGCTTCATGATGACAATAGAGGTGTTGGTGAGGTTCTAAATGAAACAGTTTGTGTCCAAAATAAATGTGAAGGTTTAACTGTAAGTATGCCTTTCCAACTCTTCTCAAATACCGAATGTTGAACAAGGGTCTCTAGTGTTAACTGTTGTCTGGTTCTGGTTATCATGAGAATCATTCCTTTCCAGTCAGTTGCCTGGCTATAAATGGTAAACAAACTTTTTATTTTGAATTTTTCTGATGTAAGTTTTTCTCATTGGTTACCTTGAATCATCACCAGGTTAATTAACTGTCTAGCCATTTTGCAGATTCAAGGAAAATTTTATCTCAGAATTGATCATCTTGGAGAAGGTGCCAAGTGGCGTCTTACAGTTGGCCAAGAGATATATTCTCCCCTTCTCTTAGCCTTCACAGAACAGGTTAAAAATAAATCAATAAATAAAACTTGAAATTAACTTAATTTCATGGGGCTTCAAAATTTGGTGACTGTTTTTAACTTTCTGCAGGATGGAGATAACTGGATGAATTTGCACATAGCAACTTTTTCAGGAATTGAACCATCCTACAATTTGCCAAATAACACTGCAATATTAAGTGGATAAATGCCCTGCAAACAATTTTCAGAACTGGCTCCTTGCCATCTTTGGAAGATATAACGAGATCCACTCAATTGATAACACATCAGATGTTTTCTTTCTTTCCTTATGATGCCTGGATAAAGGGTTTTTCTGTTTCTGAATATCTGTAGGAACTTGAAAATGGAAACGTCCTCCTTCGGCTGGCTCACCTATATGAGGTCTTAAACTCCTTTCCAACCTTTCTAATGATTACAGAAGCATTAGTCCTTTTTGAGGGAATACTAACTCAAAGTGTGTCTGGACCTCCTATCATATTTTGATGCATTTCCTTTCTCAAATTTTGTTCCTTCAATCCTTCTCCATGGATCTTAAGAAATGTTTTTCTTCACCGACATGCTGCATTATAATAATTTTGTTCTCTTTGTTTTTTGGGTGGCTTTCCAACATTCTGACAATCTTTTGCCTTAGTTCCATCATTCCCCTAGCTCTCTTTTTGTCACTCCATTTTAGGAACTTTGCTACATATTTTATTCTATGTTGTAGAGTAGGTTTTGAATTGATTTATCAGGGAAATAGGATGAGTGCATGGATTATCCGAGGAGCAAAGCATGATCTCCACATGGCATTGACTGCCTTGGGAGTATTAAAATCTTCATCAGAACCTTTTAATGGGATTCTTTTGCATGTTTTTGTATCTAATACTGAGAAAACAGAGTTGTGAGTGTTTTTAGTGGGAAACACAATTTTCCAAGAAAATAATTCTGATCTTCAAGAAGGAAAATTCAGAGATAAAAAATAACTTCCTCATTGCTCAGATTCTTCTCACTCAACATATGAGACTTAACAACCTATTTATAGTACTTACAAATCTCTAGAATCATCTATCAAACTGTTGATGCGAGTTGCATCAATTAGGTACAAATATGGTGGGAAAGTATATTAGTCTAACAAATAAATAACAAACTTAAGTTTTACTGGGTCCAATGCAAATCCACGTCAGCTACTCAGCTGCATCACTCTCTGACTCAACACTGATACATTCTTCTTGCTTTCACTAAATGAGTGTTATGTGTCACGTGATAGTGTTCCTAATAAAGCGAAAGTATATGAAACAAAGTAAAAAATTTTAAATAAATAATAATTTAAAATAAATTATAAAAAAATAATATAAAAAAACACAAATAATTACATAATTTGATAATTTGTTTACGTTCACGACGGATTAAGATTATACTCTTCTCTTATTATGAATCACAAGACACTCACAAAGTATGTTTTTTATAAAAAAGATCACAAAGAAAACTCTCTCTCTTATTCTATAGATTTTCTCACATAAAGAACCACAAAAATTATCACTAAGATCACAAAGATCTCTTGTTGATCACAAAAATATGTTTACAAGTCAATTGATAGCCTTTATATAGGCCTTGGGACGTCCTAGGTTTACCCTATACGTGTGAGAGTCGTATTAAAAAGTTCTGAAGTAAGTGGGAGACGAAATAAGGAAGTTTCCTTATTTTGAGATACTATTCCCGTCTCCAGAGCCGTAGCGCTGGCTCGCCCGTCTGAGTGCTGCGGCGCTGGTCTCCTAGCGCCGCGGCACTCAGGTTTTGGAATGAGCGCCGCAGCGCTTACACCTAGTTGCCGCGGCGCTAGCGCCTGGTGCCCCCTTTTTCGTTTTTCGCATCCGTCTTCGATCCGTGCGCACCCTACGCACTTGGCTTGCTCTTCAAATTATATTCTGATGATTTTCAATCAATATTCTTACAAATTCCCTCATTGATTCAAAATCATCCACAAAAGCAACTCGATCTCTCATTTTCGCATCTTCGGTCACCCTCACAAAGTAGTGACTCCGGTTAAGTCCTTACATAGGACGAATGTAACCGAGAGCAGTGGCTTAGTCAACATATCAGCAGGGTTTTTAGATGACGCTATCTTTGTTAGACTAACTTCAACACTTTGGACAATCTCACGAATGTAATGGAGCCTCACATCAATGTGTTTCAACCTCTCGTGGAACACTTGATGCTTACTTAGGTGTATGGCACTCTGACAGTCATAATATACACCGGTGTTCACATCTTTACTAGCCAATACCTCCACACATATGCTTTTTAACCACATGGCCTCCTTGATAGCTTCACCAACAGCTATGTACTCCACCTCTGTGGTAGAGAGTGCAACCACATGTTGTAGAACTGATCTCCAATACACACTACACCTAAACACTGTGAATACGTAGTCCGTTAACGATATTCTCTTGTCTAGATCACTTGCATAATCTGAGTCTACGTACCCTTTTACCATTTCATTGTTGTCTTCATCCCTCTTATATATCAATCTGTGATTTGACGTCCCCTTGAGATATCTCAAAATTCACTTTACTGCAAGCCAGTGATCTTTTTTCGAATTTGCCATATATCTACTCACCACACTCACAGCCTGTGCTATGTTTGGTCTTATGCAAACCATTGCATACATGATGCTCCCCACAGCACTTGCATACGGTACTTTGCTCATCTGTAGTTTCTCCTCATTGGATGTCGGCGACTGTGCTGCTGAAAGTTTGAAATGCATGGCCAAAGGAGTAAAGACGACCTTCGCGTTGGACATACCAAACTTCTCTAGAATTTTGACTATATATCGCTGTTGGGACAAGAAGATAACATCTCTTCTTTCCCTCACAATATCCATACCTAAAATTCTTTTTGCTACTCCTAAATCCTTCATTTCAAACTCACTACTTAACTGCTTTTTGAGCTTCTGTATTTCTTCCATATTCTTGCATGCGATCAATATATCATCGATGTATAGAAGCAAATACATTATCCCACAACTTATGTTCTTGAAGTACACGCATTCGTTATACTTGCTTCTACTAAAACCACAAGCTATGATCTTTAATCCGTTTAATGACTTCTTTAGTAAACAAGCATGATCTTCTTTTCTGGGCTCCTCGAACCCTTGGGCTGTGCCATATATATCGTTTCTTCAAGCTCTCCATGTAGAAAAGCTGTGTTTACATCCATCTGCTCTAGATGTAAATCAAGGTTTGCATATATGGCTAACAAAATCTTAATAGATGTGTGCTTGACAACTGAAGAGAATATTTCATGAAAATCGACTCCCTCTCTCTGAGTAAAACCTTGTGCTACTAACCTAGCCTTGAATCTTGTAAGCTCAATCCCCGGTATCCCCTCCTTCACCTTATACACCCATTTACACTCGACTAGCTTCTTTTGAGGTCTCTCTACCAACTTTCATGTATTGTTCTTCCTAAGAGAACTAATTTCTTCTTCCATGGCCTGCTGCCATTCTTTCTTGTTTTCACTCTTTATAGCCTCACTATATGTCTTAGGCTTATCATACTCAAGAGTGTAAGCAGAATTAAAAACATGAGCACCTAAGTCTGCTTATGCATACCTGACTGGTGGGTTAATCGTTCTCCTTAGCCTATCTCTGGCTAACTAGTACTCTTCAAGTTCCATCTCAGGAGTCCTAGCCTTTCTTTGGGTAGACTTGGAGGAATTCGTCGGTGTTCTTGGTTCATCTTCAAGGATCTCCTCGTTGAAGTGTTGATCTAGGGGCATATCAGATCCATGCTCAGGCTTCACTTTAACTTCTATTGACTCGGGTGCTGAGTCTTCCTTGGGCACAGGTTCTTCTTTCTCATCTTCTTTGGAGGTTTTCAGCATCGTCATCTCATCGAATGTCACATCACGACTTTTGATACTCTTTGGTGGTGTCAAGTTTGTACACCACACCTTGTATTCTTTCACTCCTTCGGGATATCCTATGAATACCCCTTTGATAGCTCTAGGTTCCAATTTCCCCTCCTTAACATGTACAAAGGCAGGGCAACAAATATTTTGAGGTGGTCATACTTCGGAGGATTGCGAGACTATTTCTCTTCTGGCGTCTTGAAGTTAATTGCTAAGGAGGGACTTCTATTAATCAAGTAAGCTGCAGTCACTACAGCTTCTCCCCAGAATGTCTTGGTCATTTTTGCATTGGTAAGCATGCATCTAACCCTTTCAAGTAGGGTACTGTTCATTATCTCAGCTACGCCATTCTGTTGTGGTGCTGATTATATTGTTCTATGCCTTGTAATCCCATGCTTGGCACAAAACTCATCAAACTCTCTATTGCAAAATTCGAGGCCGTTGTCAGTTCTTAGCCTCTTTACCTTTTTGCCAGTCTGATTCTCAACAAGAACCTTCCAAGTCTTGAATACTTCAAAGGCTTTATTCTTACTCTTCAACACATAGACCCATAGCTTCCTCGAATAGTCATCAATTAAGCTGAGAAAATACCTGGCACCACCACGAGTAGCTGTCTGAGCTGGTCCCCAAAGATCCGAGTGTATGTAGTAAAAAGTCCCCTTAGTCTTGTGCTCGCGGGTATTAAACCTTACTCTATGTGCTTTCCCAAGCACACAATGCTCACAAAACTCTAAGGGCTAGAATTTATCTTCTCCAAACGCCTTTTGATTGAATAACTCCTTTAGGTTTCTCTCGCCTAGGTGTGCCAGTCTAAGATGCCACAACTTGGTTTGCATACTCTCATAATCTACAGAGAATAGTGTAGAACCACTTATGACTTCACCCTTAAGCACATAAACCCATTTGCGCTTCTCTCCTCTCATCACCTCCATGGAACCTTTCAAAACTCTTAAAATTCCTTCGTCAATCCTGATGGAATACTTATTCTGGTCTAGAGTCTCTAGTGAGATCAAGTTTCTCTTCAAGTCAGGAACATACCTAATATCTGTCCTCTCACTCACCCATCATATAGCCTAAGTTTAATACTACCAATTCTCATCATCTGACATACAATGTCATTACCCATTAACACCTTACCACCACTAATAGGCTGAAAATTTATAAACCAAGACTTGTGCAGGCACATGTGAAAAGTGCAACCACAATCAAGAACCCATTGTTGAGAGTTTTTACCATCAGTAGCGACGAGTGTCTCTGCGTTGTCATAGCTATCATCATAGGCAAGCGCAACATCCGCTTTCTTCTTGTCTTGTGCTTTCTTCTTAGAACAGTCCATTATGAAGTGCCCCTCTTTCTTACAGCAATAACACTTTCTATGAGTCCTAGACTTCGACCTTAGAGCCTTTTTTCTTCTCATCTCTATATAAGGGCCTTTCTCTTATAGATAAACTTTCTGCATTGCCATCGGTCTGCTTTCCTAATAACTTTGAGTTTAATAATGATTTCACATCACTCACCGTTAAAATCTCTCTGTCGTAGAGTAACGTTTCAACAAAAAGCTCATAGCTCTTGGGGAGTGAACTCAGCAGGATAATTGCTCTATCTTCATCTTCTATCTTGATGTTGATAGACTCAAGATCAAGAATGATCTTATTGAAGGAGTCTATATGATCTTTCATCGGCGTCCCCTCGACATGGGCAGCTAATACAGCTTCTTCTTTATATGTAATTTGTTGGCCAACGATTTCCTCATATAAAGAGAGTCAAGCTTCTTCCAAAGACCTATTGCCGTTAACTCACCTGCTACTTCCCTTAGTACTTCATCGCTCAATGACAGAATGATTGTGCTATGAGCTCTTTCTTGAATGTCCCTTCTTTCTGCTTCAGCTCTAGATGACTCTGGCGTCTTCTCTTCATCACTAGATGGAGCTGCAATCTCCTCTAATGTCGAGCTAAGCCTTTGGCTCACCAACAACGCCTTAACCTTCATCTTCCACAGATTGAAGTCATCTGTATCGTTGAATTTCTCTACCTCGTACTTGGGTGTGGCCATGTTTGCTTAGAACCAAAGCTCTAATACCAGTTTGTTGAAGTAGAAGCACACAAAACAAGCAAAATCTCCCAAGCAAATAATAATTCAGAACAAGTTATTAAGAAATAAAGAGAGAGAAAGGGGTAGAAAGAAGAACACATAAAGAATTACGTGGTTCGGCAACTTACCTACGTCCACAGCGGATCAAGATCATACTCTTCTCTTATTATGAATCACAAGGCACTCACAAAGTATGCTTTTTACAAAAAAGATCACAAAGAAAACTCTCTCTCTTACTCTATAGATTTTCTCACACAAAGAACCACAAAGATTATCACTAAGATCACAAAGATCTCTTGTTGATCACAAAGATGTGTTTACAAGCCAATTGATAGCCTTTATATAGGCCTTGGGACGTCCTAGGTTTACCCTATACGTGTGGGAGTCGTATTAGGGAGTCCTGAAGCAAGTGAGAGACGAAATAAGAAAGTTTTCTTATTTCGGGATACTGTTCCCGTCTCCAGCGCCGCAGCGCTGGCGCGCCCGTCTGAGCACTGCAGCGCTGGGATCTCATCACCGCTGGGCTGGCACGCCCGTCTGAGTGCTGCGGCGCTGGTCTCCTAGCGCTACGGCACTCAGGTTCTAGAATAAGCACCGTGGCGCTCACGCCTGGTCGTCGCAGCGCTGGCGCCTGATGCGTCTTTCTTCGTTTTCTGCCTTCTTTCGCGTCCGTCTTCGATCCGTGCACACCTTACGCACTTGACTTGCTCTCCAAATCATATTCCAATTATTTTCAATTAATATTCTTACAATTTCTTTAGTCATGACCAACGGGTCTTTTGTTTCATGCTCGACAGTAGCTAAAATTTATCATTTTCTGTTTCCGGCTTCACAAATTGATCATTGAATTTCTTGTAATGTAACTCTTGTTTTAGATTGGAGAGGATAAGGACTACTCCGTAATCACGAGTGTGGAATTGAAGAAGCTTTTTCCAAACGAAAAGGTAAAAGCAGTAGAAACACGATCGCAGAATGTTCTATTCATTGAAAGTGCATTGCAAAATTTTATTCATTGGGCTCTCCTTTCAGATAAGCAAAGTGACAGAGATGAACTTGTCTGCCAATCAAGAAAGAGCTATGTTGGAGAAAAAGAAGTTAGCTTGGTAAGTAGAAGGGTCTGCTGTAGAAGAAAGTAAAGTGGGATGGCCCATTGATCCCGTAAAGCTGGTCGTGGAACTAGCCCCAATGGAAATCCGCACTTTCTTTATCGACTTGGATCACATCAAAACCTTTGATTCCTCAAGGAAGTGCGTGCATAGAGATTGCTTTTTCTGAACTCTACCCTGAGATGTCTTCAGAGGTGCTCTCTCTTACCGTCTCTTGTACGTATCTTTTGTTGCGTAGAAATGAGTTGTTGTACATTACTCAAATAGACCTAAAACAAAATTAAATAAATAAATGGTCAATTTCAGAGTAAATAAATAGTCAATTTCTGTATTTATTTGTTTGTGTCTCACGGTTGATGGCTCATGGGCGATGGGTTACTTGCCGATGATATGTTCAAAATGAAAATGGGTTACTTGTTGCTGCCAATTTGCTAGACAGATGGGATGAAGCTGAAATTTCACCAAACGGCAAGTTGTCTTAGCCCTGTATGTAATTGTATGTTTTAGGAGGAAGAACGACATGTAAGTTGCGCCTGATAAATCTTCAAGACAAAAGAAAAATATAATAATTTTTTGATTTGACCAAACCGCTATAATGCTAGGGAAATTTTGGAAATTGATCTGTTTTATTTATTATTATATTTTTTTAACCAAAGTCAAAAATTTTATACTCTATTAATTAAAAATATAATTCATTTTGTTTTCATCTGTACAGTGCCTAGTGCTACGCAGTATGCTGCCCAACAGTCATGTGGCACTCCTGTGATAATTCTTTAATTTTTTTAATTTAGAATGTTGTTTCTAAAATTAAAAAAAATGACAAGCTTCTTAAAATTTAAATAATTAATTAAATAAATTTAAAAATAAAAAATTAAATAAATTGAAAAGTAATTAAAACTATTGATTAATTAAAAAACTAAAAATTTTAAAAAATAATTTAATTTAAAAAAATAAAATATTTTTATGTAAATTATACAAATAAGGGAAAAAATGAAAAAATTATGTGTTTTGTCATTAAAATATAAAAAGTTTGACTGTGATAAAAAAATTAATATTTAAATTTTAGTCAATACCGAAAATTTTCCTTTTATTTTGCCTAAATAATCTTTTACACATGACCTTACAAAAGTAAATAAATAAATAACAAAAGACATACAAATAATGTCTGAAATGTATTTTTGTTTTTTACACATGTCTCAAGTTAATATTTCAATTTTTTTATTTATTACTGAATAGTGATAATGTGTGATTAATTATTTTAAAAATTATTAATATTTATTATTGAATAGATTATTAACACATCACTCTAAAATTAAAAAATAATTTAAAATTAAAAAATAGTCAAATATATACATAGAGATAGATCTAGCCGAGCTTCCCAAAAACATTAATATAAAATAAAGAGCTTCCAAAAAAAAATAGTAAGTAATTATTTAGTTCTTTAATTAATCTATTTTATTAATGTACTTCAAGATTTCTAAGCTTATATTTTTACTCAATTTTTTTCTTATTTTTTAAATTAATATACTTATAAAAAAAATCTAATTTTCTTATTTTTGTAACATATAATTAATTTGTACTATAACAATAGATTTAACACTGTAATAATAATTTGAATTTTCTTTTATTAAAATTATTTTATTTGTGTGTGCTTTATCTAGCACATTTTTTTTCTCTATTTAATATATATATGTGTGTGTGTGTGTTTTAAAGTGAATTTAATTACAATGATTAATTTAATTTATTGAAATTATTATATCGCAGTTTATTTGAAATTAAAAAAATAAAAAATTACTTATTATTTTAATAAATTAATTTATTTTGTGCCGATTCTTCTAATTTTTACGTCAAGAATAGAATAATAAAAATTTCACAAGGTGAGTTTATTATAAATTTCATAATTTTTTATATTAAAAAAATACAATTGATTAATAAAGACATCATCATATATAACCTAGTATCATGTTACATATATATATTTATAAGTAAAGTTTATCATATTTTTCCTATATAAAATGTATTTTCTCTTCTTTTTTTTACCGTTAGAATTTATTAAACGACATTAAGAAAATTAGCCTAGCTGAACAAAATTTCTAATGACGTCCATATGTATAGAGAGAATTTTGTTCTAGTGAGAAAATGAATAGTGTGTTCCTATATATGAAATAAGATTTTGTAGTATATTGTAACAAAGTATGGATATTATTAAAATTATAAATTAATTAAATAATATCAAGTAATAATGTTGTATTTACTGTATAGTGAGCAATTATACCATAATTTTGTAGTATATCATAAATAATACAAAAATTATAAATTAATATGACAATATAATGTAATAGTGTTATCATACGGTGAGTTAGATAGGTTATTAGAGACCGTTTTTTTTATGTGTATATATATAGAGAACATTTTAGAATTGGCTCATTATTTTAATTAATTACATTTTTTGGCCACTTTTCAATGATTTATTTTTATTAGCCAAATAAATTGTAGATGGATATTTTTACTCTTGTATGTATAATATAGTGAAAAATAAAATATTTGAATGTTAAATTTAACAAATCCAAACTTGATTTGAATTAATCCGTTTCTAAGAATACAATTTAATATTCAGAATTCAAAATAAATAGTTTTTAAGTTGTAAAACATTTATAATGATAAAATATGATTCATGTTATATATTTTCTCTCATATTTATTTAAAATGTTAGATTTATTAGAATTTATGTTTATTTTAAAATAAACATAATAAACACAAAAAAATATAATTTTAGTATATAATGGTAAAGTTTGAGAGAGAAATATGGTGAATGGGAGAGAAATTGTAACACCCTCCTCACTCGCCTCTCATCGAGACACGAGATCAGGGGATGCTACGATAGCATCAAATAGAAACAACGATAATGATTATTCAAACTTTAAAAATATTTTTGTTTTATAAATATTTACGGAGAAAAACTGACAAAGTCTCCCTTAAAAATTGAATTTTTATACTACCTGTAACAAAAGAAATACTCCCAAAATTTCAATATCCATTCTTAACCAACTTCCATATTTTGTTTTCAGTAAATATTCACAACTCATATTGCAATATAAATGTATCAAACCTTTACAAAACTATTTCACATTCAATATATTATCAAAATAGATATCATATATCATGGTTTTAAAAGAGACAGTTCTGAATAAATACATATATACATGCACATACACTTAATGTCCATAATATAATATACAACAGTTTATAGACAAACAAAATATCTACCAAAAATAATTATATAGAGAGAGAGGATGTGAGCGACTCTGAACAGCTGTAGAAAGATTTACTCTTCAGTCTTTAATGATCGCAACTCTACTACTTACGCATAGTAAATTCAATGCGCTAAACACAACAGCTTAGTGGGTATACACAAAAGATGAAACAGTATAATAAAATTTTATTACCTTTTTGCAATAAACCATATATATAAACAATGAAATTTTTAGCAATAACCAATTTTGTCATATATCATAATAAATCAAAATTTATCAATTAATCAATTCATTAAACCAAAACATTATTCGATTTCTCATTTCAATTAATAAAATATATATATATATATATATACACACAAATATCATATTTATAATTAATCCAAGTAGGCGCCCAAAATAAACACTGACACGATACCATGGATTGGCTAATAGGCTAACAAATATCAGATAATGATCTGGCATTGGCCACTCGGTGACTACCCACCGGATCTAGAACAGATCAGAATAGATAACAGATCGGATACACAGAGTAATGTCATCGGACAAGAAAACGACACAATACTGCTATAATACCCTATTGGCATGCCAACTACCAATCCTCCCCTACCAATGTTCAAGTTTACTTAGGGCGTCTCAATAGTATTATTAATACAACATTTTTTTTTTTAAAAAAAAATATTTTAACACAAATTTATAATTATTAAACTAAATTATTATACAAATTCATGTTTACTCAATTTTTCTGATTATTCATATTTAGACACAAATATTTTTTTATTATTACAAATAGGCCCAAATATTTTTACTATTCATCTTTATGCCTAAAATTTTTAAAATTTTGTACATAAGCCCAAATGTTCCAAAAAAATTTATATAGGTCCAGAATATTCAAAAATACCCAAATAAGTTTCAGATTTTCTAGATTTAACAATTCAACCCAAAAATTTTCAATTTTTCACTTATAGGCCCATTTGTTTCAAAATTTGCCATTAGGCCCCAATTTCTTCAACAAGTCATATATAAGTTCTAATTCCATACTAATTCACATAAAGACATAAAATTTTTAAATATTTAAAAATTAGTCCAGAATTTTCCATATAAGTCCTATTTCCTCAAAATTCATATTTATGCCCAATTTTTTTTTCTTTTCAATTTTGACCACCAATTAATATCCAATACTGAAAACATATTTAATACATTTAAAAATAATATAATAATCAATTCAATGCCATAGTTCAACATACTCATCCATCATATTATTAAAATACATAAATATACACTAAATTTCCTAAGGTAAGAATTTAAGTTTCAATCTAAAGTGTACACCAACCTTATAAGCTTAATTCCTCCACTTGACTCACATCTTCTCCTTCTCCTTCCCTTGGCTATCCTTGGCCAAGCTTTCACCTTCATTTGCCAAAATACACAAATAATGAATAAACTTCTAATTTACCAAATTAAAAGCACAATTCACTAATTCTACATGGCTACTTCATCTATTAACCCTTGAAACCCCAAATTCATATTCAATAGAATTTTTAGCATCAACTCACCTTGAAAAATACCTTATACCTTAAAATTGATCATTAAAACTTGATAAAGAGGGCTTTAATTAAGGATTTAGAGGCTTAATTTACTAATGGAAGTATTGAGAATTGTTGAATTTAAAGGGGGATAAAAGAAAAATGGAGAGAAAATGCAAAAGGTAGGCGACGGCCAAGGTTTTGATTTCTCTAAATTTTTCAATACTATTCCCCCTTTTATAGCATTTATTTTTCTTTTCAAAAATATCCTCAACTAAACTTAAAATTACAAAAATGCCATTGGTTAGAAATGGTGGCATTTGATTGGTCCAAAAATTCCAAACACTATTTATAACTAAACTAAATAAAAAATCTAGTTTAAATCTAACTAATTCTAGTAAATTCCATTTAATAATGTTGACAAAATTCTATTAGTCCAAATGTTGGAAAAGTTTTAATAGCATAGGTTTTAATTCCATGCAAACACTTATACCATACTACACTTATTCAATCAATCAAATTCTTTCATTTCTTTTGACTAATAAATTCAATCAAAATAAATAAAAATTTTGGGGTATTACAGAAATGATGTGACAGGGAGGAAGGTTTGCAAAAACTAGACTATGAGCTACCTCACGGGACTTATTCACAAACCAACAAATAGGTCTCGCGAAGCAACTCGCAGAGCTGTAATCGCGGCTTCAAACATGGTTGCGAATTAGTTCGCAGGCACAAATGAGCCTGTGAAACAATTCCATTTCGCGTGTCTTGCATTACAATTTTGCGATCTTTTCTCGATTTATTTTCTGAATAATTTTTATGGATTCATAACAATTCTTTTTTTTTTTAATTTCATATCTCATAGAGCATAAGTCAATTATTATTTATTTCGGGGGAAGATGGGAGAGCTCTAATAATGGGGAAGAGAGTTATATTGACCATAGTAACTTTAGAATTTCAGTCCAAAACTTTTTTAATATGAATATATTTTAAATACTGTGTGTTAAGCCATTGGAGTTCATAATATGGAATATAAGGTGACTCTGAAAATTAAAATTGATGCAATAAGGTATAAATGGAAACCAATTGAAATTCGAAATGATAACAATGTTCGATTTTTTTAAAAGGCCAATAGAAGATCGTTTTGTCCTTTATATTTAATAGTGGATCTTATAGCTCCCATATGTGAAGAGGATGCACAAAGCCCCATTTTGAACTCACCATGCAGTCATACTCATTTAATGCTGGCAAGCAGTAGCAACCAAGTAAGTTATATAGCCCCAATAATAACACCGGTGGTCCTTCAAACACATCAAATAACTATCATAAACTTTTTCCTATAAGGTTTATTGAAAACCTAGTTTATATGCATCACGATAGTGGAATAGATGGGGATGTCAATGGTAATAAAAATATTAGTAATATGAAAAAATGTGTCAGTTTGGATGATTTAGCGAAAGACAGACATTGTTATATTTCAACGAGCTCTCTTAATATTAAAGATAGAAGAGTAGATTACAAAGTTAAAAACCTCTTTGTATTTCTTCCTCCAATACCACCATCATACTTGAGTGTATTTGATAAGATCTCATATTGTGAAATTAGAGATATATTTATTAGAAATTTGTTTGCTAGCAAAGATGAAATACACTATACTATTTGTGTATCAACGCTTAAGGGTAATTAAAGCTTCATACTATTTGTGTGTTAACGCTTAAGGGTAATTAAAGCTTCAAAGTTTCAAGGTCGACAAAAGATCATTTTGAAGCAAAATATGATAATGATATATGTAAATAACGATTATGTGTAGTGTTGATAGATACAAGAAATCATTTCATCATGCGTAGAATTGATGTAGATCATAATAGTCACTAATAAACGAAGAGTTGCATTATTAGCAAATTCTTGAAAAATAAGTTTGCATTTGTGAGTTGACTTTATAAATCAAAGGAAATCCAAGCAGATATATGCAGAGAGTTTGGTGTGGAGATAACTTATCCCACTGCTTAGCAAGCTAAGAAGCATGCATTGAGATAGTCCAAAGGCTTCGTTTAGATTACTTCCTGCATACTGCAATGTTCTAAAATAGTAGAACCCGAGTATGGTTACTCATTTAGAAATTAAAAACTGCATTCACTTTAAATATTTCTTATGGTACTTGCGCTATGCATTAAAAGATTTCAGCTATCCATTTAGCCAACTATTATAATTAATGGAAACAATCAATTTTTTTCACTAGCATGGGGTATTGCTGATTCAAAAAAAATGCTTTCTAGTTATGGTTTATGGTCAAATTCTGAGGAGTCCTTGGTGATCTTGAAAATCTTGTGTTTGTATCTGATCGACACACTAGTTTTGAGAAGGCCATTCGAGAGGTATTTCTTAATATATATTACAGGGTATGCATTTATTACTTGAAAGCCAATTTGTACATAAGATACAAGATATCGTCAGAGAAGAAGAAAAAATAAGGGATACCCAACTTTTATTTTGTTACTACAAATGTGTATCGCTTAGTTGACTTTCAAGAGTAAATTAATAAGATACGGGAAATAAAACTGGATGTAACAAAATACTTAGAGGATGAGGTTGGTTTTCCTAAATGGGTTAGAGTAGTAGGAGCATTCAAAAGATATGACATCATGATCATCAACATTGTAGAGATCATTAATGCTATTGCAAAGGATGCAAGTAACTTTACGTAACTGCCTTGATTGAATGGATTCTAGAGTTAATACAAAGATAGTTTGTCGAGAGATAGAAAGCTAGAAAAAAATGATAAACAATCTGATAAATTGGGCTTATCGAAAGGTTTGGAAGCACCGTGATGAGTCCACTTGCATGACAGTGCACCCGATAGATCAATCTCACTTTGTTGTAAATGATGGAAATGAAATTAGAATAGTGGACATCCCAATAAAGCTATGCACTTGTCGGAAGTTTAATTTTTGACAACTACTATGTGTCCATGCTATTGTAGTTTATAGACAGACCAGATTACAACATCAGACTATTTGTTACCTTATTACACGATCGAGACTTTATTTTATGCATACAATGAACCAGTTAATCCGATCGACAACTCGTAAAATAGATTGTTCTAGAAGAGTTGAAAGCTGCTGACATCTAGCCTCCTATAGCACGCCATCAATAAAAGAGGCATCAAAATAACCAGATTTCATTACAAGATGAAAAATCGACAAAGAATGTGTGCAGCCGCTATAAGCAGCATAGACATAATCACCAAACATGTCGAAACTCTATTGCATTGCATAGCACTTGATATGTTATATTATTTGTATTTCTCATTTTAATAGATTGATACATTTTATGTTTGTAAGCTTAATATATTTAATGTTTATTTGTCTATAATTTTGTATTTTGTTACTATTGCCTTAGTCGAAATTTTAATACATTTACCACTTCTGACATTCCAAGTATGATAAACCATCATAAATTTAAGGAATTAATTAAATAACTTATTAAATTGAATAAAAATATATAATTTTAACTATTAAAATTGTTAATTGATTTAACTAATAAAAAATGTATTATTACTTTTGAGCATTAGCCACAAATCAATTGCCATCTTTTGCCTAAACAATGACCCATTTTAAGGGTCAAAATCTAATGATCGACATAATATTAGGAACTCTGTAAAATACAAATAAAAACCTCACAATCTCCACAATTAACTGCCTGCTGGGGCACTCATGAAATAGGGAGAAATCAACTGTAATCTGCATAATACAAAATCGAATAACGTGCAGGTAGTATGGAATTAGCATGGATAATGGTGCGATATGATTCTCCATCCTGCTACAGTAAATTACTATAGTACTTTGCTATAGTGCTGAGCAACAATATTTTGCTATAGCACTGCGGCGCCAAAAACAGTATGTATAGTGCCTCTAGTGTTATATGAACAGTAACTCATAAATAGTAGTACATGAATAGTAATTATAAACTGATTTGTATTTAATATTTTACCCTAATTTGAAGACATAAAATCTATAAATAGAAGATCAAAAAGTCTAATCAAGAAAAAAAAGAAGAAGAAAGAGAAAGAGCAATTGTTTTTAGAACCAAAAAGACTAGAAAATTGAATATTGCAAAAAAATTAGTTTTATCTCTTTAACTCTTTATCTTTCAAGTTTTTTATAATTTTCATAATGTTATTCTTGATAAGCTTTAGATATTTTTATTTCACCATGACCTAATTTTTTATTTTTAGGGTTAGACTTTTGAACCTAGCATGTAATTGAATTTTGTTAATTCTTAACTTATGAACTTAATATATATAATTGATTCATTCTATCTTGATCTTATTGCTTTCATTATATCTGGTCAATATTTTGAATGATTGAGGAACCATGATGAACTTGACAAATGGGTTTATGTGTTTAACTTAGGATAGTTTGATACATGATTATAGAGTAACAACTATGAGTTTCATTTAGGGTAGATATATACCCAGATGGCATGTATGGTATAATTTAGACTTGATCTTAATGAATTAAATTTTAATTTGATTACCATAGACATATAGGTGATTGTTAAATTGCATAATATAGTCACTTGACGATCGACAGAGACTTGTGATGAAATTAGTGTCTAAGCCAATAATTTATATTAAGGGATGACCTAAGTGGTTAATGAATCCATTGAAATACTAGGGGATGAGTCTATACCCTAGATTATTATCCTTTGGTGAATTTATTTCTTTATTTGTCTGTTATTTAGGTTTAGTTTAATTTGATAGAATTAGGTTAATTAATTAAAATTAAAATTTTTATTTTTTTGAATAAAAGTTAAGTAGATATAATTTTAATAATTGATTGAAGAATTTGATCACATAGTCCTCTGTGGGAACGATATTTGGACTTAAATCTTATATTATTTAATATGATAGCGTGCACTTGCGCTTAGCTACTATAGCACCAATCAATCAAAGACGATAATTTTTTTATGCACGATATCTACCTCAATTACAATTCAATGCTCTTACTTATAGTTAACAGGAACATAAACCTACACGAAATTGGACAATTTCGTAAATAATACTATATGAATAACAATAAAAAAAAAGAATTAAATCTTTTAACATACAACATTTTACCTTATCAATTGCAGCCCACATTTTTGCACCAAGTAAATTTTCTTTGAGCTCTAAGTCGTACGATAATGTGCATCGTTCTATGCAATGGCAGAAAAATCTATTGCGTGTTACTCGTGGAGAATTCTAAAGATCTCCTAAATTTCAACAAAACATGTAATCAGTATCTGTATATAAGAAATTTAATTTTAAAAAGTTAATAAAATAATAAAAACTTAAAAAGAAGTATGAATCAACAGAAGTATGAATCAACAGAAGTAAAAGAATATGACAACACGTTATTATACTAGCATTGCCTTAGTCAAACCAGATTTAAGTACTCATTAATGTGTTACGTCGTCCAACAAATACAGTTATAAAGTAATTAATTTATTTCAATGCAAATGATTAAATTCAATAAATGTATAATTATTTTCACTAATAAAATTATCCAACCATTTCTATAATATATTCCAAAACCATGCCGAGTTAGCTTCAAGGCCAAAATAAGTTGGCTACACCCTATCACTATCCAAGTATGCTTGAAACTCAAATTGGATGGCAAATTCTATTGGTTACAACACATTCACGTCCACCAAGGTTGTACTCGAAGTTTAATCTTCCTCTTCCTCATCTTTTGTGGTATGAGATTCGTGTATAGGGAATGTTTAATTCATGCATCCTTATATGGTCGCCCATACATACTCACATGTTTAAACGGATCGGGTAAGAATGGACAACTTGCAGGACTGTCGGTCGGCTGCATGTCAACCGCAACAGCAGGGGTTTGAAAGCCATCCACCACGTTTTAAAAAAGCAAACATGTTCAATTAACTCACATACATTATTATATCATTCTAGTAAATTAATAATTAATTAGTATTTTTAAAATATAGATTTAATTTAATTAATATAATTAATTAATTATTAAATTAATAGTTAATTAAATTTTAAAACATTTCTTTAATATTATAGATTTAGTGATATTTTAAATATTTTGTAAATTTTTTTCTATTCTAAAAAAACTAGAATTTTACTGTGCGGGCTACATGGTGTATTGTGCGCATGCCATTGTTTCGCGGGAGTGTTTTGTGGGCCATGATGTATCATAGGCGATAACAAGCCATAGCATTGGCCGTCATCTATATTCAGAATTCTCGTAAAAAGGGGCGATTTTTGTCAAATTTTCACATTATTTTTATTATTTTGACCTATTTTTTTGCATATAATTCAACTATTTTAAATATTTTCAATTCAAAATGCAAGTTACAACTTACTTCTTACATAAATAAGTTTTTTTAGATTCAAAAAACTTATCGAGAATCATTATTTTCGTAATTTTAAGTGGTGAATATACTATGCAATGTCTGATCTACACAATGCCAGCTTTTAAATCTTTAATTTGATCAAATTTTTGTTAAGATGATTTTGTATTTAGAGAGAGAGACCATTGGGGTAGAGAGAAAGTGTGTGTGTTGTTTAAATTAGTTTGGTTTTGGGGGATATAATAATCATATTTTCTTATTTTTGACTAATAAAGATTAACTAATTGAAAGGTGGTTAAAAGAAAAAATTTATATAACTAAATAGCTAATTCTGAAAAATTCCTACACACTCTGTTGAAAGGACGATTTGTATATTTAGTTGATGACCAAGTCATTCCTTGATTTCTTTCGTTTGTTATTTTCTTTGAAGAAACATTTAAGTACCACTTATTATATATAATTTGTTGGAGCTTCGTTAAGTTGAGCAGTTTTTCGGGATTTTAACGGAGTGTTAATGGTTGTTTTGCTCTTCCTTTCCGGAAATTTTTGTAAATGATCAAAATATTTTATAGTTATTCTTTTTTGGTCAGTTAAATTTTGTTTCTTTTATACCTCTCTCATTCAAACTAATTGACTCTCCTCTCTTACACTAAAACACACACAACACTTTGTTAAATCCACTCAAACTATCCACAAACTTATAGATTAGCTTCAAAATTATAATATTTTCAAGGGTATAAGTTAAAAAAAATTGATTGTAAAATTAAAAAAATTAATAAAAAAAGGCCGAATATCAGTCAGTTTTAAATTTGGTGTTATTTTGTTGTATTTTTATTAGTAATTAGTGTAAATAGTTAAATTTAGAGTTAAAAGTGTGAAATTGTTATTTACTAGTTTAATTTTTTGCTAAAAGTTGCGTCTTGCCCACAGCGTAGTGCGATGCACATGCTACATGCAGGATGCATAGCACGTAGCGCGCTTTGAGGCTTAGCGCGTTAATATATAGCACGCGAGCTACGCAAGTCATTTAATTTTTTTCAATTTAATTTAATTTTTATTTTTATTTATTTAATTTAATTTCTTTTATTTAATGAACTACTTTTTATTAACATTATATAAATTAAATGATATGACTAAAATTAATTAAAAATTAATAGATTTAATAGTTTAATTTTTGGCTAAAACATATAGTTACATAAATAATTATTTTATTTACATACGGAATTGTTATTTACTATAGGAAATTATTTATTATTAATTAGTTAAATTTATTTAATTGTCTACTCATGCATTAATAATTTTTTTTCAGGAAGAAAAATATGTCGAAATCATATATAATTCTACAAAATGAGTTCTCTTGATCCTTGATCACTACTTACTCTAAGTTGTGGGGCTCTAGACTCCATTAAGAAAAGGTTGACGCCTAGACAGATAGAATTATTTAGGATCATATATTTCAGTTATTTTTTGAATGCACACGATATTCTATTCTCAAGTATATTAGTACATGAAATTTTATTAAGACAAGTGCATTACCAAAATTTATATGAAGAATTATAGCTTTTCGTATTTCAGAAGCACATTAGATTCTCTTATTTAAAATTTTATTTGATTACTGATTTGAGGATATGAGATTATCCTTCAGTAAAAGAGTTAAACAAAAAACTCGAAAAAAGACTGTGAGATAAATATTTTATAAATAGAAAGGAGTTAACCTATAAGGAGTTAGATATGTGGTTTAATGTAGTTAAGTTTAATGCTGATGATGAAACAAATGCTGTAAAAATGAGTATGTTTTATTTATTCCATAAACTATTGGTGCCACATGATCGAAGTAGAACAGTATAGTATTTTGTGTTTTGCCTCGTCGATGATTTAGACTAGTTCAATGCCTATTATGGGGCACTATTGCATGGAGCGTGTTCTACAATAGGTTAAGCACAGCTCCGATAAAAAATTAATAAAGATAAAAAAATGGTGTGGTCAGGAGAAAGAAACATATAACATATATACTTTTGGTCATGCATTCATAGTGAGTAATTCTATTGATTTATTATTATATTAAAATACGGAGAAAATAGTTTTTTATTGCATTAAAGAAAATAAAAAAAATGTTGTTTGAGATTTTTATTTTTTATTATCTCAAGTTTAGCTCTATGAGGCGATCTAGACACGTGGATCGGCATTTGCACATAAGAAGGGTGACTGATTTCCTCATCTCCTAAATTGGTATATCAGGGGCACCCTTAACATACGTAGACGTTAAAGACATTCTCTTCAGAAAGGATGAAGATTTTGTATATTTTTACAAAATATAAATATATATTTTTTAGAAAAAAAATTTCCTTGTTAATGGTTAACAATTCTAAAATTTGATGTAGATTTTAGAGGCATATAAGAAGTTGGTGCTTTAAAAACATGAGAAGAATGAGGACTATCACACGACAGCAAAATTGTATAGTCCAATGAGAAAATGGGAGGGTGTTGGAGATGGTGCTTACGTGGCATTATATTTTGTATGAATATTTATTTATTTAATATTTATACAATGACCATTTCAATAAAAGTTTAGATCTAATCTAAAGGTGTTTAGATCAATGCTAAGAGTTAGCATTTTAAGAGTTAGAACATTGTCTGAAATGGGATAAAGACTTAAGACTATATTAGTAATAATATAATTTCAAGAAGTTGTAAATGTTGTTAAGAAATGTCATTATGTAGTATATTCTTAAAAATATTGTTCCTGATTTATAGCTACCAACACAGGTTGATTGGTATACCTTCTGAATCAGTGTATGTAGATATCTGATTATCGAAACGGTTAGTCTTAATAAAGTGTGAGCTTAGTGGAAGTTCATATAGGCATGTAGGTATTCATTAAGGACTGAATTCTGAACAAACTCAAAAGGTTCTCCAATAGACATCCTGTAGAGTCATCAATGGAAGATCTTCTTAAGTTGATTAGTATTTGTGGTCTTTTAACTTGAGCGTCATGGTGGGCTTGTGAATGATCTACCATATTTTAATTCCACGTATGTCAAAAACCTTTTATGGTCTAACCTTTGGGTGTCGTTGGGTATAGTCTGGTACTCATGGAGTTCAGTGTGTGTAGATACGTGATCCGTTAGCTCATATAAGTGAGTTGTGTATCCTAATGCTACAAGATTGTATTTCAATAAGTCTTATGGCCATAAGTGTAAACTTTGAAAAAGAGTTTTTTTGTAAAGTTAAATAATATTACAAAGGTGTTTACAGATATTGTTTATGAAATACAAATTTGAAGATAAGTTCATGGTCAAGCATATAGAGAATTGAAGGTGATGATCTATATCTATACTCTTCTCGGATATAGGTGACAGAGTGACTATATATATATGGTTAACCTCAACTTGTATGGTTCAACACACTTTTTAATATCTGTAACGTGTGGGGGGGAATTGTTCACAGACTTATAGAAGAGTTTCATAAGATAAATCGGGTGTGAACTTAGAAGGTTTCACAATATAAAATGTACTCTTTGAGCACTAAAGTAGCAGCCTGGGTTTAATAGTTTGATTCAAAAAATTTTTAAAAAGTATGATTTATTTCAAGATCTCTCGGGATGCACATAAGCTTAAATGTTAGGCTTATGATTATTTAATTAACAATTATTGTTAATTAAATAATATATACTGAGTGGCTATTTGTGATTGGTTTTAAGTAGACAAGTAACCTTCATGCATGGATTATGTAAGTGACATATAGCATGGATGCATGCCCAATGTTTGATAAGTGTTATCAATCTTAAACATGCATGGATTGTTATTGGCCAAAGAAAAAAATACTTTGTAAGTGTTACAAAGAGATCCTTGTATGCATGATTTGAAAAAGAGATAAGGAAATGAGCAAAGGTTAGGCTTTTTCCTTCTAAGCCATTTTTGGCCAAACTAAAAGAAAGAGTTGGATAAATTCTTACTGAAAAAGGCTACCATTCTATATTCTGCAATCCCACAAGCATTGAGAACTAGAATTGCTCATGATTACTCTTCCATTTAAGACTCCAAAAATTGATTCTGCACTATAAACATCAAGGGTAAGTTTCTAAAATTCTGTTAATGTAATAGACTTTAATTGAGTTTTTGTTTGTTGAAATAGGAAATTAGATTTCAATTCCGTTGTGCAATGTATATATGACATACATTATATATATATATAGATCTATAATTACACAATCACACGTATGCACATTAGGCACCAACAGAGGGGCTCTTAAACTCAAGCATATTATGAAGTCGAAGGTCCAATTCACCAATCCTATGGATGATATGGATGTTCATTTGGCTACCCCTTCAAAGCCCTGCTAATGTCTAGACCAATGATACAATAATTTAGTATTTTTTTCTTTGATTCACTATATGATGTTGATAAGTATTACATTGTAAATATTAATTATAATTATTTATGTATATTTTGAGTCGGGCAGGCCATCGTAGTATAACCATCTTAAAAAAAAGATTGATGATCTGAGAGACTAGATAGTTAAAGACAAAACGGAAAATAAAAAAAATATTGCATCAGATGAGGCTCATGACAAAGTCCCTTAAGGCAACTAGGATATTTGAGGACGCAGATTAAATAATGGTATATTTTGTACATGAAATTAATTTGGTACATTTATAACAACACATTATATTCATTGGCATTGTTTTGTTTCAAGAGAAATGATGCATGGCTGATGACTTTTAGACACAATCTTCAGCAATTGAGTATTAGCCTGAGTGGCAGCTAAACATGTAGCATACAACTGAGAGCCCCACAAGTGTTCAAATTATACCTAATACTACTGCACAATGGATAAACAGCTATGAGCACTAATATGAGGATGCATGGATTAAACACACTTTTATACCAATCTCATTCGAAAGAAGGTCAGAAAAAGAGATGTCAAATTACAAGTACAAGCTTTAGTTAACATGCGTGGGCGATTGAAACTTATAGACGAAGCAAAATGTGAGAAACTTTTGACTTTGATAGAGAATTAGGAACAACAACATGCTTTTTTTTACACGGGCTTAATGCTGATAGAAAATGGTTTAAAAAGATCATGTATGACTGGTTCGATGTTTGGTAAATACATTTTATTTATTTTTAAAAAAATTAATAAATAGTATCAATATTCATACACATTATGTGGGTTTTGTAATATATAAAATATCTAAAGTTGGTGTGTCTATGACACTTATAGTATTGCACAATTGTAAATGCCTATTTTTTTATAAGTTTTTTTTCCTCGATTGTTGTTCACGTTATGTAAGTGTTTTGATGGTTAACATGGATGAGAATAATGTCATATATTTGTTTTTATGAGTATATTAGACATGTGCACCAAGCGTAGGCTCATACGCTAAATGATATTCGATGGGATGCAATGTTGTTGTCATATACACATAGAATGAAGAAGGATTTAGTTGGTAGTGAAATGTAGGCTGGGGTATAAGGTAATAAAAGTAAAGTAATTATTTTTTTACCATTTAGATTACAATTATTTCATAATAAAATAATAATTTGTGTAGGTATATATTCCTTTGAATTACAAACAAGAGCATTTGGTTTGCAACAGATGTTGATTTTGTTCATATGAGGATTACACTATATAATTCCAACGTGAATGCATATTCCAACCAACTGATTGAAAATTTTATTACACCTCTATGTATTGTCATACCATTTTATCTCCGTAAATGTATATTTTATGAGTTAAGAGATGAAATGAATGTAGATACGTCACCTTTCTCAATTTTTCATTTAAAGGAAGGTGTACCTTAACGAAGAGTCGGGAGTGAGAATTGTGGTGTATTTACTTACATGTTTATTAAATACCTTATATTGAGTTGACTATTTGATTTCAACCCTAAGCTTAGTATCTTTTATAGACAAAAGTGTTGGATATCAAGTGTGTGACATACGAGTGTATACATAATTTTAAAAATTACTATATGCAGCGGAAACATGTTACATATACACCCATTTTTAACAAATTAAACATATATATCACATATATACATAAGTATAATAATTATACAAATTTATACATTATGAACAATTGTATTAAAACATTATGTAAAACACTTACCTAATGAAGGTAGCTTTACAAAATCTTCAAGTCCTCTAACAATCCATGTGAAGAGCTTACTTTGAAGTGTATTATTGAATAATTCTAGTCTATAAGGGTTTGGTGGGATTATGGAGCTAAAATGGTAGCTTTAGAATTTTCAGCAACTTGTATTCAAACTCTTTGAATACATATACTTGTTTCATAAATATGAATATGGATTAACCATCCATTAAAAAAGAAGAAGAAGAAGTTTTCTTTTGTTCTTGTTAATAACAATTTACTAACATATCAACAACTATTTTTCTCTTTTATTATTAACAATTTTCTAAGCATGTAGAATAAGAGAAACAAAATAACTTCACCTTAAAGTTTTCAACTCCTTGAAAGGGAAAAACAAGACAAATCAATTTTTCTCTCTTTCTCTCTCCCTTACCCCTTGGCCGAATCATACACATTGCAAGAATGAATTCAATTCTAGTTTGTTTTTCAAATGATGGCCAAGAAAAATCAAGTGCTTTCCCCACCATCATTGTAGTTGGTCTCCTACTTCCTTAATGCATAAACATTAACAATAAATTAAGAAAGTGTTCCCTCCATTTACAAAGACATGACCGAATCATTCATTCTCTAAAAAATGAATATGCCTTCTTTTGTTTTTTTTATGGTTGTAGCAAAATGATAATCAATCACTAATACTCCACTTAATATCATTATTAATAAGTCTAGGTCCCTCCACTTCCTTAATGCTTAAAACAAGAACAATAAATGAAGAAGCGTTCCCTCCATTTGAAAAGAGATGGCTGGCCATCATGTGAAACAAATGAATAAAAAATTATTTAATGGCCTACAATATTACATTAATACAAAAAAAGCCTTCACCATTCATAATGGCAACATATTTAATTCTTTTAAATAAATATTAATACAACTAAATTATATAAATAATGTTTAGTGGATTACATATATATAATAATATTATAAAATAAAACAAAAATTATTTTTGTATTATTTTATTAATATATCATGATATATAATGAAGAGCTTAGATCTTGCCATTTGTTACCATCCTATTAGTTAACAATTTTTGTTAATTAATTAAATGATGTACTTAACAATTAAGTCTTAATAAATGCACACCCGAGGGGTCCCAAAATAATTATTCTATTTTACTAAAATTTATTTGATCGAATTATTCAATCCAATCTGCTACCTTAGTGCGCAACGAGTACACTTCATATTGTGAAACTCTCTAGATCTACACATGATTTGTCATATGGAGCTCCTCCATACGTCCGTGAACGATGTCCCACACACACATTACGGATATTACAAATCAACGTGTTAGACCATGCAATTTGAGGTTATTGCATATTCGTATAATCCTTCCATCATTTATATCCTTAAAGAGTACAGATATAGATCATCACCTTCAAATCTCTATTTGCTCAATCATGAACTTAACTCCATATTTATATTTCATTAAACAATATTCACAAACACCTTTATGATATTGTTTATTCATTCGGAATATATTTTCTGAGGTTTATGCTTATGGCCACAAGACTTTCTGAAATACAATTTCGGAGCATCAGGATATACAATCCACTCATATGAGCTATTGGATCCTATATCTTATGCATATCGGACTCCGTGAGCATCGAACCATACCCAGCGACACCTAACGGTCAGACTATGAAAGGTTTCTGACATGTGTGGAACTAAAGCATGATGGATTACTCACAAGCCCACCGTGGCACTCAGGTCAAAAGATCACAATTACTACTCAACTCGGAAGACCTTCTATTGACGTCTTCATGAGATATTTATTGGAGGTCCTCATGAGTCTGTTCAATATTCAGTCCTTACGGAATATCTGCATCTCTATACAAGCTTCCCACTAAACTTATGGTTTACTAAGACTAACCATCTAGACCATCCAGATATAGACATACACTAATCTATATTAATAGGTTCCATCGATAGACCTACATCGATGAAGATCAGGAACATTGTGTTTTGAGAACATACTTACATAATGACATTTTTTAGCACCATCTGTAACTCCTTGCAGGTATATCATTACTAATATATTCTCAGGTTATTATCCCATTTCAGACAAGGCTCTAACTCCTTAAATTTTGTTAACTATATGAACATGCTAACTCTTAGCATCACTAACTCTTAGCACAACTAACTCTTAGCACAACTAACTCTTAGTACTTCTATCTATTAGCGCTACTAACACTTAGCACTGATCTAAACTCCTTTAAACCAGATCTGAATTCCTTCAGATCATACAATGTCTGAAACGTTACAAGCATTTTATCATTTAATAATAAATATTATTAACGATTTTATTAAAAATGATAATTGTATAAATACTATCATTATATATTTATACAAAATGGGATGGCACGTAAGCACAAATCCCAACAAAAAGATAGGCATATATTTATAGATCCATGCTCAAAATGATGCATAGATGTCTAAAATATTATATATATGTGTGTGTGAGCATTTATATTATATAATTATTTGTTGTCTTTGTATTTGGCAGATGTGTGAAGAGATGATGTATAATTGTATATAAGTGTTTTTTTAATGATTTGTAGGTTTGGGAATGTCCAAAAATAAGAAAATTCTGTGAAATTTTGATAAATTAATATAACCGTTATATGATTTTAAAAAACAGAGGATGTGTGCAGAGATGGTGTATAATTGTATAAAAGTATTTTTTATGATTTGCAGGTTTGGGAATGTCCTTAAAATAGGAAAACTTCTGCCAAAATTTTGATAAAAAAATATAAGTGTTATGTAATTTAAAAATATAGAGGTGTGAGCAGAGATGATGTATAATTGTATTAGAGTGTTTTCTTTAATGATCTACAGGTTTGAAAATATCCATAAAATAAGAAAAATTTAGCCAAAATTTTGATAAATAAATATAAGTGTTGTTTGATTTAAAAATATAAGGGCATGTGTAATAAGATGTAATATGCAATATATACGAGCCTAATATTCTACAAAAAAAAAACAAATGTTAAGTCTACAAAAGTCAAAATATTAGGTATAAACTATGCTCAATAATAATTAACTATATCTAACAATCAAACAATAAATATCAAAGTAAACCAAACAAAACTAGAATAAACATAAATTTTAGTTTTATAGAAAAACTTACATGAATTGCTATGTAAGGTAATAGGTTTCAACATGTTTGTTGGTTATATCTATATTATTTACAATGACTATAAACATTCTTCAATAATTCCTCCTCTTAAGATAGAATTTGCTTTGTCATACGCCTGTCTACCTGATATCGTGCTATTGGAGGCTAGATGTTAATATTTCTTAACTCGTCTGGGATTAACCAATTTGACTGATAGTTAATTGGATGTATTGACTTGCTATAAGTACGAAATAAACACTTGGATGTGTAATAAGGATAACAAAGACTCGAGCACTAATCTCAAATATTTACATACATAAGCGCATAAGATAAGCTAGTTACCAAAAGTCAAACTTCTGACAGCTGCATGTCTTTACGGTAATGTCCACTATTCCATCTCTACCTTCGTCTTTCATTAAAAATCGTGAATTATCCATTGAACCATCATTTGACTAGCTTTATCATTGTGCTTCATCACCTTGTAATTTTTCCAAGTCATTATAATAAAAGTCATACCTTTTGCTGCTTTCTATCTATTATAAAATCATTGTTGCATTAGCTCTTGCATTCACTCAACCAAGTTGGTCATAGAAAGCTTTCTTACATCATTTGTAATTGCATTAATGCTATCTGCGATATTAATGATCAAGATGTTATATCTTTTAAATGTATCAACTGATCGAGCCTATTTTCCTATACGAACATCCTCCTCTAAATACTTAGTCGCATCAGCTCTCATCTTCTGCATCTTATTTATTTGGTGTTGAAAGTCAGAAAAATGATGTGCATTAGTAATAAGAAATAAGTAGCTAAGTATTCTCATTTTTTATTCTTTTATATTGGTAACTTGTATTTTATCACCAAAATCTCCTTTAAGTGAAAGATGCAAAACCCATGATATGTATTAAGAAATACACCCTAAATAGCCTTTTCGATACTAGCATATCGATCAGATACAAAAATTAAATCCTAATAGTCATCAATTACTCCCAGTATTTTGACCATAAACCATATCCAAGAAGCATTATTTTCTGAGTCAGCAATCCCCATGCTAATGGAAATATTTGATTATCCATCTTTATATATTGCCACAATTATTGTACAAAGATAAACACTTTTTAAAATTGTTCCATCAACAGAAATCATCGATGGAATTGTGTTAGGGAAACTAGTACCAAAATGTGCATGCATGTGATGGTGTGAACGTTAAAATATACAATCTACTGCATGTCATAGATATATAGCATAGTAGAATTTTATTTCTTATTCCAATACTCACACACTGAATTAAAGTCTATTACATTAATAGAAACTTACCCTTGAGGACTTTCAGTGTAGATTGATTCGTAGGATCTCACCTTGGAGCAAATTTGTGAATTCTAGTCCTTAACGTTGATGGGATTAAGAAACTCTTGCATTGGTCTCTCTTAATTTGGCCAAAAATGAGACTTAGAGGAAAAGAGTAACACTTCCTTATTTTCTCTTCAAATGGTCAAATAATGTTAAGCCTTAATAAGTCAAAACACAACTCTTATGTTTTTATTCTCACTTGGCTGAGCATGCACTCTCACCATTTACATATGAACTCATTCATTTTTTTTAATCACTTCATGGTCGAATATCACACATTCCTTTTAACAAATAAAACACTTTCATTTGTTTTATGATTTCTTTTTCAAATGGACAATTGTCTATTTAAAGCCATGCATGAAGGGCGTTTGTCACTTACCTTTTCCAAGCAAGTTGCCAAGTGTCCCATTATCTTTTCCATTCATCTTGCCACTTGTCTCACAAATGACCATGTGTCTATATTAAGCCATGCATTATACCATGTATACACTTACTTTTCTATGCATAAATTCAAGTATCCACTTACTTTTTTATGCATAAAGTTAAGCGTCCACGTACTTTTTTCATACATAGTGCTAATTGTCAAGATTTTATTAGTTAATAACTTTAACTAATAAAATATAGGTTTAACACTTAAACCTTGACAAGTGTGCTTCTTGAAAAATTCTGAAATAAATCCTGCTTTCTAAAAGTTTTCTAGTTTGAACTATTCGATGTAGTCCGCTACCTTAATGCTCAACGAGTACACTTCATATTATAAGACTCTCTAAGTTCACACCAGTTTGTCTTATGAAACTCTTTCATAAGTTCGTGAACAATACCCTGCACACATGTTACAGATATTACAGAATGGCTCGTTAAACCATATAAATTGAGGTTATAACATATATGTATAATCCTTTCGTCACCTATATACTGAAAGAGTAAAGACATAGATCATCACTGTCAGATTTGTATCTTTATAAACAATACCCGCAAAAACTATTGTTATATTGTTTAACCTCAAGGAAAACTCTTTTCTAGGGTTTATGCTGATGGCTATAAAAAATTTTGAAATATAATCTCGAAACATTAAGATATACAATTCACTATTATGAGCTGACGAATCCTATATCTATGCAATTGGACTTCATAAGCATTTGACCATATCCAACGACATCTAAAGGTTAACCATGAAAGTGTTGGGATTTGTGCTTACGTGCCATCCCATTTTGTATGAATATTTAATTTTAATATTTATGCAATTGACATTTTTTTTAATTGCTAATTATATTTATTGAAATGGTAAGATGCTTGGAACATTTCAGATATTGTATGATCTAAAAGAGTTTAGATCTGGTCGAAAAAAGTTTAGATCAGTGCTAATATTTAGCAATATCTAAAGCGTTAGACTTTGTCTGAAATGGGACAAAGACCTTGGAATATATTAGTAATGATATAGTTACAAAAGGTTGTAAATAGTGCTAGAAAATATCATTATGCAAGTATGTTCTAGAATACTAAGTTTCTAGTCTATTTTACTGATTCGGGTCTATTAGTGAAATCCTAATATATATAGATTAGTATATATCTATATCTGGATGGTCCAGATAGTTAATCTTAGTAGACTATAAGCTTAGTGGAAGCTTGTATAGGCATACGGGTATTCAGTAAGGACTGAATACTGAACAAACTCATGAGGACCTCCAATAGACATCCTATGAAGTTGTCAATGGAAGGTCTTCTCGAGTTGAGTAGTATTTGTAATCCTTAGACCTGACTGCCACGGTAGATTTGTGAGTGATCCTGTAATATCTAATCCCTATTAGTAGTATTAGCGCTTAAATTTCGGTATAGAGCAAATAAGACACCGTAGGGTTACTCGATTTTAACCCTATTAAAAATATTTTCTTTATAGTGCACGTGAGAGATATTAGACCTAATTTGGTAATTTCACACTCGATCGGTGCGCCGGACGACCCTAGAATATTTTAGAATTTTTCTCTATTTGCTTAGAAAAGGAAATCCTAATTTACTACATGAATTTCCATTTAAGGGTTATGTATGGAACAAGTCTTTGTTGAGAAATACAATCCATATATTAAGGAATGGACCAATTAGAAGCAATCTCATGGATTTCCAAGTTGGAAACTCTAGTTAGTTCTTTTGACTATTCTAACTAGATAGTTACAAAGGAACCAATTAAATCTTTTCATTTGAACTAATGGAAAATTAAAAGTTTTGAGTAAGTTGAAGGGCAAAATGGTCAATTGAGGGAGCACTATATATATGTTGGAAGGTTGCAGAATTTTCAAGAGATGAAAAGCAAACACTTAGAGCAAAAGAGAGCAAATTCGTGCAAGGGATTCGTGCAAGGGGGAAGGTGCTGCTACAGTGAAATTTCAAAAAAAAATTCATGCTTTTTCATGTGTAATCAAGCTAAAATAAGGTTACATATGAATCCCTAAGCTCAATTGAAGTCTCAATTAGTGGAAATTCAAGAAAAAACATTATTTTATGAGTTTGATAAGTGAGCTTTCAAGAATGCTTAAATTGATGTTCTTTTGTGTATTCTTGGCTTAGATTGAATTGAATTCTAGTGTGGAGCTTGAAGGAGTCATCATTTTGCAGAAATTGGCAAGGTAAGAATTAGGGTTTTTGGTGATTTTGTTGTAGAGATTTCAATTGGTTGTAATTAGGGCTTTAGAATGAAATTGGCTTGATTTTGTTGTAATTGGAACAAGAATTTGAGAAAAGGAATGTGTTGGAACCTAGGGTGAAATTCTGCCACTTTAGGAAAGTTAAGGATTGAGTGGTGTTTTGATTGAGTTGTTGTGTGTAAATGGTGCATATTGTAAATTGAATATATATGGTTGATGGAAAAATCAAATATGAAGAAAATGGGACATAATTGTCCATTTTGAAAAGGTAAAGGGCATGTATATCCAACCAAGTTATAGGGCGTGCAATAATTTTCAGGGCGTCGGATGGTAAGTTAGATTTGATTAAATGACTCCGTAAATAAAAATCGGGAAGTAGTACGCATTCGGGTTTTGTATGCCGATTAGGGCATTTAGTAGTTAAATGAGATTCTAGCATTTGATTTGGTTCTAAATGTCATTTATGGCGCGTAGGTGAAGATAACCGAGAGCGATAACGGGAGCAGAAATCGGGAGCGAAATTGAGCGTGGAGCGGTTGTGAGTGAAAATCTGCCATTTCTTTTACTTTTCGTTTATTATGTTTTCGCATAATGAATATGTATATTTTATGAGCTTTCGATGCATAAACATGATTTATGATCTTGATATATATATTCGTAGACATGCTTTTACATGTTCGATTTGAGAAACAGTTTTAGAATTTCTGCATTTGTTTTAAAGGCCATTGGTACCCTCTGATTGTAGTGGTGATGATTGTATTAGACCCGGCCGGTATATCCCATGCACATGGGTAGGTCTTGGGGGTGTGTCACTAACTCCGGGAAGTCGGGATGTCGAGTCATGTGAATTGCCCTATGTGTACGGGGTATTGTCTCGCTATATGTATGCGATGTAGAATTCCATTGCATAACCAGTGAGATGTCACTGTGGGTGCTGCTAGTTGAGGTTCCTCGTGACCTACTCACCATGTGCGGTGCTAGTTGAGTCGCTGCGTGGGTATAGAGCTTTAGGGATACTATTGGTAAAGTTTAGAAAGAAAATGGCCGAGCGAGGATTTTACTAGTTTTTGATTTACCGATAGCATTTATGCATTTATATGCACACAGCAGTTATTATGTTATACAGATTCTGGATGTGGTTTTCCAAAGATATAGATAAAACCCGCTCGGCAAGATTTCAATAGCATATGATGTTAGAAACCGTTTTACAGTTTTACATCAGTTTTAGAAGCATGATTTCTGCATGAACTTTAGAATTTGCTATCTATACATGATGTTATTTTATTGAAATTTTATTTGCACTCACTGAACTCCTTTAGCTCACCCGTTTTGTGTTTTATATTTTCTAAACCCCTTTTCCCAGGTGCAGGTCTCGGTACGCAAGCTGCTGATTCTCCTATTGCCGAGTAGTGGGCCAAATCCAAAGATCATTTTTGTACATGTAAATGTGCTAAATAGCACTCTTTACTTTATGCATAGTAGTTGTAGGCATGTATATTTGTATGTGTGTTTTGAACCAACAAGAAAAGAATTCGAGATTATGATGATCATTTTTGCTTTTCATGAGTATGCTCATTTTGTGGTTTAAATGAATAATTGAGTTGTATTGGATTTGATTTGGAAAGGACCAGAGGTCCGAATTAGTAGTATTGAGATGTATTAGAAATAGAAGTGAAATTTCTTTATAGGTTTTATATGAATTTTCTGAAAAACAGGGGAAACTCTGTCCGTTTTTTTTAAAAATTAAGATGTCATTTTCATGTATATTATAAGACCTTCTCAGTAGTAGCAAGAATTAAAAAGGGGTTCGCCTTGCGAAATTTCTCAAATTACCCAGTTAGGTCGAAGGAACTTCCGTCGAGGTGCCCGGCAGGGCCGCTGGAATCTATAGTAGAGGGTCTCGGGTCGGGTCCTGTCAGATCCACTGTATTTTGGTTCCACATATGTCAAAGACCTTTTATGGTCTGACCGCTATGTGTCGCTAGGTATAGTCTGATGCTTATGGAGTTCGGTGTGCGTAGATACGGGATCCGTCAGCTCACATAGGTGAGTTATATATCTAGATACTCTGAGATTGTATCTCAGAAAGTCTTATGGCTGAAAGCAGTATGCCCAAGGAAAAAGTTTTCTGCGGGGTTAAACAATATTTCAAAAGTGTTTGCATATATTATTTATCGAGATACAAATCTAGAAATAAGTTCACGGATTAGAAAATAGAGATTTGACGGTAAGAATCTATATCTTTGCTCTTCTAAGATATAGATGACGGAAGGATTATACGGATATGGTTAACCTCAACTTGTATGGTTCAATGCGTCATTCTATAATATCCGTAACGTGTGTATGAAACATTGTTCACGGACTTGCAGAAACATTCCGTAAGACAAACGAGCGTGAATCTAGGGAGTCTCACAATATGAAGTGTACTCGTTGAGCACTAAGGTAGCAAGCCGAGTCTAACTGTTCGATCTGAGAAATTTTTGGTAGTAGGATTCGTTTTAAAGACCTTTTTGTAAAGTGAAAAACCTAGTTTGCAAATGTTGCAAATAGGTCTCTCTTTTGTCGGAAAATGTACTCTTGACACATGTCCTTAAACCATTGGCTATTGTAATTAATTGGATATTATTTTATTTAAATAAACATATGATGTTTATTATATTATTTTATTAGGTATGAGTAGGACACTTGTCATTAATAAATATGAGATGTTTATTATATTATTTTTCATATGACATGTGTTAGACACTTGTTTTAATGAATTAATTAAATAATTAAAGTGTATTTTCTTGTCGTGCATTGATAAGACAAAAATATATTTTAATATATTATTTTAAATAGTGCTTGGGCCATTAAGAGAACACTTATCTTGGTTTGAATTATTTATTTAATTAAAAATATTTGTATTGAAACACTTTTAATATTAATAAATGTAGTCAAATAAGAAAAATATTTTATTTTGTTAATTTTAAAGAAACAAAATTCGCCCAAGCATTATTTTAATGAAATAAATGTTATTTTGTTATTTATTAATTAATTTAAAATGACATTGTCCAATTAAAATGAAGTAAAAGGTTTTTGGTTAATTCTTTTATGAAAAGATAAAATAATGATATGTGTATTATTCACTTAAGTAATTTTTGCATAATAGTTATGTAGGGTGAAGTGTAAAATTCGGCCAAGTGAATTCTTTCACTCTTTGGAAGGCTTTCAAAACATAACAAATACTTCATCTTTTTCCCTCAAGTTAGACTTGGTAGGAAAACAAAAGACAAAAAGAGTTTTGTTACAATAGTAAAAAAGAGAGTTTATTTTGTTTAAAGGGTTTAAGTACTAGAACAAAAATCCTACACTAATTTTAATCTACCATTCTAGCTTCTCTAATCCCACAAAGAGTTGGAGACTAGAATTGTTCAAGGATTAACTTCAAGGTGAGCTCCGAGAATTTTGTTCATCATCGAATTATCGGCAAAGGTATGTTCGAATTACCCTAATGTTTAGATTCGGTTTACATTGATGTGTTTATCATGTTGTAGAATTTGATTTCTTATTCCGCCAACAATATTTGTATATATGACATGCTTCTATCAAAATGATGAACACATTACACACATAATCATCCTAGTATAATACACGCCCAACAAAAAGATCTCTGACATGCATGAAATCAAATGACCACGAATACTATTCAACTTGAGAAGACCTTCTATTGACAGCTCTATAAGATGTCTATTGGAGGTCTTCGTGAGCTTGTTCAGTAACCAGTTCGTACTGAATACCTGTATGCCTATATGAGCTTTTCACTAAACTCATGATCTGCTAAGACTAATCATCTGGAAGATATACACTGATCCAAATGGTATATCAATCGACCTATGTCGACAACCATAAATCAAGGATGATATATTTGAGAACATTACTGCGCAATGACATTTCTTAGCACTATCTGTAATTTCTTGCAACTTTGTTAGTACTATAATATTTTCGGGTCTTTGTCATAGTTTAAACAAGATTCTAACTCTTAAAATACTAGTTCATAGCACTGACCTAAACTCTTTAGATCACTATCTTACGTGCCATTCTAATTTTGTATAAATATTTATTTATTTGATATTTATGCAATAAGTATTTCAATAAATCATTAACATTTATTATATGGTACCAAGCTTGTTACTTTTTAGACATTGTAAATCTGAAGAGTTTAGATCTTCTCTTAAGGTTTAGGTCAACGCTAAGAGTTAGCATTCTAAAGGTATTAAGAAATTTCATCATGTATTATGTTCTCGAAAATATCATTCTTGATCAATGGTTATCGATTGGGTCGACTAGTATACCTTTCAAATTAGTTTATGTATATATTTAGATTGTCTAGACGATTAGTATTACTAAACCGTGGGATTAGTAGAAGCTTATATAGGCATACAGGTATTCAACAAGGATTAGGTACTGAACAGATTCATGATGACTTCCAATAAACATCTCATATATCCATTAATGGAAGGTCTTCTCAAGTATTCATGGTCTTTTGACCTGAGCACTATAATGGAATTATAAATGATCCACCATACTTTGATTCCACACATGTCACAAAACTTTCATGGTTTAACCTTTAGGTGTCTTAAAGTATAGTCCAATACTTATAGAGTTTGGTGTGCGAAGATATGAGATTTGTTATCTTATATGAGTGAGTTGTATGTTCCATAGTTTGAGATTGTATTTAAAGAAGTCCAAGTAAATAACATCGCAAAATGTTTACGAATATTATTTATAGAAATACAAATCTGGAGATAAATTCATTATCAAGCAAATAGATATTTGATGGTAAAGATCTACGTCTCTACCCTTCCGGGATATAAGTGATTACGAGACTATATATATATATATATATATATAGTTAACCTCAACCTGTATGGTTCAATGCACCATTCCATAATATTCGTAATGTGTGTGTGAGGCATTATTCATGAACTTATGAAAGTATTTCATAAGACAAACTAATGTGAACCTAGAGAGTCTCACAATATGAAGTGTACTTCTTGAGCATCGGGGCAATGGACTAGTCGAACAGTTCGATTTGAAAATTTTTTGGAAAGCATGATTTATTTCAAGACCTCTCAAGAAGCCCACTTGTCAAAGCTTGAGAGTTAAACTTATATTTTATTAGTTAAAGTTGTTAACTAATAGAACTTTGACAAGTGGCATTAAGCATGGAAAAGTAAGTGGACACTTGACTTTATATATGAAAAGTAAGGGGACACTTGGCATAATTGCATGGCTATTTAGTGAGATAAGTGGCCATAATGTTGCATTTAGTGGTGTGATTCATTTAGCCATTTGAAAAGAAAATAAACATGTATTGCTATTTTTCTTTAAGTTTCATTTTCGGTCAAATTGAGAGAAACCAAAGCAAGAGTTACTGAATAATTCAGTTCTGGAGTTAAGCTACCATTCTAGATTCTTAATCCCACTATCATTGAGGACTAGAATTCTTTGCGAATCCACTTTAAGGTGAGACCTTACAAATTAATTCTACACCGAAAGTCTTCAAGGATAATGTTGAGAGAGGAAATACCCTTCTCCCTCTTGAGGTTATGTTGAAGTAAAGAATCTCAAGTTTAACCTAGAACCTTAACCTCCTTATGCAGCGGAATAACCTGTTAATCAAGCAAAATAGCAAGAATCTAAAGCAGAATATAAAAGAGCATAACACAATCTTACGTGGTTCGGCCAATTGCCTACATCCACAGTGGATCTAAGGATCCTAGCCTCTCTTATTAACTCCCTAGAGATTTTATAAGGAAAACCCAATGAAAAACCTTTAAAAACAACCTAATGTTTAGTGAACCCTTACTCTACCACGAACAATGATCACCCAAACGACGGTTCCACCCTAGCGCTCATAAGCACTTAGTGTCTACCTAGTTCTTCCCCTTTCTTAGAGTCTCTCTTAATGCTTGATCTCAAATAAAGGATTTACAAGTGTTTATATATGGTGTATTTTGTGCCTACTAACCCTATTCCTTGTTGGAGTAAGAGTCCACTTGTTGGACTAAGAGTCCACTCGTCCCTAGGCACCGTGGCGCTGGGCTTCTGTGATGAGCGCTGCAGTGCTCATGCCTGGCAGCTTTTTTCGTATTTTCTTCTCTTCCTTCGCGTCCAGTTTCGCTTTTCCCTTCGTGTTTCACATGTTCTAAACTTCTCCATACATGTTCCACACGTTCTAGACTTCTTGTGACTCTCCACTTTGGTATTCATCTCAATTCTTGTCCAACCAAGATTATTGAATCGCCAATTTTCTAACATATAAGTTTCTATTAATGTAATAGACTTTAATTCAGTATGTGATTTTTGAAATAAGAAATAAAATTCTGTTGCGCTATGTATGTATACATGTATAAGATTGTATATATCAATAATCAAACCATCACATGCATGCATAATAGTATACTAGTCCATAACAATGGATGACTGAAAATCTCTTATGTAAGATCCGAACGCTATAAAAAAATATTTAAAGTGATTATTGCCATCTATTTTTAAGTGAGTAATCATACATAGGTTCTGTTGTTTTAATACATAGTTGTATGCAAAAAATAATATAAACAAATCCTTTAGAATACTTTTTATCAATCTTAATACATGCTCCTTAGCTCGTTAAGTTGTATGATATGTTATTTTAACACTAAATTCCTCACATTATCTTAATACCAAATTCTTCACAAAGCATTTTTATGAGGTGCTTGGCGCACACCATGCACAATAAGTGTCATTGCGGCCTACCATCTCCAATTTTGCACCACATTATTTTTTTTCATTTATTTTATATTATTTTTACTCATTTATTAATCAATGTACTAATTTTAAACATACATAGTATAAAATATTTCATTTTTCAACACATATTGCATAATATCTTTTTAATTTGAACAACTCAGCAAATGTTTAGAGTCAATTTGTTGATATTTTTTGTTTACTTGATTGGATCTTTGAAGAGAAGTATATGTATTTGTTAGTAGGAATTTGAGTTTTTAGTCCCTTCGACGTTGATTGTGTTAATATTGAGAAAATATAATTAAAAAGTAAAAGTATCCGATTTTAGAGTTTTTAATTAAAAAAGAATGAAAAATTTAACTGTAACCAAAAAAATAATTATAAAATTTGTGTCATTTACAAAAAATTTCCTTTCCTTTTATGCCGAGAAGTTTGCTATGTTAAGCCAATTTTGTAGGGAATCAAGAGTGAAGTTTTGGTGGCAATCTTATGTCTTAAAGAGTACTTTATATGACTGTGTGTGTATTAGCCTCCTTAGCAAATTTTTGCTTCATGCATGTAGTTTTATGGAGAGGGGAATAGTGTTTGGTAGATTTAATTTTATAATGTTCGGTTCTTACTTTCCTGACTCCTATTTTCCTATATTCTCTTTTCTCTCTTAAATAAGTTTAATTGTTTATATTAAAAAATTACTTTCAATAACAATTTCATTAAAAAAAATCTTAAGGATCAGCCACACCAGAGTATATGCAAGTAGAATACATCTTTTAATCCTGATTTTTTTTTTTTAAATTAGAAGTTCTTCCTTGGGAAGATTATATATATAGCGAGAGAGAAACACACATACACATAAAAGTTCTTCGAGTGACTTTCTTCAAGTTAGATACGAAATGGACACCGCATCTAATTTGCTTTGCCTTGACTTCACCGTTTTAAAGGTATTGGATCTTAAACTTTGATTCTTACACACTTTATACTCAACAATTATATATAATCATTTAACTTATAATCAAAGTTTATAATAATTTCACTTGATTTTTATGCAGATGGCATTTAGCACAAATGATTGGCACATACTATTTTAAAATAAAATATCTCAATTTTTTTTTAAAGAAAGCAAATAGATGAAGCTGATCCAAGTCATAAATACATATCTTATTGGAAATTGTTTTAGAAATAATCCACATTTTTAGGTGATTTTTTTTTTTTTGGCCACAAAATAATATGCTAATTTTTATTAATTAAAATAATATAAAATGTATACAATTGCCTTTTTGATAAATTATAATTATAAATAAAATATTTAAAAATATAAAATATAAAATAGATTGACTTTTTGTAAATCCATCTCAAGAAATACACTTTAACATTAAGAAAAAATAGATTTTAAATTTTAAATTATATAAAAAAAGTAAGATTATTTTTATTATTGCGTAATTTATTTATTTCACATAGATATAAATCGAGTTATTAAGGTAGTTTTTTAAATTTGTGGTTATTTTATAAATGTATTAGCATCAAAATATAGTTCTAGTGTAATACGGTGAAATTTTAGAAAGAAATAGGTGAATGTAAGAAAAAATTTGAAAATTTTTTATTTTAAAAATTCAAATCGAATATTTATCACACGGCCAATTCAATGCGTGATTGGTTGTGCAAATAAATTTATGTAAGGGCGTGCCCCTTATGCGTGAGATGGAAGAGGCGTAGGTGGAAAAGGCATATGTTATGCCTTTTTTTTGTGCATCTCGCACGACTATTACATGCTCCTTTTTGTATTTTTAATTTAAATAATTTTTTCAAATATATATATATATATATATATGTGTTATGGGGTATAAGTCACTCATTATATATTTAAGAAGAAGGTGAGAGAGTTTTAGAGATGGTGATGAAATATATATTAAGTATAAGAACTTCAGTATTTTAGTTTCGAAGGATGTGAATTACAAAGATCTTTTAAATACTATGTGTCATGCAATTAGAATTGATAATGTAGAGTATAAGGTGACTTTAAAAATTTCTATTGATGTATCGAGATTTAAGTTGAGATCAATTGAAATTGAAAATAATGATATTTGGTTCTTTATAGGAATCAATAGAAGATTGTTGTCTTCTATATATAACAATGGATCTTAGAGCTCCTGTGTGTAAAGAGGATGCATAGGTGCCTATTTAGAAACAATTACCCTATTATAATCACTTTATGCTAACAAAGCAGTAGCAACAAATTGAGTTATACAACCCCAACAATACCAATTGTTGTGCTTCCTACAAATACTATATTTAGACATCATTATTCCCTTATAATATTGAACAAAGACCCAACTTATATATACTATAATAGAAAGGTAGATAAGAATGTGATGGTCTTGGAAATGCTAATAATGTGGAAGAATGTGATGGCTTGGATTATTTACCGAAAGACATACATTGTTATGTTTTAAATAACTCTTTTAATGAGACACAAGATAATGTCGATTTATATAAAAGAGGAGATAATATTGAAGTGAAAACCTTTTTCAGTTTCTTATTCTAATACCACCATCAGACTTAGCCATATCATACAAGGTATTGTATTTTAGAATTGGGAATATATATATATATATATATATATATATATATATGCGGGGAAGTTGTATGATAGCAAAAGTGAACTTCATCAAGTTATTAGCTTGATGACACTTAAGGATAATTATAGCGTCAAAGTTTTAAGGTCTATAAAAGATCATTTTAAAGTAAAATGTGATAATGGGAGATGAAAATTGTAATTATATATGTTGTCGACAGATACAAAAAAGGATTTCAACGTGCACAAAATAAATACAGATTACACATTTCAATTGGACTGGTTGTATGATGGTCATCAGCAAGCTAAGAGTCGATTATTGAAAAATTCATAAAGAATAAATCTGCATCATTCAGTTGACTTTACAGATCCAAATAGATATACTTGAAGAGTTTGGTATGGAGATAACGTATTCCACTACCTAGCAAGTTAAAGAGTATACATGTATGTTGATAGTCAGTACTCCAAAGAATTCATTTAAATTACCTCATACATACTAATATATGCTAAAACAATAGAACTTGAGTATAATTACTTACTTGAAAATTAACAATTACAATCACTTTAAGTATTTTTTTATAGTGCTTGGACTATACATTAAAAGTTTTTAATCATCTATCTGACCGGTTATTGTAATTAATATAACATTTTTGAAAGGTGTATATATGGGTACAATGTTAATGGTTGTATGTATAGATGGAAATAATCAAAAAATATTATTGGCAAGGGTATATTGATTCAAAAAATGATGCTTCTTGGGCATAGTTATAGCCAAAGTTCAAGGAGTCCTTGATGATCTTAAGGATCTTATATTTATATTCAATTGACACATTAGTATTAAGAAGGTCATTTGAGAGATTTTTTCTAATGCCGAATATGGGGTATGCATTTATTACTTAAAAGAAAATTTGGTCACAAGATACAAGATAGTATTAGAGAAAAAGAAAAAATTGGGATTCCCTGATTTCTTATTTTGTTGCTATGAAGACATATCATATTTTTTTACTTTTAGTAACAAATTAAGAAGGTACGAGAGATGAATCATAAGGCAACAAAATATTTGAAAGAGGACATTAATGTTCTCAAATGAGTTCGATCAGTAGAAACTTTCAAAAGATATGATATTATAACTACTAATATTGTAAAAAGTATTAATGCTATTGCAAAGGATAAGCGGTCGCTTCCTGTGATGACCTTGGTTAAGTGATAAAAGAGTTAATACAAAATTAATTTTTTTAGAAACAATAGGCTGCTAAAGGTGTAACATCCATTCTGACGAGTTAGGCCCATCATAAGGTTTGGAAGCATAATGATAATAGTTCACTTAATTGATCATTCTCACTTTGCCATTAAGGATGGAAGTAGAAATGGAATAGTAAATATCCCAGCGAAGTCATGCAGTTGCCAAAAATTTGATTTTAGACAATTACCTGATGCCTATGTTATTATAGTATGTAGACAAATCAGATTACAGTATCATGATCTTTATTCACCCTATTACACGTTTAAATGCTTATTTCATGCATATAGCAAGTCAGCCAATTCAATTGGTCATCCATTGGATTGAATAGTTTTGGACGATTTAAGAGATGATGACATTTGCCCTATTTTATCACGCTATCATTCAGGGAGGTGTTGGAAGAAATGGATTACATCACAAGGTGGGAAATCGATGAAAAATGTGTGTGGTCACTGTAAGCAACATGATTATAAGCGTTAGATATGTTGGAACCTTATTGCTTTGCATAACAATTGATATAACCTCTTATTGTATTTTTTTTTTTACTATTTGATGTTACTTTTATTTTATTTGTGTAACTTAAATTTAAATTTATTGTGATTTCTCATTAAATTTGTCATTTTGTTACCTTGTAATTCATAGCAATTAATAACATCTATTATTGTATTTTATTACTATTTTGTATTATTTGTATTTGTATTTGTATATCTTAACTTTATTTTAACATTAATATATATAAAATTCACGTTTATTTCATTAACAACTTTAAAACTATCCAATTATAAAGACATAAATGTCCAAATCATCCACAAGGAAACAATATTATCTTTTGATTGATAGACAACTTAGTCAAAATAAGTACGATTATAAAGAAACAATGAGTTACAATAAAAAAAATACGATAATGAAAGGAATTGTCATAATGCACCATATGCATTCAATCTTCTAGGTATGGAATATCAATTATTTATATTGTAACATCATGAAATAGATAAAACTTTTATTATATTACTTGATGTCGCTTCTAGTCCCACTTAATCTATTTAATTCTTATGAACAATTGAATTTAGATATTCGTATATAATAACAAAAAAAAGTTCATATAATTGCTTGATGCAATGTTGATATTATCGGTTGTGAAGTTTTTTTATACTTAAAAATTATGTTTCTTATAAAAATAAATAACAAATCAAATTGAAACAAGCAAACAATGTAATAGCAAATTCAAATAATTAAAATTAAATTAAATAAATAATTAAACACAATAATAAATTAAGTACATTATTAAGTAAACAAATATCAATTATTAAGCTAAATCACAATGAAACATAATAATTATTTAATTAATCAATTGTTTGAATAAATTATTAAAAAATATTAATATTGCATAATTTATTCAATTAATTATTTTTAACAAATAATTATAAATTAAATAACTATTTAATTAGTTCTCATTTATTTTGATAAATTATTTATTTTTTAATAACTAAATTAATTTTTTTTTAAATTATTCTTACATGCCATGTAATAGGCATGCAAAAACCCTAGGTGCTAGGCAACAACTAGGACTCCACGCCAGCTGTTGCCTGGCTTCACATTTTTTTTCTTTAAAATGCATTATGGACTCAATTTTGGCCTTCTTTTTTTTTTCCATTGCTACTTATTTTAAATTTATTTACAACACAGTCTAATTATATTTTACTATCACAATCTAATTATTTTCACCTATTTTTAATAAAAATTATAAATTTTATCAAAAATTTACAAATATGATCATTTTTTAAATTTAAAATCAACCACTAATATAAAAAAAATGTTAATTTACACAATCTCATATTTGAAATCGTTAATTTATATAATATTAATTTTAGAGTATTTTTAAAAAAAAGATTGCTAAGTTTGAATATTTGATGGCAAGAAAAATATAACGAAGACAACTATGTGTATTTTATATTATCTTGATTAATAAAAATTATTTTATTACTTTATAGCTAAAAAAATTAGTTAAAAATTTGAACCATTTCTAAAAGATTCCCTATCTTATTTCCAGGTTGCCGAGCACTCAATATGAGGTAATTTTTTAAATTTATTTTCTTATCCGAGTCACTAATGAGATAGCGTTAGCTTTCCGTCTTTAACAAAGAAAAAATGTGGATATATACTGAACTACCAGTCAGAAGAAGATCCCAAAACCCAGAAGTTGACAAAACTCGTCTGATTTCTGAAACCTCTCAAGACAGCTGTTAAGCTTCAGTTATGCAAAACCCATTTTCTTCAACTTCATGAATCATTATTACTAAAAATGTTTCTCCAATTTCTTTCTTTTTTCTTCAACTGAAACGACCATCAAGTGAAACTGCTGTTTCTTGACTTTTTGATACTTAATTTTTCAAAGTAGCAATGACACTTCAAACGCTGCTGTTGTACTGTGTTGTGGTTTTTATTGCAACATCATCCTCATGTGTGGAATCCAAGTACAAGGTTTACAACACTTCACAGGGCGTAGCTCCTGGGAAACTCAACGTTCATTTGGTTGCTCACACTCATGATGACGTGGGTTGGTTAAAGACCGTTGATCAGTACTATGTTGGCTCTAACAATTCGATTCAGGTTCTTTTCCTTTGTCTTTTTGATTTCTTTAAATGCGCTTATACTTTATGATGAGTTTTTTATTTGTGTAAATGTAATGTTTATTGTTTTGAATGTGCAGGGAGCTTGTGTGCAGAATGTATTGGATTCTTTAATTCCTGCGTTGTTGGCAGACAAGAATCGAAAATTCATTTATGTTGAAATTGTGAGTGAATCTCGCATGTTTTCTTATTTTGTGATAACAATCAATTGCCTTGTGTTTGGTTGGTCAGAAAGAGAAATAAGCGGAACAAAAATGTTGAACCCTTTAGTCAAGTTTCTAAAAGTAGAATACTGAAAAACTGAATGATGTTATGTTGGGTTTGAATCAGAGGGGCTAAGTGACGAATGAATTACTTAATTTGTAGAATTGCATTTTCTTTCTGGTATGAATTGGTCTTTAATGCATTGTATCTAATTGGAGCCTTTGGTTTTACTTGTGTATAACATGAAGGTGAGAGGGGTAATAAGCCAAAGTCTTGCAACTAACGTCATGAGGATTAGGTAGATCAACATAGCCAAATACATTTTTTATCCATCTTTTATCTAAAATTGCTTCAACAACAATTGGCTGTTGTCGTACTTAGTTTTAAATACTGCAATTCAGTCACAATATTACAATGTCTTGACATTTTGGGAATCATGTTATGGCCAAGTGTTTTTCCTTGTCTTTGAAAAGGCTAAAAGTTGTATTCAGTCATATTCATTTATAGACATTTTTCTTTATCCATCATGTTGAATTTGTATAAAGAATGCTGTTGTTGGATAATGCAGGCATTTTTCCAACGATGGTGGGATGAACAGAGTGAGGCTATGCAGCAGGTAGTTAAACAGCTAGTCAGCTCAGGTCAACTGGAGTTCATGTAAGACACGCAGACAATTGAACCATTAACTTTTTTACAGTTTTCTTGTTGGTATTTCCTTTCCTATAGATATACATGTTTTATGTGACTTAAGATCATTCTTCGCGTTTGTGAGAGATTATTGAATTATATTTAAAAAACTGTAGTGTTTCATTTTATTTGATATTTGAAAATTAAGTTGTTGATATCTCTTGCTTCCCTTACTCTTTTCCTTTGTGGTTGTTACAGAAATGGTGGAATGTGCATGCATGATGAGGCAGTGACACATTACATTGACATGATTGATCAGACAACTCTAGGGCATCGGTTCATTAAAAATGAGTTTGGTGTAACTCCAAGAATTGGTTGGCAAATTGACCCTTTTGGGCATTCTGCTGTGCAAGCTTACTTGTTGGGAGCAGAAGTAAACTGACTTATGTCTTCTTCAATTGAAAGAAATCTCTTAATCCAAATATTTTTTTTCTCCTCCCATAATATAGATTATGAGAAAGCAATTTTAATCTTGATGTAGGTTGGATTTGATTCTCTTTTCTTTGGTCGGATTGATTACCAAGACAGGAGTAAGCGTAAAATTGAGAAAAGTCTTGAAGTTGTTTGGCAGGGTTCTAGAAGTCTTGGTTCATCTGCACAGGCAAGCTGCATGGTTCCTATTTGATTTCACTCAGAGTTTATGCAGTTAAAATTGCTGATGAACTTATTTTCACAGCATCACTGTTTTCCTTCTTTAATTTTCTAGATATTTGCGGGTGCATTCCCTGAAAACTACGAGCCTCCACCTGGTGAGTTCTACTTTGAAGTCAATGATAAGTCTCCTGTTATTCAGGTAAATATATGTTAATATTGATTATTTATCAGTCTCTTAAATACTCACTTCTCTATGCTAATTATGTTTTGTTTCATGCTTCATTCAAGGATAATATCAATTTGTTCGATTACAATGTTCAAGAACGAGTTAATGACTTTGTTGCTGCTGCAATATCGCAGGTAATGGGGATGGGGGATGGTTGTTTCATTTAAGCATTTTTCATTTTGAGGTTTAAACTTTTGCTTCTAGTTCCTTCCAATTGATATTTAGGAATTTGTTCTGTGTGAGGATGTCTCCTGTACCTCATATTCTCTCTCTCTTCCATTTAAAGTATGTGGATTTGAAAACATACATTATAAATATTTAGTTCTTATCGTTAAGAACCTTTTTTTTATTGGGTAAGTAAGAATATAGTAGAAATTTCTCCTGGAACTATTACGAGAATTCATGCTGGAAGGTTTTCCAAATACCTAAAATAGTTTTTGACCTCATTTACTGTGCTATCTGATTTTTCATATTTGCCAAAGAATTGCACCTTATGTTTTTGACTGGCCCTTAGATATTATACTGGTTCTTTAGGCATCTATGAAGATAAAAATTCTGCATATATTCAACTTTATGTGTGGGAGATAAAGATGCTCTTCATGTGTTAGTATGACCATACATATTGACCACAATAACCTGGCTATTCTCCGAGGGCTGAAGAATGGCGTACCACTGGATACAGTTTTACAATTATGGACTCAAAGTAGTTTGCCCTGAAAGAAAATTTTATTTACCATTCACAGTGACCTCTATCCGTTGATGCTAACAGTGATTTTTCATTGTCAGGCTAACATAACTCGAACAAATCATATAATGTGGACAATGGGGACAGATTTTAAGTATCAGTATGCGAACTCATGGTTTCGGCAAATGGACAAGTTCATTCATTATGTGAACTTGGTAAGTCATCTGACAAATGGCTGCAGAAGGTTACCTCATTGAAATGCTCTTTATGTTGTGCTTGTCACATTCAAAGTTTGCATAGTGTTCAGAATGTATTTGTAAACAAAATTTCGGCTGTTATAGTATCAGCTTACAATCTGTAAGTGCTAATGTAATTCGGGATTTAGTTTTATAACTGTATTTTATTTGGCATTTTATGAATTCCTTTTGTTTGAGGAATAGACTAGTCAGGTTTCAGCATTTAAGTTCAGGTGTTTAATTTCCATCTAATTTGTTGATGTCCTTTGATTGCTTTATTACATTCGTTCCTAAATGATGCTTAAGAAGTTTCAGGTGACATAAGCACTGGTTCTGAAAATAGTGGTATCTCAACTAGGTTTTTATTTTCTTTCATACAGAATGAATGAAAAACAAACTAGGACATTTAATTTCTGTTCCAAGTGTTTGTTTCTTCACTATCTGTCTGGTCTCTTCTGAAGTAATTGAATTGAAGCATGCACTGCCTTGTGATCTCTCATCCCTTCTCTATCTTATGTTATTGTTTCGATGCTGTTTATCCTATTTTTCTTATTTAAATATCTGTAGGATGGACGTGTCAATGCTCTCTACTCTACCCCGTCCATCTATACTGATGCAAAATATGCTTCAAATGAATCCTGGCCACTAAAGACTGAAGACTTTTTCCCGTGAGTTTATTGTTCATATGCTTTTATAATCTGTTTGCATATCATTTCATCACCTTTACCTTGTCTTAGCATTTGAAGTACATCAGGTATGCAGACCGTGCAAATGCATTCTGGACAGGATATTTCAGTAGTAGACCAGCCATCAAACGATATGTTAGAGTGATGAGTGGTTACTATTTGGTATTGTTCGTGCTTTTTTTAGTTTCTTTGAAGAATTAATTTTCATAATTTGACAACATTTTTAAGGGTAAATGCTTACATACTTCTAATGCATAATCAGGCAGCAAGGCAGCTGGAGTTTTACAAAGGTAGGAGTGAGACGGGGCCTAATACAGATTCATTAGCTGATGCTTTAGCAATTGCCCAGCATCATGATGCAGTTACGGGTACTGAGAAGCAGCATGTGGCTAATGATTATGCAAAACGACTATCTATAGGCTACACAGAGGTAGATTACATATCTTGTTCTTTTCCTAATGAATTTCCTATTTCGACTTTAGCTAAAATGTCATCCATTCATTTATCTATTACAGGCTGAAGAGGTAGTTGCGACATCACTTGCTTGCTTGGTTGAGTCAGCATCACATAATGGATGTGGGAGGCCAAGTACAAAATTTCAACAGGCAAAAGATTTGGCCCTTAAGCTTTTGAGCTATTTCTTCTTGAATAGGCTGCATCCTAGAGGTTTTGGATTTCAGGAAAATTTAAGCAACAGCAGATATTATTATTAACTTTTTTGATAACAATCAGAAGAACTTGAATTAATAGAAAGGGGAATTCACAAAAGTGAATAAGCTGTCCAGGGAGTCCAGGGTAACCTGGACCATACAAGCAAAATCTCAACATTTTCGGAAACAGCATTTTCAAAATGAAATTGCCTCTATCATAGACTAATACTACAATAATAGTTTTGTAGATAAAGTCTTGAGAACCAAAGTATTTCTGCTCCTTTTCATAGTGAGTTACCTTCTTTCTTCTCAAACCTACTCTTTCTAAACATTTTTATGTATGACACCATATACACATATTAAAATATGTTGGTCTGGACCATGTACTTTAATTTTCACGTGATTAGTTCTATGATATCAAAGGCAGGCTCAAACAAGTGATTTTTTGTTTTAATCCCCTCATCATATTAATTTATGATATCTCATGTTCATTTTTGTTACATTTGTGGTCATATTTGTATTTGATCCATGTGACTTGCTTGTGAGAGGCCTGTTAGAACTTAATGGTATTGTTGGGTAATGGGTCTTTATCCATAAGCTTAAGCTTTGGGTTCAGTGGGGACTTAACAAATATTAAAGAAAAAGGTGTAGGGTTAAAGTGGTTCTGACTTCTGAAATCTGCTTCATACTAGCTTCTCTAAGATAAATATATGTCAATGTTAAGAAGGATGTGAGCAATTTTAATATTGAGGCAAGAGTCATCTTCATATTTGGATGAAATTTTCTTTTTCCTCTTTCTACTTTGTAATCAAGCTAAAGTGAATTTTTCCTCTCTTCTTCCAGTGCCCACTTCTGAATATTAGTTACTGCCCTGCATCAGAGATTGATCTCTCTCATGGGAAAGACTTGGTGAGGATAATGTATCATTTCATGGAATATGTAACTCTCCTTCAACTTTGAAATATAGTTATATGTTGCCTTCTCTTTGTAGATTGTTGTGGCATATAATTCTCTTGGATGGAAGAGAGAGGATGTCATTCGAATTCCGGTGAGTAGTCTACTCTGGGAAACTGCTTAATACCTTGAATCCAAAGTCATCAATCCACCAGGGTATTTTTGCAATTCATTATAGTTCCTTTTGCTTCTATTGATCCAAGTGTGTGTACCACAAGTGCCATGTATAGCTTATCAAAATTTTCTATACGTTGGTCTTGATCTATTACCTAGACCTTATCATACATCTTTGCACAAAAAATCAGGGACTGTGAGATAAACTGAACCTAAATATTTCATACAAGTTATCAACAATGTTTTATGTTGCTTCGTTATTTAAGCCTTATATGGTGTAGGAAAAACTAGAATAGCTACATGCGAACTCCTTGAAGTAAAACATGAAAATCTTGGGGAGCAAAAGAGTTAAGGAATTACTATTTAAGATGGCCTGATAGTGAAAATTTTATGATGAATATTTAAGAATATAATTAAAGTCTGAATAGACTGAAAAATAATAGTCAAACTGTACCTGCAATGAGTTGGAGAAATAAGGCATGAATTTTGACTGATGCAGGGTTTTTGGCAGCTGATGTTTAGGTTAAGATAATATCTTTCTTGCTTCCAAAATCCTCTGCATGTCATTTACTTGACAGTTGTGGAGCATAGACTGTATAGATATCACATTTTCGTTGTAGATTGGTTTAATCCTTTATAATGTTGTATCTAATGCCCGATGAAATGCTTATAAATACCTTAACAAAGGTAAAGACCGTAGTACCTGTTAGCCAAGCATTCTATTCTGCACAAAGTCAACCATGGCCAAGCAAGATACTAGCAAATTCTTAGATTTTGATTTGTGTACAAAGGATCAACTGAAGTTTGAAAAAGTCTTTTGCAACCTGGAGTCCCTGAAGACCTGGCAAATTTCCTGCCAGTATGGTCTATTATTTGCACGAAAACCTTTAATAAGAAGTGATTATGAGCTTTGCAATTATCTAGTTTGTCTGGACTTGCCTATCAACTGTGGCCATATAAACCTAAAAGCATGAAAAATTTAAAGACAGCGTGGCTTTATATGTGTGCATTTACTCTGCTTCTGAGTATGTTTGAGCATCTGATCTTATGCATAAATTTGGGTGGAGTGTTGCTTCTGCAATCATGTGCATAATTGGTTTATTGCTGGGTGGAACAAATTTGTTTTTTGGGAGGGGCTTCATTTTCTTGTTTAAGGAGGCTTAAACTTACTTTTTCTCAAAAAACTACTCACAATATCTGAACTATGTAGGTTGCCGATGGAGATGTTACCGTTTTTAATTCCGAGGGAAAAGTAACTGAATCACAACTGGTTCCCCTAGCCAATGTCTTCATGGACTTAAGAGGCTATTATGTCAGGGCACACTTGGGTAGAAACCCAATGGCGACCACCAAATATTGGCTTGCATTCACAGTTTCTGTACCTCCTCTTGGTTTCAGCACTTACACTATATCAAGTGTCAAAAAAGCAGGTTAACAGATAGAGTTTCCATATATTATTCAACTAATGTAGCATTGATGATTGAACTTTAGTTTTTCCTAGTTCTCAATATGAGTTTGTTATTGGAATTCTCTCACTTTCATTTGCAGGTTCTCGTTCAACAAAATCATCTGTGCAAACATTTGAACATACTGAGAAATCAACTGTTAATATTGGTCAAGGGAATTTGAAGCTTATTTTCTCCTCTGATCAAAGCAAGCCTGCAAATTATATTAATAGCAGAAGCTCAGTACGTAACATACCTGATGACTTCAGAATTGCTTTTCATTTGATGCTTCACAGTTCCCTTCATATATTTGTTAAAATTTATTTCTGTTTTCTGATTGATTGATTAATTCTAGTGATCTTTTCATCCTACTTAACTTTCCTTGCCCCTTCTCTCCTAGACACATTTACTGTTTCGGAAATGGGAGATAAACAAGCAATATTAATTTGTCTAATGCATTATGGATATAATTTTGAAGGTTGAGGAATCGGTTGAGCAGTCCTACAGTTTTTACCCTGGATATAATGGAACTAATGATAAAGCTCCTCAGGTAGACATCTTAATTGGAAGTTCTCATGTTGCTAATTCTTTTGCTTCTGTTTTTTATGTTTCTTGAAGTTGAATGAGTTAAAAGTTTTTAAAGTGGTTATTCAATTGAACCTTTTTGATATTGTGAGAAAAATATAAAAGAAAAGAAAAAGATAGCCAAAATAATAAAAAGAAACTGGAAAACTTTAAGGACTACATTGTTGCTATTATTTTGTGTATTACAAATGCTACATAAATGGCCTTTATATAGGCTTTAGGTTAATATAAATAAGGAACATAAATATATATAAGGAAACTAAATATAACCTATTAATTATAAAATATATATGGTAATAATCAATTATCTTGATTTCTTTATATATTTAACATCCCTCCTCAAACTAAAGATGGTAGAAGCTTGAGTTTGAAAATGAACATTCTTGATTGCAATAGTCCTTATTAAGATACAACCGGTGTCGGTGAATGATAACCCTTATTAGAGAGAGACAACCCTTGTGGAAGAGAGGCAATGTTGTCTTAGCGTGACAATGTTGTCGGAGTGACAAGTACGTCGAGAAAACCAACCACTACGATTGCAAACGCGTTGATAAAGAAAATAAGAAATCAACCGTTGCGAGTGCAAGTGCGTTGAAAAGATCAACCATTGCGATTGCAAACGCGTTGATAAGGAGACAGGAAATCAACCGTTGCGAGTGCAAGTGTGTTGAGAAATTCTATATTAGAAAAGATAAAGTAATGGAAACTAACTCTTAAAAATGATCAAAAGGCTTTGAGAATGATCGTAACTTGACTCTGATACCATGTGAGAAAAATATTAAAAAAAAAGAAAAAGATAGTCGAAATAATAAAAAGAAATTGGAAAACTTTAAGGACTACATTGTTGCTGTAATTTTGTGTATTACAAATGCTACATAGATGGTCTTTATATAGGTTTTAGGTTAATATAAATAAGGAACATAAATATATATAAGGAAACTAAATATAACCTATTAATTATAAAATATATATGGTAATAATCAATTATCTTGATTTCTTTATATATTTAACAGATATTATTGCTCAAGCTGCTGGTTTTATTTTTTCAGAATGCTGGGGCATATATTTTCCGTCCTAACGGCTCATATCCAATAAAGTCTGAAGGACAGGTGTATAATGAATTCTGTAAACAGTTTCCTATGAAGTGATACTCATTGCAATTACCAATTAGAAAACGTTGTTACAATTTTCAGGTTCCTTCAACTCTTATGCGTGGGCCGTTATTGGATGAAGTACATCAAAAGTACAATCAGTGGATATACCAGGTGCCTTGTTTATCATTTGGTTGATGTCTTTCTGGCATAGTTGTTCTCATGAAGCTTTTCTTCTGTTTCAGCACCAAAATCATTTTAATAGTACTGTGAAAACATGCTTAGAAACTAAGAATTTGTTATAAATGACAGCCTAGGCAATTTTTCTGGTCAAACTTGAAACTGCTATTTGATGATAAGCTGAACCAGTTGAGTTGATAATTTAAATAGTTCAAATGAAACATAGGCCCAATGTTGAGCATTTTGTTTAATCTATAAACTCTGGCTCTTCAATACAATTGAATTAACAGGTTACACAACAACTTGCTGTGTCTTCTCATAGAAATTCAATGAATTTAGCAGGGTTGTTGTCATTCAACATCAGAAACTTTGACAATGCCTTTTACTTGTCTTTCTTTGTGTAGATATCCATTATAGGACTTGCACTTATTTTAGGAACCTTCATTATATGCTAAGCTTGTTGACTCCCCAGTGTGTCCAGTGGTTAAGTCCTCTTTGGCTTAAGAGTTGTAATATGTTATTGTAACAAGAAAATGTGGAGCAACATTTTATATGAATCTTTTTATATCTTTTCCTTTTTTCTGTTATAATATCAAGAAAATATGCTATTTGATACAGGATCTGAAAGTCATTTTGACACTGTGTTATGGAGTGCTAGAATACAGATGAACCAATTTTATGTTTACTAGAGATACAGTGATTCCCATCTTGCTTAATGCTGTATTCAATGTGTTTACAGATCACCAGATTATACAAGGGGAAAGAGCATGTTGAAGTAGAATTTATTGTAAGCTTACTTGATTGCTGCTTCAATTTTATATCTAGTTAAGTAGTTTACTCTCAGTGGAGATAATACTTTTTTGATCTATTTCACCTTCTCTATCTTCTTCTGTGGTTTGAGGTTGGTAGATCTAAAGACTGCAGTTTTCTCCCAACTTTCATGCGTCATGAGCTTTGAATTTTAGATCTCTATACTGATTGTAATTACCTACCAGGTTGGACCTATACCTATTAATGATGGACTAGGCAAGGAAGTGGTGACTCATATAACAACTAAATTGGAAAGCAACAAAACATTCTACACAGATTCCAATGGACGTGATTTTATCAAAAGGGTATGCCAATGCTCCGAATGCTTATTAGCCTTAAATGTATTAATCAGCCTTAGCACAATATTTGCTTTAGTTTGTTTATGTATAAACCTTTTATAACAGAAGGGAAAAATAAGTTATTTTAATTGTTATGTAGCATATAGTAACACTTCTTCATATTGCTTTTATTTCCTAACTGTTCTGAGCTTCCAATGAACTCAAGATAAATCTCTTTTGCAGATTCGTGATTATAGAACAGACTGGGACCTGGAAGTGAACCAACCGGTTGCTGGAAATTATTACCCAGTATGTTTTTCTGAAAGTGCCAACTTTTCTCCTTAATAAGCAAGACAAATGAGAGTTTAATGAGACCAATTTAATGGTTTTTGTTATATAGTGGTTTTACTTATGAATGAGGGTTTATAATTTCATTGTTAACGGTCTTTTTGTTGATTGCATTTACTCATTTCTATGAGGAATTAAGCCATATATAATGGTGATTAGAAAAGAAATCAGAGTGTTATTATTTACCATTTTTTAAATCTACACATTATTTTCAATTGTCCATTCAGATAAATCTTGGAATTTACATGCAAGATGATAGAAAAGAATTTTCAGTTCTGGTGGATCGGCCTCTTGGAGGATCCAGCATAGTGGATGGAGAAGTAGAGTTGATGCTTCATAGGTATCTCGTCATTTTTCTATTCTAGAACTTATCATGATCAACTCTCACAGGCATCTCAAAAATTTTAAGTTCATAACTAAAGGAAGACAGATTGAAACACCATATGTCTAATCTTTGTTTTCTATAGCATGAATATTACAGTCTGTAATGAGTGGGATGAACATAACTGCCATTTAAGGCAATATTAACAGTGCGTGTGTTTTGGTAAATATGACTGAAGCATGAATGGGTATTATGATGTTGACCTCTTTGTGCTATCAGAAATCTCAACTGAAATTCATCTTTTCCTATAGGAGACTGTTGCTCGATGATTCTAGGGGTGTTGCAGAGGCTCTAAATGAAACTGTCTGTGTGCTTGATAAATGTACAGGGCTAACGGTAAGTGTATGATATCTGCTTTGAATTCCAATTATGGAGTCTAGTGATTTTCAATTTCCTTCATGCTAAATTTTGTTTTTGCTCAAAGCCACTTGTTTATTTATTGAAGTTGGTTATTATTAGTTCTTTCTCAACAACTAGTTGTAGCAAATGTCATGATATCCAAAGCCTCACTGATACTGAAAATGCGATTTATTTTCATAAAAAATCTACTGTCAGCTTCTAACTTACTCGTATTTTTGCAGGTCCAAGGAAAATATTATTTCAGAATTGACCCCCTAGGAGAAGGTGCTAAATGGCGTCGTACTTTTGGCCAGGAGATATATTCACCCATCCTTTTAGCTTTTACTGAGGAGGTGAAATTATTTAATAGAGAATGAGAAGAATAAACATACACATTATTTTAATCTTGTGAATTGGTTCTCAGTAGTTGCTTTTGTCTCTCAGGATGGAGACAACTGGAGGAATTCTCATGTATCCACTTTCTCAATGATTGATTCCTCTTACAATTTACCTGATAATGTTGCTATTATAACTCTTCAGGTGGGTTTTGTTATTGGCAAAGACAATATCTTGTAGACAAAAGATGGGTGCGAATTTCCATAGGAGCAATATTCTCAAAGTCTATTTTCACATTATTGGTTTGCTTTTGGTACAATTTAGGAATGACAAAACACTTTTCAGTGTTAGGTGGCTAAATGTCTGACCGTACAACAACATTACTAAAACAGTGACTTATGAGCTACTGGATTTTTTGTTTTCCTTTTACTAACTAGATTGTTCTCTTCTCCTGATGCAGGATCTTGATGACGGAAAAGTTCTCCTTCGGTTAGCACATTTATACGAGGTTTTAATACCCTCACTCACTTACATATTTAAAAGGATATCTTACTTATATTGTAGAGTATCTCATACTTCAAGTAGATTTACTCAATGTATGTATGTGAATATGCAAATTCATATTTTTTGCCATAATATTGTCAATTGAATTACTTGTTTGCCAGTATGTAAGCATTGTAGAGTTAACTATTGCTGTAGCCTGTAGGGTTCTCTCAATCTCAATCTGTTTTCTCTATTGCTTTGATTCAAATTTTAACTGTAACCCTTATGGCTTCTTAAAATTATAAAGATTGGCGAGGACAAGGATCTTTCTGCAATCACAAATGTGGAACTGAAAAATTTGTTCCCAGGCAAAAAGGTACAAACAATGATTCCACCACTACCAATGTGTATTTCAACAACCATTTACTTTTCTGGTCTAAGGTTCAGCTTTTGTGTTTACTTCAGATTGGCAAAGTGACAGAGATGAGTTTATCGGCTAATCAAGAAAGAGCTGAAATGGAAAAGAAGAGACTTCTGTGGAAAGTAGAAGGCTCTTCCTCTTCAAGAGAAGAATCCAAATTGTGGAGGGGCAGACCTGTGGATCCTGAAAAACTTGTTGCAGAACTTGCTCCTATGGAAATTCGCACCTTTGTTATAGACTTTGATCATGTGTCCTACGGCAGAGTGTTTGATGCTTAACGTCTACAAATTGCTACATGAAATCTGTGTTATTATCAGGTCTTGTGCTGTATTTTATTCAAAATCAACTCCACATGCCATGTATCTAAGTGACAACTTAAGCCACATGGAAATAAACTGAATTGTTGCTTGCTTTATGTATATATAATGGACTTATCTTCTGAAGAAAATGTTGCTAACAGATTTATTTTCATGTTTAAAAGCAAAAAATCATTATTTTGCAAAAGAGACTTTCATTTGATTTCTTTGGTATGAAATTGAGATGGAACTTCAGCTATCTCTCCGAAGTCTGCTAGGTGAGATTTGGAAAAGCTATGTTTTACAGGTGAAGATTATTTTAGGGTTTTTATTTTTAATTTTATTTTCTTGAAAGTGAAGGGTATTTTTATTTTAGTTGAACAGAACAAACAACGGGCAGATTCTTAGAATTTAGGCAACTTCTTGTCGTATCCAAACAAAAAAATCAGCTGAACTGTCGATGGCAATGATGAAGCGTGTGAGGCCCCGTTGGTCTTTTCCTGCAGTAAAAATATGCATTTGTATTACTATAAAAATACTAAAAAATTATAAATCGAAAAAAAGCAATCAAAATTTACAACGAAATGAGAAATTCCGAAGTCGGTGACAGGGTAGAAAATTGTAGATTATGATGGTATGAAAATTTTGAATTACAGCACTAGATTTCTTGCCCTAGCGGTGCACCTCTGATCTCAGTTAAGGGTTTAAATTTTCGGAGTTTAATTTTCGTTTCTTTCATTTCTTTAGTTTTCATATTTCCAGGGTTGAGAGACAGCTATTAGTATTGAGAGGTTTTCATTTTTCAATATTTGTGAAGCAGCTATTATATTGAGAGACAACGGAGGACAATTATTTAATAAATTTACAATTGTTGGTAATCATTTTAATTATTTAAAATTTGTAATGCATAAATGGATAAAATATGGGGAATTGTTGTACTTATCTTTTCAAAGAGTTCGCATGATCAACCAAAATTATAAGGAAAAAAAATGTAGTAATTTTGTGACCATTTAAGTGACTTAAAAGGGTGGTTATTTCTCTAAAATGGTATATATGTGTAACGGACTTTTTTTAAGTTTGTACAGTTTTAGACACTTTTTAAGTGTTAAGTAATTTATAAGATTAATTACATAAAAAAGAGATGAAGAAAAATGCTCTCGTATATTAATACTAAAAAGAAATTATAAAATTATATAATTACAATGTTGAAGTTTTGGAGAATATTTACTTGAAAACTTCATTTATTTATAGTTAAAATTATATATAATAAACGGTTATAATTCATTTTAATCTAACGGTGCACATCTAAAAAAAATAATATATAAAAAAATATTTTAAATATGTCAACTATCATAAGAATATTTCAAAAAATATATTATTTTTAAAATATTTTTTCACCTACCACAGAAATGTAATATTAATCTAAATCAATTGAAAAACTTAAGTTTATATAACACACTATAGACAAAATATCTTTTTGGTGATCTTATCGCGTACTAAATATTCGAGTAATTGTTTAAAAATATTTAGAACGTGACATATGTAACCCATATGCAATTATGCATAAATAATAAGAAAATGTTTTTTTTTAAAAGAAACAAATTTTATAAATCTCAAAATTTATCTTCTAAATAATCGATATCAATTTTCATTATATATTTAATTTTTATACAATAAGATAACATATTTCTATTTTATTTAACTGGTAAATTTATAAAATAATTATAGTATAACGTGGCAACCGATGTTGGATGGCGAGTGGCGACACGAGAAAATAACAGGAAAATACATGTAGATTTTGTTAAATAAGCGAAGGCTAATGCGTGACTGAAACTGCCTCGGCTGATCGCGAAGAGAACAAAAAATTAGAAAAGAAAAAAGAACTTTCTGAAAAAATTTCATGTCCATCTTGCCCTCTGAAGCACAAATCCAAGGAAACCACCCGTTGCCTGTTTCTAATTCTCAAAACCCTAATTTCGATCATGGCAACCTCCTCCATCTGTCTCCGCCCTCGCCCAATCAGATTCCAGGTTCCTTTTTGACTTTTTAGGGATTCTTTCTTCCAATTAAATTTATTATTTGTTTATTTGGGCTCTTCATGTATTTGAAACACGATTTATTTATTTAGTTTTGATTTTTATAAGAGATCAATTTTAAAGATGCTATACTTTTTAGGAATTTATGTTCTCTAACTTGTAATGGAGTTGACTTCTTGTTTGTGTTTGTGTTTTCATTTGCTGCTTTGTAATTGTTCGTTTAACTGTGGGTAGTTATTTATGTTTGATGGGTTACTGTGTTTATGTTCCAGGCTCATTGGCTTTCACTGCAGAAGATGCAGGTGGATCCTCCCAAGAGGTAAATAAAATATCACATTCAATGTTGTTCACCTTCTACTGTAAATTCAAGATATCTTTGTTTTACAAAGTTTAGTTTGAGATTTGAACTAAATAAATAGTATTCTTACTTTGTTTTTGTTAATAGAGTCTACAAAACTGATAAAAACAGCATAATTGAAACAATTTGGTTGTGAATAGCAGTTATTCAAGCTTTTGACATTTGTATTTTGCTTTTTTGCTTTTCATGTTTAGGTGAGTGACTTAGGGACGCCTAATGGTAAGAAAAGTTTTACTCACCAAAATAGTGAGAAACAATTCCAGAATCACTTTAGAAGCCGAGGGGCTGGATCTTTCCACTTTAAGGGCAAAATGGATCTTCCCACTTCTTCTGCTGGAAGCCAAAAAATTGCTGGCTCTATGAATTCTCAGGGAAGTACACCACATTCAGCAGGAAGAAGATCCCAGATGGTAAGTGGTAACCATTTGCTGAATTTTCATTATGACCCCATAAGTCGTCCTCAGTATAGGCCAGCACCGCCTCCACCAAGAAGGCAGCGGAAGATAAAGCCTTACAACAAAGATTTATTCCTTCAGGCAAATTACAAGTTTGTTGTGTTAGATACAGGAGAGTACACACCTGAATCGTTAGATCCAGATAAAATGTTGCAGTGGGAGGATATTATTTGTGTGAGGTACTCCACCCCGTTTCCGGTGCAGTGTCCAATTTGTTTGGAATATCCTCTATGTCCACAAATAACCTCATGTGGACACATATTTTGTTTCCCGTGTATTCTACATTACTTATTAATGGGTGAGGAGGATCATAAAGGTGACTGCTTTAAAAGATGCCCCTTATGTTTTGTGATGATATCACAAAAGGAGTTATATACCATCCATATTGAGAATGTCAAGCAATATTTGGTTGGTGATACTGTAGAATTTTTTCTTCTAACTCGAGGAAAAGATTCATTTGTTCCATCTCAGAAAAATAAACGGGAGTTAAGCTCTTTGCCAGTTTCCGTTGATGAAATCTATGATCCCTTTTCAAAGTTTACATTTACATCAGATGTAGATTTATCAGTCAGAAAAGCAATATCAGATTTAGATGGTTGGTTGGCCAGAGCTGATTCAGGCCTTGTGGATGACCTGGAGAAGCTTCCATATGTTTGTGCTGCAATGGAACATTTAGAACAGAGGAAAAAGTATTGGAATGAGCATCGGGCTTGTGGCGGCAATAGATCTTGTAAATCTGCGGATAGTCAGACAGGGTTACTTGCACCACAATCAGCAGAAAGTGCTTCTAGTTCTGGAGAAACGACTCTGTCCACTGATGTTGGTGATCAAAATAAGAAATTGGGTAATTTGACTTTGAATAAGTCAGATAATGGGACTGGTATGAATCAAAATTCTGCTGTAGGTGAATTGTCAGAATTTGATGATGCAATTTTCTTTTCATCATATGATGGCAGTAAGAGCCTGCAAGTTCGCTCAGCAAGCTCTTCAGACATGAAGGAGAAGGATTCTTACAATTTTTACCAGGTGATTATGATGCAGATGGTAGTTCATGTGATTTGGTTTGTTTTGTATGAATCTCAGGAGCTCATGGCGATGTTTTTGTTCAAAATAAAAGTTTCCATCTTAATGAAAGAAAAAGTTTTACCATTATTGATAGCATGATTTTGCCTGGCATTGTTTTCCACATGATGGCTTAAATGGTTATATAATTTGGTATTATGCTTTAGATGCAAAAATAATCCGTGATTGTGCATTAGAGAAGCAACTTGTTGCACCCAGTTTATTTTTCTACTTGTATTGTTCGAGTCAATAAGATTGAATGAGTTACTGTGCTAATTATGTGACACTCTATGAAATGAATGAAATACTGCATCTTGATGGGAATATCTCTCTTATTTTATGTGGCTTTGATGTATGATAGTTACTATGGGGCACTTCTTCAAAATAAAGGAGAGAAGTAGGTCAAAAACTGGTGCTATGATTTGAAAATATCATAGCATTAATATTATTTATGAGCTGTGTGAGTTTTTTTGCGGTGTTTGCTGAATGTAAGCCTTAAATTGCATTCAGAACTCCCTTGTTATCTTTCACATTTGCTGAGTTACAAAAGTATTGATGTCAATTCTCATTCTTTTTATGCTACCCCTGTTCTGCATGTTTGAAGAGTGAAATTTTTGGTTATCTCTATTAAGCTTCGTTTTTGTGTATTTCCAGGCTATTGATGGTCAGCATCTCATTCTTCATCCATTAAACATGAAGTGTCTTCTACATCATTATGGGAGCTATGATATGCTTCCCCACAGGTGCATTGCAAATTGCTTGAAATTATATTTTACTATAGCAGCCTTCATAAAATTTAAGTTTTTGAGATTAAAGGGTTACAATTTTTTATGTTATCGAAAAGTGCTCCTTCAATTGCCCCTGGGCACTTTGTCATAGCCTGTTGATTCCCCTTTCATCTCAACATGATGAAAACAGAAAGAGAAAATCATTGTTATGTAAAATAGCAGCCATGAAATATTTTACCTTGTTACTTCATCAGTTGTGGCATGCATGTGTTGGAAGGGTATGAGTAAATGTAAATTTTACAGGCTTCTCTATTTTACCATTATGAACGCATCATATGTCATAATACTTGTTGGCTTTTTGTAGTCCTGGGAAATTTTATAAAATTAGAGATAGGTATCGCACTAGTTTCAAAGATACTTATTAAGGTTTTTGCTGATGTGAGTGTTAAATTGGCAGTAGAAGATCAATACAAGTATTTAAGCTACATAATTTACTCTTCAATGTAAACTGTTATTTATATAAATTTCAGAATAAGGGGAAGAATTTTACAGTTGGAAACAGTGACTCAGTCAGAGGCCATGCGGAGGCGCTATCGTTATTTGAGTCATTTCTCTTTAACAACAACATTTCAGGTACCCAATTTTTTATATTGGCAGAAATGCTGTTTTCCTGGTGGTATGTCTATTTTTTCTTATCTTTTTGTCTTTTCATTTTTCATTTTCAGCTTTGTGAGATTGATTTGAGTGAGCTGCTGCCTCCTGATGCCCTGTCTCCCTTCATAGATGAAATCAGGAAGCGTGAGAAGCAGAGAAAGGAACTTGCCAGGAAGGTATCTTGTTCTTTTTCCTTTGACGGGAAACAATTAAAAGAAGATTTCATAGTGTAGTATTAACTTTTTATGGTTTCCTTAATTTATTTCATAGCAATAAGCTAATCCTAGTTTATCATGCATCTTGGAGTTACATTGTTAATATGTAAGGCATTATTTTTCTTATCATCACAAGATCTACAAAGCTATTTCACATGAGAAGTTAAATCGAAATGTGGCCACTAAAAACTTGAAGGATGTTTGGTACATCCTAAAATAAATGCTACTGAAAAAGTGCTGTTAGATTTTTATGCGACTACCAATGATTTTTTCTTTTTCATCCGAGTTTCTCATTTAGCTTTTAATTTGAAAATGTAACTAAATTAGTCCATGCCACTTAGAGTTTAGTCATACCATGTTTTTATTTCTAGGACCGGAAGGACAAAATGAAGGCTGAAGCTGCTCTAGTGCAAACTGTACCCATAGTATCCAGCTTTGGACAGTCCTCTTATGGTGACTCCCCCACTTTCTCTATGGATGATTTTGAAGGTAATGTTGTGCAATGTTTGGATAATGAACAAGGTATTAGTAAAAACAGAATTCTTAGGGTGATATCCAATGATTCTATTTTTCATTTTTTGAAATTTTTTTATGAATCATTAAAATGTACTAATTAGGTTTTTACTGAGGGCTTCTTTGAGTTCATTCTCTGAAATGAAATTTAATTGGCTTGCCTGCTAGTAGATTTATCTAACTTGTATGCTTATTTAATAGCTTGCATTTTACTTGGTGTTTTATTTAGGTTTATCTGATTTCTGGTCTATTATAATAATTTTGTGATTTAGTTATTTATAAGAAGATCATAGTTCAAATCTAAAATTTTAGATCCTGCTGCCTGTGTTAAGATTTGCGATTTCCTCTCCTTTTAGTTGAAGTTTTCAAATGTATAGCCATTTTTCAGTTTATGTAATAACAAAATGTTCATTGGCCTATTTGTTTTTGTTATATTCATTTATGTTCAGCTCTGGGAAGTCCTCCTGTGATATCATCTAGCCCTCCAAATGTCTCCGCAAATGTCGGGGAGCGGAGACTGTTCTCAAGCGTTACGAGGCTAGGTTTTGCTGCCGGGCATGATTCACCAGCCTTGAAAAATGAGGAAACTATACATAACGATGAACAGTCAAATGGTTCTTCTGGTGTAACTGGTAACTCTGATGCCTGATTTATATAACAAGGTTGAATCTCCTGAAATTAGATGCCTGCAATTACTGTTTCACTTAAGCTAAAGAATGAATGGTCAAGTTTCATGCATAAGTGAAGTTGACACTTGAAAATAAGAAAGATCAGTCTCACCTGATCTGCCGTATCCCTACGGATAATCATAGCTTACAAGATCGATGCCTGTGGCAGCATTTGTTTGGCATGTCTCTGATTGTGTTGTGACTCATAGAAATTTGTGCATTGACGCAAGTTTTTTCTTCTGTAGGTTCAAGGAATTCAGGTGCACCATCTTTTGCTAATATAATGTCTAAAGAAAAATCTACTGAAGGTTTGGAGGCACGGAAGACTAATGAGGTGGGAAAGAAGGGAAAGAAACCAAGTCGAGTCCTCCTATCAACAGCTGGTGGTCGGCGATATTAAAATGTCAGTGTACCACTTAGTCCTCAGCTATGTTTGGCTTCTGTAATTTGAGAGATTAATCCTTAAAATCTGAATTGTGTGAATTAGTAGTATGACAACCTGTAGATGATACAAATAAACAAATTCTTTCATAATGTAAATCCGAGGTGCATGGGGATGTTTTTGCAATAGACCGGAGATTTACCTGTTGGACGGGTTTTCAGCCACCGTTGGTTGGCCAAATTCGTGTCATAAGCAAATGCTATTGTTGCTATTGATATAAATAGTATACTCGAAGATGATAAGGTGCTCTGATCTGAATTTCTGCAATCAATCAAATGTTCAGATCAGAGCACCTTATAATCTTTTTTTAAATATTTTTCTTCACTTTATTTTGTTATTGGTTGGAGCAATAACTTCTCAATCATTTCTCCATCTGCGAAGATATCGTGAATGATTGAGACCTTCGTGAATCTCGGACGGTGAACACTTCACAGCAGATGAGACTTTCTTCCATAACTGCCGAAGTGGAAATTTTATCTATCTTCAATAGTGTTCGTGCATGCATAACTTGCCGACTTCGAACACTTCGGCAATTATATTTACAGGAATGTTATTCGAATATAAAATTTGTTATAAATATAATAGTAAACAGTATTATATAAGTAAACAGTGTTGTATAAATAAACATTGCCATATAGATAAACAGTATTATAAATAGTGTCTTCCACCAAAATTCTATATTAGAAAGATTTTTTTTTTTTATTCTTTCACTCTATAAATATAAATGAGTGTTTTCATTTATATACAAGTGAGAAATAAGTTCAAATATTAATATATTTGTAAAAGTGTTTATTTATATTTACATTTTACATTCTAGTTCAAAATTTTTGTTTCTTCATCTTATTATTCACAACACGTTATCAGCACGATTCACGGCAGTCATAGCACGATTCACGATAACTACTAAGTAAGAATTACTTACTTTCTTTCATTTAGATTTTAAATATTATGTGGGATAACCGGTTGGTCGGCTCTGCCGCATTGATTATAAATCTCATCATTTCTTAAATTATGCAATTTATTTTCTATTATTTATGTAAATTACATTATCTTAAATTTTAAATATTATGTGTGATAACCGGTCGGTCGGCTTTACCGCCTTGGTAGTAAATCACACACTCTTTTAAATTATGCAATTTATTTCATATTATTTACTTCTTGCACAATTTGAGAAGGTGTGCCCTCTAAAATAATTGTAATAATTTACTTTAAGTCTTTACTATCTTAGAACTGTTAAATAACGAATTTCTTATAAAAGACCGAATATATTCTAGATAGTCAATAAAGTAAATTGAAGATATTTGGTTCAACCCCTTTACTACTTTGGCTCATTCTGGTCATAATTCAAGTTTTGAAATAAGAAATTCTTATACTAATTCTATGCTTTTTATTATCGTTATTACTTAATTGAATGGAAGGCTTTACCTCCTAATTGTTATTGCTTCATACATGTCAAGCTTCTTAATTATTATTATTCTGTTTAAGAAAGGCAATGCCTCATGAAATTTACTTTTGATATTTATATTTTACAATGTGACATATAGAAGGTCATGTCTCTTAAATATTATTTTTGATATTCTGCATAAGGTTAATATTCTATGTACTAATTTTAATTTTATTCTTCTATATCTAAAGGCCTTCTGAATAAAATGTCTTTGACAAACTTGCAAATCCCTGCACTTGACATCTCTGGGAAAAATTACCTATTATGGGTGCTGGATGCTAAAATGCACCTCCAAGCCAGTGGTTTGAAAAAGACTATTGAAAAAGAAAATGATACGCCCCTGCAGGACAAGGCGAAAGCAATGATTTTTCTTTGTCACCACATACATGAGAGCTTAAAAGCTCAATATTTGACCATAGAGGACCCGCAAATCCTCTGAAAAAATTTAAAAGAAAGATTTGACCATCAAAAGGATGTGTTCCTCCCAAAGGCAAAATATGAATGGATGAACCTACGATTGCAAGATTATAGAACTGTTACTGAATACAATTCTGCCTTATTCAGAATTACCTCACAAATGAAATTATGTGGAGAGAAAGTGACAGAGCATGATATATTGCAAAAAAATATTTTCAACCTTTCATGCTTCTAATATGGTTCTACAGCAACAGTACCGTGAACGATGGTATACAAAATATTCAGATTTAATCTCATGTCTTCTGGTTGCTGAACAGAATAATGAACTATTATTAAAAATCATGAATCACGTCCAACAGGTTTTCAACCATTCCCTAAAGTGAATGCAAATTTTCATAATAATGCTAGACATGGTCATGGAAGAGGAATAGAACGTGGTTATTACCCTCGAGGTGGTTATAAATACCAAAGATAGAGATATATTAAAGGAGGACAGAAGCACCAAAACAGAGAAAATGATATGGAAACCAAACGCCCTAAGTATCATAAAAATGCATGTTATCGATGTGGTAAAAATGGGCCTTGGTCACGTACATGTCGTGTACTAAGAAATCAAACTGAGTCTCATAAGACATTTGTCAAAGGAAAAGGAAAAAATATAGAGACAAATTTTATTGATGAATTAGATCCTGCAGATCATACTCATCTAGAAGTCTCTAACTTCTTTGAAAATTGAAAATGGGGCATAATTATTTAAAAGCTCTATATTTGTACTTTTACTTTATGTCACTATGTTGTATCTTTTCTTGTTTTTAATATTTACTGTGTTGGTTTCTCTTCATGTTTTCTTGTAATTTTTATTTTCTAATATTAAATATTTTATTAAAGGATATGACTTCCAAAAATGAATTGTCCACTCTAGAGAGAAAAGATGAGAATGTCTGTTTGGTTGACAGTGCAACTACACACACTGTCTTAAAAGATAAAAAATATTTCTCAAAACTAACAATGATTGAAGGGAAAGTTAATACTATATCAGGTCCTACAGATCTGATTGAAGGCTTTGGAAGAGTAAAAATCATGTTAGAAAATGGAACAAAATTGTATATAAATGAGGCTTTATATGCTGGTAAATCCAGAAGAAATCTATTGAGCTTTAAAGATATCCGCCAAAATGGATATTACATTGAGACTTTAAATGAAAATAATGTAGAATATCTTTGCATTACTTCTAATGTCTCAAACAATAAATGCATACTTGAAAAGCTTCATGTTTTATCATCGAGTTTGTATTATACAGTTATAAATTCAACTGAAAGCTACACAATAATGAACCAGAAGTTCAGTAATCCAAAAACGTTTACACTATGGCATGACCGTCTTAGTCATCCAGGATCAACAATGATGCGTAGAATAGTTAAAAATTCTCATGGACATCCGTTAAAGAACCTGAAGATTCTATTATCCAATGAAAATATTTGTATTGCTTGCTCACAAGGCAAACTCATATTTAGATCATCCCTTTCTAAGATTAGTTTAGAATCTCCATCATTCTTACAAAGGATCCAAAGATATATATGTGGACCAATTCATCCACCAAGTAGACCTTTTTTGGTATTTTATGGTTTTAATTGATATATCTGCGCGATGGTCACATGTGTGTTTATTATCTACATGAAATGTTGTATTTTCAAAATTAATGGCATAGATTATTAAATTGAGGGCACAATTTTCAGAATACCCTATTAAGACAATACGTTTAGACAATGCTGGTGAGTTTACATCCAAAACATTTGATGACTACTGTACATCAGTGGGAATTAAAGTAGAACATCCTGTACCACATGTTCACACATAAAATGGATTGGCAGAATCCTTAATTAAATGACTTCAGGTAATTGCACGTACTTTATTGATGTGCGCACAATTACCAACTTCTGCATGGGGACATGCTATACTGCATGTTGCATCATTAATTCGTTTTAAACCCACTGTTTATCATCAATATTCTCCATTACAACTTGTACTTGGTCATCAACCTAATATATCCCATTTGCGTACATTTGGTTGTGTTATATATGTACCTATAGCACCTCCTCAATGTCGCTTGGAAATTTATATTGGTTTTAACTCACCATCAATTATAAGATATCTTGAACCCCTAACAAGTGATCTGTTTACCGCACGATTTGGGGATTGCCATTTTGATGAGACAGTATTCCCATCATTAGGGGAAAGAAATTTGCCTCCTGAAGTAAGGCATGAACTTTATTGGAAAATGACCACTATGTCTCATTTAGACCCTTGCACAACTCAATGTGAAAATGAGGTGTAAAGAATTGTTCATCTTCAAAGAATAACAAATGAATTACCAGACGCATTTACAGATGCATCAAAAGTAACCAAATCATATATATCAGCTGCTAATACACTAGCTCGGGTGATTATTCCTGTAGAACAATCTAATTAAATAACAGCAAATGAATCATTCGTAGCACGCCAAAAGCGTGGTAGACCAATTGGTTCAAAGGATACTGTTCTGCAAAAAAGAAAAATAAAAACATAGGATTTTATTAAAAATAATGCTTGAGCAAATGAATCCATATTCTCTTAAACAACAGAAGGATTAATAGTCCCTGAAGTGACACATGTCCCTGAAGAGACAAAAGTTTCAGAAGACATATTAGTCTCAGAAGAGACACAAGAATTTCAAAATGAAGAAAATAGTATAAATTATACTTATGCAAAAGAGATATGGCAAGGAGATAAAACAATCATTGATAATGTGTTCTTATTTGCAGTAGCTACTGAAATTATGAATGATAATTTTGAGCCACAATCTGTTGATGAATGTAGAGAGAGGTATGATTGGTTTCAATAGAAAGAAGCAATACAAACATAATTGACTTCACTAACTAAACGAGAAGTATTTGGACCTGTAGTCTGAACACTTGAAGATGTCAAACCCGTAGGACATAAATGAATTTTTGTACGGAAACGTAATGAAAACAATGAAGTCATCAGATACAAAGCAAGACTTGTTGCTCAAAGTTTCTCGCAGAGACTTGGTATTGATTATGATGAAACTTATTTCTCTGTGATGGACACAATTACATTTAGATTTCTAATAAGTTTGGCAGTTTTCAGAAAATCTTGGTATGCATCTTATGGATGTAGTAACGACATATTTATATGGATCATTTGACACATATATTTATATAAAAATCCCTAAAGGATTTAAAATGTCTGAAGCATGTAATCAAAATTTGTACTCAATCAAGCTACAGAAATTTTTGTATGGATTAAAACAATCTGGGCGCATGTGGTATAATCGTCTAAGTGAATATTTGATAAAAGAATGTTACATTAACAATCCAATATGTCCATGTGTATTCATAAAAAAGTTGAACACTGGATTTGTTATTGTAGTTGTATATGTGGATGACATGAATTTGATCGGGACTCCTGAAGAGCTCTTAAAAACTGCATAATACTTAAAGAAGGAATTTGAAATGAAAGACCTAGGGAAGACCAAATACTATCTCGGCTTGCAAATCGAGTATAAATCAAATGGAATCTTTGTCCATCAATCTACTTATATTGAAAAGATTTTGAAAAGATTCAATATAGATAAAGTCCATTCATTAAGTACCCCTATGGTTGTTCGGTCTCTTGATCTTAAAAAGAATCCATTCCGCCTCAAAGAAGATGATGAGAAGATACTTGGTTCAAAAGTACCATATCTAAATGCAATTGGTGTTTTATTGTATTTAACCCAATGTACTAGACCGGACATAGCTTTTGTTGTAAATTTATTGGCAAGATTTAGCTCTGCACCAACTCGACGTCATTGGAATGGTATCAAACATGTGTTTCGTTATCTGTGTGGAACAATAAAGATGCTGGTTACTTATTTGATCCTCATAAGGCTTGCTCACAAACAGGTTATGTTTTTACCTACAACAATACAGCAATCTCATGGCGATCCACAAAATAAACTTTTGTTGCCACCTCATTAAATCACTATGAGATTATTGCACTCCACGAAGCAAGTAGAGAATGCATATGATTATGATCTGTCATTCATCACATTTAGAGTACATGTAGCCTGCGTTCTGCAACAGATATTCCAACAACAATATATGAAGATAATGCAGCTTGTATTGCTCAAGTTAGAGGCGGATATATCAAAGGAGATATAACCAAACACATTTCTCCAAAATTCTTCTACACCCATAAACTGCAACAAAATAAAAAGATTGATGTGAAACAAATACATCCTACTGACAACTTTGTAGATTTGTTCACTAAATCTCTACCAACTTCAACTTTTGAAAAACTGGTTTACAAGATTGGTATGCGTCGACTCAACAAGTTGGCAAATTGATAGGATGTTACTTTGAGGGGGAGCATTTCATCAGGAGGAGCATATTTTTTCAAAAGAAGAAAAGTATTAGTTACAAGCGTGTACTGCACTCTTTTTTTCTTCGACTAGATTTTATTCCACTAGGTTTTACTGGCAAAGTTTTTAATAAGGCAATATTAAACATGTTAGACACCGTTTTACAAGATAGAATTGTATTTCTTTGGCAATATAAAATACAATTAAAAATGGTGTAACCTAAAAGAAAAGTTGGGATTATGGTGGAGTCCAAGAGGGAGTGTTATAAATATAATAGTGAACAGTACTGTACAAGTGAACAGTGTCATATAATGAACAGTGCGATATAGATGAATAGTATAATATAAGTGAACAGTATCATAAATAGTGTCCTCCACCCAAATCCAACATTGAAAAATTTTCATTTCTTTTTTATTTTTTTATTCTATAAATATAGGTGAGTGCTTTCATTTATTTATAAGTGAGAAAAAAGTTCAAATATTAATATATTTACAAAAGTGTTTATTTATATTTACACTTTACATTTTAGTTCAAATTTTTTGCTTCTTCATTATATTATTCACAATAAAATTTATATTTTTACTAATGTTGGATATGTTGTGTTTATTATTATATAATTATTATATTAATAAAATATGAAAAATTAATAATTATTTAATAAATATTAATTAATGATATATTAGTTTATATTTTAATTATATAGGTATAATATTATTAATTTTTTTTGAATATAAGTATAATTTAATAATTATTTTAGTTTATATTTTAATTATGTAAGTGTAATATTATTATTATTATTTTTAAAAAAGTAAGTATAATATTACCCTTATGTTGCAATTGTTTCAAGATTTACCGTGATGTGATATAAGAGTCATCACTCTTAACCTAGTGGCTAAGGCGCTCAGCTCTTTCTCCTAATGAGAGATTGGTTTGATTCTCGGCATTCGCTTGAAATTTGGAAAGGTTGATAGAATATTTCATTCTTCAAATAATTTTGTGGCAACTTTAGTGTTCATGTGTTGTCAAAGCTTTCTAATTGTAATACCATTATTAAAGAAAATGAGAAACGAATACAAAAATTCCATATGAAACAAAATTAAAAAATTATGTATATTAACTTGGATTAGATTAATTATAATAAATTTATTATACAAAATTTTGTTCATTGATTTTATGTATTTCAAAGTAAAAATCTGTATTTAATATTACCTACTCGATATTATTGAATTATATAAAATTAATGGATGAAAATTTATGTTATTTATATATTTATTAAGTGATTCCAATATGGATTATTGTAGTTTGCCTAGACCTTTTTTTTTTAACATGATTGTAGTTTTACTTAGTTAAAATGCAAGTGAAAGGAATTGATAATAGGTAAATTTGATAATGAAAAATGTCTAAAGGTTATAAATTTTTATAACAAAAAATTATTTGGCTAATTTTATTAACCAATAAGATAATGAATAGACGAAATTGCTCTTATGGATAATATAACTAAAAAAACTTGTAATTTGAGCACAAAATTAACAATAAATTTTGTTATTGTCCAAATAAATTTAAAAAAATACTATACAAATTGAGAACAAATAATTTGGTGAGTTAATTTTTAAAAAATTATGAAAATAATAAAATAAATAATAAAAATAGTAGACTTTGAACCAGAATTTCTCGCACCTCGCATACGAAGTGGGGGGAGTAAGCTCGTGAGGCAAGGTTCACGGCCCTGTCATTGGGACGCAGCTTAGACTTTATTCTCTAATTTTTTTGTTAAATTTTATGCATTTTCACCATTTTTTTATAATAATTTTCAATCAAATTTGTTAATTTTCAATCTATATAACTTCAAATTTACTTATTTTAAATCATATCAAAATGTGTTTTGAATTAAAATTTTAATTAAATAAGTTGTGAGAGATGCAAAAATATTGTAGGGATAAAATAATTTGAAAATTAATTATTTAACTAATAAAATTTATAAATATGTTGAGAGATTAAAAATACTTTAAAAAATGATATTTTTTAATATTTGCATTTGATAATTGACGCTACAATTTTTAGAAAGTGTAGAAACGGCAGCGTTTTGGCACATAAACAAGAAAAGAATCGGTGATCACGTGACATGACATTCACATCGGCGTCATTCCTCTCACACTCTCTTTCTCTGATAGCCGATAGGAGTTCATATAAATAAGAATTGGATTCATATCAAACCATAGCTTGTGGCTGTTTAACGAAAGAATGAGACCTTACAAGTCGTCATCGCACGCCAACAACAGTAGGCGACCGACGCTTCTACATTTGATTTGCTTCGCTGCAATTTTCGGTCTTCTGGTTTTCGCTCTTCAGTCCTCATTCTTAACAGGTACATTCCATTTTTAACTGCACTTCAGATCTTCGCCAATTAAACCCCACTTTCTGAGCCTTTTATTCTCAGGCAATCGAAATTCAGATCTCAACAGAGAACAAGTTCGCGTTTTATCTTATTTCCAGCTCAATATTCAGCAATGCGTGGTTCGTATTTTATCATTTCTCTACTTGTAGATCTGATTTGCTGATACTTATTAAAAGTTGTAGATCCATTGTAGTCAATAGCTTAAAGTTTTGCATTTGCTTAAGTTTGTGAAATTGAGATTGATGTTGGGCATTTCACGCCTTTTCTTAGTTCAATTTTTAAATTTTTTAATGGCTTTTTTTGGGGAAGGTTACTAACTTTTGAGTGGTTTGCTGGTGTGCTATATTTGTGCTTGGGATGCAGGCAAACAGAGGGCTTGGACTCACAGCTCAGATAATTGATCATTGTACATTGATTCTTAAGTTCCCTGAAGGCACAAATAGCACTTGGGTATGCTTTGTCTTTTTCTCTCTGCGTCATTATCTTTTCAATTTGTTTTATTAAGACACTGAGTGATATTGTTTTAATTACAATTGCAGTACAATGCTCAATTTAAAATTTATGAGCCGTTGGAATACAAGTATGATGTTTGCGAGGCAATTCTGTTGTGGGAACAGGTTGATATTTGCTTTTTTGCTATTTAGGTGCTTGTTCTTTGAGGAGATGTTATGTGCTTATTATTTATTTGGAAATGCAGTATCGTAACATGACCACCGTGTTGACAAGAGAATATCTAGATGCAAGGCCGGATGGGTGGTTGGAGTATGCAGCAAAAAGAATAGCACAATTGTATGATCTTGAACTTATAGACTCTTTTGTTTTATTTATGTCATTTTTTATTGGGTACATATGTTTACTTTTATTTGCTTGCTTGTAGGGGAGCTGATAAATGCTATAATCGGACTCTTTGTGAACAACACCTTAATTTGATTTTACCAGCAAAGCCTCCTTTTCACCCCAGGCAGTTTCATAAATGTGCAGTTGTTGGAAACTCAGGGGATCTCTTGAAGACAGAGTTTGGAGAAGAGATTGATGCTCATGATGCTGTTATTCGAGACAATGAGGCTCCTGTCAATCAGGTAAACCAGCATTCTAGATCCTTTTGTTTTCCTACACGTCATCACGGTGCATAACTTAAATTTGAGACAATGAGGCTCCTGTCAATCGGGCAAATAGCTTCCTGTTTTTCTGATATTTTGTTACCACATTATTCAACATACATATCTACAAGTTTCCAGCTAGTTTCAAGATGTTATCTTTCCATTATTTCATTTTATCTTCGTCACAATGCATAATGTATTTTCTAGCCCTTGTACGTTCATCTAGTATGTGGAAATCTAGTAAATACGAATTCACTTATTTGGCCTTTCTCTATGCTTATAGAAATATGCCAAGCATGTTGGTCTAAAGAGGGATTTCCGCCTTGTGGTAAGGGGTGCTGCTCGTAACATGATTAAAATTCTGAATGGATCAAGTAAGTTTTACTCTGTTTAATAAAGCTTGTAACGCTTTTTTCTTTTCCCTTCTTTTTGTGTCTTTATTTGCTTGATTGATGTGCTGAAGGACATGAAAATCCTTTGCTTCCTATTGAAAAGATAAAAAAAAAGATGCACTGAAGAACATAAAATGGGTCATTTTTTTCACAATAACAAATTTGAGCACATCCACCTTCAGCAGCATTGTAATAAGTGTTTAGTTGTAGCTATCTTTACCCTGAATTGAATAAAATAACCTTTTAGTTTGTTTCCCAGCCATTCATTTCAACTTTAACATATAAATTCTAGGCTGAAATAGTCAAATAGATTGGTCGTTGTAGAACCATAGGAGTGAGGCCAAAGTCTGTTACAGATTATCAGGAAAAGAGTAATTGTAAGAGCAGAGTTATATGATTTCTAGTCCCTTCTCTTCTCCAAAATATAAGTATTTCTCGGGTTTTTCATTTCCTATCTAACATAATTCTCTGATATTAGTAGTAATGTTCTTTTCCCACGCCCTTTGCAGCTGATGAGGTACTTATAATCAAAAGTGTGACTCACAGAGACTTCAATGCAATGATAAAGGTGAGGATCACATCTCAAAATGCCTACATGTTTAATTAGATTCATTCATGGCTCCTGGAATAAAAAAGCAGAAGATTTGAGGCCAATAGTAATGATATCATACCTACATAAGGGGAGCCCTAGATGTCATTCATATGGCTGTATCCTCTGTGTTATTTAATATGTTCTCTCTGTTGCCGTTAGTAAGTTAGAGGATTCTTCCAAAGTGTGTATTGACAAAGTATGAGTAAATCTCACTTATATTCAACTAACAAATGTACACTAATTTATAGAAAAAAGAAACTCATCTAATTTTTAATTACAGAGCATACACAACTGTAATACATAGCTGTAATGTGCTATAATACACAGTTGTAATACATAGCTATAATGAGCTGTAATACACAGCTGTAGTAAGCTATAAAATCTGAAAATCTGCACACCTGAAAATCTGTCACTGTGATTGTTGACTTTAACACTCCCCCTCAAGCTGGTGAGTGGATGTTTTCCATTTCCAGCTTGCTAGCAATAGACTGAAATACAGAACCATTTAACCCTTTAGTTAACACATCTGCAAGTTGACCTTCGGTTGACACAAATGGAGTACAAATCAGTCCGCTATCTAACTTCTCCTTTATAAAATATCTATCTACTTCCACATGTTTGGTGAGGTCATGTTGCACAAGATTGTGTGCAATATTAATTGTTGACTTGTTGTCACAATATAGCTTCATAGGTCTTTCCCACGCAATCTTCAAATCTTCCAAGATTATTTTTAACCATAAAAGCTTACAAACTCCTAATGTCATACCTTTCAACTTAGCTTTTGCACTTGACCTTGCTATCACATTTTGCTTCTTGCTTCTCCATCTTACAAGATTACCTCCAAAGAATGTACAGTACCTTGAAGTTGATCTTCTGTTATCAATTGATCTAGCATAATCTGCATCTATGTATGCTTCCACTGTCAATTCATTCCCTCTTCTAAACAATATTCTCTTTCTTGGAGTACCTTTAAAGTAATGTAGAATTCAATTTGTTGCTTGAAGGTGTACTTTTTTTTAGTTGTGCATGAATTGACTCACCACTCCTATAGCACAGACTATGTCTGGTTCAATGTGGGAAAGATAGATTAGTTTTCCAACCAATCTTTGATAGGATTCTCTATCCACCACTGCATCTTCTGGTGCTTTACAAAGCTTGTGATTTGGTTCAATAGGTGTCTCCACTAGTTTACACCCTAGTTTCCCTGTCTCAGTTAATAGGTCCAACACATACTTCTGTTGTGATATAAAAATCCCATGTTGAGAGTGAGCTACTTCAACGCTGAAGAAATATTTTAACCTGCCGAGTTCTTTAATCTCAAATTCTTGCAATAAACACTTTTTCAATATCTCAATTCCTTGCAAGTCATCTCTAGTTCCACTATATTATCCACATAGACTAATAGAGCTATAACTCCCCCTGAAGCAGAATGTTTGACAAACAATGTGTGATCACCTTGACTTTGTTTGAAACCCAAAGCATCCATACTCTAGCAAATATGCCAAACCAAGCTTTGGGATACTGTTTTAAGCCATATAAAGCCTTTTTCAACTTACACACCTTGTTCTTCTCTGACTCAAACCCTGGAGGTATTTTCATATAGATTTCTTCATCAAGATCACCATGTAGAAAGGCAATTTTTTACATCAAACTAGTGTAAACTCCAACCACGATTAGCAACTAAAGATAATAAGATTTTTATTGTATTCATTTTTGCAACAATAGCAAATGTTTCAAAATAATCTATCTCATAAGTTTGAGTATACCATTTTGCTACTAACCTTGCCTTATATCGTTCAAGTGATCCATCTACCTTATATTTTACAGTGAAGATCCATTTACATCCCACTAACTTCTTTAATTAGAGGTAGTTCCACCAAGTCCCATGTTTTGTTCTTCTCAAGAGCATCCATTTCAACTTTCATAGCTTCTTTCTACTTTTTACTAGCCAAAGCTTCAGAGACATTTTTTAGGATAGTAATAGTGTTGAGGTGGATAAGAAAATTTTTATGACCACTAGACAGTTTTTCATAGGATACAAAGTGAGACAATGGATATACAGACCGTTGGTTACACTTTCTAATCCTTTTTCAAATTGCAATAGGAAGATCATCATCATTAGCAACAACAGGCACATTACTATCATAATCCTCAAAGTTAGGAGTTACCTTAACATTATCAGTACCAGAAATTGGTTCTGAATCAAGAACTTGCATTGGTTGAACAAGAGGTTATTTTCTTCTTGAATATACTTGCAATGGGCGTATAGTACTTTAAATCTATTTATCATTTGCTACTTGAACAAGAATGCTTGGATGTGACTCATTTGGTAAAAGGTCGGAAACGGATGATGATTTATTTGGTAAGGGAACTAATTTGATTTTGTGAGGATGAGTGGGATGAAAGATCAAGTAAAAATAAATCTCTATCCTTATCTTTCATAAATGTTGTCTCCCATTGAAAATAAGGATTTAGAAAGTAATTTTCATTTTCAACGAATGTTACATCGATAGAGATAAGGAATCGTTTTGTCGGAGGATGATAACACTTGTACCCTTTCTATGTAGAAGAATACCCAACAAAAATACACATAAGAGCCCTTGGATTAAGTTTTTCACGATTATTCGAATAAATATAAACAAAGGACACACACCCAAAGACCTTAGGAATCAAGTAATTTGTCGTTTTGAAGTCAGGATAAAATTTTGAAAATTGTTGCATGGGGCTGTTATAATCAAGAACTTTATAAGGTATTCTATCTATTAATCAAATGTGTAGCGGTTAAAACAGCTTCCCTCTAATAATTCTTTGGAACATTTGTTTAGAAAAGAAAAGTTCGAGTAACAGCTAGAAATGACCATTTTTTCTTTCTACTACTTCATTTTGTTGTGGTGTGTTGACACATAAGGACTCATGAATGATTCTTTTTTCTTTAAAGAATGGTGACAACAATTGATTAAAATATTCCCTAACATTATCAGACTAAACTTTTTTATTCCAACTCCAAATTGATTTTTTACCATATAGAAAAAATTTTGAAATGTGGAACTGACATCTGATTTTTGTTTTAAGAGAAAAACCCATAACACTCGAGTACAATGGTGAATAAATAAGATGAACCAATGAGTTCCAGAGATATTATGAAAAGTAGAAGGTCCTCAAACATCACTGTGAATTAGAGTAAAAGGTTTTAATGCGCTTGTATTACTTATTGGAAAAGAAGCACGTTCATGTTTTGCAAGTTCACAAACATCACAATGGAACATACTCAAATCAACGCCTGTAAATAAACCAAGAAATATTATTTTAAGAATAGTGAAAGAAGGATGACCAAAACGAAAATGATTTAACCATATCTTATCTTTTAATGGCAAGAGAAGATACAGAAAGCTGAGACAACGAAATTGGATCCTTAGTACTATTTTGCCCACTAGGTTTCTCAAGAAACTAGAGCCCATTTTTCTCCCTAGCAAGTGCAATTATCGTCCCTGTTTTCTGGTATTGAAATTTACAAAGTGCAGAAGAAAATGTTACAATACAATTCAAATCCTTTGTAAGTTTATGAATTGAAACTAGATTGGTAGACAATTTTGGCACATGTAGAACATTTTTTAAAACAGGGTTTTGATTTATAACTACATTCCCTTGACCAGCAACTGTAACTAATATTCTATCAGCAATAGCAATTTTCTTATTATTAGGATAGGGACTATAAGAGACAAACCCAAGTGCAAAGGGCTGAAAATTACCTGAAAAAGCCAAGTAGTAACCACCTGTAGGTTTTTCTAATATCCTCAGAAAATATCTTAACTTCTCAATTTCTTCTTTATTGAACTCTAATTGCTCTTGAGAGAATGCCTTTGCACTTTTAGATTGTGTCGAGGTCAAATGTGCCGGCTCTTGACTTCCTTTTTTATTCCTCTTTGCTGTCCAAGATGTATTTTGAGTATTTGAAGGCTTACCATGGAGTTTCCAACATCTTTCCCTACTATGTCGCGACTTCTTATAGTAGGTACACCGTAAGGAGTCTTTATTACCTTCTCCAAGTCCTTCCAACAGCCCATTATTTCCTTCTACTCCGTTGGAACAAGCATTTGACTATTGTTGATCTGATTTCACAGCTTTTGTAATTAAGTCTAAACATTTTGTTTGATTATAATTTTGCTAATTGATAAATTTTGAAGTCCCAGGCCTGATTTTAGACAAAAGTGGAAAGAAAAATTTGGGCGTAGGAAGACTAAGTTTGAGGGAAAAAAACTGGTTCTGAAAAATATGGCAAAGTAGGCCTTAAAAAGAACCAGAAGAAGGAAAGAAAATGACAATTTAGGCCAAAAAAGAAAGAAAACACAGGAATGTTTTTTCAGAAATTTTAAGTGGCAATGTTGGCCACAAATTTGGAATTCATAAAATGACTAGAAAAGGAACAACAAACTGGAACTTTTTTTAGAAATTTTTAAGTGGCAATGTAGGCCACAAGTTTAGAAATGATAAAATGGCTCTGATACCATGACTAAGTATGAGTAAATCTCACTTATATTCAACTAACAAATATACACTAATTTATAGGAAAAAGAAACTCTCTGAATTTCTAATTACCGAGCATACACAACTGTAATACATAGCTGTAATGTGCTATAATATACAGCTGTAATACATAGCTATAATGAACTATAACACACAGATGTAGTAAGCTGTAAAATTTGAAAATCTGCACACTTGAAAATCTATTACCGTGATTGTTGACTTTAACATGTATTGATGGCATGATTAACATGTTTTATATTATGTAAATTGCAGAGTATTCCAAATCCTGTTTATCTTTTCCAAGGAATTGTTCTACGCAGAGGTGCCAAAGGAACTGGAATGAAATCTATAGAACTCGCACTTTCCATGTGTGACATTGTTGACATATATGGTTTCACTGTTGATCCTGGCTATACTGAATGGTTGGTTTATTTTGCATTTTTTTATTCATTTCCATATCCTTTGGGGTTTTCATATTTATTGTTGTTTCCATGTATACATTTTTTCCTATGTCATCCTTCATCTTTTTCTTTGTCCCCAGTTGGTAAGAATTAGGTCTTTTCTAATTATTAAATGATGACCTGGCATAAAGTATATGAAGTTTTGACCTTATAGAAGTGAACAAAGTTCACAATTCTATCATTCACAATACAAAAGGAAAACCAAAAATGAGATGGATTTTTGGGTTTGTTTATTAACTGTATGACAATAAGGGTAACTGCTGATGAAGATTATGCTTAGTTATTGTCATCTTGAATTATATATTGTTTCCTATAAGTGCCAGAGGCAATGTGAAATAATAATTTATTTGCCATATGATAGGGAGAAAATGGGTAGATCTTTCTCTATTTTTCTGTAGTTTTAAAATAACAATCATCAACAACTTTTTCCTTTTCTTCTTCCTTTTTTTTAAGAATAAACTTCAGATTGTTCAATGTATATCTGTGATGTTGGGCTTCTTTTCAACCATATGTACTTACTAAACCTTTCTTGTAGGACGAGATACTTCTCTACACCAAGGAAGGGGCATAATCCTCTTCAAGGAAGGGCATACTACCAGCTCCTAGAGTGCCTTGGAGTATGAATATTTTTTTATTTTCTTGCAGAAGACATTATGCGAACATCATTCCTCAGATTTGCTGCTGCATACTACAAATCATCGTATCCTAATCATTGTCTTTCATGATTTATGTGCATCAGGTTATTAGGATTCATTCTCCCATGAGAGCTGAGAGGAAGCAAGACTGGTCAGATGTTCCAAGTCGAGAAATGATTAGCAGAGCTCATGCTGCTGCCTTACAATTAAAGAGGGGTGTAGCTGGTGATTTGGGTCAGTTTGGTAGTTGTAAGGTGTGGGGTAATGTGGGTGCTGACGGCAGTGGGCCTATATCAGGATCTTCTGACATGAGTGATGTCAGGAAGAATTCAAATTACAGTAAATGGGAGGTCATGCCTTTTAAGAGTCTAAGAAAGGAGGCGCAGGATCACTATTTTGAAATGGAAGATGTCTCTCTATATAAAATGGATGGGAATAAGTTGGATGATCTGGTATGTGTAAAGCATTCTTCAAAATCTGAGGCATAGCAATAACTTCTTTTTGGTTCTCTTTTCTTCTTCCATATCAGTTGGTTGAGAGCTGACATAACTGGTATCTCCATTTGCTCGTGAGATTTTTGTGAAATGGACTCTCTGGACATGGAATCTGTAAACAGATTGTTGTACCGCACTACTTATCCAACTATGATAAAGCAAACCCGCTAGAGTGAGTTTTATATTCCTGACAGATATAATCCTTGGAGCAGCATCATTGTAGAATTCACAACTTATTCTCATGCAAAGGAGAACATACTTTGGGAATTTCACTGGACTGATCTTGCTTTATGAGTAATTTTGCGGGAGGAGTTGAAGGTCATGATTATACAAATAAAAAATTCCAATTACAGGTTATATTGGCTCTGATTGTTGAGAATGTATATTGCTACAGTCAATGCATTTGGTGTATAATTTTTATATATGAAGACATTTTTTTAGTCCAACAAGATGTTATATATGCACTCTATCGGGTTTGGTTTGGGTGCGGATACCTTAAAATGTGCTTGTTTAAAATAGTTTTAAACATACTCTAAATGTCCCAAATAACATTAAATTAAATAAACTCTTACGGTTCTAACATATTCATTGATATTGTGAAAGTTGTGAAGAGTGATTTTACATGTGCTGGTTGGCCGTTACACAGCTTGAAGTACACAGAATAATCAGAGATGTAACTGTGGTAAGCATGGGAGTGAGGCTTTGGAAAGATGGTGGTTGCATCTCATAGGTGATAGGCCTCAAGGTCAAGGTCAAGGGTATGATTTTTCTGATATTGCTCCAATTATAGCACGCATCTGTACCATACATGACAATTGAATCATTGAGGAGAAGGTCGATTAAGAAAAATATCTAGTCACAAATATCTCCTAATTGACGGGAACATGCTTAACTTTTCCAATCTCCTCAGACAGCCTTAGAAGCAAAAAGGTAGCCAGTCTTATCCATTTGTCAAAAATATCTTGGTATCACTATACTTCTCCTATAAATAGGTACACAACTTCAAATCCAACACCAAGATACAGCACACCTCACAATTTCCAACATCTGTCAAAATGCAGGCAGCTTTGTGCATTTCATCATCCCTTATCCCATTGACGCCCACCAAGAATTTCACCAAACCCGCTATTTCCCCACCAAAGCTTGGCAGCTCACTTGCCTCCCGTCGCTGCGCAATCAAAGCAACTGCTACAACCTATGACACTTCCACATTTGATTACAACTCTGCCTTCTCGTAAGTCATTTTGTCGCTTTCATTCAATGCTCTGTTTGATCACAATGGTTTAACACAGATCACTTTTTGCCGAAGACACCAAAATGATTTTATAACAAAAGCAAGAAAAATAGAATGAAATATAAAATGATTAGTAAAGAGTGAGCATGAACTGGGTGGTTTACTGAGGTTAACTGAAAGTCAATACTTGTATGAATTAGCTCTACTGAACACAATTATACTTTGCAGAGTGTTTCCAGCAGAAGCATGTGAGACAATCGGTGGAGATGCTTGTTTGGCAGACGTGTATCCTGAAGTAAACTTAAAAACAGAGGCCAGAAATGGCACAACGAACACTGCCACAGAGTCCATTGAGAGAGAGTATTTGGAGTACAATGAAGCTAAGACGTAATTCTCTTAGACACTATTGACGCGTACATATATGTATGTATATAATAATATCTGCAATTGCAGAAAGCACTAAACATGATTTTGCCTTGATGTTTCAACAGGGTTTTCAAAGGAGAAGCTTGTGATGATCTTGGAGGATTATTCTGCGAGCGTGAGTATCAGAGAGGAGTCTACTAGGAGAAAGGATCGGTGAGAGTTGAGAATGAGAAACAGTGATGATTAGTAATATTACATGAATTTGAAAAGTGATGCTTGTACATAGTTTACTACCATGCTGTTGCTGTGTACGTGTGCCTACGTAATTTCCTTTTTGTACTGTATTTTAACTTCATAATTATACACTGCAAAAGAGTTAAAAGACTCTCGTACAAAGAGTGGAATCATAAGGATGAGTAAATGAATCATGCATCAATGTTATGTTGAGAAGAAAGAACACCCCAGGAAAAAACTGAATCCATGCTTTAGGAAGATGGCTCGTCGCCCATGCACCAGACTTGTAAACAAATTGACATCCATGCTTTTGGGTAAAGAACGGTATATCCGTCGTCGTGAATGGATTTGTTCGATCCTTTTAGAAGATTGAAAAATCTGTGAGTTAAAAAAACAATTGATCATTTGCGTCCTAAAGTAATGCTTTACATCCCTATTAATACTTCTCATACTCAAATTGATGAGCAAAGATTTGTGGACATTAAACAAAAGAGTAGTGCTAGAAATCTTAAGTTGTACTAAAATTATTTATTAAATTTAATAATTATTCGACGCATCATTACTTAGAAAAAATTTAGTATTATTCTAAACAAAATTAATAAGGTAGATTAGATAACAATGAACATGGTTCACCAGCATAGAATTAATTATTCCAATAGGGACATAGGCATCCATTGATCGCTATAAATCTCAAAACTTGACAGTGAGGTTTATTAAACCCGCTACGTTCAAAGTCCTATTACAGTTCAATTTGGAAATTTACTTTTGTCACCTTATGTATTGAAAGACTAAAACCATTCAAACCCTAATTCTAAAGACGAGGGGAGAGGGGAGAGGGGAGGTGACAGTAGCTCACCTTCGTTTTCTGTCTTTTATCTTATGTGGGCGAATTCAAGTTACACTAACTTAGAGTTTTTTTTTTTTTTTTCTATTGTATTTACAGAGAGAAAGTTAGGCCCTTTTATATATTTCAAACAAATCTATTATCTAGAGGCTATGAGATAAGTTAGGAATGGAAAAGGTTTCCTCATGCAATAAAAAAAAACTTAAGTGTTGAAAAATATTTAATTTGTTAAAAAAGTGAGAGATAGAACAATTGTAAAGAATGAGAACAAGAACACCAAATTCAAATAATTCATGAGTTTGAGAATTTGTAAAATACAGTGCGCGCTTTGTGATGACTACATCTACTTTGAATGATATGAAACTTTACCGAATCAATTGTTTCGTCTCGAATAAAAATTTGAGTGAATTTTAAATATATATATATATATGAACAAATAAGTAATATTATTTAAGACGCTGATTTTTTTAAATTAATGACAAATGTCTGCCCGTAACACAATGAACGGTAAAACCTTGCTACTGCACCAAAAGCAAACACAAATTTCCGAAACCTTATCGATGCCCGTATCATCAAAACGGGTTATGATCCAAACACATGCCGCTCTACCTTTCTGGTCAATAATCTCTTCAGAAGAGGCGAGTTATCGGAAGCACGTAAACTGTTCGATGAAATGCCTAACAAAAACAGTCTCGACAAACGTGTTGATTTCGGGTTATGTTAAATCGGGCGATCTTACAAATGCTAGAGACTTATTTAATAGCATGGCTGATCGAACTGCTGTGTCATGGACTATTTTAATTGGCGGCTATTCCCATAAGAATCAGTTCAGAGAAGCGTTTGAACTTTTTGCTAATATGCGTAGAGATGGCTTGGATCCTGATTATGTGACCTTTGCAACTCTATTATCAGGATGCAATGAGCCGGATACGGCTAATGAATTGATTCAAGTTCATGCTATTATTATTGAGTTTGGTTATGATTCGACCCTTCTTTAGTTGATTCTTATTGTAAGATTCGTCGTCTTGATTTGGCCTGTCAGGTTTTCAAGGAAATGCCTGAGAGGGATTGTGTTTCTTTCAATGCATTGATAACAGGGTACTCTAAAGAGGCGTTAAATGAAGAAGCCATAAAACTCTTTGTGGAGAAGCAACATTTGGGCTTTAAGCCTTCCGACTTTACTTTTGCAGCTACTTTATTTGCTGGTATTGGCTTGGATGGTATAGCATTAGGGCAACAAGTTCATGCATTTGTAGTGAAGAATGATTTTGTTGGAAACGTGTTTGTGGCGAATGCTTTGTTAGATTTCTACTCGAAGCATGATCATGTAGTTGAAGCCAGGAAGCTTTTCTGTGAGATGCCGGAGGTGGATGGTATTTCTTTTAATGTGATGATCACATGCTATGCATGGAACGGGAAATACAAAGAATCGCTAAAGCTTTTCAGGGAATTACAGTTTACGAGATTTGATAGGAGACAATTCCCATTCTCAACTCTATTAAGCATCGGAGCAAATACATCAGACTTGCATATTGATAGACAAATCCATACCCATACCATTGTGACAACAGCCAATTCAGACGTTGAGGTTGGAAATGCTTTGGTTGACATGTATGCCAAATGTGGCAGATTTGAAGAAGCCAAAAGATATCTGCCGATTTAAGCCAGAGAAGTTCAGTTCCATGGACGGCCATGATCTCAGCTTACGTTCAGAAAGGACACCTTGAAGAAGGCCTCAACTTGTTTATTCAGATGCACAGAGCCAATATAAATGCTGACCAGGCCACTTTTACCAGCATAGTAAAAGCTTCTGCAGACTTGGCTTCACTGTCACTAGGGAAGCAGCTACATTCATTTGTAATTAGATCAGGTTTCATGTCAAATGTTTTCTAGCAGTTTACTCTTGGATATGTATGCAAAATGTGGATCTCTAAAAGATGCAATCCAAGCATTTCACGAGATGCCTGAAAGGAATATAGTCTCTTGGAATGCTTTGATATCAGCTGACGCTCAAAATGGGGATGCTGCATCCACTCTAAAATCATTTGTAAGAGATGGTTCAGTCGGGGTATCAGCCAGATTCAGTTAGCTTCCTCAGCGTGTTGTCTGCGAGCAGACACTGTGGACTTGTTGAAGAAGGATTACTGTACTTCAACTCAATGACTCAAAATACAAACTGGAGCCATTGAGCCTGATGAGATTATGTGGGCATCAGTTATCAGCTCATGTAGAATTCATAAGAACATAGAATGGGCTAAAAAAGCAGCAGATCAACTTTCCAAAATGGAAAAGCTTAGAGATTCAGCTCCTTATGTTGCCATGTCTAATATCTACGCGGTAGCAGGTCAATGGGACAATGTCAGTGAGATGAAGAAGGTAATGAAGGATTGCGGAGTGAAGAAGGTTACAGGGTATAGCTGGGTTGAGATAAAAAATAAAGTTCACGTATTTGTTGACGGAGGAGATGGAAAGAGAAGGTTATAAACCAGCCACAACCTGTACCCTAAACGATGAAGATGAAATCGTCAAAATAGAATCGCTCAAATATCACAGTGAACTCCTAGCAATTGCATTTGCACTGATCAATACTCCAGAAGGATCACCAATTCTGGTAACGAAGGCTTGCACAGATTGCCATGCTGCAATCAAAGTGATCTCAAAGATCACTAGAAGGGAAATTACAGTAAGGGATTTGAGCAGTTTCCATCATTTCAGAGATGGGATTTGCTCTTGTGGGTATTTTTGCGGAGTTTTTGATTATTCATCAATAATCAATTTTGAGCTATAGCTCACTTGTATTGTTCAAGATTTGTACAGTTAATTGCAAGAATGCTAATTATTCACAGAATTTGTAAATGTTAATTGTAAAGATAGATCAGAAAATGAATTCAAATACGAGACACAAAGTTGGCATAAACCAAATTTTAACTATTCTCATTGAAAATAACCAAAAAAACAAAATTCAACAAGCTGTTTCTTATATCTTGTTCTTGTTATTACTCTTATTCTTCACGAACTCATCGGGAACAAGCTTGAGTAATTTCTTATCTTTAGACTTGGCAATTTTCTTCAGCGTGTTCTTGTTGGAAATCACTTGGAACTTGGTGCCTGATTTCAAAATATTTTCTTCCTTCTTCTTCTTTCTCTCTTCAGCCTTTTTCCTCTTCT